>JARFIW010000254.1:3812500-5098575 GCA_036346225.1 Platerodrilus igneus | reverse complement strand
ATGTGTTCAACGTTTGGGTCTTCAGCGTACTAGGGATTCCCGCCAAGTTAGTGGAATTTCCGACGCTTTAATAAAGTCCAAGGGGACTGTTTGTTGCACAGTCTATTCTAAATATTCTCAAAATAGAATTCAATTCAAGGCTTCAATATTTCCTAAAATAACAGGAAATATTCCGGGTAGTTCATTGCCCATTTCTGTTTATAATAAATTTAAAAATATGCAAATGGCTGATAAAAGTTTCCCTCAATCCTTACCCGTAGAAATTCTTCTAGGTGCCGAAGTACTGTTTTCCGAACATTCCGCTATTATTCCTGGCCGCCCTTTGGCGATTCAAACCATGTTTGGTTACGTGCTGCTCGGTCAAGTTCCGTGTCTTAACTCTACGGTTAATGCTACTTCACTTTTCATTCAATCTGATTCTATAGATAAAGAAATAAGAAATTTCTGGGAATTGGAAGAAATTAAAATTCCCACGGAAACCTCCCCAGAAGATGTGTTTTGTGAGACGCATTTTCTCGCAACCCACTCGCGTGACGATTCTGGTCGTTACACGGTTGCTCTTCCTTTCAATCATAGTATTGAACCGCTTGGTAAAAATCGTCGGGCCGCTTATAATTGCTATTTAAATTTAGAAAGGCGTCTTTACTCTCTCCTGAAAAGCTAAATGCTTATAATGGCTTTTGCAGGAATATTTTGATCTTGGTCACATGTCCGTTGCCGAAACCCCTCCGATTATGTACTATCGCATCATGCAGTTTCTAAAATAACAAGTAGCACTACGAAGCTACGCGTTGTTTTCAATGGTTCTGCTACTGATTCATTAGGAATTTCTCTTAATGACAGGTTATATTCTGGCCCTAAACTACAAGGAAATCTAACCGAAATAATATCCGCATTTCGTTGTCACAAAATTGCTGTTTGTGCGGACATCCAAAGGATGTACCGTCAGATTCTGGTTTGTTCCTCGGATCGTCAATTCCAGCACATTTTTTGGCGATCTACTTCTCAAGAAAATATTTGTGAATATGAACTCAAAACTCTCACGTATGGGTTAGCGCCCTCCGCATTTCTGGCTCAAAGAGTACTTCAGCAATTAGTAATTGACGAGGGTAAATCTTACCCTATGGCCTCCGAAGCTATTATGCATCACACATACATGGACGATGTAATTTTGGTGCCTGTAGTGTCACAGAAGCGAGACAGCTACAGCACGAGCTTATTAAGCTTCTCTCTCGGACAATTTCATTTGCGTAAATGGTCAAGCAATGCCGTGGAATTGTTATAAGATTTTGAAAAATCGGAATTAGAAACTCTTATTACTTTCTCTGATCAAGTGAGCGGTATAAAAATATTAGGTTTAGTTTGGAATCCTTTATTAGACGTATTCACTTATAACGTAATTCCTTTGAAGGCCCGTTTAATAAACGCGTTGTACTTTCTTATATGGCTCGTATATTCGACCCGTTAGGTTGGTTAACCCCGGTAATTTTATAGTCAAACACCTGTTACAACGGCTTTGGTTACAACAATTAGGTTGGGATGATGTCCCCGAGCATAATTGGTGTTCTGAATGGCAAGATTTTTGTAACCAAGTTACAATATTATCGCAGCTAAAAATTCCTCGTCTTTTGTCTCAATTCACGGGAACCTACAGATTGTTAGGATTCTGTGATGCAAGCGAAAGGGGTTACGGCGCTTGCGTCTATTTACATATAATTTGTGGTGATTCAGTGAATTGCAACCTAATTCGAGCTAAGAGCAAGGTTGTTCCTCTAAAATATTTAAGTATCCCCCGCTTAGAACTTTCGGGTGCCCTTTTATTAGCGAAATTAATTCATTCAATTACTTTAAATAAATTTTCTTACCCAATTTTGGAAACGAAACTATTTTCTGATTCTCAAGTAGTACTAACCTGGCTACAGACTCCTTCATATTTGCTCAAGCCATTTGTAGGAAATCGAGTTAGCCAAATTCTGGAATATACTACTATTTCTCAGTGGCGTCATATTTGCGGGGAAAATAATTCCGCAGACGTGGCTTCAAGAGGTCGTTCTCCACTTCAACTATTGCACAACGAATTGTGGTGGCATGGTTCGTGCAATTTCAATTACGATTTTATCAACCTCAACAGCTCTTTCCCTCCTATAGGGGAAGTTCCCGAATTGAAACAAATTCCTGTCTCGCTTATTGCTACAGAACAAAATGAATTTTGTGATTTTATGGAGCGATTCTCTTGTTTATCTCATTTGCAATACAGCATGACATATGTGAATCGGTTTATTCACAATTGTCGCCACCCCCGAGAAAAAATGTTAGGCCCCATTTTCTGCGACGAATTCCGAAATGGTCTGATGACTTGTGTAAAGTTGACTCAACGTCAGTTTTTTACTTCAGAATTATTATTATATGAAAAAAATAAGAATCTTCCTCTCTCGTTTAGAAAGTTATCGCCCTTTATTGATTCCCAAGGCTTGTTTAGGGTAGGCGGTCGCTTGAAACATTCTCAGTTGCCCTATACTAGCAAGCATCCTCTATTATTGCCTAAACGGGCGAACTTATCTAAATTAATTTGCAAACATTATCACCTTTTATCGTTACATTCAGGCCCCTCTATGACACATTCTCTTATTCTCCGAACTTATTGGATTTTTGGTCTGCGCTCTTTAGTTCGGCAAACTATTTACCATTGCTTGTCCTGTTTTCGATTAAACGCTAAGCCCCCTCAGCCAATAATGTCCGATCTGCCTCCTTCTCGTGTACAATTAACTCGCGCATTTGCTCACGTCGGAATTGATTTTGCTGGCCCCTTTTTAACGAAAGCTTCGTTAAATCGAAATTCTTCTAATCGAAAATCTTATCTATGTGCCTTTGTTTGCATGTGCACCAGAGCGGTGCATTTAGAGCTAGTTTCTGAACTTTCTACAAACGCCTTTATGGCATCCTTTGATCGTTTTGTTTCTCGTCGCGGCGCTCCTGATTCCATTTATTCAGACTGTGGCAAAAATTTTATTGGCTCCGCTCGCATGCTGAAGGAAGCCAGTGAATTTTTGCGTCAAAATCATGAGGAAATATTTTCTGCAATGGCTGTTCTTCAAGTTAAGTGGCAATTTAACCCCCCATATGCACCTAATTTTGGTGGCATTTGGGAAGCTTGCGTAAAATCCGCAAAAGCCTTATTACTGCGAACTATCGGTCAACAGGCCCTCACATTTGAGGAGCTCACAACTATATTTGCTCGTATCGAAGCCGTGTTGAATAGCCGACCTCTAGCTTTCTACTTTTTGGACGCTACTGATAGCCCTGATTACCTAACCCCTGGTCATTTTCTGATTGGGGGTCCAATTCTGAGTTTGCCAGAAATCACTCTTCCCGAGAGTATCAAATTACATTCACGTTGACAACGCTTATGTCAAATCACTCCATCTTTCTGGCGCCGGTGGTCGAACGAATATTTACTTACACTCACGCAGCGGACAAAGTGGAACCGTTCCTTGGATAACGACTTGAAGGTGGGTCATATGGTTTTTCTCCTAGGAATAAATACCTCGCCTTTGTCATGGCCGCTAGGCCGTATCGAAAAGCTATTTCCCGGTCGCGACGGAGTTACTCGTGTTGTTTCAGTAAAAACGTCTCGTGGTACCTTCGTTCGTCCCGTGAATAAAATTCTTCCCCTTCCTTTAGAAAAGTAATGCTTAAATTTTCGTTAGGATATTTTTAATTTTTTTACGATTTTAGTCACTCATTTAGTTGTTTTCTTTCTCTTTGTTTTCTTCTCCCCCACCCGAGTATCGGCGGGTTAACCGTACTCTGCGGCTAGGAGGAAATGCCTAGCTCTAATTATATTTCGTTTTTTTTTGTAAAATTTTTTCTTAATTTTAGGTGGGCGGTATGTACGCGCCATATCTGTCCCCGTTCGGGGCATTCCCTCTCTCCGCGCAAGCGGGTCCGAATGGTTCGCGCTAGTTAATGGGAGTCGGTCGTCAAGTCTCGTGATAGCCCCAACTAGTAAAAATAAGTCTGCTCTCTTCTTCTAATCCGGCATTGGACTCTTCCTTTCCTGTCTACCTCCTTTCCTTCAACCCTTGGCCAAAGCGGTAGTTACAGTGTTTAGTGCCTCTCAAGTGCCCAAGGAACTTTCAGTAAGTGTTTTTATGCCTTTGTATGATTCTACTCCTCTAAACTGTTCTCACCCTCACCCCTTAATAATTACAGTCCACGCTCTACCTCGGAACCCTTTGTTTACGGCTTTTTGCACTCAAGGTGGTTCTATTTGTATCCCGTTACGGAGAACGGGTATTCGATAACACTGATATGATAAGAGGTAATCAAAAAGTCATTGAGCATCACTTCGTAAACATACGATGCTGCTACACTGAGCAAATTAAGAGAAATTTTAGAACAAGCTCAAATTATGTAAATATTAAGTTGTTTCTATAACTCAGTATGCGAATTATGAATGCATAAAGACCGTGATTGAAAGGGGTTTTCATTCTTATTACATAAAAGAAGTAGTCTTCTAAGATAAAAATAATGGTATTCACAATACGCATATAGAAACACATTATTTTCAAAGAGTTTCATCCACATTTATAAAATACTTAATTGCATAAAGGCGTAATTTTATAAAAGACTTCTTTTGAAAACAAGCGGTTTCAAATGATTATAAAGCTCAACTTATGTAAGAGCGCGTGTATAAAATTTAATTTCGTTTTCCTCTTAATACCCAATGTTGGTATTTAGACATATTTATTTAAAATATCAGTCGATATGCAAAGAAAAGGGAAGTGTATGACAACTGAAAAATGTGCATATTGAACATATAGAATAATCCAGAAGAAAGATAAACGACATTGTCTAATTAAAACCATAAATCTTGAATATTATAAAGATAAGATAATGCATAGATAAATGGCATTAATGATAGCCTGGGACTATTAAAATGACAGGTTTCTGAGGTTGCGTCATGCATGAAGATATTCGATGCTTATCCAATTGAAAGTGGATCAAGGGATCGAATGATAAGTTGATATTAAAACATCACCATGCTAATTTGATATGAAGTAGTATTTATTATTGAAATTATTATAGTATACAGACGATTTTAATTGACGATTTTGAAACATTATTGCTATTCTGAAGAGAGTAGCTAACTGCAATGGTTAAAAATAGAATAAAGAATTAAAAATTAATTGTGATGAAGCATATGGAATGGGAGTAGTTTGTTACAAGTTATATGAAGCAATTCTCATGAAAAAAGTATTTCTAAAAGCAATTTGGACTATCTGAAGCTGTGATTGATGATTAAGATCTGGAAAAAAACAAGCAAATTTTCACAGTAAAATAAAATTATATTATTTAACATTTTAAAAAATACATTTCTACTAATTAGTTAAGTTATATTATAAGATGTGTATTTTTGTATGCAAATATTTGAAATTAGACTAGAGAATGTACAAGTTTGATAATTCGATTGAGAGATGGCTGACATTCGATGGGTTTTGCCATTATATAAAAAAATATTATTAAACCTAACTAATCAGATACGTTTAAATTCGATTGTGGCAATTTTTGGACTTCACTTTTAGATTTTAATATTTGTATGAAAAAAGTTTTCTTAAAGGTTATATGTAAAATATTGTTTGTTAAAGAATATTTTGTGTCATTATAGGTTTGTTGTCTGATTCTAGTGGTTGCATTTAAATTGAGCTAGCAAAAATAATTAGGGCCACACCTTTATTAACCCCTTCAATCCACAGAATCCTTTATTGACGTGCAACAGCAGGCAACTTCAGATCACAGCACCTTTATGGACACCCAACCAAGGGCTTTTTTATTAACCACTTCAGACCACAAATATATATACAGGGTGTTTCAAAATTGCACGGCACTATTTTAAGGGAGTGTTCTTTAGCACAAAATAAACATAAAACTTCTAATAAACGTATGCCCTAAAATGTACCCCTATGGAGTTATAACCCCTTTAAGGGGGCTAGGTGAAATTGAGTTTTTTTAATTATCTGAAGAACCACAAAATATATTTTATTCAGATTTTTGTTGCCTACCCATGTTTTTATGCCAAATAAGATAGGCTTATCCATTTTTCGATAATAAGATCAGGAGCGTCCCATTCGGGTGGCAACAATTACGTTTAACCCTGTAATTTTTTGTGTGTAAGCTTTTATAAATTATAATGCCAGAATTAGAATCTTTTGACATTTCTGAGTTAAAAAGTCACTCTTGTTTGAAGTCGATATCTGTAGCCGTTTTCGAGTTAATTGGGGGTGAAGCATTCAGGATGCCCTATGATACTTTACATACCTACATAGATGTTGAGAGTTGAAAATATTTATTACAATTAAACATTTAAAGTAACTGTTCAAAATGCCCACCATTTTGTTGTATGCAGCATCCAGCACGGCGAATCCATTGCTCTCTGGCAAGTCTTATAAATTCAAGACGATTCTTAATAGTATCAGCAGCCTCCACGATCCTATTCTTTAACTCCTCTTGCGTGTAGATAGGCTTAGAATAAACTATAGTCTTCATCCAACCCCAAACAAAATAATCTAACGGTGTTAGATCGGGAGATTGAGGTGGCCATTTAACATGTCCATTTCGGCCAATCCATCGGTTACCATATTCTGCGTTTAAATAGTCAGTGACAATATAAGAGAAGTGGGCTGGGGCACCGTCATGCATAAACCAGATCCCACATCTATCGGGAATTGGAATATCCTCTAACAGCTCATAAAGATTATTTTGCAGAAAATTCAAATAAAACACTCCTGAAAGTCTTCGTGGTAAAAAGAAGGGGCCGATGAGATTGTCACCAAGAAGACCACACCAGACATTTAAGGAAAATGTATGCTGATAATGATTTGTGACAGTGGTATGTAGGTTTTCTTCATCCCAAGTATGGGTATTGCAAAAATTGGTAATTCCATTTCTTGTAAAGGTAGATTCATCAGTCACTAGCAAGCGGGTCAAAAAGTTACGATGTCGTGCGCATTTTCGAATTAACCACTGCGAAAAATTGGTTTGTTTGATGTAATCTTGCGGTAACAAATCTTGCACAGATGTCACGTGAAATGGGTACAGTTGCTGCTCGTGCAATGTTCGCCAAACGCTTGCAGATGAAACACCAAAACGTAAAGACAATCTTCTGGTGCTAGTACTAGGAGATAACTGAACAGCATTGAGTATTTGTTCTTCAACATTTACATCTCGTCGAAATCTTTGTCGACCAGCATTTACTCGTGTAGGTTTTAGCATGCCAGTTTCCCTAAGACGTGTTTCAATGGATTGAAATGTTTTACGATTTGGTATCCTTCTAGTTGGAAATTGTTCTTGGTATCTGCGAACTGCAGCAGCGCCATTTCTCTGTACTTCACCATAAACTAACAGCATGTCTGTTTGTTCTGCAAATGTGAACAAGTTTGTGGTGTCTCCCATGATGCAACAAATTAAAGTGTCTTCAGAGTACCAATTTACACAAAAACTAACAGAACTAGTAACACATATTAGTAACTTACACAGTGTTTAAACATAACAAAGGTAATACATAGTAGATACATAATCACCTGTCAAACAAATAAACGATATGCAACTGTTATAATGCAGAGCTTCTAATATCCAAGACTATTTGATTAACATCGCATTTTGACATTTAGCTTTAGTCTTCAACATCTAAGTAATACATTGATTAATTTGAGACATATGTATAGTTTATACATATGTCAAGTTGTTACAGAGATATTGAAAGCATATGTTTATTAGGTTTATACCTATACATATGGGAAGTTCATATTAAAACTAAACGAATGAGGTATGTATCATAGGGCATCCTGAATGCTTCACCTCAATTAACTCAAAAACGGCTACAGATATCGACTTCAAACAAGAGTGACTTTTTTACTCAGAAATGTCAAAAGATTCTAATTCTGGCATTATAATTTATAAAAGCTTACACACAAAAAAAATACAGGGTTAAACGTGATTGTTCCCCCCCCCCCCCAATGGGATGCTCCTGATCTTATTATCGAAAAATGGATAAGCCTATCTTATTTGGCATAAAAACATGGGTAGGCAACAAAAATCTGAATAAAATATCTTTTGTGGTTCTTCAGATCATTAAAAAAACTCAATTTCACCTAGCTCCCTTAAAGGGGTTATAACTCCATAGGGGTACATTTTAGGGCATATGTTTATTAGAAGTTTTATGTTTATTTTGTGCTAAAAAACACTCCCTTAAAATAGTGCCGTGCAATTTTGAAACACCCTGTATATATATATATATATATATATATATATATATATATATATATATATATATATATATTGTAGTGGTTTTAAAGGGCTAAATTCAAGTACAAACAAGGCAATTTCAAACACCCTGTATAGAGGAAACAACCAGAATTTACGTGCGAAATTTATTTCAGTTAGTTCATTTTAAAGTAACAAGTATTAACAAAATTTTACAAATAATGATTAAAATTTAGTAGGTTTGCAAAGAAAATAAGTTGTAGAAGCCAATGCAATTAATTTATTAATTTAATTGAGTTTAATTGAACTGTTATTTACGTATAATATGCATAAAAACATGAAAAATCAATAATACCAAGGCAAAACGCGTTGCTAACACATAAATAGCCGTTGGATATAAAATACGCTGAAAAGCCAACTCGTAGAAATGTTATTTAAAACGTTCGTTAAAATTGAACACCTGCAGGTTTTGTAAATGTCAAGTTCCCCTTATTTTTATAGATAACAAACAAGTTTCAAAGAATATTGGTAAACAACACTCGCCAAGCACGTAATTTGGTCCACATAGAGTGAATAGAACGCGAACAGTAATATCGATTCTCTACCACTCAAACAAGGTTAGAAGGAAACATATGATATGCATAAGCAAGAGATAGCGTTAATATAGGCGGGATTTTTAAGACGTCAATGCATATACTATTGGTCGATATCGTTAGTTGTACAACAGACAAGCACCAGAATATTTGAAGTCGGGTTTATTGGAAAATATCGTAACGACGCGCTAAATTTCGGGGATTTTGAAAACGGTTGAACCAAAATTTTAAGAACGTGTTATTTTAAATTAGATTTTCACGGTAAGAGTGTCCGGAGAAGTTACAGTCGAAGCATATAAATACTCGATGAATTAGCACGGCTCGCTCTCTTTTAACTTCGTCTCTTTTAACTTCGTTCTAATAGTATTTACATCGCTTCAAATGCGAGTTTGTAAGTATAAATAATTTTAAATTAAATAATACAGTGTTGGCCTCATAATTTGATACGCGAATAAGTGTCGAGTCTAAATTTTATTTGAGGTGCAACATTGATCTTAAACAAGCTCGTGAAGTATTTAAACGTATATGAAATTGAATTTAACTAAAGTACGCGATTATGAAAGAAGAGTAATTAATTTGGATTTGGAAATAGGATGTATCGTGAAGGCAGTGCATGCAGCACACCATAACTAATGTTCTTCTACAAATAGCTAGAGGTGGCCAGCAGAGCAAAGCGAAACAACTATACGGCATCGTCAACGGAGCAGAGATCTTCTAGAAATTCCAGGTAACGCTTTAAAATTGTTGTTATAAACTATGAAACTATGAATATTGTGTGACGTGTGAGAGGGAATTTTGAAGGTATTGTGCATTATTTTGCGTATTGAAAATAATACGTATAACTAACTGTATTAGGGTATTTAAATAGAAATCTAAAGGTATATAAAGCTTGTTAACGTTCCATCAGGAATTTAAATTTTTTATTGTTACGAGTACATGAGGTTTTTGTTTGCAGTCAGTGTATGCAAGGTAAAAGCATACATTATTCATAATTAACTGGGTTATCATGAGCTCACCATACTCCGGAGTTTACGTAAATTTAAAATAAATTATAAAGAAAGAATGAAAAATAAGATATTATTCAGGGCCCATTTACTCCGGGTACATTCTATGTGTTTGATAATTTAAATTAAAATACAGGACATTACAAAATTAAGATTTATAGAGGTGTAACTTGATCACTGAAATGTGGATAATAATGGATTTTTATTTGTAAATAGTGAAAAATAAATATTGTATGATTGTTGCATTTTGTGGTTTTATTGAGAGTGTGCATGAACGATGCAGAGCATAATAGTGAATATAGGTACCCAAGAGGAGGCCCAACTGAGCTAGCCTGGGAACTGAAGAATTAAAATTAAGAAGAGAGGAATCTAGGTAAGAAGTTTTTTTGAATTTTTTTATTTTTGGTGAAATTTTCGATTATATAAATTAATTTTCGAATCTACTGAGATTCCTGAGAAAACACGGCATATATATATATATATATATATATATATATATATATATATTAAAGGGTTTATGCTTACACGGTCAATTGGTTGAATGCATATATCTGTATTTCAAAACCACAGACTCCGGTAGATATCTAAATTTGACTCTTATCATCCCTTCAATATGAAAATCAATCTTATTTTAAACCTAAAAAACAAAATTAAACGCATTTGTCATCCTACTCTTTACCAAAAGAATTTGAACTATTTAGCCCTTTTACTTAAAGACAACAATTATCCTACAAATTTAATCTACTCGTTATTGTACAAAACCACCGCGAACAATAACAATAACACATCCAATCACAAGCCACCTGACATCAGCACCGTTTACAAAACATTGCCCTATTTCACCCATTTAACCTCAAAATTAAAAAAAGATTTTAAAAACTAAACATCAAAAGTGCCATTACTAATTTACAAAAAATAAATGTACTTTTTTAAAAGTCAAAGACAGGACCCCAGCAGAAAAACAAAGATGCGTAATATATCAAATTAAATGTTTAGACTGCACGGAATGTTACATCGGACAGACTTCCCAACAACTACGACAAAGAATAATGCAACATAAAAGTGACATTAGGGTAAAGCCTAATGCATGTGCTCTGACCGTTCACTCTAACATAAAATATCATAGACCAGATTTTACAAATACACAAATTCTGACTATTAAACCAAATTATAATAAGAGAACTTTTTTGGAAATGTGTCACATTTACAATAACCCTACAAGTATGAACAAGAAAACAAATATCAACAATTTAAGCACAATGTATACATATCTATTAAATTTTAAAATACCATCTAACAGTATAATTCCCACTTAAAATGACGCAACCCTCAATACATCTTCAAACTACACTAAATACACATAATAGTACACACAGACATTTCCATATAGACAAATAACAAAAGTCAACGCATGTCCTAGGGTCAATTAAAGTGACATTTTATATGTGTCAAAAAATGCAATAACATCAAAAGCATTGTATATAATTTAATAATTTCATTGTAAGTATTATCCTATGTAAATTAATTTAGACTAACTGTTTATTGTTACTAGAACCTTGAAAAAGAAAGGAACTACCTTTTGAAAATTTGGTTTTATAATAAAAATATATGCATTCAACCAATTGACCGTATAAGCATAAACCCTTTAATATTTTCACACAACTGTCGTAAAACCATTTCAATATATATATATATATATATATATATATATATATATATATATATATATAATATATTGCTGTGATAAGAGGTTGTTTAAGGGTGTACTTTATAGTAAAGGTCGTGCAGGAATTAGAAATTACAATAGGTAGCAGAAAACTGCATTTATTTATAAAGAATTGAGAAATGGAGATAGTTTGTAAATAGTAAGCAGTCAACACCCTGTATATAAAGTATAAATAGTTTTAAGGGACGCAAATAGACACACGAAGACGCATAGTTAGCGTAGGAATAAGGAAGACATGCATTAGGTAGATAGTAAATATTTAACACCCTGTAGATAGAGTTTTAGTTAACTTAGGTAAGGCAAATAAAGATATTTTTCAGTGGAAGCAAGCGTATTTTGTAAGTAAACATAATAAAGTGTAATTAAACACGCATTCAAAAGAGTTCCAAACAATTAGGTTAATACGGAGATAGAAATAGAGCTTCAAGAAGCATAGTGTAAATGCGTACAAAATAGTTAACCATTTTAATAAGAAAGAAGATTAAAAATTGCGTAAATAACATGCATATATGAAAATTAAAAGTCGAATTGCATCAGTTGTTTATGGAAAAGCGATTAGATTCGTCAAAACACCGCATGTTTGATAACGAAGCACCTGCGAGTAGGCCACAATTATTTGAAAGCATAGAAAATTACATCAGAAACTACTTTAAATGCAAAGATTTGATTGGTTAAAATGAGCGACGAGTTTGTAGACCATACCCACTGACGGAGTAGGAGAGCAATGATATATTAACAGGTACAGTGATAACGAAGGCAGTTTTCAACTCAACAAAAGCCTAGGTGCGCCACTATGAAATAAAGTGTGATACGTAATAATAATTGAAAGTGAAAAATTGTATAAGTGCGAAGATGAAAATTACGATTGCCGATTAAACGTAAGTAGATTTTAGGGAATTTATTTAAACTAAAACATAATAATAATAGGGCTTCTAAGTCCGGGGAAAATAAACTACGATTTCCGAGTCCGGAGGATGATAATCCAATTCTAAGTTTGGGGAAATTGATAAGAAGTAATAAGTCTGAATGAGATGACAATAAATTGGGGTGCATAAGATAAGTTTATAATGGTAGTCCAGAGGGTGATGGTAAAAATTTAAATGCAATGGTTCAAGCGTGTGGATAGACAATATTTCGAATGGGCATGTAATAATCCTGAATTGGGAAAAAATATATTTTATTCAAATGGATGGCTTAATGCATGGGAAATACTAGCTGATTATGGATGCGTCAATGCAAAGCAAATAGAGCAGGTCAGGTTTTTAGTTATAAGACATTTTTTTCTATTTTTTTATGTGAAAAAGTCAACAAAAAGAGGACTTGTATACGTATAAAGTGCGTGATATGATAAGAAGTTTTGAACGTTCCACACTTCTTTTTTTATAAAAATAATAGGTTTTTTTGTGACTTTGGGTTTGATTAAAAAGTATATGATTTTTGATAAATGAGATTTACAACATTCATTAATTGCAAAGTGTATTTCAAATAATTTACAAAAACTGTACATAATATTTGTTTCATTATATAGAATAGAATTAACTGAATTTTATAATTCCAAATAAATGCTAGTCGAGGTCATAAGATAAAGTTAATCGGAGTGATTTGATAATTTAAACAATCAAGGAGGAGCTATAAGTTGAATACGAAATTGATAACGAGTAAGGCGGTAACGTATCAAATTTTGTTATTGCTCGACAAGGTCGAGACACGATAAAATCCAGTTAAGTTCCTGGAGGGAGTTCATAGCAATATTAATAAGACAGCCCAACGCCGGAGAACAATAATTCCAATTCTTGTTTATGCATAGCAATATTTATATATATATATATATATATATATATATATATATATATATATACAGGGTGCCCTATTTCTTAAACGTTGTATGGGTAACTCTGTTATTTGTGACATTAGAAAAAAGGTTAAATAGGGAAAGTAGTGCAGTTTTTAATGCCGAGTTCAGCCATGAAGAGATAATTAACATACAGGGTGTAGCAAAAGCGTTATACCAAAATAACGAAATTTTGATCTTTTTTGTTTAGCTTCGTGGTTAATTTATTGTGATAGATACAGTAAAACGTTGTAGATGTTTTTTAAATTATTTTAAAAGGAGAATAAGATAAACTTATTTGTTTTTACATGGCTTTGGTCATGTTTGAGTAAATGAGTGAAGTTATGTTTTTTTAAATGGAAACCATAATTGGCCGTAGTTCTGATAGAAAGGCATTTTTTTCTTTTTTCAGTGATGTACTACAGTGTACATGTTCAACATAAAAATTTTTGAAAAAATTTTGTTTTTATGAAATACAAAACTTGGTATTAAATAATAAAATACTTATGCATGATGTAACAAAAATATCGAAAACAAATTATGTTAAAAATTTTAAATATAATATCATTTCATAAGGTGTTCAAAGTGCCCACCATTTTGTTGAAGGCACAGCTCACATCGTTTTTTAACATTACAAAGTGCTTTTTCTATTGTTTGTGCATCAATGCTTGCAATTGCTGTTTGGATTCTAGCTATTAAATCCTCAAGCGTTTGAGGAGTAGTAGAATACACTTTTTATTTTAAATCACTCCATAAATAAAAATCTAATGGCGTAAGTTGTTTCCATTTTGTTACCAATCACGTGCTCAAAACGATCAGTTAAAAATTGCTTCACTGATGTACCACTGTGTGCACGGGCACCATCGTGTTGGAAATACTTTAGTCTGTAATGGATGTTAAGAGGTAATTCATCCAAATATTCTTCCAATTGGTGTTTTAAGAAATTTAAGTAATTTGCAGCGGTCAAATTGTCGTTATAAAAAAAAAGTTCCAATAATTTTTCCACAAAATATTTCACACCAACAATTATTACCAAATTGATGTTGATCTCTGGATTCACACACAAGTTTAGGATTTTCTTGAGAATAAAATACTTTGTTATGCCGATTAAATATTCCGTTATTTGTAAATTTAGTCTCGTCAGTAAACATAATGGTTCTCCAAAAATATGAATCTTCTTCACATTTATTAAGGTACCAACGACAAAATGTTATCCGTCTTTAATTATCCACTGGATACAATGTATTCGAAATAGAATAGTGATAGGGATGATATTTCCGACTTTTCAGAATACACCTCACAGTTTCCTTAGAAGTTGCACAGTGGTTTGCAATTTTGGCAGTAGAAGATTCCGGTTTATAGTTAACAAACGCCAACACATTCGTTTTAACAGTTTTTCATATTTTCGTAAGAATTTAGGTTTGCTAAATGCACCATATGCCTTAAGATTATTTTCAAGTGTGTTAAATATCCGACAGTGTAGTTGCTTACGTTCCATATATCTTTCAAAGTACAAATCCACTGCTGCACGTGAGTTACGATTTGAAGAATAGTAACAAAAGAGCATGTCATTTTTTTCCTAATTTGTTTAGGACATTCTAACTATTAGAAGAAAATGATGTACGTATAAACACAAAATAACAGTACTATCTAATTTCTGTTATTCAAACAAGTGAAATCTATCGTTATGTGTCATATGGCTACTTGATTCTTAAAATCAGCTCAAATAGTCACATATTATTTAATACAAAGTTTCGTATTTTATAAAAACAAAATTTTTTTCAAAAATTTTTATGTTGAACATGTACACTGTAATACATCACTGAAAAGAGAAAAAAAATGCTTTTCTATCAGAACTACCACCAATTATGGTTTCCATTAAAAAAACATAACATCACTTATTTACTCGAACATGACCAAAGCCATGTTAAAACAAATAAGTTTATCTTATTCTCCTTTTAAAATAATGTAAAAAACATCTACAACGTTTTACTGTATCTATCACAATAAATGAACCACGAAGCAAAACAAAAAAGATCAAAATTTCATTATTTTGGTATAACGCTTTTGCCACACCCTGTATGTTAATTATCTCTTCATAGCTGAACTCGGCATTAAAAACAGCACTACTTTCCCTATTTAACCTTTTATCTAATGTCACAGATAACAGAGTTGCCCATATAACGTGTAAGAAATAGGGCATCCTGTATATTAAATGTCAAAATGGTGTAATTCTTTTTTGGGATATTTCATTCAATTGAATACGTAAATATTAAAAATTCATCTGCATTTATTGTTTAGGTTTCGGTTTATTTAAAACCTTAATCATAACTTAACACATTACAAATAGAAACAGTTACAAAGTCAAAAATACTTACAATAAAAACTTGAACTATAATAAACTATAATAAAAGAACAGAAGTAAAATTGTTGAATAGATATGTGTATATAATGTTTAAATTTTGTGTGTCTTGTTTGTTGTTAATACTGTTATTTAGTTGTTGAATATAGAAGGCTTCTAAGAATACTCTATTCTTATAATTGTTTTCAATTTCTAAAATTTCAACATTGTCGTAGTTTGGTGAGTGGGGGGGGGGGGGGTGTTGTTGTCAATGCACAAAATGTCTTTTTAAATTTAATGTCACTTTTATGTTGGATGAGCCTATTCTTCAGCCATTGATTAGTTCGTCCCACATATGGTCGATCACAACTACAATGCACTTTATATACTACATTGCTCTACTGTTGCTGTCTTATCTTAAACTCTCGAAATAACCTTTTTATACACTTTTCCTATTTAAAAGCAATGACAATATTTGCTTGTTTTAATAATTTAACGAGCAAGGGAGTTAATCCTTGTATATATGGTAATGTTTTATAAATAATGTTATTTTGTTGGTCTTGTTTGTGTGTATGTATTGTATTAGTAAAAAATAGCTTTTTCAAAATGTTTTGGGGTAATCATTATTTAGTAACATAAATTCTAAATTCTCTTTGTTCATTTTGTGAAATTGTGTTTCGCTAATCTTTTCTATACTGTGTTTTAGTGCTAAGATTCTGTTTATTTTATGATTGAAAGAGTGATTAAAATAGTAGTTGGTGAATCGACCCGAATGTGTTGGTTTATTGTACCAATCAAATTGTATAATGTTTAACTCCGTTCGAATGACCAATGAGTCTAAAAATGGAATAACGTTATTGTTCTCAATTTCTACTTCAAACTTTATGTGAAGATCAAAACCATTAAAAAGTTTTACTGTGAGATCTATCATATCTGAAGGGACTGCACAAAGCAGGTCATCTACATACTTAACTATAAATGACGTATGAAAGGGTAATTTAGGCAATATCGAATCTAATAACTCATCAAGTACAATTTGAGCAATAATTGGTGATAATGGAGAACCCACGGACGTGCCAAACTCTTGTAATAGAAAGTTCCTTGGAAAACAATGTAGGTATTTTTGAAAATTAAATTAATAGCAGCCAAAAAGAAATCTTTTGAGATACTGTAGTTGGTTCTATGTGCTTCCATTTGTTAGTTATTATCTTGACAACTAGTTGAATGAGTATATTTGTGAATATTAAAATGACATTCAGAGAAATTAAAATATAGTTATCAGGCAGTTGAAAATATTTAAATCTATCTAGAAAGCTTAAAGTATCTCGTATATTGAATCCTACAAATGGAGAGGATATTTAAAGAATCTCTGAGAAGAAAGTAGTGATGTTGTATGTAGGTGTACTTATTGAGGAAATAATGGGTCGTAGTGCTAGGGTTGGTTTATGAATTTTTGGTAACCCATAGTACTTTCCTGGGTAGCTACTGTTGTTGGTTAGTTGATTTTCTTTTCTTTATCAGAAATCATTCCTATGTTGTGTAAAAGTTTAATATGATCGTTCACCTTTTTTGTGTTGAAAAAGTAGGATCACGTGAAAGTTTTTTATAAATTTGGTCGTCTGATAACAATTGATTGGATAAATCTATATAGGATAGTTTATTTAAAATTACTGTTGTAACAATAAGATCTTGATTGTCTTTCAAAAACTTGTTTGTTTTAAAAAATAATTATTGTTCTAAAAAATTACTGTTTGTGTTCTCAGGTTTTTGTAAAAAATTGGTAATTACGTTGGTAATTCTGGCTCTAAAAATGCTTTTTTCTTTAACTAAAGTTTCACTAGCGTCGAGAATTGATAGAAAGTTTATAATATCTTTGGGGATTTTTTTGTCACTAAAATTAGCTATCCATTTACTGTTATCGTTAAATAGTCTTTTTCCATTTATTTGATTGTCTTTCAGTATATTAAATTTTTTGTTTCTTTTTCTAATTTGAATGAACAATTTGTCATAAAACGAATCTTACCCTTAACTAAAGTCATGTATTGTGTATGGAGGTAAGAAACCTTTGAGAGATTTCTTGATATTTCTTAACTTTGATTGCCAAAACGTAAAGTCCGAATGAGTAATTTTAATTTCAAAATTTAAGATTTGACGTTCTATTCTAATACTATAATTCTGTATCTTGGTATTCATTTGTAGTTGTGGTTGTTCAGTAGTTGAATCATTGGGTTGGTTGCTGAAATAATATGCTTTGGAAGTACTTGCTCTCTTCTGCAATGTTCTAAGAAAATTTTCCTGTTGTTTAAGCTGGTCAATTTTTTGGTGATTTTAGACCATCCTTTTAGGTGCTTGATTGCTTGTCCTCCGTAATGATTATAAATATAGCTGTAAAATCCCATATTTTCTAATGTATGTCTTGCTTTTAAATTGATTACTTGAAGTTAATAGTTTAAAATGTCAAAATGGTGTAATTCTTTTTGGGATATTTCCTTCAACTGAATACGTAAATATTAAAAATCCATCTGCATTTATTGTTTACATTTCAGTTTATTTAAAACCTTAATCATAACCTCCAACATATTACAAATAGAAACAGTTACAGAGTTAAAAATACTTACAATAAAAACTTGAACTATACATATAAAAACCTTACATTGAGTATCGATTTTGAATATATTTTATATAACTGTCATTCAATAACTATTAGATACATTTGTGTTTTGGCCTTGAAAGGTATTTGATGAATGTGTTCAGAAATTACATTTAACTATTTTAGTTGATATAACAGAATACTTTATAAAAGAACAGAAGTGAAATTGTTTTTGTGAACTTTTTAAAACTTTATAGATATGTGTATATAGTGTTTAAATTTTGCGTGTCTTGTTTGTTGTTAATACTGTTATTTAGTTGTTGAATATGGAAGGCTTCTAAGAATACTCTATTCTTATAATTGTTTTCAATTTCTAAAATTTCAACATTGTCATAGTTTGGTGAGTGGAGAGTGTTCACTACGTGTGTTGTCAATGCACAAAATGTCTTTTTAAATTTAATGTCATTCCTTTTATGTTGGATGAGCCTATTCTTCAGCCATTGATTAGTTTGTCCCACATATGGTCGATCACAATTACACTGCACTTTATATAGTACATTGCTGTACATCTTTGTTGGTATCTGATCTTTAACTCTCGAAAATAACCTTTTTATGCACTTTTCATATTTAAAAGCAATGACAATATCCAGTTGTTTTAATAATGTAGCAATCAAGGGAGATAATCCTTGTATATATGGTAAAGTTTTATAAATAATGTTATTTTGTTGGTCTGTTTGTGTGTACATATTGTATTAGTAAGAAGTAGGTTATTTAAAATGTTTTTGGGGTAACCATTATTTAGTAACATAGATTCTAATTTTTTTTTTATTTTGTGAAATTGTGTTTCGCTAATCTTTTCTATAGGGAGTTTTAGTGCTAAGATTATGTTTATTCTATGATTGAAAGAGTGATTAAAATAGTAGTTGATGAATCGACCCAAATGTGTTGGTTTATTGAACCAGTCAAATTGTATAGTGTTTAACTCCGTTCGAATGACCAATAAGTCTAAAAATGGTATAACGTTATTGTTTTCAATTTCTACTTCAAACTTTATATGAGGATCAAAACCATTAAAAAGTTTTACTATGAGATCTAGCATATCTGAAGGGACTAATTTAGGTAATATCAAATCTAATAACTCATCAAGTACAATTTGAGCAATAATTGGTGACAATGGAGAACCCACGAACGTGCCAAACTCTTGTAATAGAAAGTTTCTTGGAAAACAAAGTAGGTATTTTTGAAAATTAAATTAATAATAGCCAAAAAGAGATCTTTTGAGACACAGCAGTTGGGTTCTATGTGTTTCCATTTGTTAGTTATTATTTTGATAACTAGTTGAATGGGTATATTTGTGAATATTAAAATGACATCCACAGAAATTAAAATATAGTTATCAGGCAGTTGGAAACTTTTAAATCTATCTACAAAGCTAAAAGTATCTCATATATTGTATCCTTCAGATGGAAAGGATATTTGAAGGATCTTTGAGAAGAAAGTAGCGATGTTGTATGTAGGTGTATTTATTGAGAAAATAATGGGTCGTAGTGTTAGGGTTGGTTTATGGATTTTGGGTAACCCATAGTACTTTCCTAGGTTGCTACTGTTGTTAGTTGCTTTTTTTCTTTGTCAGAAATCATTCCTTTGTTGTGTAAAAGTTTAATGTGATCGTTCACCTTTTTTTGTGTTGAAAAAGTAGGATCACGTGTAAATTTTTTATAAATTTGGTCGTCTGACAGCAATTGATTGGATAAATCTATATAGGTTTATTTATTTAAAATTACTGTTACAGCTCTCTTATCAGCTTTTGTAACAATAAGATCTAGGTTGTCTTTCAAAAACTTGTTTGTATAGAAAATAATTTTTGTTCTAAAGAATTACCGTTTGTGTTCTCAGGCTTTTGTACAAAATTCGTAATCACGTTGTTAATTCTGGCTCTAGAAATGTTTTTTTCTTTAACTGAAGTTTCACTAGCATCGAGAATTGATTCTACGTTTGTTAGTAGTTTACCTATGTGTATGTTATTGCTGTTAAATTTAATACTAAATTTTGGTCCCAACGATAGAAAGTTTATAATATCTTTGGGGATTTTTTGTCACTAAAATTAGCTATCCATTTACTGTTATTGTTAAATAGTATTTTCCGTTTATTTGATTGTCTTTCAATATATTACATTTTTTATGTTTCTTTTTCTAATTAAAATGAACCATTTGTCATAAAACGAATCTTGCCCTTAACTAAAGTCATGTATTGTGTATGTAGGTAAGAAACGTTTGAGATATTTCTTAACTTTGATTGCCAAAACGTAAAGTCCGAATGAGTAATTTTAATTTCAAAATTTAAGATTTGACGTTCTATTCTAATACTATAATTCTATATCTTCGTATTCATTTGTAGTTGCGGCTGTTCAGTAGTTGAATCATTGGGTTGGTTGCTGAAATAATATGCTTTGGAAGTACTTGCTCTCTCCTGCAACGTTCTAAGAAAATTTTCCTGTTATTTAAGCTGGCTAATTTTTTGATGATTTTACATCATCCTTTTAGGTGATCGACTGCTTCTTTTCCATAATGATTATAAATATAGCTGTAAAATTTCATATTTTCTAATGTATGTCTTGCTTTTAAATTGATAACTTGAAGTTGATAGTTTAAAATGTCAAAATGGTGTAATTTTTTTTTGGGATATTCCCTTCAACTGAATACGTAAATATTAAAAATCCATCTGCATTTATTGTTTACGTTTCGGTTTATTTAAAACCTCAATCATAACCTAACACATTACAAATAGAAACAGTTACAAACTCAAAAATACTTACAATAAAAACTTGAACTATAAGTATAAAAACCTTATATTGGGTATCGATACATTTGTGTTTTGGCCTTGAAAGATATTTGATGTGTGTGTTCAGAAATTACATTTAACTATTTTAGTTGATATAACAGAATACTTTAAAAATGAACAGAAGTGAAATTGTTCTTTTTGTGAACTTTTTTAAAACTGTATAGATATGTATATATAGTGTTTAAATTTTGTGTGTCTTGTTTGTTGTTAATACTGTTATTTAGTTGTTAAATATGTTGAATATATAACATCATCATTATTAGGTCTTCAGTCCTGGAACTGGTTAGATGCGTACCTTCATTGTTTCCTATTCTGAACTAACCCTCACATTTCTCTGAAATTGCAGTCTGCATCTATCACTATCTGCATGCGTAAGTCTGATCTCAGTCTACCTCTACATATTTTTTCCTATCTCTGCTTGTAATATATCCCGTACTATTCCCCAAAAAAGCCTTAGAACGTATGCTACCCTTCTATATCTCCTTTTTTTTTGTTTTCCACAGATATCTTTATTCCTCTACTATTTATATAACCTACTTGTTATTGGCTTTGATTGTCCATGCTACCATCCTCATACATCTAAAGCGCAACATTCCAGAAGGCTTTTATATCTTTCTGTCTGCTTTTCCTACTGCCCCTATTTCATAGACGCACTGTGCTGTGCTCCCCACATGTGCTTTGAACAATTTTCTTCTTGTTTCTATGTTTGTTGTCTTTGAACATAGCTGCTGTTCTTTCTTGTTTGATGCAGTTCGGTCTTCTTCTATTGTTTTACAGTTATATACCCTATTTCCCCTATATTCAGTTGTATGTGAAGGGGACGCCCAAGATCCCAGGTTCGAATCCCGACACGGTCCGCTTGAAAAATGTTAGGCAAACATTTTTCACAAAAATATGCCCCCGTTTGGATGAGAGGTAAAATGGAGGTCCCGTGTGTGTGTTGTCACGCACATTAAAGATCCCTACCTTGCTTGGAACAGCAAGGTAAATATAACTCGCTTCCTGGCTAATGTAATACCTTTGGATGGAGCATTGGAAAAAAATCAAATACAGGGTATGTGAAGAGGGTTAAGCAGCTTGTGGCTGCCAAGGATCCCCCAACACATAGACATTTGCCGTATTAATAGTTTTCCAGTAAATCTTTCGCACAATTAACATTAGTTAAGAATATTGCAAGACCAATACCTGTAGTTGTTTATAATAATCATCATGTTTAAGTACAGTTCTTTTTATGTCATTAATTTTTCCATCTTGAGACTGGTTGGATGCATACCTCCATTGATTTCTATTCTGACTTAGACTACACATTTCTCTTTCGCACATTCTACATCTTTCACTATCTCTGTGCAATAGTCTAGCCTAGATGTACCTCTACTTCTCTTTTTCCCCATCTCTGCTGCTAGTATATTCCGCACTATTCCCTCATGTCTTAGTATGTGGCCTATCATCATATTTCCCCTATTTTTACTCTTTTCCACATATTTCTTTCTTCCCCTACCATTTCTAGTACCTCTTTGTTCTTAACTTTGTCTGTCCATAATATCTTCATCATACGTCTGTAACACCACATTTCAAAGGCTTCTACCTTTTTCTTGTCCGCTTCTTTTACTGTCCAGGCTTCAGTCATACAGTGCTGTGCTCCACACATATGTTTTAAACAATCTTTTCCTTGTTTCTATGTTTGTTGTCTTTGAACACAGTAGTTGCTTTTTCTTGTTAAATGTAGTACATCTTGTGCTAATCTTTGTTTTATATCTTTTGTGAGTTTCCCATCTTGTGTTATTTGGTTTCCTAGGTGGCAAAATCCTTAACCACTTGTAAGTGCTCATTACCTATTTGTATTCTTATATTCCTTTGCATACTAGCACTTTAGTTTTATTTTTGTTAATTTTCATACTGTATCTCTCTGTTAGAACTGTTTCCATTTCATTAAGAGCAGCTTCTAACTCTTCTTTGCTATATTCTAATACCGCTATATCATCTGCAAATCTAAGCATATCAATCTTTTGTCCCTGCATAGTAATTCCAAATGTCTTCCTGTATTTGACAGTATTCATTGCCTCTTCAATGTACAAGTTAAAAATTAATTGGGATAAAGCACATCCCTGTCTCACCCCTTTCCTACTATTTACTTCTCTACTTTTCTGCTGTAATTCTATTACCGCTGTTTGCTCTTTGTATAAGTTATGTATTATTCGTCTATCCCTAAAACTCAATCTGATCTTTTGAGTATTTCAAACATTTTTTCCATTTTACATTGTCGAATGCTTTTTCCAGATTTACAAACCCTATTTACACACTTTCCTCATTTTCTATTGCTTTCGCCATTATGACCCTCAGAGCTAAAATAGCCTCCCGTGTTCTCTGCTTCGCCTAAATCCAAATTGATCTTCTCCTAGTATTTCTTCGGCTTGTTTTTCCATTCGTCTTTGCGCAATTTTACTTCATATTTTTGAAACGTGTGTTGTCAAACTTATTGTTCGAAAATTTTCACATCTATCCGTGCCTCCTTTTTTTGGTATAGTTACTATGATGTTACCCTTGAAATCTTTGGGTAACTCGCCTGTCTCATACATATAGCTTACAAGTTGGAAGAGACGTTCTGTTACTGCTTCTCCAGTGACTTTTACAGTTTCTTCTTGCACCTTATCTGTACCCTGCGCCTTACCATTTATCATATGCTTTAATGCTAATTCAAACTCATCTTGAAGTATAGGATATCCCAAGTCATCATTTTCAATGTCTGATTTATGTTCTAATGCTGTTAGTTCCTCTCTTGCATGTAAATTACCTATATATTCTTACAATCCAAATCACTTTCTCTACATTTTCTATGACGTTTCCTCCCGTGTCCCTTACATTTTTGCTATAGGTTTTTATATCCCTAAAATTAATTCTAATTAGTTTGTATGCTTCGTCTGTCTTTCCTATTTCCATCTTATTTTGTACCTCTTTGCTCTTTTCATCAATCCATTGTTCGTTGGCTTTCCAGCATTTGCGAATAATTTCCCATTTTATGGCTTTGTATCTGTTTTCCTGGTTTGTCTGATCTATTTTTGTATTTTCATCCTTCTTCTATTAAATTCAGAATATCCTTTGTGGTTTCTTATTTTCTTTTTGTGTATATCCCAGAATATCTCTGGCCGCCATGTCTAATCTGGATTTAATATTATTCCATTCTGTTTCTACTTCCTTAGTATCTGAAATTTTCCCAATATCTTTCAACAATTCATTTGACTTTTTTTCAAATCTTTTATGGATATCTTCATCTTTTAGCTTCTCAAAGTCAAAGTGCCTTTTTCCGGTCTTCATAATTATGATGTTGCGGTCAATGTCTATACCTGCTTCTGGGTAGCTTCTACAGTCTTTTGCTTTGATTCCTAAACCATTGTCTAACAATAATGTAATCTATTTGATATCTTCCTATATCTCCTGGCATCTTCCACGTGTATTGTCTTCTAGCATGATGTTGAAATAATGTGTCTGTGATGGTTAAATTGTGATAGTCGCAAATTTCTACCAGCCTATTTCCCTTGTCATTTCTCGCGCCTAAACCAAATAAACCTACTACTGCTCCTTCTCTACCCTCACCTATCACTGCATTTAAATCCCCCATAATCATTAAATTTTCATGTCCTTTTACGTATCTTAGTATGTCTTCGATATCTTTGTAGATCACCTCTACATCTTTCTCACTGTAGCTAGAGGTGGGCATGTATACTTGTATTATTACTGTATTCACCGGTTTATTCTAATCTAACCATGAGTAGTCTTTCATTCTTTTGCAAGTAGTTTTCTACACATTGTCCTATCTTTTTTTTTGCATAAATATCTCCACGCCCGAATTTCCTTCCTCTGATCCTGTATGAATTACCCTGAAGTCTCCACTCCAAAAATCCCCCACCTCTGGCCACCGAACTTCGCTGATCCCTACTATGTCTAGTGCTAATCTATCCATTTCGATTTTCAGGTTTTCTAGCTTACCAACTTGCTTCATACTTCTGACATTCCACGCTCCGATTCGCAGAATGTTCACGAATCTTTTTTTTTTATACTGTGGCATGACATCCCCCAAAGTAGTCCCCTCCGGGACATCCGAATGGGTGATTATTTTACCGGCGGCTCCGTTGCATAGTTGGTATGTATGTGACTACTACGCCCAAGGTCCCGGGTTCCAATCCCGACACGGTTCTCTTGAAAAATGTTAGGCGAGTATTTTTAACAAAAATACGCCCTCGTTCGGATGAGAGGTAAAATGGAGGTACCGTATGAGTGTTGTCACACACGTTAAAGATCCCTACCTTACTTGGAACAGCAAGGGTTCGGCATAATTCCAAATTTTCCAGGTAAAAAAAAAAACGCTTTCTGGCCAATGTAGTACCTTCGGGTGGAGCATTGGAAAATCATATGTAAGGACTATTTTACCTTCGAATTTTTTTCTCAGAGGATGCCATCATCTTTAATAACAATTTCTGTATGCAGTGTATTTGGGAGGTAATGTGGTGATATAAAAAATATTTTATCATTAGAACCTAAATTTAGCTTTCCTTCTTCAATTAATTATAGAGTTATGATAGAATTGTTATCAAATTTAGAACATATAATGAGCAGTATTAATCAAGACAAAATTAATTTATACAGATCAATTGCTACTAATAGAATCACTAATTATGTTCAAAAGTACTCAAGATTATCTAAAATACAAGAAATTTCTTAACGAAAACAAAGAATTATATATCGTCAAAGCCGATAACGGTAATATAACTGTAGCAATTTCTAAAGCAGATTATCAACATAAAATATATTTACTTCTATCTGATAATTTAATATATAAAAAAAAATCCATTCAGACCCTACATTCAGAATTCAAAAAGGATGTTTAAATGCTGTTAATAAATTAAAAACTAATAAATATATTTTAAAAAATCAAGCAAAATTTTTAAATAATTTTAGAATTTCCACACCAAAATTTTATGAACTTCCAAAAATACACAAAAAGTATACCCATTAAGGCTTATTGTAGCATCTAACAACAGTCCTACCGAAAATTTATAAAAATTTATTGCAGATATTCTATCAAAATCAATGAATAATAATTCTTATAATGTTCAGGACTCGTTTGAATTCGCAAACTTTATAAATAATTTTCAGTTACCAGACAATTACATCCTAATTAGTTTCGATGCAATATCTTTATTTACAAATATTCCAAAAGATTTGGTATTAAATAATATGACAACATTATGGAATAATATATCAAAAAATTGTACAATACCAAAAGGAGAATTTTTAGAAGTGGATGAATTTATCCTTGACAATAGTTATTTTAGTTTTAATAATGAGTACTATATACAAATATTTTGATCTCCGATGGGTTCAAATTTGAGTCCGATTATAGCAACTACAGTCACGGATATTCTGATTAAAAACGTAATTAGTAAATTGCCATTTGCATTGCCTTTCTTAAAGAAATTTGTGGATGATGTAATAACTGCAATTCCCAAAGAATTGGTCAATGAAACTTAAAAAATTTTAATAGCAATCGTCCAAAATTACAATTTACATGTGAAGAAGAAAAAGATAATACAGTACCTTTTCTAGATACCTTACTCATTCGTAATAGTAATAATAAAATAATCCTCGACTGGTATCAAAAACCAATATGTTCGGGTAGACATTTAAATTATAACTCATACCATAATTACAAAATTAAATTAATTTTATATTAGGTTTAAAAAACAGAATCACAAAAATTTGTCATCCTGCATTATATCAAAAAAATTTATAAATTACGAACAATTCTAAAAGATAACAATTATCCTTCAAAAATAGTAAATAGACTGTTATATAACCATTCAACTAATAATATAAATACTATTAATTTAAACAATGATGTGAACAATTCTAATAATAACACTTTACAATACCATTCCCTTCCTTATATAAAAGAACTGACACCAAAGTTATATAATATTTTTAAAAGATTTAGCATAAAAATTGCAAGAAAAAATATACTTACACTAAGTAACTTATTTTCAAAAATTAAAGACAAAACTTCACCATTAAATCAAAGAAATGTAATCTACAAAATTAGCTGTTTAGACTGCAATGAAGAATACATTAGCCAAACTTCACAAAATCTAAAACAAAGGATAACTCAACACAGAATACATGTGCATTGAGTATCCATGCAAATTTAAATAATTCTCATAGGTTTAACTTTTCAGAACCAGTAATTTTATTAAGCATTAACAAAAAAGAGAATTTCAGGAAATGTGCTACATTTACATATACACTAATACCACGAATAAAAGAACAGATATAAATAATTTGAGTACTATATACATATATTTATTACGTTTTCAGTCTGGTGATAATTCAAATACAAGTACTATACCAAGATAAGCATATTTATTACATCCTACTCCAACCAAATGGTGTAATCGACATTGATACTCATATACATACTTATTACTCAAAAAATTTAGCAACACATTTCTCACACAATTAGAAAACAAAGTTTTGTATACAAAATCAAACTTTCAAAAAATTGTCACTATATATAAAAAAATGAAATTTTTAATGTTATACTTAAGTTTTTAATGTTTTCAGTTTGTAGAATTGTGCTTGCCTTATATATTTAGTACAACGCCAATATATTAGTTACCTCAATTTAGTAGGTATTTTAGTGATTAATATTGTAACAGCGTTTTCTTATTGTAGCACCTTTGAAAAAGGACAGAAATATATCCGAAAATTTAAGTGATAAACAAGAGTATTCTGTAATCCAGCAGACCTGAAACCCACAAATCCTTATATATATATATATATATATATATATATATATATATATATTAATAGTTATTAAGATGAAATGAAGACCCAACTTTGTATTTAAAGTTGAATTACCATTTCAAATCGAACTAGTAATTGAAAACCACTAAAAGAACGGCTACAGCAGGATTTGAACCTGCAACCTCTGATTCTCCGGATCAGTACTCTAACCAATTGAGCTATCTAGCCTAATTGTTTAGATGATGTTATACTTAATACTACTGAAGCTTGGCCCTTGTTAATGATTTTCATTTACGTCTTGCATTTAAGGAAATTGAATCTAGTTATATACATAATTCATGTACTAATAACTTGATCATCTCATTTTTGCAACGTTCGGAATAATACAAACATGTAATTATATTATTATTAATAGAGAAGAATAATCCACATTTGGAATGCAAATGAATGCTTAATATATATTAATAGTTATTAACATGAATTATGTATATAACTAGATTCAATTTCCTTAAATGCAAGACGTAAATGAAAATCATTAACAAGGGCCAAGCTTCAGTAGTATTAAGTATAACATCATCTAAACAATTAGGCTAGATAGCTCAATTGGTTAGAGCACTGATCCGGAGAATCAGAGGTTGCAGGTTCAAATCCTGCTGTAGCCGTTCTTTTAGTGGTTTTCAATTACTAGTTCAATTTGAAATGGTAATTCAACTTTAAATACAAAGTTGGGTCTTCATTTCATCTTAATAACTATTAATATATATTAAGCATTCATTTGCATTCCAAATGTGGATTATTCTTCTCTATTAATAATATATATATATATATATATATATTCTTGTATCTAATTACTATGTTTTTTTGTCTAATTACTCCTCCTTTAAACAAGATTTTATTACACGACTTTTGTCGTCATCACAATGATTTCAAATCGAGGTGCTTTAGCAAACGTTTGGTTGGTTTTTCTTTTACTAATTACTATATTTTATATGCCTCGACTATTTGAAACTTTAATCTCAGGGTTTTCTCACCTACTCACCGTGGGTTCAATCGTGAGTAGATGTGCAATACCAACCAAACTGCACCCTCGTTTGTTTTACCACTTTTGAAATGTACTAAATTTATTTTGATATGCCAAATCTTAATAGATCAACAATGCCTGATGTCAAATTAATTTATGTAACTTTTATGACTTTAATTTCTGACGTTCTAATATATTCACGGTACTTACCAGAAATATACTGCGCTGAAGGCCTTCCTTTGACTGCTGGCTCAAGTTCGAAATTGCCGTACGCACTTTCACACAAGATTCTCCAAAATTGTCCTCTTGCGCACTGCCTCCAGGTGTTTGTAAAACAATTTTGATGCCCCAAACCTGAAATAATGTTACCCCAATTTAGAATTTAGTAAAAACCTTTATCTACTTTCCCTGCGTCAATTCTTCCTCGCCGTATTCCTATCTCCTGTTCCTCTGCTCCGTATCCCGCTTAATTCTCTCTTCGCACAACCAAATCAATCCCGCTGTCTTAATACAAATCACTCCTAATCCTGCTATACCACTTATCCATACGATGTCCTTCTGCCGTTATATCTTCTCAAAATCAATCCAAAATTCTTTACGTCGTCGATGCCTTCTTTAACCACTCCAATATCCTGCTGCCGTAATACCCAAATCTATCCCAAAACCAACACTAATCTTCTCAAATAATATACCGTCGCTTTCTCCTTTACATCAATAACCACTTCCACAATCTTCTTTACATACACGCTGACTTTCCCTTTGCACTTTTAAACACTTTTATAAACTCTTTTTATACTTGAATTCAATAATACTCGATGAATACACAAATAAACTTTTATTTCAAAACTATTTTACAATTTTAACGCAGGTTTCATAAATAGGTCTGTATCTGAATAAATTTAAAAAAGAAGTCCCTTATTTATATTGCTTAGTTATTAACTAAACAAACTTAGCTTACTACAATAACATTTTTACATATATATAACATCCAATAACAAATCTCCTATCTTTCAGTGTCCAACATACCTTCGCTATAGTCTTTATAATAATTTTAAATTTCTACCATTGGTCCAAAACACTTCACTAAACTCCAATAACCTTTTACATTTTGATTCACATTAAATTTTGATTTACAATTCGTCTAAAAGTTTGATTCTATAAAAAGGAAAAGCCAAATAATTCATACACGACCTGGACGCTTTGTTATATTGCAGATATCCATAAATGCGTCCGGCTTTCCGACGGCAAATGTACTCTCAACTGGCTCATGAAATATCAACTCAGTATAAAACCTCAAGTACCGTGCATTATATCAACGTCATAAAGTCATGTTACTACCTTTTGGCATATAAGTTTCAATCTGAAATGGTACATACTTTAACGTATGTAAAGTATAGCAAAATTTATAGTTTTAAATTATTAAATCTGAAATATTTACCCTATCGCTTGGCATACACCCTATTAATACAAATATACCTTTAGAAACCTTCTAACCCCTCCCTTACACAATATTTGGCCCCACTGGTTTTAATGAAATTGGAAATTTCATATGTTTTCTCTTCCCTGGTGTGCAAAATTTCTGATTTTCATTCAAAACCATCCTTTCGTTGTTTCTATTTTACTTTGGCAACCCGCATTCGCCTTTCTCTCACATCTATTACACTACGCTATTATCTAACCTATACTATACTACTATAACAAAACAAAAACAAAAACTAAACTAAACTTTCCGTTGCATGAACCACAATTTAACCTATCCTATTAAACCCTCTTCCTGTACTACTCTATATGGGTACAAATTCTCCAAATGAAAACGCCCGCGATACCCCCCTGTCATATTCTCCAGCTCAAACGTATTGCCTTCAGCAAAACTACGCGTGATCCTGTACGGCCCTTCATAAGGAAACAACAGCTTCGCGCAAATGTTTTTGTCGCGGTTTGAAACCCTTAATCGTTTGACGACTACCAAATCCCTATTCCAAAAATCGTTCTTTTCTTAATTTTCTACACCTTCGTTCGATGTCCCTACGCTGCATCCTTTCAATTCTGCGCCTGGCATTACTTAGCAACTCTGTTATGTCTTGTACCTCGACTTCCTCCTCCATGGTCTCGCTGGTATAATCCTTCGCATTAATGTTACCGGACATGTTTTCGTAACCGAACTCGATACGCTGTTCATAAAATTTTCTATTTGTGGTAGATACCTAACCCATCTGTCGTGATGCTCCTGTGTCGCTAATCGTAAATATTTTATCACCTCTCGTATGTAACGTTCGCATGGATTAGCTTTTGGATGTCGTATGCTACTAAATGATACTTTAATATTTGCCCTTTTAACCCGTTCCTGAATCTTTGATTGTTGAAATACGTTGCGTTGTCTACCAAAATTCTTTTTATCTTTCCGACTTGGCTTTCAAATTCTCCAATTGACTGCAATGCATGCACCGTGTTACTCCGTCTTGCAGGAAATAATTTTACAAATTTAGAAAAAACGTCGACTACCACCAAAATATGTCGATACCCCTGTTCACTCGTGATCAGGTTGCTTAAATAATCAATCGCCACCAATTCCAATGGTCCATTTACGCTCACGCTCATCGGCATATTCTGCAGCACCACGTTCTTGTCTTTACCTAGAATGCAAATTTCACATCGATTTATCCTTTCCTTTATCACCGTTATATCATTTTTTGCGTAAAACGCCTCTCTGAATACTAAAAATGTTTTTCTGATACCTATGTGTCCGAATTTTAAATGAATTTCGTTTATGATTTCAGCGGCAACGTCTCTTGATAGCACTACCAGCTCTGCATCCCCTATTTTTTTTACTACAAACTGCCCTACAATGGTAAATCCCCTGTACTCTTCCATATTTTCTCTTGTAAGTTTCTCTCGTATCGAGCTCACCTCGCTGTGCCTCTGCGCTTCTATAAGTTTGGTGTTTGTCCATCGACCAACATCCTGAATTCCTGCAAAGCAATTAAACACCCGTTTATGTCCTGATTCGATTCGACCTGCGGTCTGCTCAGAAAATCCGCCGTCACATTCTCCTTTCCTGGCTTATGCTTAATTTCGAAGTCGTATTCCTGTAACACCAATGCCCATCTATACAACCTGCTGTTTAAAAACTCCTTTTTCTTCATGAACGTTACCACCGTGTTGTCGGATTCTATTAGAAATTTCTTACCTAACAAATAAAAACGCAACTTCTTCACCGCGTATACTATGGCCAACATCTCCTTCTCTGCCGTCGCATACCTGGTTTCGCAGTCTTTCAACACCCTAGAAATGAAAACAATTGGTACTTCAACTCCATCCTGTATCTGCACCAACTCAGCCCCGATTGCATATTTCGACGCATCCGTCCTCAAAATAAAATCATCTTTAAAATTGGGATATTTTAATGCTAACTCCTTGTAAAATGCACCTTTTAAATCCTGGAACGCCTTCTCTCGTTCAGCAGTCCACTTCCATCTTTCCTTTTCTTTAACAAACTCACCAACGGTACGCACACTTCAGAATACCTCGGTATAAACCGTTTGTAATAATTTAACACCCTAAAAATCCTCGCAGTCCTCTCACATTCTTTGGTCGCTGAATGTTTTCAACTCGTCCAATCTTTTATTGCAAATTTTCATCCCTTGTTCGCTAATTTCAAACCCTAAGTATGTAACCTTGCTTTTAAACAACTCGCATTTCTCTACGTTCAGCTTTAAACCTCCTTCGTCCAGTCGTTGGATCACCTTTTCTAAATGCTCCAGGTGTTTTGCTCGTCCCTTGAAAAAATTAACAAATCATCGACATAATGCGAACAGAAACATTCATATTCATTAAACAACTTCTGCATCGCTCTTACAAGTGCTGCTGAAGAACTACTTAAACCAAATGGAACTACAGAAAACATATAAATCTCGCCTTCGATACTAAAACCTGTAAACTTTTACTGTCTTCATGCAACGGAATTAACCAAAACGAATTCTTTAAATCTAATTTGCTGAAAACTTTCATTTCATATACTTTATACAATAAATTATCCAACCCTTGTGGTTGCTCATACTGCGGTTTTGTAATCGCATTCAATTTCCTCGCATCTAAACAAATCCTTATATCCCTTTTATTTGGTTTTGGTACTATAACTACTGGGTTCACATATTGAGTTCTCGCTGGTACTATAATACCCTCTTTTAACATCCTGTCTATCTCTATTTTAACCCTATTTCTTATGGCAAACGGAATTGGATACACCCTTGTATTAAATCCGATGTCTTCCGTGACCTCCAACTTATGTGTGTACCGCCTCGCAAATCTTGGCTCTTCATTAAATAACCCTACATATTTATTAAATAATTCTCCTAGCTTCATCTTAGTATCAATACTCACTTTCCTATCTGTTCATCATTAATTAATCTTACAAACATATTACATAATCGTACTTTAACCTGTCCATCATTATACTCTTTAATCATTCCTAATCCTGTACTATCTATATTATTTCCATTCCTATTTTCCTCACTAACCGTAGGCACCACCCATGACCTATCTTTATCAAATATCCTAATTGACCTATCCTTTCCATCTATATTCAATCCAAAATCCTCTATAAAATCCATACCCAATATGAAGTCTAACTGTAACCCTTTCGTAATTAAAAACTCTGCATTCCCTGCTTCTTTATTTCCTATATATATCGGTACACGGATAACATTATAAATCGTCGTAAGCTTTTGTTCATCGCTGACCATAAATTAACCCCCTCAATTGTTCCTATTCTTTCCTTTAAAAATTCTCCATGTTCGACTACTACCCTATCATTTACCAGCGACAACTGTGACCCACTATCCACTAAAGCAACATAAACACGGTCCCTTAAACTAATATTTATAAATAACAAATTCTTTTTATTAAAAATGTAACTGTTTAACAACAAATCCCTTATACTATAGCAAACATCAATCTTAACTCCTAAGCAGTCGGTCGTCCAAAAATTCGCGTTTTTTTTTCTTGAGGCGATTCGTGAATTTCCACCACCTCAATCCTATTCGGGTCCGTTGTACTTGCGCTCGTCGTCATATGTTGGACGTTTACGTCCCTGTCCGTCCGGCTATTTCCATTTTGTATTCCTCCCCCAGTCGTCCGGCCGTCATCCTCGCCGTTGTCGTGCCGGTTTCTGTTCTGTCCATTGTAGGCGTTATCCCGGTGATCCCTATTGAAATACGGTCGTCTATGTGCCTCGTGTCCCCAATGATTCCTATGTCCGTAGTTAAAATTTTCCTGTCTATAATTTTGTCTGTTTTCATGGTACGGTGGTCGTCGACTGTCTTCCCTGTAACCCCTGTTTTGTTCCCATTGGTGTGTCCGCGTTTTCGCTTCCAGTACTGTCGCTAGGTCAAAATTTCTCATTACTCCCAAAAATTCCCTCAATGTCTTGACATTTTGTACCACTACAACTCTGGTAACCTCCGGTTCCATATGACCTGCCAGTAGAAGTACGATGTCGTCCTCGCTCAGTTTCGGTGTTAAGTGTTGCGCCTGATTGAACTTGTCAATCGCGTATTCTTCGCGCGTGCCGTGAGTCCTGCTATAATGTCCTGTAATTAGGTTCGTCCTTATGTCGGTCTGATGTGTAGTGTTCCAAAACTGTTCTATAAATAGTCGTTTGAAGTCCGCGTACGTGTCATACTGTTTACGAATAATGTTATGCCACTTTTCGGCATTTCCTGTCAAACTCGCCCCAACAATCTGTAATTTTGTTCGTTCGTTTTCTGTCCCTACGATCTCGTCTAGTCGGTCCAGGAATCCCATGGGCTGTTCTGTCTTACGTCCCTCAAACTTCGGTAAAGCGTCCCGGTTTAATCGAAAGTGCGGTCCGTAGTCCAGTCCAATTCGCCTCCTTTCTATGTCGTCGAGTTTCTCGTGAATTTGTCTAACGTCATGTCCTACCCTGGTTTCTAATCCCGCGACTTTGTCGTCAAGTTTTGTCCTACCGTGTACGTTTTCGTTTTGTATGGTCTCTAGTGTTTGTCCTAAATTTTTGTAGTTAGTCCCATGTCGTTTGTCACATGTTTCTATTTCCGTGCTTAAATTTGAAAACCCGCTAATCATTGTTTCTTCCACTGTGTCGACCCGTGTCTTAATTTCAGTTCTTAAGTCAGTCCGTGTCGCGTTCAAGTCTCCTTGCAAATGTGCCCGTGTGTGTTCTAACTTGTCGTCAACCCTGTCTATTTGTTGTTGGACCTCTGTCCGCACGTCGTCTTTTGCAATCTGTATTTGCGTTAGTAAGTATTCCTGTGTGTGGTTCATTTTCGCCGTCAGGTCCGCGTGCGCTGTCCTAAATTCGTCCCTTAACTCGTTATGTGATTCCATAATTTTATGGCTAACGCCGCATTCGCCTCTTTTTGTTCCGTGTGTGCATCTTTTTGTTCCTTGCGTGATTCATTAATTTTGTCTGTCAGTTCTGTATGTGATTCCACAATTTTGTGTGTCAGTTCTGTATGTGATGTCTTAAAATCGTCTTTCATACTCATCAAAATCTCATAATGTCGTGGTTTCCGTCGGCTTCTGCGGCTCTCACCTCCGGTACCGTCGCCTGGTCCATGTCCGTGTCTGTCACCTCCAGCTCTGTCTGCCTCACGTCCGTCTCCTGTATGTCGCCCCCTGCGTCTAGCTCTATGTCTTGTCTCCTTACATCCATTTCAACCCCGTATATTAGTCCCGATCTTGTGATTCTTCTTGTGTCCTCGTCCGTCATCTCTGTTTCCTTGTTTTGTACTCGGTTCCTGTAAATTTAAAAAAAAAACTTGCGGGCCCCACCTAACTCGGGCTCCCGGATTCTGCTCTCTTTCGCTCTAACACCTTTTTAACCTTTTTCTCGAGCCTCACGTTGGGTTTGCCACCTTCTTGGATCTAATTACTATGTTTTTTTGTCTAATTACTCCTCCTTTAAACAAGATTTTATTACACGACTTTTGTCGTCATCACAATGATTTCAAATCGAGGTGCTTTAGCAAACGTTTGGTTGGTTTTTCTTTTACTAATTACTATATTTTATATGCCTCGACTATTTGAAACTTTAATCTCAGGGTTTTCTCACCTACTCACCGTGGGTTCAATCGTGAGTAGATGTGCAATACCCAACCAAACTGCACCCTCGTTTGTTTTACCACTTTTGAAATGTACTAAATTTATTTTGATATGCCAAATCTTAATAGATCAACGATGCCTGATGTCAAATTAATTTATGTAACTTTTATGACTTTAATTTCTGACGTTCTAATATATTCACGGTACTTACCAGAAATATACTGCGCTGAAGGCCTTCCTTTGACTGCTGGCTCAAGTTCGAAATTGCCGTACGCACTTTCACACAAGATTCTCCAAAATTGTCCTCTTGCGCACTGCCTCCAGGTGTTTGTAAAACAATTTTGATGCCCCAAACCTGAAATAATGTTACCCCAATTTAGAATTTAGTAAAACCTTTATCTACTTTCCTGCGTCAATTCTTCCTCGCCGTATTCCTATCTCCTGTTCCTCTGCTCCGTATCCCTTAATTCTCTCTTCGCACAACCAAATCAATCCCGCTGTCTTAATACAAATCACTCCTAATCCTGCTATACCACTTATCCATACGATGTCCTTCTGCCGTTATATCTTCTCAAAATCAATCCAAAATTCTTTACGTCGTCGATGCCTTCTTTAACCACTCCAATATCCTGCTGCCGTAATACCCAAATCTATCCCAAAACCAACACTAATCTTCTCAAATAATATACCGTCGCTTTCTCCTTTACATCAATAACCACTTCCACAATCTTCTTTACATACACGCTGACTTTCCCTTTGCACTTTTAAACACTTTTATAAACTCTTTTTATACTTGAATTCAATAATACTCGATGAATACACAAATAAACTTTTATTTCAAAACTATTTTACAATTTTAACGCAGGTTTCATAAATAGGTCTGTATCTGAATAAATTTAAAAGAAGTCCTTATTTATATTGCTTAGTTATTAACTAAACAAACTTAGCTTACTACAATAACATTTTTACATATATATAACATCCAATAACAAATCTCCTATCTTTCAGTGTCCAACATACCTTCGCTATAGTCTTTATAATAATTTTAAATTTCTACCATTGGTCCAAAACACTTCACTAAACTCCAATAACCTTTTACATTTTGATTCACATTAAATTTTGATTTACAATTCGTCTAAAAGTTTGATTCTATAAAAAGGAAAAGCCAAATAATTCATACACGACCTGGACGCTTTGTTATATTGCAGATATCCATAAATGCTTCCGGCTTTCCAACGGCAAATGTACTCTCAACTAGCTCATGAAATATCAACTCAGTATAAAACCTCAAGTACCGTGCATTATATCAACGTCATAAAGTCATGTTACTACCTTTTGGCATATAAGTTTCAATCTGAAATGGTACATACTTTAACGTATGTAAAGTATAGCAAAATTTATAGTTTTAAATTATTAAATCTGAAATATTTACCCTATCGCTTGGCATACACCCTATTAATACAAATATACCTTTAGAAACCTTCTAACCCCTCCCTTACACAATATTTGGCCCCACTGGTTTTAATGAAATTGGAAATTTCATATGTTTTCTCTTCCCTGGTGTGCAAAAATTTCTGATTTTCATTCAAAACCATCCTTTCGTTGTTTCTATTTTACTTTGGCAACCCGCATTCGCCTTTCTCTCACATCTATTACACTACGCTATTATCTAACCTATACTATACTACTATAACAAAACAAAAACAAAAACTAAACTAAACTTTCCGTTGCATGAACCACAATTTAACCTATCCTATTAAACCCTCTTCCTGTACTACTCTATATGGGTACAAATTCTCCAAATGAAAACGCCCGCGATACCCCCCTGTCATATTCTCCAGCTCAAACGTATTGCCTTCAGCAAAACTACGCGTGATCCTGTACGGCCCTTCATAAGGAAACAACAGCTTCGCGCAAATGTTTTGTCGCGGTTTGAAACCCTTAATCGTTTGACGACTACCAAATCCCTATTCCAAAAATCGTTCTTTTCTTAATTTTTCTACACCTTCGTTCGATGTCCCTACGCTGCATCCTTTCAATTCTGCGCCTGGCATTACTTAGCAACTCTGTTATGTCTTGTACCTCGACTTCCTCCCTCCATGGTCTCGCTGGTATAATCCTTCGCATTAATGTTACCGGACATGTTTTCGTAACCGAACTCGGTACGCTGTTCATAAAATTTTCTATTTGTGGTAGATACCTAACCCATCTGTCGTGATGCTCCTGTGTCGCTAATCGTAAATATTTTATCACCTCTCGTATGTAACGTTCGCATGGATTAGCTTTTGGATGTCGTATGCTACTAAATGATACTTTAATATTTGCCCTTTTAACCCGTTCCTGAATCTTTGATTGTTGAAATACGTTGCGTTGTCTACCAAAATTCTTTTATCTTCCCGACTTGGCTTTCAAATTCTCCAATTGACTGCAATGCATGCACCGTGTTACTCCGTCTTGCAGGAAATAATTTTACAAATTTAGAAAAAACGTCGACTACCACCAAAATATGTCGATACCCCTGTTCACTCGTGATCAGGTTGCTTAAATAATCAATCGCCACCAATTCCAATGGTCCATTTACGCTCACGCTCATCGGCATATTCTGTAGCACCACGTTCTTGTCTTTACCTAGAATGCAAATTTCACATCGATTTATCCTTTCCTTTATCACCGTTATATCATTTTTTGCGTAAAACGCCTCTCTGAATACTAAAAATGTTTTTCTGATACCTATGTGTCCGAATTTTAAATGAATTTCGTTTATGATTTCAGCGGCAACGTCTCTTGATAGCACTACCAGCTCTGCATCCCCTATTTTTTTTACTACAAACTGCCCTACAATGGTAAATCCCCTGTACTCTTCCATATTTTCTCTTGTAAGTTTCTCTCGTATCGAGCTCACCTCGCTGTGCCTCTGCGCTTCTATAAGTTTGGTGTTTGTCCATCGACCAACATCCCTGAATTCCTGCAAAGCAATTAAACACCCGTTTATGTCCTGATTCGATTCGACCTGCGGTCTGCTCAGAAAATCCGCCGTCACATTCTCCTTTCCTGGCTTATGCTTAATTTCGAAGTCGTATTCCTGTAACACCAATGCCCATCTATACAACCTGCTGTTTAAAACTCCTTTTCTTCATGAACGTTACCACCGTGTTGTCGGATTCTATTAGAAATTTCTTACCTAACAAATAAAACGCAACTTCTTCACCGCGTATACTATGGCCAACATCTCCTTCTCTGCCGTCGCATACCTGGTTTCGCAGTCTTTCAACACCCTAGAAATGAAAACAATTGGTACTTCAACTCCATCCTGTATCTGCACCAACTCAGCCCCGATTGCATATTTCGACGCATCCGTCCTCAAAATAAAATCATCTTTAAAATTGGGATATTTTAATGCTAACTCCTTGTAAAATGCACCTTTTAAATCCTGGAACGCCTTCTCTCGTTCAGCAGTCCACTTCCATCTTTCCTTTTTCTTTAACAAACTCACCAACGGTACGCACACTTCAGAATACCTCGGTATAAACCGTTTGTAATAATTTAACACCCTAAAATCCTCGCAGTCCTCTCACATTCTTTGGTCGCTGAATGTTTTCAACTCGTCCAATCTTTTATTGCAAATTTTCATCCCTTGTTCGCTAATTTCAAACCCTAAGTATGTAACCTTGCTTTTAAACAACTCGCATTTCTCTACGTTCAGCTTTAAACCTCCTTCGTCCAGTCGTTGGATCACCTTTTCTAAATGCTCCAGGTGTTTTGCTCGTCCCTTGAAAAATTAACAAATCATCGACATAATGCGAACAGAAACATTCATATTCATTAAACAACTTCTGCATCGCTCTTACAAGTGCTGCTGAAGAACTACTTAAACCAAATGGAACTACAGAAAACATATAAATCTCGCCTTCGATACTAAAACCTGTAAACTTTTTACTGTCTTCATGCAACGGAATTAACCAAAACGAATTCTTTAAATCTAATTTGCTGAAAACTTTCATTTCATATACTTTATACAATAAATTATCCAACCCTTGTGGTTGCTCATACTGCGGTTTTGTAATCGCATTCAATTTCCTCGCATCTAAACAAATCCTTATATCCCTTTTATTTGGTTTTGGTACTATAACTACTGGGTTCACATATTGAGTTCTCGCTGGTACTATAATACCCTCTTTTAACATCCTGTCTATCTCTATTTTAACCCTATTTCTTATGGCAAACGGAATTGGATACACCCTTGTATTAAATCCGATGTCTTCCGTGACCTCCAACTTATGTGTGTACCGCCTCGCAAATCTTGGCTCTTCATTAAATAACCCTACATATTTATTAAATAATTCTCCTAGCTTCATCTTAGTATCAATACTCACTTTCCTATCTGTTCATCATTAATTAATCTTACAAACATATTACATAATCGTACTTTAACCTGTCCATCATTATACTCTTTAATCATTCCTAATCCTGTACTATCTATATTATTTCCATTCCTATTTTCCTCACTAACCGTAGGCACCACCCATGACCTATCTTTATCAAATATCCTAATTGACCTATCCTTTCCATCTATATTCAATCCAAAATCCTCTATAAAATCCATACCCAATATGAAGTCTAACTGTAACCCTTTCGTAATTAAAACTCTGCATTCCTGCTTCTTTATTTCCTATATATATCGGTACACGGATAACATTATAAATCGTCGTAAGCTTTTTGTTCATCGCTGACCATAAATTAACCCCCTCAATTGTTCCTATTCTTTCCTTTAAAAATTCTCCATGTTCGACTACTACCCTATCATTTACCAGCGACAACTGTGACCCACTATCCACTAAAGCAACATAAACACGGTCCCTTAAACTAATATTTATAAATAACAAATTCTTTTTATTAAAATGTAACTGTTTAACAACAAATCCCTTATACTATAGCAAACATCAATCTTAACTCCTAAGCAGTCGGTCGTCCAAAATTCGCGTTTTTTTTCTTGAGGCGATTCGTGAATTTCCACCACCTCAATCCTATTCGGGTCCGTTGTACTTGCGCTCGTCGTCATATGTTGGACGTTTACGTCCCTGTCCGTCCGGCTATTTCCATTTTGTATTCCTCCCCCAGTCGTCCGGCCGTCATCCTCGCCGTTGTCGTGCCGGTTTCTGTTCTGTCCATTGTAGGCGTTATCCCGGTGATCCCTATTGAAATACGGTCGTCTATGTGCCTCGTGTCCCCAATGATTCCTATGTCCGTAGTTAAAATTTTCCTGTCTATAATTTTGTCTGTTTTCATGGTACGGTGGTCGTCGACTGTCTTCCTGTAACCCCTGTTTTGTTCCCATTGGTGTGTCCGCGTTTTCGCTTCCAGTACTGTCGCTAGGTCAAAATTTCTCATTACTCCCAAAAATTCCCTCAATGTCTTGACATTTTGTACCACTACAACTCTGGTAACCTCCGGTTCCATATGACCTGCCAGTAGAAGTACGATGTCGTCCTCGCTCAGTTTCGGTGTTAAGTGTTGCGCCTGATTGAACTTGTCAATCGCGTATTCTTCGCGCGTGCCGTGAGTCCTGCTATAATGTCCTGTAATTAGGTTCGTCCTTATGTCGGTCTGATGTGTAGTGTTCCAAAACTGTTCTATAAATAGTCGTTTGAAGTCCGCGTACGTGTCATACTGTTTACGAATAATGTTATGCCACTTTTCGGCATTTCCTGTCAAACTCGCCCCAACAATCTGTAATTTTGTTCGTTCGTTTTCTGTCCCTACGATCTCGTCTAGTCGGTCCAGGAATCCCATGGGCTGTTCTGTCTTACGTCCCTCAAACTTCGGTAAAGCGTCCCGGTTTAATCGAAAGTGCGGTCCGTAGTCCAGTCCAATTCGCCTCCTTTCTATGTCGTCGAGTTTCTCGTGAATTTGTCTAACGTCATGTCCTACCCTGGTTTCTAATCCCGCGACTTTGTCGTCAAGTTTTGTCCTACCGTGTACGTTTTCGTTTTGTATGGTCTCTAGTGTTTGTCCTAAATTTTTGTAGTTAGTCCCATGTCGTTTGTCACATGTTTCTATTTCCGTGCTTAAATTTGAAAACCCGCTAATCATTGTTTCTTCCACTGTGTCGACCCGTGTCTTAATTTCAGTTCTTAAGTCAGTCCGTGTCGCGTTCAAGTCTCCTTGCAAATGTGCCCGTGTGTGTTCTAACTTGTCGTCAACCCTGTCTATTTGTTGTTGGACCTCTGTCCGCACGTCGTCTTTTGCAATCTGTATTTGCGTTAGTAAGTATTCCTGTGTGTGGTTCATTTTCGCCGTCAGGTCCGCGTGCGCTGTCCTAAATTCGTCCCTTAACTCGTTATGTGATTCCATAATTTTTATGGCTAACGCCGCATTCGCCTCTTTTTGTTCCGTGTGTGCATCTTTTTGTTCCTTGCGTGATTCATTAATTTTGTCTGTCAGTTCTGTATGTGATTCCACAATTTTGTGTGTCAGTTCTGTATGTGATGTCTTAAAATCGTCTTTCATACTCATCAAAAATCTCATAATGTCGTGGTTTCCGTCGGCTTCTGCGGCTCTCACCTCCGGTACCGTCGCCTGGTCCATGTCCGTGTCTGTCACCTCCAGCTCTGTCTGCCTCACGTCCGTCTCCTGTATGTCGCCCCCTGCGTCTAGCTCTATGTCTTGTCTCCTTACATCCATTTCAACCCCGTATATTAGTCCCGATCTTGTGATTCTTCTTGTGTCCTCGTCCGTCATCTCTGTTTCCTTGTTTTGTACTCGGTTCCTGTAAATTTAAAAAAAAAACTTGCGGGCCCCACCTAACTCGGGCTCCCGGATTCTGCTCTCTTTCGCTCTAACACCTTTTAACCTTTTCTCGAGCCTCACGTTGGGTTTGCCACCTTCTTGGATCTAATTACTATGTTTTTTTGTCTAATTACTCCTCCTTTAAACAAGATTTTATTACACGACTTTTGTCGTCATCACAATGATTTCAAATCGAGGTGCTTTAGCAAACGTTTGGTTGGTTTTTCTTTTACTAATTACTATATTTTATATGCCTCGACTATTTGAAACTTTAATCTCAGGGTTTTCTCACCTACTCACCGTGGGTTCAATCGTGAGTAGATGTGCAATACCCAACCAAACTGCACCCTCGTTTGTTTTACCACTTTTGAAATGTACTAAATTTATTTTGATATGCCAAATCTTAATAGATCAACGATGCCTGATGTCAAATTAATTTTTGTAACTTTTATGACTTTAATTTCTGACGTTCTAATATATTCACGGTACTTACCAGAAATATACTGCGCTGAAGGCCTTCCTTTGACTGCTGGCTCAAGTTCGGAATTGCCGTACGCACTTTCACACAAGATTCTCCAAAATTGTCCTCTTGCGCACTGCCTCCAGGTGTTTGTAAAACAATTTTGATGCCCCAAACCTGAAATAATGTTACCCCAATTTAGAATTTAGTAAAACCTTTATCTACTTTCCTGCGTCAATTCTTCCTCGCCGTATTCCTATCTCCTGTTCCTCTGCTCCGTATCCGCTTAATTCTCTCTTCGCACAACCAAATCAATCCCGCTGTCTTAATACAAATCACTCCTAATCCTGCTATACCACTTATCCATACGATGTCCTTCTGCCGTTATATCTTCTCAAAATCAATCCAAAATTCTTTACGTCGTCGATGCCTTCTTTAACCACTCCAATATCCTGCTGCCGTAATACCCAAATCTATCCCAAAACCAACACTAATCTTCTCAAATAATATACCGTCGCTTTCTCCTTTACATCAATAACCACTTCCACAATCTTCTTTACATACACGCTGACTTTCCTTTGCACTTTTAAACACTTTTATAAACTCTTTTATACTTGAATTCAATAATACTCGATGAATACACAAATAAACTTTTATTTCAAAACTATTTTACAATTTTAACGCAGGTTTCATAAATAGGTCTGTATCTGAATAAATTTAAAAGAAGTCCCTTATTTATATTGCTTAGTTATTAACTAAACAAACTTAGCTTACTACAATAACATTTTTACATATATATAACATCCAATAACAAATCTCCTATCTTTCAGTGTCCAACATACCTTCGCTATAGTCTTTATAATAATTTTAAATTTCTACCATTGGTCCAAAACACTTCACTAAACTCCAATAACCTTTTACATTTTGATTCACATTAAATTTTGATTTACAATTCGTCTAAAAGTTTGATTCTATAAAAAGGAAAAGCCAAATAATTCATACACGACCTGGACGCTTTGTTATATTGCAGATATCCATAAATGCGTCCGGCTTTCCGACGGCAAATGTACTCTCAACTGGCTCATGAAATATCAACTCAGTATAAAACCTCAAGTACCGTGCATTATATCAACGTCATAAAGTCATGTTACTACCTTTTGGCATATAAGTTTCAATCTGAAATGGTACATACTTTAACGTATGTAAAGTATAGCAAAATTTATAGTTTTTAAATTATTAAATCTGAAATATTTACCCTATCGCTTGGCATACACCCCTATTAATACAAATATACCTTTAGAAACCTTCTAACCCCCTCCCTTACACAATAATATATATATATATATATATATATATAGATATATATATATATATATAAAAGGATTTGTGGGTTTCAGGTCTGCTGGATTACCGAATACTCTGGTTTATCACTTAAATTTTCGGATATATTTCTGTCCTTTATCAAAGGTGCTACAATAAGAAAACGCTGTTACAATATTAATCACTAAAATACCCACTAAATTGAGGTATTATATATATATTATATTACATATATATTGCAATGATAAGGGGGTTATTTAGGGTGTATTGAGTCGTAAGGGTCGCGTAATAAATGTAAATAGCAATAGGAATTAGAAAACTGCATTTATTTAGCATGAAAATAAATAATTCGCATTTTATGCAGAGAGCAAACATTTAACGCCCTGTATAAGGACCACAATTAATTTTAATCAATGCCAGTAAGCATATCTTTCAATAATAAAACGAATATTCAGCAGAGAGAGAATTATATATGCAATTAAGCTACTTCAAGAAGCGTTCATAAATTTATAAACAAAGAGATACGAATGGAATAAGACAAAACCTAGTAAGTCATCACGCAATTAAGCATGCGATAAAGAAAGAATAATAAAGCGCTTTGATAAGAAATGCACTTTTCAAAATAAGTTTTAAATACAGGACATAAACAGAAACATATGGATTTACATCACTCATGTTACATCAGTTTATTTATTCAATTCCCCAAAAGCTTTATCTACACAAACAAAAGTCATAAGCTAAATCAAAGACCAAGGTAAATTAAAATTTCCAGTAATAATAACAAAACAAGCGGTGAAAGATCGTGAAATAATAGAAATACGAGCAGAGTATGTAATCACGGAATAATTTCATCAGAATCAAACTTGTAAACTCCTAGGGATAACCAAAATAATCATGGTTGGCTACAAAACTTTGTACGACAGTTCAGATAAACCAATCAAATTTAGATAGCGCAAACTATATAACGCCCAGAGTTTGATAAGAGGGGAGTCTCAGTTTGAACCACGTCGAATCTGCATCACTGTTACTTGAAAATTTACGCGTCGAAATAAATTTCAAATTAAATTATTAAAATTTGTGAAAAGTGGTGTTATATAATATTTGAAGACAAATTACATTGAAGATATATGAAAAAGCTTTCGCCGTTTGCTGAAAACGGCTCTAAGTGGAATCCAGAAAACTCTAAGTTGGGAAATCTAAGTGGTATCCAGAAAACTCTAAGTGGTATCCAGAAAAACTCTAAGTTGTATCTAAACTGGGATATCTAAGTTGGAAAATCTAAATTGTATCCAAAAAATATAAAGTAAAGCACGAGGTAAATTTTGGAAACAAAGATTAACAATACTGAATAAAATTATTGGTTCAAACATACGTGAAGGAGTACAAAGCAGGGCATTGTTTTAACGAAGTAACTCGATTGAAGATAATAAAGGAGTGTTGATCCACAACACGCAACAGCAGACCAAAGGGGAAAAGAACACACCAGGAAAATTACAGGTCAGGGCTAACTAGTATAAGGAATCATTTCAAATTTTAACTTAAACACTGGCGATATTTTTCTATTTTGTAAGGAGTCAACAAAAATATTTTTAATACGTAGAAATTTACGTAAAAAGGGGAAAGGTCTTGAACGCTCCAGATTTTCAGTAAAAGCTTCGTTTTTGGTGACTTTAAATTAAATAAAGGGAGATACAATTTTTGGGATAATAAACTAAATAATGTTAATTGATTGAAAGGTTTATTTGTCAGATTACAAAACTCTGAAATATAGATATTATTTCTTTTCATTATACAAATATTGATCGACTTCGTTTTATCATTCTAAGCAGGAAAGATTTGAAGGGGTAAATTTATTTGATCATCGTAACGTTGTGCACTCTGTGTAAATTAAACTAGGCTAGCCGTGGCATAATTAAAAGTAGAATATTGGAAAAACACAGAGCGGTGGTGGATAACAGGAAACTGGACGTTTATTACATCGGCGTGCGGCGTTATCATAACAATATATATATATATATATATATATATATATATATATATATGTATATATATTGTAGTGCATTTAAAGGGTTAAATTTGGGTATAAACAATGCAATTTCAAACACCCTGTGTAGAGAGAGGAACATAATATTTATGTGCAAAATTTATTTCATCTATTTAATTTAAAGTAACAAGTATTGACATCATTTTATAATTACGGATTAAAAGTTAATAGGTTCATAAAAAAAATCAATTGTATAAGCCAATAGCAATTATTAATTAATTTAATTTAGTTTAATTCAACGGGTTATAACGTCAGAAAAACGCATCAAAGCATGAAAAATCCATAATCCCAAGACGAAAAGCTTTCGTAACAAACAAACAGACGTTGCTTGTATAAAATACTGTGAAATGTAAGATCCGAGAAGTGTTATTTTAAAACGATCGTTAATTGAGCACACCTGCATGTTGGAAAGGTCATCTTCCGCTTATTTGTGAAGATAACGAGGCGAGCTTCAAGGAAATATTGTTCAACCGTCGGTGGTTTCGCATAAACGCTAACAAAAGTGTCTTAAAGGGCAGAAGGGATGAACAATCAATAATATGCTTCAGAATAAGACGGGCATAAAAGCGTTCACTTGAGTAGGCACGTATTCGATCCACGTGGAGTCCATGAAGACGCGACCAGCTATATCGATTTTCTACAACGCAAGCAAGGTTAGAATGCGACATCAAATATGCATAAGACAGGAATAGAGATATTACAGGCGGAGTTTTAAGACGTCACTGAAATGTATGATTGGTCGAAATAGATAGGTTTAAAACAGACGAGCACGCGGCAGGTGGATGTGTTAGTTTGTCTGCTATAGCGTGTTGACGGGGGAATATTTTTGGAAGTTTAAAACGGTTATACAAAATTTGGAGAAATATGAATTTCGAATAAGTATTTCGCGTAAAGTGTGGCCAAGGGGGCCTAGTTTTATGATATAAATACTCTGAGAGAATTAGGAGGGCTTTCTTCTTTAATTTTGCATCGCTTAACAACGTATTATAATCAACTGACAAAGCTTGTGAGTATTAAAAATTTGTAACATTCAGTGAAATAGTATTAGATTATTTGTAGCTTTATAGTTAGTACCGCGAGTTTAATAGAGTGTAATTTAAATTTAAATGAGGTCCACGAATACTTTAACAAGCTCGTAAATTAAAAATGCAATAATAAACAAGTATAATATACATGGATTTGGATGTTGGAATTGGTGAATTGGTAGCACGCAGCTCAGCTTAAACTGAGTTGTCATCTATAAATAGCTGGTGAAGCGCAAGCATAATCACGAAGCCGAAGGGTTCAGGAATATAGAGCTTCTTCAACGGAGATGGACGTTTGACGCTTTTTCCAGGTAACACATTTGAATTTGCTGTTTTTTATATAAACTGTTGAAATTATTTGTGATGTGTGAGTTAACTTTGATGGTTATTTTTGGTAATTTAACGTATTGAAAAAGATACGTATAACTGACTATTATTATGGTATTTTGAAATATAAAACAAAAGATGTACGTAAAGCTTATTAAATTTGTTGATGAATTTTAATTTAATTGTTAAGAGTACATGGGTTTTTGTGTAAGTTTGTAGTAATAATATGCAAAGTGGAAAGCATACATTAATAAACTGGGTTATCATGAGCTCACCATACTCCAGTGTGCAGTAACAAATAAAGATAGGGTATTATTTGGGGCCCATTTACTCCCGTTGCAATAAATGTGTTTGAAATTACAATTTTAAAAACAAGGACTTTACAAAGATAGTATTTTTTGAGGTGTAACTAGAGCACCAAACTGTACATAAATATGAATTATTATTTGTAAATAGTAGTAAACAAATATTGTATGATTGTTGTATTATTTTGTAATTTTATGGAATGGTGTGTGAACGTTTAAGAGAATGATAGTAAATTTAGGTATCCGAGAGAAGGCACAGCTGAGCTAGCCAGGGAAACTGCTGAAGAAATTAGTTTGAAGAAGCAGAATCCGGGTAAGAAATTTTTGTAAAAATTTAATATTTTTGAAAGTTTTTTTTTTAAAACAGAATGAGGTACGGAGCTAAATTAAAAGGTTCCACAGCAATTTATGACGGCCCAACGTTGGGGTCGAATGTTTTTTTGACTGAGGCGAGGTCTTTATGGGCACATTCCACGGCAATATATATATATATATATATATATCCATTTCTGAACAGACCTGTACCTTGAAGAAGTTCTAAAATACTAGAACAAGTAGAATGGCTTGAGACTCACAGTGAGCTAAACACTCGAACTATCGGTTTAACCAAATTAGTGGGGTCTTTAGTGAGGAACAAGACTAAGACAGGTCCCCGAAAGAGGGCAGCAGCTTTTCCGGTACTTAGAGTGGCAGAGACCATAGGAGTCGGTATGACATTCTAAGACACACTACTGCGATGTGGAAGGCAACGGAAAACCACCACATTACCTCCCAAGTACACAGCTTACTTAAATTGCAATAAACATGATGGTATCCTTTAGGATAAAAGATTCCGGAGTTAAAATAGTCCCCCATTCAGATCTCCAGGAAGGGACTACTTCGGAGGATGTGATCAGAAAATTTAAACAAAAAGCAGGAAACATTTTGTGAGTCGGAGCGTAGAATGTAGGAAGTATGAAGCAAGTAGGTAATCTAGAGAACATGAAAATTGAAACGGATAGCTTAGTACTAGACATAGTGGGGATCAGCAAAGTTCGCTGGCCAGAGGTGAGGGATTTTGGAGTGGAGACTTTAGGGTAATTCATAAAGGATCAGAGGAAGGAAATTCGGGTGTGGCGATAGTTATGCAAAAAAAGATATTATAACGTGTAGATAACTACATACAAAAGAAGGAAAGTGTACTCATGGTTAGATTAGAATCTAAACCCGTAAATAAAGTAATAATACAAGTATACATGCCCACCTCTAGCTACAATGAGAAAGAGGTAAAAGCGATCTACAATGATAAACTAAGATACGTAAAAGGACATGAAAATTTAATAATTACGGGGGACTTTAATGCAGTGATGGGTGAGAGAAGGAACACTAGTAGGTTTATTTGGTTTAGGCGCAACAAACGACAGGGAAATAAGTTGGTAGAATAACCATAAAAACACATTATTTCAACATTATGTTAGAAGACGATACATGTGGAAAATGCCAGGTGACAGGAAAATATCAAATAGATTACATTCTTGTTCGACAATGGTTTAAAAATCACGTAAAAAGCTGTAGAAGCTATCCAGAAGCAGATATAGACACTGACCACAAAATCATAATTGTGAAGGCTGTTCTTAAATTTAAAAATCTGAAAAAAGGAATGAAAGATGGCACTTGACTTTGAGAAACTAAAAGATATATATCCAAGAAAGATATGAGAAAAAGTCAAATGAATAGCTGAAAGATATCGAGAAAATTTCTTATTCTAAGGAAGTAAAAACAGAAAGGAATAACATTAAATCCAGCTTAAACATGGCGCCAAGAGATATTCTGGGGTATACACAAAAAGAAAATAAGAAACCCTGGATAACAAAAGATATCCTGAATTTAATAGAAGAAAGACGAAAATACAAAAATAGATCAGACGAAACTGGAAGACAGAAATACAAAGTCATAAAATGGGAAATTATTCACAAATGCAGGAAAGCTAAAGAACGATGGATTGATGAAAAGTGCAAAGAGGTACAAACTAAGATGGAAATAAGAAAGACAGACGAAGCATACAAACTAAATAGAATTATAGAAAATGTAGAGAAACTGGATAGATAGTATGAATATATAGGGAATTTATATGCAGAAGAAAAACTAACAGCATTAGAACAGGAATCGGACATTGAAAAGAATAACTTGGGATATCCTTTACTTAGAGATGAGTTTGAATTAGCAATAAAGGGTCTGAAAAATGATAAGGCACCGGGTACAGGTAAGGTACAAGCAGAAACTCTAAAAGCCACTGGACAAGCAGTAACAGAATGTCTTTTCCAACTTGTAAGCTATATGTATGAAATAGGTGCGATAACCAATAATTTCAAATGTAACATCATAGTCACTATACCAAAAAGGCGAGGCTCGGATAGATATGAAAATTTTTAAACAATAAGTTTGAGAGTACACGTGTCAAAAATATTAACTAGAATTCTACAAAGATGAATGGAAAAATGAGCTGAAGAAATACTAGAAGAAGATCAATTTGGGTTTAGACGAAACAGGGGAACACAAGAGGCTATTTAAGCTATGAGGGAGATAATGGAGAAAACAATAGAAAAAGGAGAAAGCGGGTATATAGATTTGTAGATCTGTATAAAGCACTCGACAATGTAAAATGGAAAAAAATGTTCGTAATACTCAAAAAGATTGAAATGGTTTTAGGGATAGATGAATAGTACATAGCTCATACAAAGAGCAAACAGTGGTAATAGAATTAGAACAGGAATGTAGAAAAGTAAATATTAAAAAAGAAAAAGACAGGAATGTGCTCTATCACCATTAATTTTTAACTTGTACATTGAAGAGACAATGTATACTGTCAAATGCAAGAAGACATTTGGAATTATTATGCAGGGACAAAATACTGATATGCTTAGATTTCCAGATGATATAGCGGTATTAGCGTCTAGCAAGGAAGAGTTAGAAGCTGCTCTTAATGAAATGGAAACGGTTGTAACAGAGAGATACAGTATGAAAATTAATAAAAATAAAACTAAAGTTCTAGTATGCAAAAAAGGGGGCAATAAATCAAAAACACAAATACAAATAGGTAACGAGAACTTACAACAGGTTAAGGATTTCTGCTACCTAGGAAGCCAAATAACGCAAGATTGGAACAGCATAAAAGATATAAAACAAAGATTAGCACTAGGACGTGCTACATTTAACAAGAAAAAGCAATTACTGTGTTGAAAGACAACAAACATAGAAACAAGGAAAAGATTGCTTAAAACATATGTGTGGAGCACAGCACTATACGGCTGTCATACCTGGACAGTATAAGAAGCGGATGGGAAAACGATAGAAGCCTTTGAAATGTGGTGCTACAGACGTATGATGAAGATATCATGGACAGACAAAGATAAGAACAAATCTTCTAGAAATGGTAGGGGAAGAAAGAGGTATGTGAAAAACAGTAAGAAATAGGAGATATAGGATGATAGGTCACATACTAAGGCATGAGAGAATTAGAGGCAGAGATAGGAATAAAGAGAGGTAGAGGTAGAACTAGGTTAGACTATTGCACACAGATAGTGAAAGATGTAGGCTGTGGGAATTTCAGAGAAATCTACAGGCTAGCTCAAAATAGAAATCAAAGGAGATGCGCGTCCAACCAATTGCAAGATGGTAAACCTAATGACGAAAAAAATAACTGTACTTATACCTGATCATTATTATAAACAACTATAGGTATTGGTTTTGCAATACTCTCGATTAATTTTAATTGTGCAAAAGGTTTTACTGGAAAACTATAAATTCAGCAAACGGCCTATGTGTCGAGGAATCCTTGGTAACCACAGGCTGCTTAACCTCCTTCACATACGACTGAATCTTGATGAAATAGGACCAATAATTAGGAAATAACATAAGGGGAATCGAGCTGTATCTCGACTGTGGGAATTTCAGGGAACAGTGTAGGTTAGCTCAGAATAGAAATAAGTGAAGGTACGTGTCGAACCAGTTTCAAGACTGAAAACCTAATGATGAAAAATTAATTGCATTTAAATCTGATGATCATTATAAACAACTACAGATGTTATTTTTGAAACATTTTGAACTAATGTTGATTGTGCAAAAGGATATATTGGAAAACTATTTATTCGGCAAATGTTCAAGTGTCAGGGGATCTTGGTAGCCGCAGGCTGATTAATCCCCATTGCATACTACTGAATATTGGGGAAATAGGGTATATATTTGTATACAATAGAAGGGGAACCGAACTGCATCTAACAAGAAAAAGCAGCAGCTATGTTCAAAGACAACAAACAGAAACAAGGAGAAAATTGTTGAAAGCATTTGTGTGAAGCAGAGCACAGTACGCCTATGAAATAGGGGCAGTAGGAGAAGCAGATAGAAAAACAGTAGGAGCCTTTTGGAATGTTGTGCTTCAGATGTAAAAGGATGATAACATGGACAGACAAAGTTAATAACAAAGGGGGTAGAGAATTAGTAGTGGAGTAAAGATATGTGTAAAACAAAAAAACATAGGAGAAACAGAAGGGCAGGATACATTCTACGGCATTTTTGGGAAATAGTGCGAAATACATTACAACCAGAGATAGGAAAAAAAGAGGTAGAGATACACCCAAGATCAGACTATTGCACACAGATAGTGAAAGATGCAGGCTGCGGAAATTTCTATAAAATGTGTAGGTTAGCTCAGAATAGGAAACAATGAGGGTATGCGTCTAACCAGTTTGTTATACTCCCGGGTCGCGCGTTCAGAGTCACTTCCACAGTTGCCAACACGGATACTATCCACGTTCACATTATTGCACAACAAAGATATTACGACATAATTTCGTGTCAAATTGTATCACATGCCAAATATGTTTGCAATGATACAAGTTGCACCTTAAAAAGATAAAAAGCTCTCACCCAAAAATGTGGAACTCTTCACGATTTCGCGGTCATCCTTGCGCAGGGGCCATGCTGATTTCCATGTATTTCGTTTGGGCGTGGGTTACGTCATGCCATCGTTGAAACCAGATTGAGCGTCTTCCCTCTTCTTTGTTCGTAGGTAGGACGAAGGAAAAACCAGGCAAGAAACGATAAGGAAAAACCTACATTTTCTGAAAGAGAAAAGACAAAGGAAAGACACTGGCAAACGTCACCGTTCGACGTCTCGTTCGCTAATCCTGTCGTGTCACTCACCGCGCACTTGCGCCCTCACTACGCGTCTGCGCATTCTTTTGCGCCGACGCAACTGTCCGAAATGACGAAAATGCACAAGTCTATTTTAAAAATAATGGCGGGAATTTAGTCACATATTTAAAACTGTACAATGCCAATTTTGGCATGAAACAATCGCGACAAAGCCATAAAAGAAAAAATCATAAAAAACGAAAGTGACTGTTAACACGGTAAAAGCTTAAAATCTAAATCCTAACTAACCTACATATACCCTAACTTAAATTCTAGAAAATGTTTATTTTAGGCGCCACCTAGTTTTTTCAACCGATAACACGTCTTACGATTAACCGGAAAACGGAATGTGTAACCCCATTGTTTATTAAATACATCTAGAAATGCACACACGAGTCTTTAATGTGGCGCAGTTATAATCGACAGCACAAATTTGTCAAAGAGCACGAAACACTACTAAAACTAAAACAAATGTAACAGGTCGCCTAACATATATACTATAACCAAAAGCTAACTTTACAGTTTTTGAGTGCACACGCACATAAGCATTGCATCTAAACTGTTTCTACTTTGGCAAGAAATGCCCAAATTTCAAAATGTCCAAGAGAGCAAGTTACTATGCACTTTAGCAAATTTTTATGTAGTGGTACTCTGGCTTAATAAACAATACACATCAAAACTAGTTCATGACATGGTTGTGAATTAACAAATTTACCAACAGTAGCATCTTACTAATTTCTTACATTACTAACCTAACAAATTTCATTCCTACCATCAGGTTAGCTTCTTCACTCAATACTCAAAAAGTAATTCCTACGTCTGATCATAAATACCAAACGTTAGGAAGACAAAAAAGATAAGGCAAAATCTCAAGTTATTATCAAAGATAATAGGTAAGATAGGGATATTAAGCTCAAGTTATTATCAAAGATAATAGGTAAGATAAAGATATTAAGCTCAAGTTTTTATCAAAGACAATAGGTAAGATAAAGATATTAAGGTAAAACTAGATAACAATAGGTGGATACGAAACGTCCCAGCACGCTAAGGCACGCTACGACTACATACATTATAAATAATATAATAAATATATAAATAATAATCATAATTAATTCAGTTAATGAAAAATATTTTGAAGATTTATTCGAAAGAAACAAATCCGCAAGCCATTAAATAACATAAATGCAAGCTGAATTGCGACACGCGTGGATAACGCAACATTATTACATCAAGAATCCTAATTAATACAAGCAGGTTTAATAATGCGTAGGATAGAAAACGCAGATAATCTAATCCATACGTTGTATTCGTCAATGTGACTAGAAAATTAAAATCGACACCTGATTTATTAGAAACAAACAAAGCATGTTTATTAAAAATTAAAGTTCACCAAATTTATTTGAACAAACAATGGTTTACTTATCTAAAAGTATGAAAATCCAAGCGGATCAATGCTATTAACTTGAAATCGTACGTGACAAGAGGAACGCGTTGATGTTAATATACAACCATAATACCATAGAATATCCGAAAGCCTATACACAAACAACGAACTTTGCGCTTGTCAATAGATAGATGGTGCATTTAAATATGACCAGATTTGTAAACAAATCAGTTCATCATGAAGTAAAGTATAGTTCACGTCTCTGAAAACTAAAAGATCCAAGTTAAGTGAGTAACTGTAAAGTGGAAAATAATACCGCTGAATATGGAAAATTAATGGTTTGTCGTTTTACCCTTAAATAGAAAAACGTAAGTAACTGAAAGTTGTTTTAATATAAATTCTAATTTTAACCTTAATAAAAAGGACTCTAAAGAATCTCTGAAGAATCACTAGAGACAGCTCCAAACAATTACGGGAAACAAATTTAAATAATTATTGGAGTCCAGTCTCTATAAATAAGGCAACAAGTTTGAATAAATGCTGAAGCGATTATTAATGGAACAAAAGAGGAAATGCAACATGCATTTACTTCAATGATTTATGGTGAAAGAATTTAATGGAGTACGTTAGTGTATTTAAGGCGATCCTGAGGGATGCACAAAACGGTTGGACCAGAGACTGATTTAAGCTGAAAAACAACAGGTTAGCCAATCTGAATGTTTATTATTTGATTATTTTATTTGTGGATATTTCATTGCACTTTGCTAAACCGGAAAACTTAAGATTTAACATTTAATTAAATATTACAAATTTAAAGAATTTAAAAATTGCTTTCATGATTATTTATGTGAGGGGTCGGCAAGATTTAATTTTGGGTATACGTTGTAAATTACGTAAATAAATGAAGTTAAATGAACGTTCATCAGGCTTCAATTAATAATTAATAATACTAGTGATTTTGCTGACTTTTTGAACATCTTTGGTTATAATAATTATTAAATTTTTTTATTCAATTATTAGAAGAAAATTTCAGTTAAAGAATTTTGACCTTTTCATACGTTGTAAATATTTTTGAGAACATTGTAACGAATATATATTCTGTAGCACTATTTTTGCAAGAATCACATCTGTACAATTTTAGTCTGTGGTATTTAATTCTCGTATTTGATACTGTTATATCTGAAAGAAACAATTCCACAATGGAACAGGAAATCATGTCCGTTTAATTAACTTAAATGCTTTACTCAGAAATATTTAATAATAATATACGCTCGAAAAACATATTTAAAAGGGAACTAGTCGTTTGTGTTGCCTAACTTACAGGCGGATTATACCCCTTCAGTCGTTAAAATTAGGATAGCGCTTGCGTGAATACGGTCACGAGGTGATGCGCTACGCAGATAAGCGGTTCCGTACTTGCTCGGAATGAATAACCAGGCAGCCATTTGTATTTGAGAATATAGTTTAGACTGCATCATCTACAGATGGGCTCCCAAATTCTACATAAGTGGGGCCTCAGAATAGGCGTGCCGAAGTAGAGACAGGAGGGCTGGTCGTCTTGGGACAGGGTGGATTGATTCCTGTGACTCCGGCAAGGCGCTTGATCACGCTTCTTCTTGAAATGGTTCGAGTCGGTATTTGTTAACGGTAAGACCGCATTATTCAAATAATTTATAAAATATCTTTATTTCTTTAGCGCATGAAGTAACATACATTTGAAGTACACATGAATTAACTAGATATACGTATAAAGAGATTGGGACAATGTTCGTTTGTTAAGAAACTACAGCTGTAGTTTGGTGTTTTGTTACAACCAAGTAGTAAGCAGATTCTAGAAAACGTGCATCGCTGTTTGATAACTAGGGGACACAGCTTTATTAAAAACAGGTATCAAACCTTTCTTTTGTTATGTTTGTGAGACCTTGAGTGTGCTCACATAAATTGTAGTCGAAAATTGCTTAGTTATCCTAAATTTTGTGCATAAAGAACAACGTGGAAGGATTATTGTTACGAAATGCTATTACAATAATTTTGCAAGATACGCGGAACATTCACATGTTAAAATGATGAGATTTTAAAGTCCATTTCCTGTTTTATAGAAAATTCCTTACAGATGTCAAATTTTAATAAGCTCATTATGCTTGAATAGGTTGAAATGTTATTTATCCAAGTTAGCTGCACGTGATTCAATTTTTTTTAGAAATAAATTAAACTCAATGTGAAACATATGTAAGCCAATAAACAGATCTGAGTATTTGGTATCAGAAACTTGTTATAAAATACTATTAAACTTAAGGTCTTGTTGTGTCAAGGACAGATTTGTAAAGACTCCAATTTTATTATTTCATTTTTGTAATCATATTTTAAAAAAAACGAAAAGAGAGAAACTATATTAAATTTCATTTTTGGACTCAAGTTTTTTATTCCCTGCACAATTAATTTTACTAAAATTTTTTTTAAAGAAAATAAGTCTTTAAATAATGAAAGTAGACAAATGCTGAAGTAATTTAAAAAACACAGATATGCTACAACTGATTTGTTCTAGGTATTCATTTTTGATTCAAATATCTTTGGTGTGGTAATCTTAACATTATCCACCTGTAATTATTAGTATGCTTTTTTATTAGAAAGCACAAACAGTGTCTTTTTAATAGAAAGTTTGTTGTGTATTTTTTCTTTCAGGGTCTTCGAGATTGAAGAGGTTGTAAGTATGTTCCAGAGGTTTCCAGATGCATTAGTTCAGTAAGTTGTAAGTTTTTTATGGTGCTTATATCCCATGAGTTTCTGTATCTTCTCATAGGAGTAATGAATTTCTAGTGTTATCGTCCATATAGATACAGTGGCGCTCAATCCCCCTTTTTCTTTTTATGTTAGCTTATTGTAGAGTTTAGACCATCCCCACGCCCTTTCTCATTGCTCACCCTTGGGGTAATTCCCAGACTTAGCCGCGAACAAGTAAAGCTTCACTTGTATCCAACGAGTGGAGGTCAAACAAAAAAAAAATAAAAAAAGATTACACTGACGCCACCAACGTGAGGCTCGATGGTCATTTAAAAAGGGTTTGCTCGATTGGTAATAGTAAGTTGTTACAATATCGTTTAACTATTGGCTTGTGGTAAACTCATAATAGTTTGGTTAAAAAATTTTTTCATAGTACTCATGTCGTGTCTGGAACCTCAAAGTTTTATTCGATAGTTTTCTAAACGTTGTAGCAGGTATAAATTCGTATTAAAGTAAAATTTTCGTTATTTCAGAGTTGAACTTGTTAAAAAAGGCAAAATACTTTTAAGTTGACATAACAATTTTTTTTGAAAATGGCAGAAACATTTCAAATTGTGCATTTACTCAAGGAAGAGCTTGAATATGAACTGAAAATCCGTGGAATAGAAAGTGTCAGGCCTGTAGTAGAGAAGAGAAAAATTTTAGGTAGATTGTTAGCTAAGGAAGTAGGGAAACCTGATTGTTTGGTTGATCTGTCGGTATACAAAGTAGAATTCAATGATGAGTATAAAGAAATAAACGCTACCATAGAGTCGATAAAACATCTGGTGTTAGAATTCGAAGGTGATTCTGGAGATTCTATTTTTAAAAGAGTACTTTCAAGGCTTGTTCATGTATCAGGTCGAGTTAAACGTTTAAGGCTTCCGTCTGACAAGTCGAAGGAGGCAGAATCAAAAAAAGAATTATTAGCAACTATTCTTACTATTAAAGCAGAATTGTATGAAAAAGTGAAAGCAAGTACAGCATCAAACAACTCAGGTCATGCAAGTCATACAACTCCACTCGTAGTAGCTGCACCTGTACCAACTCTTTCATATCTTCCTCCACCAATCCCCATTAGTACTTGGTCAGTTAAGTTTTCAGGAGATCCCAAACAGTTGTATTCCTTTTTAGACAGGGTAAAGGAGTTGGGTCAATCGCGTAAGGTATTGAATGGAGATTTGTTTGAGTCATCAGTCGAATTATTTGTTGGGAATGCTTTGGTGTGGTTTAGGAGTGTAAGAGATTCCTTAAAAGATTGGGAATCCCTGGTAAATCGTTTGAAAGAAGATTTCTTACCAGCTCATTCAGAAGATGAGATCTGGGAAACTATAAAGAATTGTCGTCAAAGGAGAGATGAACCAATTGTTTTATTTGTAGCTCATGTGGAAGGTTTATTTAGTCGACTACCCAACGCTCCAGCAGAGATTACAAAAGTTAGGATACTTAGAAAAAATTTATTACCAGAATTTATATCGCAACTTGCTCTTTCTGATGTTGAGGATATGGCTACGTTAATAAAATTATGTAAAAAATTAGAGGAAGCCATGTTGTTAAAACAAAAATCAGTTTCCATTCAGTCGAGTAATTCATCTAACTTTCGCAACAATGTAAGGTTACCAGTAAGAAATAGACAACAGGTTTACGTAAAAGATTTTTCTACATCGGGAAGTCGTGTCGATATTCAGAAGACATCTGCTCCACAAGTTCAAATTATAGGTAATGATAAGCCTTTACCAGTACCTGCTTCTGCTAGTTCTACGGGTTCATCAAAAATTATTCCAGGATGTTGGAATTGTTCGAGGCATGGTCATTCATTTCGGTATTGTAGATTCCCTAAAAGAATTTTTTGTTTTGGTTGCGGTCATAGAGAAGTTACGCGTGATAGGTGTCCATCGTGTTCAAAAAAACGAGTGAGGAGATGGATGTTGCGCGGCCGACATTCCATTGCTTCTCAAAAGGCAGCAATTATGATTTGTGAGCAGAAGAATTATTTTAGTAAGAAAGAGTGGTCAGATTGGTTAAGTGTAGTAAAAAATTTTTGTCATACTAATTCACAACCCAAGACTGATTCGTTATTTATTGAAAAATCTGGTGATAATCGACCATATGTGATGGTTAAATTGTTTGGTATTGATGTCACTGGTCTTTTAGATTCAGGGTGTACTACTTCAGTAGTAGGGTCGCTCGCTATTCCTTTAATCGATAAATTGAAGTTAAAAATTTTTAAGTCACAAAAGAAAGGTATATTTACGGCAGATGGGGCGTTGAAACCAGTAGAAGGAATCTTGGATTTGCCCATTTCAATAGGAAAGCAATGTCGCATCCTCAGTGCTTTAGTTGTGTCATCTTTACCACATGCTTTTATATTCGGTAGTGATTTTGCCAAGTTATTCGAATTGATAGCTGACTTTAGAAATAATTCGTGGCATGTACAAAGCGATAGTGAGAATATTATTCCGTATGTAGGCCCATCATCAGTCCCATTGAAATACAGTGACTGTCTACTCCACTTGGATGATTTGTCAATGGATCAGCGATCTCGGGCACAAGCTGCTATCGATTCATTTCAAGAAATTTCTAGTGTTGATAAATTAGGACGTACGAATATGATGGAGATGAATATCGATACAGGCGATGCAAAACCTTTCAAAAAAAGACCTTATGTTATGTCCCCTTATATTAGTAAAGAGTTAGATAAAGAACTAGATGAAATGATTCGTGTAAAAGTCGTAGAACCGTGTCAAAGTCCGTGGAATTCGCCCGTGTTGTTGGTCAAGAAGAAGGATAGTATGGAATATAGATTTTGCTTTGATGGTATAGCATTAAACGATGTTACAGTTCATGACAGCTACCCTCTTCCTAATATAGACAGAATACTAGGGATGTTGCGCAATGCGAATTATATTTCCAGTCTTGATTTGCGTAAATCATTTTGGCAGGTACCTCTTAGTGAATCGTCGAAAGATAAAACAGCGTTTAGCGTTATTTCGCGAGGGCAATATAGATTTGTGACGATGCCGTTCGGTCTAAAAAATGCTGCACAGACTCAACAGCGTTTGGTTGATGCAATTTTTGGTCTGAGGTTCGAACCATACGTTTTCTGTTACCTGGATGATATCATTTTATGTTCGTCGACGTTTGAAGAGCACTTGAAGTTGTTGTATGAAGTCAAGGAACGCATTCGAGAGGCAAATCTAACCTTGAATCTAGAAAAGTGCGAATTTTTTAGGAGATCACTCAAATTCCTTGGTTACATAGTAGGGTCAAATTCTCTAAGAACAGATCCGGATAAGGTATCAGCTATGGTCAATTTTCCGCGCCCAAAGAACACCACAGAGGTCAAAAGATTTCTTGGAATGTGTAGTTGGTATCGTCGTTTTATAAAGGATTTTTCATCTTTAATTTCGCCGATTAATGACCTTATCAAGAAAAGAAAAAAAGGCCAAACCGTTACTTGGACTCCTGAAGCTGAGCGTTCATTTGTGTCGATTAAAGAAGCTTTAGTGTCTGCTCCACTCTTGACGCAGCCAGATTATTCCGCTCCATTTGTTGTTGAATGTGATGCCAGTAATACAGGTCTCGGAGCTGTGCTGATTCAGAACATTAATGGAGAAGAACGTGTAATATCATATGCCAGCAAAACCCTTAATCGTGCTGAACGAAATTACTCAACAACAGAGAAAGAATGTCTTGCTGTAATCTTTGCCATTGAAAAATTCCGTCCATGGGTCGAAGGAGTTCGTTTTACAGTCGTTACAGACCACTTTTCGTTGCTTTGGCTAAGTAATTTGCAGAACCCGACAGGAAAACTTGTTACGTGCCAATCGGCACTTAAACATGTATTAGGTTAAGTTTGATTTACGGAGGTTTCGCGCCATAATTTCAAAAGACGCGGTGCGCGGAATTTAAATAGACTAGGCGTGTACTTCCGTTACGTCAGAGTGCATTTGCCCAGATCGCACGACGCTAGAGGGTTGGACGAATACTGGACAAAGAGTGGGGAAAAGTGGTGAGAGTTTTCGGTTAGACGCTTGAACGTGGCTGTTTGACTTTGTTCTTCGAGTAGTGTGGACGCTTTGAGGTATCGTATCGTGCTTATCTTATCTATGTAGACTTCCTTTGACTAATTGTCTTTGTCTGTTGCCTTTACCTAGTATTCCTGCCCATTCCCTGCATAGGTAGGTAATAATTTGAGAGCCGTAAGGCGTACCGTACTCCACGACCCGAGATGACGAGTCACCATCTTCCATTACTCCGGGAGGGAGCCCTAATGGACTTGGAATAGAAGTCAACTTTGACGCAGGGACATATCCATGTGAGTAATTATTGTGCTATCTTTTGTCCGACATTTATGTATATTTTTCCGATAATTAAGTCTTAAATTTATGCATTGGTGACGCCATTGGTAGATGACCGCGCCCCAAATCTGTATAAGGTTCGCGCTTTCATCCGCCAGAGGCGTAGTCCGCTTTTCTCATTGCGCTTGCGCGATGTATTTATGAACTCTTAAACTGTATTTATCGACGTACTTCGTAAACTGTTTTATCGACTCTTTAAGTGTAAGAACTATCACCATATAAATTGTAAGAATTATCGCGTTGTAAAACGTAAGAATGGCGCTTTCAATGTATATATGGCAGTTACGAGTCTTTCTTTTGTTTTTATAACCATTCAATGTATTAACTAACGTTATTTAAAATAGTTTTTTCACTTAAAACCAATTACCAAATATCTATAAACTTGAATTTTATACCCGCATTTTGGAACATGCCTCATTCTTTTTAGATGTCAAAACAATCAGTTGCTATGGCGATCTTAAGCGGCCAATTATCTACATATATTAAATTAAAATATAATCTTTGTTTGTTTTCTTAACTTTAGAAGATCTTTTTGAAACTTGAATACACTGTCTTCTATGTTACATTTTAAAAACTGCATTAGTGTTTTACCTATTCAATTAATAATATCTCAATTACCTTTACAAGAAAACCTTGTGTTTAAAAGCACTAACGAAATAAATTGCCTTTTTAATATCTTTTTATGAAACGTCAAACTATGGATTCTTGTTCCTTTTGTTAAAGAATACATTACCTGCGTGTTGTTATAAATTGGAGTGCTTTTTGTAGTTTATCAATGATATATCCCTTTGTTAAATACTAACCTTGTCCGCATACAGTCAAAACGTGTTTTATTTTTGTTTTTTGGTTGCTTAACATGATAAAATTTGAATGTTATTCTTTGCGAGTGGCGTTCATAGCAAGTTTCCATCCTCAAATATCTTATCGTACTGACTTGAAGTAGCTGTATCGTTTTTACCTCCTGATTTACGTCAGTATTGTATACCTTATATATATATATATATATCGTCTCGAATATTCTATTCAAAATGAATATTTCACATTTAAAATCTCTCGAGTTAATTTACGAGATTGAGTGTAGGAATATTATTCCCGCGCATAACCAAAACGATAGAAGATCGCAGCTTAGGGCCATTTTAGCCCAGGAAATGAAGGGCGTTCCTATCTTAAAGAAAATCGTTGGCGATTGGCCTCATAACGTATCTGAAATTAAATTGTCTTTAGATGACATATCTGGTATAATAAATAGAATAGATCCTTGTTCCAGCGATACTGAGCTGAGGAGATTGCTTTCCAGAATAACGCATGTTAAACAACGTACCGAATTATTATCCTTATATGACGATGAGCAAGCAAACCAAGCTAAACAAAATTTGTTGTCCGAAATATTGTTACTTGAAGGAATTGTTCTTGACAAACTCAATCCAAATGCAGACGTAGATATATCGTTACCCTTTTCAAATCTCGTACTTGCTTCACCTCAACCTGTGGGAAAATCCATACCTGTATACAAATGGGGTCTTACTTTTCAAGGGTTTGATTCGCACGTCTCTCTATCGTCCTTTCTTGACCGTATTAACGACTTCAAAATTTCTCGGCAGTGTACAGATCAGGACTTATTTGTCTCAGCAGGTGACTTGTTTTCAGACTCTGCGTTGATATGGTACAGGAACATCCGAGACCAAATTTCTACCTGGGAGGAGTTAGTTGCGTGCCTAAAACGAGACTTCCTACCTCATGGTTATATTACCGACCTTTGGAACGAAATACGTAATCGAACCCAAGGACCTGACGAAAATGTTGTCTCTTTCATTACCTCATTAGAAGCTCTATATAGCAGACTCGACAAAAAACCTTCAGAATCTGAAATTATCAATCAGTTACTTAGAAATTTAAACCCGTATTTCTCGGAACGTTTGGCATTACAGCACATCTCTTCGTTAGCCCACTTTAAAGATCTATGTCGTTCTCTTCAGGAAGTCAAGTTAAGAATTGATAAATACCGCCCGCCCCCAGAGAAACAATCTGGTCTTTTAGAACCCGATTTAGCTTGTCAAGTTCGATCTTCCCATAAAGTATCTACCCTTAATGTTCCTTCTACCGTAACTAATAACTCACTTACCTGTAACAGAAGTGGACATAACTATAATGTCTGCACATACCCTAGAAATATTTTTTGTTATGGTTGTGGCCGCTCAAATATCTACAAATCTAACTGCACAAGATGTAATCCTAATGTATCGGGAAACTCCTGTCGAGATATTCCAACTCAGGGCGTGAATATCTCAAGGAATCAAAATCGTCCTCAATACCAATCATTCAACGGACCCAGACGTCAATAAATTCAAATCATAAAACTACTTCTAACGCTGTACCGTCATTAAATTTATCTAGCAATAATACCGGTACTGTTAATGTACAAAATGCCTTACCTTCATTAGAAGAATTATGCTATACTACTCCATCCGAGTGGTCTAAGTGGTTACAAACCGTCAATTCCTTTTATCATAAAAAAACTGTTGCCTCACAACTTGTTAAAAAACCCTTCGATAATCGTCCACACTTATCTATCTCGATTGGTTCCTTAAATGTAATTGCTTTATTGGATACAGGTTCCTCATGTTCCCTTATAAATAACGAAGTTTACATCAATTAGCTAAACAAAATATTAATATTCAAATTATTCCGGAAAAAACTTCCATAAATTTAGCTGACGATAATCAAATATATGTAACGGGTTCCCTTAAATTAAAAATTCGAGTAGAATCTCTTGAACGTGATGTTTTATTTTTGATTGTGCCTGCATTAGCTTATCCTTTTCTATTAGGGGCTGATTTCTGTAAACTTTTTAATCTGTCACTTTATTTCCAGGATTTTTCATGGCAAACCTCTATTAAAACAAATTCTTGTGCATCTACAGGAATATCTAACAAAATCTCTCTTACTGATTCCCAAAATATAACTCTTAACACTACAATCGACAAATTTCGTAAACTTAATACCTCTGAACTTGGTTGCGTTACAACTGCAACACACGTTATCTCTACAGGTGATGCCCTTCCTTTTAAGCAACGTCAATATCCGTTATCGCCTGCATTACAAAAGCATTTACATGCTGAAATAGATAAAATGTTAGAATCTGGTGTTATCTCTCCCTCAAATTCACCCTGGACGTCTCCCGTATTATTAGTTCGCAAGAAGAATGACAAATGGCGTGTCTGTTTCGATGGCAGAAAGTTGAATTCCGTGACTGTTTCAGATGCTTATCCTTTACCTAGAACAGACTCTATTTTAAGTCGGCTTCGTAACGCAAAATTTATCTCATCTATCGATCTCAGACAAGCTTTTTATCAGATACCTCTCGACCTATCTTCTCGTCAAAAAACTGCTTTTTGTGTTCCAGGCCGAGGTCTTTTCGAATATAATTTTTTGCCATTTGGTCTCTGTAACGCTCCACAAACCCTACAACGTACTATGGATCAAACGTTAGGTCCTATCTTACATCAGGAACGTGCCTTTGTATTTTTGGATGATATCTTAGTTATCTCAAGTTCTTTCGATGAACATATCGCTACATTAAATGAGGTTGCAGAACGCTTAAATGCAGCAGGGTTTAAGATAAACTGGGAAAAGTGTCAATTTTGTTGTTCATCCCTTACATTTCTTGGTTTTATTATCGATGGAACTGGCCTACGAGCAGATCCTGCTAAAGTCGATGCTATTACTAAATTCAAAACACCTAAAACCGTAACCGAAATCAAACGTTTAATTGGAATGATTAGCTACTATCGCATCTTTCTACCCAATCTTTCAACTATATCTGCACCCATTACCGCTTTAATTAAAAATAAAGAGAAAACCCAAACTATCGAGTGGAATTCAGAATCTCAACAGGCTTTCGAACAAATTAAAACGTTAATCACTTCAGCACCTATCTTAATCTCTCCAAATTTCGATGAAAAATTTTATATACAAACCGATGCCTCGCTTACTGGGTTAGGTGCAATGTTGTTCCAGGTAAGCAAGGGTTTAGAACATCCAATCGCCTATGCAAGTCGTGCCTTAACTTCTGCCGAACAAAAATATTCTGCTACCAAACGAGAATTATTGGGCGTTATCTTTGGCATCGAGAAATTTAGAGGATATGTTGAAGGTACACACTTTACCGCAATCACTGATTGTGCAGCTCTCACTTGGCTTAGTAACTTAAAACAGCACGCAAGTCGTTTGGCAAGATGGAACTTTTGACGTTAGGCATAGGCCTGGCAAATTAAATATCGTACCTGATGCCTTATCTCGCGATGTCGTTTCTCTTAACCTTCCAAATTTAATTCCTGATACCTGGTATCTCAATATGATTAAAAAAGTTTCTGACAATCCCAATAAATTTCCTACATTTCGTGTAACTAATAATAGACTATATAAATTTGTATCTTCGTCTCCACATAAAATATCGAATATCCCTGAATGGAAACTTCTCGTGCCCACGGCTAACCGCAGTGAGGTGCTTAAATTATGTCACGATGACCCCATAGCTGCACACCTTGGTGTTACAAAAGCTCTTGCTAAAATATCTGAATTATATTACTGGCCCACACTTAAGCAATCTGTTTGTCGCTATATAAAGAACTGTAAAATTTGTGGCTCCCATAAGAGTTCGCAAGATGCTCGCCCTGGTTTAATGGGTAACTTTAAACGTGTATCTTATCCCTTTCAATTAATTTCGCTTGACTTATTAGCACCTCTCCCCCGATCGAAAAGAGGTAATCAATATCTTTTAGTTGTCACCGATTGGTTTTCTAAATTTGTTATGGTGCAACCCTTACGTAAAGCTACATCCGCAGCTATAATTAAATTCCTAGAACAAAATGTCTTCCTTATCTTTGGTGTTCCCCAAATTATTCTTTGCGACAATGGGGCACAATTTATCTCTAAAGATTTTCAGAATTTCGTTAAAAGTTACAAAGTACAAAAAATTTGGTTTAACGCAAAATACCATCCCCAAGTAAACCCTACCGAAAGAGTAAATAGAGTCTTAATTACCGCTATCTCTTCCTATATTGATTCAGACCATACTACATGGGATGAACATATCTTTAAAATTGCTCAAGCTTTGCATACATCTAAACACGAAGCAACCCAATTCACTCCGTCATTTCTTGTTTTTGGAAGATATACCCCAATCGATGGGAGTTACTATGGTTTAGTGCCTGACGATACTAACGTAATTGAATTTGACGATAAAGTACGTTGGGACAAAGACCAACAATCATTACCTTCTATCTTTAACGACGTTAGGAAAAATTTGTTAAAAGCTTACGAAAAGAGTAAGGACCATTATAACTTACGTAAACGAAATATTTCCTTTGCCTTGGGCGAACAAGTTTGGAAAAAGAATTATGTCTTATCGGATGCATCTAAGAAATTTTCCTCAAAATTAGCCCCTAAATTTATCCTTTGTAAGGTCGCTCGTGTTATTAGTCCCCTTATCTACGAACTTCAGGATGCTGAAGGAAAACGCCAAGGCAGGTGGCATATTAAAGACCTTAAGCCATTCTCTACTGACCCAAATGCTACTTAAGTTTTTCACGTTCCATTCTCCTCACTATTTACCTAATATTTTTTGCTCTCACCATCAATTAGTTAACTTCAATTACTTATTCCCTCTCTCATATAGTATATAATCTTTTACACGTTAACTTTACTTACCTTAAATCACCTATCTTTTTCTTTTGGTTGACTTTTCCTTGACCATACCGTTAGATATATATCACTTCATCCTCTACACCCCCCAATATAACCTTGTTGTTTCATTTAATCAATCCTCAAACTTTTCCTACTGCATATTATTTGGTTTTTAGTTTTTTCTTACGTCATCTAATTTTGTGTGGTAATTGTCGTAACTTTGGTTGTTACAACTCATTGAATTTTTATGATTGGTTTTAGCTGATGTTAGAATGAATGTTTTTCTTCTTTGGGCTCACATAGGACACGCGCGATCTATGCCATTGAAAGAAATAGTTCGTATTCGCAGTTGCAAAAAACTAGGATTGTCTATTCCATGTGTTTTTCCTCTGAATTATTGCAGTCGCCCACATTATACTACATCACTATTTCTTTCTTTTTCTATTAAATCAACATAACTTATAAACATTTTTTCATTGTTTTTGTTGAACTTTGTGGTGAGGTGCTATTGCTTTTTATTGTTACCTTATTAAACTCTCGGTTGTTTTAGCATATTGGGACAGTGTATCTGTATTTAACTGCTTATAATTAGGCATTTTGTGTGTTTAGGGTGCTACCGTTTTAAAAAACTACCTTAAAACAGTTTGTTTTTGTGTGAATTTATCTGTAATGATACTTTTAAGTTGTTGTGTCTACTTTTGTCTGATTTTCTTATCGTAGTGGATGTACTCGTTAGGAAAATGATCGTACTAGTTCTCTTAAGAGCCTAATGAATGTCAACATATGTTATACCTTATCTTGTCGGATTAATATCGCAGGTGGTCCTTCAGACTGCGCTGTGTTTAACAGGGACAACTCTCTACCTTCTCTCGGACGCTTGTCCAAAAACTATACTTTTTCTTATCCCGCTGTCTCCGCTATGCCTTATTCTTCTTTCGGTGGACCTGTTCTTGTCCCGGAACACCCGTCTGCTACATAAGAGTGATGTTCCCTCACTCCGAGCTACTAGTCACATTGGCTGGTTGAGTAGTGCTTTGCTATCCACCTTTTTTCTGTCTCTTTTGCTCAATGCGAGCCCTTCCTCTACTTTCTTCTACCTGGAAGTGCCTCTAATGCATTCCAAAAAACCAACCTCCTTCTTTTTACCGTTCCTATTTCTACTGCCTTTTTCATTTCTGTTAGTCACCGTGTGGTTGCGCGGGAGGTTTTCACAGACACCTGGACCCCGTCTCTGCGAATCTTTGGTGAGGTCATGTGGTGCCGCTGTCAGTGCATGGGCACTGGCAGTGAAGGTATGTATGAGTGTGTGAATGTGTGAGTGGATGTGTATATCTTTTATACCGTGTGGGTATCGGGTGAGCGTATCACCAATATCGATTAACGCCGGGTGCAGGGATGCACCCAAATGTCTTTGCCGGTCCCTCGTGCCGTTTATTGTAAACGGACCTGCTTCACAGGTTTCTCTTTTTAGAGGGTACGAGTCAATCCCCATTTAAACGGCTCTACTGGAGCCACTCTACCTTTACTTTATTCATTGTCTTGGGTAATAACTAGGCCAATACCTTTGTCTTCTTTATTATCTTTGATAATACCCTTAGTTTTAATATCGTTATTCTTACCGATTACCTTTAAAAATAACTTTAGTTTAGTCTCGTTATCTTACCGACTACCGTTAGTAATAACTTCGAGTTATTTCGCGTTATCTTACCGGTTATCTTTAGTAATAACTTTTGTTTAAATTCATGTTACCTTACCTACTATCTCTAATAATCACTTTAGCTTAATATCGCGTTATCTTATCTAGTATCTCAAATAATAACTAAAGCTTAATACCGTTATCTTATCCATTACCTTTGAGGATAACAATTTAAGCTTAATATCATTATCCTATCTACTATCTTTAACAACAATTTGAGATCTTGTCTTATCTTTTTATCTTCCTAACGTGTGGTATCTATGACCAGACGTGGGAATTATTTTTCTTGAAATTTGAGTGAAAAAGCTAGCCTGATATAGACATGTAATTTGTTAGGTTAGCATATAAGGATTTAGTAGGGTGGTACTTTTGGTAAATTTGTTGATTCACAACTATGTCATGGACAAGTTTTAAATGTGCATCGTTAGAAAACCAAAGTACCAGTAACAAAATTTGCTAGAGTGCAGTGTGACGCACTCCATGAACATTTTTAAATTTGGGCACTTCTTGCCAAAAGAAGAATAGTTTTGATGCAACACTCGTGTGTGTTTGCACATAAGAACTTTTATGTAGCTTTAGGTTAGATAGGTTTAGGCGACTTGTCGCATCTGTTTTAGTTTAAGTAGTGTTTCATGCTCCCCGACAAATTTGTGCTGTCGACCATTAGTGTAGTCAAAAACAATGGGGCTACCTATTCCGTTTCCTGGTACTTCGGTAGACGTGTTATCGGTCAAAAAACCAGGTGGCGCCTTATATAAACATTTTGTAAGTTTTAAGTTAGGTTTTATGTAGGGTAGCTAGGACTTAGATTTTAAGCTGTTACTGTGCTAACAGATTTTTTCTTTTTTTAAGTTTTTTCTTTTGTGGCTTTGTCGCGATTGTTACGTGTCAATCGGCACTTAAACATGTATTAGGTTAAGTTTGATTTACGGAGGTTTCGCGCCATAATTTCAAAAGACGCGGTCCGCGGAATTTAAATAGACTAGGTGCGTACTTCCGTTACGTCAGAGTGCATTTGCGCAGATCGCACGACGCTAGAGGGTTGGACGAATACTGGACAAAGAGTGGGGAAAAGTGGTGAGAGTTTTCGGTTAGACGCTTGAACGTGGCTGTTTGACTTTGTTCTTCGAGTAGTGTGGACGCTTTGAGGTATCGTATCGTGCTTATCTTATCTATGTAGACTTCCTTTGCCTAATTGTCTTTGTCTGTTGCCTTTACCTAGCATTCCTGCCTATTCCCTGCATAGGTAGGTAGTAATTTGAGAGCCGTAAGGCGTACCGTACTCCACGACCCGAGATGACGAGTCACCATCTTCCATTACTCCGGGAGGGAGCCCTGATGGACTTGGAATAGAAGTCAACTTTGACGCAGGGACATATCCATGTGAGTAATTATTGTGCTGTCTTTTGTCCGACATTTATGTATATTTTTCCGATAATTACGTCTTAAATTTATGCATTGGTGACGCCATTGGTAGATGACCGCGCCCCAAATCTGTATAAGGTTCACGCTTTCATCCGCCAGAGGCGTAGCCCGCTTTTCTCAGTGCGCTTGCGCGATGTATTTATGAACTCTTAAACTGTATTACCGACTTTGTAACTGTATTTATCGACGTACTTCGTAAACTGTTTTATCGACTCTTTAAGTGTAAGAACTATCACCATATAAATTGTAAGAATTATCGCGTTGTAAAACGTAAGAAACTTGCTAGGTGGGCAGTAAGGTTAAGACAGCATTCGTTTGATTTAGTACACAGGAAGGGAGAGTTCAACGTAGTTCCTGACTGTCTTAGTCGTGCAATTCCAGAAGAACATCATATCGTAAATTTAATAGAGGTCAAGCTTGACAATTTAGAAAATTGGTATGTGTCATTACGTGATAAGATTTTGACGTCACCTGAGAATTACCCTCAATGGAAAGTTGAGAATGAGTTCGTTTTTAAGTTTATTCCGTCGAATTTGCCTTTATCATCTAACATCGTAGAGTGGAAATATTTGGTTCCGAAAGCCCAACGGGAAGATATTGTCAGATCATGTCATGATCCCTCAGTTGCGGGACATTTTGGATTTTCGAAGACTATTGCCAGAGTTCAGGAAAATTATTATTGGCCAAAAATGAACGTAGATGTGGTAAAATTTTGTCGTGCATGTCTAGTGTGTGGGGCACAAAAGTCTTCTAATGCAGGTCCTTTAGGTTTAATGGGAAAAGAGAAAGAAGCTAAATTTCCATTTCAGATAATTGCATTGGATCTTATGGGTATATTACCTCGGTCGAAATTAGGATTTAAATGGCTTTTGGTAGTCGGAGATTGGTTTTCAAAATATACAATTTTACATCCTTTACGCAGTGCAAAGTCGCACGTTATAGAGCAGTTTATGGAACAAAAAGTTTTCTTAGTGTTTGGAGTGCCACAATTCATTATTTGCGATAATGGTTCAAATTTAGCTGGACGAATTTTTAGGTCGTTATGTAATAGGTTTGAAATTCAGAAAATATGGTATAATGCTGTCTATGCGCCGCAATGTAATTTTGTCGAGAGAATTAATAGAACAGTAGGGACAGCCATCCGGTCTTATCTTGAAGAGCATGATACATGAGATACTGAGTTGGCACAAATCCAATTTGCAATTAATTCTGCTAAACAAGAGTCGACGAGTTATATCCCAAATTTCTTAATTTTTGGCCGACACGTCCCCATCACTGGTAAGTTTTATGGTAGTGGATTTACTCCCGAAAGTGATATCGAAATCATTCCTGGTAGTCGCCCATTATATACTTCAGATCGACAAGGTATTTTTAAGGTATTTGAAGATGCCCGAACAAAACTGCATTTAGCTTATGAACGTTCGAGCAATCAATATAATTTAAGGAGGAGAAATATTTCTTTTAAAGTTGGTAGTAAAGTATGGAGGGCCAATAAAGTATTGTCGAGTGCGAGTAATAAGTTTTCTGCTAAACTTGCCCCAAAGTTTGTTTTAAGTATAGTTAAAAAGAGGTGCTCGAGTGTGGTGTACGATTTGGTTAATTTGGACGGATCGAGAGCAGGTAGATGGCATATTAAAGATCTGAAACCCTATTCAGCCATCAGTCCAGACTATCCCCCACTGGATTAATTCTTTTCTGGTACCTTGTTGCTCATGGAAATCGCCAGTTATTTCAAGTAGTTTTATTCCCCAAGAAATGTGTTTTTGGATTATTTAGTTTAAGTAGTTAGTTCAGACAAAAATGTAATTTTGTCTGCGTTTTCGATTTAGTCTGCAGTAGAATTGCAGTAAAGTTAGTTATGACATGCGTGTTAACAGATTATCTATTTAAATAGGTAAGGCCGACAAGTAGGTTGTTCAGTAAATGTAATTATTCTAGTTGTGGTGGGACCATGTAAATATTTGTTGCTTCATTTTTGTGCGTGTGTTTATTCTAAGTTATGTGAGTGATCACTTAAGTGGGATTCGTTTTCGAGATGGTCACTTGTGTGCTATTGTGTTTAGAGTAAGTGAGATGCTTATGTGGTAATTTTTTTTGAGGCGAGTTGATTCAAAATATTTGGTGTGGCCACTGTAGCGTTGAAAATTTTTTGGAGTGTCCTGATAAAAGAATATTGGTTAGAAGTGCTAACTATTTTTTTGTAGAAACGGTAGCTAGTTGGTGTTGCTACTTTATTGTTGGATATTTTTTTTCATCGTCGAGAAGAAAAACATTTTTAGATGATTGCTGATATCCATATAGTTTGATGTGGGTCTTTCGATTTCGTTTAGTATTAGTGAGAAAGAGAAGAAAGTTTTTGTAGAAGCAGCGCTTCTTTGTGATTTCTGTGCTGGATTCTTTTTTGATCAGCAGCAGTGAAAACATTTTTGTAAACCTATCGATATGTATATACTTTGGAATGAGCTTTGCGATTTTATGTTAATAGTGTTAAGGTTATTGGTAAGGAAGAAAATTTGTTTGTTGCTTTACGGCGGTTTGCGTCGAGGTTTTATTTGAGTTTCAGTTTAAGTTCCGCGAACTTAGTAGTTTTGTTCCTTGTTAGATTGCAACTCGTGAGTATTTCACCTCAATATTTTGACTTTTACCGATTATGTCTTTTTACCGATTATGTCCTACTTATTTTGATTCCTAACGGATGTGTGGTACGCAGAGTTACCTACTCACTCGCTTGTTTGCTCCCTTATTTTCTATTTACTATTTGTAAGGTCACTCGTACTTTTTGTGAGATCAAGTTTCAAGTTTATTTTAGTTTGTTTGGGTTTGTTATAATGATATTTTTGGTACCTATCTTTTGTTTAGGTAGTAGTTTCGTCTTTGTCCATAAAAAAAACTTTTCGTTTAAGTATATATTAACATATAGTCAATCTCAAAGTTTTTTTCTTTTTTGTTCGGGGGCTGTGTAACGAATATATATTCTGCAGCACTATTTTTGTAAGAATCACATCTGTACAGTTTTAGTCTGTGGTATTTAATTCTCGTATTTGATACTGTTATATCTGAAAGAAACAATTCCACAATGGAACAGGAAATCATGTCCGTTTAATTAACTTAAATGCTTTGCTCAGAAATATAAGGTTATCATAAAGTAAGGGATATATTTTAAATTATGATAACTTTTTAACAAATTAAGTTAATAACAAGAAATAAATAAAATCTAATTGCTTATGAAATGGGATTTAGTATGCCCAAAACAGGTTACGGCAATTGCTCAATATGACCTCCATTTTGTTGTTGTAAGATCACCATCCTTACCTCCAAATTGTACACAGCATTTCGTAACATTTCTGGTTGAATTGTACCAATTTGCTCCGTAATACTGTCTTTTAATTCTTGTAGCGTAGTTGGTCGTCTTCTAAACACTAAACTTTTAAATAACCCCACAGCCAGTAATCCGCTGGGTTTAGATCAGGTGATCTTGGTGGCCATGAAATTACGAAATGTCTGCTTAACACGCGATCTTGAAAACGTTGGTTAACAATTCTTTGACTGGTCGAAAATGTGAGGGGTGCTCCATCCTGCATAAAAATGATGTTTTCAATTCCGTAGTGCTCGTTTTGCAGCTGTGGAATAACATAATTTTGTAACATTTGCAAGTATCGTTCACCATTTACAGTTACAGATACGGCTTGTCCATTCTGCATTTCCTCGTAGAAATACGGACCAATAATAAAATCAGCTGTAAAACCGCACCAAACGGTGACTTTCTTGTCATGAAGACCTTTTGAACGATTTGTTGCGGATTTTCTGCAGACCAGATTCTACAGTTTTGAGTATTGACTCCACTATTCAGAGTAAAATGTGCCTCATCTGTCCATAAAATACGGGATAACCATTCGGGTTCAATTTCCATCTGAGCCATTACTCGCAAAGAAAAATCGTACCTAGTAGCCAAATCTGCGTCCTTTAATTCAAACAGCATTTTCAGTTTATATGGATACATGTTTAGAATTTTGCGTAAAATTTTCCAAACCGTGGTATACGGCATTTGCAATCGCTTGATATCGCATTTGCACTGCTGATTGCGAGTGAATTGCTTCTGACTATGTCTTGATTTTCATGAAGAACCTCTGCAACTTGGACATCACTAATTATTGGTCTTCCTGATCTTGGTAAGTCAGTTACAGACCCTGTTCTTTCAAATTTTGTATCAAATTGCGGTACGCTTTCATTTGACAGGGTCCCGCTCTCAAACCCATTCTCGTGCGAAATCTTCGTAATCCAGCGGTGTAATTTCTGCCGGATTCATAATAGCACTGAACTAAACCAATTCTTGTTTGTAAATCCATGTTATTACAGTTGAGTCGTTTGAACTCAACGTTTACTTGAGTTTTAATTTCAAAATAAAACTTCAAATTGAATAATTTCGTTTTGACACTAGTGTCAACAATTGTTATGACAACGCTTTTGTTTCTCATAGATACGGTAAAATCCCATTCATTAAGCAACTAGATTTCGTTTATTTTATGTTACTAACTTAATTTATTAAAAAGTTGTAATGATTTAAAATATATCCCTTACTTTATGATAACCTAGTATTTAATAATAATATACGCTCGAAAAACATATTTAAAAGGGAACTAGTCGTTTGTGTTGCCTAACTTACAGGCGGATTATACCCCTTCAGTCGTTAAAATTAGGATAGCGCTTGCGTGAATACGGTCACGAGGTGATGCGCTACGCAGAGAAGCGGTTCCGTACTTGCTCGGAATGAATAACCAGGCAGCCATTTGTATTTGAGAATGTAGTTTAGACTGCATCATCTACAGATGGGCTCCCAAATTCTACATAAGTGGGGCCTCAGAATAAGCGTGCCGAAGTAGAGACAGGAGGGCTGGTCGTCTTGGAACAGGCTGGATTGATTCCTGTGACTCCGGCAAGGCGCTTGATCACGCTTCTTCTTGAAATGGTTCGAGTCGGTATTTGTTAACGGTAAGACCGCATTATTCAAATAATTTATAAAATATCTTTATTTCTTTAGCGCATGAAGTAACATACATTTGAAGTACACATGAATTAACTAGATATACGTATAAAGAAATTGGGACAATGTTCGTTTGTTAAGAAACTACAGCTGTAGTTTGGTGTTTTGTTACAACCAAGTAGTAAACAGATTCTAGAAAACGTGCATCGCTGTTTGATAACTAGGGGACACAGCTTTATTAAAAACAGGTATCAAGCCTTTCTTTTGTTATGTTTGTGAGACCTTGAGTGTGCTCACATAAATTGTAGTCAAAAATTGCTTAGTTATCCTAAATTTTGTGCATAAAGAACAACGTGGAAGGATTATTGTTACGAAATGCTATTACAATAATTTTGCAAAATACGCGGAACATTCACATGTTAAAATGATGAGATTTTAAAGTCCATTTCCTGTTTTCTAGAAAATTCCTTACAGATGTCAAATTTTAATAAGCTCATTATGCTTGAATAGGTTAAAATGTTATTTATCCAAGTTAGCTGCACGTGATTCAATTTTTTTTAGAAATAAATTAAACTCAATGTGAAACATATGTAAGCCAATAAACAGATCTGAGTATTTGGTATCAGAAACTTGTTATAAAATATTATTAAACTTAAGGTCTTGTTGTGTCAAGACAGATTTGTAAAGACTCCAATTTTATTATTTGATTTTTGTAATCATATTTAAAAAAAAAACGAAAAAAGAGAAACTATATTAAATTTCATTTTTGGACTCAAGTTTTTTATTCCATGCACAATTAATTTTACTAAAATTTTTTTTAAAGAAAATAAGTCTTTGAATAATGAAAGTAGACGAATGCTGAAGTAATTTAAAAAACACAGATATGCTACAACTGATTTGTTCTAGGTATTCATTTTTGATTCAAATATCTTTGGTGTGGTAATCTTAACATTATCCACCTGTAATTATTAGTATGCTTTTTTATTAGAAAGCACAAACAGTGTCTTTTTAATAGAAAGTTTGTTGTGTATTTTTTCTTTCAGAGTCTTCGAGATTGAAGAGGTTGTAAGTATGTTCCAGAGGTTTCCAGATGCATTAGTTCAGTAAGTTGTAAGTTTTTTATGGTGCTTATATCCCATGAGTTTCTGTATCTTCTCATAGGAGTAATGAATTTCTAGTGTTATCGTCCATATAGATACAGTGGCGCTCAATCCCCCTTTTTCTTTTTATGTTAGCTTATTGTAGAGTTTAGACCATCCCCACACCCTTTCTCATTGCTCACCCTTGGGGTAATTCCCAGACTTAGCCGCGAACAAGTAAAGCTTCACTTGTATCCAACGAGTGGAGGTCAAACAAAAAAAAATAAAAAAAGGTTACAACATTATAATAATTTGTGCTTAATGGTGTTTTGGTTTAAAGATTAAAACATGAAGGTGAGGTAGATGGTAGGTTTAAAGGCTTTGTTTGTCGTATTGTCGCAAGCTCCGTGCGTAATTCAAAGACTGAGCTAGCCGGCGCAATCAAAATTATATATTAAAAATCAAAAATTGAGAGATTAAAAATTTAATACCTTTTAATTCATAAAAGGGCGCATAAGGGTATTGCTACAGTATCACAACAATATATATATATATATATATATATATATATATATATATATTGTCGTGGAAATTATAGGTTAAGAAGGATAGATAGGTCTAGATAATAAATTTTTAACGACTGTGTATATAGGAAATAGCAACAATTTATTTACACGCCAAATTAATTAGTTGTGACATTGAAAACGGACAGATAATAACATATTTTTGTATTTATAAATTGGAATGTTAAATTTGCATAACGTGTAGAAGCTTTGGAGTACGTGGAAACTCAAGAATACGCATAATTAGTTTTAATATTTTAAATCAAGCGCATCGGATAATAAACAGAGCTTTTGGGTAGATAAATCAATAATGGAAATGAGTATTTTAAATTTAACTAAACTAAACGTTCGTTAAAATACAAATCCTAAGAAATGCTAAAACTTGGAATTATAATTTCAAACGGACAGTGTGCTTCATAGAAAAACCTGACAGTTGAAAATAACAAGTTCAAGGAAACTTGAATGAACGTTGGGACAGAATTCTGTGGAAGTATATTTAACGGTCAATGCATAAGCTATTAAAACAACAGATGGTTTGAAGGCAAAGTGAAATAGAATATCCGTAGTGTAAATCAGACAAAGAGCATGTATAATATAAGTTGGTTAAAATATTCGTCGAAAGTACGCAGTAGATTTGGAGGTCAACCACAATATCGATTTTCTGTTGCTTGAGTGGGATTTTAAAAGAGACAGCAAATATGGGTTAAACAAGGGAAGATAGCTAGAGGCTGGACGTAGAAATGGGGAGAAAGCAGTCTGATTGGTTGAAAGCTAGAAGTTTCAAGAAGCTTGCAACGGTCATATGTTGTTGAACAGGTTTCAGGAAAAAAGCACTGGTGGAAAGAGCATTTTTCGGTTGTACTAGTCGGTTACGCGTAAAATTTTTAGAATCAATTAAGATAAAATAAGCTTTTCGACTGAAATAGGGTCCGAGAGGGGTGGATGAAAAAATATAAATACACTACGAGAGGTAGTAAAGAGCTCTCTCTTATCTCTTACTTTGGCTTATTATCGTACGTCGCTCATCCGTTTGACTTTGCTTTGCTAAAGCAACATCCTAATTTAAAAGTGTAAAGCGGTATTAGTACAGCACGTCCGTAGTTTTTTTAACGTGTATATTGCGCAAGTGAGTGCTAGTTAATTGACGGTGCTGTTACTACACTTAATAAACATATGGAAGGATGGTACTAGGGTAAGCGAGTGAGAAGTGTTTGAAATAAGAATGCGTGAGGTTTAGTAATTACGGAAAGTGATTAGCTTCGTCTAGTCAAGTATCGAGGTAGAAACACTGAAGGCGGCTGCAGAGATTTGGATAGCGAGTGAAAATGGGTTGGATCTATGTATAACGGCGAAGTGTATGGACAAAATCTTCAGAGGCGATGATGAAAAACGCTTACTCCAGGTAACGAATTAATTTATCTTGCTTTTGCTTGAACATTTGTGCTGTTATTTTGTGCTTGAGTGACTTGACTTATTTGGGGTGTATTTTATTACCATTAAAACTCATCTAAAGGGGTATATGTAAAGGACTAATGGTTTTTATCATTTATAAGTGTTACTTAATAGACATAAAATTTTTTATGTAAGGAGTAAACGGGTCTATAAATTTGTTTTAAACAAAAATGCGACGTTTTTAGGCATTTAAAGTAACTGGGTTTATACTGAGCTCACCATAGATCTGAATAAAAGTCAATTGTATAAATAGAAACATGTTAAAAAATGTTTTCCAATCCTCAAGTTATTGAATTTATATAAAATTCACCATTAAAAATTAATCAACTGATTTCACGTTAAGCGTATTGGCTACCTAAAGAAAGTCGATCCCAGGTCGCAACACAAATTGAAGGCAATCATTCTTTTAAACTTTAAAAATTTTTGCTTATTGTACTCAAACCAAATATTTCAATAAATCAAAGTCACCTTCAATTTATGTCATAAATGTCAAACTTGAAGTTTTTATTATTTTGACAACGATCCTAGGACATGGATCGAAACGTAAATAAAATAGATTTTAAAAACTATGAGTGGTTTCATTCCCAAAGAAGATTAAGAACAAATCATGAAATTTCAAAAGGTTTAAAGATTGAGATTGTAACAGTTTTTGAAACTGTATATACAAATGTGTAAACATTTTCTTGATAATGGAAACTTTTGAATATGTCTAAATAAAAAGGTTGTATGTCTTGTTGCATTATTTGAGTGGTAATTTTATTTGACTATATATGTAAGAAAGAGTAATCTTAGGATAGTAAATGTCCAGAAAGAAGCAGATTTTAAAGCTAGTCAGGGTGTGCAGAAATAAGGAGGCGTACTAGAGGTATTTTTTTAATTGTTTTTGTTTTAATTTTTGTGAAAATTTTATGCAGTCCAACGAAGGTGATACCGATTTTTTTAGGTAAATCCACTGCAATATATATATATATATATTGCTGTGATACCTTTAAAATCCGAGAACTACGCTTTTCGCCTCGGCTGCTCACCTAATGTTATAAACCTCCTCATTCATAAAAAAAAACAACACATTCCTACCAAAAACATCAACGTTAACTCTATTTACATCAATATTCAGAATACATTAAAATTTCAAAATTAAAACTCAGCATAAATTTCAGTTTTAAAAAGAATTTCAAGATTAATTTTATTATCATTTTACTGTGCATCCAAAATTAAAGTCCTTGTTGGATGCCTACTAATTAATATAACAATATAAGCAGACCGGAGTCTGAGTATAAAGGGAGCATCTACCACCCCTTTACGTTAATTAACCAGGTTCGTCTAATTGAGCTCAAAGACATACCCAAATTTTCATCATATTCCCGAACATCAAAACAAAATACCCTTTTAACTTAAACAAGCAAATTTCATCTTAAAATTAAACTTTTATGGTTAGAACAATTTCACTAATGTCCATTTAAAGTAAATCATTTATAAAGTCATTCAATACACACAAAAATGTCAAACAAAATAGTATAATTTACCTGAAGGTTACTGTCCTCGTAGCTTCGAAGTATCGTTTCTTTAGTTAATCACACCATTTAACAGGATTATATTTACGGCTTCTGATTCTCTACGCTTTTAAAATTTTCTCCATCACCATCCATTCAAAGTCGTTTCTGGGCCTTTCCGGAACTCATCTGTGTTTATCTGACCCTTGTTTCATGGATCCAGACACGTATTTGAACCATTTAATTATTAACACCCCCGAAAAATAGCAAAGAAATTCATGCGTCTGTCACCAATATACGCCAAAACTGCCTACTTTTGTGTATACATTCGTCGTTGTAAATTTTGCTAATTGGTACAGTGAAACTAAATTTTATTACCTTGTATCTAAGTGCACTGAAGTACATTCATGTTAGCACGTAAATAACAAGCTATTTTGAATCACTAAAATATACGAGCAAACTTTAAATTATTTAATCAAACTAAAATGCACGGTTTAACATCTTCAATCAAGTCGCGTATGTACGAGTTTTTAACGCATCGAATCGTCAAAAGTCTAAGAGGGCTTGTTTATCTTCATCTCGGTATATATAGCAAAAAGCCTGTCTATCGGTCTGTTCCCCAAAACGGGTAATTCTAAAGAATTTCTCATGCCATGTTCCCAGTCTGTCGCTCGCGCGGCGATTTTTACGATTTTCACTCGCCCCATTTAAATCTCAGAAAATTTCCACACGGCACGCAAGCATGTCCGAGAAAAACTAATTAATTTTGTACAGAAATTGTTGTTCTACCTCTGCTATTTGCATCCTATTTTTAACCAATTGTGACCCTCGTGACGTTGTTTAAATCCCGCCTTTTATAATATGTGTCTTTGCTTGACGCATTTTCTCTTTCCTTCTCTAACCTGTTCGTATTGGTGCAAATTGATATTCTTTATTATTGATTATTTTAGTCCACATGGAGTGTGAAATAACCCAGCTTTAGCAATTCTCGTAACTATTATGCGACGTTTTCCCCAAGATTCTTTGAAACATTAATTATCTGCAAACTTTACGCCGAATGTGACATTTAAACTACGCAGGTGTTCAAAATAATATTAATTCTCAGAGCTTTTTAAATAAACCCTGTTTTGTATTTCGTGCTAAAGCATCTGACCCTTTCCAATATCCTTAGAATCGACATGTTTATCTAAACAAATTAAACTGAAATTGCCTTTTAAAAACACGCAGGGGTGTTCAAACGTAACATTTTAAATAACCTTCCTACGATTTGACTATTATTGGGTTTTTACAAGTTTTATGCTTATTATTAATAATGGTTCAATTAACTCCAATTAAAAATAATAGCCTTTAATTTTTAGTGAATCCTAACTAAATATTAGTTATTATCTGTACGTTTTGTTCAATACCGGTTACTTGAAATAGGGTTAATTAAGATAAATTTTGCACGTAATTTCCATTTGTTTAGGAATAATTACATTACACGCAGAGCTTTTTAATACTGCTTCTTTTGATATAAAGCGTCTTGTACATGATTTAAATTTCTTATTTTTACTGAAACGACCGCATTTATTTATGCTTCAAGGTTTTAATAAAGCGTATTATTTAATAAAATTCCTTATACACGGTGATTAAAATTATTTGATGAGATTATTTAATTTTCTACCCTGGTCTAAATATGAGTAATATATATATTGCTATGAATAAACAGTAATTGGAATTATTGAGCCCCGACGTTGGGCTGTCATATAAATATTGCTATGAACTCCCTCCAGGAACTTAACTGGATTTTATGGTGTCTCGACCTTGTCGACCAATAACAAAATTTGATATGTTACCGCCTTACTCGTTATCAATGGCGTATTCAACTTATAGCTGCTCCTTTATTGTTTAAATTATCAAATCACTCCCATTAACTTTATCTTATGACCTCAACTAGCATTTATTTAGATTTATAAAAATGAAGTTAATTCAATTTTTTATAATGAAACGAATATTATGTACAGTTTTTGTAAATTATTTAAAATACACTTTTCAATTAATTAATGTTGTAAATCTCATTTATTAAAAATCATATACTTTTTAATCAAAACTAAAGTCACAAACAAAACCTATTGTTTATAAAAAAAGAAGTGTGGAACGTTCAAAACCTCTTTATCATATAACGCCCTTTATACGTATGCAAGTTCTCTGTTTTTCTTGACTTCCTCACATTCATTTACATTAAGCAAATTCAATATTAAAATACAAAAAATTGAAAAATAGTGTCTTATAACTAAAAATCTAACCTGGTCTATTTTCTTCGCTATTTCCTTCTCGCAATTGACGCATCCATTATCAGCTAATATTTTCCATGCATTCTACCATCCATTTGAATAAAAATTATTTTCCCCCAATTCAGGATTATTACAAGCCCATTCGAAATATTGTCTATCCACACGCTTGAACCATTGCATTTAAATTATTGTTATCACCCTCTGGACTACCATTATTAAACTTAGACTTATGTACCCCAAATTATTGTCGTCTCATTTCGATTTATTACTTCTTCTCAGAATTTCCCCAAACTTAATATTGGATTATTCTCCCCGGACTCAGAGCCCTATTATTATTGTGTTTTAGTTTAAAATAAATTCCCCAAAATCTACTTACGTTAATCGGCAATCATAATTTTCATCTTAGTCGCACTAATACAACTTTTCACCTTAAATTATTATTACGTATCACACCTTGTTTCAGAGTGGCGCACCTCGGCCTTTGTTGAGTTGAAAACTGACTTCTTTATCACAGTCCCTGTTAATATATCATTGATCTCCTACTCCGTCAGTGGGTATGGTCTACAATCTCGTCGCTAATTTTAATCAATCAAATCTTTGCATTTAAAGTAGTTTCTGATGTAATTTTCTATGTTTTCAAATAATTGTGGCCTGCTTGCAGGTGCCTCGTTATCAAACATGCGGTGTTTTGACGAATCTAATCGCTTTTCCATGTTGTACATAAACAACTGATGCAATTCGACTTTTAATTTTCATATCTGCCTGTTATTTACGCAATTTTTAATCACCTCTCTTTATCACAATTATTAACTACTTGTACGCATTTACACTATGCTTCTAGAAGCTCTATTTCTTATCTCCGTATTAACCTAATTGTTTGGAACTCTTTGAATGCGTGTTTAATTACACTTTATTATGTTTACTTATAAAATACGTGTGCCTCCACTGAAAAATATCATTATTTGCATTGCCTAAATTAACTAAAAGTCTATCTACAGGGTGTTAAATATTTACTATTTACTTAATGCATGTCTTCCTTGTTTCTACGCTAACTATGCGTCTTCCTGTGTCTATTTGCGTCGCTTAAAACTATTTATACTTTATATACAGGGTGTTGACTGCTTACTATTTACAAACTATCTCCATTTCTCAATTCTTTACTAAATAAATGCAGTTTTCTGCTTCCTATGGTAATTTCTAGTTCCTAAACAACCTTTACTATAAAGTACACCCTTGAACAACCCCTTATCACAGCAATATATATATATATATATATATATATATATATATATTACTGTGACAGGTAGGTGTAAACAATTGTAAATAGGTCAAGAACGTAGTGATGTAAGGACCCTGTGTATAGAAAACCATAATTTATTTTTTTTCGCTTCAAATTAATTAGCTTAGAATAAAACGAACGTACGATAATATATGCTCAAATCAATAATTTGCATACTTTAGTTTAATACAAAGTTGGGTACTATTAAAGCTTTGCAGTACAGAGAAAATCAATAATTTAGGCGGGTATATTTATTTAACATAGCATACGGTAACAAATTTCGAAGAAGCTACAAACTTAGATATTGGAAAATACGTTTAAAACCGTCGAGTATTTCAAATAACAGACGAGTGGAATAAATAAACAATTCTTGAAAAGCCAGCATGCCATGAAAATAATTCTTAGTAGTTGTCTAGTAACGGACGATGCAAAAGTTAACAACCAGCATATTATTTCGAAAACAAATCAATACAATTCTGAGACAGACTATAGTTAATATACAACAAAGAAAGATGAAAGATAGCAGGTGTTTTAAGGACAAACAGTTCCAAGCACGTAATCAACGGGGATATTTGTAGAGACTAATACAAAAGCGCAGACGCAACAGGTTCGCCTCACAGAATATCGATTTTTGAAGGCATACAGATAGGAAAGGAGAAAATTAACCGCGAACAATATTGGTATAGTGAGACGGCAAGCGAGATGGAAAACGCGGGATAGAAAAAGACAAGAGAATGAACGCGCACACAAGAGTCGGGTTATATTTGGGTGAACGTTATGGTAAGAGAAATTTTCATAGAATATTTCAATCGTTATGTTTATCGGTTAGTTTTTCGTGGTAAAGGCGGATTTTGGCAGGCTATTTCTAAGTTTTGGACAACGGTTACGAGAGAATTTCTAGAAATGAGTGGCGGTTTGTCAATTTACGGGAACAGAATACGAAAATACGTACCACTAAACGAAGAAAGATGGTTATATAAACGGGGTTAGAGGCGGTAAAGGCTCTCTCTTACTTTCGAAGTCCACTACTAGAACATTCTAGCTTACAACACGTGATAAGTGAAGTCCGATAAGTTATATAAGTGTTTAATGCACAAGTAAAGTGCACAGTAATTTTAAAACGGAGTGAACCGTAATATAGTAGTATGATGAAAGCAGGATGATTCGTAAGTAGATTATTTACAATTTGAACGAAGGTGGTTGAGGCTTATTGAGTGAAAGGCGAGGTGATATTTGGATTTGGATTTCGATGAAATTAATAATGATTTGGATGAAAAACAAATTGGTTCTGGTATGGTTTTTTTTAAATGGAAACCCACAATATGGAATGATCCTGGAATGAGCAGTCGAGTTGAAGGCTACTACATAGATGTTGTTATGGAAGCAGTATACTCTCCAGGTAACGATTTTTGCTTGGTTGAACTGTGGTGCTAGACTGATTTTATTTAAACTGTTTGTGATTGGTGTTTTATTGATAAGAATATTTATGAACTGAAAATGATTTATTAACCTAAAATAAAAGACCATTATTCTGTAATATAAATCAGAGGGGTAAAAGCTTGGGGAATATGCTATATGATGTAAGAGGTAAACGGGTCTGTGTTTAATTATCAGTGCAATAATTTAAGTACAAAGATAAAAGGTTTATACTGAGCTCACCATAAACCAGGAAAAATTCAATTAAGGTTTCAGGATAAGCCTATCTACTTTCAACTAAGATAATGAAGTGTAGAAAACCATAAAATTAGGGAATATTAAATTGAGTTATTTTGATAGAGTAAAATTATAAAGATGTGTGGTATCTTTGAAGAAGCTAGGTGCAGAGCTAGCCGTGGCACAACAATTTGGAAATCTTTTTCAGAGGAGTGCAAAACAGAACTTATAGGAATCAAAGCGTGGATTACTAATGTTAGTTAGAAAGAAAATTAGTAGTGTTTAAAATTTTATTTTCAGCACTATAGTTTATGGCACCCAATTTGTGAGGCATGAACTAGCGGCTTAACCACAGAAGAATAATGTCAGCCCAACACGCAGTAATAATGGCTTCGCAACATAGGGGCTTGAGTAGTTAGAGCCTCAACTTCACAGTAATATATATATATATATATATATATATATATATATATATATATAGTGGTTTTAAAGGGTTAAAAATAAATACAAACGAAGCAATTTCAAAACACCCTGTATAAAGGAACAAACAGAAATTACGTGCGAAATTTATATTAATTAATTTATTTTTAAGTAACGGGTATTAATCAAATTGTACAAATAATAATTAAAAATTTAATAGCTTTGCAAAGAATTAAATGGTAGAAGTCAATGCCATGCATTTATTCATTTAATTGGAGTTAATTAAACAATTATTGATATATAATAAGCATAAAAGCCTGTAAAAACCCAAGGTGAAGACGCGTTGCTAACAAACGAATATATCAGGAGGGTTGAAATACCATGAAACGAAGCTCGGAGAATTGTATTTAAAACATTCGTTACGATCGAACACCTGCAGACTTTTAAATGTCAAGTTCTAATAAATTTGAGTAGATAAACATGCAGATTCTGCGTATATTGGAAACGGTTGAATGTTTTAGCCAGAAATACTAAACAGGGGTAATTTAAAGTCACGTCGCAAGTCCACGTGTGTTTAGACAGCAGATAGTCAAGAATATCGATTTTGTACCACTCAGACCAGGGTAGAAAGAGACAGAGAAAATGCATAAATAAGAGGCACTAATAGGATAGGAGGGATTTGTGAAGCGTCACTAGGTCTACGATTGGTCGATATGTTAGTTTGATTTGAAACAGACACGAGGATAGTGTAGCATAATTTTCTTGAAATGTTATAACGAGGGACGGGAATTCGCGGATTTGAAAATGGGGTAGAGTGCAAAATTCCAAGAATGTGTGTCGTTAACAGGGGATTTCGCGTTAGGCAGGTATGGAGAGGTTACATTCGGAGTGTATAAATGCTTTTGGAGAACGTGGTGAGGGCCCTTAAGTTTTCGATAGCTCCAAACGACGTATCTAAGTATCACGAGTTGTAAGTATTACTAAATCAGTTAAATTATATTACATGGTGGTAGTCTCTTAATTAAATACGCGGTTAAGTGTGCCGAAATTACATTTTAATAGAGGTATCACCTATAATTATCATCAACTCGTGTCGGGACATTAAGTAACGTGGTTTGAAGCATCTAATTGATGAAGAAATAATTTTAAATGGAATTTGGAATTTGGTTACACCGGGGAGGCTGCGTTAGCAGTTCAATTTAGATGGAGTTTTTCTAGTAACAGCTAGAAAAAGTATGCAAATGCATAATTAGCTGGGTTATTCTGAGCTCACCCTACCCCAGAGTTTAGTTAGAGTAAAATGAATAAATAAATTATAAAGAAGGAATTTTAGAGAAGGTATTATTCAAGGCCCATTTACTCCGGGTACAATTTATGTGTTTGATGATTTTAAAATAAAATACTGGACATTATACAATAAGGTTTTCTGAAGTGTAACGTGATCAATGGAATATGGACATTATTGCATTTCATTTGTAAATAGTAATAATTAAAGCTTGTATGTTGGTTGTATTTGAGGTTTTATTGCTGGTGTGTGTGTACGATTGAGAATATGCGAGTGAATCTAGATACCCAAGAGGAGATCCAAATGAGCTAGCCGGAAGCAGTTGAAGAAGGCCGTTCAACCGAGGAAGAGAGGAAAACGGGTAAGGATAATTTTTTTTTAATTAGTTAATTTTTGAAAATTTGTTTATTGTCGAATCTGAAAATTTTATAAAATTTTCGAAAATAATTTATGGTGGGTAAGCATTTTACCCGAGTTCCACGGCATAATTTTGACGCCCAATTCGTGAGGCTCGATTCCTATAAAGTTCCACGGCAATATATATATATATATATATATATATATATATATATTGTAATTAACAAAAACAGGAAACTAGCATTACTATAAAGTACTTGCATTCAATGTGATTAATAAAAATAATTCATATTAACATTGAATAGAATATTAAAGTGTCAGTGTGACGGATAAAAACATCAAGCAATATTAAATAAGAATAGACATGAATGATTGAATTTGAAAAGTCACAAAATTAAAATATAACTAACCAATAAGAAGAGTGCAATGAATCGATCTACTAAAAATTGATCTGTTACATATGCTTTATGTTGTAGTTAAAATATCTAAAAAGCGAAAGCAAACAACTGGAAAAATTCAAAACTAATAGGAATATTAATAACGCATGTATAGTGTGAAACGGATTGAACGGATGTGTAGAAAAAGAAAAAATTTTTTGTTAGGAATTATTATTATTTATACAATATAGAAGACAATAAACTGCACTTAGATGCTGAGTGTCAGATTTTTCATTAAGGCCATTCGTTTGTTGTTGAATATGTGACGCTTCTAGAAATAAGCGATTTTTGTATGTAGGTTCTATTTCTAGGATTTTTGTGACAGTGTAATTCGGTATATGATTCGTATTGTTTACATGCTCTGTTAAGGTGCAGGTAGTCTTGTGTAACTTGGCATCACTTTTGTGTTGGATGATGCGATTTTTAAACCATTGACTAGTGTGGCTCACATAAGTGGCACAGCAACTACAAGTAATTTGGTATACTACATTACTCAGTGACATTGTATTAGTTGGGTCTTTAAGTTTAGAAAACAAAGAATTAAGCAAATTATTATATCGAAAAGATATTGTATAAAAGGGGTTAGCAAGAACTTTTTTGAGTGCGGGTGTTAGATTCTTAATAAACGGAAGTGATTTATAGATTTTATTTTTTGTTGTTTTTGGGACTGGTTTAATAGAGGTGGTATTAAATAAAAGTTTTTTGATCAAAATGGTGGGATAAGCGATGGAAGCACCGCTTCCCTCGTTGTTATAGGTAGAAATATGAAATTTCGAGCATTAACAGTGTATTCAATATTCAATAGAATTCTCCTTGCATTTTTCAGTATTCAGAACTAACTTCTTCAGGCCAAGCGTAAAACACTAATAACAGGAGAGCGAAAGAGAAATTTCTAAATTCATGAATCATAACGCCTTCACAATCTGTATACGACCGTTCGTAGACAATCGCCCGTCCTCGTCTACCTGCAAACAAATAAAGGAACTTGCGGCATTTTCTAACGCTTCCAAAGTTCAAACGATCTCAGTTTCGGTTCATCAGAGACGTTGTGTGCCATCACTATCGTGTACTGTCGAATGCCGATGATATTAGCCGAGCTGAAAGCGCTTTTAACCAGAGCTTCTTACAATATTGTAAACGTAAAAAGTCCATTGTTATGTGATGGTAAGGCGTATACATATTTGGAATTCGCTATATTTTAATAATAGCACGGCTTCATAAGTAAAGTATTAGTCAATCTTATGTGTAGTAATAATTATTTTTAAAATTACTGCACTTCATCCATATTTTAGATCATTTTTAAGTGGAATTACTAAATTACGAAATAATTGATAGTATCCCATAATTAGGTAGTGTTTGTATTCGTTATCAGTGCCATTTAAGAATAACTTGTGTTATAATGGAGCAAACCAATGAAGTGTCTTGTTCCCCAGTGCAGGGAAATAGACAATTAAAAGCAAACGAAAGTAATAATAGTGGTTGCGTTTGCGTGGTGTGTAAAATTTCAGAAAAACGATTTTCTCAGTATAGTTTTCAAGAAAAATATAACATAATTTCTTCAGGTAGACCTACCCCGCCCATCAATTTAAAAACTAAAGTTGAACACTCCGTTAAACAATTTATTAGACACTTTAAAATGGACTTTTATGAAAAATATAAATGGTTAACGGGATGTGAAACACTGAAAAAATTATTTTGTTGGCTTTGTTTGCTCTTTAATATTTTTGAAAACACCTCTTGTAACTCAAACGGCTTTTCGGACTTAAACAACTTCCATAAAAATGTTAAAAGACACACTAATAGCAAAGGGCATTTAACTTCGCTACTTAAAGAAAAGATATTTGGTAAGTCTCGTATTGAATATAGTTTGAACAATAAGTTAAAACTTAGTCATAAGCAACATAATGACCTAGTGGGTAAAAATAGGAACATCTTGAAGCGGTTAATTGACGTTACGTGTTTTCTTGGAAATCACAAACTAAGTTTTAGGGTCACCAAGAAGATAAAGAATTCAATAATCGTGGGAACTATATCGACTTGGAGAAGTTCCTTGCTAAGTATGACAAAACCTTAAAAACCCATTTAAGGGATTCCAACTGTTTTTCGTGGTACATCTAACCGAATCCAAAATGATTTAATAAAATGCGTATCCGATATTGTACTGGATAGCATTAAACTAGAAGAAAAGGATGCATCTTTTGTATCAATTGTCTTAGACGAAACAATCGACATAACTAATTTTAGCCAGCTAGCTGTGGTAATACGTTACGTAAAATTGGGCAAAGATGTTCAAGAACGGTTTTTAAAATTTTTGGATATAACCGCTGACAGAACAGCAGATGCCATGTTTATAAAAGTATGTGACATTATTGAAGAACTACAGTGTGGTACAAAACTTGTTGCTCAGAGTTACGACGGAGCTGCTGTAATGGCAGGACACTTGGGCGGTCTTCAAGCAAAAGTAAGACAAAAGTTTCAAAATGCCATTTTTGTTCATTTTTTGACACATAGATTGAATTTAGAATCATCACAAAATGTTGGACTTATAAAAGATTGAAAAGTACCTTTTTCGACGTTAAATGGAATGGCTGGATTTTTATCAAAATCCACTAAAAGAACTCGCGCTTTAGATACACATGTTCAAAAAAGATTTCCTAGAGTTGCTCCCACACGCTGGAATTACAGCGCACGACTGGTACAGACGGTGTCGCAATATCGTGAAGCTCTAATAGAAATGTTTAAAAATATTTTAGCGCATAAAAAATGTGGGATCCTAAAACGGTAAATTCTTCTAGAGGTTACTCACAGCTGATAAAAACGGATTTTAATTTTAATTTTGTGCTCAATATGTTTTCAGAAAGTTTTCCATACACAGACCTTTTGTTTGATATTTTGCAAACTAAATCGAATGCTATTAGTTTCTGTGTTCAAAACATCAATAATTTTGAAAAACAATTAAATCAAAAAAGAGAAAACTTTCAAGAAATTTGGGACAAAACACTAAATTTGAGTTTAGAACCACAAAGTAAACGTATTAGAATTGACAATATAGGTGATATGGTAACTTCCTATCGTAGATTATATTTAGAAATTTTTGATAATATTTCTCAACAACTCAGAAGCAGATTTCAGAACTTCAGTGAATTAAAATTCGTCGAATAATGTAATTATAACAACTATAATAACGTCCGTTTTCCTGAAGAAGCCTTTAATAGTTTATAACTTAATTATGCAAATGTTTTGACATTTTGGCATTAAATTCACAGCTAAGTGTTTTATACAATACTCCAGAAGTCAATAATCAAAAAACACCGTTAAATATGCTACGTTTTCTTAAAGAAATTGATTTGGTACAGTCCTATAGTAAAGTCTTTAAATTGTGTCAACTTGTTTTAACAATTCCGGCAACAAGTGCTTCGGTTGAACGCAGTTTTTCTACATTAAAGCGTATTAAAACCTTTATCAGAAATTCAACTGGTAAAAAAAGATTATCCCATTTAGCTGTGTTGTCTATAGAAAAAGAATGTATTAGTAACTGGCTACAGAATCCAAGATTTTATGATGATGTAATAGACAGGTTTGCACAGGGTAATTAATAGAATAGAATTACATTATAAATAAAATATTGAATAAGAGCCAAAGAAAAAAGTGTGTTGTCAACACTGTATATAATGTTTAAGTGTATGTATATTTGTGTGTCTTATTGTTTATAGTTATTAATACTTAGTTTTTTTTTAGTGCTTAGAGGATAAGCGAATTTAACTACATAAATTGTTTATATATACGAATTGTGCAGAAATATCAGGTAGTTCAAGTTTTTTATAAGTATTGTGCATTGTGCATTACAAATGACTGATGATATGTCATTTTTCTACTAGCTGATAAGTAAATTGAAAAATACAGTCTCATTAATTTGAATTTTTACGTCCCTAGGTTTATTATTTTTTTTTAGCCAAAAATGCTTTTTTAATATTTCTAAAATAAGATGATTTAGTTTTACTTCGAATAACAAATAGGTTTTAAAGATTTTTCTGAGTGCAATTCTTAAAATTGGAAAACTAAAAAAGCAATGTGATCTTCCTCACATTTTAACAGCTGGCGCTGTTAATGCAAAATTCGCAGAATAATTTATTGGTTATATTTTAGCATATTTTTAAAAGGTTGGTTCAATTCTAAATGGAAGTTTATTGGCATCAAAAGTTTTGAATAACTTTTTATGTAATTTGAAAATTCAAAATAATACAAACATTAACAATACATAAATCAGCAAAACTAATTATTTCAAACCCAAAGAAATACAGCAATATATTATAATATGCCTCCAAAACAACACATACTTTCTTATATCTACTTTTTTGCTTCTAAACACAAAGCTCAAGCTTCAAGTTACACATAGTCACACATGTACCACACATGCACGCTTGTCTCACACACACACACACACACACACACACGCTCAACACACACACACAGGGTGTCCTTCAAAATGCGGAAAATGGAATTTACTTATGTTAAAAAAAAAAGTATTAAAAATCTAAGATTCAAAAAGAAATAGAATTAAGTAGTATAAGTGCCAACTTGAAGCGCTTCCCCACTAAAAAATATCACGGCACGCCGTTGCGCGATAAAAGGTCACGTAAGGTCATTGAAACCCAAATTCTACAAATAAATCCCAACAAGCCATAAAAGAATGGAGAAAATATAAATTTCCGTAAATTTATGGTTACGCTGTGTATAATACAAGCGTAATTTTATTCATTGATGTACAAGCAAAAAATGCAGTTGCGCTTGTATAAATAATTATCCTGTTTGATATAAGCATACTGTAAATAAATAGCAAATAACGTAAGTTGTATATGTAAACATAATTAATTTTAGAATATCTTAAACATGCATTCAATGCGAAGGCAAATCGATCATTTAAAGATAAATAAAAGGCCATATATTTTCACTTATTAATTATCAATACATTTTCGATAAAAAAGCTTTTCATTTGCTGTAAATAGCATAGAATAGTGCTAGTTTTACGCATTTAGCATAAAAACTACAATCAATCTTGTATTTAAAACTCTAATATTTGCTATAAAATGCAACCAATTTGCATTATAAATTCATTAAAGTTTAAATTAATTCCCCTGTGTATTACCTAAATTCAATTTAAATAAAACATGTTCTCGTGTTTTCGAGAGGAATTGAGAAAAATTACGTCAATTTCGTATTCTCTCATTAATAAATAAACGTTCATTCCAAGAAGCGGTCCGATCATGGAAAAACCCCGTAAAATCCATGGAATAACCAATAACAATTATTTATTACCTTTCGCAATTAGTAGATTAGTATACTGTTGTATATAGCAAAGCCATTATTTTAAATTACTTTTAGAAGTGCAACATTGTAACAATCCATACATTTGGCATCCTGTATTTTAGGAAATTTGCAATCTACTTTGTCATTATCTTGTTCAAACCAAACCTTAATGTTTCATGTTATTTTCTCTTAATCTGTACCACATTGATTAGTTACTTTGTATTTTTCATAATCAGTTTTCCTGTAAGATTATTACACACTAAGAAGTTTTGGCTAACCTCTGTACTGTTTATCACATGCCAAAACCTTCTGTAGAAACCAGTATTCTTCGGTCAGCATGTATAAAAGGCCAAGACACCCTTCCACTCATCGGTAGTTTGTGGGCAGCTAGACAGCTAGCCAAGTCATTGGTCGTCTGCTGAAGAGCAAGTTGGCTCTCATCAAAATGGTGACTTAACCCTTTATAGATGCTGAGGAAACCCTAATCAAGATGGTCACTTAGAATCACAACCGTAAGTTAACTCTTCATTATTATCTGTTTGACTCTTTTACTGCTTCGTATTTTATTAACATGTTGTTTAGTTTTAAGTTGATTCATTATTATATACTGTTGTTTGATTTCATCGCTTCATTACTTCTATTCAGGTAATTGTTACTTTCACTAACACTTCTCAATAGATCCCTAGGTCCCTAGGACCTGAGATAAATACCACCTCTTGCAACTTACCATATATAACAAGCTTTGCCATCACATTACCATAGCTACGCCATTACCCCAAAGTATATGTAACAATCATCAAAAGTGTATTTAACAATACGACGCCACAATAACCTTGGATGTTAAACAAAGACGAGCAACGCACGTTACTAATAACTGGAACGAGATAACGAGGTAATAAAACTCAACAATTTTGAATGCTAATGGGGATTTCCCAGAAAATTACGTCAGATAGGCGTGTATTATTGGAAACGGACTCGCGCGAATACTACTACATTCTAGAAATAGATAATTTCGTATATATAAGGAGGCGTTTATTAAATAGATTCATTGATTCATAAATTCGATCGCAATATGTTATTTTGATTTTAAGTCGCAAACTGTTGCTTTGCCAAGATGATATTTGAAATATGCAATAAGCAAACTGTAATTTAATCATTACAATGTTACAATGAATAAAGAAGTGATGTTTTATACGTAACCTGATGTTAAAAAAAATGGAAATTATTAAATTTAATACAATGAAGAAGGGAAATGCTGATATACACGCTATTAAAATTTTTATTGAATAATCACACCGAGGATGTACATTGGTTTCTAAATGGAGATTTTATGCATCATCTGGTAAGCTGATTTGGATGTCAATTTAAAATAAGAAGATATTTAATTACGAGTTGTATAAAAAAGCGCTTCGTAGATTTTTGCAAATATTAATTGTTTGTAACTGAAATATGAATTTTGTCATTTAGTTAAGATAGAATAAGTTCTAATCATTTTATTTTTGTAAGGATCTTTACCAGGAAAGTTTGTGTTCAGAGTTTGAAACACTTGACCTTTTAATAGACTATCTGTCAAGGATTTGTTGACCAAACAAACATTACAAGCGTGGGAATAAGCAAAGTAGGGTAATATATCCATAAGAAAAAGAAATTTAGTTCTGTAAATTTAAGATAAGGTAAGGAACATCTTTACAGTTTAAGTAAATAAGTATTTGTTGGAAATATTTTTATGTTTGAAAGAAACGAGGTTGTAAATGTTCTATATGCTTTTGTATGAGAGAAAATATTTCATACTGTATAAATGCTTTGATATTGCTGGGTTTGATTTCATTTTGAAAACTCTGTCAATTCCGTTCAGCTAGCTAGGCAAAGTTAGAAAGATCAAATTTTACAAATTGCTATATCTTTATCGCAGCACTCTTTTAGAGGCGCTTCAAAGTGAGGTTGTCACGGCACTCTTTCAGCGGCGACTCAACATGCAGCCATTTTCATATGATTCTTTTAGTGACGTTCCAACGTGTGACCATTTTCATATCATTTTTTTGTACTCACCCAATGCGAGGCCTTACCACATCAATAAATATATATATATATATATATATATATATATATATATATAAATTATTGGTCGTTAAACAGTAAGATAATTATTGATTATATATATATATATATATATATATATTTATTGATGTCGCATTGGATTGAACAACAAAGCATAAGTTACCTGAAGGTTAATGCACTCGTGGCTCCAATGTATATCGTCCTTTGTTAATCACACCATTCCTAACTGAGTTATGTTTACGGCTTCAGATTCTGAACGCTTTTAAAATTTTTGTACACTACCATTCATCTAAATTGTTTCAGGGCTTCTCAGGAACTCATCTACGTATATCTAAATCTTGTTTTGTAGATCCAATCACGTTTACGAATAACACTTGATTAATCACTCCCAAACAAAATAGCAAAGAAATTTTTAATTCGTTCATGCTATACAAAGCTGCATACTTAAATGTATTTATTTATTGCTACTAATTTAGATAATTGGTACAGTAATACCCGCAAATATAACTAGACTTTATTACCTTATCTATCTTTTCTAAGTGCACTAATGCATAATAACTTGTATCGTAGCACGTATTCTGCTTGCAGTATCGTATAACATCATAAAAATAAAGAGAGCACTGTTTAAAGTATTGAATAAAAATCGAAAATCTAAGAGAGCGAAACTCATATAAACACGGGTTTATATAATGGCTCGCTTGCACGTCGGATTTGTCCCTCAACGGGTAATTTTTAGAATTTCGCATTCTATGTTCCCTTTTCGACAGCTCGGCACGCGATTCTACAAAATTTGCACACGTCCAAGTTGAAAATCTAAGAAATTTTCACACGTCGCGCAACGCATCTGCGAACAACTAATTAATTTTATATAGAAATTGTTGTTTTCACCTCTCATATTTGCTTATTTCAACCAATCGCAAACCTAGTGACGTTGCTCAAATCACGCCTTTTATTATCCGTGTCTCTGCCTTGCGCATTTTATCCGTCTTTTTCTAACCTGGTCTTAGTGGTGCAAATCGATATTCTTTACTATCGGTTATTTCAATCCACGTGGATTCTTACTTGAGTTAAATAACCGCTCAACTAGCCTTCCCGTTAATATAAGCTACGGTTTATCCGATCGTTTGCAATATACGCAGAATTTTCATGTTTATCCAAACAAATTAAACTGAACTTGACTTTTAAAATACGCAGGTGTTCAATCGTAATACTTCTACGATTTGGATATTCCACGTATTTTAACCTTCTTGATATATTTGTATGCTAGCAACGCGTCTCATATTTGGTATTATTGGGTTTTTAAAAGCTTTTATGCATATTATACCTCAATAATCGTTCAATTAACTCCAATTAAAATAATAATGAATGGCATTGACTTCTACCCTTTAATTTTTAGCGAATACTAATTAAATATTAATTATTATTTGTACACTTTGTTTAATACTCGTTACTTAAAAATTGAATTAATTAATATAAATTTCGCACGTAATTTCTATTTGTTTCTTTATACAGGGTGATTAAAATTATTTGATGTCGTTAATTAATTTTCTACCCTGGTCTAAATTTGAGTAATATATATATATATATATATATATATATATATATATATTCCAGAAAGCTTGTTTAATTTAATATTGATCAGCATAACTTTTATTAAATGCAGACAATGCAATATAAGGTTCTTGGTGTCTTAAAAATTCATAAATTTATTGATCTTTGCACTCCTCCTGGTTTCTCTTGATTTGATTTTTTAGATATGTTTCTATTCAAATAGGCAATACACATGCTAGCAGAAATATTATTCCTTTGTATATTAGTTTCAGTGCCTTGTGTTTTAAACTTCATTTCATTTTTGCAGATTTTGATACTTCGTTGATTATTTGTATACATTTAGTTGCTACTTGCATTGTGTGGTAATCAAACATAAATTTTTCATCAATTCATATGTCCAGATATTTAAAACTTTCACTGGAATTCATGTCTAGCATTATACCCTTTCTTGATATAATCATAACTTTTAACTTTTTTCCATTAGTGTTCATTTAACAAATGGCCGTTCAAGTTAATATTTTTACGACTACTATATTAACAGTGCTTTCAAATTCTACAACTGTTTTTGCTGAAGTTAGTAACGGTAAATCATCTACAGGAGCTTTTATTTTGGTATTTATATGGTACTTTAAATTACGTAAAGAGTTATAACTTATATTCCATAAATCGGGCTGCAGCAGGAACCATAAAGGCATTCTCTAGACAGCATTTCTTCAATTGAAAAAGTGTTTCCTTTAATCAGTCTATCCATAAAATAAATATGAATTAAACTGAATATATTTTTATAAAATTTTAAATTTTTAATGTAATTAGTATTGCAGGCCTCCCAGACATTACATTTGATTTTCCAATGCTCCATCCGAACATACTACATTGGCCAGGAAACGAGTTTTTTTACCTCAAAAATTTTGAATCTTGTCAAACCCTTGCTGTTGTTCCAAGCAAGGTAGGAATCTTTAACGTGCATGATAACGCTCACATACGGGACCTCCAGTTTACTTCTAATCTGAACGAGGGGATATTTTGTAAAAAATGCTCGCCTAATATTTTTCAAGCAGACCATGTTGGGATTCAACCCGGGACCTTGGGCATTTTAGTCACATGCATACCAACTAAGTCACAGAGCCGTCTGGTCCCCAAAGCAGCATGAAATATGCCTTTACATTAAGGTTGGCCATAATAATGTGATAATTCATTTTTAAGTTATCATTCACAAATTCTTTTAAATAGAATCGGTAGTATCCCTTTGTGGAGTGAAGCCACAGATGCATCTTCATCCCCACATTACCAGTTTTTAATTTGAGATATTAACTTGGTATCAAAAATTGTAAGCTTAATATAAGTTTGTCCTGTTCTGTTGATAACAGTAGGTGGGATTTGATCTTTATTGACAATTGAATTATTTGTAGCTAAAAATTTCTACATTTTATTACCTGTAAAATTTGTTGTGATGTCATGTTGTCATAAAGAGAGAATTTGTATCTGCACAAATAATACAACCTTTATCTCTTATAAATGCTAAAATTCTCTATTCAGTTTATTTAAATCTCAATTTCAGTATTTCTATTTACATATTTGCAATGTCATTTTCATTTTGCTCCCAACAACCTGTTTCTTGTATTTGAACTTACTTCAAGTATTAAATTTATTTCACTTTTTTTTTGAAAAATAAATTTTGCACACATTTTGTTGTCTGCATGTATGCATGTGTATTGTATGTATATGTACATGTGTATATGTGTGAGTGGGTAAGCATGTGCATGTACAAATGTGGGTGTGTGTACATATATATTAATGTGATTAGAGGTTATGGAGAGACCATACTGCATCAATTCATAAACATCCAACATTGTAAACCCTTGAAAATTCGAAAAAATTAAAGATAAAGCCCAATTATGTAGATATTTATTTATTTAGAAAACGCATTTTTAAGTGCCAGTACGAAAAGTATAAATGCATAAAAACCATGATGATTACATAGTTTAATTTAGATAAGCATAACAATATTCTTTATGCGTAAACAGGTGTATTAAAAGATATTTCAGTAAAACAATTAAAAGAGTTTCATCCACATTTTATTATAGAAGCATTGTATTTAGAGAAGTATTCAATTGTGTATAAAATATGCATAAATGTATGGACATATTCTAAAAGATTTTCATTAATAAAAGGATGGTGTTCCCAGTTTTAGAAGAAAAGCGCATTGATTAAGTTTAAAATACTAGATTTTATTATAAAAATGTGTTAGCATAAAGAATTAAAAAACGCGTTCCTTGACCTAGGTTGTAGAACAATCAAATGCTACAATAAAATATAAAAGTAACTTAAAATTCGTGGAAGTGATAAGGTAAGATAGGTCCAATTATAATACAACCTAAGGCAAGTTAGAGCAATATAATCTTGAATACTGATAGGATAGACAAACGACATCAATTATTATATTGCTCGAAGCTACTTAGAACAATAAATCTTCAAATGTTGAATGACACACCTTTTAAGAACAGATCAATTCGAACATAGAAAAAATTAGATTTACTACAAAATTTTTAGAAGTCGAAACATCAGAAAAGATCCGCATTTAAAAGCCAATGAATGTCGAATAGTGAGGACAGTCCTGATTCAGATGTCATGATACTAATTATATGATAAGTTAAGGTGGATCTAGCATGTACTGTATTTAGTAGTGAAAGATTTAATTGAAATAGTCAAAATTGAAGAGTTTTTGATATTCAGAAGTGGATAGATTATTTTAAATACTTACGATGGTTTCAAAATGAAGAACTGATAATTAAAATAATTAAACTACTGCATGATAAAGTCTTCTAAATTGGAACAAAAGCATATATGATTCGAATCGTTTGTTATATGGTACTTTTAAAACAATTTGAACGATTTTGAAGCATGGATTGATGACTTACTGATTGGACAAAGTCAACAAGCAGACCACAATAGTAAAAAACTATATTGTTTAAAATTCTAAAAAGACATACCCATCGATTAATTAAGATGCATGATAAAGTTTTGTGTGCTAATATTTGAATTTAGAGTAGAGTGTGTGTACAAGTCAATAATTTGATTAGAAGGGTGACAAGCTTACAGTACCGGTTTTCGCCAGTATATAAGTTAATAATTAAACCTAACTGATCAGATATTAAATTATACAACTTATTTTTATAAATTTTGTACATATTAAGGATTTAATTAGGGAGTTGTTTATGAATGATAATTATGGGATTAGAATTTGTGAGTAATGATCCTAGTTCTAAAGAGATATTTATGAACTCTATTTTTAGTATATAAGATTGTGTGGACAATTAATTAATTATTAGGTTCAATAGTTAATGTTTAGTTTTTATTTTTCTCCTTGAAGTTATGTTGGAGATGTTATTTTATCTAATTAGTATGTGCCCATAAATGGTTAATTATCTTTTCCTGAAAATATCTTAGAGATCTTACCTTACCTGGTTAACATATATAACCGCAATGGCTTGTTGCCTATCTTTCTCTCTCTTTGAGATTTTATCATACTGGAACAATACTCTAATCCATAAATGGTTAGATATTTATATTTCTCTTTATAATTATCTCTAAGATGTTATTCTATCTTGCCTTTACCTTAAAGTAAATAAATTACTTATACTTTTCTCGTTGTAAAATGTCCTTAAGAAATTATGTTGTCTACTTGTTGTTTCGAACCCTTGGTATTTATTACCAAAGGTAGGATTTATTATTAAAACATGAAAAAGCTAACTTGCATTTTAGTTTTGTATTTGATAGGATATGATTAAGAGAATTATGTGTTGTAAATACAGTAGCAGTGTTAATTTGTTAACTTAACGTTTTGGCTGCTGCATCATATTTTGTTTTATCCTGTTAAAAGCCAGCAAGCAATCGGTTTAGCTTAAGGAAATATCTTAAAAGATATTATTAAAAATTTGTATGCATTCATATGCAAATATGAAAATGAACTTTGTATTTAGATTTATAGTGAAGTTAAGTGTTAGATTTAAGTGGTTGAGTCTCATACTCCCAGCTAAATTTGTGCGGTAGGTATGGTGGCAAACAAGTCCTTTGTTTCCTTAGGTGAGTTAGCCTTAAAATCGAGTGGCTACTCATTTCCATTTTCTGATATTGAAATATGGTTTAAAAAACCAACTGACACCAATGTTTTAATTTAAGTTTTCTGTGCTTGTAAGCTCTTGTACAAAGAAACTTTCTTTTTTTTATTAGCTTTTCCTTTTGAAACTTTAAGACGATTGTTGCACATTTTTTAATATTAGGCTTCACGTTTTATTTTACTATTTAATATAGGGGCCTTTTAAACCAGTATGGGAAAGTTTTCCATTGTCATTGTTAATTTAAGCCTGCAGGCTGTTAATGTTTGAGTAGTTCTGATGGTAAAACGTGATTCGATACTAACTTGGTGAAGCGAAATTAACTTATTGCTCTGTCATATGTACAGCAAACAACAATAAACGATAAAGCTATTCAAAACTGTTAATCGCTGACCTCCAAATGCATGAAGTTTCGAACAAGACTACAAACTATATTAGAAAGATAGTAAGTAATTTAGTAGTTTTGGGAATTTATTATATAAAGTTGGACTAACACATATAGATAATTTCTTAGTTATTGTAGAATATAGGACAGACTTGTATATATAAAATTAGAGCACCATGTTGATGAAAAATGCTTAATGTAATATATTTATTTTCATTTTGTAAAAAAAAAGGTCTTTTGCAAATTTATAATAAAAAGGTGTAAGGTTTTTCATTTTGTTAAATAATGATCTACCATATGCCTTATAGGAACCTTTGCAAATAATAATTAATGCTTGTTTTTAAAACTTAAAAATTATAAAAGTATTTTCATTAGGTGCATTTTCTGAAAATATGACGTCGTATCATGAACCGAATTCAAAAAGGCACAATATGCTTTAATTGAACTTTAATACACTTCAATTTTAGAATTCGTTTTGTTCTTGTTCAATTATTGCATGTTAAAGAATTTTTTATTTGATGGTTGTAAATTGGCTTTCAATGCGATATTATAACCTGGTAATTTAGCTTAAATTTTGTTTCTGTGCATAGATGCGGTCTTTGCAAAGAACGTTATCGAACTTCTCTTGTGAACTTGATTGTGAATAATGGCAAGAAATGAAAAATCTAACAGATCTGATAAAAAAGAATCATATTAATAGCAAATAAATGAAAATTGATAATTTTTGCTACAGCAAGAATTTGGCTTCATGATATGTAAAGTTTAGAAAAAGTTTGTACATAATTCTAATTTGAACATAATCTAATGTAAGTTTTTGTAAATATTATCATTACCTTACCCAGGTAATTTTTATTATCTTAAAAAACAACAGCACTGTGAGTTTTTGCAATTCATTGCTTTTTTTTCTATATATTTGTTTATGTTGTCAAAACGACAACACCTTTACTGGTTACTGAATAGTGTTTTGTTTAACACGGTCTTAAAATACTTTCAGAAGTTTTAAAACATACTAGTTGCAGTTCTTGCATTTAGTTAACAATTTTGGAATTTTAATGTGTAAGGGGGTCAGAAAATCTTAATTGGTCAAAAATCTGATATGCATAGTGCATATTGAGATCAAGTTTGTAATGCAATGTTCTTAGAAGTGAATTTTAGATATTCTTTAAATAAATAAACAATGTACTTAATTTTGTGTGAAAGCTTAGTTATAACACCTCTAGTCTGCAAATCATAGAAAATATAAAAAAATAATTTTTAAAATTCCACTTCATTTTTTAACTTGCAATGGAGCCCTAATAAAAGTTTAGTAAATATATATTAGCATTTGTTTACCATTCCTAATATACCATGAAGGTGAAACACGCTAGCTTAAACCGGTCAACATTCTGGAAGATTTTTAACTTGATTATAATTGAAATGTACATATCAACATTTAATTTATTGGCAGGAGTCGAATTTAAGATTTTTATACACAAAGTATTTCGTTAAAATAAAATGACAATACAAATTAAATTACTATATCAAATTAACATGTATTAAATTTATGTATAACATTGCTTCATATTAATTTTTCAAACATTTTGTGTTGCATCATGGATCTTTATATAATTTTTACTAAAAAACAACATTAACATCTTAAAACCTCTATCTTTCATAATAAATTATAGTATTCAATATTATATCACAACATTAAAATGAGTTTTCATATATCTTTTTATGGTATTATGCAGTTTACTTTTAACATTATGCGGCACAGTTTAGTCTATTTTTTAGCAATTATTCGTTGATTGTTCCTGTTAAACTGCCATTTGTCAGTTCACATGTAGGTTAAACACATCATGATAACTTGAACAAGAAATTTTGTTACAGAATTATTTACTATATCAAGTCATGGGTTTGTGATGGCCCACAGACAAGCACCTTAAATTATGTAGGTAACCTGAGATCAGGAAAGTGATTATGGGCTAAAATTCACATGAGAAACAATCGAGTACACTAATGCAAAAACCAACCTAAAATAAATGTTAAGAATAGGAACACTAATATACCTATTTAAAACCGCTAGCCAACAAGTTTCAAAAAGCAAGGTAATTGCAATATATTTAATTATAACAATTCTGGAACTATTACCTTTACATTCGTTGTGAAAAACACCTATATAGGGCAATTAACAATTATTTTCTTATTACAAATACATATAAATATTATTAAACAAAGAAAATAACTAAATATATCACAATATACTTAACTAAATAGAAAACGTGTTCAGCGAACAAAATTACCTTCTAAGTTCTCAAACTTATAACAAGAACTTACTGTGGGTATATTTATAAATTTATACAGTTAAACAGAAAAAAATGTTTATTCAATTACAGTTACTGTAGGTTATAGTATCAGGAATTTGATCATAAACACCTGATGAGTGATTTGTTACTGTAGATAACTCGGAAACAACTAATAGGCATTATCTCATAGACTTTATTCATTTTTACCAGATCCTATTGGGACTTCAAAAAGAAAACTAGTATTCGGAATTAACATGCTTTTTTCCAACATGTAGTTATCAATTTATGGGAATTCACGTGCTCCTAAAATTAAAATTAATTAACTTGATAAAGGTATTATTTTAAACATTATTTGCTGACCACATTAATCAGTTTGATACTGATGTTTTCAAGGTTACCAGCACCTATTCAAGTTGCATGTTATCTCTTTTGATAGTAATCACAAAGTGCTATATACAAAAAATTATCTTTCCTCTACACACGATTTGAGATATCTTCAACAGAATTTGGACAATGAATTAAAACTATAAATTGAAATTATGTTTGCTATTTTTTTTTATTTAACTTGGTGAAATTTATCTTACTGAAATCGTAACTTAAACCAAATAAAGAGGCTTTTAATTTTTTGGAATCGGCATTAATTTAGAAAATTTGAATCTTCTTGTTTTAAGATGATGTCATGGGCGCCAGCGTTGTACATTATTAATCAAACAAATGAATCATAAAACTACAATAATTTAGAGTAAAAGCACAAAGAAAAGCTTCTTCACTAACTGCTTAACTTACAGATCCTAAAGATGGCAGATGTAATTTTATCAAAACATCACAAATTGATGGCAGCTTACTTCAGAACCAGCCAGCTGTCAAAGAATACCCCAAAAATTAACAAAGCAGATGTCCATAAAAGCCTCTATAATATTGACCGCAGCCTTATAAAGATTGCTACTGGTTGATTTTAAATGAGCCTGAATAAAAGATTGCTTATAATGAAGATTTCAAATTCGCCCGCTGTCTAATTATTTCTGCCAGCTTCCTTCAAATAAAATTACTAGAATCATACTTCAGATTTATAATAATGCAAAACATTGTTTTATAATCAATCTTTCAAATACTAATTACTACATGCACAACACCTTTCTCTATAAACAATATCTTAAATATAACATCTATGAAAAACAACTTCCTTTCATCACAAATCTTATCTACTAAAAATAGAGTCCAAAATCTCCACAACAGCTTTGCCATATGCACAATATCTTAAATATAACATAAAAATATAACTTTTGGATAATCACTCACTTATTAACAATCTTATATACTAAAAATGGAGTCCAAAAATACCTCTTTAGAACTTAGAAGCATTACTCAAAAATCCTGATCTTGTAATTATTATTCATAAACAACCTTCTAATTAAATCCATAATATGTACAAAATTTATAAAAATAAGTCATATAATTTAATATCTGATCAGTTAGGTTTAATTATTTCCTTATATACTGGTGACAACCGGGACTGTAGGCTTGCCATCCTTCTAATCAAATTATCGACTTGTACACACACACACACACACACACACACACACACACACACACACACACACACACACACACACACACTCTACTCTAAATTCAAATATTATCACACAAAAAATTGTATCATGCAACTTAATTAATTGATAGATATGATCCTTTAAAATTTAAATAATAGTTTCATTTTACCATTGTAGCCTGCTTGTTGTTGACTTTGTCCAACACATAGTCATCAATCAATGCTGCAAAATCTTTCAAATTATTTTAAAATTACTGTATAACAATATAAAATAATAGTTCTTCTTTACAACTTTACATTGTAAACAAATTATTATCCAATTGAAATGACATTTCTCATAGAATATTATTTTTGATTTATAGCCCTGCAATTTGATAATGTTTCTTGCTCTGCAACAAATATTTTAAATAAAATTCCCAACTCTCAATATTATAAAAAAGTACAATATCCACCACAACTGCTTCGTAACTTCGAACTTTTAAAAATTTTATTTTATAAAGAGTAAATTTCACATAAGATTATATTATAGTATAGACATTATAAAATAGGGGCTTTTTGATGAAGCCCTATATGAATGCATACAGTTAATGAACCACTGACTGTATAGCAATGTATGTGTATATATATATATATATATATATATATATATATATAAATGAAAAATAATTGCTTATAGCAAATTTTAATAAATAAAACAGTATATACGATGTATAAATAAACACAAACTTTACGAAGAATCGAAAAAAAGTTATTAATTATACAAAGCAAGCTAGTAATTTGCATAGCCATAAATGAAACAATTTGTTTGTTTCATAAAGGGAATAAAAATTTCTTTCATTTATGGCTATGCAAATTACTAGCTTGCTTTGTATAATTAATAACTTTCTTTCGATTCTTCGTAAAGTTTGTGTTTGTTTATACATCGTATATACTGTTTTATATATATATATATATATATATATATATATATCTTCTTAGTATGGACTAATTTAATATATAATAATCTTGATAAAAATGGTAATTGTAATTGGGATATTGTAGTCCAAATATAAACTAAATAGTGTTTTGCATATTTAATTAATCATCTGACGTTTCGGCAAGGGTTGTTGCCTTTTTCAAAGATACTACAAAATGAACTGTTAGTGTTTGAATGCTTTGACATACATACTCTGACTATGTTTATAACTGTTTGGATAATTTCAAAAGTATTTCAGATTTCCTTACCTCTTTCTATCTCAGATTGTTGCAGTAGGTAAGTCAAAATTTTTCATTCACTAAAGTCAGCAGTCACAACTGTTAATTAGTTTTTAAGTTCTTCAGATATGCATTTTTGTCTATACCATCCTGGGTACTGGGTTAATTGTAGTTGTAGTTCTATTATTTGATCAGTGAGAATATCCACTTGTTTTTTGTATTTAGGAGTCTCAATATCCTTACAATCTTTGCAATAATTGAGTATTATGTAATAATGTGGCATGTTTTTATTGCAACATTTAAAATTTGGTTAATTCATTTCAGTGTTTAACATTTTGAGGTGAATAATTAGAAAAATCCTTCCTTGTACTGTTTCTGAATGGTGTTTTTATTCATCATGTTATTTAGTGTTAGAGTGTAGTAAAGTATGATAATACTACTTTGATTTAATATGGAATAGGTTTTTTATTATATACTAAGGTCGGCAGATTGAGGTTTTTGTTGTTTCATAGCATAATTCAACTATTTATATGAAGATGATAATATATATATAATAATAATAATATATATATAATATATAGAGTAAATAAAAATATTGATGTAGAGGTTGCACATTTATGAAGGATAGTAAATTATCTCCAAATTGGTGCTAATTGTCACTATTGATTTCCTTTGTTCCTACAAATTTACTATTATACGAGATCACAAAACACAATTCTGCTTCCTATTTGGAATGAGGATTAGCTTATTTGTGAAAGATAACACAGGCCAACAAATTTTGACTTTTTAAAAGTTGATTTCAATCTAACATCTGATTTTGTATAATTTTGATCTGCTGAATTCAAATCCGAGTGTCAGTTTGCGCTATCACATACGGTTTTTATCTGTTGAAAATAAATTAATCAAAAATTTGGTCAAAATAAACTCTACTTTTATTGATACAGAAACAAAAACAAATTACAAATAGTAAACTAAATTGAAAAAAAGTCTTAAACAATCTTTAATTTCTTTTCTTTTTAGAAGATCTTTCCCTCTTGGATGAAAAACTTTGTTTAGTGGATTTTCCTCTGTATTCCAGGACTGGATTGTTCCTTTCTATTGACCAGCAGTAATCAGCCATCATTGAAACATTCCACCGACCTTGATACCTGCGTTCCATTTCTTTCATGTCTTGGTGGAACCTCTCAGCTTGCTCCTCACTCTCATCACTAAGATTTTCGAGGAAGTAAACAAGACGCGAGTGTAAAAAATGAACTTTTATGTTCATATTATATCCCAATTCCATAAATTTCTGTAGCATGTTTTTCACGATTTCCTTGTAGTTAGGATCCTTGTTGTTTCCCAAAAAACCTTCAATAACATTAGCAAATGAAAAAATCCATGCATCTTTCTCAGTTTCGGTCATGGTATTAACAAACTCTTGATCTTTCGTTAATCTCTTTATTTGAGGACTGACAAAAATTCCTTCCTTTAATTTTGCATCTGAAATAGTGGCAACTTTTCTACAAAAGTATTTGAAACAATCTCCATCTTTATTTAAAGCTTTAACGTATTGTTTTATTAATCCTAGTTTAATATGCAGTGGAGGTAACAGATTTTTTGTGGATCAACAAGACTTTCATGCAGAACATTTTTGATCCGGGAGTTAAATTATCTCTTCTTAGCCAGTTCTTTTTCTTCCAATGTTGTTGTCTGCTTCGAATGTCCCACTCACATAAAAACCATGGGTACTTTATATACTCTAACTGCTGTCCTAGTAGAAGTCCCACAATTTTCAAATCTCCACAAACTTTTCAACTATGATCATTGTATTTGATTTTTTCAATCATTACTTTAAGATTTTCGTAGCTTTCCATCATTTGCATAGAATGGGCAACCGGTACCGATGAAAAAACATTCCCATTGTGCAAGAGAAAAGCTTTAAGGCTTTTTTTGTAAGAATGAATAAAAAGCCTCCAATCATTGGGATTGTATGTGCCCCCAACTTTGTTTATCAGACTGGAAATGTCGGTGCAATAAACTACATATCCACTTTTTCAAAACACGGTATTTTAACGTCTTCTGCCAGTAAATTTTTACTTTGAAGTCTGGATGCTAAAATTTCGAAAAGATCCTTTGGAAGACCTAAGTCTCTAACTAAGTTGTTAAGTACGGTCTTGGAAAATAACTGCAGTTGCTTAGAAACGCTCGATATTTCACTGGCATTACATGTGATTTTCCAATGCTCCACCCGAAGGTACTACATTGGCCAGGAAGCGAGTTTTTTTTTTACCTGGAAAATTTGGAATTTTGCCGAACCCTTGCTGTTCCAAGCAAAGTAGGGATCTTTAACGTGCGTGACAACACTCACGCACGGGACCTCCATTTTACCTCTCATCCGAACGAGGGTGTATTTTTGTGAAAAATGCTCGCCTAACATTTTTCAAGCGGACCGTGTCGGGATTCGAACCCGGGACCTTGGGCGTAGTAGTCACACACATACCACTACGCCACGGAGCCGCCTTATTTCATTGGCATCAGTAAAATTGTTTTCATCAACTTCAGGTTCAGAACTGCTTGTAACATCTAAATTTATTTGTTTCTCAGGTGTTGGCACGTCTGGACCATGTGGCACAGACCTAATTGCAGACTTGAAGTTTGGATAAATGAGGTTCTTTAAATTTTTTGTGTTATATCCACGTACATTGCACATACAGAAATAGCATTCATCATGGTGATTTGTTGGCTCTCGCCAAATCATTGGTATTCCAAAAGGTAAGGATTTCCTTGTTCCATTACCCCAATGCCTTAAACCCTCTTCACATATCTTACATACAACATGTGGTGCCCAACGCTTTTCTTGATCACCAATCTTTACTTTAAAATATGCGCAGTGTTGGTGTTTCAACAGTGATGTAATTTTATGTCTAAATTTCTTAACGACAAAACAACCACACACATAGCAAAAAGTATCTGCATTATTTTAATAAAATCTTGGCATTTTAAACATGAATTTAACTGCAAAAAGCTCACTAAACTCACTAAACAAAACTGCCTAGACCGAACGCAAACACTAATGAATGCGCTTGTTACACAAAGACGTCTGACTGCAAATCAGGGAATCCCAACAATTAAATTTTACTTTTGGATATTCCCCTATACTAATTCTATTGATTTGTACACAATTTAATCTCAGTGGCATAGCAATTTTTAGAATGTCATTTAATTTTTATTCGCAAGTATTCAAAAAAACATAAATATGACACCTAGTAAATTTAATAAAAAATTGTGCGTGATGGAAACAAAAAATGTTGATTCTTTATTAGATAGCCACCAAAACATCAAAAATGAACAAATCCAAATCATAAATTGTTTGTTGGCCTGTGTAGTTTTACTTGGCATAAAAAACCATTGATTACGAATTTAATTCGCTAGTCCCACCTATCTCATCTGTAGACTGATTTTGATAAAGTAACATAATCGGTTTATAATAAACTAGTTTCCAGTCAATTTTTAAAAACCGCATTGCATAATCTTTAAACTCCTAACGTTGACAATACTATTATAAACGAGTTAGCGCTAAACTCAGTTACCTCCATAAAATTTTCAGGTTTGATTATAAATCAGAGTTTGACTTGCCGAGAACATCTTCCCTAGCTGTAAAATTAGCTTTAACATGTTATGCACTTAAAACTGTTCCATGAAAATGTCAGAAGACAGTTCACTGAAAGTTGATTATGCCTTGTTTGAATCTAGAATGGGCTATTGTCTTCTTTTTTTGGAGGTATGCCTCTTTTGAAAAGTTGCTAATCAAAATTGCAGAAACAAGCAATCCAAATTATCTGTCACTCAAAAAAGGTCGAATGCTATTGGTCACTAATAGCAGACTTATTGTATACTTTTCATTATTTATTTTTAACACTTTAATGCACTTCGACAAAAACTTACATAATTCTAATAGCAGAAGCTCTATCCACTTAGACAATACAAGAGATGTTTGCAAAATCTGTAGAATTATGTCAACTTCAACTCAAAGACATAATCCTTAGAGAAGAATTAAATACAATAAAATCCCTCTAGCAACAGGCTACTTAAAAAACAATAAACGTATTTTAACCACTGTGTGGTGATCATCAGTAGCAACACTTACAAAACATTTAAGGTAGTACAGGGACCCTTCTGAGGACATTTTTCATGACACTAGGCTGAAGTGAACCGTTTCAACATACAATCAACAAATGTTTCTTTAAACTCCTAAGAATATTCTCCTCATTGCATAAACTAGTGATCTCCACAGTACAAACAGAAGTTTTATGCTGTGAAGACGTCCGCAGCCTGTGTGATGAGAAATATATCAGGTGTTCAAAACAATGTTAGTTAATTGTATGTTGAAAAAGTTCACTTCGGCCTACATTGTGAGGAAAGTATCAGCAGTATGGTTGTTATATTATTTATTTATATACTACAAAAGTACACTTGTAACAGCGACGAGGTTCCAATAGATAAAAATAATAGACCAAGGTAAAAGTAGCTGTTGAACGACTAATTGGAAAAGAGAACTCCCTAAAAGATGTATAGACTAGCTGGGGTGTAACCCACAGAAGAACTAAGAGAAGATGTGAGTATGAAACTAACGAAACTATAACCATAAACACCACTACATCCTAACAATGAACAACCAAACCTACGGCAGGATGTAGAAACACATAGGAAAAAGTATGCCGGAACGCTGCACCAAAATGAATACAGTCCAAAGGGATATCATGCAAACAAAATGTACGTTAATCAACCAAAACAAAAAAAAAAAGGTGTTGCTTAACTGATACAAACATGTTGACAGCTTATTGAATCAAAGCCGCACCTGAAATAAGAACACAACAACAGAAAATCTAGTGGCCAAACAGCATTTGCGTTGAAGCACCAACAAGAAAGACTACCCTATGATTCAATTTAACACAACAATGTAACCTTTAGCCTATCAAAAATATTTACTGTCTTTAGACACAAGCCTTCAAAGAAATAAAATTAAATGTTAATCGGCTTGTTCTTTATCAAAGTTCTCTTGTTTTTAAAATTAAATTAATTCAACAAAATAAGCACTCAAAGAGTAACCTCTAAATTTAGATTAACAAAAAAAATCTCATTTTTAAATTATAATTCACTATAATGCAAGAGTGTAAATGAAATAGAATGAAGAGTGCTGCCCATTGTACATTAATAAATTAGTTTACCGATTTCCCTTAAGACTTGCACGTAGAAATTACATAGTCTACAATAAGCTTGATTTATATAAAGGTAATAAAAATTAAACACAAATGATAAAAGTAAAGTCACCTGGTAACATAAATGGTTGGCATCTGGGTATTTAACTAAACATTTAAAAAACTACCATGCATCCTTGATTTTATTAAACATGTGAATCTCGCATGAAGACAAACAACAGCTGACAAAACAACAATGGATTATCATGTTTTTCCACAAAATCAATCATGTGTCCCTATTAACGTAGTAATCAAAAAATCCAAGTTTTTCATTTATACTTCATCATAAATCATATAAATAAGGATAGAATTTAAACCGCTACGCCCGGTTTCAATAAATCATGCATAAGCTATAATAAATCGGAACTTTAATCTAGAATGCTTCACAGCCTAATGGTGACATGCTCTTCCATAATAATTAAGGAATCGTAGAAATTATATCATTACGTTCCATAATATTTCAAACCTGCATAACTTTGTGCAAGTCAAACAAATTACTTCATAGGCTTGAGGTTACATGAATCATCATAATGATTGTGAAAATATACATAGCAACCTACTCCACAATCACATGCAATCGTTTGCATTAATTCACAACCATATTGTATCAACCCTCATTGTTGTGCTAAAAATTAAGATGTACATAATTACTACAATCTTATGAAACATGTCTAGAAAAGCTTACCACTGGATATTCCTACTAATCACCCATTCGGAGCGCTGAAGATCAAAGAGGCTTCGGGCAAGTATTGTACCATATTTAAGTGGGCTTCCATCTTCTACAAAAATCAAATGCATGCGTTTTAAACACTAACAACTGCTTCCCTACTCTATCATAAACTTGTTGTTCATACACTAAGAAACGATGAAAAATGACAAGCATTGGCCTCTAGTTACCTAAACGTCCCATACAAATTCAGACAAACAATATATGAAGCATAATACAAATAAAAGGACGGTTAACCAATCAACAGCTTTCTTTGTGAGAAAAAAAGAAAATTTTACAGGGTTTAAACCAATTTCAAGTGTTTTTAAAGTATTTGCTATTATAACCACTTAGAGGTCAAAATAATATATGGTTAAGGGGGATTTGATTATATTTAATTTCAATTATGTTAACCACCATTCTTAGAGAAGACTTTCAAATTCAAATGTTCCTTATTAACCTTGCTGCATGATAGTTATTACTATTCTGTAGAAGAGTTCCTAAATGATAAGTGTTGAAATAGATATATGTTTTATCTCTTTTCTTGAGTGTAATATAGTATTAATATATTTAGATATAGAAATAAGGATTTTATTTCTTGTTAACTAGTTTTAGGTATTTGATATTTGTTAAAATTGTGTCTATGCTACCATATATATTGGTAGAAATACATAATATGCTATTAACTCATAAAAGCGGTGTTTCCTTTATAGGCTGGTAGGATGATTTTCTCTTAAGCTTGCCATAAGGTCTGTAGTGCTTTCTGTTCATCCTCAGGTAAGTTTCTTTTTGTTAAATTGACCATTCTTAAAACCTGCAATACATCTTGGCATACTACAACTGCTATGTTTTGTCTAGTAGTGTGATCGATAATCCTAGTCCACAGATAATGTGTTCGACTGTGAAGCATGTCGAGGCTATGGCATAATTTGATCCTTTCAATAGAACACAGGTCGTGGATTCGTCTAGTTCGATCTTAAAAGATGCTGTAAACCATCTTCCATGCTGTATTAGCTGAAGATTAGATATTTGTTTTTATTGATTTTAAAGCCATTCAAACTCCTTGATTTACTCTCTGGTTGTTATAGCGATGTTTGTATTCAATCTGTACTGTAATACTTAATCAACGACTTTCTATAGCAGTGAATGTAGAATATTTGCTAGTGTGTGGAACTAGAAGTTGAGTGTTGACACAATTTAGAGTTTACTTTGTGCTCAAAATAGATTCCCTAAAGAGGTCCAAGTTCATTCTCTGCAAAATGTTATTCGTTTTTTGGTTCTTTTATATAAGCCTACCTTTTTGCTCTTTGGTATAGTCTATTCGTCTAGAACCTCTCCATAAACTCCATATCATATAGCAGCTTGTTGCTTCTTGAGCACAGTTTTGTCACACACCGTGATTTGTTGGCAGTTTTCCTTTATACGAAGCTTACCTATGTTAAATTGACTAAGTATTTCAACCCGTTATTTTAGAATTCTAAAATAATCTCTTGTCATTTAACAACATTTGGCATTCAACAGTTATCTTCAGGTTATCTTGAAGAGATGCCTTGATTAACTTCTGGTATTGTACAACAATCCGTGATCAACTAAGCTCATCAAATCCTGACTAAACTAGAGCATGTAAGCAACAAACACTATCATACTTTCAAGATCACAAGAAATAAATCAAGGCAACTCTTAAAGATGATTTGAATATGAATGGCAAGACCAAGTTGAAACATCATCAAATAACACCAAATCTTTTATTAACTCTAAAAATAACACGAGAAAGCATCAAAATACATGTAATAGCACATATTTATCTAGATGCATAAAATTTGACATAATAAGCTGTATAGGAAAAATCCACCAAGACAACTAAACACATAAAAAAACCGAGCTTGAAAAGTAGCAAGCTATTACGTCATCTAACATCCTTTGATCAATTTACCAGATCAATGCCCTTAACTGATTTCTGATTTGTTGTTTTCGCTTCTTTCTGTTTGTTTCTTGTAAAAATTGGTTTTCATGTCACTGATAGTTACAGCATGTCGTTTAGTCTTCAAATGATCATATTTTTCAATTTTTATCTTTTTTCATATGATCCACTTGGTTTTGCTTCCTATTATGGCAATTGATCTGGTTTCTCAAACTCTGTTGTGTGTTTAGTTGAACTAACATGTTGTGCAAGTGAGGATGTTTGATGTTCCACACTGCTCTTATGTGCTCTCATTTCACTACATTGCCAAATGTAGAACTTGCTACAATTAGTACATGGTATTTCGTTGACCCTTGGTTTTCGAGTTCCACCTTAGTCTTACGATTCTGAAGTGCCTGAGTATACCTTTTGCAATGGTTGGAATATTGTCTTTATTTTGTTTTCCTAAGATCCTGCTATACGTATGGTGGTGACTTTGATAAAACCATTTCATCTTCACTGTACTTGTACAGGGTCATCTACAGTATCTTTTCCCGAAAATCATTCTTCAATAATGTCTCTCAAACTCTTAGATATTTTTTCTTTTTTATTTTCATCGTGTGTGTTCTTTGTGGCCGTGCAATTACTAGTTTTGCAATGATTGAAGCTGGTTTGAGTTATGGTGTGAATATGCATTTAGATATTTTCTTTCAGTATACTACATGTTCCAGGTTTTCATGTTCCTCCTGCTTTATTAATATGTCAAAGAATGACAGTTTTTGTTTACTTGTGCCTCAATTGTGAAATGTATTTTCTGATGTACTATGTTCAAGAATGTTATGATCTAAAAACCCGTCAAGTTTGTCATACCGTGCATCCAGATCACAAAAGCATAGTTGACATGTCTGAGCCATAGTTTCAGTTTGTATTGGGCTGTTTTAAGTGCTTGTTTCTCTATGTTACATAAATACATTGAATATATTGAATGATAGCAGTAATCCCATCAGAGTTTCTTTAGCTCGTTTACAGCACAGTTTTTTGTCAATGAAATACATGCTGTTTGGTAGTGTTTTGTTAATTCTAAAATGTGTTACTAAGGTTTGTGTACATGAAGCTAACCTACACATATTGACTGTAGAACAGTCACTCATACAACCAATAGAACAACTACATATACTGACACAAAAACAACCAAACTTAGAAAATATCACCATCACAGTCGTGCATTCTTTTATTGCTAATCATCTGAGGATGAAGACATGTTCCTGTAATGTCAAAGTTAATTTCAGACATAACCTTCAGCAGGACACATCAACTTATTAATATCATGAAGTTCACAAGGGATAATATCGATCAATTGTAATATACTACAACAGTTAAAATGCCTCGTACCTAATAATCAGAAGATGCCAAATTGATCTGGTTAATCTAGCACCTGTGTTTATCGCTATCACTTTTTTATTTAAATGATTAAGTTAGATTGTACAAATAATATTCAATTGTTGTTTACAACGTTTGCATCAATTGATGCTACATTAAATATTATAAAACCAATCAGGAGGTCACCATACTACATTTCAATTTTTTGTGGCCAGTAGGGTTCATTATAACAGTCGAGTAGAATATATTTACTAAAATATGAATGTTTGTCTACAAGATTTGCTGATTAAATTAGAGATTTTGCAAAACTTTATTAATGTACCATATATAAAGGACAATCTTCATTCATAGTCATTATTATAACTAAACAGTTTTAATTAAATCTTACAAGATTTAGTATCGTCCACATTTAACAAAATTTTCTATTGCTCTGATAGATGCTTTAGGATAGGTTGCTATGGAAGTAAATACTAATTCTTCATTCAAAATTAAACTAGTATAATTGAAAACTAGTGTTTTCTTAAAGGGTCCCATATTTTGTAAACTAAAATTGAATTGAATCCACAAACTTTTAAATCAGGTCATCTTCTTTCTAGGTATTGATTTAAATAACCGTCAGCAACTCACAGAATTTTTATTTTTACATTTAATGTAGGTACCAATTAATCGTAATGTTTATTAACAGGAAAAAACTTTGAAACAAACTCATATTCGACAAATAAAACTCGTACAGATAAAAAGAAACCGGAAAAATTAAAATTTCCGAATATTCATTGTTCCGCCCTATATAAACATATAAGCATACTTCTTTGTCATTAAAAGACAAAGCCCTTATTAATTATGTGATTAATTTGTGCATAAAGACGAATTAGAATTCATTTCATTTCCAGTGCATACAATAATCATTTTAAGAGATAAAAACTAAGCCATTCATTTCATTTATCATAAAAACACACTTCCCGTGTATAATACAATCACTAAATTAAGCCATTTAATCAACATAGAAACAATATCAATTTACTGTCTTTATTAATTAAAATACTGAATAAATAACTCCGTACGTTAGACAAAGATTAACGGCACGTTTTACTACATACCTAAATCACGCCATTTGACACTAATTAGGTGATAAGATTCCAAATGGATATATAAAATTATATAAACAAACTGAACAACTAGGATTTTAAAATCAATTTTAAAATGAAAATGGAAGGTATTTAATACCGTTAATTACGAATTGGATATACGCTGTTTGATTTCGCAAGGTAGATAAGTAGTGATAGGTTGGATAAATAGGTATAGGTAGTGTTAGGTGAGTAGATAGGTGTATAGAAATAGCATGTAAGATTAGGTGGTAGGATTTAATATATTTAAATTCAAGAAAACGTTAGTGAGTTTTCTTCGAATTGAAATAGGGGGATTATGTTGTGGATTCAAAGGGTTAAATCAGTGGTAAATAATAATTGCAACCACCTTGTATAGAGAAAAGAACAAATTGTTTACGCGCAAAATTTATTTAATTCATTTAGGGAGAACATACAAGTATTGACGCATTTTTATAATTAATAATTGAAAGGTTAAAAGTATATAAAAAAAAACAGTTTTAAAGCAAATAGAATATGCATAATTAATTTTAATTTATTTTAATTCGACAGGTAAAAGCATAAGAAAACCCACTAGGGTAAGAAAATCAATAATTCCAAAGCAAAAGTTTTCTTTGTAACAAGCAAACATCAGTTTTATACAAATACGACAAAATATAAACTCTTAGAATTGTTGTGCTAAACGGTCGATAATTAACGAACACCTGCGTTTTTAAAAAGGTTACATTCGTCGAAATTATGAGCATATTAAGACAGGACTTCATAGAAAATATTTTCAACCGTCAGTTTGGTTTGAACAACAAGCTAACAAAGTTCTTTAAGAGCAAGGAAAATGCACGATCGGTTATTACTACAGATAGAGACAGAGATAAAAGTGTTGATATTGAAAATGCACGTACTATATACACGTGGAGTGGAGATGAGCTGTCAGCAATATCGATTTTCTATAACTCAAGTGGGGTTTTAAACGCGACAGCAGACATGCATCAGACAGAGATAAAGATAGTACAGGCAGGGTTTTATGACGACAAAGAATATTATCATTGGTTAAGAACAGACAGTTTTCAAAACGTAGACACGCGCGACAGGTGGGAGCGCTTTCGGATACATACGGCACGTAGACGGAGTAAATTTCAGGAATTTTCAAGACGGTTGTATCAAAATTTGTAGAATTTAAATTTAAAAATAAGCTTTTCACGTGAAGTGTGTCCGGGGGTAGGATTTTGAACCAATATAAATACTGAATGGAAATAATGAAGGCTCTCTTGTCTTGTCTTCTCTTTGCTTCTATACTAATTTACTAAGATAAAGTACTGAATGCAGACCAACATTATAGTAGAGCTTTTTTTGCGAGTATTAGATGTCTTAATAATACAGTAAATATAGTGCTAGCACGTGTAACTTATTAGTAGCGGCCTTCTAGTTATTAACGCGAAATACGTGTAGTGTATATTAAATTAATAGAAGTCCGGCTACTGCTATACTAAGCTAGAAAATCAATAAATAGAAGTATAATATATGTGGGGTAAGCATCACAAACAACCAAGATTGTATGCTGATATGGAATGGTACTATGAAACAAGGCGCTTGGCTCGCAATTGGGGTTATCGTCTGTGAATCCGCTGAGTATCACAGTGCATGGTCACGAAACCGAGGTGTTCTAGTGATCGTCGTCGAAGGAATGGAAGTCTGAAGCATTCTCCAAGTAATTTATTTGAAATTTCTGTCGTCTGATAAACTTTTGTAAAATTTTGGTGCTGTGTGAGTGAATTTTGGGGTTTATTTATGGTTATATAAACTTATTAGAAAAGATACATGTACTGGACAATTTATTGGGGTTTAAAGATTAAAAAGGGGTGTATTTAAAACTTACTAAATTTTATTCCAAATATAAATTGGATTGTAAAGGGTAAACGGGTCTATAACTTTTGTATTAATTTATGCAAGGTAAAAGGCATATACTAAATAAACTAGGTTATTATGAGCTCACCATACTCCAGTGTACAGTCAATTTAGGGTAATATGTGGGGCCCATCTACTCATATTTTATTAAATTTGTTTGCAAATAATTAGAAAATCAAGGACTTTAAAACATATCACATTTGAGTTTGTAATTAGTGTATCAAACTGTTTTTGTATACATGTGAATAATTTGTCTGTAAATAGCGGTAAATAAAAGATTGTATGATTGTTGTATTATTTGGTGATTTTATTGAATGATGTGCGAGTGTGAAGAAAGAATGGTTGTATATTTAGGTATCTGAGAGGAGGCACAGCTGAGCTAGCCAGGAAGCTGCTGAAGATTTTTGTAGCAGAAATCTCAGGGTAAGAATTATTTTCTAGGAAAGTTGTGTATTTTGAAAATTATTAATGACACTGGTAAAGGACTGATGTTAAAGCTTTGTCCCAGCTTCGTCCAAGAATTTTTAAGGTTCCTCGACAATCTTATGACGGCCCAACGCTGGGGCTCGATGTTAAAAGTTTAATACCCGATTCCACGGCAATATATATATATATATATATATATATATATATATATAAAACTCAAAAATAATAAAGCTATGCTATACTGTTAAATTTTTAAAATAAAGTTTTTTGGTATTCCATATGTTGCTTAACCAATTCTTTTCAAATATGGCATATTCACTACTAATGTTCTTTTGTGTAATTGTGCTAAAATTGTCAAATTTATATGTAAATACTTCAATACCTTAATTGGTAAAATATCATATTCAAATCTTACGTTTTTATGGACTATCTTTTTTTATTATTGTCATTGGTTTCTATTTTTAAGGTTTAAGAAATAACACTAACAGAAGAAGTTATGTATATATTGGCAGAAGAAATAAAGTTCAATTTTCTTATACATGTGCATATTTTTCTCAAAACACACTTCAAAAGGCAATACACTTGTCCAGACCATGATTCAATAAGTACATGATATTTATTTATAAGCATGCATTGATGTAAAACATGCAACCTGATGAAAACAGTAAGCAATAGGTCACTATCAAGACAGTGTCTAGTAAGATTTAACCTTATACTGTTACTAACATATTAAATAAATTAATACCTGACAATCTACAAACATTAAAAATCTCCAAATTTGTATTTATGCAATAAACCGATACTGTTGTATTCGAGGGGTGATTCGCGAAGGAAGTTTAGTGTACATTAGATAGTAAGTCCCAGGAAGCCCGAGGAAGACCGGGAAGTCCAAGGAAGTCCTGGGAAGCCTGAGGTAGTCCAGGAAGTCCAAGAAAGTCCAGGGAAGTTTTAGGAAGTCCAAGGAAGTCCCAGGAAGTTCAGGAAAATCTGTGGAAGTTATTGGAAGTCCCGAGACATTCGATAAAGTTCCAAGAAGTTTGAGAAAGTTCATAGTAGTTCTGGGTTAATCTAGAAATTACTACTAATTATTGCAAGAATTCTTGGTTAATTCCAGGAAGTCCTGAGATTTCCAAGGGAGTTCTAAAAGTTTTAACCAGTTTTGGGAAATGTTGAACCATATTAAATTATTTCTTGTTTAGCACTATTGCTTGGCATTATGCATTATTCTATTCTGTGTTACTACCTAACAGTAGAGCAAAACTGCTCCACATATTGCACTTTCAGAGCAACAATGATAATTTGTGGAACAATTGCATTGCAAGCCCGATTTTTTATAAAGCAGTAAATAATGAAATCATTATTCACTAGTGAAGAATAGATATCTTTATAAGTGAGTAAACACATGTATAATGAACATAATATAGATTAGTCGTGAATAGACTTTTTTATCCACGACTTGACTATACATGTATTTATTCACTAGTAAGAATATCTATTATTCACTAGTAAATAATGATTTCATTATTTATCGATTTCAAAGCTTGCAATACAATTTTGTATGTAAAAAATGAAAAAAAAAACGTTAAATATGAAAAGTCAAGTTCAGAGCGCTCCCGCTGTTAATTTTAATTCGTAGCGTCAAAAGTTCAATTAATTTAAACTCCATGAAATATTTCATTAGCAAATGGATAGAAATACATAAGAGATTAGGTGAATGCAAGCATTACTATTAATATTAATAAACAAAATTATGCCATACTGAATTAGTTATCGAGAAATTCAATGTTTTGTTTCAATATTTGTGATGACTTTAGGTAAACTCATTTAATAGTCTTGGATAAAGTCTAGTATTCTACTATTATTCACTTGGTTTATTTACGACACTCTCCTACAGTTCGTGTCGTAAACTTAGTGTTCTGTTTCTCAAACCCTATTCTATGATATCCATGCGAAGGGGGTTGTAAAAAAAGTTATCCACCATTTTGGGGTGTCCGACATATTGGATTTAGAATGGCATTACGTAACTTATCGTGCTCTATTTGTTGGAACCCTTTTATTTGATATTCATATTCATGTCAACGAGGTTGTAAAAACGTTTATCAGAAACGTTTTTTCTAAGTTGACTACACTTCAAAATTTAAAATGGGTCTTTTTGTTTTTGTAAATATTATCCTATACCCTTCCTACTGAATATTTCAAAATAAAGAAATACAAGGTGCACGACTCGACCACACAACATAAATGACAACTGTGTGCCAAAATTGATTACAATTGGTATGCAGTTGTTTGGCGATGATCAGACATCCCCAAACCTTCTTTACAACACAATGCATACCATGCAATTAGACTATCGCATGCGTCAGATACTACAATAAATTGTAAATATTATCTGCAATTATAGAGTGGCTATATAAAAGTATTCTTTATGAGAAAATAACATCAACAGGAAGTCCGAGGAAGTCCCGGAAGTCAGAGGAAGTCTGGGAAGTTTCAGGAAGTCCGAGGAAGTCCTGGGAACTCCAAGGAAGTCCCGGAATCTCCGAGGAAGTCCCGGGAAGTCCGGGAAGTCCGGGAAGTACGGAAAGTCCGAGGAAGTCCGGGAAGTTTTGAGTGTTGGAAGTCTGATGTACACAATTTTTCTTCGCATATAACCCCTAGGTTGTATTTATACAGATATATAAATACCATTTCACAAAGTGAAAACTTTATTTGAAAATATTAAAACATAAAACATTATAAGCATACATTGTTTAAAATGTTTTCTATAATCTTTATAAGCAGTACCTCACACACAAAAATTTTATGTATATCAATATCAGATTAGTTTAAAATTTTAGTTGGAGCAAAAACATATAATGTTAACTTTTGTCAGCTTTATCATTACTTTTTGAAGCTTCCTTATTTAAACCTCTTCTTTAAGCAAAATGATAATACATTGCACATCCTTTTAAAAGGACATAAAAAAGATTAATAAAGTATTTATTCATAAAGATATATAAAGATATTCTCGTATCTTATTTAAAAACAATAATAGTAATGTTAAAGTTATTATATTATGATAATTAAGTATTATATACTTACTTGAAACAAAATACAGTCTTACACCGAAAGCACTGTGACCGTTTTGCTTTAGGTTCCCTACTACGAATAACCATTTGGCAATTTGGACCTGGACAAAATTTTAATTCAGGATGAGATTTAACATAATCTTGAAAAGAAAATTGATGATATTTTTCTCGCATTATTGGACGTGTTAAATGTTTAAGGACAAAATCTTCTGGTGCCAATACTTCACAATTCCTTGCCATACAACTAATTGCAGTAGATACTCCCTAAAAGAAAAATTAGTAAGTTATTCACACATATTATATTAAATTAAGAACTATAGTTCACCTGTGTTTAATGCAAAATTTGCAACTACCATGAATGCACACATTTAAGCAAACACACACCCAAGCATGCATGTACCCACACACATCCATACATGCATCAATTCACACTCACATGCATGCACATGCATGCATCCACAGACACATGCAGGTGCACACTCATACAGATACACAGATAAAATGGCAAATTTTTTTCTGCTGTCTGCTGGTTGTTAAAAATTATAAAATATGTCAAGTACGTAAATTTATTTGTTGACAGCAATTTGTATTAGTTTCAATGTTTCCTGATTAGGGACTCATTATTTGGTTATTGCATAGTGGTGTGATGTCGTTTTTGTGCTTGGATTGTTAGCAAGATATGCTTATAGCTTTGGAGGCGGTTCCATTATCACTTAATTTGGGCAGTCCAATTTGATAGAATGGACCAGAACATATTAACTCTTGATGGCACAAAGTGGTGCCTAATGGGCAGGGACTAGCCATAGTGGTTTCTTCCATTGTGAAATAATTTAATTTCGAAATGTGTAAGGTCAACAGTAAGTTTTAAAATTTTTCATTCTTTCTGGCGATCTATATTTTAGCAGAACTTTACAAGTATAAGTTTTAATTTTATTTGGATGTCAAAAGTTAGAAATTATTTTTGATTTTGTTATAACTTCTTTTTAATGTAAAGAATGTGGAACGTTTTATTTCAAATATTATTTTTAATTGAGATTGGAAAGCTTATTGAAGAATGGTAAAATCTATATATAATGCATATGTGCAATAACAGCCAACAACGGTATCAAATGCAAAGCTGAATAGCTCTTATTATAATCTGGTTTACTTCTGTGGCAGATAAATAAAATCCTATCTCACTGCATAAGCCATGTTACTAAATATTATCTTGAGTTCAAAACATTTTCTATCAATACACATTTTAACGTTGCGTGTAATTTGCGATATGATTTAGAACTGTCTGATTTTAGCAAAGTTATAAATTGTTTGATATTATTTCCTACACGTGACATTTTTTGATCTAACAAACTTTATAATGAAAATCAATGAATGCATAAGCTCTGTAATAAGTAACGGTTTAGGCTTGTAAAGATTTTTGTAAATGAAATGCACACAACATGAACAAAATATGCTCATTTTGTATGAGATCTAAATTTATTTAAGTTTCTCTTTTTTAAAAATAAAGTTACAGAATTAAAGTATTAATTTAATTTTCAATAACTGCATGAAATATAATGTTAATTCCTTAACACCTTTTCTTTATGTTTCAAGAATTCTACCAAAAGTTTATAAACATTCTTTTGTTAAACGCAAAGCTTATTAAATACTCTTGTCTCCATATTCTATTTGCATTTAATTCATTTATCAAATAGGAATTTGGGAACCCTCAAGTTCACCTTAACTTTGTATAATATATTGTATATAAAATAAATCCATGTCTGTAAATTTTATTTTAAAATTTATTTGTATTGTCGAAAGTTTTGTAGTTTATTTGTTCCATGTTGTAGTAGTTTAGTGTCCAATTATTTTAGTGAAGAGTTAATGGCACATTTCACTGGTTTTAGACTGAGCTAAAGCTCTACGAGAAATAGTGTATTGACAAAGTTCTGTAAAATTTTAATTTGCTGTTTCAATATTTCTTTTCATTAATGAAAACTAATAATTTCAGTTTTAACTCTTCTTTTGTTAAAAGGGACCCTAAATGCCCTTTTCAATTTCTTTCTACATTAGGTGGCGCCCTATTTAACCAAGCCTCCTTAACAGGAAAAATTTCCCATTAACATCCATATGGCACATTTTAAGCATGACTAACACTTTGACTACTACATGTAAAAAATTGCCCATAATATATATATATATATATATATATATATATATATTGCTATACTATTCGCGGAATTTTCTTGCCCCTTCTTTGGGCTGTTATTTTTATTTCTATGAACTGGAATTCTTGATCCCCTTCGTTGTGCGCCTTATTAATTTTCTACGTACTCTAAATTATTGGACCACCATTTTAATATTCACTATAAATTGTAGTTATCTCCTCCGCCGGCTGTCTTCTTAATATTGCTATCAACTGGACTTTATCTTCAAACAACTTTATCTACCAATGGCAAAATTCGATACGTTACCGCCTTGCGGGTTATCAATTCCTATTCAACTTGTGGCTCCGCCTTTGTACTATTTAAATCTTATGACCTCGGCTAGCATTTATTTGGAATTATAAAATTCAGTAAATTTCGATTTTATATAATGAAACCAATATGTTATGTACAGCTTTTGAAATTATTTGTAATACATTTTCAATTAGTTAACCTTATAAATTCCATTTATTAACAACCATCTACTATGTACTCAAAAACCCAAAGTCACCAAAAAAAAACTTATTATCTTTACCAACAAAGTGTAGAATATTCTAAACCTGTTATCATATTACTCATTCTATACGTATGCAACCTCTTTTGTTGACCTTTTCACAAGCATATCATATTTAGCAAATTCAATATTAAAAATAAAATAAAAATTTATATAGAAAAACAAATGTCTTATGACTAAAAATCTGACCTGGTTTTATCTTTTTTCACATCGACGCTTCCAATAAAATTATCTTCCCCAATTCTGGATTCCATTCAAATTATTGCCATTACACTATGGACCACCATTATTAAATTATACACCCCAATTTATTTCAATTCTTCAAACTTAGACTTTTATCACTCTTGCCCCAGACTTAAAATTGTAGTTTGTTTCACCCCTGTACTTCAAAATTGTATTATTCTTCTTTTCCCTGGACATCTAAATTGTATTACTGTATTTTTCCTTAACATCAGAATCATAGTCTATTTCCTCAGACCTCGAAGCCCTATTATTTTTATGTCTTAGTTTACAATAAATTCATTAAAAGCGTACTTACGTTTAAACGGCAATTATAATCTTCATATTCGCACTCATTTTATTTCACTTTTATAATTATTACGTATTACTTTGTTTTAATGGCAACGCACTTCGCCTTCGTTGAGTTCAAAACTGACTTTCTTATCAAGGTGCTTGCTAATATATTCTCGAATTCCCACTCCATCCGTGGGTATGGTCTAGAACTCGGCGCTTGTTTCTGACCAATCAAATAATTTCATTTAGAGCAGTTTCTGATGTAATGCTCCACGATTCCCCATAATCACAACCTGCCCGCAGCTGTCTTTCGTTATCAACATGCTGTATTTTGATAGATTACTTGCTTTTCCATAAACAACTGATGCAACTCGACTTTAAATTTTCATGTTTACATGCGATTCACGCAATTTTAATCATTTCTCTTATCAAAATGGTTAGATCTTTGTACGCATTTATATTAACTACCTGAAACTCTATTTCTATATCCGTATAAATTTAGTCGTCTGGAACTCTTTTTAATGCGTGTCTAATTACACTTTATCATTTATTTCTAAATATACGCGTGCTTCCACTGAAAAATATCCTTATTTGTTTTACCTAAATTAACTAAACTTTATCTACAGGGTATTTAATATTTACTATCTACTTAATACATGTATTTCTCATTCCTACGCCAACTATGCGTCTTCCTATGTTTACCTGCGTCGCCCAAAAACTATTTCTACTTTATATACAGGGTGTTGACTACTTACTATCTACAAACTATGTCTATTTCTTAATTATTTCCTTAAATAAGTGCAGTTTTCTGCTGCCTATTCTAATTACTCATTCCTGAACGACCTTTACTATAACGTGCACCCTTAAACAACCCCTTATCACAACATAATATATATATATATATATTGCTGTGATATTACTTCTGCCCCACGATTGGGTATAGTAAAATGCTGTAATACTCCTATTATATTATGCCCCGCGATTTGGGCGTACATAAAATGCTCTGATACTACTCCAGCCCCTACAATGTTTTATTAATTTTTAGCCCCACGTTTGAGCATGTCATAAAATGCTGTGTTAATTCCTTTATATTATGCCCCGCGTTTGGGCATACCATAAAATGCTGTGATATTTTTTTATTTGCCCCTTTGATCAATCAAGCATCTATGATGTGAAATGTTAAATTATAGATTTTCTTTGCCTCAACTAGCTGATTCAATAAAATAAAGCAATTCTACAATACACAATATAGTGATTAAATATTTACAACCTTTTTAAAATCTTCCCCTTTTTCAGAATATTTACATATACCAGATTTAAGAAATTAAAGCCAGCAAAACGAGACTTTTGTTATATTTAGATACCTTTTGAAACGTTTCAAGATGCCTATTACCTTTCATAAATTGATCAATGAAACTAATGTTTTGTTGACTCTTACATGTACCAAAAGTATTGAATTAAAACAGTTTTCAGTAATAAATTATAGGAATATGGTCCACCTGGAATGGTCCTATAGTTCCTCTGCATCCCCCAAGAGTTTTCGTGCCCAGTCTGAATATTTAGAGTCAAATTTGGAAGTCGACATCAAAACCCAAATACTATCCAAATCGTTATTCAAAACCCCATAAGTTAATCCAATTTAAGATTCAATTTGTATATCAGTAAATAAAAGGTTTTCCATCTCCGTAATTAACAAGACAGTAATAGAACATTTACCATGTCAGTAATTACCAAAGTAATTTAACAGGAGGTGATTAATCAGAGAATTAACCAGAGTGTTTATCGGAGTATTTACCAGAGAATTCATCAGAGCCCTGTTTTATTTATGTTAAAAATATTATTTTACTAAGTTGTTTTTACTTACGTCTATAATAGATCGGCTCACACTTGCACAATTTTTACACTTTTCAAAAATGATTTTCATTTACTTTCGTATGACTGGTTACGTAAATAATGTAGCACTTCTGAGTATCGTCGTACCCAGTTTAAAATGTATACTAAACTCGTCGCTCAATCGTTATCGTATATAAAGACCGTACCTCTTGTTTTCTATTTGTTGTTTCACATGTTGGGGCGACACCTTTTGTGTTTATCTTATTGTGTACTCCGGGAATTTTACCAATTGTATAGTTCAAATACTTGGATGAATGCTTAAGTTGTCACATATTCATTTACATACCATGATATTTAATTGAGAAATCCCACGAATTTTCGTTCATTAAGTCACGTATTCATTGTTGATTGCTTATTCTAATCTAAACCGAAATAAATTTGGTGTTTGTTTATTACCTAGTTAAATTGGATTTTTGAACAAATGTAATACTTTATGTCACGTACGATTTATTCAAATAATGCATAATTTTAGCCTGCGTATACGATGATATATTTAACGCACTTGTTAAATATTTATCAAGCCAATTCATATAGGTTTTCCGTTGATTTAATTTTGATGCATTTTGTTACATTTTTAAATCTTATCTTAGCTCGTAACTACTCTTGGATATTTCTATTTCTTATGCATTTAATCTCATGTACTTTTATATACAGTGTGCTCTCAACTAACAATATGTATAGTGACCTATTTACTCTTATAATATCTGTAATTATGTGCTTTTGTTAACTGAAAGTTTCTTTTATTTATTCTACGACTCCTGTGACTTAACCTACCCCTAAACTACCCTATAATTATAGCAATATATATATATATATATATATATAGGTAGTTAACTACACAAGGTAAGTTGATAAATACTATCGTATTACAGTGAATAAGATGAAATAATAACTTAGACTTTTATGCAAAGCCCAAATGATCATTTCAAATCGAACTAGTGATTGAAAGATGGAAAATAATATACAAGACCTTATATTTTCCATCTTTCAATTACTAGCTCGATTTGAAATGATCATTTGGGTTTTGCATAAAAATCTAAGTTATTATTTCATCTTATTCACTATATGTATATATATATATATATATATATATATATATTACTCATATTTAGACCAGGGTAGAAAATTAAATAATCACATCAAATAATTTTAATCACCGTGTATAATGAATATTATTAGATAATACGCGTTATTAAAACCGTGAAGCATAAAAATTTATTAGTTTCATTAAACATAAGAGATTTAAATCATGTACAAGACGCTTTATATCAAAAGAAGCAGTATTAAAAGCTCTGCGTGTAATGTAATTATTCCTAAACAAATGGAAATTACGTGCAAAATTTATATTAATTAACCCTATTTTAAGTAACCGGTAGTAAAACAAAGTGTACACATAATAATTAATATTTAACTTGTATTCGCTAAAAATGAAAGGATAGAAGTCAATTTTAATTGAAGGTAATTGAATCGTTAGTAACAGATAATATCTATAGAAACTTGTAAAAACCCAATAAAAAGCAAATCCTAGAAGTGTTAGTTAGAAGTAGGATGTTTGAACACACCTGCGTATTTTAAAAGGCAATTTCAGTTTAATTTGTTTAGATAAACATGTCGATTCTAAGGATATTGGAAACGGTCAGATGCTTTAGCACGAAATACAAAACAGGGTTTATTTAAAAAGCTCTGAGAATTAATATTATTTTGAACACCTGCGTAGTTTAAATATCACATACGGCGAAAATTGTGTAGATAACAAATGGTTTCAAAGAATCTTGGAGAAACCGGGGCTTAATATTCACGAGAATGTGCGATACGGGGTTATTTAACCCAGATAGTCCACATGGACTAAAATATAATCGATAATAAAGAATATCAATTTGCACCAATACGAACAGGTTAGAAAAGGAAAGAGAAATGCGTCAAGCAAAGACACATATAGTAAAAGGCGTGATTTAAGCAACGTCACGAGGGTCACAATTGGTTGAAAATAGGATGCAAATATCAGAGGTAGAAACAACAATTTCTGTACAAAATTAATTAGTTTTTCTCGGACATGTTTGCGTGCCGTGTGTGAATTTCTGAGTTTTAAATGGGGCGAGTGAAAATTCGTAAAACCGACGCGCGAGCGACGGACTGGGAACATGGCATGAGAAATTCTTTAGAATTACCCGTTTTGGGGAACAGACCGACAGACAGGCTTTTTGCTATATATACCGAGGTGAATATAAACAGGCTCTCTCTTAGACTTTTGACTATTTGATGCGTTAAAAGCTCTTACATCCGCGACTTGATTCAAGATGTTAAACAGTGCATTTTAGTTTGATAAAATAATTTAAAAATTTTGCTCGTATATTTTAGTGATTCAAAATAGTTTGTTATTTACGTGCTAACATGAATGTACTTCAGTGCACTTAGATACAAGGTAATAAAATTTAGTATCACTGTACCAATTAGCAAAATTTACAACGACAAATGTATACACAAAAGTAGGCAGTTTTGGCGTATATTGGTGAAAGATGCATGAATTTCTTTGCTATTTTTCGAAGGTGTTAATAATTAAATGGTTCAAATACGTGTCTGGATCCACGAAACAAGGGTCAGATATACACAGATGAGTTCCGGAAAAGCCCAGAAACAACTTTAAATAAATGGTGATGGAGAAAATTTTAAAAGCGTTGAGAATTAGAAGCCGTAAATATAATCCTGTTGGAATGGTGTGATTAACTAAAGGGACGATGTACTTTGAAGCTACGAGGACAGTAACCTTCAGGTAAATTATACTATTTTGTTTGACATTTTTGTGTGTGTTGAATAACTTTATAATTGATTTACTTTAAATGGACATTAGTGAAATTGTACTAACCATAAAATTTTAATTTTAAGATGAAATTTGCTTGTTTAAGTAGAAAGGGGTATTTAGTATTGATGTTCTGAATTATGATGAAAATATGGGTATGTCTTTGAGCTCAATTAGACGAACCTGGTTAATTAACGTAAAGGGGTGGTAGATGCTCCCTTTATACTCAGACTCCGGTCTGCTTATATTGCTATATTAATTAGTAGGCATCCAACAAGGACTTTAATTCAGGATGCACGTTAAAGTGATAATAAAATTAATCTTGAAACTCTTTTTAAAACTGAATTTTATGCTGAAATTTAATTTGAAAATTTAATGTATTCTGAATATTGATGTAAATAGAGTTAACGTTGATGTTTGTGGTAGGAATGTGTTGTTTAATTTTATGAATGAGGAGGTTTATAAAATTAGGTGAGCAGCCGAGGCGAAAAGAGGATCACAGCAGTTTATGACGCCCAATCTGTGGGACTAGAATTTTTTTGTTGAAAGGACCCAGTTCCCGCATTCACAGGAGTATATCACAACATTCTTTGGCGACCCAAAAGTGAGGCTCGAGTTCCAAATAAAATTTTTGTGATTTTATTCCAGGAAACTGGCGATCTGAGAGAGAGAGTTTCTGTGTGTGTATAAATTTAAGAGTAGTTAGAGTGTGTGAGTGATTTGAACGTATGCAGAGAAAAGAGTGGTTAAGGAGTCAAGGAGGGAAATTGGAAGTGACGATAGTGCATTGTGTGAGAAAAATTCGAAAATGGAAGAAGCTGGAGGCAGTAGAGATCAGTCGAGGACGGAATCAGGGGATCAAGGAAACGAGATGATAATGAGAATGCTAGAGAGAATGAATGAAGAATCGAATAGAGCAAGGGAAGAGTCCAACCGAAAATTAGAGCAGATAAGCGGGAAAATTGAGCAATCGACTAAAGAATTTACAGAATTTAAAAACAGTCTTACCGTAAAGATGGGGGAAGTTGAAAATAGGGTTGATAAAAATGAGCGTGATATTACAGGTCTTCGACAGGAAATGGGACATTTAAGGTCCGAAGTACGCATTTTTTGTGAAGAAGAAGATTAATGTAAAATGACTGAAGTGACGGACTCATGTAGGGATCAGTTAGGCAGGGTAGAACGCGAAGTTAGTAGTATCAAATACAACATGTCAAATTTAACGGGGGATGGTCCCAGATTTTCTACAGGTGGAGTATCATTGGACCAACACATGAAGTTTTATGGCGATAACAGGGTAAATCCACAAATTTTTATTAACAGTGTAAGAAATCTAGTGGGAAATTTATTTGACGAACAGACTAAACTAAATACGATAAAGGCTTTATTAAAGGACAACGCGGAAGCATGGTACAATTTAGTAGGACAGGACATAGACACGTATCAGGACTTTGAAATCAAATTTTTAAAGCACTACTGGAGTGACCACAGACAAGACCAGGTACGAGACGACTTAATCACAGGGAAATTTAAGGGAGAATTTTCAGGAAGTAGGAGCAATATGCTATACGCAAGTATAGCATAGCAAAGCAACTGAACCCACCACTGACGGACCGACAAATTATTAAGTATTTATCACGACACTTCGAGGTAGACATAAGACAACACATAGCACTACAGAACATAGTGGACAGAGAAATGTTTTTAGAATACCTGCAGAGGTACGACGACCTAAGTATTGGACGACCTCGGGATAATAGGGAAAGACAGATCAACACAGTTAGGTTTGACAATAGAAGGGGCAACTACGCTGGACGGGGGAATAGTTACGGATACCAGCGACAGAATTGGGAACAGAGACGACCATACGTTAGGAGTAATAGTTTAGGAAGGGGACCTGCACCGAGACCGGGACCTACCAGAATGAATAGTTCACCAGACATGAGCGGGACTGCTAATACAGACACGGAACGAGTGGAAACGCCTAGGACGTACGCTGAGGTGACGGCTAGACCAGGACCGAGTAGGGAAAACAGACCTGGACAGGATTTTTAGAACGCGACAGACCACTAGATTTCAGTGTAAATGTATATGAACATCCACGTGAATTTTTCAAAATTGAGGAGGAAGTAGAGCCAGAAACTGAAGAAAAATTATGTTTGCCAATTATTAATATAGAAATTTTTGAGAAGAATGTAGAAGTATTACTTGATACAGGGGCAGAGGCGAGTTTAATATCGGAGGAATTCGTCAGCAAAATTAGGGATAAGGTTTGTGATAGAATTATGCCTATAAAGCGTAGCCATTTAGTAGCTCCAAATAAAAAGAAGTTTGCTGTAGTAAATAGTGTTGTGGTGCTTAGGATAGATATAGGAGGTTTAAGCTGTGAACAGGAGTTTGTAATTGTACCTGGACTGAAGTTTCAGAGCATTTTAGGTGTTGACTGTATGATGAAGTTAGGGGTTTTGATAGATATGGAAAGGAAGGTAGTAAAGATTAAAGATAGGGTAGTGCCATGGAAGGGCAGTTATGAAGTCACAGAGGATGACACGGGGTTGAATATTAATGTAGTAGAGGTAGAGGATGATGAAGTAAAACAGATCAACACAATAAGATGTCCTGAAGATAGGAGAGTAGAGGTTCAAGCTTTATTACAAAACATGCAGAATTAGTGGGGTAGAAGCAAGCACAGCATTAGGGCTATGAGCACAGATTGGAAGTGGATAATTCAGAACCGTTCAACGCAAAGGTTTATCCAATTCCAGCAGCATATCGGGAGCAGGTGAAGGCAGAATTAAATAAAATGTTGGAAGATGGCATAATAGAGGTATCAAACACTCATTTCATAAATCCGTTGGTGGTAGTTAAGAAAAGGATGATAGCATTCGTTTATGTTTAGATGCACGAAAGATTAATCAACGGACCAAACCGCAATTCCATTGTCCACCATCCATGGACACGCTTTTGACGAGATTAAGTGGCAAGTTTATTTTTAGTAAATTAGATTTAAGGAATTCATTCTGGCTGATTCCATTACACAAAGATTCTAGAAGGTACACAGGATTTTCCGTAGAGGAAAAATCTATAATTTTAAGGTAGTACCGTATGGTTTGTCAACGTCAAGTGCAGCATTAATTAAGGCAATGCAAGCAATTTTAGGAGCATATGAGCAATTCTGCATACACTATGTGGATGATATTTTAATTTTAGTGAAACTGAGGAACAACATTACTCTCATTTAGAACGGATATTATTAGAGCTTAAGTTAGCAGGATTGAGGCTGAATATAGAAAATGTGAATTTTTTCAAAAACCGTTAAATTTCTGGGGTATGTGGTGAACACTCAAGGTATGTGTATCGATAAAGAAAGATTGTCCGAACTTTTGACATATCCGAGACCTAATAACATTAGGAAATTAAGAGCTTTTGGGGTCCTTAACTTTTATAAAAGTTTGTACCGGGATTTGCTGAAAAGCGGGTCCATTGTTTAAACTTCTGAAGAAGGGAGTAAGATGGAGTTGGACGGAAAGTCAAGAGGCAGCATATCTAACACTGTTGGAACAATTTCACGACCAACTAATTTTGAGGCATCCCAGATTTGATGTTGGTTTCGTACTGAGGACGGATGCATCGGATAGTGCATTAGCAGCAGAGTTGTACCAAGTACAAGAAGGGAAGAGGTGCCCATATCTTTTGTTTCACGCACACTGAAGCCGCATGAAGTAAATTACACGATTAGTGAAAAGGAGATGGCTGCAGTGGTGTTTGGTGTTACGAAGTTAAAATTTTTTGATAGGAAGACATTTTGTAATCGAAACGGATCATTCGGCGTTGTGTGCGTTGATGAATACGAGATTTTCTAACAATCGAGTATATCGATGGGGATTGTTACTACAGGAGTTTGACTTTGAGATTAAATATATTAAGGAGAAAATAACTTTATAGCAGACGCGTTTAGTAGAAACAGGGACATGGATAACAAAAGACCGTGTGACATCATGATTGCCATGAACAGTCTACTACAAAATGATTCAGTATATGGAGAAGAGGAGATCTTGAGGAACCAGAGGCAGAATGAGGAGCTACAGATTGTTAGAACGAAGTTAGAAAATGAACCGGGATTTAAAACTTCCATATGATAAACGGCTTTTGTGTAAAAATTCAAGAATTGGAAGTGTATGTAGTGGATAGGGTACAAGCAAAATTAATTATCAAAGATCTGCACTTAAGATATGGTCACATAGGGATCCGAAAGACATGGTTAATTTTAGGAAACGTTTTTTCAACTAAAGACTTAGGGTTAGTAAAGTCAGTCATCAACACTTGTCACTTATGTACTTTAGGAAAGTACAAAATAGTACGAGTCAAGATGTGGTACAAAGTATACACGTACAAAATCCCTGGACTTAGTTGCTATTGACTATTTGAGTAATCTAGTCAGAAGTACAAAGGGACACAAACATGTGCTGATTGTGACTGATGTGTTTTCGAAATTTACCAAATTATATCCCACTCGGGATTGTAACACAGTCGGAACAAACAAGAAATTGGAACAATTTTGTAGGGAAGTAGGAACTTTTAAATGGGTATTAGCAGACAATGCTGAATCAAAGATTTAGAGATTATTGGGAGAGGCAAAACATTAAAGTGGTGTTTTGTAGCATAAGGCATCCTCAAGCGAATCCAGCTGAGCGATATATTCAAGAGACGGTTAAGTTTTGCGTTTAGCTTCACATAGGAATCATCGTTTATGGGAGGACAATTTGTCTAAGGTTGAATCTTTTATCAATGAAACCCCTAGTACCGTGACAGAAACCAGTCCCATCATGCTGATCAAGCAACAGTATCCCGAAAGACCATGGCAAATTGTGCCTAGGGACGATGAATTCCAACAACTTTTGGTAGATGTGAGGGAGAGGTTAAGGAAGAGAGCTGAAAAATATACAAGGAAGATGAACGCAAGAATTAGAAAGAGGGTAAAATTTAAAGTGGGAGACCAGGTAGTAGTAAAAGCTTGAGAGTAGGGAAGAGAGATAGGATGACATGTGCTAAACTACACTTGCCATATGAGAGACCTTTTGAGATAGGTGAAGTAGTAGGGGAGTGCACATATTTATTAAGGGAAGTAGGTACGGGAAATGAGAGGGGACGGTTTCACGTCAACCTACTATTCCCTTATACCGGAGAACCAGCACCACAGGAGAAATAGGTGTATAATAGAGTAAAATTTAAATAGGATAAGAATAGAGATAGGTGTATATAGAAAAGTAGAAGTAGGTGTTTATAGAAAATAAAGCTAGGTATAGGATAAATATGGGAGATAATTAGAAATAGGTTTAGGATGAGAATAAAGAGTAAATGTAGGAAGAAAATAAGATAGGTTAAGTATAGATATTTCATATAAGATTAGTGGAGAGTTAGGAATAGAGTAAGAGTAGGATAGGTATATAGGATTAGGTAGGGGGAAGTAAAGTATAGTGAAGATTAGTTAAAAGTTAGGAATAGGATAGGTATATAGGATGTATATAGGATTAGATGGATAAGTAGGATGAAGTTAGGGATAATTTCAGTTTATAGAATTAGATGAGAGTTAGGAATAGGATAGGGATATAGGATAGGTGTAAATATTTTTTTTGGATTGGAGATAAGGTAGGTAAGTTAGATAGATAAGGGTAGAGAGAGATAGGCAATTTTTTTTGTAATTTTTTGTCTAAATGCTTTATATTTGCATTCAAATAAGTGGGATTATTTGTATTCAAATAGGGGGAAAATACTCATATTTAGACCAGGGTAGAAAATTAAATAATCACATCAAATAATTTTAATCACCGTGTATAATGAATATTATTAGATAATACGCGTTATTAAAACCGTGAAGCATAAAAATTTATTAGTTTCATTAAACATAAGAGATTTAAATCATGTACAAGACGCTTTATATCAAAAGAAGCAGTATTAAAAGCTCTGCGTGTAATGTAATTATTCCTAAACAAATGGAAATTACGTGCAAAATTTATATTAATTAACCCTATTTTAAGTAACCGGTAGTAAAACAAAGTGTACACATAATAATTAATATTTAACTTGTATTCGCTAAAATGAAAGGATAGAAGTCAATTTTAATTGAAGGTAATTGAATCGTTAGTAACAGATAATATCTATAGAAACTTGTAAAACCCAATAAAAAGCAAATCCTAGAAGTGTTAGTTAGAAGTAGGATGTTTGAACACACCTGCGTATTTTAAAAGGCAATTTCAGTTTAATTTGTTTAGATAAACATGTCGATTCTAAGGATATTGGAAACGGTCAGATGCTTTAGCACGAAATACAAAACAGGGTTTATTTAAAAGCTCTGAGAATTAATATTATTTTGAACACCTGCGTAGTTTAAATATCACATACGGCGAAAATTGTGTAGATAACAAATGGTTTCAAAGAATCTTGGAGAAACCGGGGCTTAATATTCACGAGAATGTGCGATACGGGGTTATTTAACCCGGATAGTCCACATGGACTAAAATATAATCGATAATAAAGAATATCAATTTGCACCAATACGAACAGGTTAGAAAAGGAAAGAGAAAATGCGTCAAGCAAAGACACATATAGTAAAAGGCGTGATTTAAGCAACGTCACGAGGGTCACAATTGGTTGAAAATAGGATGCAAATATCAGAGGTAGAAACAACAATTTCTGTACAAAATTAATTAGTTTTTCTCGGACATGTTTGCGTGCCGTGTGAATTTCTGAGTTTTAAATGGGGCGAGTGAAAATTCGTAAAACCGACGCGCGAGCGACGGACTGGGAACATGGCATGAGAAATTCTTTAGAATTACCCGTTTTGGGGAACAGACCGACAGACAGGCTTTTGCTATATATACCGAGGTGAATATAAACAGGCTCTCTTAGACTTTTGACTATTCGATGCGTTAAAAGCTCTTACATCCGCGACTTGATTCAAGATGTTAAACAGTGCATTTTAGTTTGATAAAATAATTTAAAAATTTTGCTCGTATATTTTAGTGATTCAAAATAGTTTGTTATTTACGTGCTAACATGAATGTACTTCAGTGCACTTAGATACAAGGTAATAAAATTTAGTATCACTGTACCAATTAGCAAAATTTACAACGACAAATGTATACACCAAAGTAGGCAGTTTTGGCGTATATTGGTGAAAGACGCATGAATTTCTTTGCTATTTTTCGAAGGTGTTAATAATTAAATGGTTCAAATACGTGTCTGGATCCACGAAACAAGGGTCAGATATACACAGATGAGTTCCGGAAAAGCCCAGAAACAACTTTAAATAAATGGTGATGGAGAAAATTTTAAAAGCGTTGAGAATTAGAAGCCGTAAATATAATCCTGTTGGAATGGTGTGATTAACTAAAGGGACGATGTACTTTGAAGCTACGAGGACAGTAACCTTCAGGTAAATTATACTATTTTGTTTGACATTTTGTGTGTGTTGAATAACTTTATAATTGATTTACTTTAAATGGACATTAGTGAAATTGTACTAACCATAAAATTTTAATTTTAAGATGAAATTTGCTTGTTTAAGTAGAAAGGGTATTTAGTATTGATGTTCTGAATTATGATGAAAATATGGGTATGTCTTTGAGCTCAATTAGACGAACCTGGTTAATTAACGTAAAGGGTGGTAGATGCTCCTTTATACTCAGACTCCGGTCTGCTTATATTGTTATATTAATTAGTAGGCATCCAACAAGGACTTTAATTCAGGATGCACGTTAAAGTGATAATAAAATTAATCTTGAAACTCTTTTTAAAACTGAATTTTATGCTGAAATTTAATTTGAAAATTTAATGTATTCTGAATATTGATGTAAATAGAGTTAACGTTGATGTTTGTGTTAGGAATGTGTTGTTTAATTTTATGAATGAGGAGGTTTATAAAATTAGGTGAGCAGCCGAGGCGAAAAGAGGATCACAGCAGTTTATGACGCCCAATCTGTGGAACTAGAATTTTTTTGTTGAAAGGACCCAGTTCCCGCATTCACAGGAGTATATCACAACAATATATATATATATATATATATATATATATATATTTACATGTCCAAATTTCTCAGCAAATACAAACATGAGAATTTGTTGTACATGTAATTCTACAGATGAGGAAACTACTACAGGATATCCATGTAGCAAATGTGAGAATTGGATTTGTAATATATGTTCAGGCATAACAGCTTCAGAAATAGAATGTATGCAGTTGAGAAAGCGTGTACTGAACTTTCAATGTAATGATCACAATTGTGATCCGCATTCTATATATAAGAAAGATGATTAATTAAAACAGTTATTTGAGAAAATGGAGAACTAGAATTATTGATAATAACATCCATAACAGGAATAAGGGAGGAAACCAACAAAATCGTAGGAAATAATGCCACTTTACAAAATGTAGTGATATATATTGAAATAAAGAAAATGGCAATATCAAACGGTGAATCAGTAATTATTAGACCAAAAACAACTAATCAAAACTATAATGAAACAAAAGATATACTAAAACAAAACATAGATCCAACTAAAATAGCAGTAATTGATATTCGGAATTGTTATGTATTGTATTTATGTTGTAGTCACGTTGTCGCATGCTCAGTCACTAATCTGTCTGTCAACTCATGAATATATATATAGTGTGGGGGAAGAAAGGGGCGGAAGGAATTTTAATCAAGATGGCGAGAGTTTTGTCTAGAGCCATGGTTTTGTCAAGAATAGTTTTAACATGGAATGTAATTGTATAGTGTACTTTATTTATTACAAACAATGAATAAACAAGTATTTGTTATTGATTTACTTAATATACTGCACTGGCGACGAGGAAATCAAGAATAAATTGAAGGTTATACAATTGAACTGCTATATCACCACGTGTTATCTAATGCCAGATACTAATAATTTAACAAATTCTACGAATACTTCAGATTTTAGTATCACTACAATGAGTTCTACAAGTGCTATACCGTTAATTGGTATGTTGCCTACATTTTCATCAAAAGACGACTTTGCTATTTTTAACGATAGCATAGATCAATTTTTTTATCGCAAACAATATTGATACTGCAGATCCAAGGAGAGCAGGTATTTTAATTATTCACCTTAAAGACGATGCCTATAAATTATTGATGGATTTATGTTTACCTGAACATCCTAAAACAAAAACATACGAACAATTGATTTTATTATTAAAGCAGCACTTTGTACCTCACAAATCTGTTTTTACTGAACGCTACAAATTCCATCTAGCCCGCCAAGAATGTGGTGAGTTTGTTGCAGACTTCAGTGCTAAATTACTAAATTTAGCTACCAATTGCAAGTTCGGACAAAATCTTGATGAAAATCTACGGGATAAGTTTATAGTTGGTTTACGCCAAGGTCCCATTTTGGATAAATTACTCGGTCAAGGTGAAAACTTATCTTTTAAGGAAGCTGTAAACTTAGCAGCACAAATGGAAGCTGTTAAATTACATTCATCTACACTTAATACAAATTATGTTCATACTCTACATTCTAATACTATGTTGAATTCGTCACGACACGGTACAGTCATACCAAACCTTAACGAAGGTAGTGATACGAGTAACCGAAAATTACTTACACAGGATAATGTACGTTCCAAAATAAAATTTAATTGCTACGCCTGCGGGGGAGGCAATAATCACGATTTTAAAAACTGCAAATTTAAGGGATACACATGTTTGTTCTGCAATAAACCAGGGCACATTAAGGCTGCATGTAAAAGCTTTAAAAGAACCAGGCATCATTTCATGGAATCTGTTGTATCGGACGAACAAGATTCGCATTCTCCTAATGGTATTTTCCAGATGAATTATCTATATTCTCAAGAAAATGCTGTCAATTTGGTTGCCGAAAATTCTAGTGCCATGCAATTGTCCATTTCTAAGGTTCCGCCGATGATAGTCCAGTTGGAGGTCAACAACACCCGTCTAGAAATGGAGATAGATAGCGGTGCTGGTAAATCTGTTATATCCTTTCAGCAATTTTCTACTTTATTTCCTAAATTCATTAATAATTTAGAACCAACATCTGTTTCTTTTTCGCCTTACTTTGGTGATGATTTTACTCCTAAAGGAAAAATTAAAGTTAACGTAAAATTCAAAAACTTAATAAAAAATTTAGACTTATATGTAATCGATTTACCAAGAAATTATGGTGTGGAAAAGACATGTTGATCAATTGATTAACAGAAGTAAAAATGATCTGCTACAATCTGCAATCCTACCTCAAAACGTAGAAACTGTTGTCGAAGTTTTGCCTACTCTACCTAATTTATCAACTGTACCAAACAATTTGTCGGACATTCCTATCGAAGTTAACATTAATAACGAAAATATATCACCTACGGTATTATCAGAGCCAGAGAATGTCATTTCACCTTTTCATAGTCCTGCTACTAGCACCTCTCCGTCGAATACCTTGCCTACAGTGACACACACTGAGTGTTCTGCGCCACCCCAGAGGTTGAGTCCTATGGATAAGGATATGCCTCAACGGAGGTATCCCACCAGACTTCGCAAACCACCAGAAAAGTTGGACTTATAATTAAATGGTGTAAAAAAAAAAGTTTATTTTTTTAATATATTTGTTCACTCTTAAGGGTGAAGGTGTGTTATGTATTGTATTTATGTTGTAGTCACGTTGTCGCATGCTCAGTCACTAATCTGTCTGTCATGTCAACTCATGAATATATATATATAGTGTGGGGGAAGAAAGGGGAGGAAGGAATTTTAATCAAGATGGCGAGAGTTTTGTCTAGAGCTATGGTTTTGTCAAGAATAGTTTTAACATGGAATGTAATTGTATAGTGTACTTTATTTATTACAAACAATGAATAAACAAGTATTTGTTATTGATTTACTTAATATACTGCAGGAATGCTACAAAAGGACGTGTAATTATTGAATGTAAAAATGCACAAAAATCAGATAAATTAAAACAAGAGGTTGAAAAGAAGATGGGAAATAATTACGAAATAAAAATACTTAAAAAAAACTCCAATAATCAAGATAGTAGGTTCTTACAAAGAGATGTATACGTAAAAATATTGCATAGGTGTGAGGTTAAATTAAGATACGGGGTAACTATAATTTGAAAATAGAAGTTGAAGAAAGAAATTTTTTTAAAGTAATGGGAGCAGGATATTTAAATATAGGGTGGGATAGATGCAAAGTATTCGAAAATGTTGATATACTTAGGTGCTTTAAATGTAATGAATTTAACAATAAAACAGATATATGTGAAGAAAGGAATAACATTTGTCCAAATTGTTCTGGAAATCATGAAATAAAAACTGTGACTCTGACATTCTGAAATGCATAAATTGCACTAAATTGGTACAACGTTTAAAATTAAATATTGATACAGCACATTCTGACAGAGATCTACAATGTCTGGTATTAATCGGAACAGCTGAGCAATTAAGAGCTAAAACTGATTATAATTCAAATTACTAGGCTTTTTTAAATAAACAGTAGCAATTATCGATATTTTGTGTAAATATACAAAGTTTGGTACCGAAAATAGATGAATTACAGATATATTTGAAAACTAATTCTTATGATTTACTGTCAATAACGGAAGCACGCATTGCAGAAGACATACAAGATTAGAAAAAACAAATTGATGGTTATTAGTTAATAAGATGTAATTAAGAAACCAGACGCAGAGCTGGTGTAATATGTTTTATAAATAATAAACTAAACTATAGTGTTGTATTTAGTTCTAGCCTAAATAATAGTATGTGGGCTATAGGATAAAATTTGACAAGAACATCATAACCACTATATACAGATCTCCACAATCTAATATTCCACAGTTTAAAGATTGGATATCACAGATGTGTGATGAAATTTTAGATCTTCCAGAAATAAATGTTGACATAATGGGCGATATGAAAGTAGATGTAAGTAAAGGGTCGTTTTACGGCAATAAACTTATAGAACAATTTTCGAAAGTAGGAATGATTCAACTTGCAAATGAACATACTTGAAACAATAAGGAATCTCGAACTACAATTGATGTAATATTTACAAATAACCTAGATGCACATGGCAGTGTTAAAAAGCCCAAAATTCTCAGACCATGATATAGTTCATGTAATTGTTGAAAGTGGAACTCCTATAATAAAAGGAAAGACTGAAAAAAACAGTATATTATTCGCAACAAGTTGATACTACTGTATGCCAGCATAAATTAGTTAATAATACATGGATCGAAGGAAATGTTGATGAAATGTTAAATATTTTTTTATAGTAATATAGAATTAGTATTAGACTCAGTTGCTCTTATGCACATTAATTAAGCAAAGAGATGATAAAAAATGGTTTGACGAAGACGTAAAGAGAGCTATTAAGAAAAGAGATTTAGTCTACAGCAAAGCATTTTTTTAAAGAATACTGCAGAAAGTTGGAGAGAATATAAAGATGAAAGAAATATAGTTACTAATATACTTCATGTGAAGAAAAAACAATACTATGAAGAATTAATAAACAAAGAAAGTAACAATAAATTGATGTGGAAAGGTATAAAAGAAGTGATGGGTGAACATAAGAAGCATACAACCATACTTAAAATTGAATTTGGTAGACTTAAAGTAAATGATAAACTAGAAATGGTTAATAAATTTAATGAGTACTTCATAAAGAGTATTGAGAAGATTGTTGTTGGTTATAATGGAAACAACAAGACTGGCATGAATGGAGTTATGATAGGTTTTCATATAAACAATCCAAATATATTAAAATTGGTAAAATTTGAAAATCTAGTGATAGAAGATATAAATAAAATTATGAAAAATCTAAAAAACATTAGCACAGATGAAATCACTTCATCAGTATTGAAAATAAGAGGTAATAAAATATTAGAAGAATTAGCTAAAATAATCAACAGGTCAATAGACGATGGTAAGGTACCTGATAAATGGAAAATATCAATTGTTGTTCCGGTTCCAAAAGTAAAAAACACAAGAAAAAGGGATAACTTTAGACCAATTAATATGATACCACTAAGTGAAAAAATTTTAGAAATATTTATAAAGAACCAACTAGTAAATAACTTTATGATAAATGATTTAATTATAGAGAATCAATCTGGATTTCGCAAAGGGAATTCTTGTGAGACTAGTGTTCAATTGCTTGTGCTTAAATAGAAGGAATTAATAGGAATAGGTAAGATGGTTGTTTCTGTGTTTGTGTATTTCAAACGAGAAACGATTAACAGAGATATTTTATTTTAAAAAAATGAAAAGCTAGAAATTGGGCTGAATGTGATAAAATGGATTGAGAATTACTTAAGCAATCGTTTTCAGATAACTAAAAATGTGGTATGAATTCCAGGAAACTAAATGTGACATGGGGTGCCTCAGGGTACTGTATTAGGACCACTGCTGTTTATCAATTACATCAATGACATTATCTTGTGCTTTGGGTGTGATACTCCTATAAATTTGTTTGCAGATGATACTCTCATAGCTGTGTATGGTAAAGAGGTGAACTCAACCCTAAATAAAATGTAAGTATAGCTAAACAATTTTAAAAAATGGTTATATAAAGTTTTTTTATTTGTAAACACAAAAAAGGCTAAATAATGGTCTTTGGCAACAACTGTACTATTGATGGTAGTTTATTTTTAATAGATAATAGTTTAGTCTGTTCGTGAAATAAGTTTCCCACTAGATTTCTTACACTATTAATAAAAATTTGTGGATTTACCCTGTTATCGCCATAAAATTTCATATGTTGGTTCAATGATACGCCACCTGTATAAAATCTGGGACCATCCCCCGTTAAACTTGACATGTTGTATTTGATACTACTAACTTCGCGTTCTACCCTGCCTAACTGATCCCTACATGAGTCCGTTACTTCAGTCATTTTTATATTTATTTCTTCTTCACAAAAAATACGTACTTCGGACCTTAGATTTCCCATTTCCTGTCGAAGACCTGTAATATCACGCTCATTTTTTTCAACCCTATTTTCAACTTCCCCCATCTTTACGGTAAGACTTTTTTTAAACTCTGTAAATTCCTTAGTAGATTGCTCAATTTTCCCGCTTATCTGCTCTAATTTTCGGTTGGACTCCTCCCTCGCACTTTTCGATTCATCGCTTAGCTGTTCTAATTTTCGGTTGGACTCCTCCCTCGCTCTATTCGATTCTTCCCTAGCTCTATTAGCTTCATCGTTCATCCTCTCTAGCATTCTCATTATCATCTCGTTTTCTTGATCCCCTGATTCCGTCCTCGACTGATCTCTACTGCCTCCAGCTTCTTCCATTTTCGAATTTTTTTCACACAATGCACTATCGTCACTTCCAATTTCCACTCCTTGACTCCTTAACCACTCCTTTCTCTGCATACGTTCTAATCACTCTCACACACTCTAAAATACTCTTAAATTTATACACAAACAGAAACTCTCTCTCTCAGATCGCCAGTTTCCTGGAATAAAATCACAAAAATTTTATTTGGAACTCGAGCCTCACTTTTGGGTCGCCATGTCTGCTGTGAAACCTCACCATTATTCGGGAACTAAAGTTTTCGAACCGAGCCCCAGCGTTGGGCCGTCATGTTTGCTGTGTATCCTACAAAAAGCCTCACCAGAGTAAAAAAAATATTCGAACCTCTCGAATTTGGCACCAAGATTTGCTGTGATTCTCGCCCTGTTGACTCTCTTCTGATAATCGCCTCTTTACTCTTTCCGCCTCGGCTGCTCACCTAGTTAAAACTTTCATCCTCATTCATAAAAAAAAAACACATTCCTACCACAAACATCAACGTTAACTCTATTTACATCAATATTCATAATACATTAAAATTTCAAAATTAAATTGTAGCATAAATTTTAGTATCATAAATTTCAAGATTAACTTTGTCATCATTTTAATTTGCATCCAGAATTAAAGTCCTTGTAGGATGCCTACTAATTAATTTAACAATATTTGCAGACCTGAGTCTGAGTACAAAGGGAGCATCTCCCACCCCTTTATGTTAATCAAACAGGTTAGTCTAATTGAGCTCAAAGACAGACCCAAATTTTCATCATAATCAAGAACATAAACTGCTAAATACTCCTTTCTACTTAAACAAGAAAATTTCACCTTAAAATTAAAAATTTGTTGTTTGTACAAATTCACTACTGTCCATTTTTTAGCAAACAAATTATAAAGTTATTCAACACACACCAAAACATCAAAAATCGAACAACAAAGCATAAGTTACCTGAAGGTTAATGCACTCGTGGCTCCAATGTACATCGTCCTTTGTTAATCACACCATTCCAACTGGGTTATGTTTACGGCTCCTGATTCTGAACGCTTTTAAAATTTTCTACACCACCATTCATCTAAAATTGTTTCAGGGCTTCTCAGGATTCATCTAAGTATATCAAAATCTTGTTTTGTGGATCCAATCACGATTACGAATAACATTTAATTATTAACACCCCCGAAAAATAGCAAAGTAATTCATACTTCTTTCACGCTATACCCCAAAACTGCCTACTTTTGTTTATTCATTTATCGTTACAAATTTGGATAATTGGTACAGTAATACTCGCAAATATAACTAGACTTTATTACCTTGTATCTTCTTTTCTAAGTGCACTAATGCATAATAACTTGTATCGTAGCACGTAAAGAGCAAACTGTTTTAAAGTATTCAATAATCACCAAAATATAAGAGCAAACTGTTTAAAGTATTGAATCAAAATCGAAAATCTAAGAGAGCGAAACGGTTTAAATCCGGGTTTATATAATAGCTCGCCTGTATGTCGGTTTTGTCCCGCGACGGCCAGTTTTCAGAATTTCGCATACTATGTTCCCTTTTCGACAGTCCGGCACAGCGATTCTAAAAATTTGCACACGCGCCAGTTGAAAATCTAAGAATTTTCACACGGCTCGCAAACACGTCCGAGAACACTAATTAATTTTGTATAGAAATCGTTACGTTTACACCTCTCATATCTGCAACTTATTTCAACCAATCATTTCCTCGTGACGTTGCTCAAATCACGCCTTTTATTATCTGTGTCTCTGCCTTGCGCATTTTATCTGTCTTTTTCTAACTTGCTCCTAGTGGTGCAAATCGATACTCTTTACTATCGGTTATTTCAGTCCACGTGTATTCTTATTTAAGTTAAATAACCCCGTATCTAGCCTTCCCGTTAATATAAGCTACGGTTTATCCGACCGTTTCCAATATACGCAGAATTTTCATGTTTATCCAAACAAATTAAACTAAAATTGACTTTTAAAAATACGCAGGTGTGTGCTCCTAATTAACGTTTTATATAATTTTCATAGCTTTTATTTCATGGTATTTTAACCTTGGATTTTCACAGGCTTTTATGCTTATTATATTATTAATAATGGTTCAATTAACTCCAACTAAAATAATAATGAATGGCATTGACTTCTACCCTTTAATTTTTAGCGAATACGCACTAAATATTAATTTATTATTTGTACACTTTGTTTAATACCCATTACTTAAAAATTGAATTAATTAATATAAATTTTGCACGTAATTTCTATTTGTTTCTTGGAACAATTAAATTAAATACACGTTGAGCATTTTAATTCTGCTTCTTTTTATAGAAAGCGTCCTTATACACGGTGATTAAAATTATTTGATGTCGTTAATTAATTTTCTACCCTGGTCTAAATTTGAGTAATATATATATATATATATATACTGGGTGCTTCAAAAAAATGTATACACACTTTAAACTATTGTAGTTTTCCCGCACTACAAGGCTAATGTTATATTTCTTCGCCAGGTGCCAGCATAATCGTCCCTCTGTTATATTATCAGTTGGAATTTGTAATATCAACATGGCGGACGTACGTTTGAGTTTTGAAGAACGAAAGCAGGTTATTAAGTGGTACTGGAAGTTTGAGAATGTAAATGAAGTTCAAAGACAGTGGAGAAGGGAGTATGATACAGAACCACCTTCAAGATTAACAATTACACGCATACGAGACAAATTCGAAGTTCATGGAACAGTGTGTGATGTGCATAAAGGTCATTCAGGTCGGCCTCGAACAGCTACAAGTGATGAGTCATCAACGACAGTCTTGGAACTGTTTCAATGCTCTCCTAACAAATCTTCAAGGCAAGGGGCACGTGAAAGTGATGTAAGTGCTAGCAGCGTGCTACGCATTCTGAAGAGAGGCAAGTATCGTGTTTACATTCCAAGGCTGGTGCAACAGCTAAATGACGACGATCCAGATCGAAGGTTGCAATTTTGTGAATGGATTCAGGAGATGGTGATACGTGAACCGGGATTTATGGGTAGCATCATTTGGTCGGACGAAGCCCAATTCAAACTTAATGGAACTGTCAATAGGCACAATTGTGTTTACTGGTGTGAAGAAAATCCTCACATTACAATTGAAAAAGCTGTAAATTTGCCTGGTGTAAATGTGTGGTGCGGTTTGTCTTCAAGGGGACTCATTGGACCTTTTCGATTTGAAGGCACTGTAACTGGTATTAATTACCTAACAATGCTTGCTGATTCCATATTTCCTGCCATTCGTGCATTATACGGTAATGATGATTTTATTTTCAACAAGATGGTGCTCCGCCGCACTATCACAGGGACGTACGAGCTTACCTGGATCAAAATTTGTCGGGCCAGTGGATAGGACGCAGGGGCCAATCGAGTTTCCAGCACGCTCTCCAGACCTTACACCACTGGATTTCTTCTTGTGGGGCACAGTAAAAGATGAGGTGTACAAACGTAAACCACGTAACCTAGACATTCTTTGGAATGAGATTCAAGCAGTGTGTAGAGAAATCTCATTGGACGTTTTGATACGATGTACAGAATCTGTGGTGACTCGTACTCAGAATTGTATTGATGCTGCAGGTCACCAATTTGAACAGTATTAACATTTGTTATTTATGTTTCATTTACATTGGACTTTCAGCTTTCTATTTTCCTGAAATTTAACTTTGTAGAACGGTAAATAAATTTTCTATGGAAGTTCAAAGTGTGTATACATTTTTTTGAAGCACCCAGTATATATATATATTGCTGTGATAAGGGGTTGTTTAAGGGTGTATTGAGTAGCAAGGGTCGTGTAGTAACCATAAATTGCATAATAGGAATCAGAAAACTTTATTTAGCAGAAAATTAAGTAATTCGTATATTATGTAAATAGCAAGCATTTAACACCCTGTATATAGACCATAATTAGCTTTAAATGATGCAAGTAAGCATATCTTACAACAATAGAACGCGTATTTAGCAGACAAATAGGTAATTCATACATTATGTAAATAGCAAGTATTTAACACTCTGTATATAGACCGTTATTAACTTTAAGCTATGCCGGTGAGCATACCTTTCAACATAGAACGCACATTCAAAGAAATGATAGTACATGTAATTAAACACGCATTGAGAAGTGTTCTAATTAGTTATAAAACAAATACAAAGGTAAAAGATAAAACCTAACAAAGCTTTATGCATTACGCTAAAATAATAAACATTTTTGATAAGAAAACGCAGTTTTCAAACACGCATAAACGAAAACAGAATTAAAGTTACATCACTTATTTTGTTCAATTATCCAAAAGGCAATATCTAAACAAAACAACGTCTGGCAAAGACAACAAGGTGTCTATAGCAAATAAATATTACACGGAAAACGGAAGAAATTACATCAGAAACAACTTCAAAATGCAGGGAATATTAAAGACCTGGTTGGATGAGATATCTACAAGACTGCTGGAAACCCAGTCCACATGTAAGTGGGATGAGCCTATATAACGCAGAGCAATAGTAAGACAGTTTAGTTCACAACTCATGCAGGGCGAAGCTGCGTCACTGCTAACCAGAAAGTCACACGTAATTTAATATTTAATAAAATATCAAGTGTATGTTACAGTGATAGTAGTGCAACGACTACAACGACTTTTGCCGTTTAACGGCTTCGAATTGGTGGTACATTTTTGGATAATTCGAATCTGTGATATAATAATTCGAATCTGTGATATAACATTCAAATTGGTGGTATATTTTTGAATACTTCGAATCTGAGATATAACACTTCGAATGTGTAGTGTATTTCTGAATACTTCAAGTGCAGTAATTTAAGTATGCGTCGATAAGAATAATTCAAATCTGGGTCAATATAATATTTCAAATCAGCGTCGACAATTATATTTTGGTACAATTCTGGTACAATTTTGAGTTGCGAGATTCAAGGCATATAAAATAAAGAAGCACAAAGTAATTTATGGAAAACGAGAGGTAACTGCACTCAAGTATTGGTTCAGCTAAGCAGAGCATTGGTATACGAATAAAGAGAGTGTGTTGATCCACAACCAGAACAACCGATAGCAGGTCAGATCTATTCAATTTTAAGATATTTTTCTATTTAAATTTCAATACTGAATTTATTCAATTTATATAAACTTGTGATGAAGTCAACAACAAACATTGCATACGTTAAACTTACGTAATGTATTATAAAGGGGTCTAGAACGTTTCAGGTTTCTTTGGTAAAAAAAGGTAGTTTTTGGTGACTTTAGATTGAATTCAAAGCATATAAATTTTGGGATAAATGATACATATGATATTGATTGATTGGTGTATTTAAATATTTTTCAAAAATTGTAAATAATATTTCTTTTCGTTATATGAAACTAATTGAGTTCGTTTTATCAATTCAAACAAATAGGTAATTGATACTGGGGTGGAGAAGAGAAAAATTAATCATGGTAACGTTGTGCACTCTGTGTAGATTAAAAAGGGCTAGCCGTGGCATAATAATAAAATTAGTCAGATTAAATTTGAAGTGAGAACACAGAGAGGTGGCGTTAAGTAAAAACGTCATAACACCGAGTACGGCGTTATCATATATATATATATATATATATATATATATATATATATATTACTATGAATTTCTAGGCTAAAATCGAATTACATAAATCGACAAGTATTTATTTGTAGATACTCCGTGTATAAAATCAATTTCTAATTTAAAACGTTTTTCAATACAATAGAATAGGGATGGTACTATGTAAAATAATGTAGGTTTAATTTTTGTGCTTCATTTCAGAATTAGGATAATGATTAATTATTAATAGGAACAATGGCAAGGTAAACAAGTATATTGAAGCTTAGAAATAGTGTACAAATATGTTACTATAAAAGCTTTTCATGTCAGGCATAGTGTAAAAATCAAAAATTTACGCAAGAAAGATGAATTCCTTGAGGGTATAAAATAGTGTAGGGTAATATAAGCTTAAACATTTATGTAAGTTTCCAAGGTTTAATAATCTAAAACAAGTTATAACAGTTATAGATTTCAAAGAAGGGACGAGCAGAAAATAAAATAGTTCCAGTAAAGCTTTTAAACGTTACGAATATATTAATTAAGGACTACGTAAAAATCGTTAACATGAACAACAGGTCTATAGTAGGGAACGGACGGTTACATGTAGAAACAGATCAATAAAATCAAGCAAAAGACTATATTTGGCATACGGTAGAAACAGAGGGAAGATATCATATGGTCAGTTGTAGTGACCTTCAAACGTCTGTAAGACAAGGACATTTTAAAAGTAATAAGCGAGACAGGGATGCAACGTATTTGCAGAAGATATCGATTTTCAAAGTTAAAGAAAAGTAGGGTGAAAAGACTATGAACAAGGTGGTTATAGAAGGAGAAGACAAAAAGATAGAAAACATGGTTCAGACAAGGATGCAAGAAAAGTATAACTGGCAGGAAAGTTAGGTAGGGTGTGAAATGAAGGATAAAACATATTGTGATACAAGTGGAAGTGAGATAATAGTATGTACGCGCATATGAAAGGCGTGTTTTGGTTGTTTTAGTATGATGGCAGTAGACAGGGGCTTCAGAAAAAAGTAAAACGGTTAGAAAATTTAATGAGCTTTTCGACGTAACATACTTGTTTGTACTACAAAATTCGGAGTTTTAGAAGACGGTTGGCAAGGGGCGGTCGAATTTACAGGGAATCGTCGAAGGTTAAGGACGAGATTAACAGAATCGAACGACGGTTGTGTTATTGTGTACGGTAATTTTGAGAATTGTGTGAGCCGTTGGATAGGTTTTATGGGAAAAAGCTTGTTTGTTGAGGGTAGTGTGAAAATTTTCGAAGAAAGTTTTATAGGAGATACGTGCAAGTTGGTAGGGAGTATGGTTATATAAACGACCTGAAGGCGGAATACTTTTTCTTTTTTTTTCTAATCATCTTCATCCTGGCTTCAAACTACTACAGTACGCGTCTAGTGAGTCCGGGATTTTAAATTACACATTATTAAAAGCACAAGTTGGTGCAATGTTAAAATCGGTGTGAATTGTATAAAATTAATTTTGTAACATGAAGCAGGATGAACAGTAAGTAGTGACTTCTATATAGTTTGGTTGATGGCGCTTGTTGGATACTGGCCGGAAGAAGTGAGATGTTCATGGACCAGTAGCGGCAGTACAGAGGGTTTGGAGGTACCATAATTTGGATGCCAAGCGATTTGGAGAAGTAATTGCTGTTCCTGATGGCATGCAGCAACGTGGAGTGATTCTGGTACGAGCAGTCGGTAAAGAAGAGCATCTTCAGAGGTGGCTTCATGGTAGAGATCTGGGTGAGAAACATTCCAGATAAATAAATTTTTTTGAAAAACTGTTTTTTGTGGTACTTATTCGATGTTTAAACTATTAGTGTTATTTTGGGTGTATTTTGATGAATTTATAGACATAAAATTAAACTTTTTACCTTTGAGAAAGAAGTATTTAAAATAAGGTTGTGTAAATAGGTGTATATAAAATAATTGTGTATATTTTTGTATATGTACAAACTAACCGGGTTTTTTTTTTGGAAATTTTCAGTGCTGAAATTTTGCACTCGTGTACAGAAAGGTTTATACTATGAGCTCATATTAGACTGGGGAATGTAAAGTAAGATTCATGGATAGGCCCATCTACTTTAAAATAAGCATAGATTAATATAGACAAATCAGAAACTCATTGTAGTATTAAGATGACGCTATTTAATATTGAGGAGGATCATTAAATCGTTGATGTATGGATTAAGTATGTAAAGACAACGATTTTTGTGGTTTTAATTTATTTTGTCACAATAAAATAGGATGTACTTTTGTTAGTCGGATTGTCTTCCATTGAATAGAAGGGTAGTAATGTATTTGAAAACAGATGAGCAGCCATGTTGAGTATCCCTGAAGAAGCAGTACAAGCAAAGAGCTGGCAGTATGGCGTCATTTATAGAGAGCATCTTCAGAGGGTATAAAACCAGAACATATCGTGACAAATAAACTTGAACTCAAATTTATTTTAGGTAATGATTATCGAATTTTTACAGGGGTTTGAGCAGTGGTTAATTCGCTGAAATAATGGCGAATGTGTGGGGCTCCAACAGGACTCCGCAGCATATATATATATATATATATATATATATATATATTGCTGTGATAAGGGGTTGCTTAAGGGTGCACGTTATAGCAAAGATAGTTTGGGAATGAGTAATTAAGATAGTCAGCAGAAAACTACACTTATTTAAGGAGATAATTAAGAAATAGACATAGTTTGTAGATAGTAAGTAGTCAACACCCTGTATATAGAGTAGAGATAATTTTGGGCGACGCAGGTAAACTTAGGAAGACACATAGTCGGCGTAGGAATGTGAAATAAATGTATTAAAGTAGATAGTAAATATTGAATACCCTGTAAATAAAGTTCAGTTGATTTAGGTAAGACAAATGAGGATATTTTTCAGTGGAAGCACGCGTATATTTGATAAAGTGTAATTAGACACGCATTAAGAGGAAGAGTTCCAGAAGATTAAAGTAATGCGGATATAGAAATAGAATTTCAGGTAGCTAATATAAATGCGTACAAAGATCTAACCATGTGATAAGGGAAACGATTAAAAATTGCGTGAAACATATGTAAACATGGAAATATAAAGTCGGGTTACATCAGTTGTTTATAGAAAAGCAAGTAATCTATCAAAATACAATATGTTGACTATCGAAGACAGCTGCAGACAGGTTGTGATTATGGGAAAATGTCGAGCATTGCATCAGAAGCGGCTCGTAATAAAATTATTTGATTGGTCCGGGACAACGACAAGTTCTAGATCACACCCACAGTTGGAGTGGGAATTTGAAATGATATTAGCAAGCTCCGTGTTAAGAAAGTCAGTTTTAAACTCAATCAAGGCCGAAGTGCATTGCCATGAAACAGAGTAGTACGCGATACGTATAAGAGTGAAAATTAAATAAGTGAAAATATGATTACAATTGCCGTTTAAACGTGAGTATGTTTTTAATGAATTTATTGTAAACTAAGACATAGAAATAATAGGGTTTCGATTTCTGGTTCTGATTCTGATGTCTGGGGAAAATAAAATACAAATTAGAGGTCTGATGTTAAGAAAAATACAGTAATGCAATTTAAATGTCAAGGGAAAAAGAAGAATAATAATAATCTTGAAGTACAGGGGTGAAACGAGCTGCAATTTTAAGTCTGGGGCAAGAATGATGAAAGTTTAAGAATTGGAATAAATTGGGGTATACAATTTAATGGTGCTGATCAATAGTGTAATAATTTGAATGGAATACAGAATTGGGGAAGATCAATTTTAGTGGGAGCGTCGATGTGAAAAGATAAAACCAGGTCAGAGATTTTTAGTTATAAGATATTTGTTTTTTCTATATGGAGTATTATTTGTTTTTATATTGAATTTGCTAAATTACTATAGGTTTGTGAACAAGTCAACAAGAAAGGTTGCATATTATATGAATGAATAATGAGAAAACAGGTTTGGAATATTCCACGCTTTGTTCTTAAAGGGTAGTAAATGTTCTTTGGTGACTTTGGGGATTTTTGAGTACCAATTAGATAGTTGTTAATAAATCAAATTTATAAGAAAGGTATTACAAATAATTTCAAAAGCTGTATATAACATATTAGTTTCATTATACAAAATCTAAATTTACTGAATTTTATAATTGCAAATAAATGCTAGCCGAGGTCAAAGATTTAAATAGTAGAAAGGCGGAGTCACAAATTGAATAGAGAAGAGATAACGCGCAAGGAGGTAACATATTGAATTTTGTCATTGGTTGTTAAAGAGTTGTTTAAAGATAACGTCCAGTTTGATAGTGATATTAAGAAAACAGCTGGAGGAGGAAATAACTACATTTAATAGTGAATGTTAAAATGGTGGTACAATAATTAATTTAATATTACAGCAAATAAAAATGTCTACCCAACGAAGGGGCTCGAGTACCCAATAATACAGCAAATAAATATGGCTACCCAACTAGGGGCGTATTATAGCAATTAAATATGGCACCCAAGTAGGGGCTCGATAATACGTAAGCAATACAGCAATATATATATATATATATATACATATATATATATATATATATATATATATATATACATACATATATATATATATACTTCTCTGCGTATTTATAGGATGAAATATCGTAGATAAGTCAGCTAATTATTTATGGCAGGGCACCGCATGTATATACAATTCATTTAAAATTTTAAAACTTTTCCATAATTATAGTGTCAGAATTTGCATTTTCAAAATAGATTTCTGGGTTAATTTTGCTTCATTTTAGAGTGATTGTAAATGCCAATTACAAATAGTAGGTGTAAGAAATGTAGATCCTTAACATGCAATGTAAACACATGCATCTTATTTAGATTAAAGTGTAGGTAGAGGAGTCCAAAAGCTTTCGATTTTCTGTAGCGTAGAAATCAATAGTTTTAAGACCGTTATCCAGGAAGGTGAAGGATTTTCATAAAGTAACATATATTCTAAGTGTATAACTTGAACATTTGTATAAATTGAAAAGATATAATAATAGCAAAAGGGCTATAGTTATAACAGTTGTTGGTTTTAAGAGGGAGCAAGCAAATAAAACATTCCCAATAGAGTTTATAACGTTGAAAACATTCTAGATATTAATTTACGAAGCTTGAAATTAATCGTCAAGGATTTCTAGCTAAACGTTCAAGATCGTTATAAACAAACGCAACAGCAACCTATTCGACGAATGGCACTGAAGGTTATAATACAAGCAGGGATCGATATTAAATAAAGAGAGGGTATTTGAGCATGTATTAGAATGAGATAAAAGTTATCATATGGTTAGATGTTCGTTGATTTTGAAACAACTGAGTGACCAAGAAAATGATACAAGTTAGTAGATACAAGGGAGAGGCAGCGTGTTTGGAAAGACGTCCATTTTAATAGGTGGAGTAAGAAATGTTTTAGTATGAGTTGACTTCGAGGACTGGTGAAACATGCATATGATAAACAGAGATAGATTATTTGACTACACATATAGAAGGGGGATAGACGATAGTCGAGACAGGGAAAAATGCTAGTTAGGGATAATCGTGATTGTAAACAAGGAGTAAAAAGGAAAGAAGATATTGAATTCAAGTTAGACTAGGATACAAAAAACTGGTAGTAGGAATATAAAATATAGAAAGGGTACAAATAAAAAAATTTTCGTATGTGAGTTAGAGCTAGACAACATTAATATGCGTGTTATAAAGGCGTGCTTTAGACGGTAGAACGTGTGTCAGTTGAGACTAGGTTTCGGCGAATTTAATATACGTTGTGAAACGCATGTTTGAATTTAACGACAAATATGACGGATTAATAGGCATGGATCTTCTAAGAAAATGGAGCAAATATTGACATAAAAAAACGATTATTAAGAACGAAACACGGACAAAATCCCATTAAATTCCAAAAGAGTAATATTCAAACCCTGCAAAAATACACCATCGAAACTCAGGGCAGAAAAACGAATAAAAGTTTTAGTAAATTCAGAAGACGACGTAGGAGTTATAAACCACATGCCATTTCAACCCGGAGTAGAAACACCCACAGCATTAGCACAAATAAAAGACAATTACGCCACTACAACAATTTTAAACTCACACGATTACCCCTATCGTTGACAAATCCAATAGACGTAGGAGAAGTAAACTTTAGCGAGATCGAAATCGACGAAGAATATGCGAGCGATTCCAACGCTACAGAACACAACAGGATGATAAAAGAAAATTCAATTAACATTCGTTTTAATAACGACATTAATAACGAAGAGGAGAGAGCAATTAAAGACTTGTGTTTAGAATACCGAGATATATTCCATTGCGAAGGAATACCTTCAACTTTCACCAACACAGTGAAACATAACATTGAATTAACAGACGATAAGCCAATTTTCACCAAAGCATATAGACTACCTCAAGCAAGTCAAGAAGAAGCAGATAGACGGGTAGCAGACCTATTGAACCTATTGAATCCAACACTCAAATTCACCATAGAGCAGCCCCGTATTAATAGTACCGAAGAAATTAGACGCCTCAGGCAAACGCAAATATCGAATGGTTATCGATTATAGAAAACTAAACGAGAAGATGGTAGACAACAAATACCCACTACCCAATATCACCGAAATTCCAGATGAATTAGTAAAGTGTCAATATTTTTCGACATTAGACCTCGCCTCAGGATACCACCAAGTGAAGATGGACGAGAAAGACACAACTAAAACAGCATTCATTACACGTAGATGACACTATTAACAGAATCGCATGCCGTTTGGATTAGAGAACGCATCCGCCACCTTTCAAAGAGTTATGGATAACATTTTAAGTGGGATACACAACGAAAAATGTCTTGTGTACCTAAACGATATAATTGTATATTCGACATCACTCGTAGAACACATTGAAAGATTAAAAAAAGTCTTTGAACAATTGAGAAAAGCTCATTTTAAGGTCCAATTATACAAAAGTGATTTTTTACAAAAAGAATTATCATTTTTAAGACACATAATAACCCCACAAGGTGTTATGCCAAACCCAGACAAAACGAACGCAGTATTAAATTACCCCCTGCCCAAAACTAATAAAGAAATTAAATGATTTTTAGGACTCAGTGGTTATTACCGAAAATTCATCAAAGATTACGCACAAATAAGCAACTCATTAACAAATTGTTTAAAGAAAAGTAATAAGATCGAACACATCCCGGAATTTATCAAAGCAGTAGAGAAAATTAAATGTATCCTTACAAATCACCCCATATTAGAATACCCCGATTTTTCAAAACCATTTATATTAACAACCGACGCATTGAACGTAGCATTAGGCGCAGCATTGAGCAAAGGAAAAGTAGGTAGCGATAAACCAATCAGCTATGTATCTAGAAAACTAAACGAAACAGAACAAAAGTACAGCACAATTGAGAAAGAACTATTAGCAATAATTTGGGCAACGAAATATTTTAGACCATATCTTTATGGAAGTAATTTCTACATATACACTGACCATAGACCATTAGTATGGTTATGCAAACTCAAAGAACCAAATTCAAAATTACAGAGATGGAGGATTAGACTAGAAGAATACGATTATGAAATCATATATAAAAAGAGAATTTATAACAATAACGCAGATGCACTAAGCAGAAACTTAACGCCATAGAAACAGAGTCAATTATAGGTAATGTAGACGAAACGTTCCTCGACTGGTTGAATTTTTTGTTCAATTTCTTGTTTTAATTCGCTCTGTACCCGTTCTAATTTATACCCGCTTAATTCTCTTAATTCCTGTATTTGTCCTTCTAATTTCCACTTTATACTTCCCATATTAAAATTTATTTCTTCTCGCAGCTTTATGTTTTCTGCCCTAACACCTTCTGTAATATTTTTTGTAACGTCTTTAAGTAATGAAACTAAATCCATTTTCTCAAACTTTTCTTGTATTTCCCCTTCTGCGCTGTCCCACTGTTCTAATGGTACACTAATATTACTATCCGATTCAGTCATATTAAATAAAATTTTCAAGTACTAACTAATAGCTCCGATTCTATTATTGAACAGGATCCCTTGCAAAATTAGAAATTTTTGTTAACCGCCTATCTAGCTCCACGTTGTACGCGCCAAATGTAACACTTCACCCTACTTCCTGACCTATGTAGCAGTCAAAGAAACAAGGACCGAGTTACCTAATACATATATAGTCGAATGCCAACGCTATATCACTTTCTATGGTTCAAAATTGCAATATAAGGGTCCACTTACCTATTCCAATAGTCTTTACTCTACTTTCTTCAAACGCCTCGGCTGCTCTACAGCGGAGAGTACATGAACATGTCCCAGGGTGGATAGGCCTAGAATTCTGAAACCGATACTGGTGAGTTAACTTACCCAAAAGTTTACAAATTATCTGAACCTAAATGTATTTCAACAAACCCCTTGTACTACTAATATATATATATATATATATATATATATATATATATATTGCTGTGATAAGGGGTTGTTTAAGGGTGTACTTTATAGTAAAGGTCATTTAGAAATGAGTAATTACCATAGGCAGCAGAAAACGACATTTATTTAGGAAAGAATTAAGAAATGGAGATAGTTTGTGAATAGTAAGCAGTCAACACCCTGTATATAAAGTATAAATAGTTTTAAGCGACGCAGATAAACATAGGAGGACGCATAGTTGGCGTAGGAATGAGAAATACATGCATTAAGTAGATAGTAAATATTTAAAACCATGTAGATAAAGTTTTAGTTAATTTAGATAAGGCAAATAAAGACATTTTTCAGTGGAAGCACGCGTATATTTATAAGTAAACGATAAAGTGTAATTAGACACGCATTCAAAAGAGTTCCAAACTATTAGATTAATACGGAGATAGAAATAGAGCTTCAGGAAGCATAATATAAATGCGTGCAAATAGCTAACCATTTTTGATACGAAAGAAGATTAAAAATTGCGTGAATAACATGTAAATATGAAAATTAAAAGTCGAATTGCATCAGTTGTTTATGGAAAAGCAATTAGATATATCAAAACACCGCATGTTAATAACAAAGACAGCTGCAAGCAGGTTACAATTATTGGGAATCATAGCAAATTACATCAGAAACTGCTTTAAAGGTAATTATTTGATTGGTTATAAATGGGCGACGAGTTGTAGACCATACCCACTGACGAAGTGGGAATTCAATAATATATTAGCAGGTACAGTGATAACGAGGTCAGTTTTGAACTCAACAAAGGCCGAAGTGCGCCACTATGAAATAAAGTGATACGTAATAATAATAATTCAAAGTGAAAATTGTAAAAGTGCGAAAATGAAAATTACGACTACCGATTAAACGTAAGTACATTTTGGTGAATTTATTTTAAACTAAAACATAAAAATAATACGGCTTCTAAAGCCGGGGAGAAAAATTCAAATTCTAAGTCCGGGGGAAAATAGACTACGATTTCTAAGTCCGAGGGAAACAATCTACAATTTCTAAGTCTGGGAGAAGAATAATACAATTTGAGTAAGGGAAGAAAATAAAATACGATTTCAAGTCAGAGGACAATGATAATAAGAATTCTATTCTAAGTTTGAGGAAATTGATTGATAAGAAGTAATAAGTCTGATATGAAACGACAATAAATTGGGGTGCATAAGTTAATGGTAGTCCAGAGGGTGATGGCAATAATTTAAATGCAATGGTTCAAGCGTATATTTCGAATGGGCATGTAATAATCCCACATTGGGGGAAGATAATTTTTATTCAAATGGAAGCGTCGATGTGAAGAAAATAGACCAGGTCAGATTTTTTTTAGTTATAAGACATTTTATTTTTCTATATATTTTTTATTTTGAATATTGAATTTGCTTAATATAATATGAATGTGAAAAAGTCAACAAAAGAAGTTGCATACGTATAAAGTGAGTAATATGATAACAGGTTTAGAACGTTCTACACTTCGTTGATAAAGATAGTAGGTTTTTTGGTGACTTTGGGTTTTGAGTAAATAGTATATGATGTTTAATAAATGAAATTTACAACATTAACTAATTGAAAAGGGTATTTCAAATAATTTACAAAAACTGTACATAATATATTGGTTTCATTATATAAAATCGAATTACCTAAATTTTATAATTTCAAATAAATGCTAGTCGAGGTCATAAGATAAAGTTAATAAGAGAGTGATTTGATAATTTAAAGAGTTCAAGGAGGAGCTACGAGTTGAATAGGAAATTGATAACGAGGAAGGCGGTAACGTATCAAATTTTGTTATTGGTAGACAAGGTTGGTTCAAGATAAAATCCAGTTAAATTTCTGGAGGGAATTGATAGCAATATTAATAAGACAGCCCAACGTCGGAGATAATTACAATCTTGTTTATACATAGTAATATTAATATGGTCGCCCAAATGATGGAGCGCGAATAATTTAGAGGAGCATAGCATAATTAATATAACAGCCCAACGCCGGGGCTCTATAATTCCAGTAGTAGCATAGCAATATATATATATATATATATATATATATATATATATATATATTGCTGTGTTTTCCTTGTATTCGAATCGAGCCTCACGAATTGGGCGTCAAGAATGCTGTGAATCCTACAAAAAGCTATTCATTACCTTAACTGTGTTGGTCCATTGACTTTCTTCTGTTAATCGCCTCGGCTGCTCCTCTAGTTAAACCTTCATCCTCATTCAAAAAAAAAAAACAAACACATTCCTACCACAAACATCAACGTTAACTCTATTTACATCAATATTCACAATACATTAAAATTTCAAAATTAAAATTCAGCATAAATTTCAGTATCAGAAATTTTCAAGATTAAATCTTTTATCATTTTAATGTGCATCCAGAATTAAAGTCCTTGTAGGATGCCTACTAATTACTATAACAATATATGCAGACCTGAGTCTGAGTACAAAGGGAGCATCTTCCACCCCTTTACGTTAATTAATTAACCAGGTTCGTCTAATTGAGCTCAAAGACATACCCAAATTTTCATCATAATCCAGAACATAAATACTAAATACCCCTTTCTACTTAAACAAGAAAATATTCACCTTAAAATTAAAAATTTGCTGTTAGTACAATTTCACTACTGTCCATTTTAAGTAAATCAATTATAAAGTTATTCAACACACACCAAAATATCAAAGTTCGAACAAAATAGTATAATTTACCTGAAGGTTACTGCACTCGTAGCTTCAATGTACATCGTCCCTTTGTTAATCACACCATTCCAACTGGGTTATATTTACGGCTTCTGATTCTCAACGCTTTTAAAATTTGCTCCATCACCATTCATCTAAAGTTGTTTCAGGGCTTTTCCGGAACTCATCTGTGTATATCTGAACCTTGTTTTGTGGATCCAGACACGTTTATGAACCATTTAATTATTAACACCCCCGAAAAATAACAAAAAAATTCATACTTCTTTCACCAATATACGCCAAAACTGCCTACTTTTGTGTATTCATTTGCCGTTGTAAATTTTACTGAATTGGTACAGTGATACTAAACTTTATTACCTTGTATCTTCTTTTCTAAGTGCACTAAAGTACATTCATTGTAGCACGTAAAGCACAAACTGTTTTAAATCACCAAAATATACGAGCAAACTGTTTAAATTATTCTATCAAACTCGGAAAACTAAAAAGCAAACTGTTTAACGCATTGAATCAAGTCGAAGATCTAAGAGAGCTTGTTCATATTAACCTCGGTATATATAGCGGTTAGCCTGTCTGTCGGTCTGTTCCCCAAAACGGACAATTCTAAAGAATTTCGCATGCTAGGTTCCCATTCCGCAGCCCGGCATGCGATTTTTACGAAATTTGCACTCGCACCAGTTACATCTCAGAAATTTCGACACGGCTCGCAAAGTCTGGAAATAACTAATTGAATTTTATACAGAAATTATGCGACGGTTTCTCCAACATTCTCTGTAACCATTAATTATCTGCAAAATTTACGCAGAATGAGCTTTTTAAAAATACGCAGGTGTTCAAACATACTATTAATTCTCAGAGCTTTATTTCATGGTATTTTATTGGGTTTTTACAAGTTTTTATAGATATTATCTGTTACTAACGGTTCAATTAACTCCAATTAAAATAATACCCTTTAATTTTTAGTGAATCCTAATTAAATATTCAATTATTATCAGTACATTTTGTTTAATACCGGTTACTTAAAATTAAGTTAATTAATATAAATTTTGCACGTAATTTTCTATTTGTTTCTTTACTAGGAATAATTAAATTACACGCAGAGCTTTTAATACTGCTTCCTTTTTTATAGCAAGCGTCTTGTACATAATTTAACTCCCTTATTTTTAATGAAACGAATGAATTTTTATGCTTCACGGTTTTTTAATAACGCGTACCTTTTCCCAAAGCTTCTACACGGTGATTAAAATTATTTGATGTGATTATTTAATTTTCTACCCTGGTCTAAATATGAGTATTTTCCCCCTATTTGAATTCAAATAATCCCACTTATTCGAATTCAAATATAAAGCATTTAGACTGCCAAACAAAAATTTACAAAAAAAAAATGCCTATCTCTCCCTACCCTTATCTATCTAACTTACCTACCTTATCCAATCCAAAAAAAAAATATTTACACCTATCCTATATCCCTATCCTATTCCTAACTCTCACCTAATTTTATAAACTGAAATTATCCCTAACTTCATCCTATTTCTCCATCTAATCCTATATACATCCTATATACCTATCCTATTCTTAACTTTTAACTAATCTTCACTATACTTTACTTCCCCCTACCTAATCCTATATACCTATCCTACTCTTACTCTATTCCTAACTTTCCACTAATCTTATAAGATATATCTACACTTAACCTATCTTATTTTCTTCCTACATTTAATCTTTATTCTCATCCTAAACACCTATTTCTAACTATCTCCCATATTTATCCTATACCTAGCTTGATTTTCTATAAACCCCTACTTCTACTCTTCTATATACCTCTATTCTATCCCTATCCTATATCTATACTAACATTCACCTATCTCTATCCTTTGTTCATTAAGTTATTTAAATCTAACTCTCTTCTTGACCCTCCAAGTCTTTCTTCTCACCAACCTAATACTCTTCATCCCTATTTCTCCCCCTTTTATATCTATACTTATCATCCCTATTATCTCACATACAATACACTTATCATCCCTATTATCCTTACTTTTAAATATTGCTTCTTCTTCAGTCCCTACACTTGTCTGTTTCTTATTCATTATCATTTCCTTTTCTGCCGACAAACCAAACGATACTACTTTAAAATTATCGATTTTTCCCTCTATGGAAAATCCTATGTACCTTCTAGAATTCTTATGTAATGGAATCCGCCAGAATGAATTCCTTAAATCTACTTTATTAAAAATAAACTTGCCACTTAATCTCGTCAAAAGTGTGTCCGTGGATGGTGGACAATGGAATTGCGGTTTGGTCCGTTGATTAATTTTTCGTGCATCTTTAATTAATTCTGCCTTCACCTGCTCTCGATATGCTGCTGTTGCTTCTACCCCCACTAATTCTGCATGTTTTTGTACTAAAGCTTGAACCTCTACTCTCCTATCCTCTGGACATCTTATCGTGTTGATCTGTTTACCTTCATCATCTTCTACCTCTACTACATTAATACTCAACCCTGTGTCATCCTCTGTGACTTCATAACTGCCCTTCCATGGCACTACCCTATCCTTAATCCTTACTACCTTCCTTTCCATATCTATCAAAACCCCTAACTTCATCATACAGTCAACACCTAAAATGCTCTGAAACTTCAGTCCAGGTACAATTACAAACTCCTGTTCACAGCTTAAATCTCCTATATCTATCCTAAGCACCACAACACTATTTACTACAGCAAACTTCTTTTTATTTGGAGCTACTAAATGGCTACGCTTTATAGGCATAATTCTATCACAAACCTTATCCCTAATTTTGCTGACGAATTCCTTCGATATTAAACTCGCCTCTGCCCCTGTATCAAGTAATACTTCTACATTATTCTCAAAAATTCCTATATTAATAATTGGCAAACATAATTTTTCTACAGTTTCTGGCTCTATTTCCTCCTCAATTTTGAAAACTTCACGTGTATGTTCATACACATTTACACAGAAATCTAGTGGTCTGTCGCGTTCTAAAAATCCTGTCTCGTCCTGTTTTCCGTGCTTGGTCCTGGCTGTCCTTCTACAACCTGTGCGTACGTCCTCCTCGTATTCATATCCGTGTCCCTGTCTCTATTCGGCGTGCTCGTCACTGTCCTGTTTACTTCCGGTAAACTATTCTGTCTCGTGTAACTAGGTCTTGGCGTTGGTTCCCAATTCGGTCGAAAATTCCTATTGTAGTCAGGCCGTCTAGCAAAATTCTGTGTCCTGTTGTCAAACCTAACCGTGTTAATGTTTCGTTCACGTATCTCTCTTGTCCGTCCTACACATACATCGTCATATCTCTGTAAGTATTCTAAAAATGTCTCCCGTTCTGTGATGTTTTGTAAGGCCACGTGTTGTCTGATTTCCAGTTCAAAATGTCGTGATAAGTACTTGATTATTTGTCTGTCCGTCAATGGTGGATTAAATTGTTTGGCCACACTTTATTTTCGGATGGCATATTGCTCCCTAGAACCTGCAAACTCTCCCTTAAATTTTCCTGTAATCAAGTCGTCCCTAATCTGATCCTGTTTGTGATCACTCCAGTAATGTTGTAAAAATTTGTTTTCAAAGTCCTGATATGTCTCTATGTCCTGTCCTACTAAATTGTACCATGCTTCCGCATTGTCTTTCAATAAAGCCTTTATCGTATTGAGTTTAGTCTGTTCGTCAAATAAATTTCCCACTAGATTTCTTACACTATTAATAAAAATTTGTGGATTTACCCTGTTATCGCCATAAAATTTCATATGTTGGTCCAATGATACGCCACCTGTATAAAATCTGGGACCATCCCCCGTTAAATTTGACATGTTGTATTTGATACTACTAACTTCGCGTTCTACCCTGCCTAACTGATCCCTACATGAGTCCGTTACTTCAGTCATTTTTATATTTATCTCTTCTTCACAAAAAATGCGTACTTCGGACCTTAAATTTCCCATTTCCTGTTGGAGACCTGTAATGTTTTTCTCATTCCTATCAACCCTACTTTCTACTTCCCCCATTTTCACAGTAAAACTATTTTTAAATTCTGTAAATTCTCTCGTCGATTTTTCTATTTTATCCCCTAATTCCTGGCTTAATTGGTCCAATTTCTTATTCGATTCTTCGCTCATCCTCTCTAGCATTCTCAAAATTGCTTCATTTCCGGCTTCTCCTGATTCCGTCCTCGACTGATCCCTACTACCTCCAGCTTCCTCCATTTTCAAATTTTTTTCACACAAGGCACTATCGTCACTACCAATTTCCACTCCTTGAACTCCTTAACCACTCCTTTCTCTGCATCCGTCACACTTTTCACCCCCACACACGCCTACACACTTCTTTCACACACCTACAAAAATATTCACACACAGCTCCTAATTTCAGGGTCGTCAGTTTCCTGAAACAGTTACACACTATCTGAGATTCGAGCCCTCACGTTCGGGTCGCCAAGAGATGCTGTGAAACCTACAAAAAGCCTCACCAGAGTAAAAAAAAAAAAATTCGAGCCTCTCGAATTGGGCACCAAGATTTGCTGTGATTCTCGCCCTGGTGAATCTCTTCTGATAATCGCCTCTTTACTCTTTCCGCCTCGGCTGCTCACCTAGTTAAAACTTTCATCCTCATTCATAAAAAAAAACAAACACATTCCTACCACAAACATCAACGTTAACTCTATTTACATCAATATTCATAATACAGTAAAATTTCAAAATTAAATTGTAGCATAAATTTCAGCATCATAAAATTTCAAGTTCAAATTTGTCATCATTTTAATTTGCATCCAGAATTAGAAGTCCTTGTAGAATGCATACTAATTAAGTTAACAATATGTGCAGACCTGAGTCTGAATAAAAGGGAGCATCTCCCACCCCTTTACGTTAATTAAACAGGTTAGTCTAATTGAGCTCAAAGACAGACCCAAATTTTCATCATAATCAAAAACATAAACCTGATAAATACTCCTTTCTACTTATACAAGAAAATTTTACCTTAAAATTAAAAATTTGTTGTTTATACAAATTTACTACTGTCCGTTTTTATCAAATAAATTATAAAGATATTCAACACACACCAAAACATCTAAGATTGAACAACAATGCATAAGTTACCTGAAGGTTACGGCACTCGTGGCTTCAATGTACATCGGACTTGCTCATCCCACCATTCCAGCTGGTTTATGTTTACGTCCTCGGATTTCTAGCCGCCTTTAAAAATTTTCTACACCACCATTCGTCTAAAAAGTTTCAGGGCTTCTCAGGAACGCATCTATGTATATCTAAATCTTGTTATGTAGATCCAATCACGTTTACGAATAACACTTGATTACTCACTCCCGAACAAAATAGCAAAAAAATTCATAATTCGTTCACGCTATACTAAAAACTGCATACATCAATGTATTTATTTATCGCTACTAATTTGGATAATTGGTACAGTAATACCCGCAAATATTACTAGACTTTATTCCCTTATCTATCTTCTCTAAGTGTACTAATAACTTTTATTGTAGCACGTAATCACCACGTATTCTACTTAAAGTATCGAATAATCAAAAAATAAAGAGCAAAACTGTTTAAAGTATCGAATAAAATCAAAAATATAAGAGAGCGAAACTCCTATTAGCCCGGGTTTATATAATGGCCCGCTTGCAAGTCGAATTTGTCCCGCAACGGACAATTTTTAGAATTTCGCATTCTATTTTCCCTTCCGACGGCTCGGCACAGCGATTCTACTAAAAATTTGCACACGTCCAAGTTGAAAATCTAAGAAATTTCCACACGGCTCGCAACACGTGCGAGAACAACTAATTAATTTTACACACCAACTGATATGCTTTCTCCTCTCATGTTTGCATCTTATTTCAACCAATCGTAGACTTAGTGAAGCTTCACAAATCACGCCTTCTATTATCAGTGTCTCTGCTTTACGCGTTTTATCCGTCCCTTTCTACCTTTGTCTGAGTGGTACAAATCGATATTCTTTACTATCTGCTATTTAAATCCACGTGGATTCCTACGTGAGTAAAATAACCCCTCATCTAGCATTTCCTGCTAAAACATCCGACCGTTTCCAATATACGTAGAAGCTGCATGTGTATCTATTCAAATTTATTAGAACTTTGACATTTAAAAGTTTGCAGGTGTGTGCTCCTAATGAACGTTTTAATATAATTCTCCGAGCTTTGTTTCATGGTATTTTAACCTTCCTTTTAGCTGTTTGTTACCAACCTTGGATTTTCACAGGCTTTTATGCTTATTATATATTACTAATGGTTCAATTAACCTCAATTAAAATAATAATGAATGGCATTGACTTCTACCCTTTAATTTTTAGCGAATACCAATTAAATATTAATTATTATTTGTACACTTTGTTTAATACTCGTTACTTAAAAATTGAATTAATTAATATAAATTTCGCACGTAATTTCTATTTGTTTCTTTATACAGGGTGATTAAAATTATTTGATGTCGTTAATTAATTTTCTACCCTCGTCTAAATTTGAGTAATATATATATATATATATATATATATATATATTTATATCTCAACATTTGTATTAAGTACTGAATTTAATAACCTTTAATATGGTGATATTATAACTTTTACATACTAGTTGGGTTAACAAGTTAGGGGTTATTGTTATATCCCAAATGTGACCAGTGGCCTTTAAGGAAAGATTTCCTCAAAATGATGGAACGCAAATATCTTCCGACTATGCTAGGGGTCTATTCCTTGGGCAGAGCTTATGAGAATTGGTCGTGGTTCTCTTTACAAAGCATTATTTTCTTACTAGGGCTAGTTACTTAACAAAACAGGGGTTTAAGTAGGGCGCCACCAAGTCATTAATTTTTAAACGCAGGGTTTCCCTAAGGGGGACTTAAGAGTCCTTAGAGAAGAATACCGTATTAACTGCTAACGCAAAGCTGTAAAGAAAATTTAATTAAATTAACAAAAGTTAGGACACAAGAAGTATTCTCTTGTTACCTCATATAAAAAAACAGCAAAGATTAATCAGGCTAGCAATATTATGAACACAGATTTTATGTTCCAAATTCTGAAAAGGCTATTAAAGCTTCTTGTTAAATTGGGGTTACCACTTTATGCTATTCGATCTTATACCTGGTTACTCTATTTCTGAACGTACTTGTTCAGAATAAAACAATTAATTAAGAAAATTAAATGTTGCTTCTTTAATTAAAATTGTTCCTTCATAAAAATTGTAAATATAAAATTTATGTTTAAGAAAAGATAATACAAGTTTCATCTACTCATAAGGTAGGATTATATATTCAAAAGAAGTATCAAAAACTTTAAATGTTGCTTTCGTTACAGAATTTAACTTGAATTTATACCAGAAATATCAGATCTGTTATTCTGTTTACATATTTATAAAAAATTAACTAAATTGTCTATTAATTCATCATTCAGAAATTGTAAGTGAAATCATGCATATATGAAACATTAATAAGAACTCTTTAGGTTTACTTAATTTCATTAAAAATAGTAACTGTGATTACACTGCACTAATATAGACTATAAAAATTTACTAAAGTCCTTCTTAGTTTGTTAAACGGATTATTTTCTGAAGCAGCCTTGTATCAAAGATCACCAAATGTAGACGTGATGTAAGAATAATACTAATCTCTTACCTTGATTCAGCAGGTGTTGTTTACGTGATGGTGTTACAGCATGTTAGAGCAGGTGTAAATACATACGTTCCCCAGAAAACAAGTTACGTAGAAGCCACATGTTCTACAGGACACAAACAGCTGTGTGATCCTTGGACCGGATCATAAGAACTTAATGCGTTTTCTTATACGCACAAACTGGACCAACCACAATCCAATACAAAACTTAGATATTCAACTGGGTGTAGATCTTTACCAAAATAATTATCATCGTATAGTTGTCCTCCTAATTACTTGTAATTTCACACTCGCAACTTCTAAAAGACCATTTCAATTTCATCATCGGACTTTATTTCCAAACCATAAAAATTTCTACGTACTTTGTAGAACGTTTCCTTAAAATCCAAACATATTGTTTTCTCGCATAACATTACATTAAATCCAACTATTCATCGTAAGGTTGAAGGACGTTCATACTGGATCGATATTTCATATCGCAAAGTTGACGTGAATGAACTATAACTTGGTACTCGCAGATGCGACGGTAGAATTAATATCGTCTTGAAACACAGCTTTCAGACTGCCTTATTTTTATAAAACCAGATAAGGCGGGTTTATTCTAACAAATGAATATACGAAGAAGCCTTACAATTGATATACAAAACGATTTCTTAAAAAGTTCTTTCTCTACATTTGCAGGAGAATTATAAAATAAATATCTAATTGAAGATTTGCCGAAGCATTTCAATAAGTATTTAATTGAAGGTTTTCTAACGAAGCGTTGAAAGGCATATTTAATTGAAACTTTTACGAAGTTATTTAAGAAATATTTCAAGAGCTACTTAAAAAAGCTATCCATAAAATTATTTAAAAAAAAACTATCAAAAGAATTATTAAATGAATTTATCAAAAGAAGTTATCAAAAGAAGTTACCAAAAGAAGTTATCAAAAGAGCGCTACAACAAAATTATTTAGTTTGTTTAGTAACTTATTTTTAACTCTTACCATTATTAAAACCACTAAGCCTAGTGTTCAGCGCACTAGGGCTCCACTACCGCACAAGGCCAGACGCAAATTACATGCTAGAACCCTTTGGGTTTCCATGTTGGTTCTCGACGAAAGTTCTAGCTAAAGTGAGTGCTGATGCAATATGCATGAAACAGGAAAGCTGCTTGGCCTTGATAATATTTATACTAACATTTAACGCCTGATGTTAGCAACCAAACTAGCATTTCTGTATGGCGGTTAGAACTCATAATGCCAATACTGATATTTATTTATTTAAAAATTGTTTACGTGATATAAATGACTAGACAAAAGGTTTGTGAAACTAAAAATTCATTGACGTTCTGCAGTGGTCAAAAAAACTGTTACAATATAACTATTTACATTTACTATATTGACATACTTGAATGTAATAAAAGCAATATCTCTTACTTAACTAAAGTTACTTTAAGTAGGGTGGTTATATATTGTACTCAGCACTGCAAATTCTACAGTTAAAACAAATTAGCTCCAACTTAAACATAGCCAATAACTCTTGCTATTTTACACAAAATTCCTAATAATGAGCGGTAACGTAAATAATAATGTCCAAGGATTCCAACCTTAATCTAGCAACTTAACATGTTCATGTAAAAGCATATATATATATATATATATATATATATATATATATTGCTGTGATAAGGGGTTGTTTAAGGGGGCACGTTATAGTAAAGGTCGTTCAGGAATGAGTAGTTAGAATAGGCAGCAGAAAACTGCACTTATTTAAGGAAATAATTAAGAAATAGACATAGTTTGTAGATAGTAAGTAGTCAACACCCTGTACATAAAGTAGAAATAGTTTTTGGGCGACGCAGGTAAACATAGGAAGACGCATAGTTGGCGTAGGAATGAGAAATACATGTATTAAGTAGATAGCAAACATTAAATACCCTGTAGATAAAGTTTAGTTAATTTAGGTAAAACAAATAAGGATATTTTTCAGTGGAAGCACGCGTATATTTAGAAATAAATAATAAAGTGTAATTAGACACGCATTAAAAAAAAGATTAAATTAATACGGATATAGAAATAGAGTTTCAGGTAGTTAATATAAATGCGTACAAAGATCTAACCATTTTTGATAAGAGAAATGATTAAAAATTGCGTGAATCGCATGTAAACATGAAAATTTAAAGTCGAGTTGCATCAGTTGTTTATGGAAAAGCAAGTAATCTATCAAAATACAGCATGTTGATAACGAAAGACAGCTGCGGGCAGGTTGTGATTATGGGGAATCGTGGAGCATTACATCAGAAACTGCTCTAAATGAAATTATTTGATTGGTCAGAAACAAGCGACGAGTTCTAGACCATACCCACGGATGGAGTGGAATTCGAGAATATATTAGCAAGCACCTTGATAAGAAAGTCAGTTTTGAACTCAACGAAGGCCGAAGTGCGTTGCCATTAAAACAAAGTAATACGTAATAATTATAAAAGTGAAATAAAATGAGTGCGAATATGAAGATTATAATTGCCGTTTAAACGTAAGTACGCTTTTAATAAATTTATTGTAAACTAAGACATAAAAATAATAGGGCTTCGAGGTCTGAGGGAAATAGACTATGATTCTGATGTTAAGGGAAAAATACAGTAATACAATTTAGAAGAAAAGAAGAATAATACAATTTTGAAGTACAGGGGTGAAACAAACTACAATTTTAAGTCTGGGGCAAGAATAATAAAAGTCTAAGTTTGAAGAATTGAAATAAATTGGGGTGTATAATTTAATAATGGTGGTCCATAGCGTAATGGCAATAATTTGAATGGAATCCAGAATTGGGGAAGATCATTTTTATTGGAAGCGTCGATGTGAAAAAAGATAAAACCAGGTCAGATTTTTAGTTATAAGACATTTGTTTTCTATATAAATTTTACTTTATTTTTTATATTGAATTTGCTAAATATGATATGCTTGTGAAAAAGTCAACAAAGAGGTTGCATACGTATAGAATGAGTAATATGATAACAGGTTTAGAATATTCTACACTTTGTTGGTAAAAATAATAAGTTTTTGGTGACTTTGGGTTTTGAGTAAATAGTAGAAGGTTGTTAATAAATGAAATTTATAAGGTTAACTAAATAAAAATGTATTTCAAATAATTTCAAAAGCTGTACATAACATATTGATTTCATTATATAAAATCGAAATTTACTGAATTCTATAATTCCAAATAAATGCTAGCCGAGGTCATAAGATTTAAATAGTACAAAGGCGGAGCCACAAGTTGAATAGGAAATTGATAACCCGCAAGGCGGTAACGTATCGAATTTTGCCATTGGTAGATAAAGTTGTTTAAAGATAAAGTCCAGTTGATAGCAATATTGAGAAGACAGCCGGAGGAGGAGATAATTACAATTTATAATGAATATTAAAATGGTGGTCCAATAATTTAGAGTACGTAGAAAATTGATAAGACGCACAACGAAGGGGATCAAGAATTCCAGTTCATAGTAATAAAAATAACAGCCCAAAGTAGGGGCAGGAAAATTACGCGAATAGCATAGCAATAAAGATGTCGCACCAACGTTAGGGCACGAATTAGAGCACGATTTTACCACGGTAAAATAACCTGAGATTAAGAGGCGCGAATTAAATTAAATTAAATTTTAAAATACGACCGTAAGAGTAAAAAATAAATTAATTAAACTAAACAGGGGATTTGAAAAGTTTCAATTAAAGGAAAAATAGAGAAATTTGTACAGTAATTAAAGTTAGGTAGATTTATTTAGTATTTAAAAGTTTAGAGTAAAAATAGTAATTTCAAAATGGAGAAAGGATCCCAAGAAAACATAACGTTGGAGAGAAGTTTGAGTGAAGAAAGGCGAACTTCACAAGAAACCAAAATGTTGGATATCTTAATGGCATTAAATGATAAAATGGATAAGAGTGAACAAGCCATAAATACAGTTAAAACAAAATGGAGAAATACAGCGAGAAATTGGAGAGTGAAATTAAGATTCTTAGTAATGGTCTGCAAGAAACGAATCACACTATCGCTGAGATTAAGGCACAAATGAATGTAAAAATTGGGAGAGTTTCTGAGGAAATAGACGGTTTATGGGATCATATTTCTTTAGTTAAAACGAAACAAGAAGAGTACGAAAGCGAGTCCAACAATAAAATTACGAATTTAAATATTAAATTAGGAAAATTGAAGAAAATTGCGAAACGGAATTCAGAACAATAAATCAAGAAATAAATAATTTAAAAGGTAATCCAATAAATTTTAATAGAGAATCAAATAGGTTAATTCAAACGAATCTTTCAATTGAACAGTTTACGAAATTTTACGGGGACGGAAAATTAAATCCTAAGATATTTCTTAAAAATTTTAAAATGTTGATACAGGGATCTACAGATGAATTATTCAAATTAAATTTAATTAGGGCAATATTAAGAGGGAATGCTAAAAGATGGTACAATTTAGTTGAGAGTGAAATAGAAACATTTGAACAGTTTGAAAGCAAATTTTTACGTCAATTCTGGAATGACAATTAGCAAAATCGAATTCGAAGTAACTTAATTATGGGAAGATACGATTCGGCGAAAGGGATGACGCGAGAATCATATGCGATTGAGAAATTTACTGTAGCGAAGCAATTGGATCCTCCTTTAGAAGATAAAATTATTATAAGGTATTTAGCAAGTCATTTTAACGCTGAAGTAAAGCGATACATAACGACGCAAAATATAGTGGATAGAGATACGTTTATTGATTATTTGCAGAGATATGATGATTGGGAAAATGATTATGAAATTGAAAATAATGTTAGGGATCGACGCACGAATTTTATAAGGAATACGGACACTCGGGATAATTATCGAAGGAACAATTATAATTATGATCGCGGAAGAAATTTTAATAGGGGGAACTATGGAAACTTTAATAATGATTTTAGGCAAAACAGGAATACTGGTCAGATACCAAGGCAACGAATGGAGAGAACGAATCATGAGGAAATAATAGAGTAATAAATAGACATGAAAATGATGATCGACGGACGCAAGCTAGAAATATTAATAGTATGGAAATAAGAAATACGAATTGCACAGATACAGGAATAATGAGTCAGGCAGGACCTTCGACGCGAAATCAGGATTTTTGAGTACGGACGAACCAAGGAAAATTCTACGAATTAACGGATATGAACACCAGCGCGAGTTTATTAAATATGAAATGGATAATGAATTAGGAAGATTTGAAAGGAACTTATTACCAATAATTAATTTAAAGGTGGAAGATAGAATAGTTAAAGTGTTAATTGATACTGGAGCAGAAGCATCACTTGTTGCGGAAGAGTTTGTTAAACGAGAAAAATTGGGGGATAAAGCGATACCTATAGCGAGGTGTAATTTAGTGGTACCAAATAATAAGAGATTTAGTGTAATAAATGAAATGGTAATTCTGAGATGTGAAATGGGGGATGAAATATGGGAAAATGATTTTATGGTAGTACCTGGACTGAAGATAGATGTTATATTTGGGATGAATATGATAGATAAGTTGGGGTTGAAGATAAATGCGGAATGCAAAGAGATTGAGTGTAATGGGAAATATATTAAATGGTATGAAGAGGGGAATATTGTAATAGAAGACGACTGCGTAAATATTAATCAGTTTAGTGAAGAGATAAATAATGGGGTAATGAAAATGAAGATATTAAGTGTCCAGATGATTTAAGAAATAGGGTGAATATATTATTGAATAAGCATTCAGAATTAATTGGGTTGAAGTCGAGAATTGCCACGGGTTATGTGCACAAGTTGGAAGTAACGAATACAGAGCCGTTTAACACTAAAATATATCCTATTCCAGTAGCATATAGGAATAGAGTGAAGGAAGAAATTGAGGAAATGTTACGTGAAGGTATTATAGAAAACTCCAGTACACATTTTGTGAATCCATTAGTCGTCGTGAAGAAAATGATGATAGCATTAGGTTATGTTTGGATGCAAGAAAGATAAATAAGCGAACGAAGTCGCAATACAATTGTCCACCAACGATGGAAAGCATATTAGCAAGAATAGGTAATAAGAAAATCTATAGCAAATTAGACTTAAAGAATTCATTTTGGTTGATTCCATTAGCGCGAAAATCAAGGAAATATACGGGCTTTTCTGTAGAGGGAAGAATATATCAATTTAGGGTGGTCCCGTTTGGTTTGTCCTCGAGTACGCTTGCATTGGTGAAGGCGATGCAGAATATTTTGGGACCGTATGAGGAATTTTGTATCCACTACGTGGATGACGTGTTGATATTTAGTGATAGTGTGGAACAACACTTTGTTCATTTAGAAAAAATATTATTAGAATTAAATATAGCAGGTTTAAGGTTAAATTTAAAGAATTGCGAATTCTTTCAAGATAAAGTTAAATTTCTGGGATATCAAATCAGCACGGAGGGCATATTTATAGATAAAAATATGATTGAGAAATATAGATTAAAAGGACCCAGATTTAAGAATAGAAAGGGGGAGGTTAGAAATAAATAAGCTTAATTGACCCATGCAAAGACAGATGAATAGATAAAAGGAAATGTAAAATAAATTATGAATAGGTATACATAGAAAAATAGAATAGGATTCGAATATAAGAATAGGTATAGGTATGAATAGTATAGTATAATAGGACATAGGTATGAGATAAATAAAATGTAAATATGAGTTTAATAAAGAAAAAGTTGGATTTCAAAATGGAAATAAAAATATAATAATTTCATACTAATGTGAGTTTAAGTTCACGTAAGGCGCCAAAAAGGACATTGATATAAAATTCTATATTTTAATTTGGGGGAATTATGCTGTGATAAGGGGTTGTTTAAGGGGGCACGTTATAGTAAAGGTCGTTCAGGAATGAGTAGTTAGAATAGGCAGCAGAAAACTGCACTTATTTAAGGAAATAATTAAGAAATAGACATAGTTTGTAGATAGTAAGTAGTCAACACCCTGTACATAAAGTAGAAATAGCTTTTGGGCGACGCAGGTAAACATAGGAAGACGCATAGTTGGCGTAGGAATGAGAAATACATGTATTAAGTAGATAGCAAACATTAAATACCCTGTAGATAAAGTTTAGTTAATTTAGGTAAAACAAATAAGGATATTTTTCAGTGGAAGCACGCTTATATTTAGAAATAAATGATAAAGTGTAATTAGACACGCATTAAAAAAAAGAGTTCCAGACGATTAAATTAATACGGATATAGAAATAGAGTTTCAGGTAGTTAATATAAATGCGTACAAAGATCTAACCATTTTGATAAGAGAAATGATTAAAATTGCGTGAATCGCATGTAAACATGAAAATTTAAAGTCGAGTTGCATCAGTTGTTTATGGAAAAGCAAGTAATCTATCAAAATACAGCATGTTGATAACGAAAGACAGCTGCGGGTAGGTTGTGATTATGGGGAATCGTGGAGCATTACATCAGAAACTGCTCTAAATGAAATTATTTGATTGGTCAGAAACAAGCGACGAGTTCTAGACCATACCCACGGATGGAGTGGGAATTCGAGAATATATTAGCAAGCACCTTGATAAGAAAGTCAGTTTTGAACTCAACGAAGGCCGAAGTTCGTTGCCATTAAAACAAAGTAATACGTAATAATTATAAAAGTGAAATAAAATGAGTGCGAATATGAAGATTATAATTGCCGTTTAAACGTAAGTACGCTTTTAATAAATTTATTGTAAACTAAGACATAAAAATAATAGGGCTTCGAGGTCTGAGGGAAATAGACTATGATTCTGATGTTAAGGGAAAAATACAGTAATACAATTTAGATGTCCAGGGGAAAAGAAGAATAATACAATTTTGAAGTACAGGGGTGAAACAAACTACAATTTTAAGTCTGGGGCAAGAATGATAAAAGTCTAAGTTTGAAGAATTGAAATAAATTGGGGTGTATAATTTAATAATGGTGGTCCATAGCGTAATGGCAATAATTTGAATGGAATCCAGAATTGGGAAGATCATTTTATTGGAAGCGTCGATGTGAAAAAAGATAAAACCAGGTCAGATTTTTAGTTATAAGACATTTGTTTTTCTATATAAATTTTTACTTTATTTTTTTTATATTGAATTTGCTAAATATGATATGCTTGTGAAAAAGTCAACAAAAGAGGTTGCATACGTATAGAATGAGTAATATGATAACAGGTTTAGAATATTCTACACTTTGTTGGTAAAAATAATAAGTTTTTTTGGTGACTTTGGGTTTTTGAGTAAATAGTAGAAGGTTGTTAATAAATGAAATTTATAAGGTTAACTAAATAAAAAATGTATTTCAAATAATTTCAAAAGCTGTACATAACATATTGGTTTCATTATATAAAATCGAAATTTACTGAATTCTATAATTCCAAATAAATGCTAGCCGAGGTCATAAGATTTAAATAGTACAAAGGCGGAGCCACAAGTTGAATAGGAAATTGATAACCCGCAAGGCGGTAACGTATCGAATTTTGCCATTGGTAGATAAAGTTGTTTAAAGATAAAGTCCAGTTGATAGCAATATTGAGAAGACAGCCGGAGGAGGAGATAATTACAATTTATAATGAATATTAAAATGGTGGTCCAATAATTTAGAGTACGTAGAAAATTGATAAGACGCACAACGAAGGGGATCAAGAATTCCAGTTCATAGTAATAAAATAACAGCCCAAAGTAGGGCAGGAAAATTACGCGAATAGCATAGCAATAAAGATGTCGCACCAACGTTAGGGCACGAATTAGAGCACGATTTTACCACGGTAAAATAACCTGAGATTAAGAGGCGCGAATTAAATTAAATTAAATTTTAAAATACGACCGTAAGAGTAAAAAATAAATTAATTAAACTAAACAGGGGATTTGAAAAGTTTCAATTAAAGGAAAAATAGAGAAATTTGTACAGTAATTAAAGTTAGGTAGATTTATTTAGTATTTAAAAGTTTAGAGTAAAAATAGTAATTTCAAAATGGAGAAAGGATCCCAAGAAAACATAACGTTGGAGAGAAGTTTGAGTGAAGAAAGGCGAACTTCACAAGAAACCAAAATGTTGGATATCTTAATGGCATTAAATGATAAAATGGATAAGAGTGAACAAGCCATAAATACAGTTAAAACAAAAATGGAGAAATACAGCGAGAAATTGGAGAGTGAAATTAAGATTCTTAGTAATGGTCTGCAAGAAACGAATCACACTATCGCTGAGATTAAGGCACAAATGAATGTAAAATTGGGAGAGTTTCTGAGGAAATAGACGGTTTATGGGATCATATTTCTTTAGTTAAAACGAAACAAGAAGAGTACGAAAGCGAGTCCAACAATAAAATTACGAATTTAAATATTAAATTAGGAAAAATTGAAGAAAATTGCGAAACGGAATTCAGAACAATAAATCAAGAAATAAATAATTTAAAAGGTAATCCAATAAATTTTAATAGAGAATCAAATAGGTTAATTCAAACGAATCTTTCAATTGAACAGTTTACGAAATTTTACGGGGACGGAAAATTAAATCCTAAGATATTTCTTAAAAATTTTAAAATATTGATACAGGGATCTACAGATGAATTATTCAAATTAAATTTAATTAGGGCAATATTAAGAGGGAATGCTGAAAGATGGTACAATTTAGTTGAGAGTGAAATAGAAACATTGAACAGTTTGAAAGCAAATTTTTACGTCAATTCTAGAATGACAATCAGCAAAATCGAATTCGAAGTAACTTAATTATGGGAAGATACGATTCGGCGAAAGGGATGACGCGAGAATCATATGCGATTGAGAAATTTACTGTAGCGAAGCAATTGGATTCTCCTTTAGAAGATAAAATTATTATAAGGTATTTAGCAAGTCATTTTAACGCTGAAGTAAAGCGATACATAACGACGCAAAATATAGTGGATAGAGATACGTTTATTGATTATTTGCAGAGATATGATGATTTGGAAAATGATTATGAAATTGAAAATAATGTTAGGATCGACGCACGAATTTTATAAGGAATACGGAGACTCAGGATAATTATCGAAGGAACAATTATAATTATGATCGCGGAAGAAATTTTAATAGGGGAACTATGGAAACTTTAATAATGATTTTAGGCAAAACAGGAATACTGGTCAGATACCAAGGCAACGAATGGAGAGAACGAATCATGAGGGAAATAATAGAGTAATAAATAGACAGGAAAATGATGATCGACGGACGCAAGCTAGAAATATTAATAGTATGGAAATAAGAAATACGAATTGCACAGATACAGGGATAATGAGTCAGGCAGGACCTTCGACGCGAAATCAGGATTTTGAGTACGGACGAACCAAGGAAAATTCTACGAATTAACGGATATGAACACCAGCGCGAGTTTATTAAATATGAAATGGATAATGAATTAGGAAGATTTGAAAGGAACTTATTACCAATAATTAATTTAAAGGTGGAAGATAGAATAGTTAAAGTGTTAATTGATACTGGAGCAGAAGCATCACTTGTTGCGGAAGAGTTTGTTAAACGAGAAAATTGGGGATAAAGCGATACCTATAGCGAGGTGTAATTTAGTGGCACCAAATAATAAGAGATTTAGTGTAATAAATGAAATGGTAATTCTGAGATGTGAAATGGGGATGAAATATGGGAAAATGATTTTATGGTAGTACCTGGACTGAAGATAGATGTTATATTTGGGATGAATATGATAGATAAGTTGGGGTTGAAGATAAATGCGGAATGCAAAGAGATTGAGTGTAATGGGAAATATATTAAATGGTATGAAGAGGGGAATATTGTAATAGAAGACGACTGCGTAAATATTAATCAGTTTAGTGAAGAGATAAATAATGGGGGTAATGAAAATGAAGATATTAAGTGTCCAGATGATTTAAGAAATAGGGTGAATATATTATTGAATAAGCATTCAGAATTAATTGGGTTGAAGTCGAGAATTGCCACGGGTTATGTGCACAAGTTGGAAGTAACGAATACAGAGCCGTTTAACACTAAAATATATCCTATTCCAGTAGCATATAGGAATAGAGTGAAGGAAGAAATTGAGGAAATGTTACGTGAAGGTATTATAGAAAACTCCAGTACACATTTTGTGAATCCATTAGTCGTCGTGAAGAAAAATGATGATAGCATTAGGTTATGTTTGGATGCAAGAAAGATAAATAAGCGAACGAAGTCGCAATACAATTGTCCACCAACGATGGAAAGCATATTAGCAAGAATAGGTAATAAGAAAATCTATAGCAAATTAGACTTAAAGAATTCATTTTGGTTGATTCCATTAGCGCGAGAATCAAGCAAATATACGGGCTTTTCTGTAGAGGGAAGAATATATCAATTTAGGGTGGTCCCGTTTGGTTTGTCCTCGAGTACGGCTGCATTGGTGAAGGCGATGCAGAATATTTTGGGACCGTATGAGGAATTTTGTATCCACTACGTGGATGACGTGTTGATATTTAGTGATAGTGTGGAACAACACTTTGTTCATTTAGAAAGAATATTATTAGAATTAAATATAGCAGGTTTAAGGTTAAATTTAAAGAAGTGCGAATTCTTTCAAGATAAAGTTAAATTTCTGGGATATCAAATCAGCACGGAGGGCATATTTATAGATAAAAATATGATTGAGAAATATAGATTAAAAGGACCCAGATTTAAGAATAGAAAGGGGGAGGTTAGAAATAAATAAGCTTAATTGACCCATGCAAAGACAGATGAATAGATAAAAGGAAATGTAAAATAAATTATGAATAGGTATACATAGAAAAATAGAATAGGATTTGAATATAAGAATAGGTATAGGTATGAATAGTATAGTATAATAGGACATAGGTATGAGATAAATAAAATGTAAATATGAGTTTAATAAAGAAAAAGTTGGATTTCAAAATGGAAATAAAAATATAATAATTTCATACTAATGTGAGTTTAAGTTCACGTAAGGCGCCAAAAAGGACATTGATATAAAATTCTACACTTTAATTTGGGGGAATTATGCTGTGATAAGGGGTTGTTTAAGGGGGCACGTTATAGTAAAGGTCGTTCAGGAATGAGTAGTTAGATTAGGCAGCAGAAAACTGCACTTATTTAAGGAAATAATTAAGAAATAGACATAGTTTGTAGATAGTAAGTAGTCAACACCCTGTGCATAAAGTAGAAATAGTTTTTGGCGACGCAGGTAAACATAGGAAGACGCATAGTTGGCGTAGGAATGAGAAATACATGTATTAAGTAGATAGCAAACATTAAATACCCTGTAGATAAAGTTTAGTTAATTTAGGTAAAACAAATAAGGATATTTTTCAGTGGAAGCACGCGTATATTTAGAAATAAATGATAAAGTGTAATTAGACACGCATTAAAAAAAAGAGTTCCAGACGATTAAATTAATACGGATATAGAAATAGAGTTTCAGGTAGTTAATATAAATGCGTACAAAGATCTAACCATTTTGATAAGAGAAATGATTAAAATTGCGTGAATCGCATGTAAACATGAAAATTTAAAGTCGAGTTGCATCAGTTGTTTATGGAAAAGCAAGTAATCTATCAAAATACAGCATGTTGATAACGAAAGACAGCTGCGGGTAGGTTGTGATTATGGGGAATCGTGGAGCATTACATCAGAAACTGCTCTAAATGAAATTATTTGATTGGTCAGAAACAAGCGACGAGTTCTAGACCATACCCACGGATGGAGGGAATTCGAGAATATATTAGCAAGCACCTTGATAAGAAAGTCAGTTTTAAACTCAACGAAGGCCGAAGTTCGTTGCCATTAAAACAAAGTAATACGTAATAATTATAAAAGTGAAATAAAATGAGTGCGAATATGAAGATTATAATTGCCGTTTAAACGTAAGTACGCTTTTAATGAATTTATTGTAAACTAAGACATAAAAATAATAGGGCTTCGAGGTCTGAGGAAATAGACTATGATTCTGATGTTAAGGAAAATACAGTAATACAATTTAGATGTCCAGGGAAAAGAAGAATAATACAATTTTGAAGTACAGGGTGAAACAAACTACAATTTTAAGTCTGGGGCAAGAATGATAAAAGTCTAAGTTTGAAGAATTGAAATAAATTGGGGTGTATAATTTAATAATGGTGGTCCATAGCGTAATGGCAATAATTTGAATGGAATCCAGAATTGGGGAAGATCATTTTTATTGGAAGCGTCGATGTGAAAAAAGATAAAACCAGGTCAGATTTTTAGTTATAAGACATTTGTTTTTCTATATAAATTTTTACTTTATTTTTTTTATATTGAATTTGCTAAATATGATATGCTTGTGAAAAAGTCAACAAAAGAGGTTGCATACGTATAGAATGAGTAATATGATAACAGGTTTAGAATATTCTACACTTTGTTGATAAAGATAATAAGTTTTTTTGGTGACTTTGGGTTTTTGAGTAAATAGTAGAGGGTTGTTAATAAATGAAATTTATAAGGTTAACTAAATAAAAAATGTATTTCAAATAATTTCAAAAGCTGTACATAACATATTGGTTTCATTATATAAAATCGAAATTTACTGAATTCTATAATTCCAAATAAATGCTAGCCGAGGTCATAAGATTTAAATAGTACAAAGGCGGAGCCACAAGTTGAATAGGAAATTGATAACCCGCAAGGCGGTAACGTATCGAATTTTGCCATTGGTAGATAAAGTTGTTTAAAGATAAAGTCCAGTTGATAGCAATATTGAGAAGACAGCCGGAGGAGGAGATAATTACAATTTATAGTGAATATTAAAATGGTGGTCCAATAATTTAGAGTACGTAGAAAATTGATAAGGCGCACAACGAAGGGGATCAAGAATTCCAGTTCATAGTAATAAAAATAACAGCCCAAAGTAGGGGCAGGAAAATTACGCGAATAGCATAGCAATATATATATATATATATATATATATATAACTATATAAAAATTCATACTTGCAACCCCCGTGTATGCATGCAAATACACGTCCTTTCTCTCCAACCATGTATGCAAAGATTCACTCAATACCTGTTTCGAGTATGCAATACCCACTGTTGTTCCAATCTCTGCAATACCTCTGAGGTAATTTATCCTCACCAGGGTTGATAATGCTTAACACGGGTGTTGATACATTTTGTGCTCGAAACTCTTGATATCTCCTACTGCTGTAACAACTTGGTTTGGAATCGGGCTTCCAAAATTCAAACTTTCACAATCAATCAATAATGAACCATATAGGTATGTTTAAGCATCCTGTTCTTTGCAGTTAATAAACCTGCCCCTCCTACCATTGACCGCCTTACAGCTTAACCATTTCGTTGTCTAATTACACTTAAATTTATTACTATTTAATTCTCTTTTAAGCGCCGAACTTATCTGTGTCCTTTATCCACTATTTAAATTCACTACTCTTTCCGTAATAAATGTACTAATTCTTATATTTGTTCACTAAACATTACTTTAATTTACCGCTATGCGACCTTACCGCGTAACACGCCCTAGCTCCAGGCTAGTTACGTTTCATTTTCACGCCTACTTTCATCTATTTTTGGTCTTTGTGTGTCTTGGTGAGCTTTGTGTATCGTGTGTCGAATTTTCTCTATCACTGTGTTTATATACCTTTGATCACGTGATTGTTGTAGCCAATCAAAAATCTTACATATTTCACAATTGTATATCTTCCCTACATGTGCTTTAGGTTAATGGTTTAAATCCATTTTTATTATTGCCATTGCTAATTGAAATTACCCTATAATTAAATTTAAGTTATTCTGCAATATTCTAAAGTATTTCCTGTTAATATTTTTATAGATATCACGAAAAATTACATTTTATTACGTACTTCCGGTTTTGAATTTTCTAGAACAAACTGGCATTTCCTTTGGCGGCTAAATTAAAAATCTTCTACATTTCACAGGATGTTAGTTATCAGCTAAAAGGTTATGTTCATTTAAAGTGTCAATTGTCACCCAAAGTCAAACTAGGATTGGATAACTATCTTAATTCAGGTCAGTGATAGGTTACATTTTAGATAGAATTGTTTATGATTAGCCGACAATATTATTTGAAATTTAAATTAATTTAAAAATGTTCTTGGGTGTTACAAGACCCAGAAGAAATAGAAATCATACACTCAACACAAAACGAAGAACCAAAAACCGCAATTAAAATTTTAAATAAAGCTATAGATATAAAACCAAATCAATTCATAGTTACCGAAGTTTTAACCAACTTCAATACAGTAAAATATACAAAATCAGATAATAAGAAAATATATCAAATTCAAATAACTAAAGACGATAACGAGGATCAGATAATTAAAATTTTAAAAAATATACCCCAGAGAAAAATGTTTTTACTTTTATTTCACCACAGAACATTTATACAAAAGATTTTCAGAATTATATATTACACTATTTAATAACTCAGGCCCTGAAATCATCAGATGTACACGAAAATTAATAACTTTAGATGACCCTGACGAAATAAATGACGTAATTAGAAACAAACACGAAGGCAAAACCAACCATCGTGAAATCAACGAAACACTAAAACAACTCATAAGGAGATATTACTTTAAAGACATGAAAGAATTAACCACGGATTTTATTAACCAATGCGAATTATGCGACAAAGCAAAATACGACAGGTCACCCCCTTAATGTTAACTAAAACACCCGACAAGCCTTTTCAAAAATTACATGCAGACACTCTGGTAGTAGAAGCCCAAAACTTTTTAACAATTGTAAACGCATTCACCAAAGTAGGCCAAGCGATACCCATCACTCCAAAAAATAGTATCAATGTAACTCAAGCGTTCTTACAATATTTTACATTTTACGGTACACCAGAAACAATAAATTTAGACAATGGCAGCGAATTTATAAATAAAACAATACAAAATACCCTAGAATTCCATAAAATAAAAATTCATTTTATAACGGAAAATCACCCGGAATCAAATGAATTAATTGAAAGATTACACCTAACCTTATTAGAACAAATTAAACTGTTAAGATTAACTAATAAGAAAGAGCATATCACTAATTTAATGTCATACACACTAATTGCTTACAACACGATCCACACATCAACTAATTTTACACCCCTCGATTTAACATCAGGACATTCAGATTCCCGCAACCCTTACGATATACACTACAACAAAGAGAAGTATACCAACAGTATACTAAAGACCATAAAGAAAAATTAAAAATAACTTATGATAATGTAAAAAATAAATTAGATGACGATAAAGAACGTATTACAACAACCCGCAATAAAAATGCGGATATATGTAAATTTTCAATAGGATAAACCGTTTACGAAAAAAAATTAAAATGTAAGAGACACAAAACGGCCCCCCAGAAATTTAGGTCCGTTTAAAATCAAAAAGATATCAGACAAAAAAGTAGCCGTAGTAAATAACGGAAAAATAGTACAATATAGTCACTTAAAGAATTTAAGACACCCTGTAACTTCAGATGGACAGCCATCACCCTTGCCGTCAACCTCCACCCAGGTAGAACGGACGACAACGACATATTAGTCGAAGACATTAAAAACAACTCTGGTATACTACCAGTAAAATTGGGAAGTATGCAAAACACAATAGATTATTGGACATTCGCACAGAAAATAAATTTAATAGATTAATACCAACAGACCAAATCACAAGACGAAAAAGAGGACCTATTAACGGATTAGGTAATATTATAAACGCTATCACAGGCAATTTAGACAACCAAGATACTGAACGATATGACAACGCAATACAACAACTAATTGAAACCCAGAATGCCATAAAAACCATTGTTAAAAATCAAATATCTTTAACCTAGTCAACCATAACAAAATTTAATGATACACTAAGAAAGCTAGTACAAAACCAAGACAGTATAACAAACAGAATACTAAGCCTTGAAAATAACAAAAACCACGATGCTAGGAATGCAAGATTTAATCAGATTTAACACGATATTTAACCAAATGATATCAACCCTTACTGTAATTCAACAAATTTTAGCCACATTAAGAAACGCTGTAACATTTGCTAAACTGTTCACATTACACGCTAGTATAATAGAATCAATAGATTTATTAAATAAATTATTAAGAATCAGATCACTTATAACTAACAGTAAACTACCCTTTGAAGTAACAGAATCTAACATTCTCACATTTGAAAAAATAGCCATAGTAAAAGGTTATGTAAAGAATCATGAAATTACGTTTTTAATAGAAATCCCCATTGTAGAGAGCAACACTTATAATTATTACCATTTATTTGATTTCCCCATGAAAGTTACTAACAAAACTCTAGTTATTATCCTAGAACCAAGTTCCTTTCCCTGAATGAACTTAGGTATGGCTTCACGAATGAAAAATGCAAAGAGGTAGCACCAAGTCAATATTTATGTCAATCATTAAGGACAACAGCTATTCAAACAGATAGCCCTTGTGAAGTACAACTATTAAGATTCTCTAATCACTATGAGAATTGTGATGCAAAACCAGTACAAATTACGTATGAAAAAATTCAAAAAGTTGCGGACAACAAATGGATTGCTGTATTTCCGCAAGAAGTAATTGCAACCAAGACGAAAACAATTTAGCATTAACTGGAAGTAAAGTAATCACCATAAAGGAAGATTGCTATTTAAAATTAAAAAACGAAATTATTAGAGTATACCAAGACCCAACAGTAACGAAGAAATTCGCAAATTTACCGGAACTACAGTTCTAGATTACACAACCCGAAAACGACGAAATCAGCAAGAAACCAATGCAACTAGAGCATCTAGACTTAGACGACCTCAACCAAGCCGTAAAGTTAATGGACAGTTACAAAGAACACAGAAGAATTAAAAGTGCCAAAACTACATTATGACAACATAAGTGTTTGAACAATTTTATTAATTATTGTAATCATTTTATTAACTATGTATTTATTGTACAAAATGTATCTTAAATATAGAAGCAAAGAAACTAATTTTAGTCATAAAAACAAGAAACAAAGGTAAATAAAGAAATAATAATTGAACCCTCAGAGACAATGAGTTTTAAAAATTAGGTAAAACCCTTAATTTTCATCTACGTCGGGAGGAGTTACATATCCCCCAAATTAGGATATATATGTAATCAAATAGAATTATTAAAACTTAAGTTAGATTGTTACAATGTATAAATTGAAGGACATAGTACAACAGGTTAATGGAAGTTCATAAACCAGTCATGAGAAAGAATGTGAATACTTTGTATTCCAGACGTAACATGACACTGCAAGTGCAGGTCACAATAGACTATAAGAAACTTACTGTTAGAATTAAGATTACTAAGAAGTAATACCTTGTATCAAATAAATAGCAGACATGCGCTCCGCAGTTCCCACAAGCAATGTGAAGGGCAGGGATAGCATAAATACCTCAAGAGCCCAAGAAGGCCAGTCAGTCCAGAGCATCACAACTTTAAAATTGTTGGTTTTTCAGCTACTCACCCTAATTTTAGTTAATTTAAAGTGAATGTCAACTTAGAATATTTTTGATCCCAATACGTTACTGCATATAACGTACCTGTAGTTAAAATTAATATTGTAATTTCTGTTTAAAATAAATTGATAAGAGTTTTTTGGAAGAAGCCTTTTTAAAAAGCCACTCCAAAGGGTCCAAAACCTATATCGCTTATTATACAAATTTTGGTGAATTTCGCCTGTCTTATTCAGGTATATGAAGTGTTAGAAAGGAGTGGGTAAAAATTCTCTGTTATCATATAGTCGTTCACTCTGTGCGGAGTATCACTGAGCTAGTCGGGGCATAAATTTAATTGTGTTAATTATAAATTATTTCAAGAGCACAGAAAGGTGACGATCAACAGGCAATTGGTCGTTATACATCTGACGAGCGGCGATATCGTAGCAAAGAAAATCGGCGACCCAACGAGAAGCTCAACAAACTTAAAAGACTCGAATTTAGGTGATAGTTAGTGGTAGAAAATCAAAGATACAACTTAAGAAATTGAAGTATAGGTTAGGGGTTATAGACGTAATTAAAAATTTATTGGCAGACAGAAAACAAGGTTAGAACCTTGATTTAAATATAGAAAGTGGTAGAAATTAGAATTTTAGGGTTTATTGTAAATATTTAAATTAAAATAGATAAAAGAATGCAGGAAATTGGGAATACGTTGAGGACTGAAGGAGTGGAGATAGGATCTCAGGAAAGTGTATTCTTAGAAGATACACAGACTGAAACTGCAGGGAGAGTATGCTACGGTTCGAGGATAAATAAATAACAAACCAAACTGGAATCTGGTGCTTTATTTAATCTTGCCCGTGTAGTTTGAGGTAATACAAAATCGATAAACAAACACTACACTTATTTATTATTACAACAATAAAAATGCACCGGCTAGCGTATAACATAAACTTGTACAAAATGCTTAAACATATCTATATACGACACGTGCACATCCAACTAGGATGATAGCCCGCGCTCAACTCCCTTTATATGGCGCGTACCAACTCAAATTATTACTATACAGGGGCGTACCTGCTACATTACCCCCAACAAAAACATGCTAAATTGAAACAAAATTTAAATGTTTTTGTTAATCCCTAAAACTGAAAAGCATACACAACATTACTAAAAAAACTCATGTGCTTAAAAGTTACAGTAACCCTATATTGTCACAGTAGGCAAGAATACTTAAACGCAAAAACAAACAGAAACATTATGGCATCAAACCGCCTTTATACTCCGCAACATAATGAGGAGCAACCCCTATAAAAAGCAACAAAAAAAAACGCTACCTAAATATACTATAACGGGACGTGGCGCTCGCAATACAACGACAACGAGCAAGGGGGGATTTCAAATTGAATTCTAATTTACACTAAAATCGCTAATGAGGTAAGCAAGGCAAATGCTTATCGGGGCAGTCGGAGCAATCAGCTTCAATGTACCCTGAGCTAACCCAGTACCGAGGCGGGGAGTGGGGTAAACCATCAACCAAACCTCTTACCAAAAATGAGCACCACCTAACTCTAACAGCTGGGCTCCGACGGAACTGAGATAGGAAATTCCTAACGATCACAAATAATACCCACACAGCATACAATCCAGCTAACATACGTTGACACACAGTAATGTAAACCTCATAGCTATTCAATACGTTTACTATACAAGAATATATCAAATTAATAACAATAAACACATATACTATAATTTAATTAATAACTGGACTTACCCACTTGTTATGGTGCAACTTTAACGATACCAATACATCGGTTGACTAATTCAAATTTTACTTTAAACTCAAATATTAACACAGCCAACAAGGCAACATAAACCTGCGACCATACGGTCGATTTAAAAGACTATTACGCAATTAAGGGGTTGCACTAGGATCCTAGCAGGATAACCCTTAAGTACTGAGGGTATCTGCAATAATACCTGTAATAATAATAGGCGGGTCGTTGGCTTAGTTTTACATACTCTATTAAGTATTGTGAATATGCAAAGTTCAACACCTAAACTAGAATTCAATCCTATTATAATAAGCCCAATAATGTTACAATGTAATTCACCAGCATGCAAAGTCAACCAAACGGTTGCGATGATAGAAATAAGATATGGAACGGACTCGCCAACTGCTGATGTGGATGGCGATGTTCCAGCTCAAATGGCGCGTGCAGGTAGAATATCGCTACCAATTATCTCACATGGGTCCACTGGATCCTTACTTGTAAACATCTTCTTCTTTTAATTACAGATGCCACATCTAGAACTCGAAATTCAACATACAGGTTACAACGGTACTAGAACATAGAATAGCAGAACGTACAACGTGCAATGTGGAACAAAACGTAGAACATAAATCTTGAACGGAACTGAAGTAAAACTTGACTTAGAATTAGAACTAGAATTTGAACCCTAAAATAAAATCCCCTAATTACAGTCAGTAAAATCGCGGCTTACCGATCCACAATCGGGTTCAATGTGCAAACAAACGAAATGTGTAACAAGTGGTTACCAAATAGCAGTCGAGGACTCAACTTTTTGAATCGCCGTAATCCCAATTAGGCAATAAGGAAAATTATATTCAATTACCTCAGAATAATTTCCTTTCAAATTAATTCGCTAAAATCCCTTCAACGAAGGCGGGCATATATACGAACCCAAAGCATAAATTAAAAGTGTACGATTCAAATGAAGAATTATGTGAAGATGATACCACTAAAGCTGGTCTGCAAACTCGTACCTGATAACGCGCTATCAATATTAAAGTATGTACAATCTAATACGGAAAGAATTAACTATTTAATACACTGCTAAAAATCAAAAGTCGTCGTGAAAATTTCAACCGTAACATCCCCACTTACCCAAAAATGATTAACCTATGGTGGGGTTCGAACCCACGCACAAACATATCGAGACATCGAATCCGAAACTTCTTCGCCTCCAAGCAACTGTAGGCAATCAATTCATTCGAAGTCCAGCACAGGGAACAGATCCAACAATTGTCGAACAGTACAACGTAATATTTCCCAAATACTGAAATTCAAACTCCAGAATGGACAACAAAAAAACAACAACAACAACAACAAAAGAACTCACAAACATAGTCAAGGATCAGGACGCAAATCCTTGGCATGCCAAATACCAACCTTACGACCTTCAGCAGATTCTAACTGATAGGTCCACGGTGAAACGCATTCGGACACGATAAAAGGACCAACATATTTGGGTGCAAGTTTACTTGAAAAATATTCGGCGGCATTCGATTGCACGAAATTTCTGTGCCATACTTTCTGACCAACAACATAGCGATCGGGACGACGTCGTAAGTCATACACCTTTTTGCTACGACGATGAACAATATCGAAACTGAATTGTTGCAAACGGACACTCCAGCGCGCTAAGCGACCGGCAGGGTCCTTTAAATTATCTAGCCAAAGTAAAGCAAAATGGTCCGTGACAATAGTGAAATGGGATCCTTCAATATAAGACCTAAACTTGCCAATAGCCCACACTACAGCAAGACATTCTTTTTCAGTAGCGGTAAATTTCCGCTCGCTAGGACTTAAAGATCTACTAATATAACTTATAACCTTTTCGCCACCGGGATGAAGTTGGGACAAAACAGCGCCCAAGCCATAATCACTGGCATCGGTTTGAATTGTAAACGGCAATTCAAAGTTGGGACAACTCATAATGGGAGCCGACACAAGAAAATTTTTGATTTCGGTGAATGCGAGTTCGCATTCATCAGTCCATAAAAATTTGTGGCCTTTTCGCATTAATTTATTTATTGGAGCCACTACCGTAGAGAAATTCGGTAGGAAACGACGGTACCAGCCGCAGAGGCCTAGGAAGCGGCAAACTTCAGAAACATTGCTGGGTTGAGGGAGATCTAAAATAGCCGAAACTTTCTCGGGGTCGACATGTAAACCATCTTGATCAACAACATATCCCAGATATTTGATTTCGGGTCTACAAAAGTGGCATTTTTCCCGAGCTACAGTCAAACCAGCCGATCTTAAACGACTGAAAATTTCTTTAGTTACTTCAAGATGTTTATTAAAATCATTTGTGGCTATAACCAAATCGTCAAGATAGACGTACACGTAGGAATCGAGGTCGAGACCAATAACGCGGTCGATAAGTCGCTGCCAAGTGGCAGGGCTGTTATGCAAACCGAAAGGCATTCGGTTGAACTCAAAGAGGCCTCTATCCGGGACGCTAAAAGCGGTAATCGGGCGGGACGTTTCGGCTACAGGCACTTGCCAGTATGCACTCTTAATGTCTATGGAAGTAAGGTACTTGGCATCTCGTAGTTTGTCGAGGGTCGCTGAAACTAAAGGTAAAGGGTAGGCATCGCGTTCGGTGACTTTGTTTACTTTACGATAGTCAACGCAAAATCGATAACTACCGTCTTTCTTCTTGGCCATAACAACAGGGGACGACCAAGGACTAGAAGAAGGACTAACTACACCTTGTTCTAACATAGCGTCCAGTTGGGAGTTTACAATTTTTTTAAGAGCAGGTGACAAAGGGTAAAACCTTTGCTTTATCGGTTCGGCATTCGTTCTTATCAGATGTTCTACCATATGAGTGCAACCTAAAGTGTCAGGCATCTCTTTGAACAATTGTTCAATAGTCAAATTTAAAAGTGCAGTTTGTTCCGGGTTAAGTTTATCATTCGATTGTATACTAGATAGGGTAGGCGTGACCGAAGAAAATTGCCACAAGCCGTGACGTAAGTCGGGTACTACGCCCATACTAAACCAAAAGTCGGTACCAAGAATCAATGGGTCCGGGATAGACGGAATCACCAGAACTTTAATGCAAACAACTTTGTTTTCTAATTTAATTGGCAGATTATAAGTGCCAATAATGTTACAAATTTGGCCATTCGCAACACGGCATGATGTAATGTCACTAGGTAGGAGTTTTATATTTAGTTTTCGAAGCTTATCGTAGCCTGTTTGACCTAATATGGTATGGGATGCTCCACTGTCGAGTAAACCGAGCATAGCTATACCATATATATTCACTTTAAGATAAGGGCGTTCGTCGTCTATGACACTTGCCAAAACAAAGTTAAGATTGGCTTGGATGGTGGGATTGAGTTTCTTATTAAATTTATTTACTTTAGACAAATCGATGGGGTTTGGGGGCGACACAGAGCACGCGGACCGATCTATCGGCGGCTCAATCGTCCGTTTTCCGAACATTGCGGACAATTTCGTACTGTGAAATTAGCAGTACCACATTTAAAGCAGCGTAATCTTTTGGTTGAGGGCATAATCGAAACGGGTGCCCTTCCTTGTCGCAATTCCAACACTTAATTGCAGACAAGCTAGGTTGAAACGGGTTTACGGATCGAGTAGGTGTGTCGGATAACTCATAATCTAAAAACGGATTGGTATTAGTCAGGTTAGGTTTCACTTCGACATACTTGGGACTACTGTCCTCTATAGGGCATAAAACAGCTTTGTGTTTTGGTTTATGGTAGGCTAAGTCAGGTTCGAGTAAACCTTGTGCGTTGGACGGGGGAGGACGGTATTGCTTTGCTCTCATTAATGTTTCCTCAACAGTTTGTCCTAATTCCGTTAATTCGGCTATAGTACGTATGGGGTGTAATGCTAATTGCGCTTGAATATGTGGTAACAAGTTGCGTCTAATTAATTGAACTTTACTATCCTCGGGGGGAGGGTGTCGTAATCGACTAAACATATTTTCCATCACCGAGATGAATATAACGGTTCTTTCATCGGCGCCTTGCGTCCGTGATCGAATCTCTTCTTGGAGGGTAAACTCATAATCATAAGGTAGGAATGCTTGGCGTAATCGGATTTCTAAGTCTTGCCATGAATTAATTGTATGTTTGTTTGCTCTGTACCAGATAAGTGCTTGGCCATGGAACAATTCGATTACAGAACTAAAAAGGTTATGTTTCGATATACCGCGTGAGTTGCATAGCTCTTCTACGCGCTGTAGGAAATCATTAACGCTAGTCGAACCATCAAAAGTACAATTCCATTTGTATAATGGAAGGTAATTTTTATTAGTGTCCGAGATATTTCGCCGTTTTGGGCTTGAATGTGAAATTCTTACTGGTTCAATAAAGGGATTATCGTCATTTAAACTCATGTTGTTAACATGTGTTACTTCAGGTAGTAATAGATTGGGCTCATCTAAAACATGGCCAGAACTATTTTGTGGTATACCTAAATCAATCAAGGACGTTTCAATCGACACTTGTCTTGTTACAGCGGTTTTATTCTGAATTTCTGTTAGAAATTTTTTTAGAGTCAAACATTTATTTATCAGATCACTTTTTCGGCTTATTTCATCTTCGTTCGAGCAAGTAATTCGTTGTAATCGATTATCAACATGTACAAGTCGCGTAAATATCCGTTTAAATTCATTTAACTGGTTGGAATAATTAAAATTGTTCAAGTCAAAGTCTATGTCGTTAAGCTTGGTTAAGCAAATAGCAAGCTCCGTACCTGCTGAAATATTTAAATTATCATTAGGTATTAATTCACACGTAATACCTTCTAGTAATAGGTCTCTTAGTAACTTGCGCTTATTATCAACACTGCCTTTGGTTATACAAAGACCACGTATCTTTAATTCGTAATTAAGTTCATCCGATAATAGCCGGTTTACATCCATATCAATTACCAATAACAACTTTCGAAATTCAACACAATTTCTACTTGTACCTCGTATGTACAACTGACAATAATTCAATCAAACAACAGGCCAATTACATTGGACAATCAAAATATGTAAGACAAACGGCCTACCACGTTGGGCGACCAACATAACGGGACGTGGCGCTCGCAATACAACGACAACGAGCAAGGGGATTTCAAATTGAATTCTAATTTACACTAAAATCGCTAATGAGGTAAGCAAGGCAAATGCTTATCGGGGCAGTCGGAGCAATCAGCTTCAATGTACCCTGAGCTAACCCAGTACCGAGGCGGGGAGTGGGGTAAACCATCAACCAAACCTCTTACCAAAAATGAGCGCCACCTAACTCTAACAGCTGGGCTCCGACGGAACTGAGATAGGAAATTCCTAACGATCACAAATAATACCCACACAGCATACAATCCAGCTAACATACGTTGACACACAGTAATGTAAACCTCATAGCTATTCAATACGTTTACTATACAAGAATATATCAAATTAATAACAATAAACACATATACTATAATTTAATTAATAACTGGACTTACCCACTTGTTATGGTGCAACTTTAACGATACCAATACATCGGTTGACTAATTCAAATTTTACTTTAAACTCAAATATTAACACAGCCAACAAGGCAACATAAACCTGCGACCATACGGTCGATTTAAAAAGACTATTACGCAATTAAGGGGTTGCACTAGGATCCTAGCAGGATAACCCTTAAGTACTGAGGGTATCTGCAATAATACCTGTAATAATAATAGGCGGGTCGTTGGCTTAGTTTTACATACTCTATTAAGTATTGTGAATATGCAAAGTTCAACACCCTAAACTAGAATTCAATCCTATTATAATAAGCCCAATAATGTTACAATGTAATTCACCAGCATGCAAAGTCAACCAAACGGTTGCGATGATAGAAATAAGATATGGAACGGACTCGCCAACTGCTGATGTGGATGGCGATGTTCCAGCTCAAATGGCGCGTGCAGGTAGAATATCGCTACCAATTATCTCACATGGGTCCACTGGATCCTTACTTGTAAACATCTTCTTCTTTTAATTACAGATGCCACATCTAGAACTCGAAATTCAACATACAGGTTACAACGGTACTAGAACATAGAATAGCAGAACGTACAACGTGCAATGTGGAACAAAACGTAGAACATAAATCTTGAACGGAACTGAAGTAAAACTTGACTTAGAATTAGAACTAGAATTTGAACCCTAAAATAAAATCCCCTAATTACAGTCAGTAAAATCGCGGCTTACTTACCGATCCACAATCGGGTTCAATGTGCAAACAAACGAAATGTGTAACAAGTGGTTACCAAATAGCAGTCGAGGACTCAACTTTTTAAATCGCCGTAATCCCAATTAGGCAATAAGGAAAATTATATTCAATTACCTCAGAATAATTTCCTTTCAAATTAATTCGCTAAAATCCCTTCAACGAAGGCGGGCATATATACGAACCCAAAGCATAAATTAAAAGTGTACGATTCAAATGAAGAATTATGTGAAGATGATACCACTAAAGCTGGTCTGCAAACTCGTACCTGATAACGCGCTATCAATATTAAAGTATGTACAATCTAATACGGAAAGAATTAACTATTTAATACACCGCTAAAAATCAAAAGTCGTCGTGAAAATTTCAACCGTAACAATACTAAAAGAAAATTATCGCCTAGCACGCTTACGAATTTGGAAGCTAGCTACAGCCACTTAGCGGAAGCTAGAATTATGCTTCTACCGGAAACTTATATGGTTTAATATTGTAAATGTTTTGTGTACATGGGGATGTCCCAGACGAATCATCAACCACAACATAAGCATTATTATTGAGCTTTTTCTGAATAGTACAGGGGCCCTTGTAAATAAGAAAAACTTACAGATCTGACTACTTTCTGCTGACGACATTTCATGTGACCTTATCAAAACCTTATCACCCACGTTAAATTGGGTAATCTTACGAGAGGCATCTTGCTTCTTCCTACGTCTTTTGGCACGAGACATCAACTTAGATCGAGCCAACGCCACAACATTGGTTGTTCTTGGATATTTACTGGGAAAGGGGATTTTATCCACTCGGTTGATATCCAACACCTTGTCATCATGCACTTCCAAAGGGGTAAATCCAGTACTTGAATGGATAACAGTGTTGAGATAGTTCTCCATGGTTTGAATTGCATGCACCCACTTCTGGTGTTGCGCATGACAATACGTACGCAGAAGCCTCCCTATTTCTCGGTTAACCCGTTCTACCATGTTCCCCTGAGGGAAATAGACAAAAGTATGGGTCACCGTAATTTCTTCCACCTTCATCGCATTTAAATAGACACGACTACAAAATTGGGAACTGTTGTCCGACAATATAACTTTAGGTTTGCCCACTTTAAGGAAATAACTCATCAAACATCTAATCACCGCTTGAGCAGTGGCCCTCAAACAATATAAAGCTACCCTCTTACTAGAAACGTCTAATATTACAAACAAATAGGTTACACCTCCGGGACACCGAAAGAGGGCCTATAAAATCTACGCTTATCATATAATTTGGCTTGTCAACCACAACAGGAAGCATCTCGCCATTACACCTTTGTGAAATTTTTGCTCTCTGACAAATATCGCAGCTACCAACGATTTTACGAATACTGTGCTGCATTCTAGACCAATAAAGATCGCGGCACAGTGCTAAACGACATTTTTCCGCCCCGAAGTGACCCATATTAGTATGCGTTTGAGCAACCAACTTCACAATTTTAGATCTCGGTACACACAACCGAAATCCGGAAAACATTTCACTGCCCCCTCCTAAATACAAAACCCTCATGTAGGACATACCACTTCCGAATGCGTTCATCCCGCCATCTTCGCGCAACTGTTGTATAACTTTCCTAAAAAACTCATCCTCAACCTGAGTTTTTCTCAAATATTGCAAATTATTAAGAATTGGCGTAATTACCCCACTTTTCTTCAACGCATTTAATTCAAAAGTCGGTTTCTCCACTAACGACGCCTTAACCTTGAGATATCTCGACAAGGTATCTGCCACAATATTTGTCGGACCGGGGATATACTCAAACTTTAATGTAAATTGCTGGAGGTATAAACTCCACCTCAGAAGTCTAGGATTAAGCAGACGACATGTCTTTAAAAACACCAGCGCCTTATGGTCCGTGACAATGGTAATTTCATGGCCTAACAGCAAAACACCAATTTTTTAACGCGGCGATGATACTTAATGCTTCTTTCTCAGTAATCGAATAATTCCGTTCGGCGTCACGTAGCATCCGTGAATAAAAAGCAATTACTTGAATTCCTTCAGACTCTTTGACCTGATACAAGCACGAACCAATCGCATACGCAGATGCGTCAGTCTGGATAAATAATTCCGATGATGGATCCGGGTGAGTCAACATGACTATTTTACAAAAAGCCTCCTTAATCCGTATAAATGTTTCTTGTTCGCGCTCGGTCCATGACCAAGGCGACGATTTATTTAATAAATGTGTTAAAACATTACATGTGATTTTCCAATGCTCCACCCGAAGGTACTACATTGGCCAGGAAGCGAGTTTTTTTTTACCTGGAAAATTTTGAATTTTGCCGAATCCTTGCTGTTCCAAGCAAGGTAGGGATCTTTAACGTGCATGACAACACTCACACACGGGACCTCCATTTTACCTCTCATCCGAACGAGGGTGTATTTTTGCGAAAAACGCTCGCCTAACATTTTTCAAGCGGACCGTGTCGGGATTTGAACCCGGGACCTTGGGCGTAGTAGTCACACACATACCACTACGCCACGGAACCGCCCAATGTGTTAAAACAACCGTTAAATCCGAGAAACCTTTAACAAACCGTGAGTAGTAATTTACTAATCCTAAGAATCCTCTTAGGGCTCTGACATTATTTGGACGTTCAAAATCTATTATCGCTTGCACCCGTTCAGGTGTCATGCAAATTCCTTTTTCGGTGAGAAGATGGCCTACAAACCTAATTTCCCTTTTTTGCAAAACAACATTTCCCTAGCTTCAGGGTGACTCCTGCACACGCCAATCTTTCAAAAACAATTCTGATATGTCGAATATGAGCCTTCGGATTATCCGATACAATCAACAAATCATCTACGTACGGAATAACAAAACTGTCCGTATCACTACCCAGTACAAATTTTAACGCCCGAATAAAACTGACCACCGATGTAGCCAATCCAAACGGCAATACCCGAAATACGTAGGTAACGCCTGCAAATAAGAAACCCGTATATTTCTGATGGGGTTCGTACAACTTAACTTGCCAATATGACATGGCCAGGTCGACTGTAGTCAAAAAAAGCACCAGGGGGAATTTTGTATAGCAATTCAGACGCGTTTGGGGGGATGACATGGTCTTTTTTCATTTGACGATTGAGATATCGCGCATCCACGCATACTCTGGGACTACCGTCCTTCTTCTTGACAATTACGAGGGGACTGACAAACTCAGTTTGTTGCTCAACAATAACCCCCCATTCCACCAATTGATTAATCTGCTGGCTGACTTCCTTTTGATACGCCTGGAGTATCGGATAAGGTTTAATAAAGAACGAGCTTTTATCCTTCATTTTAGTTTTATAAGAATAGAATTTGACCTGGCTTATTTGAAAAACACATCAGAAAACTCGCACATTAATTCATACAACTTTTCTTTATCTTGATCTTCCAACATTTCCGCTTGATCAGCAATTTCTCGCAAGCCTAACGGATTAATTTCCAAATTTTCCGTCGGCTGTTCTACAGAACAGACGGTTTCTTCTTGTACTCTAATTTCTGCAATATATTTATCCCAACCGGCTCGTCTTTCTCTCCGTCAAAATTTATACTTACAACCGAATTGCAAAATTTTCCTGATACTGTCAGGGACTTGAAACAGACTTTAACTTTATGTTGGGTTAACCAGTCGCATCCCAAGATTAAATTACGCACTAAAGACGGCACTACCACACAAACAAACTCGAACATACAATCCTGCAATTTGAATTTCAGCAACACCTGTTCCTTAATTTTTGCCCTTTTCCTTTCAAAGCCGTCACAATAAGAGTATTACTTATAGGTAAAAATCGGAATTCGCGGATTTTACTTTTGAATCTCTTTGAACAAATTTTGAGAAATACACGACAGATGACTGCCACTGTCGATCAAAATAGGGGTAGTAATATTTTCAACACGACCTTCCACTACCGGTATCACATTTTTAAACTGATCTTCACCTTCATCACTCTCCTGCAGTAACTCAGCATTGTCCTGGGTAAACAATATATTCACCGGTTTTCCTTCTACGCCGTCCTTTCCCACTTCTTCCTTTATAACTTCATTTGAATCCTTTATTACCTGTATAGAATTAACATCCCTCCTTTGAACACTTTCTACATTTTCACTTTCAGATTTCCTATCCCGATTCCTATCATTTTGGGAATAACTTTGCCTAAAATCCCTTCTGGAATTCCACGCCTCCCAATTACCCCCGGTCCTATCTACTTCGTACCCTCTACCTCTATTTTTATTTTCCTGTTCATTATTTTGCCTCCAATTCCTTCCGCTATTAAAAACGCGCACGTCCCTACTTTCTATAAAATCATTGTACCCTCGCTGATTTTTCGACGCTCCCTGCTGACTGTATAATTCATCCAAATTCTTTAAGTACTCCTCCGTTTCATCGAAAGTCCTGTAAGCGCCACTAAAAATACCACGTTTAGTTTCGAAATCAAAGTGATGAGCCACCGGCTTTATAACCTCAAATTCCGACATCTCCTCGTCCAAAAACTTACATTCTCATGAAATAATCAATTTTCGAGCCTGATCTATATTCACCATATTTTAAATTATTGAATGCCTCTCGTCGCTTTTCAGGGTCCCAGTATATCTGCAGAAAAAGTGTCTTAAAAATTTCAAAATTAGTAAAACGCTCTTTCTTTATTAAAGCCCAATCTAAAATAGCTCCCTTCAAAGTTTTAATCGCAAAAGAAACTTGTTTATCCTCTGGGACACCTGCTTCCTCAAAAATGTCTTGTAACTCGTTAATGAAAGCTACTGGATTCTTAGGGTCGTTAGACCTGAATGTTAAACTGGCACCCCCCAACTCTTTAAATAGACTAATGTATGTTAAATCGCGTCTTACTCTAACCTCTCGGCTGCTGCCAGGTTCCATATCCTTTACAGCATAATCTGTTTCATTTATTTCCTCATGATTATCATAGGTACTAGAATTTCTATTCCTACTTTTTATTTCCTTTAAGCTAAGCAAAACTTGATCACCAATTTGTGCCACACTTGAAGATACATTAGTACTAATATTTTTTACATTGCTATTTATATTTTTAATGGACACATCCAGCTTTTCTACTAACTCACTATTATTAGATTGCATTAACGTAATACTATCTAACAAGATCCTGTTGCTTTCTAATAATTGTTTGATGGACTCCGAAATCGAGTCCGACTCTGCCTCGCGATTTCTGATCTTCTTTGGTGCCATTGCGTGTCCCTTAGTCCAAATCACAATATTTATTACAGTTCAGAACCAACAAAATATTACACATAAAATTTAAACTTCTTAATATTACTAAATTTTATGCGTGTATCTAACCACATACCGAATAATGAAATCGTTTAAGAGGGTTCGTATACTTAACTTCCTGCAAACAATTACGACCCCAATCCGCAGGTGTTATTCCTAACAAAGCACACACAACAAAATGTAGGTCAATGCACTTGCAGGCTGCCGCCGGCTGATGCACGAAACCACCAGGCGCTCAAGGACAACCAGAAACCGGTCGCTTCGCCTGCTTTTGTACACGTTTAACCCCCCCAAAGTATGAAAATATGTACGGGTTACTTCTCGAATACGATAATTAATGTAAATTTCTAGCTCCTACCTTGAAAATTTGACGTCTGCTGGAACTGTATCGTTTAATCTCCTTATCCAATTCTTGCAAATTACCTCCTACGCTACACGTTGGGCGCCAAATGTTACGGTTCGAGGATAAATAAATAACAAACCAAACTGGAATCTGGTGCTTTATTTAATCTTGCCCGTGTAGTTTGAGGTAATACAGAATCGATAAACAAACACTACACTTATTTATTATTACAACAATAAAAATGCACCGGCTAGCGTATAACATAAACTTGTACAAAATGCTTAAACATATCTATATACGACACGTGCACATCCAACTAGGATGATAGCCCGCGCTCAACTCCCTTTATATGGCGCGTACCAACTCAAATTATTACTATACAGGGGCGTACCTGCTACAAGTATTAGAAAGAAGTAACAGCGAAGAAAAGGAGTCTAACGCAGGAGTCTAAAATGATGTCAATTTTGTTAGCGCTTAATGATAAAATGGACAAAAATGAAGCCGGTATGAAAGAAATGATTATAAAAATTAATTAAAATGGGCAAAATTTAGATAAGTTGGGAAAAAAATTAGGTTCGGAAATCAAAATCTTAAACGAGAGTTTAAAACAAACAAATCAAACAATTGAGTAAATGAGGCTAGAAGTGCAGAATAAGGTTGTACAAATTATGGAAGACATTGATGATGTGAAAGATGCAATTACAAAAGTTAAGCGAGATCAAGAAAAATGTGAAAGGGAAACCAACGTGAAAATTATGGATTTAGGCGTAAAAGTACAAGAAGTCGAGGAAAATTGTGAATTAAGACTTAGGACGGTCAATAGAGAATTGGGAAGTTTGAAAACGGACTTTAAAAATTTTAGTAAAAACGCGGTACAAAATTCTCGAGAACCCATTAGAATAAACCAACCAAGTATACCATTAGATCAATATTCGAAATTTTAAGGTGATAATAAGTTAAACCCAAAGATATTTTTGAATAATGTTAAAACGCTAATACAGGGATCATCGGATGAACAGTATAAACTAAATTTGGTAAGATCGATGTTAAAAGGTGGAGCAGAAACATGGTTTGGTTTAATAGAAAGCGAGTTGGAAACGTTCCTAGAACTTAAATATAAATTTTTAAAACACTTTTGGGGGGACAACCAACAATTTAGAGTGAGGGATGACTTAATTATGAGTAAATACAACCAAGATTTAGGAGTAACCCGGGTTGTTATATGCGATAAAGAAATTTAGTATCGCGAAACAACTAGATCCTCCACTAAAGGAGAAATAAATAATAAAATATTTAGCAGGGCATTTTGAGACGAACGTGAGAAAATACATATGCACTTCAAAACATCGTGGATCGAGATTATATATATATATATATATATATATATATATATATATATATATATATATGAACATCAGAATAAATTTATTAAATTTGAAGTGGAAAATAATTTAAATGTAAACCAAAATTTATTACCTATAATTAATTTGAATGTAGAAAATAATGTGATTAATGTACTCATTGATACAAGAGCGGAGGCATCGCACGTTTCCAAAAATTTTGTTAAAAATGAAAAATTAATGAATAAAATGATACCCCTGAAAAAGTGTAACTTGGTAGTGCCAAACAGTAAAAAGTTTGCGAGTATAAACAGCATGGTAATTCTGAAATATGAATTAGTAAGTGTAAAATTTTTAGGATGGATATTATAAATAAGTTGGGGTTAAAAATAAATGCTGAAAGCAAGGAGATAATATGTAAGGGGGAATATATTAAGTGGGATGAAGAAGTTAGAGCAGAAGTCGAAAATCAGTTTGAAGCTGAAGTAACGAATGAGGTGAAGGCAGAAGAAGAAATTAAGTGTCCAGGTGAATTGAAGGTTGAAGTAGAATCATTGTTGAATAAATATTCCAAACTGATAGGGTCAGAATCTAGAATTGCTACAGGTTACGAGCATAAGTTGAAGATTATTAATACGGAACCGTTCAATGCAAATTTGTATCCTATTCCAGCGAGGTACAGGGATAAAGTAAAAATAGAAATTGATCAAATGTTAAAAGAAGGTATCATTGAGAAATCGAGTACACATTTTGTTAATCCATTAGTAGTTGTCAAGAAAAGTGATGATAGTATCAGGTTATATTTGGATGCTAGGAAAATAAATCAGCAAACTAAACCACAATATAATTGTCCACCAACCATGGATAGTATCTTGGTAATGTTAGGTAATAAGAAAATTTTTAGTAAGATAGATCTTAAAAATTCATTTGGCTAATTCCACTAGCAAGAGAATCAAGGAGATATACGGGTTTTTCTGTAGAACGGCATATATACCAATTTAAAGTGGTCTCTTTTGGTTTGTCTTCAAGCACAGCTGCATTAGTTAAGGCTATTCAGAGTATTCTACGACCATATGAAGAAGTTTGCATCCTGTTCGATCCAGGGTAAATTTCATATCAATTTGATATATCCATATAAGGAGGGGGATTAAAATAAGAAACACAGTTGTACAGAATTAGTTAGAGGTTATATAAATAATTTAGGTAGGAATAGCTAAAGAATTAAAATAAAGAGCAGTTGTATAAAATTAGTTAGGTGTCATATAAATAATTTAGGTAGGAATAGCTAGGAGATTAAGACAGGGGAATAATTGTATAAAATTAGTTAGGTATCATACAACCAATTAGATAAGATAAGTGTAAATAGGGAAATAAAAATACAAAATTTTTAAGATCAATGCGGAATTTTTGTCACGTTGGGAGTCAAAATAACATCGACTCAAAATTTCATATTTTAATTTGAGGGGAAAATGCTAATGATAGTAGGGTTATTTAAGGGAATATAAGATCACAAGGAGGAATACTCATGTAAACATTATAAAAATCACGAAAACCAAACATATAAATCATAAAAAGTAAATAACTCGTTCATTATACAAAAGCAGATACAAATCGCGCTGTATAAAACCGCTAACCAGCTACAGTTTATTCAAGGAAGCACATTCAGTAATAACTTAACCACATTCGTCAAAACAAATAATTGCGGACGCAACCCAATCCATTTTAAAACATTTAAAACATTCCTAAGCTCAAAATAAATACAAATTCGGCATATTTAAAGTAAAATAAAAGTAAAATAAAATTTCTTTCAACCTAGATGCATTTGCCTAAGAAATCTAAGTCAATAAAACGCATGTAATTTATACCAGTTTGTATAAGCAAACATTTAAAAGCGGGCATATTTCATAAAGTATAAAGAATTGAGGCGAAAGCGTATGTCCTGTTTGAAATATAGGAATTGCTACATTTAATAAAACCCATCATATGTAAACAAAGTATGGACACTAAAATTAAGACTACGTGCAGTCGAAAGGTACAAAAATGTCAAATTCTGGTACAAAGCTTTGATGTACGTGCAAAAATGAGCGTATAAAGTATGGAATACCGAATAAAACCCAACAGGTTGAAGATAGCACATAATTGCAACGCCTTTGCCATGGTCGAATAACAAAATAACGAGAGGTCAACCAATACGAGTACGTGGAACAAATTTATCTATAAAACCGACCGTAGCTGATAAGAGGGAGCATTCCATAATCGACGCATGGTGTAGTCGAAACAAAAGTATTACATAAATTTCAATTTAGTGAATTTAAATTGAAAGTTATAAGTGAAAGTCATAATTAAAAATTCCAAGTGAAAAACAGTAAAAGCGCGCGCTTGAAATACGTGTGTATAAAACTCTGCCGTTGGTACAAAACGTAAGTCTAGATTTAATTAATATAAACCAAATCTTTACAATTTATTTAGGGCCCTAAGTAAGGACACAACTATAAATGGACTCTAAGTACGGGAAACTATATAACGACTCTAAGTATGGAAAATCTAAATTGACTATAAGTACGGACACAATAAATAAGGAACTATATCGACTCTAAATATGGGAAACTAAGATCGAGATTAAATCGACTCTAAGTACATTCAACTAAATCAAGACTAAATTAAAATTAAAATACTGGGTTGACTCTACATAACTGGTAAACATTTTGGAGCATTGGAGAGCACGTCAAGCTGAGGGTTAACGACTCGAAACAACTGAACAAACATCCTATGTGAGTCAAGAAGCTCTAGTGAGACGCTACAGCAGGAACAAAAAGTCAGAATTATCTTTTAAATTTATAACATGTTACTTTTATTATTTTAAATATTTGATAAGCTTAAAAATTTGCGTGTAATTTAGATATTGCGTGTAAAAGGTCAACAAAAATTTGGTTGGTACATAAAAGTACGTTTAAAAAAGAAATGTTTCTTTGAACGTTCGATGAAACATTCAAGGTAAAATACAATTCTTTTTACTGGCTTTAATTGATATACAAAGGTGTAAAAAGGGTTATGATCTTCGTAATGAACAAATTTAATACGAATATTTATTTTGATTTAAAAGTTATGTAAATAGTACATTGTTAATTTTCTTTGCTCATTATACAAATTTTGGTCAATTTCGCTTGTCTTATTCAGGCATATGGAGTATTAGAAGGGATTGAGTAAAAATTCTCTGTAATCATATCGTCGTTCATTCTATGCGGGGTGTCACTGAGCTAGTCGGGGCATAAATTTTATTGTGTTTATTTTAAATTATTTAGGAGGCACAGAGGAGGTGACGATCAGCAGGCAATTGGTCGCTATACATCTGACGAGCGGCAATATCGTAGCAATATATATATATATATATATATATATATACAGGGTGAGTTTTTAGTGTGGCAATGGTCGATAACTCCGTTATTATAAAAGCTACGTAAACCAAATTTGGAGGCATATTAGGCATGCCTAAAGTGCACATTCTAAAAATATTGGGAAGCATACAGGGTGTTTCATAATTCCAGGGCATATTAAACTTATATTTTTTTAAATGGAACACCCTATATATTATTACATTTTTGAAAAGCCCATAAAAAGTGCTTTAATTTGATATCAAATTGTATCTGTCTATTCCTTTTAGTTTTTGAGATATTCAAATGTTTTTAGAAAAATTACCCTGATTAGATACATTGCCACTGCACTAATACACAACTTATGTTAATTTTCATAATGCAGAAAATTTTACTATATACCATAGTATATTTGTAATTATCACTTTTTTGAAATTTCTTCACAGTATACAGGGTGTGTCAGGTTTCGCAAAATGCAATTTTTAAAATTTTTTTTAAATGGCACTCTACCAATTTTGTTGCTACAATTTTCACTAAAGATATAACAACCTACAATAATACGCTATCAACAGAATTCTGCCAGATCAACAATGTGCATTTTATAGAAAATGTTCAAACAGGAAATCAGGCAGACTTTGAAAAAAATAACAATTACAATCAAAATGTCATTTAGGTTTATTAATTGTAGTGTGTTGTCATTTAACACATTATCAGTTCTGTTTGAAATGTAATCTTTGAAGGAGTTTTTAAAATGAATTTTACAGTGGAAGAACAAATAAATATGATTTGGGTATTGGTAGAAAGTTTAAGAAATTTCCTACTTGCATCAAGAATATACCAAGAGAGATATCCTGTTAAATGACAACACACTACAACTAATAAACCTAAATGACATTTTAATTGTAATTGTTATTTTTTCCCCTGTATATATATATATATATATATATATATATATATATATTACTCATATTTAGACCAGGGTAGAAAATTAATGAATTACATAAAATAATTTTAATCACCGTGTATAAGGAATTTTATTAGATAATACGCTTTATTAAAACACCGTGGAGAATAAAAATTCATTCGTTTCAGTAAAAATAAGAGATTTAAATCATGTACAAGACGCTTTATATCAAAAGAAACAGTATTAACAAGCTCTACGTGTAATGTATTTATTCCGAGGAAAGAAACAAATGGAAATTACGTGCAAAATTTATATTAATTAACCTTATTTTAAGTAACCGGTATTAAACAAAGTGTACACATAATAATTAATATTTAATTTGTATTCGCTAAAATGAAAGGATAGAAGTCAATTTTAGTTGGAGTTCATTAAACCATTATTAATAATAAGCATAAAAGTCTGTGAAAATCCAAGATTATAATACCAGAAAATAAAGCTCTGAGAATTAATATTATGTTTGAACACCTGCGTAGTTTAAATGTCACGTACGGCGAAAACTTTGTAGATAACAAATGGTTTCAAAGAATCTTGGAGAAACCGTAGCTTAATAGTTACGAGAAATGCTAAAGGTGGGATATTTCACACTCCACATGGACTAAAATAATCGATAATAAAGAATATCAATTTGCATCAATAAGAACAGGTTAGATAGAGACAGATAATATGCACAAGACCGAGACACATATAGTAAAAGGCGTGAGTAGAGCAACGTCATGGGGTTGCGATTGGTCGAAAGTAAAAGGCAAAATTTGAGAGGTAAAAATAACATTTCTGTATAAAAGGCAATTAGTTATTTCCAAACGTTGCGTGCCGTGTTGAAATTTCGGAGATTTAACTGGGGCGAGTACAAAATTCGTAAAAACCGACGCGCGGGCTACGGAATGGGAACCGAGAATGCGAAATTCTTTAGAATGGTCCGTTTTGAGGACTCGACCGACAGACGGGCTAACTTCTATATATACCCAGGTGAATATGAACAAGCTCTCTTACATCCGCGACTTGATTCAATACGTTAAACAGTGCATTTTAGTTTGATAGAACAATTTAAAGTTTGCTCGTATATTTTGGTGATTTAAAACAGTTTGTTATTTACGTGCTAACATGAATGTACTTGAGTGCACTTAGATACAAGGTAATAAAATTTAGTATCACTGTACCAATTAGTAAAATTTACAACGACAAATGAATACACCAAAAGTAGGCAGTTTTGGGGTATATTGGTGAAAGAAGTATGAATTTCTTTGCTATTTTGCGGGGGTGTGAATAATTAAATGGTTCATAAACGTGTCTGGATCCACAAAACAAGGGTCAGATATACACAGATGAGTTCCGGAAAAGCCCTGAGACAAATTTAAATAAATGGTGATGGAGAAAATTTTAAAAGCGTTGAGAATCAGAAGCTGTAGATATAATCCAGTTGGAATGGTGTGATTAACAAAAGGGACGATGTACATTGAAGCTACGAGTGCAGTAACCTTCAGGTAATTTATACTATTTTGTTTGAACTTTGATATTTTGGTGTGTGTTGAATAACTTTATAATTGATTTACGTTAAATGGACATTAGTGAAATTGTACTAATAATAAAATTTTAATTTTAAGATGAAATTTGCTTGTTTAAGTAGAAAGGGGTATTTAGTATTGATGTTCTGAATTATGATGAAAATTTGGGTATGTCTTTGAGCTCAATTAGACGAACCTGGTTAATTAACGTAAAGGGGTGGTAGATGCTCCCCTTTGTACTCAGACTCCGGTCTGCATATATTGTTATATTAATTAGTAGGCATCCAACAAGGACTTTAATTCAGGATGCACATTTAAATGATAATAAATGTAATCTTGAAAATTTCTGATACTGAAATTTATGCCAAAATTTAATTTTGAAATTTTAATGTATTGTGAATATTGATGTAAATAGAGTTAACGTTCGTGTTTGTGGTAGGAATGTGTTTGTTTTTTGTTATGAATGAGGATGAAAGTTATCTAGGGGAGCAGCCGAGGCGATTAACAGAAGAAAGTCAACGGACCAGGTAATTTAATAACTTTGTAGGTTTCACAGCATTCTTTGGCATCCAATTCGTAGGGGCTCGATTCTTAAAGCGGAGTACCCGGAGTTTGGTGGTTTCACAGCAAATATGACGCCCAATCTGTGGGGCTCGAATGTTTTAAGGACCAGTTCCCGCATTCAAAGGAGCGTATCACAGCAAATTTGGCGACCCAAAAGTGAGGCTCGAGTTCCAAATAAAATTTTTGTGATTTTATTCCAGTAAACTGGCGATCTGAGAGAGAGAGTTTTTGTGTGTGTATAAATTTAAGAGTATTTTAGAGTGTGTGAGAGTGATTAGAACGTATGCAGAGAAAAGAGTGGTTAAGGAGTCAAGGAGTGGAAATTGGAAGTGACGATAGTGCATTGTGTGAGAAAAATTCTAAAATGGAAGAAGCTGGAGGCAGTAGAGATCAGTCGAGGACGGAATCAGGGGATCAAGGAAACGAGATGATATTGAGAATGTTAGAGAGGATGAGTGAAGAATCCAATAGAAAATTAGAACAGCTAAGCGATGAATCTAATAGAGCTAGGGAAGAATCGAATAAGAAATTTGACCAATTAAATCAGGAATTAGGGAATAAAATAGAAAAATCGACGAGAGAATTTACAGAATTTAAAAATAGTCTTACCGTGAAAATGGAGGAAGTTGAAAATAGGGTAGATAAAAATGAGCGGGATATTACAGGTCTTCGACAGGAAATGGGACATTTAAGGTCCGAAGTACGCATTTTTTGTGAAGAAGAGATTAATGTAAAAAATGACTGAAGTGACGGACTCATGTAGGGATCAGTTAGGCAGGGTAGAACGCGAAGTTAGTAGTATCAAATACAACATGTCAAATTTAACGGGGGATGGTCCCAGATTTTCTACAGGTGGAGTATCATTGGACCAACACATGAAGTTTTATGGCGATAACAGGGTAAATCCACAAATTTTTATTAATAGTGTAAGAAATCTAGTGGGAAATTTATTTGACGAACAGACTAAACTAAATACGATAAAGGCTTTATTAAAGGACAATGCGGAAGCGTGGTACAATTTAGTAGGACAGGACATAGACACGTATCAGGACTTTGAAAACAAATTTTTAAAGCACTACTGGAGTGACCACAGACAAGACCAGGTACGAGACGGCTTAATCACAGGGAAGTTTAAGGGAGAATTTTCAGGAAGTAGGGAGCAATATGCTATACGCAAGTATAGCATAGCAAAGCAACTGAACCCACCACTGACGGACCGACAAATTATTAAGTATTTATCACGACACTTCGAGGTAGACATAAGACAACACGTAGCACTACAGAACATAGTGGACAGAGAAATGTTTCTAGAATACTTGCAGAGGTACGACGACGTAAGTAGTGGACGACCTCGGGATAACAGGGAAAAACAGATCAACACAGTTAGGTTTGACAATAGACGGGACAACTACGCTAGACGGGGGAATAGTTACGGATACCAGCGACAGAATTGGGAACAAAGACGACCATATGTTAGAGTAATAGTTTAGGAAGGGACCTGCACCGAGACCGGGACCTACCAGAATGAATAGTTCACCAGACATGAGCGGACTGCTAATACAGACACGGAACGAGTGGAAACGCCTAGGACATACGCTGAGGTGACGGCTAGACCAGGACCGAGTAGGGAAAACAGACCTGGACAGGATTTGTAGAACGCGACAGACCACTAGATTTCAGTGTAAATGTATATGAACATCCACGTGAATTTTTCAAAATTGAGGAGGAAGTAGAGCCAGAAACTAAGGAAAATTTATGTTTGCCAATTATTAATTTAGAAATTTTTGAGAATAATGTAGAAGTATTACTTGATACAGGGGCAGAGGCGAGTTTAATATCGGAGGAATTCGTCAGCAAAATTAGGGATAAGGTTTGTGATAGAATTATGCCTATAAAGCGTAGCCATTTAGTAGCTCCAAATAAAAAGAAGTTTGCTGTAGTAAATAGTGTTGTGGTGCTTAGGATAGATATAGGAGGTTTAAGCTGTGAACAGGAGTTTGTAATTGTACCTGGACTGAAGTTTCAGAGCATTTTAGGTGTTGACTGTATGATGAAGTTAGGGGTTTTGATAGATATGGAGAGGAAGGTAGTAAGGATTAAAGATAGGGTAGTGCCATGGAAGGGCAGTTATGAAGTCACAGAGGATGATACGGGGTTGAGTATTAATGTAGTAGAGGTAGAAGATGATGAAGGTAAACAGATCAACACAATAAGATGTCCAGAGGATAGGAGAGTAGAGGTTCAAGCTTTAGTACAAGAAAATGCAGAATTAGTGGGGTAGAAGCAACAGCAGCATATCAGGAGCAGGTGAAGGCAGAATTATTTTGATGAGGTTAAGTGGCAAGTTTGTTTTAATAAAGTAGATTTAAGGAATTCATTCTGGCGGATTCCATTACACAAAAATTCTAGAAGGTACATAGGATTTTCCATAGAGGGAAAAATCGATAATTTTAAAGTAGTATCGTTTGGTTTGTCGGCAGAAAGGGAAACAATAATAAATGAGAAACAGACAAGTGTAGGGACTGAAGAAGAAGTAATATTTAAGAGTAAGGATAATAGGGATGATAAGTTTATTGTATGTGAGATAACAGGGATGTTAAGTATAGATATAGAAGGGGGAGAAATAGGGATGAAGAGTATTATGTTGGTGAGAAGAAAGACTTGGAGGGTGAAGAAGAGAGTGAGATTTAAATAACTTGATGAACAAAGAATAGAGATAGGTGAATTTTAGTATAGTTATAGAAAATAAAGTTAGGTATAGGATAAATATGGGAGATAATTAGGAATAGGTTTAGGATGAGAATAAAGAGTAAATGTAGGAAGAAAATAAGATAGGTTAAGTATAGATATTTCATATAAGATTAGTGGAGAGTTAGGAATAAAGTTAGGAATAGGATAGGTATATAGGATTAGGTAGGATGAAGTAAAGTATAGTGAAGATTAGTTAAAAGTTAGGAATAGGATAGGTATATAGGATGTATATAGGATTAGATGGATAAGTAGGATGAAGTTAGGGATAATTTCAGTTTATAAAATTAGGTGAGAGTTAGGAATAGGATAGGGATATAGGATAGGTGTAAATATTTTTTGGATTGGAGATAAAGTAGGTAAGTTAGATAGATAAGGGTAGAGAGAGATAGGCAATTTTTTTGTAATTTTTTGTCTAAATGCTTTATATTTGCATTCAAAGAAGTGGGATTATTTGTATTCAAATAGGGGAAAATACTCATATTTAGACCAGGTAGAAAATTAATGAATTACATAAAATAATTTTAATCACCGTGTATAAGGAATTTTATTAGATAATACGCTTTATTAAAACACCGTGGAGAATAAAAATTCATTCGTTTCAGTAAAAATAAGAGATTTAAATCATGTACAAGACGCTTTATATCAAAAGAAACAGTATTAGCAAGCTCTACGTAATGTATTTATTCCGAGGAAAGAAACAAATGGAAATTACGTGCAAAATTATATTAATTAACCTTATTTTAAGTAACCGGTATTAAACAAAGTGTACATAATAATTAATATTTAATTTGTATTCGCTAAAATGAAAGGATAGAAGTCAATTTTAGTTGGAGTTCATTAAACCATTATTAATAATAAGCATAAAAGTCTGTGAAAATCCAAGATTATAATACCAGAAAATAAAGCTCTGAGAATTAATATTATGTTTGAACACCTGCGTAGTTTAAATGTCACGTACGGCGAAAACTTTGTAGATAACAAATGGTTTCAAAGAATCTTGGAGAAACCGTAGCTTAATAGTTACGAGAAATGCTAAAGGTGGGATATTTCACACTCCACATGGACTAAAATAATCGATAATAAAGAATATCAATTTGCATCAATAAGAACAGGTTAGATAGAGACAGATAATATGCACAAGACCGAGACACATATAGTAAAAGGCGTGAGTAGAGCAACGTCATGGGGTTGCGATTGGTTGAAAGTAAAAGGCAAAATTTGAGAGGTGAAAATAACATTTCTGTATAAAAGGCAATTAGTTATTTCCAAACGTTGCGTGCCGTGTTGAAATTTCGGAGATTTAACTGGGGCGAGTACAAAATTCGTAAAAACCGACGCGCGGGCTACGGAATGGGAACCGAGAATGCGAAATTCTTTAGAATGGTCCGTTTTGAGGACTCGACCGACAGACGGGCTAACTTCTATATATACCCAGGTGAATATGAACTCTTACATCCGCGACTTGATTCAATACGTTAAACAGTGCATTTTAGTTTGATAGAACAATTTAAAGTTTGCTCGTATATTTTGGTGATTTAAAACAGTTTGTTATTTACGTGCTAACATGAATGTACTTGAGTGCACTTAGATACAAGGTAATAAAATTTAGTATCACTGTACCAATTAGTAAAATTTACAACGACAAATGAATACACCAAAAGTAGGCAGTTTTGGGGTATATTGGTGAAAGAAGTATGAATTTCTTTGCTATTTTGCGGGGGTGTGAATAATTAAATGGTTCATAAACGTGTCTGGATCCACAAAACAAGGGTCAGATATACACAGATGAGTTCCGGAAAAGCCCTGAGACAAATTTAAATAAATGGTGATGGAGAAAATTTTAAAAGCGTTGAGAATCAGAAGCTGTAGATATAATCCAGTTGGAATGGTGTGATTAACAAAAGGGACGATGTACATTGAAGCTACGAGTGCAGTAACCTTCAGGTAATTTATACTATTTTGTTTGAACTTTGATATTTTGGTGTGTGTTGAATAACTTTATAATTGATTTACGTTAAATGGACATTAGTGAAATTGTACTAATAATAAAATTTTAATTTTAAGATGAAATTTGCTTGTTTAAGTAGAAAGGGTATTTAGTATTGATGTTCTGAATTATGATGAAAATTTGGGTATGTCTTTGAGCTCAATTAGACGAACCTGGTTAATTAACGTAAAGGGGTGGTAGATGCTCCTTTGTACTCAGACTCGGTCTGCATATATTGTTATATTAATTAGTAGGCATCCAACAAGGACTTTAATTCAGGATGCACATTTAAATGATAATAAATGTAATCTTGAAAATTTCTGATACTGAAATTTATGCCAAAATTTAATTTTGAAATTTTAATGTATTGTGAATATTGATGTAAATAGAGTTAACGTTCGTGTTTGTGGTAGGAATGTGTTTGTTTTTGTTATGAATGAGGATGAAAGTTATCTAGGGAGCAGCCGAGGCGATTAACAGAAGAAAGTCAACGGACCAGGTAATTTAATAACTTTGTAGGTTTCACAGCATTCTTTGGCATCCAATTCGTAGGGGCTCGATTCTTAAAGCGGAGTACCCGGAGTTTGGTGGTTTCACAGCAAATATGACGCCCAATCTGTGGGGCTCGAATGTTTTTAAGGACCAGTTCCGCATTCAAAGGAGCGTATCACAGCAAATTTGGCGACCCAAAAGTGAGGCTCGAGTTCCAAATAAAATTTTGTGATTTTATTCCAGTAAACTGGCGATCTGAGAGAGAGTTTTTGTGTGTATAAATTTAAGAGTATTTTAGAGTGTGTGAGAGTGATTAGAACGTATGCAGAGAAAGAGTGGTTAAGGAGTCAAGGAGTGGAAATTGGAAGTGACGATAGTGCATTGTGTGAAAAATTCTAAAATGGAAGAAGCTGGAGGCAGTAGAGATCAGTCGAGGACGGAATCAGGGATCAAGGAAACGAGATGATATTGAGAATGTTAGAGAGGATGAGTGAAGAATCCAATAGAAAATTAGAACAGCTAAGCGATGAATCTAATAGAGCTAGGGAAGAATCGAATAAGAAATTTGACCAATTAAATCAGGAATTAGGGAATAAAATAGAAAAATCGACGAGAGAATTTACAGAATTTAAAAATAGTCTTACCGTGAAAATGGGGAAGTTGAAAATAGGGTAGATAAAATGAGCGGGATATTACAGGTCTTCGACAGGAAATGGGACATTTAAGGTCCGAAGTACGCATTTTTGTGAAGAAGAGATTAATGTAAAATGACTGAAGTGACGGACTCATGTAGGGATCAGTTAGGCAGGGTAGAACGCGAAGTTAGTAGTATCAAATACAACATGTCAAATTTAACGGGGGATGGTCCCAGATTTTCTACAGGTGGAGTATCATTGGACCAACACATGAAGTTTTATGGCGATAACAGGGTAAATCCACAAATTTTTATTAATAGTGTAAGAAATCTAGTGGGAAATTTATTTGACGAACAGACTAAACTAAATACGATAAAGGCTTTATTAAAGGACAATGCGGAAGCGTGGTACAATTTAGTAGGACAGGACATAGACACGTATCAGGACTTTGAAAACAAATTTTTAAAGCACTACTGGAGTGACCACAGACAAGACCAGGTACGAGACGGCTTAATCACAGGAAAGTTTAAGGAGAATTTTCAGGAAGTAGGGGCAATATGCTATACGCAAGTATAGCATAGCAAAGCAACTGAACCCACCACTGACGGACCGACAAATTATTAAGTATTTATCACGACACTTCGAGGTAGACATAAGACAACACGTAGCACTACAGAACATAGTGGACAGAGAAATGTTTCTAGAATACTTGCAGAGGTACGACGACGTAAGTAGTGGACGACCTCGGGATAACAGGGAAAAACAGATCAACACAGTTAGGTTTGACAATAGACGGGACAACTACGCTAGACGGGGGAATAGTTACGGATACCAGCGACAGAATTGGGAACAGAGACGACCATATGTTAGGAGTAATAGTTTAGGAAGGGACCTGCACCGAGACCGGGACCTACCAGAATGAATAGTTCACCAGACATGAGCGGGACTGCTAATACAGACACGGAACGAGTGGAAACGCCTAGGACATACGCTGAGGTGACGGCTAGACCAGGACCGAGTAGGGAAAACAGACCTGGACAGGATTTGTAGAACGCGACAGACCACTAGATTTCAGTGTAAATGTATATGAACATCCACGTGAATTTTTCAAAATTGAGGAGGAAGTAGAGCCAGAAACTAAGGAAAATTTATGTTTGCCAATTATTAATTTAGAAATTTTTGAGAATAATGTAGAAGTATTACTTGATACAGGGGCAGAGGCGAGTTTAATATCGGAGGAATTCGTCAGCAAAATTAGGGATAAGGTTTGTGATAGAATTATGCCTATAAAGCGTAGCCATTTAGTAGCTCCAAATAAAAAGAAGTTTGCTGTAGTAAATAGTGTTGTGGTGCTTAGGATAGATATAGGAGGTTTAAGCTGTGAACAGGAGTTTGTAATTGTACCTGGACTGAAGTTTCAGAGCATTTTAGGTGTTGACTGTATGATGAAGTTAGGGGTTTTGATAGATATGGAGAGGAAGGTAGTAAGGATTAAAGATAGGGTAGTGCCATGGAAGGGCAGTTATGAAGTCACAGAGGATGATACGGGGTTGAGTATTAATGTAGTAGAGGTAGAAGATGATGAAGGTAAACAGATCAACACAATAAGATGTCCAGAGGATAGGAGAGTAGAGGTTCAAGCTTTAGTACAAGAAAATGCAGAATTAGTGGGGTAGAAGCAACAGCAGCATATCAGGAGCAGGTGAAGGCAGAATTATTTTGATGAGGTTAAGTGGCAAGTTTGTTTTAATAAAGTAGATTTAAGGAATTCATTCTGGCGGATTCCATTACACAAAAATTCTAGAAGGTACATAGGATTTTCCATAGAGGAAAAATCGATAATTTTAAAGTAGTATCGTTTGGTTTGTCGGCAGAAAGGGAAACAATAATAAATGAGAAACAGACAAGTGTAGGGACTGAAGAAGAAGTAATATTTAAGAGTAAGGATAATAGGGATGATAAGTTTATTGTATGTGAGATAACAGGGATGTTAAGTATAGATATAGAAGGGGGAGAAATAGGGATGAAGAGTATTATGTTGGTGAGAAGAAAGACTTGGAGGGTGAAGAAGAGTGAGATTTAAATAACTTGATGAACAAAGAATAGAGATAGGTGAATTTTAGTATAGTTATAGAAAATAAAGTTAGGTATAGGATAAATATGGGAGATAATTAGGAATAGGTTTAGGATGAGAATAAAGAGTAAATGTAGGAAGAAAATAAGATAGGTTAAGTATAGATATTTCATATAAGATTAGTGGAGAGTTAGGAATAAAGTTAGGAATAGGATAGGTATATAGGATTAGGTAGGATGAAGTAAAGTATAGTGAAGATTAGTTAAAAGTTAGGAATAGGATAGGTATATAGGATGTATATAGGATTAGATGGATAAGTAGGATGAAGTTAGGGATAATTTCAGTTTATAAAATTAGGTGAGAGTTAGGAATAGGATAGGGATATAGGATAGGTGTAAATATTTTTGGATTGGAGATAAAGTAGGTAAGTTAGATAGATAAGGGTAGAGAGAGATAGGCAATTTTTTTGTAATTTTTTTTGTCTAAATGCTATATATTTGCATTCAAAGAAGTGGGATTATTTGTATTCAAATAGGGGGAAAATACTCATATTTAGACCAGGGTAGAAAATTAATGAATTACATAAAATAATTTTAATCACCGTGTATAAGGAATTTTATTAGATAATAAGCTTTATTAAAACACCGTGGAGAATAAAAATTCATTCGTTTCAGTAAAAATAAGAGATTTAAATCATGTACAAGACGCTTTATATCAAAAGAAACAGTATTAAGCTCTACGTGTAATGTATTTATTCGAGGAAAGAAACAAATGGAAATTACGTGCAAAATTTATATTAATTAACCTTATTTTAAGTAACCGGTATTAAACAAAGTGTACACATAATAATTAATATTTAATTTGTATTCGCTAAAAATGAAAGGATAGAAGTCAATTTTAGTTGGAGTTCATTAAACCATTATTAATAATAAGCATAAAAGTCTGTGAAAATCCAAGATTATAATACCAGAAAATAAAGCTCTGAGAATTAATATTATGTTTGAACACCTGCGTAGTTTAAATGTCACGTACGGCGAAAACTTTGTAGATAACAAATGGTTTCAAAGAATCTTGGAGAAACCGTAGCTTAATAGTTACGAGAAATGCTAAAGGTGGGATATTTCACACTCCACATGGACTAAAATAATCGATAATAAAGAATATCAATTTGCATCAATAAGAACAGGTTAGATAGAGACAGATAATATGCACAAGACCGAGACACATATAGTAAAAGGCGTGAGTAGAGCAACGTCATGGGGTTGCGATTGGTTGAAAGTAAAGGCAAAATTTGAGAGGTGAAAATAACATTTCTGTATAAAAGGCAATTAGTTATTTCAAACGTTGCGTGCCGTGTTGAAATTTCGGAGATTTAACTGGGGCGAATACAAAATTCGTAAAAACCGACGCGCGGGCTACGGAATGGGAACCGAGAATGCGAAATTCTTTAGAATGGTCCGTTTTGAGGACTCGACCGACAGACGGGCTAACTTCTATATATACCCAGGTGAATATAAACAAGCTCTCTTACATCCGCGACTTGATTCAATACGTTAAACAGTGCATTTTAGTTTGATAGAACAATTTAAAGTTTGCTCGTATATTTTGGTGATTTAAAACAGTTTGTTATTTACGTGCTAACATGAATGTACTTGAGTGCACTTAGATACAAGGTAATAAAATTTAGTATCACTGTACCAATTAGTAAAATTTACAACGACAAATGAATACACCAAAAGTAGGCAGTTTTGGGGTATATTGGTGTAAGAAGTATGAATTTCTTTGCTATTTTGCGGGGGTGTGAATAATTAAATGGTTCATAAACGTGTCTGGATCCACAAAACAAGGGTCAGATATACACAGATGAGTTCCGGAAAAGCCCTGAGACAAATTTAAATAAATGGTGATGGAGAAAATTTTAAAAGCGTTGAGAATCAGAAGCTGTAGATATAATCCAGTTGGAATGGTGTGATTAACAAAAGGGACGATGTACATTGAAGCTACGAGTGCAGTAACCTTCAGGTAATTTATACTATTTTGTTTGAACTTTGATATTTTGGTGTGTGTTGAATAACTTTATAATTGATTTACGTTAAATGGACATTAGTGAAATTGTACTAATAATAAAATTTTAATTTTAAGATGAAATTTGCTTGTTTAAGTAGAAAGGGTATTTAGTATTGATGTTCTGAATTATGATGAAAATTTGGGTATGTCTTTGAGCTCAATTAGACGAACCTGGTTAATTAACGTAAAGGGTGGTAGATGCTCCTTTGTACTCAGACTCCGGTCTGCATATATTGTTATATTAATTAGTAGGCATCCAACAAGGACTTTAATTCAGGATGCACATATAAATGATAATAAATGTAATCTTGAAAATTTCTGATACTGAAATTTATGCCAAAATTTAATTTTGAAATTTTAATGTATTGTGAATATTGATGTAAATAGAGTTAACGTTCGTGTTTGTGGTAGGAATGTGTTTGTTTTTTGTTATGAATGAGGATGAAAGTTATCTAGGGGAGCAGCCGAGGCGATTAACAGAAGAAAGTCAACGGACCAGGTAATTTAATAACTTTGTAGGTTTCACAGCATTCTTTGGCATCCAATTCGTAGGGGCTCGATTCTTAAAGCGGAGTACCCGGAGTTTGGTGGTTTCACAGCAAATATGACGCCCAATCTGTGGGGCTCGAATGTTTTTTTAAGGACCAGTTCCCGCATTCAAAGGAGCGTATCACAGCAAATTTGGCGACCCAAAAGTGAGGCTCGAGTTCCAAATAAAATTTTTGTGATTTTATTCCAGTAAACTGGCGATCTGAGAGAGAGTTTTTGTGTGTATAAATTTAAGAGTATTTTAGAGTGTGTGAGAGTGATTAGAACGTATGCAGAGAAAAGAGTGGTTAAGGAGTCAAGGAGTGGAAATTGGAAGTGACGATAGTGCATTGTGTGAGAAAAATTCTAAAATGGAAGAAGCTGGAGGCAGTAGAGATCAGTCGAGGACGGAATCAGGGGATCAAGGAAACGAGATGATATTGAGAATGTTAGAGAGGATGAGTGAATAATCCAATAGAAAATTAGAACAGCTAAGCGATGAATCTAATAGAGCTAGGAAGAATCGAATAAGAAATTTGACCAATTAAATCAGGAATTAGGAATAAAATAGAAAAATCGACGAGAGAATTTACAGAATTTAAAAATAGTCTTACCGTGAAAATGGGGGAAGTTGAAAATAGGGTAGATAAAAATGAGCGGGATATTACAGGTCTTCGACAGGAAATGGGACATTTAAGGTCCGAAGTACGCATTTTTTGTGAAGAAGAGATTAATGTAAAAATGACTGAAGTGACGGACTCATGTAGGGATCAGTTAGGCAGGGTAGAACAGTTAGTAGTATCAAATACAACATGTCAAATTTAACGGGGGATGGTCCCAGATTTTCTACAGGTGGAGTATCATTGGACCAACACATGAAGTTTTATGGCGATAACAGGGTAAATCCACAAATTTTTATTAATAGTGTAAGAAATCTAGTGGGAAATTTATTTGACGAACAGACTAAACTAAATACGATAAAGGCTTTATTAAAGGACAATGCGGAAGCGTGGTACAATTTAGTAGGACAGGACATAGACACGTATCAGGACTTTGAAAACAAATTTTAAAGCACTACTGGAGTGACCACAGACAAGACCAGGTACGAGACGGCTTAATCACAGGAAAGTTTAAGGAGAATTTTCAGGAAGTAGGAGCAATATGCTATACGCAAGTATAGCATAGCAAAGCAACTGAACCCACCACTGACGGACCGACAAATTATTAAGTATTTATCACGACACTTCGAGGTAGACATAAGACAACACGTAGCACTACAGAACATAGTGGACAGAGAAATGTTTCTAGAATACTTGCAGAGGTACGACGACGTAAGTAGTGGACGACCTCGGATAACAGGGAAAACAGATCAACACAGTTAGGTTTGACAATAGACGGGACAACTACGCTAGACGGGGAATAGTTACGGATACCAGCGACAGAATTGGGAACAGAGACGACCATATGTTAGGAGTAATAGTTTAGGAAGGGACCTGCACCGAGACCGGGACCTACCAGAATGAATAGTTCACCAGACATGAGCGGGACTGCTAATACAGACACGGAACGAGTGGAAACGCCTAGGACATACGCTGAGGTGACGGCTAGACCAGGACCGAGTAGGGAAAACAGACCTGGACAGGATTTGTAGAACGCGACAGACCACTAGATTTCAGTGTAAATGTATATGAACATCCACGTGAATTTTTCAAAATTGAGGAGGAAGTAGAGCCAGAAACTTAGGAAAATTTATGTTTGCCAATTATTAATTTAGAAATTTTGAGAATAATGTAGAAGTATTACTTGATACAGGGCAGAGGCGAGTTTAATATCGGAGGAATTCGTCAGCAAAATTAGGGATAAGGTTTGTGATAGAATTATGCCTATAAAGCGTAGCCATTTAGTAGCTCAAATAAAAAGAAGTTTGCTGTAGTAAATAGTGTTGTGGTGCTTAGGATAGATATAGGAGGTTTAAGCTGTGAACAGGAGTTTGTAATTGTACCTGGACTGAAGTTTCAGAGCATTTTAGGTGTTGACTGTATGATGAAGTTAGGGTTTTGATAGATATGGAGAGGAAGGTAGTAAGGATTAAAGATAGGGTAGTGCCATGGAAGGGCAGTTATGAAGTCACAGAGGATGATACAGGGTTGAATATTAATGTAGTAGAGGTAGAAGATGATGAAGGTAAACAGATCAACACAATAAGATGTCCAGAGGATAGGAGAGTAGAGGTTCAAGCTTTAGTACAAGAAAATGCAGAATTAGTGGGGTAGAAGCAACAGCAGCATATCAGGAGCAGGTGAAGGCAGAATTATTTTGATGAGGTTAAGTGGCAAGTTTGTTTTAATAAAGTAGATTTAAGGAATTCATTCTGGCGGATTCCATTACACAAAATTCTAGAAGGTACATAGGATTTTCCATAGAGGGAAAAATCGATAATTTTAAAGTAGTATTGTTTGGTTTGTCGGCAGAAAGGGAAACAATAATAAATGAGAAACAGACAAGTGTAGGGACTGAAGAAGAAGTAATATTTAAGAGTAAGGATAATAGGGATGATAAGTTTATTGTATGTGAGATAACAGGGATGTTAAGTATAGATATAGAAGGGGGAGAAATAGGGATGAAGAGTATTATGTTGGTGAGAAGAAAGACTTGGAGGGTGAAGAAGAAAGTGAGATTTAAATAACTTGATGAACAAAGAATAGAGATAGGTGAATTTTAGTATAGTTATAGAAAATAAAGATAGGTATAGGATAAATATGGAAGATAATTAGGAATAGGTTTAGGATGAGAATAAAGAGTAAATGTAGAAAGAAAATAAGATAGGTTAAGTATAGATATTTCATATAAGATTAGTGGAGAGTTAGGAATAAAGTTAGGAATAGGATAGGTATATAGGATTAGGTAGGATGAAGTAAAGTATAGTGAAGATTAGTTAAAAGTTAGGAATAGGATAGGTATATAGGATGTATATAGGATTAGATGGATAAGTAGGATGAAGTTAGGGATAATTTCAGTTTATAAAATTAGGTGAGAGTTAGGAATAGGATAGGGATATAGGATAGGTGTAAATATTTTTTGGATTGGAGATAAAGTAGGTAAGTTAGATAGATAAGGGTAGAGAGAGATAGGCAATTTTTTTTTGTAATTTTTTTTGTCTAAATGCTTTATATTTGCATTCAAAGAAGTGGGATTATTTGTATTCAAATAGGGGGAAAATACTCATATTTAGACCAGGGTAGAAAATTAATGAATTACATAAAATAATTTTAATCACCGTGTATAAGGAATTTTATTAGATAATACGCTTTATTAAAACACCGTGGAGAATAAAAATTCATTCGTTTCAGTAAAAATAAGAGATTTAAATCATGTACAAGACGCTTTATATCAAAAGAAACAGTATTAACAAGCTCTACGTGTAATGTATTTATTCCGAGGAAAGAAACAAATGGAAATTACGTGCAAAATTTATATTAATTAACCTTATTTTAAGTAACCGGTATTAAACAAAGTGTACACATAATAATTAATATTTAATTTGTATTCGCTAAAAATGAAAGGATAGAAGTCAATTTTAGTTGGAGTTCATTAAACCATTATTAATAATAAGCATAAAAGTCTGTGAAAATCCAAGATTATAATACCAGAAAATAAAGCTCTGAGAATTAATATTATGTTTGAACACCTGCGTAGTTTAAATGTCACGTACGGCGAAAACTTTGTAGATAACAAATGGTTTCAAAGAATCTTGGAGAAACCGTAGCTTAATAGTTACGAGAAATGCTAAAGGTGGGATATTTCACACTCCACATGGACTAAAATAATCGATAATAAAGAATATCAATTTGCATCAATAAGAACAGGTTAGATAGAGACAGATAATATGCACAAGACCGAGACACATATAGTAAAAGGCGTGAGTAGAGCAACGTCATGGGGTTGCGATTGGTTGAAAGTAAAAGGCAAAATTTGAGAGGTGAAAATAACATTTCTGTATAAAAGGCAATTAGTTATTTCCAAACGTTGCGTGCCGTGTTGAAATTTCGGAGATTTAACTGGGGCAGTACAAAATTCGTAAAAACCGACGCGCGGGCTACGGAATGGGAACCGAGAATGCGAAATTCTTTAGAATGGTCCGTTTTGAGGACTCGACCGACAGACGGGCTAACTTCTATATATACCCAGGTGAATATGAACAAGCTCTCTTACATCCGCGACTTGATTCAATACGTTAAACAGTGCATTTTAGTTTGATAGAACAATTTAAAGTTTGCTCGTATATTTTGGTGATTTAAAACAGTTTGTTATTTACGTGCTAACATGAATGTACTTGAGTGCACTTAGATACAAGGTAATAAAATTTAGTATCACTGTACCAATTAGTAAAATTTACAACGACAAATGAATACACCAAAAGTAGGCAGTTTTGGCGTATATTGGTGAAAGAAGTATGAATTTCTTTGCTATTTTGCGGGGGTGTCAATAATTAAATGGTTCATAAACGTGTCTGGATCCACAAAACAAGGGTCAGATATACACAGATGAGTTCCGGAAAAGCCCTGAGACAAATTTAAATAAATGGTGATGGAGAAAATTTTAAAAGCGTTGAGAATCAGAAGCTGTAGATATAATCCAGTTGGAATGGTGTGATTAACAAAAGGGACGATGTACATTGAAGCTACGAGTGCAGTAACCTTCAGGTAATTTATACTATTTTGTTTGAACTTTGATATTTTGGTGTGTGTTGAATAACTTTATAATTGATTTACGTTAAATGGACATTAGTGAAATTGTACTAATAATAAAATTTTAATTTTAAGATGAAATTTGCTTGTTTAAGTAGAAAGGGGTATTTAGTATTGATGTTCTGAATTATGATGAAAATTTGGGTATGTCTTTGAGCTCAATTAGACGAACCTGGTTAATTAACGTAAAGGGTGGTAGATGCTCCTTTGTACTCAGACTCGGTCTGCATATATTGTTATATTAATTAGTAGGCATCCAACAAGGACTTTAATTCAGGATGCACATTTAAATGATAATAAATGTAATCTTGAAAATTTCTTATACTGAAATTTATGCCAAAATTTAATTTTGAAATTTTAATGTATTGTGAATATTGATGTAAATAAAGTTAACGTTCGTGTTTGTGGTAGGAATGTGTTTGTTTTTTGTTATGAATGAGGATGAAAGTTATCTAGGGGAGCAGCCGAGGCGATTAACAGAAGAAAGTCAGCGGACCAGGTAATTTAATAACTTTGTAGGTTTCACAGCATTCTTTGGCATCCAATTCGTAGGGGCTCGATTCGAAAAGCGGAGTACCCGGATTTTGGTGGTTTCACAGCAAATTATATATATATATATATATATATATATATATATATATACAGGGTGAGTTTTTAATGTGGCAACGGTCGATAACTCCGTGGTTATTATAAAAGCTACGTAAATCAAATTTGGATGCATATTAGGCATGCCTAAAGTGCACATTTTAAAAATATTTGAAAGCATACAGGATGTGATAATGCCAGGGCATATTAAACTTATATTTTTTTAAATGGAACACCCTATATATTATTACATTTTTGAAAAGCTCATAAAAATAGCTTTAATTTAATATCAAATTGTATCTGTCTATTCCTTTTAGTTTTTGAGATATTCAACTGTTTTTAGAAAAAATGACCCTGATTAGATACATTGCCACTGCACTAATACACAACTTATGTTAATTTTCAAGATGCAGAAAATTTTACTATATACCATGGTATATTTGTAAATATCACTCTTTTGAAATTTCTTCACAGTATACAGGGTGTGTCAGGTTTCGCAAAATGCAATTTTTAAAACTTTTCTTAAATGGTACCCTACCAATTTTATTGCTACATTGGATAGTTCATTAAGTGTCCTTTCATTTTTGTTAAGCATTCCCTATACCTAAATCCATTACTTTCTGAGATATTTTTGATTTTCTTCAAATTTTAAGAATGTTTTAAATTTACATAACTAAAAATAACTTACTATTGGAGAATTTTATAAAACAATTAATACATTTTGATTAACAATTAACTACACTTATCCAATAACAATTTTCACTAAAGATATAACAACCTACAATAATAGGTTATCAACAGAATTCTTCCAGATCAACAATATGCATTTTATAGAAAATGTTCAAGCAGGAAATCAGGCAGGCTTTGAAAAAATAACAATTACAATTAAAATGTCATTTAGGTTTATTAATTGTAGTGTGTTGTCATTTAACAGGATATCCCTCTTGGTATATTCTTGATGCAAGTAGGCAATTTGTTAAACTTTCTCCCAATACCAAAATCATATCTATTTGTTCTTCCACGGTAAAATGCATTTTGAAAACTCCTTCAAAGATTACATTTAAAACAAAACTGATAATGTGTTAAATGACAACACCCTACAATTAATAAATCTAAATGACATTTTAATTGTAATTGTTATTTTTTTCAAAGCCTGCCTGATTTCCTGCTTCAACATTTTCCATAAAATGCATATTGTTGTTCTGGAAGAATTCTGTTGATAGCCTATTATTGTAGGTTGTTATATCTTTAGTGAAAATTGTTATTGGATAAGTGTAGTTAATTGTTAATCAAAATGTATTAATTGTTTTATAAAATTCTCCAATAGTAAGTTATTTTTAGTTATGTAAATTAAAAACATTCTTAAAATTTGAAGAAAATCAAAAATATCTCAGAAAGTAATGGATTTAGGTATAGGGAATGCTTAACAAAAATGAAAGGACACTTAATGAGCTATCCATTGTAGCAATAAAATTGGTAGGGTACCATTTAAAAAAAGTTGTAAAAATTGCATTTTGCGAGACCTGACACACCCTGTATACTGTGAAGAAATTTTAAAAGAGTGATATTTACAAATATACCATGGTTTATAGTAAAATTTTCTGCATTTTGAAAATTAACATAAGTTGTGTATTAGTGCAGTGGCAATGTAACTAATCAGGGTCATTTTTTCTAAAAACAGGCGAATATCTCAAAAACTAAAAGGAATAGACAGATACAATTTTATATCAAATTAAAGCTCTTTTTATGGGCTTTTCAAAAATGTAATAATATATAAAGTATTCTATTTAAAAAAATATAAGTTTAATATGTCCTGGAATTATGAAACACCCTGTATGCTTCCAAATATTTTTTAAATGTGACTTTAGGTATGCCAAATATGCCTCCAAATTTGGTTTACGTAGCTTTTATAGTAACGGAGTTATCGACCGTTGCCGCACTAAAAACTCACCCTGTCAATTATTCTGGTTGCATGGTTGTATATTAGTCTTTTTATTAAAGGAGGAGGATAACTATTGTCTTTTAGTATATTATAAAGTTTAGTGAAGTTTTTTTGGTATAGAGATGGATGGCTAATTGTTTTTTATTCTGTTTTTTAGTCCTAAAATAAAATTTATTCTCATACTTAATGGATGGTCGAGTAGTAATTTAAGCATCTACTTGTAGTGGTAGGTTTCTGATACCAGGCTAGAATAATTTTGTTGTCTTTATTTATTATTAATAAAGTATCTAAAAAAGGAACTGAATAATTTTGTTCATTTTCAATTGTAAATTGAATTTTATCGTTGTAACTATTAAATGTTTCTAAAATTAAGTTAATTTTATAGAATGGTACAGCTGTTATTACATCGTCCCTAAATTTTTTAAAAAAGGTAATTTAAAAGATAATTTGGGAATTATTTCGTCCATTACGTCATCCATAATAATTTGACCGATTATGGGACTTAGATTGGATCTCATGGGACAACCATCTGTTTGTAAGTAGTAATCATTGCGGAAACAGAAGTAGCTACTGTCAAAAAGAAATTTTATTATTTTTATGAATTGTTGTTTAGGTATTTTGCAGTTGTTTTTGATTCTGTTCCATAGTTTATTAATGTTATCTAAAGCTAGATATTTTGGAATATTTGTAAATAGTGATATTGCGTCTAAACTATTTATACATGATTAGGAGTTAATTGAAAATTATTAATAAAAAGTGTGAATTCAAAGGAGTCTTTAACATTATAAATATTTGTTTTAACAGATTTTTTTAAATTTCAGCTATAAATTTGGTTAAGTTTTCAGTAGGATTATTGTTTGATGCTATTATTAGTCTTAGTGGGTTATTTGGTTTGTGAATTTTTGGTAAACTGTATAATTTTGGTGATGTACTACTATAATTGTTTAGAAGTTTTGCTTGTTGTAATGTGATGGCGTTGGATTGTTTTAGTTCTTTAATGAGGCTTAACAAGCCGAAACAGTCGGTCAGTGGATGTTTCCTCTCCTGTGAAGTAATAAAGCTAATGTTATGTTAATGGCTATATAATTACTATCCCGGTTTGTATTTGTCAATAGCTCTTATTATTTTCATAAGTGTTTGTTTACAGATACATCTTATTTTATATACTATTTCTTATTGCGGACTGCAAATAACTTGTCTTTTTTTTTATTTGAATTGCCTTTGAGGCATGAACCCGGGTGTCGCCACGAGAAGGTTTGTTACATTTGCAAATAAATTTTGCTGTAACATTCCGCAAATCTCAAAAGCCAGACGTACTTTTATAGTCATCTATAGAATTTATTATGTAGTTTCGATTCAATTCTGTACTTCCACACTTAGTAGTGTTGGTGTTTCATCACCTGATGGCGGTTTTATTTACTTTTGCCATAGTACAGAGATTGTTTCGAAATTATATCAGTATAATAGCTTTGATTACTTCATAGGGTTGGAAACTAATCTGTTCTGATGAGGCTTAACCAGCCGAAACCGTCAGTCAGTGGATGTTTCCTCTCCTGTGAAGTAATAAAGCTAATGTTATGTTAATGGCTATATAATTACTAGGCCGATTTGTATTTGTTAATAGCTCTTATTATTTTCATAAGTTTGTTTACAAATACATCTTATTTTATATACTATTTCTTACTGCGGACTGCAAATAACTAGTCTTTATATATATATATATATATATATATATATATATATTGCTGTGAGACCCCCACTTAAATCCGGGTACTCCGCTTTTCGAATCGAGCCCCTACGAATTGGATGCCAAAGAATGCTGTGAATCCTACAAAAAGCTATTCATTACCTTAACTGTGTTGGTCCATTGACTTTCTTCTGTTAATCGCCTCGGCTGCTCCTCTAGTTAAACCTTCATCCTCATTCATAAAAAAAGACAAACACATTCCTACCACAAACATCAACGTTAACTCTATTTACATCAATATTCACAATACATTAAAATTTCAAATTAAAAATTCAGCATAAATTTCAGTTTTAAAAAGAATTTCAAGATTAATTTTATTATCATTTAATGTGCATCCAGAATTAAAGTCCTTGTAGGATGCCTACTAATTAATATAACAATATATGCAGTCCTGAGTCTGAGTACAAAGGGAGCATCTACCACCCCTTTACGTTAATTAACCAGGTTCGTCTAATTGAGCTCAAAGACATACCCAAATTTTCATCATAATCCAGAACATCAATACTAAATACCCCTTTCTACTTAAACAAGCGAATTTCACGTTAAAATTAAAATTTTATGTTTTAGTACAATTTCACTAATGTCCATTTAAAGTAAATCAATTATAAAGTTATTCAACACACACAAAAATATCAAAGTTCAAACAAAATAGTATAAATTACCTGAAGTTTACTGCACTCGTAGCTTCAATGTACCTCGTCCCTTTTGTTAATCACTCCATTCCTACTAGGTTATATTTACAGCTTCTGATTCTCAACGCTTTAAAAATTTTCTCCATCACCATTTATTTAAAGTTGTTTCTGGGCTTTTCCGGAAATCATCTGTGTATATCTGACCCTTGTTTTGTGGATCCAGACACATGTATGAACCATTTAATCATTAACACCTCCGAAAAATAGCAAAGAAATTCATACTTCTTTCACCAATATACGCCAAAACTGCCTACTTTTGGTGTATTCATTTGTCGTTGTAAATTTTATTAATTGGTACAGTGATACTAAATTTTATTACCTTGTATCTAAATGCACTCAAGTACATTCATGTTAGCACGTAAATAACAAACTGTTTTAAATCACCAAAATATACGAGCAAACTTTAAATTATTCTATCAAACTAAAATGCACTGTTTAACATCTTGAATCAAGTCGCGGATGTAAGAGAGCTTGTTTATATTCACCTGGGTATATATAGAAGTTAGCCTGTCTGTCGGTCGAGTCCTCAAAACAGCCAGTTTATAGAATTTCCTCATTCTATGTTCCCATTCCGTAGCTCGCGCGTCGGTTTTTACGAATTTTGTACTCGCCCCAGTTAAATCTCAGAAATTTCAACACGGCACGCAGCGTCTGGAAATTACTAATTGACTTTTATACAGAAATCGTTGTTTCTACCTCTGATATTTGCATCCTATTTTCAACCAATTGTGACCCTCGTGACGTTGCTTAAATCACGCCTTTTACTATATGTGTCTCGGTCTTGTGCATATTATCTGTCTCTATCTAACCTGTTCTTATTGGTGCAAATTGATATTCTTTATTATCGATTATTTTCAGTCCATGTGGACTATCTGGGTTAAATAACCCCGTATCGCGCCTTCCCGTGAATATTAAGCCCCGGTTTCTCCAAGATTCTTTGAACCATTAATTATCTGCAAAATTTACGCCGAATGAGCTTTTTAAACTACGCAGGTGTTCAAACATACTATTAATTCTCAGAGCTTTATTTTATTGGGTTTTTACAAGTTTTCATAGATATTATATGTTACTAACGATTCAATTAACTTCAATTAAAAATAATACCCTTTAATTTTTAGTGAATCCTAATTAAATATTCAATTATTATCTGTACGTTTTGTTTAATACCGGTTACTTGAAATAGAGTTAATTAATATAAATTTTGCACGTAATTTCTCTTTGTTTCTTTACTAGGAATAATTAAATTACACGCAGAGCTTTCAATACTGTTTCTTTTGATATAAAGCGTCTTGTACATGATTTAAATCTCTTATTTTTACTGAAACGACCGAATTTATTTATGCTTCATGGTTTTAATAAAGCGTATTATCTAATAAAATTCCTTATACACGGTGATTAAAATTATTTGATGTGATTATTTAATTTTCTACCCTGGTCTAAATATGAGTATTTTCCCCCTATTTGAATACAAATAATCCCACTTATTTGAATGCAAATATAAAGCATTTAGACAAAAAAATTACAAAAATAATTGCCTATCTCTCTCTACCCTTATCTATCTAACTTACCTACTTTGTCTCCAATCCAACAAAAAATATTTACACCTACCCTATATCCCTATCCTATTCCTAACTCTCACTTAATTTTATAAACTGAAATTATCCCTAACTTCATCCTACTTATCCATCTAATCCTATATACATCCTATATACCTATCCTATTCCTAACTTTTTAACTAATCTTCACTATACTTTACTTCCCCCTACCTAATCCTATATATACCTATCCTATTCCTAACTTTATTCCTAACTCTCCACTAATCTTATATGAAATATCTATAATTAACCTATCTTATTTTCTTCCTACATTTACTCTTTATTCTCATCCTAAACCTATTCCTAATTATCTCCCATATTTATCCTATACCTAGCTTTATTTTCTAGAACTATACTAAAATTCACCTATCTCTATTCTTTGTTCATCAAGTTATTTAAATCTAACTCTCTTCTTGACTCTCCAAGTCTTTCTTCTCACCATCCTAATACTCTTCATCCCTATTTCTCCTCCTTTTATATCTATACTTATTATTCCTATTATCTCACATACAATAAACTTATCATCCCTATTATCCTGACTCTTAAATATTACTTCTTCTTCAGTCTCTACCCATGTCTGTTTCTTATTTATTATTGTTTCCTTTTCTGCCGACAAACCAAACGATACTACTTTAAAATTATCGATTTTTCCCTCTATGGAAAATCCTATGTACCTTCTAGAATTCTTATGTAATGGAATCCGCCAGAATGAATTCCTTAAATCTACTTTATTAGAAACAACTTTGCCAATTAACCTCGTCAAAAGTAATTCTGCCTTCACCTGCTCCCGATTTGCTGCTTCTACCCCCACTAATTCTGCATGTTTTTGTACTAAAGCTTGAACCTCTACTATCCTATCCTCTGGACATCTTATCGTGTTGATCTGTTTACCTTCATCATCTTCTACCTCTACTACATTAATACTAAACCCCGTGTCATCCTCTGTGACTTCATAACTGCCCTTCCATGGCACTACCCTATCTTTAATCCTTACTACCTTCCTTTCCATATCTATCAAAACCCCTAACTTCATCATACAGTCAACACCTAAAATGCTCTGAAACTTCAGTCCAGGTACAATTACAAACTCCTGTTCACAGCTTAAACCTCCTATATCTATCCTAAGCACCACAACACTATTTACTACAGCAAACTTCTTTTATTTGGAGCTACTAAATGGCTACGCTTTATAGGCATAATTCTATCACAAACCTTATCCCTAATTTTGCTGACGAATTCCTCCGATATTAAACTCGCCTCTGCCCCTGTATCAAGTAATACTTCTACATTATTCTCAAAAATTCCTATATTAACAATTGGCAAACATAATTTTTCTACAGTTTCTGGCTCTACTTCCTCCTCAATTTTGAAAAATTCACGTGGATGTTCATATACATTTACACTGAAATCTAGTGGTCCGTCGCGTTCTAAAAATCCTGTCCAGGTCTGTTTTCCCTACTTGGTCCTGGTCTAGCCGTCACCTCAGCGTATGTCCTAGGCGTTTCCACTCGTTCAGTGTCTGTATTAGCAGTCCCGCTCATGTCTGGTGAACTATTCATTCTGGTAGGTCCCGGTCTCGGTGCAGGTCCCCTTCCTAAACTATTACTCCTAACATATGGTCGTCTCTGTTCCCAATTCTGTCGCTGGTATCCGTAACTATTCCCTCTTCTAGCATAGTTGTCCCGTCTATTGTCAAACCTAACTGTGTTGATCTGTCTTTCCCTATTATCCCGAGGTCGTCCACTACTTACGTCGTCGTACCTCTGCAGGTATTCTAGAAACATTTCTCTGTCCACTATGTTCTGTAGTGCTACGTGTTGTCTTATGTCTACCTCGAAGTGTCGTGATAAATACTTAATAATTTGTCGGTCCGTCAGTGGTGGGTTCAGTTGCTTTGCTATGTTATACTTGCGTATAGCATATTGCTCCCTACTTCCTGAAAATTCTCCCTTAAATTTCCTGTGATTAAGTCGTCTCGTACCTGGTCTTGTCTGTGGTCACTCCAGTAGTGCTTTAAAATCTGTCCTCAAAGTCCATGTAGGTGTCTATGTCCTGTCCTACTAAATTGTACCACGCTTCCGCATTGTCCTTTAAGAAAGCCTTTATCGTATTTAGTTTAGTCTGTTCGTCAAATAAATTTCCCACTAGATTTCTTACACTATTAATAAAATTTGTGGATTTACCCTGTTATCGCCATAAAACTTCATGTGTTGGTCCAATGATACTCCACCTGTAGAAAATCTGGGACCTTCCCCGTTAAATTTGACATGTTGTATTTGATACTACTAACTTCGTTCTACCCTGCCTAACTGATCCCTACATGAGTCCGTTACTTCAGTCATTTTTACATTAATCTCTTCTTCACAAAAAATGCGTACTTCGGACCTTAAATGTCCCATTTCCTGTCGAAGACCTGTAATATCACGCTCATTTTTTTCAACCCTATTTTCAACTTCCCCCAGTTTCACGGTAAGACTATCTTTAAATTCTGTAAATTCTTTAGTATTTTGTTCAATTTTCCCGCTTATCTGCTCTAATTTTCGGTTGGACTCCTCCCTTGCTCTATTCGATTCTTCCCTAGCTCTATTAGATTCATCGCTTAGCTGTTTTAATTTTCTGTTGGACTCCTCCCTAGCTAATCGCATTTCCTCTAACATTCTCATCATTAACTCATTTCCTTGATCCCCTGATTCCGTCCTCGACTGATCTCTACTGCCTCCAGCTTCATCCATTTTCGAAATTTTTCCCACACAATGCACTATCGTCACTTCCAATTTCCACTCCTTGACTCCTCAACCACTCTTTTCTCTGCATACGTTCTAATCACTCTCACACACTCTAAAATACTCTTAAATTTATACACACACCGAAACTCTCTCTCTCAGATCGCCAGTTTCCTGGAATCAAATCACAAAAATTTTATTTGGAACTCGAGCCTCACTTTTGGGTCGCCAAATTTGCTGTGAATCCCTGTATTAAAATCGAGCTTCACGAATTGGGCGTCAAATTTGCTGTGATACCGCCTATATCTAGGTACTCCGCTTTTCAAATCGAGCCCCTTCTAATTGGATGTCCAGAGAATGCTGTGAATCCTACAAAAAGCTATTCATTACCTTAACTGTGTTGGTCCATTGACTTTCTTCTGTTAATCGCCTCGGCTGCTCCTCTAGTTAAACCTTCATCCTCATTCATAAAAAAAGACAAACACATTCCTACCACAAACATCAACGTTAACTCTATTTACATCAATATTCACAATACATTAAAATTTCAAATTAAAAATTCAGCATAAATTTCAGTTTTAAAAGAATTTCAAGATTAATTTTATTATCATTTAATGTGCATCCAGAATTAAAGTCCTTGTAGGATGCCTACTAATTAATATAACAATATATGCAGACCTGAGTCTGAGTACAAAGGAGCATCTACCACCCTTTACGTTAATTAACCAGGTTCGTCTAATTGAGCTCAAAGACATACCCAAATTTTCATCATAATCCAGAACATCAATACTAAATACCCTTTCTACTTAAACAAGCGAATTTCACGTTAAAATTAAAATTTTATGTTTTAGTACAATTTCACTAATGTCCATTTAAAGTAAATCAATTATAAAGTTATTCAACACACACAAAATATCAAAGTTCAAACAAAATAGTATAAATTACCTGAAGTTTACTGCACTCGTAGCTTCAATGTACCTCGTCCCTTTGTTAATCACTCCATTCCTACTAGGTTATATTTACAGCTTCTGATTCTCAACGCTTTAAAATTTTCTCCATCACCATTTATTTAAAGTTGTTTCTGGGCTTTTCCGGAAATCATCTGTGTATATCTGACCCTTGTTTTGTGGATCCAGACACATGTATAAACCATTTAATCATTAACACCTCCGAAAAATAGCAAAGAAATTCATACTTCTTTCACCAATATACGCCAAAACTGCCTACTTTTGGTGTATTCATTTGTCGTTGTAAATTTTATTAATTGGTACAGTGATACTAAATTTTATTACCTTGTATCTAAATGCACTCAAGTACATTCATGTTAGCACGTAAATAACAAACTGTTTTAAATCACCAAAATATACGAGCAAACTTTAAATTATTCTATCAAACTAAAATGCACTGTTTAACATCTTGAATCAAGTCGCGGATGTAAGAGAGCTTGTTTATATTCACCTGGGTATATATAGAAGTTAGCCTGTCTGTCGGTCGAGTCCTCAAAACAGCCAGTTTCTAGAATTTCCTCATTCTATGTTCCCATTCCGTAGCTCGCGCGTCGGTTTTTACGAATTTTGTACTCGCCCCAGTTAAATCTCAGAAATTTCAACACGGCACGCAGCGTCTGGAAATTACTAATTGACTTTTATACAGAAATCGTTGTTTCTACCTCTGATATTTGCATCCTATTTTCAACCAATTGTGACCCTCGTGACGTTGCTTAAATCACGCCTTTACTATATGTGTCTCGGTCTTGTGCATATTATCTGTCTCTATCTAACCTGTTCTTATTGGTGCAAATTGATATTCTTTATTATCGATTATTTTCAGTCCATGTGGACTATCTGGGTTAAATAACCCCGTATCGCGCCTTCCCGTGAATATTAAGCCCCGGTTTCTCCAAGATTCTTTGAACCATTAATTATCTGCAAAATTTACGCCGAATGAGCTTTTTAAACTACGCAGGTGTTCAAACATACTATTAATTCTCAGAGCTTTATTTTATTGGGTTTTTACAAGTTTTCATAGATATTATATGTTACTAACGATTCAATTAACTTCAATTAAAAATAATACCCTTTAATTTTTAGTGAATCCTAATTAAATATTCAATTATTATCTGTACGTTTTGTTTAATACCGGTTACTTGAAATAGAGTTAATTAATATAAATTTTGCACGTAATTTCTCTTTGTTTCTTTACTAGGAATAATTAAATTACACGCAGAGCTTTTAATACTGTTTCTTTTGATATAAAGCGTCTTGTACATGATTTAAATCTCTTATTTTTACTGAAACGACCGAATTTATTTATGCTTCATGGTTTTAATAAAGCGTATTATCTAATAAAATTCCTTATACACGGTGATTAAAATTATTTGATGTGATTATTTAATTTTCTACCCTGGTCTAAATATGAGTAATATATATATATATATATATATATATATATATATATATATTGCCGTGTAACCTCTATAAAGCCTCACCAGAGTAAAAACATTCGAGCGCCACGAATTGGGCGTCATAAATTGCCGTGTAACTTCGCTCTAGCTCAGTACTTTCTCAAAAAACATTCGAGAATTTATTAATTGACCAAAAAAAAAAATTTTTCAAAAAAAAAATTTTCTTATCCAGATTCTGCTTCCATCAACTTAATTACTTCAACAGCTCCCTGGCTAGTTCAGTTGGGCCTCCTCTTGGATACCTAAATTTACTATCATACTCTTTATCGTTCATGCACACTCTCAATAAAACCACAAAATAATACAACAATCATACAATATTTATTTACCACTATTCACAAATAATAATTCAAGATTATTTACATTTCGGTGCTCAAATTACACCTCAATAAATTCTATCTTTGTAAAATCCTGGATTTTAAATTGAAATATCAAACACATTTAATGTAACAGGAGTAAATGGGCCCTGAATAATACCTTTTTTTATTTATAATTATTTCTAATTAGTACACTCTGGAGTATGGTGAGCTCATGATAACCCAGTTTATTTTATTAATGTACGCTTTATACTTTTCATACTCTTACTACAAACACAAAAAAACCCATGTACTCTTAACAATAAAATTTTAAATTCATGAGGAATGTTAATAAGCTTTATATACACCTTTAGATTTATATGCAAATACCATAATCAAAGTTAGTTATACGTATTATTTTCAATACGCAAAATAATGCAAAATACCATCAAAGTTCACTCTCACACATCACAATAATTTTCATAGTTTATAAAAAACAGCAAATTCTAATGCGTTACCTGGAATTTCTTGAGGATCCTTTCTCCGTTGACGATGAAGTTAAGTTCCTGCCCCTCGGTCTCGTGGTTCTGCTCTGCTTGCCGCCTCCAGCTATTTATAGATGAACACCATCTAAGTTCTGCTGCATGCTATTCATTCAAGATCCATCCAAATCCAAGTATATTACACTTTTTTATTATTGCATAATTTAATTTACGTTACTTTACTTTACTTTACGAGCTTGTTAAAATATCTGTTGTACCTCAGTTAAATATAAACTCGACACTCTCCGCGTTTCAAACTATGAGGCCAACACTGTACTATTCATAAATTTTAAATACTTACAAGCTCGTTAGTAGGTTTCTGTACGTAGTAAGCAATGCAAATTAACGTAGTCAAAGAGCGAAGTCAAAAAAGACTTAATAACTCTTCTCTCGTATTTATACGATTCTCAGTGTAACCTCTCCAAACCCTCCTAACGCGAAATATTTAATTAAACTAACTCGTTCTTCAAATTTTGGTATAACCGTTTTCAAAATCTTTGTAATTTAGCTCGTTGATACGATATTTTACAAAAAACCCGCATTCAATTTTCCCGTGTTCGTCTCTTGACCAACTAACTATTTAGACCAATGATATATTTTAGTGACGTCTTGAAACCCTGCCTGTATTAACTCTATTCCTCTCTTATGCATATTATGTTTCCTTCTAACCTTATTTGAGTGGTAGAAAATCGATATTACTGTCCGCGTGCTACCTAACCCACGTGGACTGAATACGTGCGTTTCGAAGTGAAATGCTGTTATGCCTGTCTCATTCCAAAGCATATCATTGATTGTCCATCCCTTCTGCGCTTTAAGAAAACTTTTGGTTAGCGTTTATGCGAACCGTCCGACCGTTTGCACAATATACCTCGTATCTTGTCTTTTATATACACAAATAACGGGAAGTTGACCTTTCAAAACATGCACCTGTGCCTAATTGACGAACGTTTTAAAATAACATTTCTAAGAGTTTGCGTTTCAAGGTATTTTATATTCAACGTCTGTTCGTTTGTTAGTAAAGCTTTTCGCCTTGGTATTATCGATTTTTCATGCTCTTATGCGTATTAGATGTTATAACCCTTTCAATTAAACTCATTTAAATTAATTAATAATTTCCATTGGCTTATAGAATTTATTTTCTTTACGAACCTATTAAATTTTAATCCGTACTTGTAAAATTATGGTAATACTTGTTACTTTCAATCAACTAAATGCAATAAATTTCGCACGTAAATTATGGTTGTTTCTTCTATACAGGGTGTTTGAAATTGCCTTGTTCATACCTAAATTTAACCCTTTAAAACCACTACAATATATATATATATATATATATATATATATATATATACAGGATGTCTAATTTTTCATTACACAGCTAATATCTTTGTTAATATTAGAGATACAAAAAATGTGAAAGGAAAAAGTTTCTTAGTTGAATTCCGTCTTAAAATTATGGAACATAATCCTTTTCCATGGCCTACTGTTTTTGTAGAAGAATACCCAACATTGGTTTTTTTAAATGGAACATCCTGTATTTTATTTTAAAATTGAAAAGCTTTTAAAATTCATAACACAGTAGTATTTTCGCTTCTTTTTTATTTAATTAATAAATCAGCAATATTAAAAAATTATTTCTTCAAGTTGGCTTTGAAAATGAGATATTTATTAATATGAACATTATTAAGTAATTCACATTAGCAACAAAAAAACAAATTTATTAAATAATAATTATTGAAAGTGTACACAACTGTTTTATCACTTTGATTAAATCAATAACACTAAGAAAATAAGTTTTTTAAATTGAATTTGGAAATGTGACGTTTAACAGTTGGTGTATGGTTTTAGCATCAGCTGGACTATTGTTTTGCAAGAGTTGTGTAGTTCGGTAAGTAGAAAAGTAAAATGGATTTCACAAATAGACAAAAAGTTAATATGTTATGCTATTATTATTTATCAAATAATAACTGTAGGAAAGTTGCAAATTTATATTGTGGTCAATACCAAATGAAAGACAGTCGCATTATCGAGCATTTCTCAATCTGCATAATTCATTGGTACAATATGGCAGTTATAAAAAAAATAAAAAACGGAAATCATAGAAATATAGAATTTGAAGAACCTGATGAATTAAATACTTTGGCTTATTTCAGAGCATATCCAACAAATTCTATCCGTAATGCTGTTCAAGAACCAGGCATTACTAAGCATAAAATATTAAAAATACTTAAAAACCATAAAATGAAGCCGTTTAAAGTGTTGGTAGCACAACATCTGCAACCTCTAGATTTTCAAAAACGCTTACCGATTGTGCAATTAGTTACTATATGCAGGTAGACAGTATGTACCATTTATCTTATGAACAGATGAGTCCAATCTTCATAAAAATGGTGTTTTTAATACACAACAAAACTCATGTTTGGGATGATGTAAACCCCCACAGATTACACGAAGTGCGGCATCAAGTTCGGATAGGTGTAATAGGGGATCATTTATTAGGACTGCATTTTTATGATGGCACACTTACACAGGAACGGTACCTATTATTTCTTCAAACTGTCCTACGAGATTATTTGGACAATATACCGCTAGCTCTTCATAGACAAATGTGGTTCCAACATGACGGAGCTCAGTCACATAATGGTTGAGCTGTAACAAACTTCTTAAACAAAAACTTCGAAAATAAATGAATTGGGAATAAAGGACCTTATTTATGGCCTCCGAGATCACCTGATCTTTTAATGTTAGATTTTTTTTTGTTTGGAGTCTTCTCAAAAATATAGTTTTTAAGACCTTGTTGAATACAGTGGACAGCATAAAAAATAAAATTCTCTTAGCTGCCCAAGAAGTTACCCCTAAAATGTTATGTAGTTGCCGGCATAATTTGCTGCAAAGAACGCAGTTGTGTATAGACAACAATGGTGGACACTTCCAACAGTTTATTAATTAAAAAATTTATTTTTCTCTAATGTGAATTACTTAATAATGGTCATATTAATAAATATCACATTTTCAAAGCCCACTTGAAGAAATTTTTTGTTTAATATCACTGATTTATTTATTAAGTAAATAAAAAGTGAAAGTACTACTGTATTCTGAATTATATATGCTTTTCAATTTTAAAATAAAATACAGGGTTTTCCATTTAAAAAAACAATGTCGGGTATTTTTCCACAAAAACAGTAGGCCATGAAAAAGTATTATGTTCCCTAATTTTGAGACAGAATTCAACTAAGAAACTTTTCCTTTGACATTTTTTTGTATCTCTACTATTAAGAAAGATATTGTCTGTGTAATGAAAAATCAGATACTCTGTGTATATATATTTGCCAGTTATAACTTATTTGTGACTTTGTTATTTATAGTAATCATTAAATACATTATAAAGAATTACAAAATTCCATTCATGTTATGTTATTTTCTACATAAAATAAAAATGTACAAAAACTCATGACCAAATGGGTTTACTGATTAAAGGTGATTATAATCGTGGTAATTATTCACAAAACTTGTAACCATCCAAGGGACAATAACAAAACATCAATCTTATTAAATTATGAGTATGTTCGATCGATAAACTATGTAAATGTTAAAAAATGATTTTTGTTCTAATTATATAACTACGCTTAGTATTTGTTTAAAGCCACAACTTTTATACTAAAAATGAATCCAAAACCAAAACCTTTTATTAGAAACTCTAAAGTAATCTTTTGTTTTGCTATTTACCATTTTATGAAGAAGTTTTATGACACAAGGCCATTCAAAAAAATTTAAAAATATGGAAGATATCAAGGATTACATACATTTTCAAGTTCCAAAATTAAATTTGTGGAATTTCCACAAATTTCGGCTTAGTCAATTTTCAATGCTTTGAAATTCTTCTTGTGATATCGCATAAGCGAATATCGCAAATAAATATACAATTTGCACCATTTTAATGCAGCATTGTTGTACTATTTAACTGTGCTGAACTATTTGAAAACATGTTAATTATGAAATTATGTAAATCTTATGTTGTGCCTTATTTCATAGTTATAATAATTACTTCAGTGTTTTAAATATATAACTAAGCAGATTTAGGAATGTTACGGTCATAATATGAATGTACATTGAGAAGTGCAATTACAAGATAATTGAGGAGCATAAAAACGTCTTGCGTCTAAGAAAGTTTGATTATGTTTGCTCAGGGGATGCATGGGAAGAGACGAGAGTGACGTGTTGATCGTCTTCTGGTTAAGACGTAGGCACGCAACAGAATTGAATTTATACTTAAGTTTGTATGTTTGGTATAATATATACCACACACCATTTTAAAAGTGTGGTCTTTGAATAACAATAATAATCGTTGATGTGTTAAATCCTACTTGAAACCGGCTGTGTGAATAATTAAAGTGTTTTAACCCTGAGCGCAGTCTGTTGTAAACTCGGGAAAGACCCGTCAATGAGGGGATTCTACATTTCGCAGGTACCTAACGGCATACAATTGTTATGAACTGGAAGTAGAAATTATTGATTATATTCACCTTATTAAATTAGACCAAGGTTATATAATATTACCAAATTTGAAAGTGCTTTTGATATTGCATAGGTTAGTTTTGATGCTATTTAATTGCCTTAATGTTGGTGTATTTATGCAATTTATTCATAAATCAACGATATTGTATTTAAGAATAAATACTAATTGAGCTTATTCCTTGTTTATATTTTAATTCTATTGTTGTAAGTACCTGCGTATGAGATCAGAGAGTAGGTGTTGGTATAATCTTCTTATATTAGAAATCATTAGAACATCCTATTTTATTAATGTAATCTTTATAACAATAACCTACCTTTGTCTGATTATGATGTATGCACATTTTTGCATCGGAAGTAATAATGACAGCATAACATTAGTGAAACTCTTATAACAATAACTTGACTGCGACTTATTCATTTTGTATTCATCTTCTTACTTCATATATTGTTGCAATATTGTTTGTTATTAGTACAACTCAATTTTATAATAATAATAAACCCTCAGGAACCTGTTACCTCCCAAACAGGTACAGGAATGGCAAACCCAAGGTACCTGAGCTAACAACATTGTCATAAGTGGATGCCTATACGGCACCAGGTGACATCCTACAGTAATTAGTGTTACCTGGGCAATGCAACTATGCCCAAGCAGGCTATCACTACCATGATACTCGTGGGAACGCAATGATATTAAATAAAAACAAAGGCCACATGAGACCAAGGTCAGGAATGTCGTATGAGAAACACACCTGACCAAAAAAACAACAGCAGCAGAAAAAATTGAAAAACCAAATAGATGTGTTTTGCTGGACAACTTGCCAGTAACCACAATAGGAAGATTTCAGAGACAGCAAATTAGATGGTCAGACAAAATCAACGGACATCTCATTCTATGTTATTACCAAACAACTCACTGTGAAACAAACTTTACAAATTATAGATCTCTACTACACAAAGCATTCACAAACAAATACCCAGAACAACAATTCATCACAGAGAACAAAGACTCTCAGACCAAGTAGGAGCAATAACAAAAACAACAGAATACCAAAACCAGAACTGGAGCACACAAAAGAACAAGCACAAATACGAGAAAAACCAAAAACGACAACCAAACAGAAACATACACCAAAAAACAAACAGATAAAGAAAGCGAAAACAAGACGACACTAAAACACATACTAACCAGAGATAAAAACAAATAAACACACAACTGCCACACGAAGAAACACAAGATACCACAAAAAAATCACAGAAATAAAAGAAAATTTTGAAATAACATATATAGAGTACAAAGACACAAACCATGACATCAAACTGTACATATGCAAAATACCAGATAACACAAAGATAAATACAACAATTGCACACATCAACACAGTCATAGGAAACAAAATACAAAACAGCACAACTATGGCAGAACTACAACAGCTAATCTACACGGGTGAATTCAATAACAAGAATCCACGAATAACAAAAACAATCAACAGACAACAAACAGAAGAAACAAACACACAACACCACAGACATTAACAGCAAGAATAACATATCTCAAATCAAAAGATGAAAAAGACAGAAAACTCATCAAAATAGTGCCTAATAATATGCCTAGCAATGATATACCAAATACCAACATCCATAATAACACAAAAACTAGTCACACATACAACACAAAACAACATAATACATGAAGAACAAAAAAGATGCAACAAAGAAGCAAGATGATGTAAAGATCAATTGATAATACACACAGAAATAAAACACCAAGCTAAAATTAAAAATATAGCTTTACACTACACACACATAGACTACCAGAAGGCATACCACACTTGTGACTAATACACATACTACAAATATACAAAGTAAACACAACACTAATAAAATTCCTAGATAAAATTATGAAAAACTGGAACACATCATAAAAACAAACACAGGTAAAGTAAAAACGAAACCAATAGTGATCAGAGCTCCCTAAGAGCTAACTGGTTCTGCCTAGCACTAAACTCTCTACCGAGCATACTAACCAACACAAAATATGGATACTACATCACAGGTACACACCCGCACAAAATAACTCACCATATATATAGCATCAACAGACTCATAACTCAATCATCTCCTTAAAATAACAGAAACATAACAGCAATGACAAATAGGATCTTTGGAACAGACCAATGTAAAAGAAACAGTATAATAAAGGGTAAACTAACAACACAAGAAAACTACATGTTAAACAACAACAACCATCACATACCAGCAATGGACATTACAGACACATTCACATCTAGGATACAAACAAAAACTAGGAATAGAACACTCACAAATGAAAGAAGAACTGAAACAGAAATACAAAGAAAGACTCAATAAAATATGCAACACAGAATGCACAGCAAAAACAGGTGTTCGCAATAAACATGTACAATACCTAAATTAACCTAGTCATAAATACAAAATATACCACATTCACTCAGCTTTAGAGAGATTCACGCTCAATAGAGAAGATGGAGAAAAAGGATTCATCGATATAAGAAACATGTGCATCAAACAAATAGATAATTTAGGAAACTACTTCATAAAAATAACAGAAACGAGTAACATACGCAAAGCGATCATACACGCAAATACATCATTCACACCACTACAAACTAAACAGTACTTTCAACCCCATAGAAGCAATCACAACAACACACAACCAAGCAAGAAAACTGGCAGATAAACAGTACACACGAAACATCCCCACTACCTTACACAATCACATATCGACCAAGAAGCATCAAACACATGGCTCAAGAAAAGCAACATATACAGTGAAATAGAGGGATTCATGATAGAGATACAAGAGCAAACAATCAACACACACTATGGCAGTAAACACATCATCAAAGACCTCCAACTAGCAATAGACAAATGTAGACTATGCAAACAAGAAATAGAAACGATAGAACACATCACAAGCGCATGCCCAATACTACCAAATATAGAATATATTAAATGATGACAACGCTACAAAAATAATACACCAACAACCAGCCCTACAACACAAACTCACAGAGGAACATACACCAATATACAAATACACGCTAAAGAACATACTTGAAAACACAGAACACAAGTAGTACTGGAACAAAAGAATAATAATAAATAAAACAACACCACACAAGAAACCAAATATTACACTTATCCACAAACAAAAGAAAATCACACAACTAATAGAAATATCTATACCAAACACACCCAATATACAGAAGAAGACGAGAAAAATAGAAAAATACATAAAACTAGCTGAAGAAATCAAAGCGATGTGGCATCCAGATAAAGTAGAAATCATATTGATCATATTATCAAGTATAGGAGTCATACCAAACAACCTACACCAAAACGTTCAAAAACTACAACTACATCCAAACAAATACATTCACACATCTACAAAAAGAGTAATACTCGACACATGTACAATAACTAAAACATTTCTAAATGTTTAACATCTAGATAAAGAGAAAGCACGGTTAATAACAGTCCACATGCTGATCTAATAATACTGGATAAAAATATCTGAGAAGAAAAAACAAATAATAATAATAACCCAACATTAACTCTTTTCTGCAGTGTATGTCTTCTTGCAAATGAAGTTATTTGAATATTGTAAACATTAATGCAACTATTATAACAATAACCTAATCTCGGCCTATTATAATGTATACATATTCTTACATCGGAAATAACAACGATATTGTCTATTGTAACTATTATAACAAACATTCTAACCTTGGCTCCTCATTGTGTGTATGTCTTCCTGCATCAGAAGCTAAATCATTCATTATTAGTGCAAGTGTTATAATAATACATTAACGTTGACTCCTTATGCTGTGATCATCCTGTTGCATTACATATTGTTGAAAGAATTTTGAATATTATTTTAACAAATATAACAACATAGTCATGTTTCATAATGGTATATATATATATATATATATATATATATATATATTGTAGTGGTTTTAAAGGGTTAAATTTAGGTATGAACAAGGCAATTTCAAACACCCTGTATAGAGGAAACAACCATAATTTACGTGCAAAATTTACTTCATTTAGTTAATTTAAATTAACAAGTATTACCATAATTTACAATTAGGGATTAAAATTTAATAGGTTCGTAAAGAAAATAAATAGTATAAGCCAATGGATGTTAATTAATTAATTTAATTGAGTTTAATTGAAAGAGTTATAACGTCTAATACGCATAAGAGCATGAAAAATCGATAATACCAAGGCGAAAAGCTTTACTAACAAATAAACAGACGTCGAATATAGGAAATACCTTGAAACGCAAACTCCTAGAAATGTTATTTTAAAACGTTCGTTAATTAGGCACAGGTGCATGTTTTGAAAGGTCAACTTCCCGTTATTTGTGTAGATAAAAGACAAGATTCGAGGTATATTGTGCAAACGGTCGGACGGTTCGCATGAACGCTAACCAAAAGTTTCCTTAAAGCACAGAAGGGATGGACAATCAATGATATGCTTCGGAATGAGACAGGCATAATAGCATTTCACTTCGAAACGCACGTATTCAGTCCACGTGGGTTAGATAGCACGCAGACAGTAATATCGATTTTCTACCACTCAAACAAGGTTAGAAGGAAACATATAATATGCATAAGAGAGGCATAGAGTTAATACAAGCGGGGTTTCAAGACGTCACTAAAATATATCATTAGTCTAAATAGTTAGTTGTACAACAGACGAACACGGGAAAATTGAATGCGGGTTTTTCGGAAAATAGCATAGCGACGAGCTAAATTTCAAAATTTTGAAAACGGTTATACAAAATTTGAGGAACGAATTAGTTGAATTAAGTATTTCGCGTTAGGAGGGTTTGGAGAGGTTACACTGAGAATCGTATAAATATGAAAGAAGAGTTATTAAGTTTCTCTTTGACTTCGCTCTTTGACTTCGTTAATTTGCATTGCTTACTACGTACAGCTTGTAAGTATTTAAAATTTATAAATAGTTCAGTGTTGGCCTCATAGTTTGAAACGCGGAGAGTGTCGAGTTTATATTTAACTGAGGTACAACAGATATTTTAACAAGCTCGTAAAGTAAAGTAAAGTAATGTAAATTAAATTCTGAAATAATAAAAAAGTGTAATATACTTGGATTTGGATGGATCTTGAATGAATAGCATGCAGGACAACTTAGATGGTGTTCATCTATAAATAGCTGGAGACGGCAAGCAGAGCAGAACCACGAGACCGAGGGTGCAGGAACTTAACTTCATTGTCAACAGAGTAGGGATCTTCAAGAAATTCCAGATAACGCATTAGAATTTGCTGTTTTTTTATAAACTATGAAAATTATTGTGATGGTGAGAGTGCATTATTTTGCGTATTGAAAATAATACGTATAACTAACTTTGATTATGGTCTTTGAATATAAATCTAAAGGTGTATATAAAGCTTATTAACGTTCCTCATGAATTTAAAATTTTATTGTTAAGAGTACATGAGTTTTTTTGTGTTTGTAGTAAGAGTATGCCAAGCAAAAAGCATACATTAATAAAATAAACTGGGTTATCATGAGCTCACCATACTCCAAAGTGTACTAATTAGAAATAATTATAAATAAAAAAAAGGTATTATTCAGGGCCCATTTACTCCTGTTACATTCAATGTGTTTGATATTTCAATTTAAAATCCTGGACTTTACAAAGATAGAATTTATTGAGGTGTAACTTGAGCACCAAAATGTAAATAATCTTGAATTATTATTTGTAAATAGTGGTAAATAAATATTGTATGATTGTTGTATTATTTTGTGGTTTCATTGAGAGTGTGCGTGAACGGTAAAGAGTATGATAGTAAATCTAGGTGTCCAAGAGGAGGCCCAACTGAGCTAGCCAGAGAGCTGTTGAAGAAATCAAAGTTGATGGAAGCAGAATCCGGGTAAGAAATTTTTTTTTTGAAATTTTTCTTTTTGGTAAATTAATAAATGCTCGAATGTTTTTTGAGAAAGTACTGAGCTAGAGCGAAGTTACACGGCAATTTATGACGCCCAAACGTTGGGGCTCAAAGGTTTTTTTTTACTCTGATAAGAGGGTTATTTAGTGGTATATTGAGCCATAATGGTCACACAATACATGTAAATAGTACTAGGAGTTAGAAAAGTATATTTATTTAGCATGAAAAATACGTAATTTGCAAATTATGCAAAGAGCAAACATTTAACACCCTGTATAAGGATCGCAGTTGACTTTAATTAATGCCGAGAAGCATATCATTCAACAATAAACACACATTCAGCAAAAAAATAACTCTTCACGCAATCAAACTTGTCTTAAACCAAAAAGCATTCATAAATTGTAAATAGATACGCGTTAAATGCAGTAAAAGCTAGAGAAAATCATGATACAATTCCCATTAAAATTAAACATGCGATAGTGAAAGGAAATAGTATAGCGTTCTGATAAGAAACGCATCTTTCGAAATAAATACGTTTTGGAAACGCAAGATGTAAACAGAAATATGTTAATTTACGTCATTTCGTCTACGTGACTTTCTACATGAAGATAATACAAAACCCAAAGTATTATCTAGACAAACAAAAGCCATAAGTTAAATTACGTGCCAAGACGAATTAGAAATTCCTGTAATAACATCAAAACAGATGGTCTAAAATACAGAATATAAATCCACTGGTATCCTACGTGACCAAAAAATCGTTCCGCCGAACTATTATCAGACGTATGTATACCTGTAAAAGCCCAAAGTATTCAAAAACATCCTATGGCTGGTCGTAAACTTTGAACACAGCGCCGATAACCAATGAATTTTTAGATGGGGAGTAGCTTATATAACAGGCGAATTTGATAAGCAGATGGTCTTCATTCGAACTAAGCACAATCCACATCACTTGTAGTCAAGAATTTACGCAACGAGTGAATATAAAAATTAATTAAAATAATTAAATATTTGTGAAAAGTAGTTAGAAAATTTTAAAGTAAATAATAGTGAAAAATAAGTTTGCTGGAAAACGTGAGTAAAAGTTTATTAATTAATTAATTTTAAAGATTTATAATTTAGGGTTCTAAGGGATATTAAGAAAATACTAGATTATTGATTAAACGGGGTAAAATTTGGAAACTAAATTGACTGATAATATTGGGAAGAAATCCGAATAAAAATATTGGTTTAAATCTATGCAAAGGCGCACAAAACAGAGGATTGTTAAGCATTGAATGGAGCAACTCAACTGAAAGTAATCCTGGGGTACTGATCCACAGCATGCAGTAGCAGATCCAGAAAAACACACAAGGAAGACTACAGGTCAAAACTATCTAACATAAGGCATTATTTCTCTTTATTTTTGAACATTGACTATATTTATTATACCTGAATATTTCATGTACAAAGTCAACAAAAATCTTTTTTTATACGTGAAAAATTTCGTAAAAAGGCGAAAGTTCTTGAACGTTCAAAGATTTTCCAGTAGACTACAGTGTCATTTTTGCTGGCTTTAAAATAAGGAAAGAAGCTATAATTTTGGGAATAAACAATTTAAAAGTTATTATTATTATTTGATTTAGGGGTTTAATTTTGTCATACAGTAAAACATATTAAGCTGTAAAGTGTATATGATTTTTTCTTTTTCATTATACAAATATTAGTCGATTTCGTTTTTCTCATTCAAATCAGGAAAAGTATTACATAAAAGGGAGTAAATTATTTGATTATCGTAACGTTGTGCACTCTGTGTAAATTAGACTGAGCTAGTCGATGCATATTTAAATTTTAAGATATTAAAAGACACAGCGCGGTGGTGATCAGCAGGAGACTGAAAGTATAATTACATCGGTGTGCAGCGTTATCATATCAAATAAAATATAGCGCATCAACGTGGGGCGATATTACCGGAAAGAGATTAATTTAACGCATCAATGTAGGGCTAGAAAAGCGAAGAAAGTCACATCAAATTAATCTGGCGACTCGACCTTGGGGATAGAACATAGCAATTAAATTTAACACCGTCAACGGGGGACTAGAAAAACGAGATCAAATTAAAGTTGCTGCCTAAGTCTGGGGCTCGAATTAAAAAGTGGTAATTTGAAAAAGATTTTACGCAAAAATCACAAGGGCTAGAAAAACTCAAAAAAATTTGTATATTAATTAGAATTAGGAATTACAGGCAGACAACAGATAAATTTATAAATTCAATTTAGTTTTTAAGGTTTAGTGTAAATATAAATTTTGATAAAATGGACAAAAGAATACAGGAAACTAGAGAGACTTTGAGAAATGAAGAGGTGGAAATAGGATCCCAGGAAAGTATAATCCTCCGTGATACGCAAACCGAACTAGAAAAGACATTTAAAAGGAGCTATAGCGAAAAACAGTAGACCTCACAGAAAGCAAAAATAACGTCGATTTTATTAGCACTAAATAATAAGATGGATAAAAGTGAAGAGGCCATGAAGAACATTAACACGAAAATTGATGAGAATGGGGAAAAACTAAGCATGGAAATAAAAATTTTAAAAGATGGTTTAAGGGAGACTAATCAAACAATTGCAGAGATGAAAGCATAGATGCAAGATAAAATGGTGAGGATTACGGAGAAAATTGACTGTGTGAAGGACGAAGTTACAATGGTAAAATCAAGACAAGAAACATGTGAGAGGGAGACAAACGGGAGACTCATTAATCTAGATGCAAAAATACAAAACATTGAGGGAAATTGTGAGATGGGATTCAGGACTATAAACAGGAAAATAGGAAATTTAAAAACTGATTTAGAAAACTTTAATGTTAAGGAACCCATAAGGTTAATTCAACCGAATATTTCGATAGACCAGTATTCAATATTTTACGAGGAAGGTAAGCTCAATCCTAAAATATTTCTGAAAAATATTAAAATGTTAGTGTAGGACTCAACAGACGAGCAATACAAACTAAATTTGGTAAAATCAATGTTAAAAGGGGGGGGAGCAGAAATGTGGTATAATTTAATAGAGAGCGAAATAGAAACGTTCCAACAATTCAAACAAAAATTTTAAGGCGTTTTTGGGGGGAAAACCAATATGATAAAGTGAGAAATGACCTGATCAAAAGTAGATATAATCAAGATACAGGAATGACCCGGGAATTATATGCAATAGGAAAATTTAGCATAGCAAAACAATTAGATCCTCCTTTAGAGGAAAAACAAATAATAAAATATTTAGCAGGACATTTCGAAATGGAAGTGAAACAGTACATCGCACTACAAAACATCGTAGATCAGGATGTATTTATAGAATATTTACAGAGATATGATACATTGGGATCAAATCATAGGACAGAAAGTAGAACAAGAAGTCGACCCATACATTTTATGAGGACACGAAGAAGTGTAGAGATGGAAAGAACTAATTATCGATAAAATAATTATAATTATGGGGGAAATTTCAATAGGGGTAATTATAATAATTACAATAATGATTTTAGGCGTAATAGGAATTCGAGTCACATGCCAAACCAAGAAATGGAACGGACGAACCATGAGGAGAACGATATACAGGAAACACATAGAGAAGAACATGAGGAACAACAAACGGAAACAAGGAGAAATAACCGCAGATGCGCTGAGATCACGAGTGGGGCAGGACCTTTCACACAAAACCAACATTTTTAGATACACAAACCAAGCAAGCCCTTACGGATAAACAGATACGAACATCAGCAGGAATTTATCAAACATGAGGTGGAAAACGAATTAGACAGAAACTTATTACCTATAGTTAATTTAAAAGTGGAAAATAATCTAGTTAGAGTACTTATTGATACCGGAGCGGAAGCATCGCTTGTTGCGGAAGATTTTGTTAAACCGGGAAAATTAATAGAGAAGGCGATACCTATAACAAAGTGTAATTTGGTGGCACCAAACAATAAGAAGTTTGCAAGCACAAGTAACATGATAATTCTGAAATGTGAAATAGAAAATGTAAAATTGGAGAATGAATTCATGGTTGTACCTGGACTGAAGATGGACATTATATTTGAGATGGTCCTTATAGACAAGCTGGGGTTGAGAATAAGCGCGGAAAGTAAGGAAATAGAATGCAAGGGGAAATATACTAAATGGTAGAAAGAAGGAGATGTAGAAGTCGAGGGTGACTGCTTAAATATAAACCAATTTTAGGATGAAATAGATAAGGGGGGAAATATAAATGAAGAAATTAAGTGTCCAGAGGATATGAAAGGTAGGGTTAATTTATTACTAGAGAAACATTCAGAATTGATAAGATCAGAATCAAGAATTGCTATAGGGTATGAGCACAAGTTAGGGATAGTAAACACAGAACTGTTTAACACAAAATTATATTCCATTCCGGCAGCATACAGGGATAGAGTGAAAAAAGAAATAGAACAAATATTACATAAAGGTATCATCAAAAACTCGAGTATGCACTTTGTGAATCAATTGGTCGTTGTTAAGAAAAGTGATGATAGCATCAGATTATGTCTAAATGCAAGAAAGATAAACAAACAAACCAAACCGCAATACAATTGTCCACCAACTATGGATAGAATATTGGCAAGGATAGGTAGTAAGAAAATCTTTACAAAGACAGATTTAAAGAATTCATTTTGGCTAATTCCACTAGCGCGAGAATCAAGGAAGTATACGGGTTTTTCAGTAGAAGGGCATATATGCATATAAAGTGGTCCCTTTTGGTTTGTCTTCGAGTATGGCTGCATTGGTGAAAGCTATGCAAAGTATTTTGAGAACGTACGAAGAATTTTGCATCCACTACGTGGATGATGTTTTGATATTCAGCGATAGAGTTGAACAACACTTAATACATTTAGAAAGGATTTTATTAGAATTAAATATAGCAGGGTTAAGACTGAACTTAAAGAAGTGCGAGTTCTTTCAAGAAAAAGTTAAATTTTTGGGATATCAAATTAGTATTGAGGGGATATTTATAGAGCAGGGAATACATACAAGCTTAGGGACGTAGATCCAAAAACAATCAGGGGGAAGTTTCAAATCAATTTAATCTATTCATACAAAAGATTATAAATGGGTGTACAGATTGTAAGATAAACTTAGACATAGGTAGAAATAGAGTAGTAGAATAAGACATAGGTATAAGATTCGTGTAAATAAAGGATTAAAAAGGGGAAATTAATTTTGTTACAATCAAACAAAAATATAAAAATTTTAGACCAATGGTGTGATTTTGCCTTTACGTTGGGCGCCAAAAATGGCATTGCTTAAAAATTTTAAATTTTAATTTGGTGGAATAATGCTATGATAAGAGGGTTATTTAGGGGAATATTGAGTCATAATAGTCACACAATACATGTAAATAGTACTAGGAGTTAGAAAAATACATTTATTTACCATGAAAAATACGTAATTTGCAAATTATGCAAAGAGCAAACATTTAACACCCTGTATAAGGATCGCAGTTGACTTTAATTAATGCCGAGAAGCATATCATTCAACAATAAACACACATTCAGCAAAAAAATAACTCTTCATGCAATCAAACTTGTCTTAAACCAAAAAGCATTCATAAATTGTAAATAGATACGCGTTAAGCATTGAATGAAGCAACTCAACTGAAAGTAATCCTTAGGTACTGATCCACAGCACATAGTAGCAGATCCAGAAAGACGCACAGGGAAAACTACAGGTCAGAACTATCTAGCATAAGGCATTATTTCTCTTTATTTTTGAACATTGACCGTATTTATTATACCTGAATATTTTATGTAAAGAGTCAACAAAAATATTTTTTTATAAGTGAAAAATTTCATAAAAAGGAGAAAAGTCTTGAACGTTCAAAGATTTTCCAGTAGACTACAGCGTCATTTTTGCTGGCTTTAAAATAAGGGAAGGGAGCTATAATTATGGGGATAAACAATTTTAAAAATTATTATTATTTGATTTAGTGGTTTAATTTTGTCATACAGTAAAACATATTAAGCTGTGAAGTGTATATGATTTTTTCTTTCTCATTATACAAATATTAGTCAATCTCGTTTTTCTCATTCAAAGCAGGAAAGGTATTAGATAAAAGGGGGTAAATTCTTTGATTATCGTAACGTTGTGCACTCTGTGTGAATTAGACTGAGCTAGCTAAGGCATATTTAAATTTTAGGATATTAAAAGACAGTGGTGATCAGCAGGAGACTGAAAGTATAATTACATCGGCGTGCAGCGTTATCATATATATATATATATATATATATATATATATATATATATATATATATATAGTTATTAAGGTGAAATGAAAACCCAACTTTGTATTTTAAAGTTGCATTACCATTTCAAATCGAACTAGTAATTGAAAACCACTAAAAGAACGGCTACAGCAGGACTTGAACCTGCAACCTCTGATTTTCCGGATCAGTGCTCTAACCAATTAAGCTATCTAGCCTAATTGTTTAGATGATGTTATACTTAATACTACTGAAGCTTGGTTCTTGTTAACGATTTTCAATTACGTCTTGCATTTAAGGAAATTGAATCTAGTTATGTACATAATTCATGTACTAATAACTTGATCATCCCATTTTTGCAACGTTCGGAATAATACAAACATGTAATTATATTATTATTAATAGAGAAGAATAATCCACATTTGGAATGCAAATGAATGCTTAATATATATTAATAGTTATTAAGGTGAAATGATAACCCAACTTTGTATTTTAAAGTTGCATTACCATTTCAAATCGAACTAGTAATTGAAAACCACTAGAAGAACGGCTACAGCAGGACTTGAACCTGCAACCTCTGATTTTCCGGATCAGTGCTCTAACCAATTGAGCTATCTAGCCTAATTGTTTAGATGATGTTATACTTAATACTACTGAAGCTTGGTTCTTGTTAACGATTTTCAATGACATCTTGCATTTAATGAAATTGAATCTAGTTATGTACATAATTCATGTACTAATAACTTGATCATCCCATTTTTGCAACGTTCGGAATAATACAAACATGTAATTATATTATTATTAATAGAGAAGAATAATCCACATTTGGAATGCAAATGAATGCTTAATATATATTAATAGTTATTAAGGTGAAATGAAAACCCAACTTTGTATTTTAAAGTTGCATTACCATTTCAAATCGAACTAGTAATTGAAAACCACCTTAATAACTATTAATATATATTAAGCATTCATTTGCATTCCAAATGTGGATTATTCTTCTATATATATAGTATGTCTGAAAAAGTTGGCAACATATGGGAAACTTTTTTATTTGTAACGTCATGAAAAAAAGTTATTCTTTATAAAAAGTTCTGCATGACCAATGATAAACTTTGACTTTATCTGTTAAGAATTATCTCAAATATGTAGACAAATATGTAATTAGAATTATTTATTTCGAAAACGTAACATCAAACTTTATGTGCATGAACAAGAAAAATCCGTTTTAACTTTTTCATTGCTAAATAAGCATCTCAACTTGTCCACCATTACTTTCGAAGCATTTAATTGTTCTATTAGAAAATGATTTTATTACATTACTAATACCAGCCGGAGTAATATTGTCACATTCTTCCTGAATTGTTCTTTCCAAATCATCACTATTGTGGAATGGTCTTTTAAGGTACACTTTTTACTTTAGGTATCCCCCACAAAAAGAAGTCTAGTGGGTTCAGGTCTGGAAATCTTGCAAGCCAAGCAAATTCCATAAATCTTCCTAATACTCGTCCATTAAAAGTTTGCAGTAGATATTCTCCAACATTTCTGCTACTATGACATGGTGCCCCATCATGTTGGTACCATATGCGTTGTCTTTCTATTATTGGTAGGTTATCAATAAAATTTTATCATTCAAAAATTCTAAGTAACATTCAGAATTCATAGTATTCCTAATAAAAAGGGTCCAACTATTCTATCCTTAAATATTCCACACCATACAATTGTTTTAAAACAATATTGGTCGCGACATTCGACAGTAAAATGCAGATTAGCATCATTCCACCAGCGGCACTGTTGTGAGTTAACTGTCCCATTAGAAGTAAACGTTGCTTCGTCCGAAAAAAGTATGCACCGTTCCATGTAATAATTATCTTCTAACTCCCCCTGGAACCAAGCCTAAAATCCAAACCTTTTATTAAAATCTTCGGGTTTTAGGGTTTGAATGGTTTAAATTTGTTGGATTTTAATATCTTCGCAACTACATCTTTACTTACACCAAATGTGACCGACCTTTTCCTTATCAAATCTTTAAGATTGTCTACTGCTGAGAGCATTATTTGGTTTTGAATATCTTCAGTCGCAATCCATGACTGATGTGTTTTTCTGAATTTATTATTGACATTTCCATCTCTATTGAATTTTTTCATTATTTTACTAATTGTTTTAAAATGTACATTTTTATTGAGATGTCTGTTATTGAATATTACTGCAGCTTCCCTATAGGTTTTGTAGTTATCTCCAACAACTAGTACAATTTCAATTTTTTCGTCAAGAGTCAATTTCAACAGCATTTTTGCTACTTCTTGAAGTACAATTAATACACACTGACGTTTTCAATTTTGTTTACATTAGTTACGATTACATTTCAATTTCAATGCACACTAACTAGATGGAATGTATTATTTATTTCTCGAAAGCTTTTACTAGACTGACTTTCGGAAAGGGAAATGTCATTGTCAGAGCCACCTAGATTTTAAATTATTTCGTTTATTGTTGTGTATTACAGTAGAAAATTACATTATTCTGTTGGGTATTATTTATTACTGATTTAAATGTATTGCTAAAATATTTCAAATTAACAAATAAACATTTGAGGTGTGTTGACTTGTTAAATAAGATAAAAATTGACGTGTTTGACAACTAAAATTTGCAAAATTTAAGTTGAAATTGAAGTGGTCAAAATATTCCTATTAATGTTTTGCAATTTGTGGACACCCTGTACATCTAATGTCAAATGTAAATACCTTAATATTATTATTTTTGATAGCAGAACTTTTTATAAAGAATAACTTTCTTTCGTAACGTTACAAATACAAAAGTTTCCCATATGTTGCCAACTTTTTCAGACATACTGTATATATATATAATATATATATATATATATATATATATAATATATATATATATATATATATATATATTGCATGATAATAGGGTAGTTTAACGGTAGATTAAAGTCATAGGGGTCGTAAGATAAATATAAACAACTTTAAGTTTAACAAAATCAAATAATTCCAGAAATTATAAGAGTAAATCGACTATTCTACATAATGTCAATTAAGAGGACACTGTATATAACAAATATGTAATTAAATGCATGAGAACATAAATATGTTTAAGTATAGTTTATAAGTAAAGATAAGATTTTAAAACGCAACAAATTCCATCAAAATTAAATTACCGGGAAAACACAGATAAATTGGCATTCCAGATATTTAATAATTGCATCGAAAATATCAACGTAAACGCATCTTAAATAATTGATTATTAGAAAATCGCTACGTGACTAGAGAAGAACACATTTGTTCAAAAAACCAACATCCTGTGGCAAACGAATAAACACCAGGCGGTTCAATTATATGATAAATTAACAAACATCAAATACGTGACTTGATGAAAAGCCAAAAATTGGAAATCCCATTATAATGCTGTTATATGCTGAACGCGTACATGATGAATAGAGGATACGTCAAAGATTTAAACTAGGTAATTTGTAAAAATTCCGAGTTCTGCAGATAAGGCAAGGTACAAACCTTGATTATAAACACGCCAATGAAAACTATTGTAGGAAGGGCTTATATATACGATAGAAACTGGATAACATTTTAGTCTATATTTAACTGAGCAACAACTATGTTCGAAGGTGGTAAAAACTCACGTAATTAGTGAAATGAAAATTAAATAAATGAAATTTAAAAGTGCAAGAATTTTGTGCAACGAAATAAGCCGATCTACAGATAGACGTACGTTAAACAACTTAATTAAATTCATTTCTAATATTAACAAAACAGGGCTTTAATTTAGATGTACTTTAATTTGGTGATACTTTAATTTGGAAATATAATTTGGGACGTATTTTAATTTTGGACATACTTTAATTTGGGATGTATTTTAATTTGGACGTACTTTAATTTGGGACGTACTTTAATTTGGTACGACTTTAATTGGAAGCGATTTTTATAGGAGGCGATTCTTATATGAGGACGGCACTTTGTTGATGCCATTTTGTGGAGACAACTTGGTTGATGTCTTAACGCAAACATAAAATACCAAACAAGAAAAAGTGGATAATTCTGGCCAATAAGTAAAGCGGAAACAGCAAGGGGATGCAGACCATAGACTAGGATGGAACTCCAGAAACCATTCCAGGTTAGCAATTTTTAAAACACTTTATTATTGAAAGACTGTTTCCAATTTAATATTTGCTATACATTGTATATTTGTAAGAGTCATCAAAAATATGAAAATAGAAGAAAGGTATCTTGGAACGTTAGAAGATACCTGAATGTAATTAAAAGATATTTTTGCTGGCTTTCAGAAAAGCATAAATCTGCTAAATGTAGATATTTTGTATAAAAAGGAAAATTTTGAGTATTGTACATATTATCAATTATTATATTGTGTGTTCTAGAATTGTTTTATTTGAATTCAATAAGATTTATTCAGTAAGCTAGTCGGGATAAAATCCTAAAATAATTTTACATATCAAAAGGCGAATTTCATAGCAATAAAAATGGCACCCATCGTAGGGGCTCAATAAGAAATATCACAGAAAAATGGCGACCCAAACCGTTGGGGCTCGAACACCACAAAAACAAATTTAAAAATTAAAAATCGTAAAGGCGAGGACACAAAAAGAAATTTAAAAATTAAATATCGTAGGAGTGAGAAATTTAGAAATTAAAAATTGTAGAGGCACGAATAAAATTTAATTTAAAAGTATAAGGGTTAGGAAATTTAAAATCTGCAAAAAATTTTTGAAATATTAAAAATTTTAAAATTTTGAAATTAAATAAAAAATGGATAAACGAATTAAGGAAATTAGAGAAGCATTAAGGAATCGAGGGGTACAAATAGGGTCTCAAGAAAGTGTAATTTTACAGGATGTATCAACAGAAATACAAGGACAACAATTGACACGAATTCAAAGTGAAGAGGAGCAGATATCACAACAATCTGAAATGATGTCTATTTTATTAGCATTAAATAGAAAAATGGACAAAAGCGAAGAGACCATGAAAAATATTAAGATGCAGATTAAGGAAAATGGAGAAAAGCTAGGTGCCGAAATAAAAATTATAAGCGACGGATTAAAAGAAACAAATCAAACAATCGCGGAAATGCAGATACAATTTCAGAATAAATTTATTAGAATCATGGACGATGTGGATAAAGTTAGGGACGAAGTTTGGAAAGTTAAATTAGATCAGGAAATGTGTGAAAAGGAAACTAATGCTCGGATTACAGATTTAGGTAAAAAGATGCACGAAATTCAAGGAAATTGTGAGATAGGACTTAATGATGTAAATAGAGAATTAGGTAATTTAAAATCAAAATTCGAAAATGCTGATAGGAATCAAAGGGCAATACACTATGATAAATAGACCGGAAATATTAGTTGAGCAATATTCCAAATTTTACGGAGACAACAAGGTGAATTCAAAAATATTTTTGAATAATATAAGAAAATTAATACGGGGATCAACGGATGAAAGATACAATTTAAATTTCGTTAGGTCAATGTTGAAAGAAAGCGCGGAAATATGGTTTGACTTGATAGAAAATGAGATAGGAACATTTCAGAAATATGAGAGTAGATTTCTAAGAAAATTTTGGGGACAATCAACAATACAAGGCGCGAGATAATTTAATTACAGGAAAATATAATAAGAACTTAGGGATGACACGAGAGTTATACGCTATACAAAAATTTAGTATAGCTAAGCAATTAGATCCTCCGATGGAAGAAACACAAACCATAAAGTACTTAGCGGGACATTTTGGAGAAGAGATAAGACATTATGTTATGATTCAAAACATAGTTAGAATGCAAAGGAGTGCTATTAATATAGATTAAACTATAGGGGAAGTAATGGGGGAAATTTTTATAGAAATAATTATAATAACTGCAACGATAATAATTTTAGACGGAATTGGAATACAAGAAACACGCCAAGAAGAGAAACAGAGCAAACGAACCACGACAGGGACCTAAATCAGTATACACTACAACAACAACATAGGGAACAATCAGCACAACCAATAAGAGTGAACTGTACCTATGCAGAAATTACGAGTCAGGCAAGACCATCTACGTCGAATCAGGATTTTTGAATGAGGACAAACCAAGTAAGCCCTTAAGAATTAATGGATATGAACACCAGCGCGAATATATAAAATGTGAAATGGAAAATGATTTGAATAAAAGCTTATTACCGATAATTAAATTGAAAGTTGGAAATAGTAGAGGTGGAACACTCATTGATACGGGAGCAGAAGCGTCGTTAGTGTCTGAAAATTTTGTTAAACGAGAAAAGTTAATGGGGAGAATGATGCCTATTAGGAAGTTTAATTTAATAGCACCGAATAGCAAGATATTTGCAAGTGTGAATAAGATAATAATTCTGGAATGTGAAGTGGGTAAGATGAAGTTTGGGAATGAATTTATAATAGTACCGAGGTTAAAAGTAGATGTAATATTTGGTATGGACATAATTGATAAGTTGGGATTAAAAATAAATGCCGAAGGAAAGGTAATAGATGTAAAGGGAAAATGTATAAAATGGGATAATGAGGAAAGGGTTGAAGTCGAAGGAGACTGTTTAAATATTAATCAATTTAAGGGTGAAGTTGATGTAAAGGGGGATGTTGATAATGAAATAAAATGTCCAGAAGAAATAAAAGATAAGGTGAAGGCATTATTAATGAAGAATTCCGAAGTAATAGGATCAGAATCCAGAATAGCAACGGGTATGTGAATAAATCAGAAGTTATAGACACGGAGCCGTTTAATGTAATTCCACCAGAACGCGAATCAAGAAAATATACCGGTTTCTATATAAAAGGGCAAATTTATAAGTGTGAAGTGGTTCCTTTCGGTTTGTTAGCAAATAAAGATGTGATATGGGAACTGTATGAAGAATTTGGGAGTGATACGTTAAATTTTGGAAAAGACTGAACAAATTTTGTTGAAATTAAATTTTGTAAGGAGGAAAGTAAACAAAAGAAATGTGAGTTCTTTCAAAAGGAAACAAAATTTTTGGGATACGAAATAGGATATATTAAGGGGAAAATAATACAAATAATAAGTTAACTTCAGAAAATAAGTTTGAAAAGAGTGTGTGTAGTGGAAATAAGAAGGATAAACTAATTGCAGAGAAAAAACTTTTAATAATGAGGAAAAATTGTACAAATTGTAAAAAATTAAATAGTGTAAATTTAGGAGAAATGGGAAAAGTATAGATAAATAGGGAGCGAAATATTAGTAGATTACAAATGTAGTGTAAATTGAGGAGAAATAGGAAAAGTATAGACAAATAAAAAGTGAAATATTAGTAGATTATAATAGGTAGTGTAAATTTAGAGAAAAATAGAAAAAGTATAGACAAATAAAGAGTGAAATATTAGTGGATTACAATAGGTAGTGTAAATTTAGGAGAAATGGGAAAAGTATAGATAGATAGAAATTAGGGAGATAAAATGTTTAGTATAGAGCCTTGTGTAAATAATAATCATAAGTTAAGATAAGTGTAGATAGAATTTAGGATAGGAATTCAGAGATAGGATTAATTAGATTTTGCAAATAATATTGGGGATCAATTGAAAACAAAGGAGTCAGCAAATAAAATAAAAATATAAGAATTTTCATCAATGGGATTTAAATTCACGTTGGGTGGCAAAAATGGCATTGTTCAAAAATTTTCTATTTTTAATTTGGGGGAATAATGCTATGATGATAGGGTAGATTAAGTCATAGGGGTCGTAGGATAAATATAAACACCTTTAACTTTAAGAAAATCAAATAATTCCACAAATTATAAGAGTAAATCAACTATTCTACATAATGTCAATTAAGAGGACACTGCATATAAAAGATATGTAATTAAATGCATGAGAACATAAATATGTTTAAGTATAGTTTACAAGTAAAAATAAGATTTTAAAATGCAACAAACTGCATCAAAATTAAATTACCGGGAAAACACAGATAAATTGGCATTCCAAATATTTAATAATTGCATCGAAAGTATCAATGTAAACGCATCTTAAATAATTCATTATTAGAAAATCGCTATGTGACTAAAGAAGAACACATTTGTTAAGAAAACCAACATTCTGTGGCAAACAAAAAACACCAGGGGGTTCAATTATATGATAAATTGGCAAACATCAAATACGTGACTTGATGAAAAGCCAAAAATTGGAAATCCCATTATAATGCTGTAATATGCTGAACGCGTACATGATAAATAGAGCATACGTCGAAGATTTAAACCAGGTAATTTGTAAACATTCCGAGTTCTGCAGATAAGGCAAGGTACAAGCCTTGATTATAAACACGTCAATAAAAACTATTGGAGGAAGGGCTTATATATACGATAGAAACTGAATAACATTTTAGTCTATATTTAACTGAGCAACAACTATGTTCGAAGGTGGTAAAAACTCACGGAATTAGTGAAATGAAAATTAAATAAATGAAATTTAAAAGTGCAAGAATTTTGTGCAACGAAATAAGCCGATCTACAAATAGATGTAAGTTAAACAACTTAATTAAATTCATTTCTAATATTAGCAAAACAGGGCTTTAAATTGGACATACTTCAATTTGGTGATACTTTAATTTGGAAATATAATTTGAGACGTATTTTAATTTTGGACATACTTTAATTTGGGATGTATTTTAATTTGGACGTACTTTAATTTGGGACGTACTTTAATTTGGTACGACTTTAATTGGAAGCGATTTTATTGGAGGTGATTCTTATATGGGGACGGCATTTTGTTGATGGCATTTTGTGGAGACAATTTGGTTGATGTCTTAACGCAAACCTAAAATACCAAAAAGAAAAAGTGGATAATTCTGGCCAATAAGTAAAGCGGACACCAAGGGGATGCAGACCATAGACTAGGATGGAACTCCAGAAACCATTCCAGGTTAGCAATTTTTAAAACACTTTATTATTGAAAGACTGTTTCCAATTTAGTATTTGCTATACATTGTATATTTGTAAGAGTCATCAAAAAGGTCACTTAAAAGTATGAAAACAGGGGAAGGTATCTTGGAACGTTCAAAGGTCCCTGAATGTAATTAAAAGATATTTTTGCTGGCTTTCAGAAAAGCACAAATCTGCTAAATGTAGATATTTTGTATAAAAAGGAAAATTTTGAGTTTTGTACATATAATTAATTATTATATTGTGTGTTCTAGAATTGCTTTATTAGAATTCAATAAGATTTATTCAGTAAGCTAGTCGGGGTAAAATCCTAAAATAATTTTACATATCAAAAAGCGAATTTCATAGCAATAAAAATGGCACCCATCGTAGGGGCTATCACAGAAATATATATATATATATATATATATATATATTGTTTCATTATTCTTCAATGGGACAATTATCAGTGTACAAAATAGTGTAGCATTTACCAGCAATGCTATATCTATTATTCCTGCATTCAGGTGGTTATTCTTAGTATCTTGTAACCTCAACTGACAACTAGTATAATACACAGGATGGCATTAGTTTTATGTCATTAATTTAAAGGGGTTAGAGATCGATAAGATAACTAAAAATTGTTAATAAATTTGGAGTCTAATGCAAACAGTTTAGCTACAAACCGACACACAAAAAGTATTATAATTGTTTTAAAACCACTGCAATGTTAACTAGATCACAAATAAAATATACAATTACATCATGCTTTAAAGTCGACCAATTAAGTTATGGCCTTTAGCAAACTTATTAGTGAAATAGAGTGCATTTTTGCTGCCATATGAAATAACTCAATGCACTTTAGCTGCTACTTAATTAAATTTAAAATTTTTTCTAAAATTCACATGTTTAGATAACAATCACAACAAAAAATAATATTCCATAATGCTGATGTAGTCGACTGTATCGGGTTTCTGATGTAGTTCTTACTTTAAATTAAAGATACTTTTTCATTACATAGCTGGTGAGCGGGGTTAGATGTTGTGAGTGTGTTTCACCTGTTTGATTTTGTGTATTCCACTACGTGCTTAGGTAGTACACTTAAATGCAGTTTTGGAGTTTTTTTTGTTGTGTTAGTAGCTTAATGAGTTGTTTTTTGAAAATACGAAAATCAGAGACTTATACCAACCACAAACTTGCAAATACGGTGGAAATTTCAAACACTTATTGTCAAATCATTTCATGTGTATTATGTGATTCAGGATAGCACTGGCATACATAAGTTGTTTGTTTAAAAAACATATGACAAAACAGCAGACCTAAAAATTTTATTTAATTTGATCTAGGTCGGACATTTAAAAAGCAGTCCAAGAGTAAAATGCCTTATAGGTTTTAGTATAGCTAATCAATCTTTATCACCATCTAAATTTAATGACATAAAACTGCCACCTTGTATAATATGCTTTTGTATTTAAAGATTCATAGATTATTAGCCCTAATGAATATTTGTAGTAGTGTAACAACTTATTAACACATGAAAGATAGCAGTATACAAAAGTAAGATAAAAGAATTTTTTCACTCTATGTTGTAACTGTGATAAATGTGAGCATTTATTAAGACATCGCTTCTGAACTATCTACTAAATAAAACTATGCAACAAGAAATTCTACAAATTATTTAATTATCCAAGTTTGTTTTTACTTTTTATTGTATTTAAACTCGCATTGAATTTTTCAAACAAATTCTAATTAAATAATGTGATAGGGTTGGAATAGAGTTAGAGTTTATCATCCCGGCTAGGTATGATCTTATCCAGGACAGGGAACTTCGACCACTTATAAAAGAAGGCACACATGTTATAACTATTTTAATGAATTTAGTAACTAAACGGCAAACCTTACAACTTAGGTAATTGTTATACGTATTAACAAATTATGTCTCTACATGAATAATCAATACTAACAGTTTTTAGGTATATTATACGCGAATACCAGCTCATTTCTGAACACGTGGAGCACGGAGTTGTTTTCAGAATAGCTTCACGCCACAACAGTTTAAACAACACTGTTCATCAGTTATAGCACTGCACAGGACAATAATTATTGATGAACAAAGAGGACCAATGGCCCTATCAGATATGTTAGAATAACTTATTTGAGCTATATAACCTCAATGTTATTTCCGTGAAAATTAAACTTATACATAGAATGTATGAAAACCCGCATTTTTCAGTTGAACAGTTATTTTTGGACATTATAGAAAATGTTTTCCATGAGGTAAACATCTCTAACGGTGGTCAACCTTGTATAAACTACTTCATTTTATTCTTATCACTGACAATAACAAACATCTTGGAGATAAAGCACATACATCTCCAGATGGTGGAAAACTTAATAATACTCACCTGACTAACTTGAATTTCAAAATACAAACTCCAGCATTCTTTACAAAAATGATGTGCACATGATAAACCATAAAACTTGTCACTTGTATTTAGGACAATACAAACAGAACACATCATGTAAATGGAAGTAAGGCTTTGTTTAGGCACTGTATATGGTGCTTTCACTTTAGAAGTTATCAGTAAATGATCAGGATTTACTCTGTATTTAGCAGCTATAATTGGGACAGCCCATCCCTGAACATGTAGTAAAACCTACAATAAAGTATTATGTGCCTGTTAAATTTAATTCATATCATACTTTGGCTAGTGAAGGTGGAACCCCAAGTTTATTGCTTAGCAATTCCACAGTTTCATTAAAAAGTATTTCCACTTGTTCTTCTGTTAGACATTCAAATTGAAAAAATTCAGGATCTTTTGAAGCAGGATCTAGTTGCTCTACATCATTATCATCTGGTGGATTATAATAATCGGAATCCTCCATGCAATCATTATCTGAGCATTCTACATCAGAATCATCTTCAGAAAGAATAGAGGTAGATTTGTTTTGCTTCTCCATCTTTACTCTACGGCTTTCACATCATTAAAGTATACAAAATAATAATTCTTAGTATTGATAAGAAACTGGTATCTTGTAGTAGTTATGTTATCATCCTTAATAATTAGTTGGTGTTTTGAAGTTTCTTATTACTTATGACAACAGACGCATGTCTGTGTCAGTGGGAAAATTCAATGGGTAAACATTAATTCAATGAGCATGAGCGCACGAGAAATTATTACCTTTGGGGGTTCCGTAAAATACGATGCTTTATATACATTCACCAAGAGAAGTATTCAATAATATACACAAAACTTGCACATGCGCATGATTACACGTTTACACACACACACGAATGTGTAATTTTTAGTTATAAAGATTTACTGCATTATGGAATAGTCTTTATTGTAGATGAATCTGTTCGCACAGATTCAATTCCAACATGGAACATTATAAAATACAAGAAAAGCGTTACAACTAATGGATATATATAGTTGAAATCAAATAAAGTCAAGCATGACTCATTATTCAAATCTGTAAGAACTAATAGTAGTACAATGTAATTCTTAACTTTATACAGTCGTCCGTTAAACTTTATTAGGGGTGGGAAAAATAGCAACGATTAAAGAACACGTTAAATTCATTAAACGAACGCGCTTTAAAGTTACTCGTGATACCTGGATTAAAAAATATTATTGAAAGAGCGACTCATCTCTACACTTCAGTCGGCCAATGAACAAGTTAAAGGTTATGACGGTTATGTTAGGTTTCTATTTAATTACCCAATTGGATATTTTGTTCCGTGAACAATTATATATAGATTATAAACAAAGCAATGCAAAGGTTTATTGAAGAGTATGCAAGAATCAAACTGTTAAATTTATTACAATATTAAAACATCGAGCGTGTGTGTGCAAAATATCTCAAATAAAATTGCATATTGTAGTTTGTCTGGTTGAAGAAATTTTGTTTTTGAATACGTACAAAGCTAATAATTTAGGGGTTCTACGACTTGCCGATTTACAATATCAATAAAATTGGAATAGCGAAAACACTTTCATTACTGAAAGCCCTAACGTATTCCTTCCTCTGTGGTAGCCAACACACTTGGCCGATTTAAATTGTCACGTTGGTGGTAATGATGTAGTGACTGTATCCTTTTTTAACTTTTGAAAGCAAACAAGTTTTCTGTAAACAAGCTTGTTGTATATCAGAATTATCTTTCAAAAAAAGTAGAAAATCGCAAGTTAAATAACAAAGCACAAATTCTAAACTAACCTTCAAAATGTTTAACAATTAATTACAAACGGAAATATATTATGGACATACGTTCAGAGTGGTTGCATTGAATTATACAGCCGACGAATATTTTTCTAGCTATCCTTTTTAGATGGGGGAGAGCCAGGTAATAGAGTAGCATAACAATATTGTAGCTGTGTTTTATTCATATGCGCAACGATGAGTCATGCTAGACTTTATTTGATTTTAACTATATATATATATATATATATATATATATATATATATATATATACTCATATTTAGACCAGGGTAGAAAATTAAATAATCACATCAAATAATTTTAATCACCGTGTAGAAGCTTTGGGAAGAGGTACGCTTTATTAAAACCATGAAGCATAAATAAATTCAGTCGTTTCATTAAAAATAAGAGATTTAAACCATGTACAAGACGCTTTATATCAAAAAGAAACAGTATTAAAAAAGCTCTGCGTGTAATTTATTTATTCCTAAACAAAGAGAAATTACATGCAAAATTTATCTTAATTAACTCTATTTCAAGTAACCGGTATTGAACAAAACGTACAGATAATATCTATAGAAACTTGTAAAAACCCACTACAATGCAAATCCTAGAAGTGTTAGTTAGAAGTAGGATGTTTGAACACACCTGCGTATTTTAAAAAGCAATTTCAGTTTAATTTGTTTAGATAAACATGTCGATTCTAAGGATATTGGAAACGGTCAGATGCTTTAGCACGAAATACAAAACAGGGTTTATTTAAAAGCTCATTCGGCGAAAATTTTGCAGATAATTAATGTTTACAAAGAATCTTGGAGAAACCGGGGCTTAATATTCACGAGAATGTGCGATACGGGGTTATTTAACCCAGATAGTCCACATGGACTAAAATATAATCAATAATAAAGAATATCAATTTGCACCAATACGAACAGGTTAGAAAAGGAAAGAGAAAATGCGTCAAGCAAAGACACATATAGTAAAAGGCGTGATTTAAGCAACGTCACGAGGGTCACAATTGGTTGAAAATAGGATGCAAATATCAGAGGTAGAAACAACAATTTCTGTACAAAATTAATTAGTTTTTCTCGGACATGTTTGCGTGCCGTGTGAGAATTTCTGAGTTTTAAATGGGGCGAGTGAAAAATTCGTAAAAACCGACGCGCGAGCGACGGACTGGGAACATAGAATGAGAAATTCTTAAGAATTGTCTGTTTTGAGGACAAAAGCGACGTGCCGGCTATTCGCTATATATACCGGTGGTAATATGAATTTCGGCCTCTTAGACTTTTGACTATTCGATGCGTTAAAAGCTCTCTTACATCCGCGACTTGATTGAAGATGTTAAACAGTGCATTTTAGTTTGATAAAATAAGTTAAAGTTTGCTCGTATATTTTAGTGATTCAAAATAGTTTGTTATTTACGTGCTAACATGAATGTACTTCAGTGCACTTAGATACAAGGTAATAAAATTTAGTATCACTGTACCAATTAGCAAAATTTACAATGACAAATGTATACACAAAAGTAGGCAGTTTTGGCGTATATTGGTGAAAGACGCATGAATTTCTTTGCTATTTTTCGGGGTGTTAATAATTAAATGGTTCAAATACGTGTCTGGATCCACGAAACAAGGGTCAGATATACACAGATGAGTTCCGGAAAAGCCCAGAAACAACTTTAAATAAATGGTGATGGAGAAAATTTTAAAAGCGTTGAGAATTAGAAGCCGTAAATATAATCCTGTTGGAATGGTGTGATTAACTAAAGGGACGATGTACTTTGAAGCTACGAGGACAGTAACCTTCAGGTAAATTATACTATTTTGTTTGACATTTTGTGTGTGTTGAATAACTTTATAATTGATTTACTTTAAATGGACATTAGTGAAATTGTACTAACATTAAATTTTAATTTTAAGATGAAATTTGCTTGTTTAAGTAGAAAGGGTATTTAGTATTGATGTTCTGAATTATGATGAAAATATGGGTATGTCTTTGAGCTCAATTAGACGAACCTGGTTAATTAACGTAAAGGGTGGTAGATGCTCCTTTATACTCAGACTCCGGTCTGCTTATATTGTTATATTAATTAGTAGGCATCCAACAAGGACTTTAATTCTGGATGCACATTAAAATGATAATAAAATTAATCTTGAAATTCTTTTTAAAACTGAATTTTATGCTGAAATTTAATTTGAAAATTTAATGTATTCTGAATATTGATGTAAATAGAGTTAACGTTGATGTTTGTGGTAGGAATGTGTTGTTTAATTTTATGAATGAGGAGGTTTATAAAATTAGGTGAGCAGCCGAGGCGAAAAGAGGATCACAGCAGTTTATGACGCCCAATCTGTGGGACTAGAATTTTTTGTAGAAAGGACCCAGTTCCGCATACACAGGAGAATATCACAGCAGTATATGGCGACCACAACGTGAGGGCTCGAGTTCCAAATAAAATTTTGTGATTTTATTCCAGGAAACTGGCGATCTGAGAGAGAGTTTCTGTGTGTGTATAAATTTAAGAGTATTTTGAGAGTGTGTATGAGTGATTAGAACGTATGCAGAGAAAAGAGTGGTTAAGGAGTCAAGGAGTGGAAATTGGAAGTGACGATAGTGCATTGTGTGAAAAAAATACGAAAATGGAAGAAGCTGGAGGCAGTAGAGATCAGTCGAGGACGGAATCGGGGGATCAAGGAAATGAGTTAATGATGAGAATGTTAGAGGAAATGCGATTAGCTAGAGAAGAATCGAGTAGAGCGAGGGAGGAGTCCAACCGAAAATTAGAGCAGATAAGCGGGAAAATTGAACAAAATACGAAAGAATTTACAGAATTTAAAAATAGTCTTACCGTAAAAATGGGAGAAGTTGAAAATAGGGTTGAAAAAAATGAGCGTGATATTACAGGTCTTCGACAGGAAATGGGACATTTAAGGTCCGAAGTACGCATTTTTGTGAAGAAGAGATTAATGTAAAATGACTGAAGTGACGGACTCATGTAGGGATCAGTTAGGCAGGGTAGAACGCGAAGTTAGTAGTATTAAATACAACATGTCAAATTTAACGGGGGATGGTCCCAGATTTTCTACAGGTGGAGTATCATTGGACCAACACATGAAATTTTATGGCGATAACAGGGTAAATCCACAAATTTTTATTAATAGTGTAAGAAATCTAGTGGGAAATTTATTTGACGAACAGACTAAACTGAATACGATAAAGGCTTTATTAAAGGACAATGCGGAAGCGTGGTACAATTTAGTAGGACAGGACATAGACACGTATCAGGACTTTGAAAACAAATTTTTAAAGCACTACTGGAGTGACCACAGACAAGATCAGGTACGAGACGACTTAATCACAGGGAAATTTAAGGAGAATTTTCAGGAAGTAGAGCAATATGCTATACGCAAGTATAGCATAGCTAAGCAACTGAACCCACCACTGACGGACCGACAAATTATTAAGTATTTATCACGACACTTCGAGGTAGACATAAGACAGCACGTAGCACTACAGAACATAGTGGACAGAGAAATGTTTTTGGAATACCTGCAGAGGTACGACGACGTAAGTAGTGGACGACCTCGGGATAATAGGGAAAGACAGATCAACACAGTTAGGTTTGACAATAGAAGGGACAACTACGCTAGACGGGGGAATAGTTACGGATACCAACGACAGAATTGGGAACAGCGACGACCATATGTTAGGAGTAATAGTTTAGGAAGGGGACCTGCACCGAGACCGGGACCTACCAGAATGAATAGTTCACCAGACATGAGCGGGACTGCTAATACAGACACGGAACGAGTGGAAACGCCTAGGACATACGCTGAGGTGACGGCTAGACCAGGACCGAGTAGGAAAACAGACCTGGACAGGATTTTTAGAACGCGACAGACCACTAGATTTCAGTGTAAATGTATATGAACATCCACGTGAATTTTTCAAAATTGAGGAGGAAGTAGAGCCAGAAACTGAGGAAAATTATGTTTGCCAATTATTAATATAGAAATTTTTGAAAATAATGTAGAAGTATTACTTGATACAGGGCAGAGGCGAGTTTAATATCGGAGGAATTCGTCAGCAAAATTAGGGATAAGGTTTGTGATAGAATTATGCCTATAAAGCGTAGCCATTTGGTAGCTCCAAATAAAAGAAGTTTGCTGTAGTAAATAGTGTTGTGGTGCTTAGGATAGATATAGGAGGTTTAAGCTGTGAACAGGAGTTTGTAATTGTACCTGGACTGAAGTTTCAGAGCATTTTAGGTGTTGACTGTATGATGAAGTTAGGGGTTTTGATAGATATGGAGAGGAAGGTAGTAAGGATTAAGGATAAGGTAGTGCCATGGAAGGGCAGTTATGAAGTCACAGAGGATGACACGGGGTTTATTATTAATGTAGTAGAGGTAGAGGATGATGAAGGTAAACAGATCAACACAATAAGATGTCCAGAGGATAGGAGAGTAGAGGTTCAAGCTTTAGTACAAAAACATGCAGAATTAGTGGGGGTAGAAGCAACAGCAGCATATCAGGAGCAGGTGAAGGCAGAATTATTTTTGACGAGGTTAAGTGGCAAGTTTGTTTTGAATAAAGTAGATTTAAGGGATTCATTCTGGCGGATTCCATTACATAAGAATTCTAGAAGGTACATAGGATTTTCCGTAGAGGAAAAATTGTTAATTGTAAAGTAGTATCGTTTGGTTTGTCGGCAGAAAAGGAAATAAGAATAAATAAGAAACAGACAAGTGTAGGGACTGAAGAAGAAGCAATATTTAAGAGTCAGGATAAGAGGGATGATAAGTTTATTGTATGTGAGATAATAGAGATGTTAAGTATAGATTTAGAAGGGGGAGAGATAGGGATGAAGAGTATTAGGATAGTTAGAAGAAAGACTTGGAGGGTTAAGAAGAGAGTTAGATTTAAATAGGATAGGGATAGAATAGGTGTAGATAAAAGAGTAGAAGTAAGTGTTTATAGAAAATAAAGCTAGGTATAGGATAAATATGGGAGATAAGTAGAAATAGGTTTAGGATGAGAATAAAGAGGAAATGTAGGAAGAAAATAAGATAGGTTAAGTATAGATATTTCATATAAGATTAGTGGAGAGTTAGGAATAGAGTAAGAGTAGGATAGGTATATAGGATTAGGTAGGGGGAAGTAAAGTATAGTGAAGATTAGTTAAAAGTTAGGAATAGGATAGGTATATAGGATGTATATAGGATTAGATGGATAAGTAGGATGAAGTTAGGGATAATTTCAGTTTATAGAATTAGGTGAGAGTTAGGAATAGGATAGGGATATAGGGTAGGTGTAAATATTTTTTTTTGGATTGGAGACAAAGTAGGTAAGTTAGATAGATAAGGGTAGAGAGAGATAGGCAATTTTTTTTGTAATTTTTTTTGCAGTCTAAATGGTTTATATTTGCATTCAAATAAGTGGGATTATTTGTATTCAAATAGGGGGAAAATACTCATATTTAGACCAGGGTAGAAAATTAAATAATCACATCAAATAATTTTAATCACCGTGTAGAAGCTTTGGGAAGAGGTACGCTTTATTAAAACCATGAAGCATAAATAAATTTAGTCGTTTCATTAAAAATAAGAGATTTAAACCATGTACAAGACGCTTTATATCAAAAAGAAACAGTATTAAAAAAGCTCTGCGTGTAATTTATTTATTCCTAAACAAAGAGAAATTACATGCAAAATTTATCTTAATTAACTCTATTTCAAATAACCGGTATTGAACAAAACGTACAGATAATATCTATAGAAACTTGTAAAAACCCACTAAAATGCAAATCCTAGAAGTGTTAGTTAGAAGTAGGATGTTTGAACACACCTGCGTATTTTAAAAGGCAATTTCAGTTTAATTTGTTTAGATAAACATGTCGATTCTAAGGATATTGGAAACGGTCAGATGCTTTAGCACGAAATACAAAACAGGGTTTATTTAAAAAGCTCATTCGGCGAAAATTTTGCAGATAATTAATGTTTACAAAGAATCTTGGAGAAACCGGGGCTTAATATTCACGAGAATGTGCGATACGGGGTTATTTAACCCAGATAGTCCACATGGACTAAAATATAATCGATAATAAAGAATATCAATTTGCACCAATACGAACAGGTTAGAAAAGGAAAGAGAAAATGCGTCAAGCAAAGACACATATAGTAAAAGGCGTGATTTAAGCAACGTCACGAGGGTCACAATTGGTTGAAAATAGGATGCAAATATCAGAGGTAGAAACAACAATTTCTGTACAAAATTAATTAGTTTTTCTCGGACATGTTTGCGTGCCGTGTGAGAATTTCTGAGTTTTAAATGGGGCGAGTGAAAATTGTAAAACCGACGCGCGAGCGACGGACTGGGAACATAGAATGAGAAATTCTTAAGAATTGTCTGTTTTGAGGACAAAAGCGACGTGCCGGCTATTCGCTATATATACCGGTGGTAATATGAATTTCGGCCTCTTAGACTTTTGACTATTCGATGCGTTAAAAGCTCTCTTACATCCGCGACTTGATTGAAGATGTTAAACAGTGCATTTTAGTTTGATAAAATAAGTTAAAGTTTGCTCGTATATTTTAGTGATTCAAAATAGTTTGTTATTTACGTGCTAACATGAATGTACTTCAGTGCACTTAGATACAAGGTAATAAAATTTAGTATCACTGTACCAATTAGCAAAATTTACAACGACAAATGTATACACAAAAGTAGGCAGTTTTGGCGTATATTGGTGAAAGACGCATGAATTTCTTTGCTATTTTCGGGGTGTTAATAATTAAATGGTTCAAATACGTGTCTGGATCCACGAAACAAGGGTCAGATATACACAGATGAGTTCCGGAAAAGCCCAGAAACAACTTTAAATAAATGGTGATGGAGAAAATTTTAAAAGCGTTGAGAATTAGAAGCCGTAAATATAATCCTGTTGGAATGGTGTGATTAACTAAAGGGACGATGTACTTTGAAGCTACGAGGACAGTAACCTTCAGGTAAATTTTACTATTTTGTTTGACATTTTGTGTGTTGAATAACTTTATAATTGATTTACTTTAAATGGACATTAGTGAAATTGTACTAACCATAAAATTTTAATTTTAAGATGAAATTTGCTTGTTTAAGTAGAAAGGGTATTTAGTATTGATGTTCTGAATTATGATGAAAATATGGGTATGTCTTTGAGCTCAATTAGACGAACCTGGTTAATTAACGTAAAGGGGTGGTAGATGCTCCCTTTATACTCAGACTCCGGTCTGCTTATATTGTTATATTAATTAGTAGGCATCCAACAAGGACTTTAATTCTGGATGCACATTACAATGATAATAAAATTAATCTTGAAATTCTTTTTAAAACTGAATTTTATGCTGAAATTTAATTTGAAAATTTAATGTATTCTGAATATTGATGCAAATAGAGTTAACGTTGATGTTTGTGGTAGGAATGTGTTGTTTAATTTTATGAATGAGGAGGTTTATAAAATTAGGTGAGCAGCCGAGGCGAAAAGAGGATCACAGCAGTTTATGACGCCCAATCTGTGGGACTAGAATTTTTTTGTAGAAAGGACCCAGTTCCCGCATACACAGGAGAATATCACAGCAATATATATATATATATATATATATATATATATATATATATAAAATATAAAGAATGTTTTTTTCTTGGGAAATATGTCATTTTTTAATTTTTTTTCTTAGTAAATTAATATAAAATACAAAACATTACGCGTTTCTGTTATTATAAACATTGGTCACATGTAATTAAAATATCTTAAACTATTGAAGTGCATTATAATTTAACTTACTTGATAACATTATTTTGAAAGATATTTGCATGGTGTAAGTATGCAATAACAAATAGACTAATCAATTCTATTAAATGTATTTCTGCAAGTTGAAAACCGGTTATCAATAACATACGTATTATCGATAGTGATATGAATTTATATTAATTACATCATACTGTTCTTAATAAATAAATTTAAACTATTTTGTATCGGAGTGAATTTTATCATACTGTTACGAACTACTGTTAGGCAACCCGTCAAACACACAGCTGCATAACCGATGGCATATCCTACAGAATTCCCGAACGTTCTAGCAAACACTAAAATATGTCATCTATTTAATTTAGGGTATATCTAAGATCGGTGATTAATGTAAGAGTTAGTCTATATCAGAATGTTGTATATAAATCATCTCGTATATAGTTAGTTGTTCGTTACGTTCTGAAAGTCTTTAGTAAATATAAATCTGTATTATGTGAAAGTGTATACTGTACCGACAGCTTGTCGAATACATAAATAGACAAAAGTGTAATAAATAAATAATAGTAGTGTTTAGTATTGTTAATAAACCTATGGTTAAGAATTTAGTTTAAGAAGATATTAGTGCTTGTAAATAGCATTAGTGTGATAGTGCTCCATTGTTAATTGGACTGAAAACATTTATAAATAAGGCATATACTGTTAATTGGACTTATGAATAGTGAGTAATAAAGACTTTTATTACTACTTGTTTTATATTAGTGAAACGCGTTAGTAGTAGGCCGCTACAATACGTACATTTTTGAAATTATTTTTATTAAGCTAGAAACCAACACCAATTTACTATATTAAACATGCAATTATTAATTGTGAATAACATTGTTGTAAATTTTAGTAAAAATGTTCAATATCCGTTTTATTGTTTATACTGTTTATGTTACGTCGAATGTGAATAATTTCTAATGTACTACGTTTATTTTCGTTTTGCTCTAAATCAATTACACCTGGATTTTCAAAATCAAAATTATGCAAGTGGTCCAATACATGATTGGTCGGTCAGTGCAGTGTTTCTTTTATGAGTTTTAATAGAATGTCTTGCTAATAAATCCTACGGTGTAAATATTGTCACAAAAAAATCTGTATCATAGACTTTGGAGATAGAGCAATAAAACTATTAGATCCAGCATTTAGAGTTGACGCCATTCAAAAATCAAGAAATACATTAATCAAAAATAATTATCCAATAAGTCTTATTTAAAAAGTGTTTAAAAAACAAATTTTATAACAATGGATGAACAAATATAAACAAAAAAGATGATAAACAAAATTAAAAATTTGTATCAATTCTATATATACCTAATTTATTCGAAAAATTATCATGTATGTTTAAAAAACAAACTTAAGATTGCACACAAAAGTGTTAATTTCACGAAAAAATTATATAGTAAATTAAAGGATCCTATTTATTCCGTCAACATTTAACTGTTATTTAGTGGTGACAGTTCCTATTGCTGCCATAGTTTATTGTACTTTAACTTTTGCGCGTGCACGATCATGGATTGATTTCGTACGCGCGAGATGACTTACAGTTGGTGCAACTCGAACACTCAACAGGCAACCTGAAGAACGGGCCACCCGCAGATCTCGTGCGCGTTCCGGGTCTCACCAGCGTTGCCTTCTGAAGAGAAACTCTACCATAAAATGTGTTCACAGCAGCAGATAATCCTTTGTTACTTGCACGTAATGTACCTATGTTACTGGGTAATTTTCACGCAAACCAACTTTGTTTCCTTGTATTACTGCCTTGATAGTTGGTCCTTTTTATGGTTTTTTAGATACATTTTCCTTTTAATTCACCTTTATCCCATGCCCTTTAGCGCATCCACTATTCCACTGATAAAAAAACCCATACAATTTACAAAATCCTATGCCAACCTAATTGCAAATATGTATATATAGGGCAGAGCGAACAACATTTAGAAAGAAGATTGTATAGGCATAAGTACGACAAAAAAATCAAACTGCCCTATCTAAACATGAAGCATCTACAATACACAATTTTAATTTTAAACATACAAAAATCCTTAAAATAGAACAAAACCATAAAAAACAAAAATGCCTAGAAATGATATGTATATTTTAAAATCCAAATACAATTAATAATAAAACGGATATCAATAAACTAAGCAAAATCTATCATAATGTAATTAAATAAAATTAAATAATTTAAAAAAATTATAAATCAGGTGTACTGGTTAATCAAATATAAACAAGGTTATAGAACACATTGATGCCTATTCATACTAACATTGTAAAATTGTAGATTAAAACAAAAACTACAATTGTATGAATACCGTATTTAGTTAAAATATTATTTATTTATAAATATAAGTGATACATTTTACAGATAGTAGTTTTAAATAATTCATTAAAGGATATCTATCCTTGCAATAATATGTATACAAAATGAATTATTTTAACATGTAATTATAGTAAAGTGTGAATAATATAAAAATGTATAAAATGGACAACAAATAATACAGCATATAATAGTTTATGTAAGTGATAATCGGTCCAGGTAAAATATAAATTTTATATATAGAATGCATAAACTCATGTAACGAACATATATTTTTTAGTAGCCAAATGAAAATGAACTAATATATGGCCGAAACGTTTGGATAGTCAGAAATATACAATTAAAGTAAAGTTTATTTTATTTGTATTTTATCATCAAGACTTTGTTACGTCCACCTTTCAACGGTGTACTGAACCTTACGCCATTTTATTTCATTATTCATTCGTGTAGATTCTGCTTTTGATACTCATACACCATCCGGTATATGAAACATTACGACAATAAGTACGCTTTAATACAATTCCATTTAAACCTATTTGCTGCGAAATGGAAAGTTCCTCTATAATTTAAATAATCGGTACCTTGTTTTAAATATCTGTCGTCTTGGTGCATATTACTATAGAGTGTAATTAATTCTTATAATACCCAATTCTAAAGACTTTTTGAAATAATAGATCACACTTCTCTGATAAAGGTTGTTTCGAGTTTCTATTAACACCTGTATGTTCGATAACGCTAGGATTGAATTTAATTCTTGCTATAAAACGAATTCCTTAAATTATTTTCTCTGCAGTTATACCACAAAGAATACTTGCTGTTACCTTATTTGGTTATCTATAGAAATTTTGTGCACATTGTTGTGTGGTAAGTGCTTTCAGTTTTGAAAAATGTACCTTTTTTCATAAATGATCTAATTTTAATTGTACCTGTTACAGCTTCCTTCGATGGGCATAACCGTTCATTACATTGATCCCTGCCTAATGGAGTAGTTCCGCTTCTTTTGTAGAAAGGATGCACGGCTTGCGTCGTCCCGGATCCAACTGTTTCTCTATTCTTGGGAAAGGTGTTATCAACACATCAACTTGAATGCGCGGGTATATGTTTCTGAATTGCATACTTGTATGGGTCCTATTTACTGGCTTACCCATCTAAAGATTATTATATATAAGTACCAAGGAAGCATTTCCCGGGTGCTGTTTGGACGTATCCCGTCTGTTTAATTGTGTATCTGAAGACTGTGATATATACAAGCAGGAATTTCTTTTACTTTACTATTTGTACATCTGAGAAAAAGAAATTTCTGACTTGCTACTATTATATATAGATATCTTATTTATATCTAGATATTTCCGATACTAGAATTCATTTGCGAGTTATGTCAACTGAGAAAACATTTTCAATAATCCCAAGGTTACAGGACATTTATTGTAATTGTAAATTGTAAATATTTTTTCGGTTGGTGTGTTCTATAGTTTGGCGAAATCGTTAAGTTACATGCAATTTCATACAATAAACACTTTACTTTGCTGATATAAATTAGTGTGTTTATTTTTATTACAGGTCGAACTGCACTTTTAATTTTTTAATTTCAGGTAATTTCTGTATTTTTGGACTTGTAAAACCCCAACCCCGCCTGCTCGCCGATTGAGCCCAGTTATTCTTTTATTTTCTTTTCAGTTTAATTATAAATCGTAGCCAAATTTTTGATAGACTCAAAGTGAGGCTACGATGTTCGTAACATAAATTATTCGTAACAACCTATAGTCCCTTGTTCGAATAAGCGGTAAAATATAGATCCCGTGTGTGTGTGTATGTATGCGCGCGCGCGTGTGTGTGAGAGAGAGAGAGAGTGCGCGCACGTGTGTGCGTGTATATGTATGTGTCTAGTCACGTACCTTAAAGACTCCTATCTTGCTAGGAACAACAAGGGTTCGACAAAATTCAAAAATTTTAGTTAATAAAAAATCGCTTCCTGACCAATGTAATGGCTTCATATAGAGCATTGGACAGTCAAATGTAGGGGGACTTTGTATATTATTTTTGTTGTTTGCTTTTCTGTAAGGATAGATCCACTCATACAAGATACATAAATGGTTACAAGATTTGGCAAAATTAAGTATCATCATTCACGATCATGAGTTTTTTGGTGATCGTATAAAATGCTTTATAGATTAAAAAGAATTATTATTGCGCCTGAATTTAAATTGTACAATTGATAGTGCTTTCCAAATTAAATCGATACAAATATGGAAACTGAACGTTTTCGGCTATTGTTTCAATGAATAATAAATGTGGTATTATTCTTCAGCAGTAACAATCTTCCATTTAAAAGAACTAATGAGATTCTTGGTTTTTCAACTGATAGCTATTTTTTTAAGTTTAATTGAATTATTAAGCAAGTATGATCCAATTCTAATGTGGCACGAGTTAAGGTTCGGGCCTTTGGAGCTGTGTTTTTAAAAAACAACTTCAAACTCTTAACACATTTTTAATAGCTTAAACAGAAATTACAATGAAATTTAGAATAGCTGGTTCATAATAACTTTAATAAAAAATAATTAATTGTACTGGGCGAGTAGTCTAGGTAGACAACAATGCAAAAGCTGTATTACTCAGACTGACTGCCGGGCCTTGAGCTCCCGGGCTTTTTATAATAACCTGCCCCTCACACAGCTGTGGGAACTTGCAGATCTCATGTCTGCTTTACACTTTGTTACAATGTATCAATCTTAATTCTAAGTAATTGCGGTATGTTGACCGCCTGTGACCTGCCACCTGCAGTATCACTGCCCTCACGGATGCAAAGTTGCATGTCCGTTCTCATGAACTGTCGATAACCTCTCTGGGTTATCCTTGTGTTAAATGTTGCAATGGACTTATACTTTATTTAACAATTTCTAATAATTCCTATTAGATTCAATATATATAGGTAATTGGGGGATACATAACTCACGTAGCAACAATTAACAACACTAGAACAGGAATTATACCTCGTTTACCATGTCAATCTCAAGAAGAGTTTATTATTGCTTTAAGCAGTGTAGTCTTGAACAAAATTATAACTAACATTAAGTCATCAATGTACTATCCATTGAAATTCATCGAGATAACAACAAATTAATCGATAAATTTGCAAGATAATTAATAATGACAGGATTTGTCAGATTTGTTGAGATTAGTCTACTTAGTTTTCTCTATTATGAAAACCGCATAGAAAAATCATATTTTTACAATTTTTCTCATATAACCTACACAAAGTTTTATATCATAATAAAACTCTAAAAATTCTATTCAATGGCAACATTCAATATGGCGGGTGCTATTTAAAAAATTGACTTATTGTTTATTTTGCTTTTTGATTCACCCTGTATAAAGTAAAAGCACGCAACAAACGCTATGGGTAATGATACTTCAGAATGTGGAAAGTCTTATTGTTAAAGAATCGCCTCTTTAAGTTCATTACTAAAACTTGTTAATTTTTTCAAACTATAGACATGATTTTTACATAGAATGACTCATAAATTGGAAACCGTCAATTGTAGCCCTATGTTACTTCAATATCATTTTTATCATTATGAAAAGAACTCTCAGAGTATGGTACCAAATATAGAGTGGTCTATTTAAAAAAACAAAACTTTGGGATAGCAACCATATTAGCACACCCTGTATACGGGGAAGTATTTTTAGATTAAGACACCTAACCGTAACCATCGTTTAAAAAAACCGGAAGTTGATATCTTGAATAACAAAAAAGTTATAAAACTTTCCCAAAGGACTTGGACATCTTGTGTGTGTGTGTGTGTGTGTGTGTATTGCTATGGTAATAAGGTTATTTAAGGGTATATAAGGTCACAAGGGAGAAATACTTCATGTAAATATCATAAAAACCGCGAAAACCAAACGTTTAAATCATAAAATGTACATAATTCGTTCATTGTGTATAAGCAACTTCAAATCACCCTGTATAAAATCAAGAACAAGCTACAGTTAATTAAAGGAAGCACATTCAGTAATAACATAACCACATTCATCGAGATAATTGCGGACGCAATTCAATCATTTTTAAAAACGTTTAAAACATTCTAAGCTCAAAAATAAATACAAATTCGGCATATTTGAAAAAAGATAACCGTAAAGTGTAATTTCTTTCAAGACTCATTAGCGTAAGAAAATAATCAATGCGTGTAAATTATACCAAATGGTAATAAACAAACTTTTTATAACAAGCATATTTCATAACGCAGGAAGTTAATAAGCGCATGTAAAAAAGGGTATAGATACTGAAGCGAAAGTGTACGTGCGAATTGAAATGTATATAAGTTGCCACATTTAATAAAACCCAACATAGGTAAACAAAATATGGACATTCAAATTCAGAAATACGTGCAGTTTCAAGCATACATGATATATCATTTCCAGTAGAATCTAGGATAAATACCTGTTCCACAAATTACCTTCCCCGTTGGTTTGCGGTTGTAGTGAACTGTAGGACTGATTCTCAATGTTCAACAAGAAACTTGAAGGGCAGGTTTCTTGATATGCACTGAACGAGAGTTTTTTGATACACTGACCCGGTACACGACACGTGCTTGTACACAAAACTAACGATATAAAAACACGATAATTTAGGTCGTATTGTCTACGACGGACGAAACTGTTCTATCTCTGTCGCAAGTGGCGCGGTTTCGACAGGTAAGTAGGAGGGGGTAGGAAGAAATACAGGTTGGGGATACAAGTGAACTCAACAACATTTGTTAACGAATTCCAATACAAGGTTCTGATGTATGTGCAAAATTATTCTAGAAATTCTATTTTTAACTTTATTTGAGATTAAACTTTCTGTTCTGTACTACACCACGTTACAGGTTACATTTATGTTTATTAGATTACTCTGTTCTAAACTATATTTATTATTTTGAATAAATCTGTTTATTAATGTATCAAAAAGCCACGTGCTTCTATTATGAAAGTGACTTATCTATATTAACCTTATTTAATTTATGTTCTTAACTTACCGCCGAGCCGATACTACATATTCTAGATACTTAATTTTGACATTTGCGATTCCTGCTTATTTCTTTCTGTTTTCTGTATTTTGTTTAATTTCCCTTTGTTAATAATTATTTATAAAACAGTCTTTTTCAAGGCTACACTTTGTTGTTTATTTTGAAATTGTAAGTAAACGTTTTTAAATTTAATGTTTCTTGAGTACATATTTTTTATTTTAGGTAAGATTCGACTTCATTATAAGCAATTCTCAAAAAACTGTTCATAGCCAAGGTTGTGAGATTATGTATAATCTTTACTGTTATATGAAAGAGCAGAAGAATGCTGGCTAAGATATGATTTTGCTGAACAATTTGAGCAAAATAGTGTCTGAAACAACTGGTGTTGGGTTAACAACTGTTAAGAAAATTATTAAAGAAGGCAAAATGTAGCCAGTTGGTGCTAAGTTACAATTTACCTCACAAAGGAAAACCATCAAGAAAGGTAATCCAAAGTCTACAGTAGATGAATTTGAAGAAGAAATTGTGCGCACAATTATTTATCGATTTCCGAATACACACCATAAACAACCTACAATGCAGGCTGTATTTGAAGCTTTCAAATCTGAAGAAATTAATTTCTGTGGAAAAATCAATTCGTTTAGATGATTGATGCATAAAATGGGGTTTCGTTGGAAAAAGTGTCAAGACAATCGTAAACTCCTAATTGAAAAACCAGAAATCCGAGCAAAGCGGGTCGAGTTTTTACGAAAAGTACAACAATATCGATCAGAAGGAAGAAATATTATATATTGTGATGGAACTTACCTGCACAGTTCACATACTGTACGAAGTCGTGGGACGATGGTTCAAATCATTGTTCAAAAGCACCATTAGTTAAAGGGAAACGTTTAATTATTATACATGCTGGTGGCAAAAAGGTTTTGTTTCGAATGAATTGCTAATTTTTAAGTCTGGACTTAAAACTGGTGATTATCACGATGAAATGAATCATAGGAATTTCTGTAAATGGTTACAAGATAAATTATTACAAAACCTTGAACCAAACTCTGTGTTAGTGATGGATAATGCATTATATCATAATGCGACCGAGGAACCAAATCCAATTACGGCTTGGAAAAAAGAAGACACGAGGTGTTGGCTACTGAAAAGAAACATACCTTTTCAGCTTAAAGATACAAAATCAGAACTATATGCAAATATGAACCAACAGAAGCCTCCGTGCAAGCAATATGTTGTTGATAAAATTTTAGCCAAACATGGTCACACAGTGTTGCGATTGCCCTCATATTATCCTGAACTCAAACCCTATTGAAAAAATATGAACAATGGTAAAAAATCATGTTGCTGCAAATACACAACTTTTAAATTAGAGAATGTATGGAAGTGGGCTGAAAATAAGTCAATACTGGTTGGTCATTAATAATGGGTAAATGTTTGTTTTTGTGTAAAGATAACAGAAAAAGAATACCTTAGTAGAGACGACATAGAAGAACTAATAATAAATGTTAACCACGATAGTGATTCTTCAGACTGAGTTTGCCTGAAGATGATAGTGATGAAGATTTTAGTTGCAAACCATTACAGTAACGTGCAATATGATTGTGTATGCTATAAGATATTTTCAATTTGTTTGTAGTGCATATTGTTATTCATTTAAATAAGCAACATTATTGTATTACTTAATAATATTAAGAACCAATATTTTACTTGGGTGTATGATCTAAATAATATATTTAAGGTTTTATAAAAATTTATTTGAAATCATTGGACGAGTTGTATGAAAATTTCAATCATCATCATCATTTTGTTTTCGACCTTACTTAAGGTCGGTTTGACGCAGCTCTATCTTCTTTTCTAGTCTGTGCTAATCTAATAAGTTCTACATACCCTTCATAAACTAAATTTCTAATAATTTGACTAATATAGCTTGGTCTAGGTATTCCTATACCCTTCTATCTTTTTCTTATCTACCTGGCTCTATATAGATATTAGCAACCTGATGGTTGTTACATGTTTACATGATTCTCATTTATAAATAAATGAAATATTACCTGGTTATTTTCTCCACAAAGGAAAAAGTGTTAAATTATATGTTATAGTAAGGCTTAAGCAACGAATCGCTGCCAACATACCAGACCGCTAACTAATTGTGAGTTATGTCGTGGTGACATTTAGTTAACTGATTTTTATTGATTTATTTTTTTTTGTTTTGTTTTCGAACTTACCTAAGGTCGGTTTGACGCAGCTCTAAATTCTTTTCTATTCTGAGCTAGTCTAAAAAGGTCTACATACCACTCACAACCTAAATCTCTAATAATTTGACTAATATAGCTTTGTCTAGGCCTTTCTACTCTATTTTTATTTGGTATTCTATAATCTAAGACCTTACTAAATATTCCCTCATGTCTTAACTTGTGCCCTATCATTCTATCTCTCCTGACCTTTAATTGTTTCCACATACAGGGTTCCTCACCTATCTTTCTATAAACTTCCTCATTTGTTACATTATCTGTCCAACTAATCTGTAACATTCTCCTATAACACCAAGTTGTATCTTTTTCTTATCTACCTCTTTAATTGTCCAAGTCTCACTACCATATAATAGAATGCTCCATACGAACGACTTTAAGAAACTTTTTCTATTATCTAAACTAATACTATTAGCTATTAGTAAGTTGTTTTTTTTAGAAACATTTTTCTAGCTTGAGCTATTCTACCTACTATATCCCTTCTGCAGCGTCCGTCCTTTGTAATTATACTACCTAAATAGTAAAATTCATCTACCTTTTCTAACTCGGTATTACCTATTTTTAATATTGGTTTGGAACTATACTGTAACTCACTTGTCATTATCTTTGTCTTTCCTGAGTTAATTCTCATACTATAGTTACTCTGTAGTATCTCATCTATAATATTTAAAAACTCTCTTAACTCTTTTCTAAACTCTGCTATAATGGTTATATCATCTGCAAAACGTAGCATGTCTATTTTCTGTCCCTCTACACTAATACCTATCTCTTTTCTCTCTATAGTTAAGTTTAAAGTTTCCTCAATATAAACATTAAAAATCAAGGAAGATGGTATACAGCCCTGTCTAACACCATTTCTAATCTTAGCTTCCTTTCCTATTTCATCAAATCTAATTACTACGCTTTGGTTTTTATATAGACTGTAAATAAATTTTCTATCCCTATGAGAGATTCCTATTTTTCGCAAAACCCTGAACATAACAATCTAATTAACCCTATCAAATGCTTTTTCTAAATCTACAAACGCGAAATAAGTCTTTTATTTTTTGTAACCTTTTTCGATAATTACCCTAATCATTAGTATCGGTTCTCTAGCCCCTCTGTCTTTACGAAAACCATATTGGTCTTCGCCTAAATAATTCTCAGTCAAAGCTTCTATTCTATTTTTAATTATTATTGTTAGTATTTTGGAAGCGTGGGAAGTTAAACTAACCGTTCTAAAATTCTCATACTTATCAGCTTCTGACTTTTTTGGGATTGGGATAATATTTTTTTCGAAATCTATTGGGACCTCACCTGTGTCATATATTACTTTTACTAGTTCATATAATCTGTCTAAAGTTTTCTGACATGCATATTTTATTAATTCTGCTGGTATATCGTCTATCCCTGGCGCTTTATTTATTTTAAGATCCCTAACAGCTCTATCAAATTCCTCTCTTAATATTGAGAACCCTATTTCTACATCCTCTTTTTGGTCGTTCTCTAACTCATCCATATCGTCTCCCTTACATAAATCTTCTGAATATCTTTTCCATCTATCTGCTACCTCAACTTTATTTATTGGAAGCTCATTATTCTCGTTTTTAATACCATTATATTTTTTCCTATCTTCCCCGAAAAACTTTTTAACTGCCCTGTAAGCGCTGTCTGTTTTACCTACTCTCAAATCATCTTGTATTCCCTTACAATTCTTTTCCATCCATTTATTTCTAGCTTTTCTACACTCATGTACTATCTTATTTCTAACTCTATTATATTTTTGCTTACTTTCACTATCCAATTCTCTGAAAGGTTTAAGCTTTCTTCTATTCTCTATTAAATCTAATATCTCCTTTGTTACCCAGGGTTTTCTCGCTTTTATTTTTTTCTTTCCTATAGTGTGTTGCTGTATCATGTACAGCCCTTTTTATTTCTTTCCATCTATTTTCTACGTTCTCTCTTATAGCTATCTCTTTGATCTTATTATCTAATACTTGTTTATATTCCTCTTTTACCTCACTATCATTAAGCCTACCAAGATCCCATCCCTCTCTCTTAACCTTTCTCAATTTTTTGAATTTTAGCTTACACTTCATTTTAACCAAGTTATGATCGCTATCTATGTCAGCCCCTGGATAACTACGACAGTTTTTAACTTGGTTTTTAAATCTTAGTTTAACTAAAATATAATCTATTTGATATTTAGCCCTATCACCTGGCGCTTTCCAGGTATATCTTCTCCTTACATGTTGTTCGAATAGAGTGTTTACAGTTACTAATCTATGTTCCTGGCAAAACTCAACTAATCTTTCTCCTCTATCATTTCGTCTGCCATACCCAAAATTTCCTACAATTTTTCCCTCACTACCTTCTCCCACTGACGCATTAAAATCGCCCTTAACTATTAAATTCTCATCTCCCTTTACTTTTATCACTATACTGTTTATATCCTCGTATACCTTTTCTACATTCTCATCCTTGTACTGAGTTGTAGGCATGTAAACCTGTACTAAAACATTGTCCGTGGGTTTTGTACTCAATCTAACCATAATTATTTTATCACTAAATTGTTAGTATACTTTAACTTTACGTCCTAATCTTTTACCTAGCACTATTTGTACCCCTACCTGTCCATTAGTTGAAGACGTTGTAATTATTCTATAATTATCTTTACAAGTCATTACTATCTGGCCATCTCACCTCACTAATACCTCAAATGTCCAGCTTTCCTTTTCTCATTTCGACTAATAAATTCGTTAACTTATCTACTCTAAGTAATGACCTTACATTCCAAGTCCCTATCACTAAATCGAACTGTTGTTTTAAATTCTTAGAATGACAAGCCCCAAGTACCTCCTCTCGGAGATTCGAATAAGGGGGTATTTTACCTCCGGACAAAAATTTTACTTGTGAGCTCTCCATCATACATATTTCGTGTTTTAGGCAACGCTTACCTGGAAAATATTGTGGTAGGTTCCCTTATCTTTCCACAACGCAGTTTTTAAAGATTTTAGCAGAAAGCCGTATCTATCACGGCCAACCCTCAACAACCTTGTAAATTATCGAGGATCGCCCGAGACCAACCGACTCTTCTCCAATATCTTTTAGCCAGCAAGGCTGCTGCTCCTTGCTGGGCCTTTTAATCGCCTTTTACGATAAGCAGGCTTACTATAGTAGTTTTCTTTGTCCCCTACTATAGGGACAAAATTTCACTCATGCTGTCTAAAGTAATTATTATGACTATATAATGTAGATAGCTCAGGACGAAGTTCAAACAGTGTATACAATTACTATTTCGCCCAAACTGTTTTAAGTTGAGTGTTTATTTAACTGAAACATTTGTATAAAAATAACTTTTTGTATTACAGTTACTACAATCTACAATGTCTCCATAACTATGAATTTCTTCTTCATTGTTAAAACCATGCTTGATGTTACCAATAGTTTTTCAAGATTCAAACAATAAACTACCTATATTCCAATTTTTATTTTTAATTGATTGTTCTAATTAAAATCTTTGAAGTTCCGTAGAAATCTACTCTTTGTTAAGTTATGCTCATGCTGAATCTTTTGATGCAGATTCCACAATGGATTTTATCCACACTTATAAACTTTGTATGTATTTGCAAAATTCATACTTCAAACGTGGTCCTTAATGATATTTGAATAATTTTAAGTTCATTTTCCAGTTTTTTATCTTGACAGTTTATTCCTCCTGTTCGAAAGGAATAGTAACTTTGACCTTATAGTGAATATCCCATAATCTTTCTTTATATGATTTATTTAATTCACTTAGTTCCAAAAAGTAATATAAAACTCAAAAGTTAATATGCCTTGTTTTTTATCATAGATTAGTAGTAAGGTGAGGTATTTGTTTACATATTAATAATTTGACATTACGTTAAGGGTTATTTTAGCGAATCGTGTTGTTTTCAGGTTGAACTGTAAACTCCGTGTTATAACCTTTTCTAAAGATTTCTCACTTCTTCCATTGCGCATCCCAGGGTCGCTGATATGATTTATATACGACATTTGGATATAGACTAACTGATATACACTCATCACCAATCTTATATATACGCTAAAATTAAATAGATGATGCATAGTCTGGTGTTTGCTCGAATGTTCTAGACCTGTAGAATACACTTCGGTTATGCAAATCTCGTGTTTGACGGGTTACCTAATAGTTCGTAACACTATGTTTAAGACCATGATAATAATAATAATAAATTAGGGATATTATAAAATGGTCTATTAACGACTGTTTTAAAGAAAGGCTGCAAAATCTTGTAGATTAAAGTTCATACAGCAACATCCCTATGGAGATGTAGAAGTCTGCAACCAACCATACTCCTAACTGACCAATAAGCACTCAACATATAAATAAATAGCATACACGCATAAAACATTCTTCAATCACCAATGGACTCGTCGGACATCTTTTGGAATATACATAATAAAACCGTTCGAATGTACAATACATCAAACCTCATTTTAAGGTAGTCGCCAAACTTCTTGGAGGGAACTTAAGAATAGTGCACTACGAAAGTCACCAAGCTCCTCATTCACTAAAGGTTTTCCTTCAGATTATCTCGTTGTAATCACCAAATCTAACGGTATAAAATGAAGTAAACCTTTATAACCACACTATGGACACAGGAATACGCCATAACAAAGCTTGGACTCGCTTCACTTCCGAAGCCATCATGATCACCTACTAGAGCACGTGACGCCAACGTACATGCTAGGATTGGGTACATTCCACCATCGACTCGTTTTAATTTCTACCAACCACGAATGTTGCTCGTATGTCAGCAACTCCGTCTAGCCACTACAAGGTATCAAAGCATGGAAATCATATTCCAGTCATCGCCGCTAGAGGTCGCATTGCATTTAAACGTAACGCTAAACATCATCTCTTACACAACACCAGATCTAGGTCTTCGTCATGAAGCTGCAATGTTCAATTCTTTAACATGCAGCTTTACAAACCAAAGTGTTTTCTCTGTTAAAGACATTTGCAATAATTACGCACACACAAACTTTTGTAAATATGTTCTTTGTGCGTCATGCTTTTAATGTATAATTAGTTCGTATTTTAAACTTGTGAATAAATGTTAACTCTGCTTCTGCGAAGCATTAACAAGGTGGCCCCAGACAAACTAGAACGCCACATGGGCGTTTTAATAGGAATAATTAGTTATTATCGCATTTTTCTACATAATCTCTCAACTATATCTACACCCATTACCGCCTTAATTAAAAATAAAAAGAAAACCCAATCTGTCGAATGGAATTTAGAAGCTCAGCAGACTTTTGAACAAATTAAAACGTTAATCACTTCTGCACCTATCTTAATCTCGCCCAATTTTGATGAAAGATTTTATATACAAACTGATACGCTTGGCACCACTGATACGGTTCACGTTTCACAATATTGCGCAATTGTATATTATAGCATAATTGCGCGGCAAATTGTATCAAATACCAAACACGTTTACAATGATTCGATTCTTAATTTATAATTTAAATAAAGCAATGTACTCACTTAAAACGCGCCTTGCAGTTAAATCTCAGGGCTCTTGTTGTTGTTTGGGTGTGGGTTGCGTCACGCCATTGTTGAATCCAAATTTATTCGTCCTCCTCTTTTCCCTTCGTAGCGGAACGATATGAGCAACTAGGTAAGGAACGATATAAGGTAGAGATAGGAAAACCTACATCTTAAAAAAGAGAAAAAACAGACACCACGACACAGGTAGATGTTACCGGCTTGACGGCTCGTGGCTGATAATGTCGTGTCACACCGCGCACTTGCGCCACTCACTCCGCGCTTGCGCATTCTTTTGCGCCAACGTAACTGTCCGGAATGACGGAAGTTAACCAGTTTATTTTAAAATAATGGCGAGAATTTAAAAATGTACATTTCCAAATTTGGAATGTAACAAAACACAACAAAAAGCGGCGACCCTATAGAGACTAAAAGACTTTAAACACTCGTACAATTCCTGATAGGTATCCGATCCAATTTGTGAAAAATTCTCCATAAAAATTACAGGCCAGAAAAATTTTCTCTTCAATCGAACTTGCCACCAACCAATTACCAAATTCCCGGAGCCGAAAAGGACATAAAAATAGAGTTATAACAACACCTTTTGATTTATTCGAATTTTTATATATGATCTATGGATTACGAAGCGTCGCATAAACTTTTCAACGATTCATGGACGAAGTATTAGTCGGACTAGAATTCTGCTACAGCTACAACGAGGACATTCTGGTAGCATCTTAGTCTGAAGAAGAACACAACAAACATTTGGAAATTTTCTTCAACAGATTAAAAGATTACGGCGTGGTCCTGAACCCTGATAAATGCATCTTTGGTCAAGATAAAGTCTAAATTCTTGGCTACCTCATCAACAAAGATGGCACCAAATCACTATTAGAAAAAGTCAGCTTTATATAGAATTACACAAAACCTGAAACAGCCAAAACCTCAGACGATTCTCAGGCATGTTCAATTATTACCGACGTTTGAAACCATGACTCATAAGCTATGCTCAACGACCTACTAAAAAGCAAAATAAAAGGTAACGCGCCCATCAACTGGACAAGCGAAGTAAACATAGCTTTTGAAAAGTGCAAAGAACAGTTACCCCAAGCCTGCTACTCACACATTCACTTCGCCACACAAAACTATTTATAGCAACAGATGTTTCAGACTTTGCTGTCAGTGGAGTATTCCAATAATGAAGCGTTCAAAAATGGCAAACTTTAGCTTTTTATTCCAAAAAACAAACTAATACCCAAATAGTATATTCTGCTCACTACCGACGACTTCTCGGAATTTACCTGACTGTCAAACAGTTTAAACTTATGTTAGAGGGTAAATATTTCATGTTACAGACAGGCCACAATCTTCTAACTTTCCCTCCCCAACTGAAATAGAAAAAACATACTCAAATGCAATTTAAATATCTGGACTATAAAAACTAATATTCAACATAATGTTGCGATCCACTATTAGGCAACCCGTCAAACATACAAACGCCGGAGGCACAGCATATTCTCCAGGATTCGAGAATTCTTCTAGAAATTACTAGATAATGAGTCATATCTTTAATTCAGGGTATATATAAGACCGCTTATGAATGTAAGGAGTCAGTCTACATAAGAATGTCGTATATAAATTATATCGTGTATAGTGAATGTAGTTGAGCTTTTGAAAGTCGGAGAGTAAACATAAATGCTATATGAGCTGAACGTGTCTAATGTACATGCAACTCGTAGTATACATAAATAGATAGAAGTGTATAAATAATAGTTGTGTTAGTGTTATTAATGGACCTATGGTAAAGAAGTTAGTTTAAAAAGATATTAGTGCTTGTAAATTCATTAGTGTGATAGTGCTTTATTGTTAATTGGACTGTTAATTAGACTTGTAAACAGCGAGTAATAAAGACTATTGTTATTACTTGTTTTTAAATTAGAGAAACGCGGTAGTAGTAGCCCGCTTCAATATATCATACATACTTCACAGCAAAACGATGAGGAGTTCAAATGTCTCAGGCAAAGCAAAAGCTCAATTTTGAGCTACAGACTGATACAAATTCCCAACTCCGACCAAACAATTTTCTGTGACATTACAACAACGTTACAAAAGAATTACGAAAAAGAGCTTTCGCAAACATTCACAACTTAGCATATTCAACAATAAAGACAACCACAAAGCTAGTAACCCAAAAATTCGTTTGGTCAAGCATCAAATCAGACCGTCGCATCTGGATACGAAGTATTATCTAATGCCAAAAAGTCAAAGTTACAAGACGCGTAATCGCAGAAACGCAAAATTTCAAACCTCCATCTTCAAGATTCGAGCATATCCATATAGATAATGTCGAACCATTACCTATATCAGAGGGACACCAATGCATATTCACATGCATCGATTTCTTTACAAAATGTCAAGAGGCAATACCTCTGAAAAACATTGATATTAAAATGGTAGTCGGAGCATTCATACAGCAATAAATTGAACGCTTTGGCGTATCACTCAGAGTCATAACAGATCAAAACCGTAAGTTTGAATCGCAAGTATTCTAACAATTACAAACCTTGATCGGAATTCACAGAAATCCGCATAATAGCATATATCATCCGCAGCATGGTGTAACGATTCCACCGACAACTGAATTGATCTGCCACGAGACAGGAAAATGGACCGAAGCATTAGCTTTAGTTCTACTCGGAATCAGAAATGCTTGGAACAAAAATCTAAACGCTACAGCTGCACAGCTTACATTTGGCGGCAAGTTAACGGAACAAACACACTCTGAGGCTCTTGCAAACAAGTTACGTTACCACTTTCAACTACAGCTAGTACGAAGCACCAAGCATAGCGGTAGACAGACAATCATATTCTGCGGAGGAAACAAATACACATTACAAAGTACATACGTCGGACCATATAAAATAATTCACACGGACGACAAAACAGTCACAATCGACCAACAGGGTAAAAAACAACTGTTTCAATTAATAGGATCAAACCAGCATACATGGAGAACGAACCCTCAGAGACAGTCGATACTATCCCAGAAGAATCAACGACAATTACAAGGAGCGGCAGAAGAGTACATTTCTTAAAAGAAATATATCATTGAATGATGGATTAAGAAAGTTGTATACGTGTTTTATAAGCTTACAAAAAGCTCTGATGTTGCACGTATTTAATGGAAAAACTACCCCACTAACGGGGAAGTGCTCTTGGAAGAAAATCTGCTAACAAATTGGTACGGATTTGTTAAATCCACAAAAAACATTATGAAGTGATAGATCAAGAAACTTGCGCTGCACAGCTTTTGTTGTGAATACGCATGCAATAGACTAACGTCATCTTAAGCAAGAAATAATTTAGATTAAAACTTTTCGTCTAGCGCAAAATGAAAACAAACTAATTCATAATACGTAATAAAAATAATTTGCAGGCGTTGTGAAAAAGCGGTTAGAGAACCAAGTTTCCTGACGATCTAATCCTTTTGGGTAATTTAAAACTACATCACCTAAATAGTTTGTAATTATAGAATTTCTTTCCTATTCCAAGATACCTTATTACAATATAGTAAAACGTCAAAATTTTATTAATCTATATAATTCTTTTAAAATTTGTGCACTTACACCTCCCTTTTATAACAAGTTGGTGAATTGAACTCATTTGAAGCAATTTATTTGTTATTTAATATATTATCTAATTTTACTTACTTTCTTAATTACACTTTGATTTAGGTAGTTTGGTTGTGAGAAACATCCACAAATAGTTTAAAGCTTAGTTCATACAACGACGAATTCGCAATTTTTTCCGAATAAAATGACGGCTGCGAATTGCGTAAGGATGTTGAAAAAAGTTCTCCATTTTTCCGAAATTTGAATACTCCCTTCATGTTAAATGTCACTTTTGTTATGTGCATCATTTAAATAATCTATATATTGTTGATTTTCCTTTTCCTCCATATTACGCAACAATAGAACTTATCGTCGACTTCCAACAATTTAAATAATTAACATAAAATAAACTACTTAAAATAAACCATTGACAAATATTTGACAACCCGCTGAATTTGACATTTTTGACAACCTTAAGGAAATTAGATACAACATCCCTCACTATTCGTGATTTATTTTCGTTGCTTTTAAGACATTTTAAGATGTTTCAAATTTCCGAATTAAGAAAAAGAATTCGCATTCGTTGTTGTATGAACTTAGATTAACAGTTTTGTTAAATACAAGTTTTAGTTGTTATTTTATTTAATTTGTACATGCACAAATAGAGTATAAAATGCGTAACGGCACTGGAATTTCTTAGCCAATTGTAAATTTTGTCGGTTGACAGAACGCTATTACTCTAGTGTTGGAGTGCTGTTTCTACTTTACTCTGTACTATTTTCAGTGTTCGAGGTGGTTTAAACAACGTTCGACATTTAAATAAATATCTGTAAGTTTGTACATTATATCTTCTTTTTAAAGTACAAGCGGTGTTAAGTGAATTATTTTCGAAATTAAAGACATGTAAGCATATGCCCTTTGTTACTAGTAGCCATTACCTACTCATAATTCATTGCAGCTGTATCTTTGTAACTGCAGTTTCTTTTGCAGATTCCAGATCAAAAGCGTCTTGTAAAGGTGAGTTTACTCTTGTTTATTCTTAATTAGGTATGTGTGTGAGATATAGTTGGTTTGTGTAAGAAGGGTGGAAAATTTATAATCGCGTATAGGCAAAGTCAAAATGGAAAGCCATCTTGGAATAATTTTGATTAGAACTTATGGTTGCTTTCTGCCAGAGATTATGGAAAACTCCCTTTTCTTTAAAATTTTTTGATCTGCACCTTTTGTTTTAAGAAAATTGTAGGTATAATCTCTTAATAGGGTTTTGAAATAGAATTGAATGTGTGGTTTATACCTAAATGAGTTTAAAATATTCTAAAATTAATTATTTAAACTATTAAATCAAACTCTTGCAGTATGGGTTTGGTTTAACGGTTTAAATAGTTAGTTAAAAGAGACTGTTTTATAAGCTCAAAGTTGAGACACGCTTTTAGAAAGTACCGTCTCGAGATTTCTGTTGTATCGGACAAACAACTTGAGCTACTGAAGGCTTAAACTTGTTTCAGTTTTAAAGTTGCATTTGTTAGGCACATTGTTTAATTGTGTACTTAATTTAAATTACAATTTTAATTTAAACAGTCGTGAGTTCTTAAAATGAACGGCAAGTTCTATATAGATAATTGTTATATTTTCTTTATAAGATAGTGAATATTTATATAGATTATGACAAGTTATTTTACTATTTATATATATTAGTTGGTACCTAACTGTGAAAAGAACAAAGATCAATATTTAACAATATTTTCTTCATTATTACTTAGTTTTTGATTAGAAGAAATCACTTAGATAAACTATATTTACATACGATTAATATCTAGTCAGAATACAATTAAAACCTTGTCTTATATTGAAACATTTTAATTCTTGACAGTCTGTTACTATTCCCCGCTTAATTTTTGTAAATCATCTTTTACAATTACAAGATTTATTTTTTTATGTAAAAGTAGTTATTGATAGTTGGTGTATTTAAATGGGATATAATGCTTAGAATATAAATAATTTGATTTTATTTGTTATTAAGAATATCAAGTTATAACATTAATTACTTAAAATTGAAAGTATTTGGTTTTTCTGAAATGTATAATAATATGTAATGTATCTACACCACAAAAAATTTTTGAACTCTCAAAAAGGGTATAACCTTGAATAGGTCAATACAAAAATAACAAAAGTTCATTAATTTTATTCATACTCAACCTGACTTTATTTTTTCAGTGATAACTTTTTTTAATTAGTTCAGTTTATTCTGATTTTATATATATATATATGAAACTGTAGGAGATACGATCTTGGTTAAATGGGACAAAAGTTGCATAATCATGAGGGCATCTCAGATCGGTTATCAAATTTCAAAAATTTTTCATAGGTTACCAGATAGAGGCAAAAAACACAAAATTGACGATTTCTTTATTTGCTCGTAGTTAGTCTACTAATTGAAATAGAATGTTCAAATTTGGTACATCATGGTAATTCCCCATTGCGCTTCACATTTTCAACTTAGATTTTGTCTAGGGCATCTAGATTTTGCGTGACGATGTTCAACTTTTTATTTTTAAATAGCCGCCATATTGGATTTTTACATTTTTGAAATGCTGACAAAAACCCTTTCCAAAGAGGTATAACATGGCTATGTTTGATTGAATCAAAACACTAAAAATCACATAATTATGTTTTGGTCGTAGTAGGCTTTAATTTGCATTATGACAAAGAGAAACAATTGCTCAACATCTGAGAAACGTCAAAGTTTGTCCTTTATTTTATGTTTCAAGTAGTGCAGTTTAAAAAAACAGTTAATTAATTTACATAGAAATTTAAGCAAAGCATTTGCGCATGAAATGGATCGCTTTACTAACCGTGATAAATATCAAATGTTAGAATGTTTTATTCTTTCTGGAAGGAGTCATGTTAAAGCCGCTGAATTGTATTTAAATAAATACCCAGAAAAACATCAACCAAACAGATGTATGTTTCGGAGATTACAAAATAATTTAATAAATTATGGTAGTTTTGGCTTGTCTAAGAGAAATAGGCAAATTAAAAAAGATAATGAAAACAGCGTTTTACAAACAGTTGTCGAAAATCCTCGTACTTCTCTTAGACAAATTCAGAATATAACAGGTGTTGCTCATTCTACGGCAAGAGCTATTTTAAAACGTTTCAAGTACCATCCATATCATGAACGACCATGTCAGGGATTGTGTACTGAAGGTCAAATTTGAAGAATGGAATTTTGTGCTTGGTACATCAGAAAGTGCAACGAAAATTCAAATTTTGCATATACAATTTTGTGGTCTGACGAAAGTCAATTTACGAATTGTGTTATGTTCAACCGCAAAAATACAATTTTTTGGTCAGATGAAAATCCACATTTGAACCGCCAAGTTAGACATCAAGTTAAATGGGGATTCAAAGTCTGGATTGGTATTATTGGAAGGTACATTATAGGTCGGTTTTTTTATGATGCAAATTTAAACTCTGCGAGATACTTAGATTTATTGCAGGGAAATGTGGCAGATAGACTAATGGAGCTTCCACTCGCTACTTTGCAAAATATGATTTTTCAAAATGATGGCGCTCCACTCCATAATGCTCTGATTATTAGAAATTGTTTTAATTCTGAGTATAATGAAAACTGGATTGAAAATCGGGGACCAATTAAGTGGCCGGCGAGATCACCGGATTTAACTCCTCTAGATTTCTTTATATGGGGCCATTTAAAAAGTCGTGTTTACTCAAAAACATATGATAATGTAGGCCAATTACAACAAGCAGTCCAAGAGGCCGTAAATAAAATAACTCCAACTATGATAAGACGATCTTGTAAAGATGTTTATAAAGGGTGTCGGTTGTGTGTTCAACAAAATGGGGGGTATTTGAACATTTAAAATAAGTAATGAATTCATGTGGCTGACTATTGTTATATTTTTTTTTCTTGATTGTTAATTTGCAATTGTCTGAACATGAATGACAACTAAAAACAGCTTAAATAATATTTTGTATTGAATAGATGCTAGTTTGTATTTATTCTTTGTTAATGCATAGTTATGTAAGTTTTGATTAATACAGATTTATTTTCAATTTTCTACGTTTTTTACTGTTTTTATTACCACTGAAAATTGAGTTTAAAATTTTTAGAGCAATTGTTTCTCTTTGTCATAATGGAAATTAAAGCCTACTTACTACGACCAAAACATAATTATGCGATTTTTAGTGTTTTGATTCAATCAACCATAGCCATGTTATACCTCTGGAAAGGGTTTTTGTCAGCATTTCAAAAATGTAAAAATCCAATATGGCGGCTATTTAAAAATAAAAAGTTGAACATCGTCACGCAAAATCTAGATGCCCTAGACAAAATCTAAGTTGAAAATGTGAAGCGCAATGGGGAATTACCATGATGTACCAAATTTGAACATTCTATTTTAATTAGTAGACTAACTACAAGCAAATAAAGAAATCGTCAATTTTGTGTTTTTTGCCTCTATCTAGTAACCTATGAAAAAATTTTGAAATTTGAAAACCGATCTGAGATACCCTCATGATTATGCAACTTTGTCCCATTTAACCAAGATCATATCTCCTACAGTTTCCAAGATCCCCATGTACTGCATTTTATACTGTACACACTGTATACAGGGTGAGTTTTTAGTGTGGCAATGGTCGATAACTCCGTTATTATAAAAGCTACGTAAACCAAATTTGGAGGCATATTAGGCATACCTAAGTGCACATTTTAAAAATATTTTGAAGCATACAGGGTGTTTCATAATTCCAGGGAATATTAAACTTATATTTTTTTAAAAAGAACACCCCATATATTATTACATTTTTGGAAAGCCCTTAAAAAGAGCTTTAATTTGATATCAAATTGTATCATCTATTCCTTTTAGTTTTTGAGATATTCAACTGTTTTTAGAAAAAATGACCCTGATTAGATACATTGCCACTGCACTAATACACAACTTATGTTAATTTTCAAGATGCAGTAAATTTTACTATATACCATAGTATATTTGTAATTATCACTTTTTTGAAATTTCTTCACAGTATACAGGGTGTGTCAGGTTTCGCAAAATGCAATTTTTAAAACTTTTTTTAAATGGTACTCTACCAATTTTATTGCTATACTGGATAGTTCATTAAGTGTCCTTTCATTTTTGTTAAGCATTCCCTATACCTAAATCCATTACTTTCTGAGATATTTTTGATTTTCTTCAAATTTTATGAATGTTTTTAATTTACATAACTAAAAATAACTTACTATTGGAGAATATTATAAAACAATTAATACATTTTGATTAACAATCAACTACACTTATCCAATAACAATTTTCACTAAAGATATAACAACCTACAATAATACGCTATCAACAGAATTCTGCCAGATCAACAATATGCATTTTATAGAAAATATTCAAACACGAAATCAGGCAGGCTTTGAAAAAAATAACAATTACAATGTCATTTAGGTTTATTAATTGTAGTGTGTTGTCATTTAACAGGATATGCTTGAACATTTTCTATAAAATGCATATTGTTGATCTGGCAGAATTCTGTTGATAGCGTATTATTGTAGGTTGTTATATCTTTAGTGAAAATTGTTATTGGATAAGTGTAGTTGATTGTTAATCAAAATGTATTAATTGTTTTATAATATTCTCCAATAGTAAGTTATTTTTAGTTATGTAAATTAAAAAAAATTCATAAAATTTGAAGAAAATCAAAAATATCTCAGAAAGTAATGGATTTAGGTATAGGGAATGCTTAACAAAAATGAAAGGACACTTAATGAACTATCCATTATAGCAATAAAATTGGTAGAGTACCATTTAAAAAGTTTTAAAATTGCATTTTGAAACCTGACACACCCTGTATACTGTGAAGAAATTTCAAAAAGTGATAATTACAAATATACTATGGTATATAGTAAAATTTTCTGCATCTTGAAAATTAACATAAGTTGTGTATTGGCGCAGTGACAATGTATCTAATCAGGGTAATTTTTTCTAAAAACAGTTGAATATCTCAAAAACTAAAAGGAATATACAGATTCAATTTGATATCAAATTAAAGCTCTTTTTATGGGCTTTCCAAAAATGTAATAATATATAGGGCGTTCCATTAAAAAAAATATATGTTTAATAGGCCCTGGAATTATGAAACACCCTGTATGCTTCCAAATATTTTTAAAATGTGCACTTTAGGCATGTCTAATATGCCTCCAAATTTGGTTTACGTAACTTTTATAATAACGGAGTTATCGATCCACACACTAAAACTCACCCTGTATATATATATATATATATATATATATATATATATATTCCTTATATACATTCCTTACCTTTTTTATTAAGGCGTCTTCGAATTTCTTCTGCTTCCCTGGCTAGCTCAGCAATCGGCCTCTTCTTGAATACCTAAATTTACATTCATACCTCTTTCACACTCACACTATCAAATAAAATTACCAAATAATACAACAACCATACAACCTTTTATTTACATCTATTAACAGATAAATTATATTTACACATGTGTTCAAACAGTTTGCTACAATAGTTACCAGCTCAATTTATTGTATGTTTTAAATTCCTTGATTTTAAAATGATTTTAAACAAATTCGATTAGATATGAGTAGATGGGCCTCACATGTAACCCTAAATTGACTTCACATTGGAGTATTGTGAGCTCATTATAACCCAGTTTTATTTGTACATGCCTTTTAAACCTTGCATTAATGAAAACAAATTTACAGACCCGTTTACCCTTTACAACAATTTATATCCTGAATAGATTTTTGATATATTCTAAATACACCCTTTTTCAATACTCAAAATTAGTAAATTGTCCAGTACATGTATATTTTAAAACAAGTTTTTAAAACCATAAATATACCACCCAAAAATCCATCACACAACACAAAATTTTTGGAAATGTTTATATAACAACAGAAATTTCAAAGAAATTACCTTGAGAATTCTTCATTCTTCATTCCCGTCGGAGATGATTACCAAAAACCCCTCGACGTTGTTTCCATTCACTATGCTGTTTGCCGGATCCACAGGCCTCTAACATCTGATATCTCTGCAAGATATTCGCATCGTCTCACAGTACCATTCCATACCCATATCACACATACAAAATTGATTACCAGTTCTGCTTATCCCCATATATCATGCATCCATTTAATAATTTTTGTCATAGTAGCCCGACCTTTTATTTAAATATGCACTAACTCGTACATCACGTTAATAATTTGAGGTCCGCTACTACAGTTTTATACTTTCAACTACGATATTAAAGGTAACTTTACTACACACAAAATACTAACCAAAAGCTTTATTATTATGTTTGGTTGTATGGGTATTCAGCACTTGATCGAAGTAAAAGAGAAGAGCTTTAATAACTTCGCTTGGGTATTTATATTCTTATTCCAACCCCCTACTGGCCCCGTTTCATTCGAAAAGCTTATTTTCCAAAGCGGTTTCTATAAATTTTGAGCGTATCCGTCTCTAAATTCCGCAAAATTTCTCCCGTTCTACGTGCTATATACCTAGAATTCGTTTTCCAAAACTGTTGGCTCTCACCCAATGACAAAGTTTTCTGTCATCACCAAACCGCCTAAGCGCTATTCATCTTTGTTCTATCCATTTTCGCTGTCTCCTTCCAAACTCCACTTGAGTTACAGAAAATCGATATTGTCGACGTCTTACATCAACTCCACGTGTATACCTTACGTGACTTTAAATCTAGCGCTGCTCTATATTTGTCACTATCTGTTGTATATTACCGATTGTTCATTTCACTCTCTCCTTAAGATATTTGTTACCCCAGCTGTTTGTACAAATTGACGGTTGAAAACAATTTCTATGAAATCTTATATTAACGTACGTTCAAATTCTTTGAACATAACCTTTAACAAGCAGGTGTTTCTGTTAATTATTGACCGTTTGAAAATAACAATTCCTCGATTTTCTGCTTCTTAGTATCTGATAAAACTGAGCGTTGGCTTTTAAAACGAATATATTTGCGTTAGAAATTATTGATTTTCTTATGCAAGCACGCTCCCTTTTTGCTTATATACGTTTGATTAAAATAAATTATGATTAATCATGCGTATCCTTGAACTTCTATATGCTTTGAAGCTTTCTTCCTTCATGTAATTCTAACATTCCAATTATTAAATATAAAAATACCCTAATACTCATCCGTTTTCACTAAATGAATTAAATTAATTTGACACGTAAATAATTTGCTCTTTTCTATATACATGGGTGCTGAAATTTTATTGTATATACCTATTTACCCCTTTAAATCCATATCAATATATATATATATATATATATATATATATAAAGTTTTTGATAATTCTTGAGTGTAGTTAAATTAGAAAAGTTTTTTGTTTTTGGTTCTTGGGATAAAGTCGCTCATAAAATTAAACACAAAACATTAGATGTGTATCATTTGTATTAAATCATTCGTTTCGGTGATAATTTACACCTTAATCATCGATCTACATGGAAAAGTATATAAATAGGTAATTCATATAACAGGTAATATATTTTTGACTTACTTATTACTTGATAAAATTATTTTATGTATTCACCCATAATAAGAGTAACTTTTAATATTACTGATTAAAAATTAAAATTAAATCAATTCAAAAGTAGTATTTTGGTCTAAATAATTTTTTAATTTTGAATGAAATGTCAGTTTGCTTATTTGACAAAAATGTAGTAGTAAGGATGACATCAATCAACAAATTATCACACTTTTTGCTTATATTTTTTTATTTAAATAGTAGTGTCATTTATTTGTAAAAAAATATTCGTATGGTGGGTTGCATAAAAACAGTTAAATTTTTAAATCATATATTTTTATAGGTGTAGCAAACAGGTTGACTTTTGACTTAAATAGAATTCTGTGTCTATGCAATGTCATACATCAGTGAAGTGACCGGCCGTTACGAAGCAGCCGCTAAATTTGAACACACCTCTCTGTAAGGCCACGCCTACTACCCTCTCCATGCAATCTAGGCTACACCTATTAATCAGTACATTTTGCACACCATTTCTGTCTGCTTTATATTCTTTATGGATTATTGATATTCTCTCAATTTTTCAATCACAGAAATACCATTTTGCAGTACCTATATATGACAATAAAGGAATAATATTGGCAAAAAGTAATTATTTTATTAAAATTCATTATTTACATTTCAGAAAAAAATATTTTATGCATAAGTACACATAAAGTCCAACATTACAATCACAAGTTAACTTTTTTTTAAACATTTTCAAACATATGTAAAATAATTTTTTCAAATAAAGTCGCACGTTTCTATATAACATATTTTGAAAAAACGTACCTAAGAATTTGCTAACAAAACTGCATCTTTTGAATATCCTCCATACTGTATATATAAAATTGATCAGTCATTACCTTAGGCCCTCCAATACAACATATAATATTCCTTAAAACGGATTTTAAAATTTACTCCTCTTCCAAACACTTCTATAATACGGTTCAATAGTATCACTATAAAAAGCTTTTTTTCATACCGTACATAAGACTTCCGCTTTTTAAACATTTTTAGCAATTAGCTTAGGTCCTCCAAAACAAAATATATTTTTCGTAAGAACGAATTTTGGAATTTACTACCTCTACCAGACAGTTATATAACACGTTACAAGAGTACCACTAAAAAAATATTTTTTTAATATCTTCTATACGATCTTTGCTCTTCAAAATTTGTCAGTATTTAGCATAGGTCTACCTACATAACATATATTTTTCTTAAGAACGGATTTTGGAATTTACTACCTCTACCAGACAGTTATATAACACGCTATAACAGTTCCACTAAAAAAATATTTATTTTAATATGTTCTATACGACCTTCGCTCTTCAAAATTTGTCAGTAATTAGCATAGGTCTACCTACATAACGTATATTTTTCTTAAGAACGGATTTTAGAGTTTACTACCTCTACCAGACTTTTATATAACACAGTACAACAGTTTCACTAAAAAAACATTTTTTTTATTATTTTCTATAATACCTTCGCTCTTCAAAATTTGTCAGTAATTAGGATAGGCCTACCTACATAACATATATATTTCTTAAGAAATGACTTTGGAATTTACTACCTCTACCAGACAGTTATATAACACGGTACAACAGTTCCACTAAAAAAACATTTTTTTTAATATATTTTATACGACCTTTGCTTTTCAAAATTTGTCAGTAATTAGCATTTGTCTACCTATAAAACATATATTTTTCTTAAGAACGGATTTTGGAATTTACTACCTCTACCAGACTTTTATATAACACGGTACAACAGTTACACTAAAATAACATTTTTTTTAATATGTTTTATACAACCTTCACTCTTTAAAATTTGTCAGTCATTAGCATAGGCCTACCTACAAAACATATATTTTTCTTAAGAATGGATTTTGGAATTTACTGCCTCTACCAGACGGTTACATAACACGGTACAACAGTTCCATTAAAAAAAATACTTTTTTTAATATCTTCTATACGACCTTCGCTCTTCACAATTTGTCAGTATTTAGCATAGGTCTACCTACATAACATATATTTTTCTTAAGAACGGATTTTGTAATTTACTACCTCTACCAGACTTTTATATAACACAGTACAACAGTTTCACTAAAAACACCTTTTTTTTAATATCTTCTATAAGACCTTTGCTCTTCAAAATTGGTCAGTAATTAGCATAGGCCTACCTACATAACATATTTTTCTTAAGAATGGATTTTGGAATTTACTGCCTCTACCAGACGGTTACATAACACGGTACAACAGTTCCATTAAAAAAAAATACTTTTTTTAATATCTTCTATACGACCTTCGCTCTTCAAAATTTGTCAGTAATTAGCATAGGTCTACCTACATAACATATATTTTTCTTAAGAACGGATTTTGGAATTTACTACTTCTACCAGACTTTTATATAACACAGTACAACAAATTCACTAAAAAAACCTTTTTTTTTAATATCTTCTATAAGACCTTCGCTCTTCAAAATTGGTCCGTAATTAGCATAGGCCTACCTACATAACATATATTTTTCTTAAGAATGGATTTTGGAATTTACTGCCTCTACCAGACGGTTACATAACACAGTGCAACAGTTCCATTAAAAAAAATACTTTTTTTAATATCTTCTATACGACCTTCGCTCTTCAAAATTTGTCAGTAATTAGCATAGGTCTACCTACATAACATATATTTTTCTTAAGAACCGATTTTCGAATTTATTTCCTCTACCAGAGTTTTATATAACACGGTACAACAGTTTCACTAAAAAAACCTTTTTTTTTAATATCTTCTATAAGACCTTCGCTCTTCAAAATTGGTCAGTAAATAGCATAGGCCTACCTACATAACATATATTTTTCTTAAGAATGGATTTTGGAATTTACTGCCTTTACCAGACAGTTACATAACACGGTACAACAGTTCCATTAAAAAAATATTTTTTTTAATATCTTCTATACGACCTTCGCTCTTCAAAATTTGTCAGTAATTAGCATTACAAAAATCTTTCCCAATTACAGGCAACAACATAGTAGATACCTTCCAATTCGTAAACCAATAGCGTAACTTTCAACTACCTCTAGATCACATTCTCGTTTCTCTCGACGTTAACTCTTTATTTACAAACATACCAGTCAACTTAGTCATTCAAATTATTACAGAAAAATGGGATACCATAGAACCACATTGCCATATATCATTACAACTATTTATCACTTCAATAAACATATTTTAGTTTTAATTCAAAATTTTACTTACAGATTTTTGGTACTCCTATGGGTTCACCATTATCCCCTATTATTGCACAAATAGTAATGGACAAACCTGTCGAAAGTGTTTTACCTAACTCATCTTTCAAAATGGTATTTCTAGTCAAATACGTTGATGACATTCTTTGCTCACTTCCTGAACATTTTTTACTTACCACCATTCAACATTTTAACAATTTTAACGAACATTTGAAATTCACTTCCGAACTAGAATCTCACCAATCAATACCATTCCTTGATACACTAGTTATCCGCAATAATGATAACAAGATCAGTTTTGATATTTACAAAAAACCTACAAATTCAGAAAGATATTTAAATTACCATTTCAATCATAGCATGAAACAAAAAATTAACACCCTATTAGGACTGAAACATTGTATAGTCTCTATCTGTGAACCCAAATTTAAAGAAAAAAATCTGAAAGAACTAATATCAATCTTAATCAACAACGGCTACTCTAAACCACTTTTATCAAAACTACTACATACTAACACAATCATATTTCCGCCTCAAAATAAACATACTGACATCATTTACAAAAAATTTTTATATATTACTAATCTTTCACCACTACTAAAAAAATTACTAAAACAACCTTTTGTAACTATAATAAATTCAAATACTAAGTCCGTAATATTAAAAGTTCCTCTTATTATGGGTGAATACATAAAATAATTTTATCAAGTAATAAGTAAGTCAAAAATATATTACCTGTTATATGAAGTACCTATTTATATACTTTTTCATGTAGATCGATGATTAAGGTGTAAATTATCACCCAAACGTACGATTTAATACAAATGATACACATCTAATGTTTTGTGTTTAATTTTATGAGCGACTTTATCTTAAGAACCAAAAACAAAAAACTTTTATATATATATATATATATATATATATTGCTGTGGATTGTGGGGACAGTCTTTGGATCTCCCTAAAAACCATTTAAGCCCCAACGTTGGGCCGTCATAAAATTGCTGTGATCGGGGACTTATGGGTTTGACATCGCCAGTGTCAACACTGATTTTAAAAAAAAATAAAAAAATTTATAAAAATATTCTGCCGCAACAATCTTCAGCAGCTTCCCTGGCTAGCTCAGCTGTGCCTCTTCTCGGATACCTAAATTTACAATCATTTTTCCTTCCCACTCGCACACCATTCAAAAAAATTACCAAATAATACAACAATCATACAATCTTTATTTACCGCTATTTACAAACAAATTATTCACAGGTATAAACAGGTTGGTACACTAATTACAACTTAAGTGATATGTTTTAAAGTCCTTGTTTTAAATTATTATTTGCAAACACATTTAATACAATATGAGTAGATGAGCCCCAAATAATACCCCATATTTATTGCACACTGGAGTATGGTGACCTCATAATAACCCAGTTTATTAATGTATGCCTTTTACTTTGCATAAAATTACTACAAAACTAATAAACCCATGTACCCTTAACAATTCAATTTAAATTCATAATGAAATTGAGTAAGTTTTATATACACCCCTTTTCAATATTTTAAATAACCCTAATAATTGTCAAGTACACGTATCTTTTCCGATACGTTATATAACCATAAATAACCCCAATGTTCACTCACACATCACCAAATAATTCCAAAAGTTTATCAGATAACAGAAAATTCAAATAAGTCACCTGGAAAATGCTTCAAGCCTCCATCCCTTCGACGATGCTCATCAGAACCCCTTGACTTCGTGACTATGCGCTCTGATACTCCACATATTCATAGATGATAACCTCAGTATTCGCCAAGCGCCTTGCTTCCAATTACCATTCCATAACAGCATACAAACTCACATATATTATACTTCTGTTTATTGATTTACTAGCTTGGTATGGTATTAGTTGGACCTCGGTTAATTTAATTCACTCGACACTACTCATGTTAATAACTATAAGGCCTTAACTACCAAGTTACAAGTGCTAGTGCTACATTTACTGTATTATGAATATCCTTAATACTCACAAGAACTCTACTATAACGTCGGTCTATTGTTGTAAGTAGTATAAACGATGAGAATACAAAGAGCCCTCCTAATTCTCTTAGAGTATTTATATTGTTCAACATGCCACCTCTAGGCCACACTTCACGCGAAAAACTTATTTTAAAATAACACTTCTGCAAATTTTGATATAACCGACTTAAAGCTTCCAGAAATTCGCCTCGTGGACGTATGATCCGAAAATCGCGTCCATCTGTCGCATGTTCGTACGTTTGTAAAACTATTCGATTCAACCAATGATACTGTTCTGTGTCGTCATAAAACTCCGTCTGTAATATTTTTATCTCTGTCTTATGTATATTTGATGTCGCTTTCCAAACCCCCACTTGAGTTATAGAAAATCGATATTGCTGACAGCGTCTCATCACTCCACGTGGATAAGAACGTGCGTTTTGAAAACCAATGCTTTTATATCCGTCTCTATCTGTAGCATATTACCGATCGTGCATCTCCTTTGCTCTTCAAGAACTTTGTTAGCTTGTTATTCGAAGCGACTGATGGTTGAAAACTATTTTCTTTGAAGCCCACTTTATTATGCTGATAATTTCGAAGAAGGTAACCTTTTAAACATGCAGGTGTTCTTAATTATAAACCGTTTAAAACAACAATTCTTGGAGTTTATATTTCACCGTATCCGATACAACGGACGTCCTTGTTTGTTACCAAGGAACCTTTTGCCTTGGGATTATTGATTTTCTATACCCTGGTGTGTTTTCTAATGCTATTGCACGTTGAATTAAAATTAATTAAATTAATTATGCGTTTCTATTTGTTTTTTTAAAATGGTTTTCTCTATGTACTTCTAACTTTTCAATCATTAATTATAAAAATACGTCAAAACTTGTCCGTTTAAATTAAATAAATGAAATAAATTTTGCGCGTAAATAATTTGTTCGTTTCTCTATACAGGGTATTTGAAATTGCATTGCTTACCTCAAATTTAACTCTTTGAATCCATAATATAATCCCCCTATTTCAATTCTAAAAAAACTCCCAAATGTTTTCTTGAATTTAAATATCTTCCTATCTACCATCTAATCTTACATGCTATTTCTATACACCTATCTACTCACCTAACACTACTTATACCTATTTATCCAACCTATCCCTACTTATCTACCTATTTCTATCTATCTACACCTATCTTTATTTATAATTAACTATTCACACTTATCACTACCTTCTACCTAACTATTTCTATCTATTACTAACTCTTCACTTTCTTATTTTTGTCTATTTTCTCTTTTTATTTTACCCTTTCGTCATTTATTGACTCTTTAAGTACCTCACTTTTGCACTTTTCTATCTATCTTCACTTTCATACTTTTCTAGCTATCTTCTACTTATGTCCCTCTGTTATTTTTAACCTTACCTACTATCACTATATATATATATATATATATATATATATATATATATATTATCCTAACTATACATACTTAACTCTATATCTACATCTAACTATCTTCCCATATTCATCCTATACCTAATTTTATTTTTCTATATACACTTGATTCTACTTTTCTATATACACCTATTTCTATCCCTATCTATTTAAATTCTACACTACCATTCACCTATCTCTATATTTTTGTCAATTAAGTTTCATTTTCCTCATTCTGTCTCTCCTCCGGTAAATAGGGAAATAACAGGTTTACGTGAAATTTTCCCCCTTTCCGCCTGTGTCTCTATATCTTTTAAAACATAGGTACACTCCCCTACGACTTCCCCAATTTTAAATGGTCCTTCGTAGGGCAAGTGTAGCTTAGCACATGTCATCAATTCACGCCTGCCTACCCTCAGACTTCTTACTATTACCAGATCTCCAATTTTGAATTTTACCCTTTTTCTAATTTTTGACATCAAACAACAATTGCTGAATTTCATCCTCTCGAGGCACAATCTGCCAAGGTCTCTCAGGGTATTGCTGTTTCATCAGCATTATGGGGTTGGTTTCAGTACCCGTGCTCGGGGTTTCATTTAAGAAAGATTCGACCTTAGACATATTGTCCTTCCGTGATCGATGGTCTCTGTATGATGCCAGACGTAAAAATTTTACAGTTTCCTGTATGTATCGCTCAGCTGTTCTCCTGAGGATGCCTTATACTGCAGAACACTACCTTAACATTTTGTTGATCCCAATAATTCACAAATCTTTGATTATTAAAGTACGTGGCATTATCTGCCAGCACACGTTTAAATTTTCCAACCTCTCTACAATATAACTCTAATTTTCTATTAGTCTCCACCGTACTACATTCTTTAGTTGGGTATAATTTAGTAAATTTAGAAAAAATATCTATGATTATTAGTACATGTTGATGCTTTTTTCTACTTCTTACTAAGTTACTCAAGTAATCAATTGCAATTAAGTCCAATGGGTTTTCTACCTGTATGCTCTGTATCACATCCTGACTCGTGTGATTTTTATATTTCCCCAATGTACATAGATGACACAATTTGATCACTGATTTCACAATACTAATATCTTTCACGGAGAAAAAGTTTTCCCTAAATATGAGCCAAACTTTCCTAACACCTATGTGTCCATACCTAACATGAAGATCCTTCACAATCAACTCCGCTTGCACCCTATCTACTACATATAGCTCCAGATCTTGTACCCTCTTGCACAGAAATCCCTTATCATCCTATAATTTTTAAATCCCGGTTCAGTTTCTAACCGTCTTTTGATACGTAGTAGCTCTTCACTCTGCTCCTGATTCCTCAGTACCTCTTCATGTCCATATATGGATCCATCTTGTCCCAAAATATTTATGGCAATCATAATGTCACAAGGCCTTTTATTCACATTATCTTTGTTCCGACTGAACGTATCCGCTATAAAATTATTTTCTCCCTTTATATATTTTATCTCAAAATCAAATTCCTGTAGCAATAAACCCCACCGATATACTCTATTATTGGAGAATCGAGTATTCATCAGGGCACACAACGCTGAATGGTCTGTCTCAATGACAAAATGCCGACCTATGCGATAAAACTTGAGTTTACTCATGCCAAAAATCACTGCTGCCATCTCCTTTTCACTAATTGTGTAATTCAGCTCATGCGGCTTCAGTGTCCGTGAAACAAACGATATAGGGACTTCCTCACCATCCTGAACCTGGCAGAGCTCTGCCGCTAAGGCACTATCCGATGCATCCGTCCTTAAGATAAACCCTACGTCAAATCTGGGATGCCTCAAAATAAGTTGTTCGTGAAACTGCTCCAACAGGGTTAAGTACGCTGCCTCTTGGCTCTCCGACCACTTCCATTTGACTCCTTTTTTCAAGAGTTTGAACAGCGGCCCTGCCTTCTCTGAAAATGCTGGTACAAACTTCTTATAAAAATTAAGAACTCCCAAAAATGCTCTTAATTTCCGGATATTATTTGGTCTTGGATACTTCAAAATCTCAGACAATCTTTCTTTGTCTATACACATAACCTCATGATTCACTACATATACCAAAATTTCACAGTTTTCGAAAAAAACTCACACTTGTCAATATTCAATCTTAAACCTGATAACTTCAGCTCTAATAAAACTCTCTCTAAATGAGTGTAATGTTCCTTTTCAGTTTTGCTAAAAATTAAAATATCGTCCACATAGTGTATGCAAAACTGCTCATACGCTCCTAAAATTGCCTGCATGGCTTTAATTAATGCTGCACTCGATGTCGACAAACCATATGGTACTGCTTTAAAGTTGTACACTTTCCCTTCTACGGAAAACCCTGTATACCTTCTAGACTCTTTGTGTAATGGAATTAGCCAGAAAGAATTCCTTAAATTCCTGAAAAACGTCCGTCTAGGTTCTCAATTTTGTCTATTGTATGTAAAATTGGTCCCCCGTCTTGCGTAGTTGTCCCGTCTTTGATCAAATCTAACTGTATTCACCTGTCGTTTCTTATTTTCACAAGGTCGTCCACTATTCACATCATCATACCTTTGCAGGTTGTTCGGTCTCTTTGTCGCACGTTCGCGTGGTTAATTTTAAGTTTTTTTAAATTTGTAGTTGTAAATCAAATAGTAAAACTGCCATACCTTGTTCCCTTATATCCTGTCGTAAAAATTCCTTGTGCATGTGTAAATAAGTTGAAAAAGGGGTAGTGAACAAACACTCTCTCATCGATATCAAAGCAGAACAGTAGATTTTCCGTTCGGTAACGTGAGTTAGTCATAGTGCCGCTGAATGTGAATTTATTTGTTATACCCTTAAAAAACACAGTGCAAGTGCAACGTAACACGTACTATAATCTCCAATACAGTCCACTTAGTTGAGGAGCAAGGAACTGCAGCTTAGAACAATAAAAACCGCGGAGGTAAGTCGATATATAAATGTATAAGACCCCCCGCGCTGAACAAATGGTCCTTTGAGCCGGATTATTAATTAATTAATTAGTTCCTATCCTTTAAACTCCTTATTTATACCAAAATTTAATAATTGTCGTAGTTTTAAGTATGTTTAAACGTGTTACGAAGAGAATAACATCCTGCTTACACATTTAATGGTAGAAACATCTGGTTATAACGGTAGATTTTATAATATATCCCTTATCCTTTGTGTCAAAGATTAGTGGTCGAATAGTTTACTTTAGGTAAACTAAATTTATGAGGGGTTATTGTATTGTAAATCTTTATCTTATTTGTCGTCTCAAGTTCAAGGAACCATTCGGATTCATGCAACTTGTATAACGAAGGGGTTGAAATTTATTTGAAACGTTAAACGCTTTGTCGGGCGAGCACTGTAATTTGTCGATTAATAATTTAATTTTGTAGATTAATTAGTTGTAGCGTATTCGAGTTACGCATTGTTTTTATATTAATTTTTATTGTCGTTCATTAATCAGTAATCAAATATGGTTATATCAATTGATAAAGCTATTCTTGAAGCTAAATTTGTAGTTAAAAGGTTGGATCATATATACAGTAAAATTAACCAACCGGAAAACGTATCGATTGCTTTAATTAGAGCATTGATTAAAAGTGTCGAGCAAATTGAAACCCATTTCAAATCTTTTTGCAAGGATATTTTCTTTGATGAAGAAAGTGAACAATTGGATTAATTTTCGGCTCTTAGGGTGAAAATCGATGATTATCTATTAGATATTCGCATTATCGCCGAACAATGCGAATTAGATCGGGTAGAAAAAAAGCCAAAGGTGGAAAATATAAATAATTCTTTGTCCGTGAATAGGGGGGTATGCTTGAAACATCTTTCTGTCCCACGGTTCTCGGGACGCATTTCGGATTTTGAGAATTATAATGCAATTTATAAGCGGTTGATTCACGATATTGTCGGTCTGTCCCCTGTGGAAAAATTTTGCCATCTCGTTGATACACTAGATGAGCCGTTGCGTGCTTTAATAAAATACTTGCCATTAAATGATTATGCATACGAGGAAGCATATAAAATCATTACTAATCGTTTTCAGTCCAAGAGGTTATTACTTTCAACATATTTTAATGCTCTTGAAAAATGCCCTAAGGTCAGTTCCTCAGGCTCGCATACGTAACTCCGGCAATTAATTAGTTGTTTTGATGAAAATATATTCGCGTTAAAGCAGATGGAAATAGATTTATTAGATTTCATGTTGTTTAATCTGTTATCGAAAAAATTAGATGCAAACATTTTAAAGCGTTTTGAATTAGGAAAGAGTGACGAGATTCCCTCGTTCAAAGATTTAAGGTCGTACATTGAAAAACAATGTAAAGTGTTGGAAATAAATGACATTGCTTCAGGAACATGCTTAAAATCTCGAGATTCCGTGAAAGAAAGAGAAAAAGGAAGGTCTGTTAGCACTTCGGCTAAAACTTCTTTAGTTGGTACCACCAATGATGGTAAAAATTGTAGTTTATGTCAAGCTGTGCATCCTATTTATAGATGTAAGCAGTTTCTCGATAAAACCCCTCAAGAAAGATTTGAGGTGGTAAAGCTTAAAAATCTTTGTATTAAATGTTTAAATACTTCACATTTGATGAAAAATTGTACGTTAGATTGGTCGTGTAGAAAATGTCATCAGTCACACAATGCGTTACTCCACTTCGATAAACGAGAAAAATGGATGTCTCCACGCAGACAAACTCATCGTCAAAGGTCAGCGTCTCCTCGGAGAGCGGCGCCTAGACTTACTGCTACTAGTAGACCCAGTGAAGACAATCTCTCGCTGTCGGTTGTGCATGAACAACCTGCCACTAGCCCGTTGATTTTAACGTCATTAGAACACACAACCACGCTGTTAGCTACGGCAATGGTGTCGGTGCTAGATTATACAGGAAACTTGCAACCTGTTCGTGTAATATTAGATAACGGATCCATGGAAAGTTTTATGACTGAAAGGTGCCGTCAGAACTTAGGTTTAAGGAAACGGAGAGCCAATGTCACTGTTCAAGGGCTTGGCTTGAATTCGTTGTTGGTGTCTGGTGCACTATCGTGTGTAGTCAGCCCCTCAGGAGCACGGTCTCCAGCATATGAAATTGAGTGTTATATTTTACCTAACATTTGTAATCAATTACCTTCGTCGTCGATAGTGGTCAAGGAATGGACGCATACTCGAGATTTGGCCTTAGCTGACCCTAATTTTAATATTTCTGGTAAAATTGACATGCTGCTCGGAGCGGAAATCTTTGATCAGGTTTTGTTGAACAAATCTCGGGGTGTCGCTAACGAGCAAGTTGCTATTAAAACAACCTTTGGTTGGGTTTTAACGGGAAAGTTCGTTTCCCCGAATAGTTCTATTACGTCGTTGTGTGCTTTCGTTGAGCCCTTAGACAGCGACATTCGTCGATTTTGGGAATTAGAAAATATTCCCTTCAAGAAACACATTTCTCCTGAAGAAGAAAAGTGTGAAAATCAATTTGTGGAAAATTATAGACGTAACAAGGACGGTCGTTTTGTAGTGTCATTGCCCTTTAAAATTTCGGAACCCTCATTCGTGGGTATGAGATCAATTTGTATTAAAAGATTTTTGTTGCTAGAACGTCGTTTGCTAAAAAATCATGAAGTGTATTCGGATTATAAAAAATTTATGGAGGATTATTTGACAAGCGGGCACATGGTTCAAGTGAAATCGCCTGAAAATTCGTATGTTTATGAGAAAATGTATTACATTCCCCATCATGCTGTACATAAGCGTGATAGCACTACCACCAAATTGCGTGTGGTTTTCGATGCTTCGTGTCCGGATCAATCTGGAAATTCGTTAAATGATAGCTTGGCTATTGGCCCTGCTCTGCAAAAGGACATTGCAGTTTTATTACTGCACTTTTGTGTACATCCTATCGTAATTACAGCTGACATCAAACAAATGTATGGGCAGATTTTGGTTAAAGATACTCATCGTGATTATCAACGTATCGTCTGGAGATTTTCTCTGTCGGATCCTGTTATAGACTTTAAATTAAATACTGTGACTTATGGAGTTTCGTCGTCGCCTTTTTTGGCCTTGCATACTGTTCAAGAATTGGCAAGGTTAGAATCGATTAATTTTCCTTTCGCGTCATCGGTATTGGCGAGCGATACCTATGTGATGACTTAGTCATTGGATGTAATTCGATTGAAGCTGCTAATCAATTAATTGGTGAATTGAATAGTATTTGCACTAGTGGTGGTTTTCAGTTAAGAAAATGGAGTAGTAATTGCTCGGAAGTGATGTCCAACTTGAGGGAGTCCCTGTCCAGTTCGGACGCAATTACATTTCAAGATAAAGATAGTGGTTCAATAAAAATTTTGGGCCTTTCGTGGCGTGCTCTTACAGATGCATTTTTATACAACTTACACGTTGAAGAGCGCACTTGCACTAAGCGTAATATGTTGTCGGCTATCACAAAAATTTTTGATCCTCTCGGTTTGATAGCAGCTTTAGTACTGTTCGCTAAACGTTTAGTTCAAGATCTTTGGCTTTTAGGTCTCGGTTGGGACCAAGAGCCTCCATTGGAAGTCATACAAAAATGAAAACATTTTTTGGGTGAATTGCCAGCGGTTTCGAATATTTAGATTTCGCATCGCATCGTATGTCATAATTTTAAAAAGGTGGAGTTGCATGGGTTCTGCGATGCTTCTGAAGCCGGGTATGCAGCTGTCATATATTTTCGTTTGTTCGATTTAGAAGGTAATACTACCATGTCATTAGTATGCGCAAAATCGAAGGTTGCTCCTACTAATCGCGTTTCATTGCCCCGTCTTGGATTGTGTGCTGCCATACTCTTGGCAGATTTAGTAGATTTCGTCAAAAATACTTGTATATATAGTTTATCATTTAGTAATATTTTCGCGTGGTCAGATTCTACTGTTGTTTTGTCTTGGATTCGGTCTTCCTCGCATAAGTGGAAGACATTCGTTAGCAATCGCATTTTGCATATTCAAGAACGTATTCCTCCATCTTCGTGGTGTCATGTTAAGTCCCAGGATAATCCTGCGGATTGTGCCTCACGTGGACTTTTGGCTTCAGAGTTGGTGCATCATCCATTATGGTGGACAGGACCTTCCTGGTTAGTGCGTCGTAATGAAGAATGGCCAGTAACATCGCTGCCAAAACTTATCGACTTATCTCAGATGGACATCGAATATCGTACTATGTCGTTAACAGTTGTTATGTCTGAGAATTTTTTAGATTTGTTGTTGGATAAATTTTCAAAACTGCACAAAATTTGTAGGATTATTACATGTATTCGTCATTTCATTCGTAATGTTCAATGTCCAGCAGAATTGCGTTTAAAATATTCTGATGGCTTGTCTCTAGCTCAGCAGAAAGAGGCTATACATTTATTGATTAAAAGAGTTCAAACAAATGTTTTTGCCCAAGACATCGCAAATATTAAAACTGGAAAACTTGTTAGTAAACAACTTCGTAGCCTTAGTCCGTTTCTAGATATTCATGATTTGTTGAGGGTGGATGGTCGCCTACGTAATTCAGAGTTATCGCATGATGCAAAATTTCCGATTTTGCTTCCTCGGTCGCATCGGTTGACTGAAATTATTATATTAGATTGTCATGAAAGACATTTACATCTTGGAAATCGAACAACTCAATTTGTATTAGCGCAAAATTATTGGATCTTGTCCGCAAAGAGGGCTATTTGACAATGTTTGAAATCCTGCATTCGTTGTTTTCGTGTATACCCCGTGGCTTTATGCCCCCTTATGGGGGATTTACCAGCTTCTAAGTTAACTCCAGGTAGGGATGGTATCGTTCGGGTAGCTACCGTCAAGACAGCCCAAGGGTTAGTTAAACGTCCTCGAGTGAAACTATGTTTACTGCCAATTATTTAATATTCAATGGTATGTATACATATATTCACTTATATAAGTTTGTCGGTTTAGGTTTCTTAGTTAATAGATCTAATTAGTTTTAAATATAAAATAAGTTAGTTCATACTTATTTTGGTGGGCAGGATGTTCGGTCTCTTTGTCGCACGTTCGCGTGGTTAATTTTAAGTTATTTTAAATTTGTAGTTGTAAATCAAATAGTAAAACTGTCATCCCTTGTTCCCTTATATCCTGTCGTAAAAATTCCTTGTGCATGTGTAAATAAGTTGAAAAAGGGGTAGTGAACAAACACTCTCTCATCGATATCGAAGCAGAACAGTAGGTTTTTCGTTCGATAACGTAAGTTAGTCAAGTGCCGCTGAATGTGAATTTATTTGTTAAACCCCTAAGAAACACAGTGCAAGTGCAACGGAACACGTACTATAATCTCCAATACAGTCCACTTAGTTGAGGAGCAAGGAACTGCAGCTTAGAACAATAAAAACCGCGGAGGTAAGTCTATATATAAATGTATAAGACCCCCGTGCTGAACACAGGTACTCCAAAAACATCTCTCTGTGCACAATATTTTGCAATGCTACATGTTGCCTCACCTCGACCTCGAAATGTCGTGATAAATACTTAATTATTTGTCTGTCAGTCAGTGGTGGAGTTAGTTGTTTGGCTATGCTATACTTGCGTATAGCATATTGCTCCCTACTTCCTGCAAACTCCCCTTTAAATTTTCCTGTGATAAGATCGTCTCGTACTTGGTCCTGTCGATGGTCACTCCAGTAATGTTTAAGAAACCTGTCCTCAAAGTCATTGTACCTGTCAATTTCTAGTCTTATTAAATTGTACCAAGCTTCAGCATGGTCTTTCAGTAAAGCTTTCACAACATTTAGTTTCGCCTGTTCGTCATACAAATTATTAACCAAACCTCTAATGTTATTAATGCATATCTGAGGGTTTACCCTACTATCCCCATAAAATTTCATTTATTGATCCAGCGACATATTACCTGTTACAAATCTTGGACCATCTCCCATCAAAGTTGCTACATTTAGTTTAATACCGGTCACTTCTCTCTCAACCCTACCTAACTGATCCTTACATGAGTCCGTTACCTCTGTCATTTTCGCATTAATTTCGTCCTCACAGAAAATCCTTACTTCTGTCCGTAATTGTCCCATTTCCTGATTTAAACCTCTAATATCATGCTCATTTTTATCCACCCTAATCTTTACTTCCCCCACTTTTACAGTCAAGCTATTTTTGAATTCGAAAAATTCTCTCGTTGATTTAGTCAATTTTCTCGCTTAAGGTTTCGTTCATCCGTTCCATTTTTTGTTTTGATTCTTCGCCCATTTCTCTAATCTCCTCAAACTTTCTGTTGGATTCTTCCCTACTTAATCTCATTTCCTCTAGCATTCTCATCATCAATTCCTTCCAATTCCGTCCTCGACTGATCCCTACTACCTCCAGCTTCCTCCATTTTTCCTGCTTTATCAAATAAGGCACTGTCGTCACCTCCAATTTCCACTCCTTGACTTCTTAACCACTCCTTTCTCTGCATACGTTCAAATCACTCCCACACACTCAAAATTTATTTTTAAATTTATACAAGACAGACTCTCTCTCTCAGATCGCCAGTTTCCTGGAATAAAATTGCTTAAATTTTATTTGGAGCTCAAGCCTCACGTTCAGGTCGCCAAAAGAGTGCTGTGGATCGTGGGGACAGTCCCTGGATCTCCCTAAAAACCATTCAAGCCCCAACGTTGGGCCGTCATAATATTGCTGTGATCGGGGGTTTTAAAACTCTTCCTATGGTTGTATTTTACAACCAAGTTCTCTTGTCAGATTCTATATCCTCTATAAGATTTGACTATTGAAATTTCCATTTACCCAAGAAAACAACTTGCATTTAAAATACTTATAATGTTGTTGTGTAATTGTAGTAATTTAATTTCGTCATCACTTGCTGTAATTAGATCATCTACATAAAAATCACAATAATTACTCTGTATAATTTGGGGTTTGTAAATTCAAAAGCTTTTGTTCTCTCAAGCAAACATCTTGTAACTATAAAAAATACAGGACAAGTCCCATTTGTAAGGGTTTTTAACTCAAAAGATTTTAATTTTGTCATCGCGAAAGAATCCGATATAATATTTTTTTATATAGGGTATTGCAAGAATCAATTAACACTTGCCTATACATTTTAGAAATGTCAGATGTCATTATGTACTTGTAAAATCTAAAACGAGTCAAAATGCTGAACAGGTCATTTTGTATTATGGGGCCTATCATTAGAATATCATTCAGAGAAATTCCCGAAGTAGTTTTGCATGAGGCATCTAAAACTATCTGAGTTCTTGATTCTAAAGATTCATTTTTATATGCTGTGATGTTGCAATCCTCAAGATTACTAATTTGTGCCTTATAGTCGAGCTGTAAATATTCTCGCATGAAATCACCATAGTTCCTTACAATGTCATGATTTTTCATTATTTTCTGTCCGTGGTTAAGAAATCGTTTTTTAGCAATTTCTAATGAATTGCCTAATGCTTGTGGGTTAGTCATTCAAGACAAGGGCACCATGAATCTACCAAAATCATCTGCTTAATTGTGTTTTCAAAATGTTTCTCACATTCCGATTGTTCTTGTGATTTGATTGGAATTTCGTGAACGGATTTGATTTCTCAAAATTGTGCAATGCTTTCGTCTGGCTGACGTAACGTATTTAAATTACACACAGCATTATACGCATATTGATTGGGATATTTTCTGAAATCAACCATTCGAAAACAGAGTTTTGTAGAATAGTCTTGTCATTACTATAACATATTTGATCCACACTCAGCAATCTATAAAATACTTGAACATCTAGTAAAATATCTATTTTTCTAAATTCGTTAAATTGAGGTTCAGTAAGCTGCAGATTGAGTAGAAACATCCATTAAATTTGAATGAAACTATTTTATGGGTAAAGTGTAAGATATTTTATTTAACACAAAAATTCCAATTGAGTTTGACCTTCGTGTATTCAGAGTGTACCTTAGTTTTAATAACTAACTTTCAGTTTGTAGCATCATCACTAATGCTAGTAATAGGAATGTTTATTTTGTTTGTCAGCAAACCTAACTGTTTAGCTAGATCTGCAGTGATTATATTTATTTGTGAAGCAGAGTCTAGTATAGCTCTTGTATTCCGATAACATCCTGTATTATCTCTTACCTCGATTATGCAAGTAGTCAACACAATGTTGCGGATTTTGAATAGTGTTAACACGCGTATGTCATTTTTAGAGCTCTAAGAAGCTAGCTCAGAATGATTCGAATTTAACGAAGTGTCATTATTAGCTTTCTGTAAAGGAGGTGGCTCATGAGTATTACCAATATCTTTCATCTTTTCTAAATATACGGTTGTATTATGCAAAGTACTACATTTGCAATATCTAGAAGATTTGCAATGGGGTGCAGGGTGGCCTGCAGTTAGGTAATTGACATATAAACGTTTCTTACGAATGCGTTCTATACGAGAATCGGTAGAAAGTTTTAAGAGATTTGAGCTTTGATTTGTAAAATGATTATTTTCTGCAGAACAATTACAATTACTAGGTTTGTTTAAAAATCAAACTACAAAACGCAGACTTGTAATTGCTTTTCAGCAAATGCCTTTTGAAACTAGTGTTATTGCTAGCCTCACGAGAATTTATCGCATTTAAAGAATGACATTTTTGTGTTAAAAGGTCAGATAGCATTTTATATGTGGTAAATTCGAGAATGTTAATTTATTTTCCCACTCGGTACGAGTTGGTAGAGAAAGCTTAGAGTTATTAAATAAACTAAAGTGATAAATAAATTTAAAATGTTTACTTCATTCTCGTTTTTACACCTAACCAATTATATAGTTATTATATTATAGTATTTAATTTATGTTTAAAACTGGTCGGGTGATCCTGTCTGGAATAGATTTTTGGTTAAGATGGAGGACACTCCCATTCTTCACTGTGAACGATGCACCATGATGTGCTAATTTTTATATTAAAAATTACAGTTACGAAAATAAAGTGTTATTATTATAATAGAAAAAGATTATTATTAATCACCAGTGGTAGCAGAGCATAGAAAATAAGATATATTTTCGTAAATTAGCGTGTTATTTACGTAAAAGTTTGAAACAGCAAGTGTCAATTTAGATAGCCAAAGAAAATGGCGTATATCTGTTACTTGAATTAATGGAAGTTTTTACAATTTTGCCGAGATCGAATTTATAGAATTAATTGTTGATCAGCAAGTAGTAGAACACAATAAGAAGAAAATTCCTTAATATTAGAAGCAAGAAAATAATATGAATTAGAAAGTTATTTTAATCGCCCACGTGGAAATTTGGATTTTATTTCTTCCGCATGTTACTTGGTATTAGATGGTTGCCGTAAATAGTTGTATTTAAATTACATTTACGTTTTTTTTTTGCTCCTGTACTGTAACATGGGGGCCATAATAATGAGTATAAATTATCTTAATTTTATTTTTAATTGATACTTGATTTATTTATATGGAAAGTACTACTACAATGGAACAAGCATGGGAATCGGCGATGACATTTAAGAAGTCAAATGCACAAATTACACAACCTGGAAAGTCAATTGCAGCATGTTACTTCAAGATAGGGGGATTTATAAAACAGCATTTCAAAAGAAAAAAGACGTTCGAAATTAAATGGAATCGAGCATTAAGGACAATATATTTAACACTTGAAGAGGAAATTCAACCATTGCTTATTAATGTGCATGATCCATACGATGCGTGGATAACCTTACAAAATGAATTTAAACCAACATCACTACTTAGAATTGCATTTATTTATAGAGTTATTTACTATTAGTAAGTTAGCTACAGAGTTTATGGGAATGTATGTATCTCGCATTTTGCGAATTGTATCAGAATTAGAGCGTTTAAAGGAAAGTGTTTCTGATAGGTTAAAAGCGATAGTTATGTTAATAGGCTTAAGTGACCTATATGATAGTGTAGCTCAATCTATTTGTCAAATTCCTATTACTGATCTAATAACAAAAATAGTTAGGGAACGTTTGTTAATTGAAGAAAATAGATTACAAGCCAAAAACGACGGAGAATTAGTTGAAGGGGTAGTCAAAACAGGAATACTTTCTACTTTAAACTTAATTAGAAAGGATGTCACTCATAGTTCGAATAGCAATAATAGTAGAAAGTGCTTTAGGTATGGTAAAAGGGGTCACTTTAAAAATAAGTGTAAGACCAAATTAGATAATAAACCAACGTAAATACTTACAAATTTGATAAAAGAAATCTAAGCTCTCAAGGGAATAAGTATACTAAAGCTAATACTTCTTGTGTATCAAAGAAATCTGGGGGAAGTTTTCACTTCAGCTGTCTTTTGATGAGTTTAATTACATCTCCAAGACAAAAATCTTGTAATTTGGTTCTAGATAGTGGTGCTACACATCATTTCTGCTTTGAAAAAAGCATATTCACTGATTATAGAGAAACTCAACCTATACCTATTACACAGGGCCATGGAAATATGTCTGCACTAGGTAAAAGTGCAGTTTTGTTACAAATGAAAACAAACAAAGGTAAAAAATGCAGTTTAAAATTATGCATTGTAATACTATATTCCACATCTATGTAGAATTTTGATATCAGTTTATGCATTACTAGATGGATTTTAAGTTCGCTTTAGTAATGGTAGTCTCGTAATGTCAGAGAGAGATGGTAATTTATATATAGGCAATAAACTATTTTTGCTTATTCCAAGTTCTGAGGTTATAAAATGCAAGACTGAAAACAATAATTCTTCAAACATTAAACTTGTTTCTTATTCATTAAATGTTAATTCATACGATCATGATTCAACTGTTTTCCTTCCGAAAAATTCACTTAAATTATGGGATTTGTGGCTAGGTCATATAGCACCCCATTCAATTGAAAATTTATTTAAATCCAGTGCAGTGCAGGAGAATATATCGATAATTAAAGATTTTGATGTTTGTAGCTGTTGTCGTTTAGCTAAGAGCTCAAAGGAAGCTTCAAGATGCTTACATAATAATGGATCGGAGTATTCATTGCAGTTGTTGTACAATGATTTATGGGGACCAGCTCCAATTGCTTCAATGAGCGGAATGTATTACTTTATGTGCGTAATAGATGATTATAGTATATACATTAGTATAGTTCCTTTAAAGAGCAAATCTCAGGTATTTGATGCTTTTCTTGAGTTTAAAACCAAATTGTAAGTTTTATTTCAGTCTGAAATTGTGGAAGTTCAAACAGATAACGGTTTAGAGTTTTGTAGTAATGAATTATAAACATTATTTAGGGAAAATTGGAATTGCACATAGAAAAACATCAACTTATACCCCATAGCAAAATGGAATGCTAGAGATTTATTGGATGTTGTTAGAGCATCTTTAGTTGATTCTGGTCTACCATCCCAATTTTGGATGGAGGCATTATTTTCAATTATTCGTGTCAAAAATAGAGTTATTCATTCGGCTTTGGATAACAAAACACCGTCTGAATTATGGCATGGTCATAAACCAAATGTGTCGTACTTGAAACAGATTGGTTCTTTAGTCTTTTATCATATACCTAAACGTTATTGTAATAAATTTCAAAATAGAGCAAAACCTCGTTTGATGGTAGGATTTGCTATTCATACTCGTGGATATAGAATTTATTATCTTAATCTAAAGCGAGTAATTGAAACAAAACACATCAAATTTGATGAATCGAAAGTTAATTTTACTTATTTTGAACAACTTTCAAATACTTTTCTTGAAACCTTTGCACCTTTGTTCCTGTCTCTCTTAATGATTGGCTTTATAAGACTGATGACTGTGTTGCATCTTCAGCACCAATCTCAATAGAAAACAAATTAATACAGGGTAAAGTTGATGAAGATCTCAGGAAAAGAATCTTATTCATTGGCTCCTTTTAATCCTATTGCACTAGACTGGAAAAGATCGGTATGCATTCGTCAATTTGGTATAACAAAAGGCAAACAGGATATTTGTTATGAATACTGTGATTCTTCAAAATTAAGATCATTACCTGATGTTTGAGAATTCTGTAAAACTAAAAATATAGAGTTTGGTGAAAACAAATTTGATTTTAGAACTTCTCATAGTGTAGCGGTAAATCTAAAATATAGTACAGTTTTACCTGAAGACACAGATAAAATATACACCGGAGCAGAGAATATTAATAGAAATAATCCAAATATTGAATCAGTCTTTGATGAAGAGCTTGAAACTAACTTTATGAAAGATGGTCCTTTATTTTTTGCGGGATTAACAGGGATTCCACATTATTATGAAGAAGTTGTAGCTTCAACAGAAAAAAAACAGAGTGGATTAAAACTATGCAAGAAGAATACAATACCTTAATTGAAAGGAAAGTTTGGGAAATTGTTACATGTCCTAAGAAGCATAAGGTTGCACCCTTTCTTTTTACAGGTAGGAATGGGTGTACAACAGAGTCTAAATAAAACTCTGGCGGGACTAGCGTCGACCGTTTGTGGCTGCGGTAGATTGCAATAGACTATATTTCAGGGGTTTAAAGAACAAAGTTAAATTTTACCCAGGCAAGTTAAAGGTATACAATTTAGAACGTGACAAAGGAAAATACCTTAATACAACTTATATATTGATGTTTAGTTAATAACATTAATAAAAGAATTAAATATATATCGTTATTTTCTTACAACCAAATTTTTATACGATAAAATCGCTAAATAAATGTAGTTTGTATGTCTACACTCTTATAATTTCAAAATTTGTTTCAAACTCTACCAGATAAGATATTAGAAAAGCTAAAATTATTATTGTGCTTAGACACAATTTCAAATTAACACTCTTAATAAAAGGAAATCATAAATAAATACACTTTGTAGTGTTTAACATTAGTTAAGAGAATTTGAATTGAATGTTTAAATTGAAGATAATCCCAAAATTTACAAAAAAAGCTTTCATGAAAGCTTTCTTGTTTACAAACCAATAGGTTATATAGCAAAGCAAAGATAATATTAAATTAGTTAAGGTAATCGGTAAATAAAGTTATGTATGTTTTACGTGCATTATTTTTCAGATAATTGAGATTTAAAATGTAACGCATGCACGTCGTTGCGTCACAAAAATAAGTAAGATAAACTTGTACCTGTATTCCAGATATATGAAAGAAACGTATACTTAAATGTTGAGCTTACGGCTTGTTGAGAATTATAGGATTTTCTTACGGTTTGTTGAGATGAAACACCATCGTTAATTATTTTAGTTGTTAACCTCAAACTTCTAATTTGCAAAAGCCAATCCTTGTTTGTTTCACAACCATATGTTTCATCAACAAACATTTGATTTATTTTAGAAGGTACTTAAAACGTCAACAGAACATTGTTAAACGATAAAAGATAATATTTGTAGGTAGTAAAATTAATGCATAGGTTTAGATAGTCTAGCATAGATAATTAAATTCTCCATCAGAGAATATTTTACAGAAGAATATATCACCCGAAAATACTTCAGGAAGGAATATGCCATGGTAGGATGTGCTACAATAGTATATGCCACCAGAGGACCCTAGAAAATAAACGTGTTATAAAAACGAAATATTGCAATTCGCCACGAGGAACAATCTAAAAATTTATCTATCAACATCTTACCATTCATTAATATTTTGAACGGGTTATCCAGGTAGGCTTTCTTCATAAGCATTCTAAAACGATATTTATGTATGTTAGGAAGAATAAAAGAAAAGACACCTATTACATACCAGGTACGACATCATGGCCTTAGAAAGGACATCTTTATCGGAAGACGGCATGTGCTCAAAAACCGTTACATATCAAGACAAACGGAAATTTGCTCTGGTTTAATAAAGGTAACCACACATTTTGAGAGAGGGACAAAACAAGAAAACTATTCTGAATGCTAGATTCACATATACACCAGTTGTGTATTTATGGATATTATTCAAAGGTTAACCAATAGGAAAATTACATCTGATCTTAATTATTTATATTATTTATACAAAAGAAAGAATAAGACTAAAGACAGATGTATATAGTGTATTATTTAATAATACTAAAGGGAAATGTTACACAAATCAAAACTGACTTATGATTGTAAATGGTATTAGTATAAAATTAAGACGAATAATGCTTTTATATTGAAAGAAATGGGACCACAATGTAACATGGCAAGAGAATGGTAAATTGACATGTTACAAGGTTATCTCAAATCGATGGTTTTTCTCCAAGAAAATTAGTAATAATAGAACAGGGAATTGTTTTAAAGCTAGATTAGTTTCTCATGGCTTTCGGCAACAACATGGTATTGATTATCATGATGTTTTTGCACCTGTTATAGAATTTGTGCTAGTAGAATTTTTTTGCACACCTAGTGTGTTTACTAGATTTTGCTAATGCATTCATTGATGTTAAATGTGCTTACTTGTATACAGATTTATATGAATCTATATACATGGAACAACCAAAAGGCTTTGTTCGGGGGAATCGAGATAAATTTGTTGTGAAATTGAACAAAGCGGTATATGGACTAAAACAAGCTGACAAAGAGTGGCATACTCATTTTAATTCGATCTTATTAAAACTGAGATACATCGTTAAATCATTGTCCTTGTTTGTATCGTAAATGATGTGATGTGTTTATTCTTGTCTATGTAGACGATATGGCCATACGTGCTAGAAATAATAGTCTACTAAATTCAGCTGAATTAAAAATAGAATGTAGGTGTGTAAACCTAGGTCCAATACAAAGGTTTCTTGGTGTGCAATTTGAAAGAATGGATAAATCAGTTATACTTCATCAAAAAGGTTTTATTGTGAAGCTAGCTCAAAAATTTAATATTAACTTAGAACAAAGAGTATCAGTTCCGTTGGATCTTGGAATAAATATGAGAGATTTAAACTATAGCGAAGCAAACTTTGCTTGTCAGTACAAAGAATTGATTGGTAGTTCGTTGTTTACAGCCTCTCGCACACGATTCGACATATCTTTTGCTGTAATTTAATTATCTCAATACGCATCAAAGCCAAATGATATTCTTTGGAATTTGTTGCTAGAAGTGTTGCAATATCTTTACTTCACAAGGTACTTGGCAATAGGTTGTTACCACAGGAATTTGTAGCAACATAAGCTGCCTTAAAACGGTACAACACACGATAGGACAAATATGCCGACAAAGCAGCAGGAGCCAGGCAGCATAATCCACAGCTCACGCAGTCATGAGGATGGGGTGGGCTCACTCCAATTCGCTCCCTTGCCGAGATGGTAACCTGAAATTTGATAATAATAATTTAATAATAACCCTTAAATATGGCCCCACCTAAGTTTAAACTAGTACACGGCTGGGCTCCTTCAAAACAAACCTAGGAAGTCCTTCAATTGTGGGAAGATACTCCAATCTATATATCTTAACATTTATATATAATAGCACCAGAAAAATAAACAATGCAATACATAAATTTAATCCACTTTACTAGTAAATCAAGAATAACACCATATGATTGTATTTATGTTACTTTTAACTGAATTCACTATGATGCACGTGTAAATAATTTCTGTACCTTTACCAACATAAACATTAACGGTCAAATCAACCTACTAATTAAATATAAAAATATCATGAGGAGCTTGGTATACCTTTAACCTCAATGTTAATATAATAACGTTTCACACAACTTGCAATTATATTCCTGATAAGAAAAATTCAAATCAGTTGGCTCAAGTTCACAACTTTCTATTGTATATACTTTAAATTTATTATCACAGTTATACCAAGGTTGGAGTTCGTCACTTGTAGCAATTGTCCAAACACAATCATCATCATATAATTATATATATATATATATATATATATATATATATATATAATATGATAATATATACATCCTACTATCACTTCTGCATCTGATAGACCGAAATTTACATTTAAACTTGCATCCCTTGTGAACTTACTACCGTATATCGGACGCAAGGTAAACCTTTTAACTTTTTGGCGTTATTGACATGGAATTTCTTTGGCTAAGATATTTATATGGAAGAAGACCTAAATTGGTAGGATTTGGAATACATCAAAGTAAATGAGTTTTTGTACAAATTTCTATTTTAAATATTTAAGAAACGCAAAGTGGCTTTAAAATTGATAGGAAAATATACAGAAATCGTATAGTTTTAGTCTAGTGATTTTCTGTTAAGGGCGCCACAGAATATATTTTAATATACGTAATATTTTATTATGATATCATCTTTACATCCGTTAAATGGCAACATAGCGTGGTGCCAGTTAGCCTGCTTAGATGATAGGGCAACGAACATTTATGTAAAAGCTGCATCCGTATAGTTTCAGAGAATGCAAACTTTTATCTGCTAATATATATCTTGTACTTGAGGGGATTTATTAATTTTTTGCTTATTTCTTGGGTTGCAAAATCGTATAAATGATGTCCTATCATATTTCTACATTTGTATGATATTATTTACTGTTTTCTAGTAACGATTTTATGAAGCTTAGAAAATATAATTTAAATATTTTATTACAAATATTTACATATAGATTTCGAATTTTGCAAATTGTGTCTGACTACATCGGTACTTATAATTCTGCACATAATTCTCCCTTACCATACTTAAGGAGTAGTTTCACCCTTACACTGAATAAATTATAATTCTTAAATAACGCAATAGAAAATATTCAAAACGTTTGCATCCAATCCTCCAATTGTTTATAATAGAAACATCCATCAGCAAAGGTCCACAAAAACCAGTCTTGGGGGTGGTAGCAACCCCTATACTACAAAAATTGTAGCTCGTAAATAACGGAATAGAAAATTTTTAAGATTTTTATACAATCCTCTAATAGTACATTACAAATCATCAGTCAGCAACGTTGCACCAAAGTCAGTCTAGAGGGCGGCAGCAACCCCTATGCTAAAAAAATGTTAAGCTCCTAAACGACTCGTTAGAAGAACTTAAAAATTTTCGCATGCACTGTTTAAGAGTCTATTAGATAATCATCCACTAGCCAAAGCCAGTCTTGGGGTGGCAACAACCCCTAAACTAAATAAATTGTATCTGACTAAAATTTTTTATAGTTTTAACATGAAATCATCCAACACACTATTACAAAAATAAACACATGTAACGGGGCATGAAAGCCAGCTTTGGGGGTGAAAGTAACCCCTACATTAAAAGAAATTGTAGTTCGTAAACAGTGCCATACACACATTTTTAAATTATCACATGCAATCCTATAACTTAATATAAAAATATTTACTAGCAACGGTGCATTAAAGCCAGTCTTGGGAATGGCAGCAACCCCTATACTGATAAACATTATAGTTCATAAACGGCACGATACACAATTTTTAAAATTTTCACATGCGATCTTTTAATAGTTTCCTTCAAAACTACTCTCAGGCAATACCGTGCCAAAGCCAGTCTATAGGGTAGCAGCACCCCTTAAACAAAATAAACTGTACCTCGTAAAGGGGTGGAAAATAAGTTTCATGTGCAATTCTCTAATAGTTCTAATAGTCTACTACAAACACAAACATCACTAGAAGCACACGAAGGTCAGTCTTGGAGGTGGCAACAACCCTTGAACTAAATAAATTGTACTTCGTACAAGATTGGGTAAAAAATTTCCATGTGCAATCCTTTAATAGTCTATTACAAAGATAAACACCATCAACAGTTGGGGAAAGCCAGTCTTGGGGATTGCAGCAACCCCTATCCTAAAAAACATTATAGTTCTTAAACGACTTGATAGAAAATTTTCAAAATTTGCACATACAATGCTTAATAATGTATAACAGAAACATTCACCAACAACGGTGCACCAAAAGCAGTCTTGAGGGTAGCAGCACCCCTTAAACAAAATAAACTGTACCTCGTAAAGGGGTGGAAAACAAGTTTCACGCGCAATTCTCTAATAGTTCTAATAGTCTACTACAAACACAAACAACACTAGAAGCACACGAAGGTCAGTCTTGGGGGTGGCAACAACCCTTAAACTAAATAAATTGTACCTTGTACAGGATTGGGTAAAAAATTTCCATGTGCAATCCTTTAATAGTCTATTACAAAGATAAACACTATCAACAGTTGGGGAAAGCCAGTCTTGGGGATTGCAGCAACCTCTATCCTAAAAAACATTAGAGTTCGTAAACGACTTGATAGAAAATTTTCAAAATTTGCACATACAATGCTTAATAATGTATAACAGAAACATTCACCAACAATGGTGCACCAAAAGCAGTCTTGAGGGTAGCAGCAATCCTTAAACTAAATAAATTGTACCTCCTATAAGATTGGAACAAAATTTTCACATACATTTCTCTAATAATCTGTTCTAAAACTAAACACCACCAACAGCGCACGAAGGTCAGTCTTGGGAGGTGGCAGCAACCCTTATACAGGAAAATATTATAGCTCGTAGACGGTTCTACAGAAAACTTTAAAAATTTTTCTAATGCAATACTTTATAGCCTACAATCAAAACATCCACCAGCAATGGTATGTCAAAGTTAGTTTTGGAGATAACAGCAACCCTTCATCATCATTAGGTCTTCAGTCCTGGAACTGGTTAGACGCGTACCACTATTGATTCCTATTCTGAACTAACCTACACATTTCCCTAAAACTTGCACAGTCTGCATCTATCACTACCTGATCTAGGTCTAAATCTACATCCTTTTTCCTATCTCTGCTTGTAATATATCCTATGTTTTTCCCCAAAAATGCCTTAGAACGCATTTTGCCCTTCTATTTCTCCTATTTTTTCCACAGATATCCTTGTTTTCCTACTATTTCTATAACCTAATTGTTATTAACTTTGTCTGTCCATGCTATCATTCTCATACATCTGAAGCACAACATTCCAAAAGGCTGCTACCGTTTTTCTGTCTACTTTTCCTACTGTCCGTATTCATAGGCATACTGTGCTGAGCTCCACACATATGCTTTCAACAATTTTTTTCTTGTTTCTATGTTTGTGGTCTTTCATCATAGGCGCTGTTCTTTCTTGTTAGATGCAATTCGGTCCCCTTCAATTGTTTTACAATTATTACCCTATTCCTCTGGCATTCAGTGGTTGTGAAGGGTGATAAGTAGCCTGTGGCTGCCAAGATCCCCCAACACTTAGACATTTGCCGAATTAATAGCTTTTCCGTAAATCCTTTCACACAATTAACATTATTCGAGAATATTGCCCAACCAAAACTTGTAGTTGGTTACAATAATCATCATGTTTAAGTACAGTTACTTTTTTCGTCATTAATTTATCTATTTTGGGACTGGTTGGATGCGCCCCTCCATTGATTTCTATTCTGAGCTAGCCTAAACCCAAACTGGTCTTCTCCTAGTATTTCTTCAGCTTGTTTTTCCATTCGTCTTTGTACAATTCTAGTTAATATTTTTGATACGTGTGCTGTCAAAAATATTGTTCGAAAACTTTTACATCTATCCGCGCCTTTCATTTTTGGTATGGTTACCATGATGTTAAGTTTGAAATCTTTTGGTATCTCGCCTTTCTCGTACATATAGCTTACAGCTGGAAGAGACGTTCAGTTACTGCTTGTCCAGCAGCTTTTAGAGTTTCTGCTTGCACCTTATCCGTACCCGAAGCCTTACCATTTTTCAAACTCTAATGCTAATTCAAACTCATCTCTAAGTATAGGATATCCCAAGTCATCATTTTCAATGACTGATTCCTGTTCTAATGCAGTTAGTTCCTCTCCTTCATATAAATTCCCTATATATTCTTCGAACAAAATTGTATAATTTACCTGAAGGTTACTGCACTCGTGGCTTCAATGTACATCGGACTTGTTCATTCCACCATTCCAGCTGGTTTATGTTTACGGCTTCAGACTCTGACCGCTTTTAAAATTTTTGTACACCACCATTCATCTAAATTGGTTCAGGACTTCTCAGGAACTCGTCTATGTATATCCCCGAAAATTGGCAAAGCAATTCATAATTCGTTCACGCTATACAAAGCTGCATACTTAAATGTATTTATTTATCGCTACTTATCTATCTTTTCTAAGTGTACTAATACATAATAACTTGTATCGTAGCACGTATTCTGCTTGCAGTATCGTATAACATCAAAAAAATAAAGAGCAAACTGTTTTAAACTATTCAATAAAATCAAAAATCTAGGAGCCAAACTGTTTAAGGTATTGAATCAAAATCGAAAATCTAAGAGCGCGAAACTGTTTAAAGTCTGGGTTTATACAACGGTCTTGCTTGCACGTCGGATTTGTCCCTCAACGGACAATTTTTAGAATTTCGCATTCTCTGTTCTGTTTCGACCGTTCGGCACAGCGATTCTACAAAATTTGCACACGTCCAAGTTGAAAATCTAAGAATTTTTCACACGACTCGCAACGCGTCTGCGAATAACTAATTAATTTTATCTAGAAATTGTTGTTCCCACCTCTCATATCTGCATCTTATTACAACCAATCGTAAAGCTAGTGACGCTTCTCAAATCCGGCCTTTTATTATGTGTCTCTGTTTTACCTGTTTTATTCATCCTTTTCTACCTTGGTCTGAGTGGTACAAATCGATATTCTTTACTATCGGTTATTTCAATCCACGTGTATTCTTATTTGAGTTAAATAACCGCTCGACTATTCTTCCCGTTAATATAAGCTACGGTTTATCCGACCGTTTGCAATATACGCAGAATTTTCATGTTTATCCAAACAAATTAAACTGAAATTGACTTTTAAAAATACGCAGGTGTTCAATCGTAACATTTTAAATAACACTTCTTGATATATTTGTATGCTAGCAACGTGTCTCATATTTGGTATTATTGGATTTTTAAAAGCTTTTATGCATATTATACCTTAATAATCGTTCAATTAACTCCAATTAAAATAATAATGAATGGCATTGACTTCTACCCTTTAATTTTTAGTGAATACAAATTAAATATTAATTATTATTTGTACACTTTGTTTAATACCCGTTACTTAAAAATTGAATTAATTAATATAAATTTCGCACGTAATTTCTATTTGTTTCTTTATATAGAAAGCGTCTAGTGAATAATTTAAATCCCTTATTCTTAATGAAACGAATAAAATTTTATGCTCCGCATTTTAATAACGCGTATTATCTAATAAAATTCTATACAAACCCTACATTCTAATTGAATGATTTAAATCTTCACAGTAGGCCTTTAATTACACGTACCTTTTCCCAAAGCTTCCTTATACACGGTGATTAAAATTATTTGATGTCGTTAATTAATTTTCTACCCTGGTCTAAATTTGAGTATTTTATATAATTATATAATTATATATATTTCATATTATATATTATATATTATATATTATATATTATATATTATATATTATATATTATATATTATATATTATATATTATATATTATATATTATATATTATATATTATATATTATATATTATGTATTATGTATTATGTATTATGTATTATGTATTATGTATTATGTATTATGTATTATGTATTATGTATTATGTATTATGTATTATGTATTATGTATTATGTATTATGTATTATGTATTATGTATTATGTATTATGTATTATGTATTATGTATTATGTATTATGTATTATGTATTATGTATTATGTATTATGTATTATGTATTATGTATTATGTATTATATATTATATATATAATTATATAATTTTTGTATCTATCAGTAGCTGACATCCTGATCTCTCAAATGTGCTTCAGTTTTAATCAGTAACTTACTTTAGAAAGTGTGTAAAAGTTGAATATTGTTAGTGATTTAAATTATTTACACTTCCATTATATTGGTTTATCAGTACAAATAACCTACTCAACAAGTGTTACATATGCATAAACTTTAAAAATGGAACTGATAGACAGCAAATGTGTTAAGTGTAATCTTGAAGTTGATAATGATGAAAATCTTCACTACAACTGTGATATTTGCCACAGATTCATAAAATTAATTTGCGATATTTGTGAGAGCTTTATTAAATCTATGCCTTCTTTTCATAATTTGCTATCTGAAATAAAAAAAGATATTATTTATATAAAGCAAAACATAATTACCCAGACTATACCAGCAGCACTAATCCCCACTTATGCTAGTATTCTGAACAAGAAGTCAAATTCTGTGCTTCTTGTTAAACCGGTTAATGCGCAAGAGAGCAAAGTCACAGAATCTGCAATTAAAAAAGCAATCAATTCCACAGATATTGGAATAAATGTATCTCAGATCAAGAAGGTTGCCAAAGGTGGTGTTTTAATAGGGGTTGCTAACAAAGATGATCAAAAACTTCTGAAGGATATTATCACTAATAAACTTGGTGACAAATATAAAGTTGCTGCTCCCACTTTAAGAAATCCTCGAGTACGAATCTTCTACATTGACAATGATGATTTAGGCGATGACTTCGAATTGTTACCAGAGAAATTGATAAAGCAAAATGATATTGAAACATCAGAAGCCTTTAAACTGAAAATTGTTACAGTTCTAAAAAGCAAGTTTGCTAATAAGTCAACATTAATTCTTGAAGCTGATCCAAAAACCCACCGTAGTCTTTTACAACTTGGTAAAATTGCAATAGGGTGGTCACAAGGACACGTGTCAAATCATCTAAACATTGTTCAATGCTACAAATGTTTGGGTTATCATCATTATGCCCAAAATTGCAAAGCTGATCAGTGTTGTGCTAACTGTTCAGGAAGTCAGCTACAAAACATGTAAGACTGATCAAATGGTGTGTATTAATTGCGTGAATGTCAACAATAACCTTAAACTTACTTTAAATACTGACCACAAAGCTACAGACCCTGCTTGTTCATATTACGTAAAGTTGCTTGACAAATTAAATTCAAGAACTGACTATGGGCAACCATAGCAATTACAAAAGCTTAGTGATTTTACAATATGCCATATAAATATCAGGTCTCTTATTAGCTCCTTTGATGACTTCTGTGCTTTTATTGAAGAGAAAGATTTTAAAATTATTGCAATATCTGAAACTTGGCTCCCAGTTGATTTCCTCTCGACTTCAATCACTATTTCTGGTTACTCTCTATTTAGAAAAGACAGACCCACTAAAGGCGGTGGTATCTGCTGTTACGTGCAGAGTAATATTTACTGTAAATTTATAGAACTAGGTATTGCAACCACTGGAGCACTGGAGCAATTATGGCTTCAAACCTCTATAAAAAAAAAAACTACACACGCAATTGGAGTTATCTACAGACCCCCTCTAGTCTGGTAACATGCTTAGAGGAGTTAGAACTTGCCTTATCTAAAGTATACCTAGAATATGATAAAATTATCCTAATGGGGGATGTGAACATAAATCTCTTACAAATGAGCAGTAATTTGAACTATTTTAACTCAATAATTTCCACCTATAATTTGATACAAACGGTTGAACTACCTACGCGAGTAACCGAATCAACTTCTACTCTATTAGATGTCATCTGCATAAGTGAAAACCTGTCGTACACAAGATGTGGCACCTACGACCTAATTCATATGTCTGATCATCAAATGGTATATTGCTGTTTACATATAAATTATGCCAAGTCCAACTCAAAAAGGATTACTTATCGAAGTTTCAAAAACTTTAATCCAGAGGAATTTGCTAAAGATGCTACTGCTACCGAATGGGAGCAATTCTTAGATCCTGAAACTTTAGATGATAAAATAGTGCACCTTAATGAATTAATCACTTTACTTTTTGATAAACATGCTCCCATGTGCACCACAAATATTAAAATTAGTAAAAATGTGGGGTGGCTGACTTACAATCTAAGACAAATGATTAAACTAAGAAACGCAGCTCACAAAAAATACATCAACACGCGGAAAGCAACTGATTATAACTACTTTAAGTCCCTACGTAATTACGTCACACAAGCCGTTAAAAATGAGAAACAAGCTTATTATAAGTATCAAATTTCAAGTAACAAACTATTTGAGGAAATTATGGAACTTCTTTGAGAAAGCAAATATTCATCAAAAACCTAAAAACACAATTATTCTCAAGGATGAAAACCCCAATCTCATCAATGACTTTTTCATTAACAGTATCCCTTTGTCTGTTATTGCAGGTAAAACTCAGACCTTCTTCGCAAACAACAAGCATCCCTTAATAACTGAAGAACTAGCGTTTCATAGTATAAACCAAGATGACATTATTTCAGCGATTGTTAAATTGAAATCCAATGCTGTGGGTCTAGATGGGATCAGTGCAAAAATGTTAAAGCTTGTTATTCCATACTGCCTTGATACTCTCACACACCTGATTAACAACATTCTTGAATCTTCACATATACCATCATCTTGGAAAGAGTCAATCATCATTCCGTTGGCCAAAGTCAATGTTGCCACTTCCTACAAAGAACTTAGACCAATCAGCATTTTGCCCACTTTATCCAAGGTTGTTGAGTATGTACTATATAAGCAACTCGTACATTACTTTGAAATCAATAGTATTCATCCTGCCAGTCAATCAGGTTTTAGATCTAGATATAGTACAGCTTCCGCACTTACCAAAATCACTAACGATATCACCAAAAATATAGACAACTCCGAAACAACTATAATCATCTTTCTGGACTACAGTAAAGCTTTTGACACTATACATCACAAGCTACTGCTAGCTAAACTTTCTTATTATGGGTTGAGCTGCGAAGCAATACACATGATGGAAAGCTATCTGTCTGGAAGATGCCAACAGGTTTGCCTCAATGGTATTATCACCAGCAGGCTAGCGAGTGAACAAGGAGTTCCGCAAAGAAGTATCTTAGGACCGCTTTTATTTACCATCTTTACTGCTGACCTTCCAGAAATCATTACAAAAAACTGTAGCATCCACATGTACGCAGATGACACACAACTTTATATTTCTACTAATCCTTATCATGCCAATCAAGCAATTGAAGAAATCAACACTTGTTTATGTGCAGTGCATGAATGGTCAGTAGCTAATGGGTTCATTAAATCGTTTGAATAGTACTTGTTTATGTGTGGGGACTCCACATGGCTGTGAAGTGTTTAAATCTAATGCTTCAACTAACATCTTGGACAATAAACACATACTGAGCTTTAGTGAATCGGCTAAAAACCTTGGTGTCATTTTTGATTGCAACCTTATCTTTGGAAAGCATGTTAACAAAGTATGTAGTACAAGTTATTATAAGCTCAAGTCCCTGTACAGATATAAACTTTGCTGACATCATATACAAAATGGAACCTATGTCAAAGTCTAGTGTTAAGCCATGCCAATTATTGTAGCTTGGTGTATTATAATTATTTAACAGTCCATCTGAAGAACAAATTGCAAATTCTTCAAAACTCATGTCTGAGATTTTCATACAATGTGAATTATATGGAGCATGTGACACCTATATACAATGATTTGAAGATACTAAAATTTCGATCCCAATGTGAACTTTTCTTTGCAGTTTTCTTATTCATCTTACACAAGTCAGAACAGCCTAGTTACTTATACAGTACAATACATTTGAGGTTGCATAATCATAATCTAAATCTTCGTAATAACTACAACATAACCATACCAAAGCACAAAAGTTCAAAATTCAAATGTTTTTTTGAATATAGAAGTGCCAAAATCTTCAACAAATACTCAAATCTGTTCTTAAACTTCAACTTAGACTCTGTCACTATGTTTAAAACAGCCATTGGCAAGTGTCTTTTTCAAGAACAAGCCTTTATGCCCGTAAATACTGTCTGAACTTTACTTGTGCAGCAGGTATATTGTGAAAACCAGCTTTGCTGACTTTATACCTTTAAATAATAATTGTAATTTAATTGTAATTATTATTTATTAAACAAACAAATAAATAAATAAATAAATCATAGAGTCTTCAGTCCTGAAACTGGTTAGACGCGTACCATCATTGTTTCCTATTCTGAACTAACCTACAGATTTTCCCGAAATTTGCACAGTCTGCATCTATCACTATCTGATCTAGGTCTACATCCACCTCTTTTTTCCTATCTCTGCTTGTCATATATCCCATACTATTCCCCAAAAATGCTTTAGAACGTATTCTGCCCTTCTATTTCTCATATTTTTTTCCCAAAGATGTCCTTGTTCCCCTACTGTTTCTATAACCTATTTGTTATTACCTTTGTCTGTTCTTCTGTCTGCTTTTCAGACTGCCCGTATTTCGTAGGCATACTGTCTGTGCTGTGCTGTGCTTTCAACAACTTTTTGTTCTATGTTTGTTGTCTTTCATCATAGGTGCCGTTCTTTCTTGTTAGATGCAGTTCGGTCCCCTTCTATTGTTTTACAATTATATACCCTATTTCTCCGACATTCAGTGGTTGCAAAGGGGGGTAAGCAGCCTGTGGCTGCCAAGTTCCCCCAGCACTTGAACATTTACTGATTTAATATTTTTTCCAATATATCTTTTTGCACAGTCAACATTAGTTGCAGATATTTTACAACCAACACCTGTAGTTGTTTATAATAATCATCAGATTTATCTGCATCTATTTTTTCGTCTTTGGGTTTTCCGTCTCAAAACTGGTTGGACATGTACCTGCACGTATTTATTTTCTAAACTAACCTACATAGTTCCCAGAAATTCTCACACAGCATAACAGCTCGGCTCCCCTTCTATAGTTTTCTAATATTATACCCTATTTCACTGAGATTTATTGAATGGGGTTAAGCAACCTGTGGCTGCCAAGATCCCCGACACTTAGACATTTGCCGAAATAATAGTTTTCCAGTAAATGCTTTCATGCAATTACCATTATTCGAGAATATTGCCCATCCAATGCTTGTAGTTGCTTATAATAAATATCATGTTTAAGTGCAGTTACTTTCTTCGTCATTAATTTATCCATCTTGGGACTGGTTGGATGTGTACCTCCATTGATTTCTATTCTGAGCTAGCCTACACATTTCCCTGAAACTCCTACAGCCTACATCTTTCACTATCTGTTTCTAGTATATTCCACACTATTCCCTCATGCCGTAGTATGTGGCTTATCATCCTATCTCTCCTCTTTTTTACCGTTTTCCACATATTTCTTTCTTCCCCTGCCATTTTTAGTAGCTCTTCATTCTTAACTTTGTCTGTCCATGATATCTTCATCATTCGTCTGTAGCACCACATTTCAAAGGCTTCTACCTTTTTCTTGTCTGCTTCTCATACTGTCCAGGCTTCACAGCCGTACAGTGCTGTGCCCCATACATATGTTTTAAGCAATCTTTTCCGTGTTTCTATGTTTGTTGTCTTTGAACACAGTAGTTACTTTTTCTTGTTAAGTGTAGCATGACCTTGTGCTAATCTTTGTTTTATATCTTTTGTGCTTTTCCCATCTTGCGTTATTTGACTTCCTAGGTAGCAGAAATCCTTAACCTCTTGTAAGTTTGTGTTACATATTTGTATTCTTGTTTTTGATTTATTTTTCCCTCCTTTGCATACTAGTACTTTAGTTTTACTTTTGTTAATTTTCATACCGTATCTCTCTGTTAGAACCGTTTCCATTTCATTGAGAGCAGCTCTTAACTCTTCCTTGCTAGATGCTAATACCGCTATATCATCTGCAAATCTAAGCATATCAATTTTTTGTCCCTGCATAGTAATTCCAAATGTCTTCCTGCATTTGACAGTATTCATTGCCTCTTCAATGTACAAGTTAAAAATTAATGGGGATAGGGAACATCCCTGTCTCACTCCTTTCCTGATGTTTACTTCTCTACATTTCTGCTCTAATTCTATTTGCTGTTTGCTCTTTGTATAAGCTATGTACTATCCATCTATCCCTATAACTCATTCCAATATTTTTGAGTATTTCGAACATTTTTTTCCATTTTACATTGTCAAATGCTTTTTCCAGATCTACAAACCCTATATACACCGTTTCCCCATTTTCTAATGTTTTCTCCATTATCACCCTCAGAGTTAAGATAGCCTCCCGTGTTCCCCTGTTTCGCCTAAACCCAAATTGGTCTTCTCCTAGTATTTCTTTAGCCCATTTTTCCATTCGTCCTTGTACAATTCTAGTTAATATTTTTGACACGTGTGCTGTCAAACTTATTGTTCGAAAATTTTCACATCTATCTGCGCCTCTCCTATCCGCTGCCCTCTTTCGGGGACCTATCTTTGTCTGGTTCCTCACTGACGACCCTACTACTTTGGTTGGACCTGTAGTTTGACTCTTTAGCTCATTAGAACACGCAAGCCATTTCACCTGTTCTAGTAATCTAAAACTTCGGCAAGGTGCAGGTTCATTCGAAATGGCCAAACACAATAGTAATGCAAAAAAATAGACTTTTACCAGATGTCTGATTCTCTACGATATACTTAACTAGTATTCGTCAACAGCGGCTTCTAAACTGGCAGGTGGATCGGTACACAGGAATCTCGCCTCTATGCATTTCTCTATATGTCATCGCTGGATACAGTACCAATAACAATACAACCATATGAACACGATGAAGACACAAAGGAATAACAATTAAAAACGCCGGTACAAACAATCGGGACCAAACAACCCTATCAATAAACATTGTTAGAATTTCATGTATAAACATTAACACCAATTACCAATATAAATCGGGTTATTCATTCAGAACAAAGCAATCTATGCTATTAAGATCGTCAATCGATAACAACAACAACTTCCTAAAATAAACGTATAAATTTGTGTTTCGTTGAAAACATGCTTACGCTTCAATTATAAAAAGTACTGGAGTTTTGAAGAATCTGAACCTATTAAAGACTCAAATACTTGTATAAACAAAAAATATTCTTTAAATTTTCCTGAAAAATAAGGAAGATTTAAAAATTTTTGAATTCTGTATCAAAATCATTACCATAAATTTCTCTCATATAACACTGAAGTTCATCAATTAATTTACTACAAATATTAAATTGTTGCAGAGCTTTATGCCTTGCAGTGTAAGAAGTTTCTTCCGATAAATGTTGAATGTAAATTTTCATATTTCTTAATTTGTCCCTGAATGAACCCAAAGCTCTGTTATTTGTTGCCATGATGTTAAAATTCACTAAATAAAAACGTGTTTAATTCAAGATAGGAAAGGATGCAATAACAACAGTGCACTGACTTTATTGTAAGCAGGATTACCTATATTCGAGTTCAAACTAAGGATTGAACATATACCACCTGATGAAAACCGGTTGACCTACTTTCACTAGGGCCATGGCTTTGAGATGTGTTGGTGTGCTGCTTCGAGATATGTCGGTGTGCCTTGTGGCTGCTTTATAAATTCCAATATTTGGAGTTGACGGTTGTTCAAATTGTTTTCAGATCTTTTATCTTGCTTGCTCTTAAGAATGTTCGAAATTTGCCATACCTTAGAGCAAGAATGCATCATATGAACTTGCAGTTACAAGAACAACATAGCACTAGATGCACACTTATTATTGAAGATTTTCCAAGTATTGATTAGTATTTTAATTAACCAGGTCACAAAGATTACAATCCGGGATCGATGGATCAAAATGTTAGGGTGATATGGTGCAATTACCAATGATATGGTAAAATCATGTGTTTATGTGAAAGAAGAAATTGTAGATTTGAGTAGGTCAAGGTAAACCTATTTAAATGTTTATTAAACTATTGAAAATAATTCAATCAAGAACAATGGACTGCATATCAAGTAGATTACGAAACTGTACATAAAACACCATGGTTCAACAATAATAATTAAGAACATTTAGTAATTGAACATTACACAAGTTAAATATGGGAGTGTGTCTATATGTTTACACGTTTGCAGTCTTTCGACAACATGCACTTTTTTCACAACTCATTTTACCAAGGTGTAGAGTGAGACTCTTATGACACGAAAGCCGTCTCATTCAAAAATTTAAAATTATACTAAATATTAGTTGTGTCGTAACAATACTATTAAACTGAAGTTGTAGATTGGATTTTTCAGAATACAGTATGGTTTAACTTTTATAGTATTGTATGGCTCTGAATACCAATCCTTTGTCAACTCTCAACTTTTTCGTATTGATTTGATATCATCTGCAGTTCTGCTAACTAAGTGTACCTATAATTTTTAGAAAACTTCTTTTTTCTTTAATCTGAAAATAATCACATTTAACCCAATTCAATCAAAATCAACTTGATGGAACAAACTTGTTTATATGACTCATAAAGCTAAAAACAAAATACTTTCATTAAAGAATTTTTTAATGCAAATTACTCTGATTTAAGAATAATTTGTACTAAAGATAAACAGAAGCTACTCATCATGGATCTAAAAAAATATATGATCTCGAACAATAAATAAATAAATTGCATATTGATCTTAAAATAGGCCATAATTGACACATTTACTTTCATGCATTAAAGAATTTATAAAGTTAAACCATGGGGGTCAAATAAAGAAAACTATTTATTTATCCTAATTACCATTTAATATTTTTAGTTAAAATAGCTTTAGTGCAAGGTTTATGCTGTCCCTAACATTTGCTTCATTTTGGAAGTTATAAAGATTGTTCAACCTTTAAACCTTATATTTCTATGACAACTAAACTCCATTATCATTATATAAAATGTCGTAGAAAATAATTGTTATTCTGTTAAAAGTTAATTTTTTTTAAATAGTATGCTAATCTGCTACATTATTTGATAAATGTATATGTTAGGAACAAACATGAAATTAGTTCAACGAGTGAAAAATTGCATCAGAACATATTCTGTATAATGTTAAATGACCACACACTAATATTTCAGGTAGTAGCCATTTAAAAACATCAACAATGCATTCTGAAAATTAAAAAACAAGCATGATGAGAAATTAGCATTATGACTCTTGTCAAAACATTCAAAATGCATTATGGTTATTTAACATTTGCCAGAACGCGATTGTGACCTTACGATAGGCTCCCAAATTCATTGATGAATTTGAGCAAAAGGTACTGCATAGATAAAAGATGGAAATTGGTCAAAGAACATTACATGTAACTGTTAAATGCCATTCTGACAGTGCCTGCAAAGACAAATAAATTATGCTATTGTTTTGATGGCAGTACATTTTTAGTTTTTCATTATCTTTATTTGTAAGAAGTATTATCAGTAACTACAACTAATGTTTATATTTTAATTTTACTAAATAATGAGATATTTTTTATTTGAAATGAATTTGCATTCAGAATAATGAAAATTTAAATTTAAGCTGAAATGAATCTCACGATGCATGTGGCAAATATTAATAGTAAGGATGCATTCTGGATGTTTTGAAAGCAGTCAGAACGAGTTGTTGATGTTTTTAAACCGCTACTATTTGAAATATTGGTGTGTGGTCATTTAAAATTGGACAGAACACTTTCTGCTGGAATTCTTCACTTATTGAACGACTTCCATGTTTACTCCTAACATTACATGATAAAGCTTTTATTTATACCACTTTTAAATATTACCATTTATACTGTCGGAATTCATTATCAGTTATAATATGTTGCTATATCACTTTAGTTCAATCATGTAAAATATTTTTGTAATAAATAATTGGCAATTGACGAATGGGGTATTTGTTTTCTCTATAATTTGCAAAGTTACATTAATACAGTGATTATGATATTCTTATGCTGTTTAAGAGTGGATTGTATTTGACTATCTTATAGTGATGTATTAGACAATAGAAGATGTATTTTGTAAAACGTTTTTACCAGTATCAAAATCCAATCCAATATTAACAGTGACAAGAGTTCAGGCCTCTCTTAGTCTAAAACAATCTGTGACTACTAATGATACAATATTGTGTAAATCTTTAGAATTAAAATATTTTCTTCTTCATAATATGTTTGTTGAAATTGTGCGTACACCTAATATAACAATGCGGTCTATTTATTCTCAAAGTTCACATTCAAATTATCGTAAGGGTAAATTTCTGAATTAAAATACAAGTAATGTTGATTAAATTGTAATCATCAAAATGGCCGTAGTTGCTTTATTCTTTTTGTTTGTTTAAACACGTATGATCACAAACCTCAACTTTTCTAATTCTGTGATGTTTTAATACTTCATTTATAAGATTATGTTTTTGTCTGCAATTTCTATTCTCTAAATGGAATGTGCAAATCTCGATTTTGTGCCATTAAGTTAATCTGCTGTACATAATCATCAATGGTGATATTTTTCAAAAACTTTGTTTAAAATAACTTTTATTTCTTCACTTACTATGAATTAATTACAAGCATTCAAAACCAGAATGTAGTAAAACTAGCTCCTGGTGAAGGTTTAAAATAATCTTTTTAAAATCTTTATATAATTCAAGAACTATTAAATTTCTATTCTCATTACTATTTGCAAATTTTATTGGAAAAGCCAGCCTGTGTTTTATACTTTGGTTGGTGTGATATGTAGCTTGTCCTTTCATTACAGATGCCAATTCAGAATTTCAAATGCAATCCACAATAATGTCACCAATTGTACCTAAGTTTATTAAAAAGCACTGAAACTATGTTATTTATCAACTTCGTTGTTGGAGATCTTCCATTGACCTTAACCGACTTGACTTCTATATACTGGTAAGGTGTAAACATCTTGTTGTTGTATAAGAATATGAGTTTCACTATTATTATTTAAAAATACATTAGCATAAAACTGATGTGTTTTAATGTTAACATTACAGTCTCAAAGTAATACTTTTCATACACTTTGAGTATTTCACTTCTTCATACTAATTGATAACTTTTTTACTGTAAAATAATTGTAGTCCCAACAATTGAAGAAATTGGGTATGTCTTGCTGGTAACTGTCCTGAAGCAGTCAATGAAGTATTTAGAGGTTTAAAATATCCAGTATTTATATAACAAGTTGGCATGTTGCGTGTATTATATGTAATATTTATATTTATTGTCAACTTTGTTTAAGTGCAACCTTACAGTTAAGTTTTCTAAAATTGATTAAATATACATATTGATCCAATACTCAACTTTTATTTCATGTATATTCATGTCCTGATTGGTATTGAAATAGTGCATTGTTACCATAACCAAGATTTATCAGGTGGAGTACATCAAAGGATAACGGAATGCAATCGGTGTATCCCTTGTATAAACCTAATTGAAGAAAGGCTTTTCACTTCCTAGCATGCAGAAAAGTGATAAGAAATATTGAAAATAGGATTTGAGAAACTTGTCAGGAAACTGCCAAGTGAATAGAATTTCTATCATTACAATTTTTAGAATTTTGGCCAGAAGCAGTCAAAAATACAAAATACAAAAATGCCAAAAATACAGTTTTAACCTCCTAATCGAAATACCTTGATGTTGCCGTAGTCTTTGCCATGTTCACTTTAAAACACGTTTATTGTAATTGATGATGAGGAATACTAACTTTAGGGAACTCCAAAATTAAAGGCAATATCAAATTTTATAGGAATATTGTATAAAACTGTCCAGACAATGAAAGATTCAAACTAAAAAATCAAATTTCCTGACAAAATTTTAATGTTGCATGTGATTCCTACAAGAAGTTGTCAGTAAGCAAGAGATGCCAGTATTGATTTAACAAAACATCTTGCAACGTATTTTTCTTAAAACACCTAGCCCCACTTATGGGCGCTAGTGAAACGAAGTCTTCCGACATAACTAGGGGTCTATTCTTTGGGTAGAGCTATGAGAAATGGGGGGGTAAGTCGAAATCTGTTTGTAGGTCAAACTTAATCTAAAACAAATAGGCGCCACCAAGTCCGGACTTATTCAGGATAATGGCATGGCATATTTCTAAGGGCAGACATGGAGACCCAAAGAAAAAAAGATCACCTTTGATGACAAAAACCTGTCTTAATAAAATAAGACGCTGTTCCTGTAAGAAATTATAATAGTTAGATTAATAAAAAAAGTAGAACACTATTTGTGTCCCGCAAATATACATAAAGAAGTAGTAAAAAGATATTTTCAATATAAAGTTGGCATCAAAATTCTACTCTTAAGGATGTTAGCTTTCTGTGGTTAGGTTTGATCATATTTGATCAAAATAAAAAACTTTAATCTTGAACCAATTGTTTACTAAAAAGAATCTCTTTTAAAATAAAAATGAATTGCTACAAAAATTTAATTAATAACTGAATTACTTCGTGAATTTTAACTTCAGGTTTATCTAAGTTATTCATAATCAAACATTTTACAGTATATTGTAAACTTGTTACAAAAAAAACTCCTACCCGTGCAGATCTGTTCAGGCAGGTTACATCTAAAAATGTTACTACTCAAGTTTTTCCTTTTTAAATTACATGTGCTAGTTTTAGTTTCTAAAAAAAAGCAGATCACAAAAATACTCTTGTTTACATAACTTGTGCTAAAGCTGTTCGAAGCATTTGCTTTCAAGAATACATCTGTCAGCAGTATACTACAGAAAAATAAGTGACGTCAGTAACACCTGTTGTTACTAACGATTCATAATGAACCACGCGTTTTGTTTCTCAAAACATCAAATCAGTGAATTTTAATTTCGACACTGGAAATCCAGCTCAGCAATCGTTGAAACTTTTATAATATTCATGCTTTTACACATTAGAACAAATTAACGTGTTTCTAGTGTGAAACACCAAAAAAGTACTTAAAGCTAGCTACGAACCAAAAACTGCATTTCTCGCCTTGATGAGGTACTTGTTATTTCATGCAAAGATTACTGCGTGTAGTGTGAACCAAGTTCATACTAAACAACTTCTACCAAATGAAGTTGTTCCACGTGTGGAATCAAAAACGGTCACGATACATTCGGCAGCTGCTGCAGTCTGGATGTTGAATCACGCTGCCTCACCAAAGTAGCATCCTTACGTTGTATAACAAAGTGGTCTTCATAAAATGAGTTAAGTTTCCTATTTTCAAAGTTGCATTGTTAATTGTAGCATTCTTCTCGTCGCGCTAAATAAATTATCTCAAATTAAACAAGTTAATAACCTTCATACGATACCAACCGCTATTCTAAGATGTGTCCCGACTCCTCAAAGTTGATACGCAAATTGCCGGCCTGCAATCTTTGGTACATCTTATCGCTTCTTCCACGTATGGCCGACTGATTACTCAACTAGCTCGGGCGACCGAGGCGTCCGAGGAGGGGACTGTCAAACCGAAACGCGCCTGCGAATAGCTGTAGAAGACACAGATATTTAACCACAAATAGAATACCAAAGGACGATGCTGCTTTAACGATACTTTAGTTGTTGAATGTATTTTACTATTATTTTAATAAAATTGTTTTATTATTCTCGCACCTTTATGAAGGATTTATTAATCAAAATAAAATTGTTACACTACCCTTTCCTAAAAGAAAAAATCTTTTTTTATTATTTTAACAAAAGAAAAAATTTTAAGTAAAACAAATACAAAAGATTTTTTTTTAAACATATACTAGCCTCTTCCACATTCTCAATTATCATTATGAATTCTTATTAACCTATCAAAACGAGGGGGACAAATATCTACAAATTTGAGTGTGTCGGTAACTACGTGTACCAAGCGTCCATAGGGAGACAAAATCGGGGAGTCACAATCGGTGTATGTCAAAATTGGGAGAGGTCAAATCAAAAAGTCAAACACTCCACGGGACAAAAAAAATTAATCAAAAACTAAATTTATGGTAACCCTTTAACTAGAGTTTTCTTACTCCTACTAAGGCTAGTATCTACTAACTATAACCAAACACATTACAAATTATCTTAATTTCCAAAAATAAAAACTCCACTTCCTGGAGCTCAAGCAGCTCTATCTACCAAAAAAAGGAACGCTACAACATCAAAATAGCATAACTATTCAAAATATTATCATTATAACGTGATAATCAAAAGGGTAACCTAACTAATAGGTCTAAATACAAAATATTATTATCACAAAGTGATAATCAAAACTAAGGTAACCTAACTAACAGGTTACTTCACAAAAATCGAATACAAAATATTATTATCACAAGGTGATAATCAAAACTAAGGTAACCTAACCAAAAGGTTACTTACAAAAATCGAATTCAAAATATTATTATCACAAAGTGATAATCAAAACTAAGGTAACCTAACTAACAGGTTACTTACAAAAATCGAATTCAAAATATTACCAGTCAGGGCTGTAATCTCCTACACCCTACTGATTATCCTATCACTAATTTTCAAACAACACATCTTATTAGTGATGGATCAAACGGTGAGGTTCACCGTGCAAACCTCTGACCTTATCAAACAAAAAAATTTCTGAAAGGTCCGAAATAAGGGAAAGAATAAATCAATATTCTCTCTACCTAAATGTGTAGAAATTAGGACTAGCAACTTCAATAGTCAACTTATTCCTACATCCTAAAGATATCTTTGAGTGACATCTTCTAATGATATCTTTTAAAGACATCTTCTAATAACATCTTCAAATAACGCACGACTAAAACAACCAGTATGCACACTAATGCACACCACAAAACTACTACACAAATTCTTAACCACATGCTTCAATTATCAAACAAAATCATCAAACAAAATGAGCTACAAAAGGGCAGTCTCCATTTAGTATTAGTTAAACGATACTAAATCAAAAATCGGAACAAAACGAAGCAAACAACTATTGTTTTGCTTAAAATCAAAGAAATGACTAGACTGGAACTAATCGTCAGGATCATCATTCTCATCTGGATATGATGCTTCAACGGGTTTCAAGTCCTTAACATGCCATTTTCCGGCTTTTGTTCCATCCTCATTCTCTAATTCATACACTAAATTGGAATGTTTTTTACGAACTTTACTCAAAATGAACTTTGGAGCTAACTTAGCGGAGAATTTATCACTTGCACTCGAAAGTACCTTATTAGTTCTCCAAACGCTTTCTCCGACTTGGAATGAAATGTCTCTTCTTCTAAGATTGTAGCGTTTACTCGAACGCTGATAAGCTACATGTAAATTTTCACGGACATTCCCAAAAATATCAAACAAAGGTTGACGATCCAAAACATAAGGTCTACTACTTGAAACAACATCTACATCCTCACCGGGTTTAAAATTGTTACTATAAGCTTTTCCACTTAAGGGTATCTGACGACCAAAGACTAAAAAATTTGGAGAATAGTTGGTGGATTCGTGTTTTGCTGAATTAATTGCGTACTGAATTTTTGATATCTCATTATCCCAGGTATCATGTTCTTCTACGTAAGAACGAATGGCAGTACCAACTGTCTTATTAATTCTTTCCACAAAATTGCATTGAGGAGCATAAACAGCATTGTACCAAATCTTTTGGATTTCGTACCTTGCACACAAAGCTTTAAAAACACGTCCAACCAATTGTGGACCATTATCACAAATAACAAATTGTGGTACTCCGTATACAAGAAACACTTTTTCTTCCAAAAACTTTTCTATCAAATGTGCCGTGGCACTGCGCAAAGGTTGTAAAATCGAATACTTCGAGAACCAGTCACCAACAACTAAAAGCCATTTTCCTGCTTTTGAATCATCAATAAAAAACTAATCACGACGATAGCTAACAAAAAAATCAGTGTTCAGGTACACTCTCACCCTACTACCAACCGAACTGTCGAAACAACTACAATGCTTCACAACGCCTAAATTTGCTAGAGTGACAAACCTTCTACGAGTCTCACCTAGACTAACAATACAAAAATTACATCAACTCAAAAAAAATATGATGCAAAAATTCTAGAGCGCCTAACTCACTTCGAGTCTCGTCTAGACTTACGTAATGCTGAGCGACCAACTCTTCCCGAGTCTCGTCTAGACTAACATACTGCTCAGCGACCAACCACGACGACAAGTTCCGCCTAGACTAAATTGCGTTGCAATGTTGATCTAAATAAAAATCTGCTAACAAAATCGAAAACGTGCTTATGCACAAGAGCAAGTCTCAAATGACATAACGACAGCTCACTCCAATGTACCCTCAAAATAGAATTCGTAGTCTTATCATCAAATTCGGACAAAAATGTTCTTTATTGACTCAAACAAATTAAACTCCAGGCTTATCAGCTTCTTTAACTAACAGTCTTCCTAAAAATTTTCTTTTCTCCAACACTGGTCTCTCACTCACTACTCCTCTGATTTTCAGTTCATACTCCAGTTCCTCTTTAAGTAGACAAACAATTTGGAATTTTTCCGACATGATTGCTATAGCCTAATATTTTAATGAAATCAAACTGATAAATCTAAATGATTTGAACCTTACAAAAATTGTCAAAGCAAATTCGGGGAACTAAAGGTAAAAGTCAAAAAGTGTATTTGGTAAAATAAATTTTTGCCAAAACAATATCAAAAAAATTATATTGGGTCAAAACAGAATGAAAGTTAAAAATAAATTTGACTAAGGTAATTAATTGACTGAATGGGGGTTAACGTTTCAACCAAACTTTTAAACAAACAAATCTTAATGTCAAATAAACTTTGAGCAAACAAATTTCGAGGCAAAACAATTTTTAAACAAACAAATTTTGAAGCAAAATAACTTTGAACAGACTAATTTCGAAGCAAAATAATTTTTGAACAAACAAATTTCGAAGCAAAATAATTTTTGAACAAACTAATTTCGAAGCAAAATAATTTTTGAACAAACAATTTTCGAAGCCTAGACGTTGGGCGTCAGTGCAACGTATTTTTCTTAAAACACTTAGTCCCACTCATGGGCGCTAGTGAAACGAAGTCTTCCGACATAACTAGGGGTCTATTCCTTGGGTAGAGCTATGAGAAATGGGGGGGTAAGTCGAAATCTGTTTGTAGGTCAAACTTAATCTAAAACAAATAGGCGCCACCAAGTCCGGACTTATTCAGGATAATGGCATGGCATATTTCTAAGGGCGGACGTGGAGACCCAAAGAAAAAAAGATCGCCTTTGATGACAAAAACCTGTCTTAATAAAATAAGACGCTGTTCCTGTAAGAAATTATAATAGTTAGATTAATAAAAAAAGTAGAACACTATTTGTGTCCTGCAAATATACATAAAGAAGTAGTAAAAAGATATTTTCAATATAAAGTTGGCATCAAAATTCTACTCTTAAGGATGTTAGCTTTCTGTGGTTAGGTTTGATCATATTTGATCAAAATAAAAAACTTTAATCTTGAACCAATTGTTTACTAAAAAGAATCTCTTTTAAAATAAAAATGAATTGCTACAAAAATTTAATTAATAACTGAGTTACTTCGTGAATTTTAACTTCAGGTTTATCTAAGTTATTCATAATCAAACATTTTACAGTATATTGTAAACTTGTTACAAAAAAAACTCCGACCCGTGCAGATCTGTTCAGGCAGGTTACATCTAAAAATGTTACTACTCAAGTTTTTCCTTTTTAAATTACATGTGCTAGTTTTAGTTTCTAAAAAAAAGCAGATCACAAAAATACTCTTGTTTACATAACTTGTGCTAAAGCTGTTCGAAGTATTTGATTTCAAGAATACATCTGTCAGCAGTATACTACAGAAAAATAAGTGACGTCAGTAACACCTGTTGTTGTTACTAACGATTCATAATGAACCACGCGTGTTGTTTCTCAAAACATCAAATCAGTGAATTTTAATTTCGACACTGGAAATCCAGCTCAGCAATCGTTGAAACTTTTATAATATTCATGCTTTTACACATTAGAACAAATTAACGTGTTTCTAGTGTGAAACACCAAAAAAGTACTTAAAGCTAACTACGAACCAAAAACTGCATTTCTCGCCTTGATGAGGTACTTGTTATTTCATGCAAAGATTACTGCGTGTAGTGTGAACCAAGTTCATACTAAACAACTTCTACCAAATGAAGTTGTTCCACGTGTAGAATCAAAAACGGTCACGATACATTCGGCAGCTGCTGCAGTCTGGATGTTGAATCACGCTGCCTCACCAAAGTAGCATCCTTACGTTGTATAACAAAGTGGTCTTCATAAAATGGGTTAAGTTTCCTATTTTCAAAGTTGCATTGTTAATTGTAGCATTCTTCTCGTCGCGCTAAATAAATTATCTCAAATTAAACAAGTTAATAACCTTCATACGATACCAACCGCTATTCAAAGATGTGTCCCGACTCCTCAAAGTTGATACGCAAATTGCCGGCCTGCAATCTTTGGTACATCTTATCGCTTCTTCCACGTATGGCCGACTGATTACTCAACTAGCTCGGGCGACCGAGGCGTTCGAGGAGGGGACTGTCAAACCGAAACGCGCCTGCGAATAGCTGTAGAAGACACAGATATTTAACCACAAATAGAATACCAAAGGACGATGCTGCTTTAACGTATTACTTTAGTTGTTGAATGTATTTTACTATTATTTTAATAAAATTGTTTTATTATTCTCGCACCTTTATGAAGGGATTTATTAATCAAAAATAAAATTGTTATAATCTTTATTGTACTATGTTACAATTTTTCTTTTTGGGAAAATTTGTATGCTTCACAGCTAAATTCTAGACTACTCTAAGCGATAGATAGCAACGGAACGGGTGTGGGGTTTGTTTTCAAAGATGTGTTAATGAGCACCACTACATTTAGTAAAAAAAAAGGGAAATGTAGAATCCAAAAAAAGAAGAAATTGATACTAATATGAATAATTAAGTACAACGATGAGATACTTGAAAGAAATCATAAGTTTAAAAATAAGACACATAAGGCAGCTATTTGCTTCTCCACCGTAGTTCAAAATCAAAGCAATATTATAAAGTAATTATTACTTTGCACATCATAACTCAATCAAGTAGTTTTAGAATATTTTATTTTTTTAATTGCCGTGAAACCTTTCTTATGTAGGAATTCGATTCTTATTTAAGAAAAGAATTGTAAATACATAACACATATATTTAATCGAAGCGGTTTATTTCACCAAATATATAAAATGAAAACATATAATAAAATAATTAGCGCTACTTTCGTGCTAACATAAATAACTAAAGCGCGGCATGCATCTGCCCTCTCATAACATAAAATCACCTAACCTCTGTATCTCTGTTCTAGTGTTACCAACAGACAACTAAAATACATATACAGAGTAAGTCAATAATAATCGTCTACACTTATAATAAAAGGAGATGAGAATTTCATTTAGATCGTATAATGTAAAGCAAAAATATTTCCGTTACAAAGTGGCAATTTATAGACTGATATTTCATAATAAATTCTGTATTGTTAGCATTAAAAAATGTAATTATTCTTATTATTTTAGATCTTAAAGAATAAAAGAAATCTGAACCGTAATGTTTGGTTCTAAATGTATAGATCTTAAATATTTCACAATTACAAAAAAAATTCATAGCGTTACCAAAACTAGATGTATATAAAAGTAAAAATATGTTTAAATTTGTAAACAAAATTAGATATGTAAATAATAGATGTTCTGAGTATTAATATAAATCCAGTCTTCTTTCTGCGTATTCAGAGAGCGACAATAACAAGTTGCTTGTAAGATATTATAACAAGAGAAAGTTAACAACATTGTTTGTCATGTTAGATATTAAACAGTACAGATTGTGCAGTTTAAAATAATACTACCTGCATTATCAACCAGAACCATATGTCCATTATGTACCATAACGAAATAAACAAGGTAAAGTGAACTTTGGACTGCTAGCGTGTCCCAGCTTTATCTTCGAATGTAAATAAGGGGTGCCCAATTTAATTAATCCAAATTATTTGACAATCCGGACTAATTATTGAAAATTACCAACATTTTCTTTAGATGTAAGTATTTTAACAATTCTTCAAAGCCAAACCAACAAAACACGTGTCTGCATTCTAGACGACTTTAAGATCAGATCCCAAGTTTTAATATTACTTCCATGTTATTTCAACATTATTTAGATGTTACTTGAATATTACATTAAATGCCATTTCAAATGCACTGTTGAAAGAAACTAGAATTAATGGCATGAATCTATTTTAGCAATACAAACCATTGTTAATTAATTTTAAAGACTGTCAATGGAATAGCTTCACGACCTTGTCAACACTACTCAATCGCCATTCTCAAGTTGCAGGTCGCCAAACGACCCATTTTGCTTCTTTGAAGGACAACCTTTGACTGTTTTTTTGTTGAAGGACTAATTGTACTAGTCAACACAGATGGTTATTTTTATTGGTGTTTTGTTAAACGATTTCTACTAGTTTGTGAAGGTCCATGGTAGATGGCTGCATTATATCATCAAGTAATATATAATAAACGAATAAATATGTTTGTTTACTTTATATCTAAACCAATTATTTAAATAAACATATAGAAATATTAAGGGCTGTTCTAAATGGGAACTAAGTGATTCTTTGAGGTATGTAATATCTATGAATTTTGGTTTTAATAAGCATAGGTGTGGGTACTCAATGCATATTTTGTTTTATATTCTGGGTTGCCTAAATTTAACAGTATGCATTATTGCATACAACAATTGAGGCCATCCTTTCTCTAATGAGAGGTGCCCAAAGAAAATTGTGCATTGTGGAGCAATACAGGTTTCTGTATATAATTTTTTAATTATGGCATATACAGACATAAGGAAAAAATCTTATACTGTCAGATATGATTAACAAAAATACAAAACATAATTGGAAGTTGGGTTGATATCGTAGGGTTGCATATGCAATTTAAATTTGTCCATTTTTCCAATCGAATTACCCATTGCGATGGTTCAATTGGTTAGCGTGTTCAGTACCAATAGGAAGGTTAAGGGTTGGAATACTGTCTGTGATATATATTTTTGCTTTAAACTACTAGCTCAATCTGAAATAATCATTTAAACTTTGCATAAAAGCTTAAGTTATAATTTCATCTTATTAATATTGTAGTATTAAGAATCATTGTACCATGCTTTAATCCATTTAAAGATGGCAAATGTACTTGTGAATGATTGTTTACCAATTGTGCTCTGAAATACCGTAATATAATATTGTAATGGATTCTCTTGAAGCATTCTAGTTTTCCAAACCCTGAAAAGTTTCATAAAATTACTAATAAGATACTACAATTTTTGTATCCGCCTTGTATAGTTGTATTATTCTATTTATTTAAAATTTTATCTAAGTGAAATAAATAAAACCAAACACATTCAGTTTGAATTTTATTTCTCGTTAACGTATACAGGAATCACATCTAATAAAAATTCAAATAAATCAGTTTACGTTTGTTGAAAGTCGAATATAATCCCACTGTATCTTTTGTTTGCGTCCAACAATGCGCAACGCTACAATTTCTACAACAAGTTATTTAGGCCCCTCTTGGTCAGTCACTGATAGAATTTCGTGCAGTTAAGATGTGGAAAGTTTTGAATATTGGCGAACTTTGCATCGCATTTGATCAACATTAATTTCCAACACGTGCCTTTATCTGTTCGATTCAACAATGGTTCCTATTGTTAAATTTAGAAACTAATGTACAAACAAGTCTAGAAACAAATTTAGAAAGTAATGTAGAAACTAATTTAACAACTAATTTAGAAACAAATTTAAAAACAAATTCAAATCTCGTTTTGTTTTATGTAAAATTTCGATAATTATGTGAACAAAACGAGTTTGTTCATTTTGATATTAATTTTAAGATACAAGATCTAGAACGTCGTGTTATACTGTTATTGGAAGATGGAATAAGTTTAGCTACTCTCAAAGTTCACCCGTTGTTTGGTTAACTACCATCTGGGATAAACCAGTGTTTCAAGAGGAAATTTACAGGCCATTTTGGCGTTTGTGTTCCAAGGCCGTTCGATATTGGATGTTGTTGGTAATTATAAAAGTGACTTTTGTTATCGGTCGGTAAGTCAATTTTTTATTGTTTGACAAGCTGTTGTTTGTTTCGCTGCTGTATAATTTTCAAACCTCAAATCACCTCTGAAACTATAAGTATATTAGACAATTTATTAGTAAATATTGTTTCCAATACTAAATTTTTAGGCTTAACTATCGACCATGGTTTAACTTGGTCAGATCATATAGCCTAGCTTGCCGCTAACTTAGCATTAGCGTGTTATGTATTGAAAACTATATCCATCGAACTAGCAGTTGATTCTGCCCTTAAAGTTTATTATGCCTTGTTTGAATCCAGGCTGCGGTACGGTATACCCTTTTGGGGATATACCATACTAGAAATGATGTCTCTCATCTTCAAACTGCAAAAACGAGCTATCCGTATTATTTGCCATAAACCAAGAGATGAACACTGCATGCCGCTCTTTAAACGACTAAAAGTTCTCACATATGCTTCCCTATTCATTTTTGATACGTTGCTGCTCTTTTGTAAAAACATCCTTAAATATAATAGTGCCAACACTAATTCTTCACACAATACAAGAGATATCTACAAAATTACACCTACTTCACCCGGGCTTATAAATCAATACTTTTTATGGCACCAACTCTCTATAATAAACTTCCTGACAGCATTAAACACTCTAAGAGTACTCATAATTTTAAATCGTCGCTACTAGCTTTGCTGCGTGACCGGTGTTATTACGCGGTGGAGTTTTTGAATGATGAGTCTGTCAAGTAGACCTATTATGACAGGTACTTTTTAATCATTACTGTTGGTTAATTTCTATTGGTTGTGACTATAATATATTTCATTGTATTTATTTTAAGACTTTTAACACTATGTCGTACACTATATGTTATATTGCTTGTTAAATTGTTTGTCTCTGCCACTATCATGTATATATGGGTTCAAATAAATCAAATCAAATCAAATTACTTACCTCCTGTGGAACCGTAATTTGTTGAAGATGACAGGTCGTTATGTTATTTTTGTTAAAAATTTAAATGTTAATATTTTTCTTGAAATTGAAATCTAACACATATGTGTTATTTATACCTTATTGTCCATAATACAATTAGTTGTTTTGAACAAGAATTATAAAGTGAATTACACTTTATTTATAAATTTTACTTGATGAATATAGAACATAAAACTTTATAAATCAATATCAGATTTGGTATTGGTATTAACCTAGATAAAGTAATACTTATTGTCAATGAAATAACTAGTTGCCTATGAAATTGATCTTGTAACATGCCTTTTTGCATATATTTTAGCATGTTACATTTGTGCTTGGCACTATTAGCATATAAATGCTTATATCTACATTTAAATATAAAATTACTCTCTTTATTATATAATAATATTTTCTATAAGAATTTATCTCGCACAATCCTGGATTATTAGTTTTAATTCACAAGTTCCTAATTTGTTAAATAAGTACAAATAATTATATCTATATGAAATTTTTCTATTGGTTATTTCTGAAGTGTTTATTCTAAAAGCACAACTGGTGTGGTTCTAAGTCTGTATTATAATTATATCTATATGAAATTTTCCTATTGGTTATTTCTGAAGTGTTTATTCCAAAAGCACAACTGGTGTGTTATTCTGTATTATTGAGAATAATCGCTAGAGATCGTCCATCCCGAAGATGGCCGAAAATAATTTATTTGAAATGTCAAATTTTCATTTCTCTTGTGATATCTGATTGCTTATCTGGCACTGTTGAGCATTTTTGATTTAAACTTCTACCTTGCCTCATGTGTTTACCTGGTATGTAAATTTTCTAATCATAAATCCTAAATTAACATTTAAATATAATTCTAGATGTGTTGTATAATGGATGAAGAAGTTCTTTATTCGTTAAGCCTATCAAATATTTATACTGATGGTAAGATATTAATGGATTTAATTTTCCTCTGCACCTCGTGTTAGATTTTCACTTTTGTAACACAACTGAATTTTCTAGGGTGCTCCGGTAACATATGCTGCTCCGGTTACCGATGTCACGGCGACGTGTTTCTCTCATTCAGATTTTTTACATGGAAAAGTTGCTCGTGCAATTTGCACAACCAGATGATGTAAAATAAATACTCATCACAAGAATTTTATATTTTGTTTCCTTCTACCTTACATATTGCTGCTCAGTTATTATCTTATTGAAAAATATCTACAAGTTTAATTTTATGGAACAGAAGTCTGTTAAAGACAACATTTGAAGTCGACCACATGTTGTTTTGTACCTACTCTAGGAGATCCTCCAACGCAGGATGTCTCAGTTTCCTGGATATTAAAGGATTCCTATAAATTAAGTAACTTAGTATTAGTTTAGTTACTGATACTACAGGTATGGAGATTAAAACTTTTACCTTACCGTTTTTCTGTTAAAATAAAGAGGCCTAACCTCTATTTAAATTTGTCTTTGTCGCTACAAATATTTTGTTTTGATTATTAATTACATTTTACTTATCTTAAAGTTTTGATAATTAATTACATTTTACTTATCTTAAATGATTTCAAATATAATTCTCTAATACATAACCTAAAAATATATAAACATTCGAAACTTCATGAAGCTTGTTATGGTGAAAAGGTTTATTACTTGAACTTTCATTTCATGTGAATTTGTTACATGACATTATTACAATTATGATCACTTTTTGATTTACTCTCGCATTAAGTAAAATTTTGAGTTTCTAAACAGAGATAATTTATTTTGATTTCTCTATAGAAATTTTCTCGTGTACTTTTTTTAAATATATGAATTATTTAATGTTAAAAATATATAGCGATGTCTAAATGTTAATGACACAAGCGTATATCTTATACATGCCTTTGGGAATTGTAATAACTGAGTATTAATATACATATTTAGTCAAATTTCTCTTATCGTGTTTTAACTTTTGTTTCTCCAAGTTATTTTACAGTTTTGTAAACAAGTGTCTTGATACTTAAATTTTAACATTAAGATATTCTCTAAACATTCCCCTTACCCTGTGATTTCAAGTCTCATGCAGCCTCCGAAACCATAAAGGTCGATGCAAGCTGTGCCGAAGTATTTCTTATACTTCGTCGTGCAATTACTCTTTTTATAAAGTTGAGAAAAGTGTAAGGTGCAATCTGTTGGTTCTTTATTAAGTTTACAAAAATTATTCAAATATCCTACTGTTCAAAATAATTGAATGTTTTCTGTAAATATTTATTATTCATATATGAGCATAATATTTGTTTTCAATACATGTATAAAATTGGTTATATCAAACTTTTTGTTTCTGATAACATTTTAGAACCTTCTATTAAAAGAAAGAATTTGTTCTTACTCAGCGATTAATTTTAGAACTCATTTATGCTACAAACTGAGTGAAATATGTACATTCGCCAAGTAGTGTGATGGTGTGAGTTCTAACTCTAATCGAAATCTAAGCTTCATATTTTTAATACTTTTAGTCATATTTTTAAGAGACGCAATCTGCTGTTTTATATTATTTATTTAACCCCATGTTTTCTTTCAGGTATAGAGTTTGTACTAATTTAAGGTCGTCTTCATGGTTTTAAAACGTAATTTGTTTGTTGAAGCTTTTACACTTTTATTCGACGATATTTGCTAGTTGTTCATTTTTTTATGTGTAGTGGCGCCATGGCTTATCTGTTATTTATTAGACGAATTCCCTAATAGTCTCATCCCGCTGAAATAGAGGTCAGAGTTAGTCCGGATGTCTTCCAAAAGTCAGTTACCATCTATGGATACAAACTTCATCTTACGTTTTACTTTTGTGAGAAGTTGGCATAGTGTTAGGTACCATACTCCCTTTTACACAATCAGCTAACGCAACAACACCTAGAGATAAATATAATGTTATATTCTAATGGTCTAGTATTTCCAATACAAGTCTAATAATTATATATATATATATATATATATATATATATATAAAGTAAGATGTATCTGTAAACAAACTCTTATTAAAATTATAAGTGCCATTGACAAATAAAAATCGGGCTGGTAGTTATATAGCCATTAACAAAACATTAGCTTTATTACTTCACAGGGGAGGAAACATCCACTGACCAATGGTTTCGGCTTGTTAGCCTCATCAGAGTGGAATAGTTCCCAAGAACCCTATGAAGTAATCGAAGCTATTATAATGATATAATTTCGAAACAATCACTGTACTATGGCAAAAGTAAATAAAACCGCCATCGGGTGATAAAACACCAACACTACTAAAGTGTGGAAGTACAGAATTGAACCGAAACTACATAATAAATTTTATAGATGACTATAAAAGTACGTCTGGCCTTTTGAGATTTGCGGAATGTTACAGCAAAATTTATTTGCAAACGTAACAAACCTTCTCGTGGCGACACCCAGGTTTATGCCCCAAAGGCAATTCAAATAAACAAAGACAAGTTATTTGCAGTCCGCAATAAGAAAATTGATATAAAGTAAGATGTATCTGTAAACAAACTCTTATGAAAATAATAAGAGCCATTGACAAATACAAATTCTGTACTTCCACACTTTAGTAGTGTTGGTGTTTTATCACCCGATGGCGGTTTTATTTACTTTTGCCATAGTACAGTGAGTGTTTCGAAATTATATCATTATAATAGCTTCGATTACTTCATAGGGTTCTTGGGAACTATTTCACTCTGATGAGGCTAACAAGCCGAAACCATTGGTCAGTGGATGTTTCCTCCCCTGTGAAGTAATAAAGCTAATGTTTTGTTAATGGCTATATAACTACCAGCCCGATTTGTATTTGTCAATGGCTCTTATTGTTTTCATAAGAGTTTGTTTACAGATACATCTTACTTTATATTAATTTTCTTATTGCAGACTGCAAATAACTTGTCTTCATATATATATATATATATATATATATATATATATATATATATATATACGTACCTCACATATCATACGAAGCCCGCTATGTACTACAGACTAGACGAAGCCCGGGTGCAGGGGTGTGGTAAAATAATTTAATTTTTACTCAGGCACATCCTTTCAGAATAAATGTGTATAATTATTACAACTAACCACCTATACGAAGCCCGCCAATGTTGCCATTTAAAAAGGGATTATTTCTCCTGCTGGAGATCCTTATTTACTTTACATTTCAGATTTGTATTATTTATTAGGGTGTTGGCTCTACAACTATGTTGTGGAAAATATTATAAGAGGTCTGGTGATTAAAATTGTATATGCTGTATGTATTTAAAATTACATTTACTGTCGACTTTATAAAAGTGTAAAGAAAGAAAGGCCTGTAACTGAATACCGTTTCACTAATCAAGCCGATCACCTGTTCGTCTCCTTGTATTTTAATGCCCTTAAATGTACGCTATTTCTAAACTGCATTGCTTATTTTAATCAAGTGAATTTAAAAGTATATTATGTTGAAGGTGATAAACCTAAAACCACGGATATGTTAAAATTACAACAATAGATCCAAAAGCTTAAACTAAGCACTAAGTGAATTCGTTTTTCTAGTTTATCACAGATCAATCAACTCAATTCTAGTTCTTTTAAGTTTATTCTCATATTCGTACTCTAAAGTTTTTAATTCGGTCTTTTGTCCAGTATCTTGGATATTTAGACTTCAGAGAAACCGTTTCTGTTATCACACTGAAAGTGCGGGAATACAAAATTCAATTTCTTTGGCCATTTCTAAATTTGGCAGGGTAATCGTGGAAAAAGATGTTACAGTTAAAATTGCAATTTTTAAAATTCCATATCTAATGGTCATATTCGTCTTCCGAACGAGGCATCTGTTATTATTTGCTTTAACACTAACCCAAGTTTTAATACTGTTGAATGAATTTCCGTATATTTTGTATAGATTCTAGATATTGTTCCAACACACTCTTCAAATTTCCAGTTTGGCATTAAGTAACAAAAGTTTAGAAACGGAACCAAATGTTATGTTTTTAATGTCGTGAGTATTAATATAGTTCCGCTTGCAATTTTTGCCGGCATTGTTAAAAATAACTATAACTTAAAATCAGTTGATAATTTTAATGTCAGTCTAGATTTTTAAATAACCAAGATCGTAGTGGTTCTGTGTGATATTGCTATGACTATAATGTTTATCCACATTTCTGTACATCGAATCTTAAAATGGTTTAAAAGTCTTTTGTAAGAGTTAGGGTGCAAAGAACACTAGGGTATTAGTTGATAAAGCAGTGACTTTGGATAAAAGTCTGCTATATATTAGCTTTCCTATTTAACATAATGTTTCCCATCTATAAATCTAATATCTCCAGTTTGCGAGAGGGAGAGAAGGTGGTTTTTTGATTCTATAAAATGTTTAAATTTTAAGTAAGGTTCTCATCTAAATTAATAACCCTAAGTTCAAGCTAATTTTTTTTATAACTTTCTATGGTTTTGTAGACGCACACTAGAACTAATGCAATTCCAGATCACTTCTAAAATTGTTGACCTTTTATAAAAAATTTTACTGAATAATTTGTGGTTCAGTTAGAACGAGGTTTACAAAAAACTTGCGTCTTAATAACTGCGTTTGATGACATGAGTTACAAAATATTAAGTGTTAATATAAATTGTTACGTTCAAAACTGTGCAAGCTATTTTTTCTGGATGAATATTAATTCATACCACCTCTATTTAAAACGCCCTAAAATTTTTAAACAAATTATAAAAATAATCGATCAACAAGCTCGATTTCCTTCCACTTGAAGTTAGTGCTATTTTATAAAGTTTTATCAAGAATTTACTCTATTATATTTTGCCTGCTAATATCAAACATCTGCTTAGCAACTTTAGGTTACAAAGTCGCTGCAATATGTTCCACCACCTGCAGTGATTGCGTTTTAACAACAGCTGTACATACATTCATGGCTTTCTTTTAAAAGATTAGGTGGCCTTAACGACCCGCCTAGTAAATGAACACTTGGAAGAGGTTTGCTATCTATACCAAGTTTATACTTCCATCAAGTTCCCTTGCAACTGTGCAGATGTGAAAAAACAGTAAGATTGTCCCCCCTTTGTTAACAATTCTTTGTAATCGTTATTCCTTGTTTCCAAGCTGTTACAGCTGATATTTTTGTAGCTGCTGTGTGAGAATTCTTCACACTTGATCCTTTGGCGATATTTCTAAAAGCCAAACACCTTGCCCATACGTAGTTTTTTTCTAATAAAAACAGACCGTGCTTTGAAAACAAGACATTCAATACAGCATCCTTTTAGCATAAAAACGTGATGCGTGTTGCGGGATTAAAATGCTTTCTGTGCTAGTATAAGTTAAGTTGGTGGTTCCAGCCCCCAGTGGTAGATAAATGCGGCCGTATTTCCTCATTCTAACATGGTACCAGAAAGAAGCCGATAGATCAAGGTACAGTCAATTTTTCTGTTTGCTTTATTTGTGTTGCTGTTTTGGAAGATAGATATTTCTTTATTTGGGTTGATTTTGCACTAAATTGCAGACTATACGTTACAAACTACACGCTCACAACACGAACGATTATGTGACAGTGTTATTTATTTAATTCTTGTACATATTTAGGGCTGAGCATGTTCTAAGTATTCGTGTATTTAGAAGTAAGATTTTATTCCTGATATTTTAAAATGTTTAGGTTTATACTGTACTATATGTAAATTGACGCTTTGTGTACATCACCTTATACCGAACTACTACGTAAATGTATTTTTGACTCTTGTAAATAGTCTTTCAGGACTGGATGTGTGTTGGTAATATAGTTTTTACTGAGGTTTCCAATTTGTGCTTTTTGTATCACCCACCTCACTCTACGACGTTTTTGAGCTAGTCCGAAATCTAATTATTTTGTATTTTGATTTTAACATTCTGTCCCTGTTTTTTTGCAGTATTCGGTGTAGGCGATTCCTTTTATTTATTTTACTGCTTTCTTTTTTATCTACATAGAATACTGTACCAAAATATAAAACAAAAACTAACTTATCTGGATTGAAAAAGAAATTTTAACTATACAAGTTAAACTTCAATTTAAAATATATAAATAACATACAATAATCGTGAACTGACATAGGTCAGATCACCAAATACGCCATTTAAATGTGCTTGATACTTTACTTTTTTGGAGAAAGTTTAAAACATACAGTAAATATAAGAGATCAGCACTTGCCAGTTGACATGCCCAAACCATGCCGAAAGTTAAACAATGCATGACAGCTGGTTTGACAGGAAAAGCACATTAACATGCTTTAGAATATAAATTTTATGAAGTTCTATCATATATTGTAGTAATAATCGAAGGATTTTTTAGTTCATATAAATTTTTTACCTTAGTTTAGGCATAATTGACATTTACGCCATTAAAACGCCCGTGCGGAATTTTACTTGACTAGGACTGCTGTGAAGCAGCACGTAAATTGTTTATTAATAGGAATTGATTAAAAACTCATTCATTAAAATGAGCGATTTTCTTTCGGAGCGAGGACTGCAAATGTCGAGGCTCCGTAACTTTCTTACATCCCACTGTATATGTACATTATTTTATTTCCGTCTGTGTGTCATTAAAATTCGCATTACATTTTGAAACCCGTCGAAGGGCGGTAAATCTAATTTACCAACCTAATATGAAGACGGGAAATTGGATTTACAGGTTAGAAAGGTGAAAAAATTATTTAGTTTAGGCTTGGACACGTTATCGTGGGTTTGTAACCATGGTTTCTGATTAGTAATCAATCATTTGCTTTCCTATGGAAGTAAATAAGAATATAAATTTTACCTCGTTGTAATTTAGTCATAACACCTAGGCTACGAGCTATGTAAACGTATTTATAACAACCAGGGCGAAATGGAGGACGTAATGGTTTCATAACGCCCGCTCATTATGCCCTCAGAAACAAATCAATTTTTTAGCTATTTATGCACCAAGTGTGTTATTAAGTTTTCTCATAGCTCTGTTTAGATTTAATGGCTACCAAACTTTCAGTTGCGTTTAGAGCTTGCTTTGCAATTATTGCTGGTAACTCTTGATATAATGAAAATGCAGCATCTTAAAACACTTGTACAAATTACTGTTCAGTTGTTGAAGATTTTTTTGAATAATTGCAAATACACTTCACAATAAATTTATCTCAAAAGTCAAGAATGTGTATCGAATTTTTACTGCTACAACAAATGTTAAAATATAAACTTTTAATGCTATATTTTGCGTGCACACCAGTTGTAGCTTTAAAATGTAATCTGTTAATTAAGAAATAAGTATTTGCCTGCAACACACATTAATCTGAACATCAGAAGGTTGCCAGACTTACGGGCTTCTTATAATGCATCAAACATATTTGGCTCGTAAAGACTGTACAGTATATACAGTGTATATACGGCAGAACTAACGCGCCCTCTTAAGGACAATGTCATCAACTAAAGGTGTATAAGTTGCGATACTATACAGACTTACGAAGCCCCGGTAAATTTTGTAGAAACGCTATTTATGGCCATATCTATCGAAATAAAATTTCATACACACAAATTTTTAGGAAGCCCGTTTTGGGCTTCGTAAAACTACAGAGGGCTTCGTATCATCTGCGGACTATGTCATTTAAGGCTTTGTATAGGACGTTAGTACGTGTATATGTATATATATATATATATATATATATATATATATATATATATATATATATATATATACGTACCTCACATATCATACGAAGCCCGGGTCGAGGGGAGTGGTAGAATAATTTAATTTTTACTCTGGTACATCATTTCAGGGTATATTAGAATAAATGTGTATAATTATTACAACTAAACACCTTTATGAAGACCGCCAATGTTGCCATTTAAAAAAGCTTATTTCTCCTGCTGGTGATCCTCATTTACTTTATATTTCAGACTTGTGTTATTTATTGGGGTGTTGGTTCTACAACCATGTTGTGGAAAATGTTATAAAAGAAGCTGGTGATTAAAGTTGTATATGCTATATGTATTTAAAATTATGTTTAGTGTCAACTTTTTATAGATGTAAAGATATAGCTTTGTAACTTAATACTGTTTTGCTAATCGAAACCGAACACCTGTTCCTCTGCTTGTATTTTGATATTTTTAAACAGCCTTCCTTATTTTAATCAAGTGAATTTAAAAGTATATTATGTTGAAGGTGATTAACCTAAAACAACGAATATGTTAAAATTCAACAAGAGATCCAAAAGCTCAAACTAAGCACTAAGTGAATTCGATTTTCTAGTTTATCACAGGTTAATCAACTAAATTCTAGTTTTTTTAAGCTCATTCGTATATTCGTACTCAAAGTTTTTAATTCGGTCTTTCGCCCAGTATCTTGGATATTTAGACTTTACACAGACCGTTTCAGTTATGACACTGAAAGAGATGCTACAGTTAAAGTTACAATTTCGAAAATTTCATATCTAAAGGTCATGTTCGTCTTCCGAATGAGGCATCTGCTTATATTTGCTTTAATACTAAACCAAGTTTTAATGCTGTTGAATGAATTTTGCTATATTTTGTACAGATTCTAGATATTGTTCCAATACAATCTTTAAATTTCCAGCTTGGTATCACGTAACAAAAGTATAGAAACGGAACCAAACGTTTCGTTTTAATGTTGTGAATATCTTTTATACCTATATGACATAAATATAGTTCTACCTGCAATTTTTGCCAGCATTATTAAAAATAATTACAATTTTAAATCAGTTGATAATAATTTTAATGTCAGTCTAGATTTTAAAATAACTAAGATGGTGGTGGTTCTATGTGATGTTGCTATGGCTATAATGTATATCCACATTTCTGTTTATGGAATCCTGAAATGGATTAAAAGTTTTTTGTAAGAGTTAGTGTGCAAAGAAGACTAGAGTATTAGTAGATAAAGCAGACTTTGGATAAAAGACTGTTGTATATTAACTTTCCTATTTAACATAATGTTTCCCATATATAAATAGATTATCTCCAATTTGCGAGAGGAAAAGAGGGTGGTGTTTTGATTCTATAAAATGTCTAAATTTTGGGTAAGTGCTTCATCTAAATTAATATCCCTAAGTTCAAGCTAACTTTTTGTAACTTTCTATCGTTTTGTAGACGCACACTAGAACCCATGCAATTCTAGATCACTTCTAAAATTGTTGACTTTTAAAGATTTTACCGAGTAATTTGTACTTCAGTTAGAGTGATGTCTACAAAGAGCTTACATGTTCGATGACATAAGTTACAAAATATTAAGTGTTAATATAAATGCAAAAGGAAAATCAACTTATCCCTATTGAAAATAAGAAACTTTAACTATACAAATTAACAGTTTAAAATATGAAAATAACATGCACAATCACGAACTGACTTAAGCCAGATCACACAATACACAATTCAAATGTGCTTGAAACTTTACTTTCCTGGAGGAAGTATTAAACATACAATGTACATAAAAGATCAGCATTTACGGGTGGACATGCTCAAACCACACCAAAAGTTAAACGCTGCATGGCAGCTGGTTTGACCTGAGAAGCGCATTAACATGCTTTAGAATTCAAATTTTATGAAATTCTATTATGAGTTGTAGTAATAATTTACAACATTAAAACACCCTTGCATAAGTTAAATTTACTAGGACGGCTGTGAAGCAGCACGTAAATTTTTATTAATAGCAAATGATTAAGAACTTATTCATTAATAGGTATCAATAAAATGAGCGATTTTCTTTTGGCACGGGGCTGCAAAAGTCGAGTCGCCGTAACTTCCTTACGTCCCGCAGTATATGTACATTATTTTATTTCTGTCTCTGTGCTATTAAAAATCGTATTAAATTTTGAAGCCCGCCGGTGTTAGCCGCTCAAGCGAAACAAGGGCGACTGGCAGAGCAAGGCTTCAATGTGTACTTCACCGCCCTTGGTGCTTATGGCTGTTTTTCGCCGCCCCCCCCTTGGTTATTTAAAAATTTGTGTTTGGTACGTTTGTGTTTGGATAAAAAGAACAGTCGACGTCGACATAGGTAATATCGTAAGACCTTGATAAATAGTCGGTTCGTCGAGTCTGATTGCAGAGCACTCGAAGAAAATTTATTAAAAAAAAAACAACTAAAATACAGCTAAATTGTTATTTTTTGTATTTACTTAAGGAAATAAAGCATAAAGAAAAACATTTACCGCCGAAGGGGGTAAATCTAATTTACTAACCTAATACGAAGGCGGTAAATTAGATTTGCAGATTAGACTGGCGAAAAAATTATTTAATATAGGGTTAGACACGTTACCGTGGGTTTGTAACCATGGTTTTTGAGTAGTAATCAATCATTTAATTTCCTAGCAAAGTTGTTACGTTAAATCCCTGCAAGTGATCTATTACTGCATGAATATTAAATTCAAACTATATTTATTTAAAACACCCTAAAATTTCTAAATTAAACTACCTTACACTTTTTATGTTATTTCAAATCATATATATATATATATATATATATATATATATATATATTAGCAATCAACAAGCTTGACTTCCTTTTAATTGAACTAGTACGTATTTAAACATACTGTAAAATTTCCTCATAATTCTTAGTACATCGTTAAATAAGTAGAATTTATTCTATAATAATCTCCTTTGCTTTGCATTTTCAATTTTTCAAATCTTATAAATACAGAATAAACTTTGAAGGCAGTCTGTTTCTATACAGAGCCCTTTTTCCGTAAAGGAGCCCTGTAAGTCATGTTGCTAATTAAGACACCTTCTTGTTAAGTTGTTTTACTTAGTGTTACTGTCTAGTGCAATTGTTTCATATACTATCCAATCCGTCGGTAAATGTAATACACACTTGTAGGTCCACTACGATAGTACCAGAAGTAGAGAACTACACTTCTTAAAGAACATTTATTTGGTTTTCTTCTTCTTGATGCTACTATGAAAGCTACGTTTTTGGTTGGTTGATAACCACATAAGTGATGTAGTTTTCGTACTCCTGGTTATGACACAATAAATTAGAGATTGCGTGTTAAAATTGATTTTCTTATCTCAGTGCACAAGTGATACCGTAATTATTTTCCAAGTCACATTCATATAAACCGAAGCTTATGTTGGGACGATTTTCACTTGTTTTAAAATTAATATTAGGAAATGCTAAAGTCAACAACCAGTTTATTAAATTATAAACTAGAGTAAGTTAACACTTTGTTTATATCAGTTAGGGTTACGTTATTTCTTTTAGGAAGTGCATTTCACAGAGCATGTAAAAATGCTGTACACAATTGTCTAATTTTCTTCTTGTATATACTTAGGGCTGGAAACATTGTGTAGGTATCCTTGTATGTATTATATAGATTTTAAGATTTTATACTCGAGATTGGCTTAAATGTATACAGGTTGACATTAGTTTTATGTCATTAATTTAGAAAAGGCGGTAGCGCCCAATAAGACAAACAAAAATCGTTAATTAACTTGTGGTCTAAAATGAATGGTTAAGCTAATGACGGACACACAAAAAAAATTATCTAAATTGTTATAGAGGTCTCTGCAATGTTTAGCCATGCCATGAATCAAATACACAATAATATCATTCCTTAGAGTCGACCAACAAAGTTGTGACATTATGCAAACAAAACTTATTGAAATATGATATTTGTGAACTGTAAAACGAAATAATTCATGCACCTTACCTGCTACTAAAGTCATTTAAAACTAAAGTTCTGATGATAATCACAAAAATAAAATTTCTTTATGCTGATTTGGTCGACTGTATTAGGTTTCTGATCTCGTAGTCTGAATATTCTAGCAATTCAGCAATAATTCACTTTAAGTCGATTGTACTTTTTCATTGAACATATTAAACGTTTTGCAAGCTTGTTTTTCCTGTTTGCTTTTGTTATTAGTTTCGGATGATGCAATTCCATCACCTGCTTGGATAATATACTTAAATGTAGTGTCGTGAGATAACTGTAATTATAGGGTTTTTTGTTTAGCTTATCAATATCCACCACCTCCTCAATTTCAAGACATATAACTAATGCCACCCTGTATGTTGTGTTAGACAGGGTGGCATAAGTTTTATGTCATTAATTTAAAGTGGGTGTAGAGACCGATAAGACAAACAAAAATTGTTAATACACCTGGGGTCTAAAGCAAACAATTTAGCTACAAATAGACACAAAAAGTATTAAAATTGCTTTAAAACCACTGCAATGTTGACTAGGTTACAAATAAAATATACAATTGCATCATGGTTTTTGAAATCGACCAATTAAGTTATGACCTTCAGCAAACTTAAATTAGTAAAATGGAGTGCATTTTGCTGCCAAACGAAATAGCTCCATGTACTTTAGGTGTTACTGAAAAAAGTTTAAAGGTTTTTCTAAAATTCGCATGTTTAGATAATAATCACAACAAGTAGTATTCCATAATACTGATGGGGGCTACTGTATTTGGTTTCTTACGTTTCTGATGCGTTTGTAGCAATTCAGTGTTTATGCAGAATACGATATTCTACTTTAAATTGAATGTACTTTTTTATTACATAGCTCGTAACCGGGGTTAGATGTTGTAATTGTGTGTAAGTGTTGTGTTTCACCTACGTGCTTAGGTAATACATTTAAATGCAGTGTTAAGACTTAATTGTAATTCAATATAGGTAATTGGAGTTATTGTCGCGTTAGTAGATTAATGAGTTGTGTTTGAAAATACGAAAATTCGAGAATTACACCAACAACAAACTTGCAGATACAGTGAAAATCTCAAACACTTTTTGTGAAATCACCTCATGTGGGTTCTATGATTTAGGATAGCACTTTTATACGTAAGTACTTCTTAAAAATATATAACAAAACAGCAGTCCTAAAACTTTTACTTAAGTTGACCTGGTTGGGTATTGAAAAGCGGTTCAAAAATAAAATGCCTTATAGGTTTTTGTTTTGCTAATCAATCTCTATTACCTCTTAAATTTAATAATATAAAACTAATATCGTTTTGTATACAAGTTGACGATCCTGTTTCCATTATGTTTTAACATGACGATTACGTAAATGCTCGATTTGGTCTCTGTAGATATTCCTTTTTATACTATGTTAACTAACGGTTTTATAAATAAATTTCTTACTAAGGTTTCCAATTTTTTTCTTTCTGTGTGGCCCACCCCGCTCTACGACGTTTTGAGCTAGCACAAAATCCAATTCTTTTGAATTTCTATTCTACCTTCCGTTTTGTTGCAGTATTCGGTGTGGGCGATTTCCATAATTTACCTTACTAGTTTCTTTCTTGTCTGCACGGAATACCGTAATAAAGTAAATAAAAATTTACGCCTTGTTTAACAACCATCCTAGTAAATTCAACTTACACAAGTGCGTTTTTTGTGACGTAAATGTTAATTACGCCTAAAGCAGGGCAAAAAAAATTATTTGAACTTGCAAATCCTTTGATTATTACTACAGTATATGATAATACTTCATAAAGTATGAATTCTAAAGCATGTTAATGCGCATCTACGACAATACCAGCTGGCCGTGCATTGTTTAATTTTCTGAAAAGTGGCAGAATGACTTTTTAACGAATTGTGCATAATTACCTTTCATTTGTATTTAGTCTACCATTTGATGAAATCACTTGAAAAACTTTCTTTATTAAATCAAAACTACCCCCGGCAGAGTTATAGTCCACCATTGAAGTGGTGGTAGACCATTATTTCATTAATTATAGTTGATAAATTTGCATTTGCACATGGTCTCTCACATGATAAAATCACTTTAAAAAATTTCAGATTTTACTACAATCATGATGTAATAGCCCCCGTGTCCACCACTGAAAGACCGGCAGACTTACGGCAATCTTTTTATTTTTGCCCACAGATAGTGTATACAAAATATGATGAAATGGCCGACATTTCGGTGATGCTGCCTCTTGGACTATTAGAGAAATGTGTCCTTTTGCGTAACAGGAGAGGATGCTTATTACTATAATGGAATTAATATAATGAGAATGCAGCATCTTTAAACAATTGTACAAATTACTACTCAGTTGTTGAAGATCTTTAAATAATTGCAAATATAAATCTCGAAAGTCAAGAATGTGTATGGAATTTTTACTGCTAGAACAAGTGTTAAAATATAAACTTTTAATGCTGTATTTTATTTGAACACTGATTGTGGCTTTAAAATGTAATCTGCTAATTAAGAAGTAAGTATTTGCATGAGACGTACATTAATCTGAGCAGCACAAGGAAGCCAGACTTACGGGCTTTTTAAAAGGCATCAAACATATTTGGCTCGTAAAGACTGTACAGTATATACAGTGTATATACGACAGAACTAACACGCCCCCTTAAGGACAATGCCGTCAACTAAAGGTGTATAAGTTGCGATACTTTACAGACTTATGAAGCCCAGGTAAATTTTGTAAAAATGCTATTTATGGCCATATCTATGGAAATAAGATTTAATACACACAAATTTTTAGGAAGCCCGTTTCGGGCTTTGTAAAACAGCAGAGGGCTTTTAGGGCTTCGTAAAGGACGTTAGTACGTGTGTATATATATATATATATATATATATATATATATATTTAAGATATCTCGACTGGTTCAATAATTATTTAATTTGTTTTATTATTGGGGAAAGCAGTCAAATTTGATGGATTAATAAAATACTCTTTCAATCATTCAAGCTTTCGATAAATTTATTATCTTCGTCAGGAATCTAATATATATAAAATTAATTGTTGGAATAGTAGTTTAACATTACTTACGGTTATGAGTTTTATATATACATATAACTAAGGATATCGAAAATTTTTTTTAAAATGTACAGAGTATGAAATTTTGAAAGACATTGACATGTATTAACAGTTACTGACTATGTAAAAATAATTAATTTGTGTATGAAAATTTACATATCTCAATGTGTTTATAAATTGGTATCAAATTAAAATTAAAATTATAAATAAATTTAAACTAATTTTTGAAAAATTAAAGTGAATGATTATTACTTTTAATAAGGGATATTAGATAAGAATAAATATTGTTCAAATTTTGTGTATCTGTTTTCTTGTTTAGTGTGTTGGCATTTATTGATATTGCAATCATTTCTAAAAATAAACGTTTGTGATAATTTGGTTCTCTGAAAATAATTTTAGTGTCTGTATAGTTCATGGAATGTCCTGTTTCAATTACATGAGTGGTAAGAGCACAAGAGTTAATTTTCCTCTTACAATCACTTTTGTGTGAAATTATTCTGGCTGAAAGCCATCTTCCTGTTTGTCCAACATAACAGGTTTGACAATTCTGACAAGGTATTTCATAAACTAAACCAGACTCCTGTAGTTTTTGAGTGTTATCTTTTACTTTAGAAAATATCTTATTTATAGTGAGTATAGTTTTATTGGAAATTTTTACATCTTTAAATTCTTTAAATATGTTAGATATTTTATTTGTGACGTTTTGTTATGTATGGAAGTGTGTAAAATAAAGGTTTGTGTTATGGAATTGTTATTACTATTGTTGTTTTTTATTGTTGTATTGTTTGTTGTATATTCTGATTTCGAAGAATTATTGAATAATAATTTATTTATTAATCCTGGAGGGTATGAATTTTGTATAAGTATGTTTTTTAATTGGTTTAAGTTATAGTTTTTTTGTGTAGGGTGTGATATTAGTTCAATTCTATTTTTCATTCCTAGTACTAGGTTAATTTTGGTTTTCAATGGATGATAGGAATGAAAATTTAAAAATCTTCCAGAAGACATTGGTTTTTGATACCAACTAGTAATAAGGATGTTGTTTTCTGTTCTAGTAATTAGCATATCTAAAAAAGGAATACTTTTGTTGGTTTCTGTTTCAATAGTAAATTGTATATCTGTGTTGTATGCGTTGAATAGTTGAAGTACTTCGTCACTTCTTCCTTCAGGAATACTGCAAATTAAGTCATCAACATATTTCTTGAAAAATGGAAATTGTAAATTTAGTTTAGGAATACATGTATTGAGTAGGTCATCCATAACGTATTGTGCAATTATAGGAGATATCGTAGATCCCATGGGAGTGCCTATTGTTTGTTTGTAGAAGGTATTGTTATAAGTAAAGTATGTTGTGTTAAAGATAAATTCTACTAGATTAATAAATTTGTTATAACTTAGTTTGCAGTGAGATTTAATTGTTTTCCAATGGTTTTCTATACTATCTTTTACAAGTGTAAAAGGAATGTTATTGAAGAGAGAAATAGCATCTAAACTAATCAACACATAACCTGTTGGAAGTTGGTATTCGTTTATAAAAGTCGCAAACTGAAAAGAATCTCTGACATAATAAATGTTGTCTGTGTTATATGCATTAGTAAGTATGTTGGTTATCATTTCTGCAATTTTGGAATTGGGAGCTGAAATTGATGATATTATTGGTCTAAGTGTGAGTGTGGGTTTGTGTATTTTAGGAAGTCCGTAAAATTTGGGAGCAGTAGCATTGTAAATTGTTAATTTTTTGCTTCTTCGGGGTTTTATTATTAGATTTTTTTAAATCTGATATTATTTTGTTGGATTTTTGTTGAATGGTACTTGTGGGGTCTTTGTCTAAGGGAGTGTAATATTTTTTGTTAGTAATGATGGAATTGGATAATTTTATGTAATCAGTTTTTTTTAATAAAACTGTTACATTGCCTTTGTCAGATTGAATTAAGATTAAATCTTTATTTTTTTGCATATATGTTAATGTTTTTTGGAAAAGTTGTTGTATATCAGAATTATATTTTGAATTATTATGAAGAAAGTTAGTTATAATGTTTGTAGTGCGTGCTAAAAGTATATTTTTTTTATTTTCTTCATTTGTAACTGATGCTGCTATTGCTTCCACATCAGCGAGTAATTTTGGTATGTTAATATTATTGGTTGTCGGAGGTATACTGAATTTAGGACCTAATGCTAAAAAATGTTTTATGTCATTCGGTATGTCAACGTTTGACAGATTTTTAAACCATGAATCTTGTATTTTGATATTATTCTTATCTAACTCCTTTAGTTTTTGTAACTTTCTTTGATTCGAGATTTTGATTTTGTGGAAAGTCTTATTATAATGTATTAACATTCTCTTGGAGAATTCCAGAATAACATCTTTTGGAAGAAAAGCAACGTCCACTTTTATTTTTCTTAATTGTATTTCTAAACTATTTAGATCATCATCATCATCATCATCATCATCATCATCATCACACTTAGACCAATAATATCGTCAATTTCAGCTCCCAATTCCAAAATTGCAGAAATGATAACCAACATACTTACTAATGCATATAACACAGACAACATTTATTATGTCAGAGATTCTTTTCAGTTTGCGACTTTTATAAACGAATACCAACTGCCAACAGGTTATGTGTTGATTAGTTTAGATGCTATTTCTCTCTTCAATAACATTCCTTTTGCACTTGTAAAAGATAGTATAGAAAACCATTGGGAAACAATTAAATCTCACTGCAATCTAAGTTATAACAAATTTATTAATCTAGTAGAATTTATCTTTAACACAACATACTTTACTTATAACAATACCTTCTACAAACAAACAATAGGCACTCCCATGGGATCTACGATATCTCCTATAATTGCACAATACGTTATGGATGACCTACTCAATACATGTATTCCTAAACTAAATTTACAATTTCCATTTTTCAAGAAATATGTTGATGACTTAATTTGCAGTATTCCTGAAGGAAGAAGTGACGAAGTACTTCAACTATTCAACGCATACAACACAGATATACAATTTACTATTGAAACAGAAACCAACAAAAGTATTCCTTTTTTAGATATGCTAATTACTAGAACAGAAAACAACATCCTTATTACTAGTTGGTATCAAAAACCAATGTCTTCTGGAAGATTTTTAAATTTTCATTTCTATCATCCATTGAAAACCAAAATTAACCTAGTACTAGGAATGAAAAATAGAATTGAACTAATATCACACCCTACACAAAAAAAAACTATAACTTAAACCAATTAAAAAACATACTTATACAAAATTCATACCCTCCAGGATTAATAAATAAATTATTATTCAATAATTCTTCGAATTCAGAATATACAACAAACAATACAACAATAAAAAACAACAATAGTAATAACAATTCCATAACACAACCTTTATTTTACACACTTCCATACATAACAAAACGTCACAAATAAAATATCTAACATATTTAAAGAATTTAAAGATGTAAAAATTTCCAATAAAACTATACTCACTATAAATAAGATATTTTCTAAAGTAAAAGATAACACTCAAAAACTACAGGAGTCTGGTTTAGTTTATGAAATACCTTGTCAGAATTGTCAAACCTGTTATGTTGGACAAACAGGAAGATGGCTTTCAGCCAGAATAATTTCACACAAAAGTGATTGTAAGAGGAAAATTAACTCTTGTGCTCTTACCACTCATGTAATTGAAACAGGACATTCCATGAACTATACAGACACTAAAATTATTTTCAGAGAACCAAATTATCACAAACGTTTATTTTTAGAAATGATTGCAATATCAATAAATGCCAACACACTAAACAAGAAAACAGATACACAAAATTTGAACAATATTTATTCTTATCTAATATCCCTTATTAAAAGTAATAATCATTCACTTTAATTTTTCAATAAAGTAGTTTAAATTTATTTATAATTTTAATTTTAATTTGATACCAATTTATAAACACATTGAGATATGTAAATTTTCATACACAAATTAATTATTTTTACATAGTCAGTAACTGTTAATACATGTCAATGTCTTTCAAAATTTCATACTCTATACATTTTAAAAATTTTTCGATATCCTTAGTTATATGTATATATAAAACTCATAACCGTAAGTAATGTTAAACTACTATTCCAACAATTAATTTTATATATATTAGATTCTGACGAAGATAATAAATTTATCGAAAGCTTGAATGATTGAAAGAGTATTTTATTAATCCATCAAATTTGACTGCTTTCCCCAATAATAAAACAAATTAAATAATTATTGAACCAGTCGAGATATCTTAAATATATATATATATATATATATATATATATATATATATATATAGGGTGAGTTTTAGTGTGGCAACGGTCGATAACTCCGTTATTATAAAAGCTACGTAAACCAAATTGGGAGGCATATTAGGCATGCCTAAAGTGCACATTTTAAAAATATTTGGAAGCATACAGGGTGTTTCATAATTCCAGGGCATATTAAATTTATATTTTTTTAAACCTTATATATCATTACATTTTTGAAAAGCCCATAAAAAGAGCTTTAATTTGATATCAAATTGTATCTATTCTTTTTAATTTTTGAGATATTCAACTGTTTTTAGAAAAAATGACCCTGATTAGATACATTGCCACTGCACTAATACACAACTTAATTTTCAAGATGCAGAAAATTTTACTATATACCATAGTATATTTGTAGTTATCACTTTTTTGAAATTTCTTTGCAGTATACAGGGTGTGTCAGGTTTCGCAAAATGCAATTTTTAAATTTTTTTTAAAAGGCACCCTACCAATTTTATTGCTACAATGGATAGTTCATTAAATGTCCTTTCATTTTTGTTAAGCATTCCCTATACCTAAATCCATTACTTTCTGAGATATTTTGATTTTCTTCAAATTTTAAGAATGTTTTTAATTTACATAACTAAAATAACACTATTGAAGAATATTATAAAACAATTGATACATTTTGATTAACAATTAACTACACTTATCCAATAACAATTTTCACTAAAGATATAACAACCTACAATAATACGCTATCAACAGAATTCTGCCAGATCAACAATATGCATTTTATAGAAAATGTTCAACCAGGAAATCAGGCAGACTTTGAAAAAATAACAATTACAATTAAAATGTCATTTAGGTTTATTAATTGTAGTGTGTTGTCATTTAACAGGATATCTCTTTTGGTATATTCTTGATGCAAGTAGGAAATTCTTAAACTTTCTCCCAATACCAAATCATATTTATTTGTTCTTCCACTGTAAAATTCATTTTGAAAACTTCTTCAAAGATTACATTTAAAACAGAACTGATAATGTGTTAAATGACAGACAACACACTACAATTAATAAACCTAAATGACATTTTGATTGTGATTGTTATTTTTTTCAAAGCCTGCCTGATTTCCTGTTTGAACATTTTCTATAAAATGCATATTGTTGATCTGGCAGAATTCTGTTGATAGCGTATTATTGTAGGTTGTTATATCTTTAGTGAAAATTGTTATTGGATAAGTGTAGTTAATTGTTAATCAAAATGTATTAATTGTTTTATAATATTCTCCAATAGTTAGTTATTTTTAGTTATGTAAATTAAAAACATTCATAAAATTTGAAGAAAATCAAAAATATCTCAGAAAGTAATGGACACTTAATGAACTATCCATTGTAGCAATAAAATTGGGGTAGGGTACCATTTAAAAAAAATTTAAAAATTGCATTTTGCGAAACCTGACACACCCTGTATACTGTGAAGAAATTTCAAAAAAGTGATAACTACAAATATACTATGGTATATAGTAAAATTTTCTGCATCTTGAAAATTAAGTTGTGTATTAGTGCAGTGGCAATGTATCTAATCAGGGTCATTTTTTCTAAAAACAGTTGAATATCTCAAAAACTAAAAGGAATAGACAGATACAATTTGATATCAAATTAAAGCTCTATTTATGGGCTTTTCAAAAATGTAATAATATATAGGGTGTTCTATTTAAAAAAATATAAGTTTAATATGCCCTGGAATTATGAAACACCTTGTGTGCTTCCAAATATTTTTAGAATGTGCTCTTTAGGCATGCCTAATATGCCTCCAAATTTGGTGTATGTAGCTTTTATAATAACGGAGTTATCGACCGTTGCCACACTAAAAACTCCCCCTGTATATATATAACCAGCCTCATATGTGCTTTATAATGGAATGACATGCCCAGATTGAATATGCACACACACACACACACAACTCACACACATGTGCACACATGCATGCGCATGCAGGCATGTGTGCACATGTGTGTGTGTACATGCATGCATGCATACATGCATGGGTGCATGTGCATATTGGTGTGTGTGTTTTCCAACTTCAACATTTTTAATGATTTTCCCAAAGATGGGCTGAAGAGAACCAGTTAAGCGATTTTGTGTTTATTCGTTATCTTTATGTGCTTTGCATTAAAAGTTAAATATGTAGTAAGTGTTCATGTTTCTGAAATACAGAGACCGTAACCAGGAAAATTTTTAGTTAAATTAGTAACTGGAGGTATTTCTGTAGGTAAGTTTCATTCCTGTTCTTTATTTTCTTGTAATAGTAGTAGTAATAGCACATTAGACCTAATTGTTTCGTCTGAGTAATGCACTTTACATTTAAAACAGTTTTCCTGTCTTGTAATTTATGCTACTTAAAAACACACACATACTTGATTTTTCATAATTATTAGCTAAAGCATATTTGATATAAACACATACTAAGATACGGGCATTGTTGCAGAATAGTCGGAAGCAAACTCTATTATTTCAAACAGAATTAAAGAAAATATTTCAACGTTCATAAATGAAATGAGTAGCATAATTATTAAATGACTAGAAACTATAATCCAACATGTGCTCAAATTTCCTTTGGGATAAGCAAGTGTGACATTGTTGCACTTTCCTAACATTTCCTAATGTTTCCTAATATCTTTATTAGTTTCATATGTATAACAAATGGGGGATCCTATAACTCGCGTATATCGGAAATCACCCACTATCCTCTTGACCGCCGCATCTCGCGCAAATATCGCGCAACGCGCTATCTGAAGTGACGGAAATACGCACACGTCCTTTTAAATTTATGACGCGAAATTCTTACATATTAAAACTTAATTGAGAATGTCTAGTGCCGAATTTTTCGGCACGTAACACAGTTTGGCTGCTTTGACAAACCTAGAACGAAACAGTATGCAGTTTTTAATCAAGAGCAAACTACTGTTGCAACCATAGCATGTGTGGAAACGAACCCAAGAACATCATGTAGGAAAACTAAAAGGGAAATGGGTGTTTCTAAATCAGCAGCTTTCAGAATATTGAAGCGTAATAAATATCGACCCTATAAAATTAAAATTATACATAGTTTGTTTCCGGACGATTTACAAAAAAGAATGCGATTTTGTCAATGGTATCTTCGTAAATGTGCTGCTACTAATAATTTTGGAAATAACATTATATGGTCCGATGAAACACATGTGAGTAGTGCTGGAATCTTCAACAGACACAACAATCTACACTGGTCTAATGAAAATGCCTATCAAACATATACGAGGCGTCAACAACGCCGTTTTGGTTTGTATATTTGTTGCTACATTGTTGGTGGCAAATTTCAATACCATACTTTTGAAAACAATCTTTCAGCTGGTCGCAATATTGAAATTGTGGATACCAACTTGCACGAATTACTGGAGGACATGCATCTCGAAAAAAGACAAAAAGTGTGGTTCCAACAAGATGGTGCACACCCATACAACGCTATAATTACTCGTTATTATTTAAATAGAGAATATCCCAATAGATGGATGGGTACGTTTGGACCTGTTCAGTGGCCGCCTAGATATTCTGACTTATGGATATTGGACTATTTCTTGTGGAATTTTTTGAAAGGAAATCTATAAAACCCAGCACCATAGTATCGAAGAGTTGCGGAATTCAACTGATGCAGCATTTCGTAAAGTTAAGGCGGTTCATTTATTAAATCTTTAATAAAAGTATGCGAACTTTGTTTAAGAGAGAATAGAGGCCAGAGTGTGTGTGTGTGTGTGTGTGCGTGCGTGCGTACGTGCGTGCGTGCGTGCGTGTGTGTGTGTGTGTATCCATATATAGGTTATAGGCTATTTATATGTGGATAGGGAAATATAATTTTCAATTTAAGATGCAGTTATATTAATTTTTGTAATATATGTAGTTATGATATTGTATTCTTCTAGCTTTCAAACCTTTCTGTTTAGAAATGTGATGTGGTACAATAATAAACTCTTGTTTTGTGTTTACCCTTTGTTTGGCGGCCAACTATTTATTACCAACATAATAAATTATTTTATTATACCAAAAACATGGAATAAATCGGCCATTTGAAAAGATAGTTATTTTAAACTATATATTTTTGGAAAGCTGTCAAAAAGAGCTTTTAAATAAAGCGGTAACCAATTGTGGTTTTCATTTAAAAAAATGCAAGTTTATGTTATAACCTCAAAAGTGTTATAAACATTAAATATTTGCGTACGCCACTGTATTCTACGTAAAAAACTGTATAAAAGACTTCTACAGTATTTTTGGATATTTTTGCAAACAAACGAGTTATACGAATGATTAGAATTGTTAAAAATATCAATTTTTGGCTATAACACGAAAACAAAAGAAGATTGCTTATTTGTGATTTCCCCATTGAATTGATCTCAAAAAGTTGGTCCATGACTGCGCACACAGTTTGATTGTATCTTTAAAAACAAATAAGTTACCCATTTAATACATCCAATTTGGGACACACTGTACAGTTACGTGAGATCTTAAAATCGTTTACGCGGTCCAGAAATTACATTAACCAGATTTGCGAATCGAAACCTGAGAAAGAAATACCCCAGTTATAAACTGGTATAGATTTTGGAGACGAGGTAACAGGTTGCGAAATAGTGAGATTAGAGAAAACAGGAGGCAAATTTAGATCGGACTTTAAGTTAAGTTTCGAGAATGATTCCTTCAATTAAGAGAACGTCAGATAAGAAAGTTTGCCTGGTTACATTAGCCTGTTCATCCTTAAGCAATGATAACAAGTCTAAACGTTGCTTGAAATGTATTATACGAGATTTGATACATTTTAATTCTAAATTAGAAGCTACTGGATTTGTTCTGTAAACTAAATTATTAATATCGTCTAGAGATTGTTTGATCTCAAAGGCATTTTGTGATAGCTCTGAAGTTAATGTGCGAAAGATTAATTGTCCGTCAGCTTCCTGTGCTAGTACGGCCTTTAATTGCAAACGTCTGTCGCTTTGATTCGACGCAGGTTGGATACTGCGTGATTCAAGTTCAAAAATGGTTTCGAGAGATTTAAGGTATAGTGAATTCATCATGCTACTATATTTAAGCAATAAATATACCGATATACGTTTAAAGCAAATAGGGACTACTAGTTTCTAAGGAACCAAATTTTTTCTAAATAGATCCATAAAAACTAGTTAATTATTTAAGTTTAGTTTACTAATTACCAGTTACAGATATAGTAGTTGTACCAAAATTTAGAAGAAAAAACAAGTTTTAACAATCTAGAGAAATTCACGTCAAGATAAGTATTTAACCAAACTTAATGTGGTTTTAGAGAATTTTTAACATAAGGAATAACAAATAAAGCTCTTACAGTGGTAAATTATCTATAAATAACAATACTTACTTGATAAATAATCTACATCCAAAATAACATTTCAGTTCACTCACAAGTTAGGTTAGGTAATAATTGTCAAACACATTTCAAATATAAACAACACTATTTTTGTAAAGGAAGTTTAAATTACACTAGATTTTAAAATATCATGTTTAAGTTAGCAGGAAGTAAACAAACAACTATTTAAAGTGACAGTTTCAGCAAGTCTAATTGACATATAGTCTCCTTCCAATGTTACCAATCAAATAAGATAAAAAATAACTAAAGGTAACCAATTTGGTGGTGTCAAATTAATTTTTTTTTAAAAATCACTAGAAATTAAACTTTTTTAATTTCAGGCACTTGAGTGAATAAACCAAATTTTCTAAAAAATATTATTAATTTCAAACCCAACATTTTACAAGTTACAATAAAAGTTACCAACGGATTTTAATTTTAACATACACGTATATAGCCGCCATTATTATACTTACACGTGCGGCATAAATACCCGCCATTTTATAACATATACCCACCACGCTTTACGAGTGATGCAATCCCTATTTAAGTCAAATTTGCAAGCACAATTTAAATAAAATCAAATTACTCACGTGGCCCGGGGCCCCCTTTTTGTGAAATAAAAGGTTAAAAATTTTCTTTTTGTCAATTTTAATTCTAATACCCCGGCTAGCTCAGTTTTAACCATGCACGGAGCTTGCAACAATACAACAAAGAATTTTAAAATTTTTCCTTTTACCTCTACTTGCTATACCTTTTAAGCAAAACACAATTAACCACAATTACTATAATATTCTCAATATGTACAAAGTGTATATAATGTCTTTGAAAGAACCTCTTTTAAATATATGAATTAATTTCTCTCAATAATTATAATTCCCTTTAAATGAACATAAAGCCAGGAAAAATTACCCTTATTATTATTACGTGAAGCCCTATGAACGTTCATCAGTCTTCCTTAATTCTTTACGTAAATTATAACTTGTGCTGAAACGATTTTTGATGACCCTCACATAAAATTTTCATGAATGCAATATTTAAAAATATTCAAAAATAAAATGCAACAAAATATGTAGAATAGCTAACCTGTTGTCCCTTTTCGGCGTGTCTCGTTCCCCTAATTCAGACCAGTTTCTACTCCAACTATTTGTCGTTTCAGCTTCAGCTTATTCATTTAAATACTCCAGGTTGGATCCAGATATACTTATTTAACGTCTCTGGGTTGTATCCAGAAATTGTTTAGATACTGTTTGCATATTCTTATATAATTTTTCCATGTTGGTCCAGAGATTGTTTTGATATTCTTGTTTCACTTCTCCTGGTTGATCCCGAGATTGTTTGGACATCCAGGTAGGATCCAGGAATTATTTAGAGTAGTATTTTAGGATTAAACGACGAACCTTATAACAATTATGCACTATCACCACATTAAAATTCATTAATTATAAAATAACTTGTAATTTTTTTACGTAAATATCTTATTTCAGGCAATGTGAACCATGCCTTCATTTAATTCAAACTGATTTGTTTACGAAATTTAAAGAGAACATCTATCTGTTTACAATTGGTTGGTCAAGCGCATATTCCAATAATTACCGCCTTGTATCTTAATCTTCACATGCAGGCTTAGGTATTTCTACGAATTTTGCATGTACAACGAAGTCGAGACGCTTGTCCCTGCACCTACGATTTCAAGTTATTTGTATAGATTCGTTGGATTTTCAAATCTTCTATGGTCTTTCAAATCACGTATGTCTTGTTTGCGTAGTAAATTTGATGAACTTTACTTTATCACTATGCTGTAATTATTATTTTCTATCTATCAAGGTGTTGGATTTTTACCTTCTTGGTCACGTAGCTTTATGTTTATTGATGTATGAAATTATATGCGTTTTTCTGTTTTACGCATTTACAGACCTGCTTGTTTAAATGGGATTCCTTGTATAATAATGATGCACTACTCACACGTATTGTATTGCAGCTTCTGTCCACTTCGTTTTATGACTTGTAAAGTTGTTTATTTAACTGAATTTTTTGGAAGACTTTCTTTCTTTAACTATAATTATAATTATAGTTTATATACAGGGCGTCGGCAATTGCTTTCTTGACTAATCGTCAAATTTTGAAATTTTTTGTAAAATGTCTAGTTTTCTGGATTCTCATGATGTTTACATAAAGCGTACTATCCTAGTGATCCTATATATCCCTAAATGACCCTATTATCATAGCAATATATATATATATATATATATATATACATATAAATATTCTAGGTAGTTTTTACACAAGGTATATATATATATATATATATATATATATTGTAGTGGATTTAAAGGGTTAAGCTTTGGGGTCAACAAAGCAATTTCCTAACACCCTGTATAGAGAAAGGAACCATGTATATACATGCAAAATAATTTCATTTATTTAATTTAAATTAACAAGTATTGACATAATTTTATAATTAGGGATTAGAAGGTAATAGATTCACAAAGAAAATCAATTTTATAAGCCAGTAGAAATTATTAATTAATTTAATGCATTTTAATTCAACGAGTTATAACTTCAGAAAACGCATAAGAACATGAAAAATCGATAATCCCAAGGCGAAAAGCTTTGCTTAACAAACAGACAGACGTCGGTTATATAAAAATCCCATGAAAACAAACTCCGAGAAGTGTTATTTTAAACGATCATTAATTTAGCACACCTGCACGTTCTAAAAGTCACCTTTTCCTTATTTGTGTAGATAACAAAACGAGCTTCAAGAAAATGTGTTCAACCGTCGGTGGTTTCGTAATAAACACTAACAAGAGCTTCTTAAACAGCAGAAAGGATGCACAATTAATAATATGTTACAGAATGAGATGGGCATAGAAGCATGCATTTTAGTAGGCACGTTTTCGATCCACTTGGGGTTCATAAAGACGCGGGCAGCTATATCGATTTTCTACAACGCAAGTAAGGTTAGAATGCGACATCAAATATTCATAAGACAGGAATAGAGATATTACAGGCGGGGTTATAAGACGTCACTAAAATGTATGATTGGTCGAAATAGATAGTTTTAGAACAGACGAGTACGCGACAGGTGGATGTGATAGTTTTGTTGGAGGTAGCGTGTTGACGAGCAATATTTCTAGAAGTTTAAAACGGTTACACAAAATTTGCGGAAATGTTATTTTGCAATTAGGTATTTCGCGTAAAGTGTGGCCAAGAGGGGCCTGGTTTTATCATATAAATACGCTAGAAAAATTAATAGGGCTCTCTTTAATTTTGCATCGCTTACGACGTACAAAAATCTACTGACGAGGCTTGTAAGTATTAAAAATTTGTAAATTCAATAGTACAGTATTAGATTGTTGTGGGCTTATAGTTAGAAACGCGAATAGTGTCGAGTTTATTTAATTTAACTGAGGTCCAACGAATACTTTAACAAGCTCGTAAATTAATTTTGCGATAATAAACAAGTGTAATATACATGGATTTGGATATTGAAATTGATATTGGATGGGTAGCATGAAGCGCAGCTTAGATGGTGTTCATCTTTAAACATCTGGTGGAGCCGCACGCTTAAGCACTAGGCCGAGGGGTTCAGGAACATAATACATCGTCAACGGAGATGGAATCTTTAAGTTTTTCCAGGTAACGCATTAGAATTTGCTGTTTTTTATAAACTGTTGAAATTATTTGTGATGTGTGAGAGTGAACTTTGATGGTATTTTTCGTTATTTTACGTATTGAAAAGGATACCAATCAATCAATCAATCAATCAATCAAAAATTTATTGGTGTATCCAAAAGGAAAGGAATTCAGCAAAGCTGATTTTAAATTCCTCCTAGAAATTAAGAAATATAACAATTATAAATTAACAATATAAGTAATAGGTAAACACAATGTATATATGCCAAACTAAGTAAAATTGATAAATAGAGGAAAGGATTCCAGCATTTCCTTGATTTCCATCAGCCTAGCTTTGTGATTGCTCATATAGTAAGACATCATATAGCTTCTTGTAAAATTTGTCTTTTTGAAGTTTCATAAAAAATTATTTTATATTTGTTATATAATTGTGTAGCCGTGTAAGCAAAACAACTCTCATATTTAGCAGTTTTATGCTGCATGATACTGAGGTCATTGTTATTTCTTAGATTTAGTAAGTGCATACTAGCTCTTGGTTTCATTATCTCATACAGATAAAGTGGCATACGGGAGGTGATAATAGCATATATGAATGTAGCTAAAAATAAGGTTGCTCGTCGGTCGAATTTAAGCTTGCAGTACAAGTTATAGAATGGTGTGATATGCTGTCTATAAGGTACGCTATATGCAAATCTGAAGCATGAATTATGTAAGACTTGTATTCTACGTTTCATTCGTGCGTTTAGATAGCTGTAGTATACTACATTGCAGTAGTCCAGATGGCATAGAATTAGACTATTACATATTCTCCACTTTACTTGGGGCTTAGAAATTGTTTATATCTGTATAGGGTGCGCAACTTATAGTAACAAAGTCCGATTTTTTTATTTACATGACTTTCAAAGTTTAATTGCTTGTCCAATCCTACTCCAAGATATTTAACGGCACTTCCAATGTTAATTGTTGCACCATTCATAGTAAGACTATTTATCTGAGTTTCTTCTACCCTTGCATAATTTTCTTGAGAACAGATACACAGTGCTTCGGTTTTGGAGATGTTGAGAAGTAGTCCATGACGTTGGACCCATCTACTAACAGCAGCCAGGTTTTTATTTAGTAGATTGATTGCAGAATTTACAGTTAGAGTATTACACGATGTATATAATAATACATCATCTGCATACATGTGGTATCTACAAGTCGGCGTTAAGACCTGCGGTAAATCTGCTGTGTAAATCACAAATAACAAAGGTCCAAGGTTACTTCCTTGAGGAACACCTTGAGTTACATGTAGCGATTGTGAGGTTTTATTATTTAGTATGACATTCTGATATCTGCCATTTAAATAGCTAGTGAACCATTCAAGAGTAGTTTTATCAAATCCAAAGTAGTGCAGTTTCGCAATTAGTAGGTCATGCACGATAATGTCAAATGCCTTACTGAAGTCTAAGAATGCGAGATATGTAACCTCTGATTTGTCTGCTGAATGTGATAGATCATTTAGTACCTTGGTCAATGCAGTAGCTGTGCTGTGCCCGCTTCTAAATCCAGACTGGAGTTCAGGTAGAATGCCACATCTATTAATATGTTCCAACGTTTGTGTATATACTATATGCTCAATGACTTTTGACATCACTGGCAGTATACTAATAGGCCGTAAATCGGCAGGTGAGCAGGATAATGGTTTTTTCCCGATAGGTACAACGACAGATCGTTTCCAAGAATTTGGAAATATGCCTTCTTGCAGTGATAAATTCACCAGATATGTAATTATTTCGATACAGTAGGGCATTATTAGTAATAACATCTTAAGATTGATACCGTCAACACCACAGGCATTGGATTTTATGCGTTTTATAGATGCTTTAACTACATCATCATTTACAGTTGCAAAACGAGTAAACTTATTTATGCTGGGTAGACAATTATGCATATACTGATTGATCTCAGCTTTTTCTACCTTTTGATGCGATATGGAATTAACAAAATAATCATTTATAACATCAGGATTATTAATTTCTGGTGATATCTGGTGTTTCACCGTAGAATGAATTTTGCATCTATCAAATGCCTTCCAAAGTTTTTTTGGAGCATTGAAGTTTTGTCTGCATTGATGTTCAAGATAAGCTTTTTCTCATTTTAATGGCCTGGCTAATATAATTCCTCAAAGTCTTATAATAGTTGTACTTTGCATCGGTCCTTTGTTTTCTGTATCTGTTATAAGCCGCATCACGTAGTTTTATCATTTGTCGAATTGTTGCAGTAATATATGGTGGAATATTCTTTTTTATGTTAACAGTACGCATCGGTGCATGTACATCATATAAGTTGATGATAGTTTCGTTAAACAAGTTGACCTTGCTGTTAAGTTCAGGTACAGTTTTATGAATTGCCAGTGTATGTGATGTATGTCATACTCAAATTCCTTAATATCAAAGAGATTAAAATCCCGATAAGTAATTGTTCTGTTTTCGAACTTTGGTAACACAATATTTAATTCACAGACAACCACTCTATGATCAGTTAGATTATTTGAGTCAATAGTTTCACATAATGCAGTAGTAATATTTTGGTTGTACACAAAATATCGATAAGTGTAGAAGACGTTGCTGTAACTCGTGTAGGCTCTTTTACATGTTGCATAAGATTAAAGGCAGTGAACAATGAAATTATCCTGTTTTTATTAGTGCTATTTTGTAAGAAATCGATATTTACATCACCCATGAGTATTATATTTTCACATATGATGCTGACCTGTGAAAGTGCAGATTCAAGTTCATCTATTGAGGAGATAGTACTATTTGGTGGTCTGTATATAATTCCAGTGGCAACATGCATTTTACTCACTTTAATTTGGATCCATAATTGCTCGATATTATGATTCTCAGCAATGTCTAATTGTATAGATTTATATGTAAGATTGCTGCTAATATATAAGCATATGCCACCACCTCTCGTAGGGCGATCTTTCCTGATTAGGAATAACCTGGAATGTGAATTAGATTGGAAGGAAAATCAGTTGGCAACCACGTTTCGGTTATACCTATAATGTCAAATTCGTGTGGTGTTATGGTAGCGATGAACTCATCAAAGACCGGTATCAGAGACCTAATATTAACCAGACAGATGCGTATTTTGTTTATGCTTTGTTTGACTGGGGTATCCAATTGTCTTCTGTAGTGTAAACTGCTTGAGTTTAATTGCTATGCCATTATATAGTCGGTTTTAGCAGTTTCCTTCTTCAACATTTGAAGGTAGCGGGGCATTCTTTATCCACTGCTGCATGTGCATCATTAATATCCATGTTTAGCTTGGTTTTAGCAAAATAGCAGTTGGAACAAGTATAACTTTTAGCTGTACAAGTTTTGAAGTTATGCTTTCCCGAACATAATGAACAAGTAGTATCTGATTTACAATTTTCGGCTACATGATTGAATTTCATGCAGTTGAAACATTGTGTGATGTGGATGTGATTGTAGATGGTCCCCATAGACCATCCAATGGCGGCTTTGCCCTTCCGAGCAGATACTCATGTGTAGTCGGATCAGTTTCAATGATTACTGTTGTAGTTTTTGTCTTTCTAGATTGTAATAATTTTAAAACCTTTAGGTGAAAGTTTTTATTTCCAGTATTTAGTTTATTCTGCTTTATAATACTTTTGGCAATTGAATTGGTATCTGCATCGATATCATCTCTGCTTATCTGTGCTATTCTCAATTTTGGTTTTTTAAGAAGGGGAACTTCTACATTATACTTAGTACCCAGTTTTCCAACTATTTCCTTCTGCAATATCGTTCGGTCTGATTGGCTTTGACAACCAATGACAATACCTCCCTTAGGTGCTTCACGTATTTTAGATACATTAATTCCAATATCTATTGGCTTAATAGCATCTTTAATTTCAGTTTTTGTATCATTGCTATGCTGATCACTGATGGGTTTTACAACTAGAACCGGTTCAGCTTTAGTTATTGCAGCAAATGATTTCTTTGTTTCAGCATATTGAGAATATGGTTGCCCTGAGGGGACCTTTCTTGTCATGCTGTCTAATATTTCGGCTTTAAAGCTTTCAAAAAGAGTATGGATGCTTTTTAGGACATCACTGAATTTGGTCTCTAATAATATGTTTAACTTATCTGATTGTGTTCTATCTGATTGTGCCAGACAAGTTTTACAGTGAAATATTAGTGTTTTACGTTTTAGTTCTAGACAACGAATTTCAGTAGATTGAAGTCCACTACAGGCATCACACAGTGGTTGATTACATTTATCACAGCTGTATACCCTGTCTGTGGCTTTGCATGCTGAACAGAGTGACGTATAGCTGACTATTAATATGGTTTTTGAATATAAAACAAAAGGTGTACGTAAAGCTTATTGAATTGCTTGATGAATTTAAATTTAATTGCTAAGAGTACATGGGTTTTTTTTTGAAGTTTGTAGTAATAGTATGCAAAGTGGAAAGCATACATTTATAAACTGGGTTATTATGAGCTCACCATATTCCAGTGTAGTAATAAACAAAGAGAAGGTATTATTTGGGGCCCATTTACTCCTGTTGCATTAAATGTGTTAGAAATTTTTATTTTAAAAACTTGGACTTTACAAAGATAGCGTGTATTGTGGTGTAACTTGAGCACCGAACTGTAAATAACTTCGAATTATTATTTGTAAATAGTGGTTAATAAATATTGTATGATTGTTGTATTATTTTGTGATTTTATTGAATGGTGTGTGAACGGTAAAGAGAATGAGAGTAAATTTAGGTATACGAGAAGAAGCACAGCTGATCTAGCCAGGGAAGCTGCTGAAGAAAATAATTCGATGAAGCAGAATACGGGTAAGAAAACTTTTGTAAAAATTTTGTGTGAAAATAAATTTCTTTTTGAAAACTGGTGAGGTCCGGATCTAAAAAACGGGTTCCACGGCAATATATATATATATATATATATATATATATATATTAATTGCTATGTATAAACAAGAATTGGAATTATCGTTCTCTGACGTTGGGCTATGAACTCCCTCCAGAAACTTAACTGGATTTTATCGTGTCTCGACCTTGTTGACCAATCTCAAAATTTGATACGTTACCGCCTTACTCGTTATCAATTTCGTATTCAACTTATAGCTCCTCATTGATTGTTTAAATTATCAAATCACTTCCATTAACTTTATCTTATGACCTCGACTAGCATTTATTTGGAATTATAAAATTCAGTTAATTCGATTCTATATAATGAAACAAATATTATGTACAGTTTTTGTAAATTATTTAAAATACACTTTTCAATTAATTAATGTAAATCTCATTTATCAAAAATCATATACTTTTTAATCAAACCCAAAGTCACCAAAAAAAACCTATTATTTTTATAAAAAAAAGAAGTGTGGAACGTTTAAAACCTCTTATCATATCACGCACTTTATACGTATGCAAGTCCTCTTTTTGTTGACTTTTTCACATTCATCTATATTAAGCAAATTCAATATTCAAATAAAAAAAATAGAAAAAAAAAGTCTCATAACTAAAAATCTGACGTGGTCTATTTTCTTCGCATTGACGCATCCATAATCAGCTAGTATTTCCCATGCATTAAGCCATCTATTTGAATAAAATTTATTTTCCCCCAATTCAGGATTATTACATGCCCATTCGAAATATTGTCTATCCACACGCTTGAACCATTGCATTTAAATCATTGCCATCACCCTCTGGACTACCATTATTAATTTATACTTATGCACCCCAATTTATTGTCATCTCATTCAGACTTATTACTTCTTATCAATTTCTCCAAACTTAGAATGCCATCTATTCTTCCTGGACTCAGAAATTGTATTTTTATTCTCCCAGGACTCGGAAGCCCTATTATTATTGTGCTTTAGTTTAAATAAATTCCAAAAATCTAGTTACGTTTAATCGGCAATCGTAATTTTCATCTTCGCACTTATACAATTTTTCACTTTATATTATTATTACATATCTCACTTTGTCTCAGAGTGGCGCACCTCAGCCTTTGTTGAGTTGAAAACTGAGTTCGTTATCACTGTGCCTGTTAATATATCATTGACCTCATACTCCGTCAGTGGGTATGGTCTACAAACTCGTCGCTCATTTTAACCAATCAAATCTTTGCATTTAAAGTAGTTTCTGATGTAATTTTCTATGCTTTCTAATAATTGTGGCCTGCTCGCAGGTGCTTCGTTATCAAACATGCGGTGTTTTGATGAATCTAATTGCTTTTCCATGTTGTACATAAACAACTGATGCAATTCGACTTTTAATTTTCATATCTGCCTGTTATTTACGCAAGTTTTAATCACCTCTCTTTATCAAAGTTCTTAACTACTTGTATGCATTTACATTATGCTTCTCGAAGCTCTATTTCTTATCTCCGTATTAACCTAATTGTTTGGAACTCTTTTGAATGCGTGTTTAATTACACTTTATTATGTTTACTTACAAAATACGCGTGCTTCCATTGAAAAATATTATTATTTGCCTTACCTAAATTAACTAAAACTCTATCTACAGGGTGTTAAATATTTACTATTTACTTAATGCATGTCTTCCTTGTTTCTACGCTAACTATGTGTCTTCGTGTGTCTATTTGCGTCGCTTAAAACTATTTATACTTTATATACAGGGTGTTGACTGCCTACTATTTACAAACTATCTCCATTTCTCAATTTCTTACTAAATAAATGCAGTTTTCTGCTTCTTATGGTAATTTCTAATTCCTAAACGACCTTTACTATAAAGTACACCTTTAAACAACCCCTTATCACAGCAATATATATATATATATATATATATATATATATGTATATACTGTAAAAAATAGAAATTTCCTAAGATTCATTGTTCCACTGTGTATAATATAAGCGTATTGTTAATAAATAGCCATTAATGTGAAAAGAAAAAACACAATTCCGTGCTTGTAAATAATCACTTTAAGATAAATACAAAACCATTCGTTTGTTATAAAAATGCACATAAGATAAATGATTTTGTGTATAAAAAACATGTTTTAGTTACCGATGTGTTGAAACTCTTCTCTAAAGCTCTTACTATTTATGGATAATAAATAATATTGAAGAAGATGATATTTCTTTATTTCTCAGGGATTAAAATTCAATGCAGACAAATTTCGTGTAGCCAGCTCTAATGCCACCAAAAAAAAACCCACGTCTAATCCCTAACTTACCAACTACTACCAAAAACTCAGTCTCAAGCGTTACATTCGTGACTAACATGGTGCGAAATTAAAATCACATCATGACACACACACACAAACTTAAATTACATTAAGAATGCTATTTAAGTTGCAAAACACAGAGCCTATACAACACAACTAATATACACATAACATAAATAAAAATTTACTTATAACTCTTACATTGTAAGAAAATCTCATAAATTATTTCGTGTCCACAATCAATTTCCTATAAGGCTTCAAATTGTGTCCCTAACTTGCTGCCCTTTTTATAAACTAACATATACGAGTTCAGTCCTGCAATAGCGGATACAATCCTTTATATAACAAAAACAACTTCCTAATAACATTATCAATAGCTGAGGATTGGTAAAGTGTTTTTACAAGTACCTCATCTTCTACATCAAATTTAACAAATTTATGTCCCCTTTTAAACTTTTCTTGATGTTTACTTGCCTTACTACGTATTGTCTCAGCAGCTAATACCCAATGCTTTTCCAGAATTAGGTCTGGATCCCTATCCTCGCAAACTGGGAAAGATAAAAGATTCTCAAGAGGATTGGATAAAATCTCACTCTTCTGCAAAAAAAAAGCAGTGAATCCTGTGCTACTGTGAACTACATTATTTAAGCAGGTTTCTAGCTTCATAATCTCATAAGCCCACCTGATACGCTGCCCATGACAAAACAACTTCAATAACCTGCGTATTTCTTTATTTGACCTCTCTTGCACATTTCCTTGTGAAAATTCTTTTAACTTTCACTCCTAAATCACCTAATCTTTGACTACACAACTTAGATGTAAATTGAGTGCCATTGTCGCTAAGTATACTTTTAGGTAACTGTATCTTTGGTATGTAATCATTAATAATTATATTTAAAATTGTCACAGCATATGTTGAAGCATATAGTACAAAACACGTAAATGCATCTACTATGACTAATAACTGTGTACATCCACTTCTAGACCTGGGCAACGGGTCCATCAAGTCCACGCAAACGAGATTCCCTGGTTGTCTCACAATAACCGGGTTCAGCTCCCCATGACTGATCTTTGAGCTTTTTATTTTCTGGCATATCTCACATGCTGAAACTACTTGCCGCACAGACCTTTGCATTCTAGGCCAATAAAATAACATTTCATGTGCTTAAAAAATTTTGCACCACCATAGTGTGCTGTGGAAGCGTGTTGAAGCTGTGTCAGCTCCACAATTTGATTCTTGGGCACACATATTTTATACCCCAATGATTGATCATCCCCAGTTCTGAATAAAACTTCATCATGAATAACAAACCATTACTTAACCCTTTGCTCTCTTTTATTAAATTCCCCCTCCGGTTTTTCTTCTAACGCTCTTAATATTTCAATCTTAACCCTTATCCATTCTTTGCCCCTCTGATCTTCCCTAATTATTTTAAGATTTTCTTTTACCTTTTTAAATTCATTAGTAATTTTTAGAAAATTTATTGAAACCTCAGACGTTTCATTAATATTTATATTTCCTTTAACTCTTCTAGGGGTACGAAACAATGTATCTGCATTTATATTACTGCTTTCCTTACAATGTTTAACAGTAATACCAAACTCTTGTATTAAAAAAATTCATCTTGACACTCTAGTCGAATTAAGTGTACATGTTAAAAGAAAATTCAAAGCCTTATGATTGGTGATCAAAACTATTCGCCTCCCTAATATCAATGTTTACCACTGTTGCAGAGCATTGATGGCGGAAGCCTTCTTTTTGGTGACAGCATACATCACCTCTACATCTTTAAGTGTACGACTGGTATAAGCAATAACACTCTTATTGGCCTCATTATTTAATTGGCACAAACAGGTACCCAGAGCAAAATCTGACCTATCTGTCTCTATGTAAAAATTGTCATTCATACTGGGATGAACGACTGTGGTAATTTTCAAATATCTGCACTTAATTACCTCAAACGCTTCATTTTCTTTATTCGTCCACGCCCACTTTTCTTTCTTTTTAATAAACGTAATAGAGGTACTGTATATTCTGCCTGATTTTTACAGAACCATCATTCGAAATTTAGTAAACCCAAAAAGGCACGAAATTCCCTAACATTACGAGGACGAGGATAACTTTGTATTACCTCAACTCGCCTTGGGTCCATAGTAACCCCCTACGCTGTAATCACATGGCCCTAAAGTAGAACTTGTCTTTCAACAAAAACATTTTCACAATTTGACAGTAAAACCAATCTCGTCCATTTTTTAACAACATATTTAAATGTATTAGACGCATTTCTACTGAATCCGAGAAGACTACAATATCGTCAACATAGATGCTAGTAAATTAATCAATTACCGGTCCCAGAACCTCACTTAAACACCTTATTAATCCTGCCATAGCCGTATCAAGACCAAAAGAAATTATTCTAAATTGGTACGTCTTCCCATCAAATAAAAACCCTACATATTTATGGTGCTCCTTTTTAATTTCCACCTGCCAAAAGCTTGCTGTAAGATCAATAGTACTTAGTACCTGTCCTTTTTTAAAACTTGACAACAACTCCTGAGGATTAGGTGGGATAACATAAGGCTTCTTAATAATTGCATTTAAGTATCTACAATCTAAACAGATTCTCACCCCTTTATCTTTTTTTTCAACACATACAAGCGGTGAAATGTATTCAGTGGCTCCTGACTCTATAACCTCCCACTCTATCATTTCCGTAATTTGCTTCCGCACCTCTTTTTGTGCCAATGGTACAGGGTAGGTCTTTTTATTAAAAGACCCTTTTTTCTTCATATGAATCTCATGTGATAATTTTTTATATGTCCAGGACTTTCTGAAAAACAAAATAATGCTTCTGCAAGATGTGTTGCAACTCCATTTTATTCCTTTCTCCCATAATTTCTACCTTTTCTACTACCTTTATTATATTACTTTCCGAATAGTAATACTTTGTGGAGTACCCTGCGATTAATTTTTTTCTCTTTTATTTCATATATTTTTTTTAACAATAAATGTGGAGACCCCTCTCTCTACTTCTGTCATGTTTCAACTTTATCCTATGGTGACAATCTTTTAGTTTAGTTATTAAAATCGATGCTCGCTTTGTGCTTCGTCAACCAGTCACAACCTACAAGAAAAGTTTTATTAAGATTATGTAACGTTATTCTTGTCGAATCGGAATAACGCACAAAAAACTTACTGGTTAGATATTCTTCATACCTTCTGGTCGATTGGGGTATTCTTAAGACAGGGAACCCTGACCAGGAATGATACTGAATATGGTGATGTTCCCGACTAGCAGCAGGATGGGCCGTGAGCGTTGGTAGCACACAAACAACGAATAATAATAATGGGGGCGCCAATTGCAGTTGGTTGGGCCCACATGCACCATCAATAAGTTGAATAGACAGAGCAGCTTCTGCAATTAAGCCCACTTGTCTATAACTTCACCAGCAATTTACCTTGTTACTAATAAAGCTAACTTCCTCAAAAAATAATAATTATATTTACTCTTATTTGGCTGGATAAAAAAATGTACACATAATCTGCTCTAGTGCAACACTGCTCAGCAGATATGAATAAACATAAACCCTATTCTTTTAAATTATTCTCAAATATTTACCCCTCTAAGACTATACAAAAGAATTTATAATTACACTTCAGTGAACAGGCAGATCAAACCTCTTCAGTTATTTCGCTGAAATATTTATAGCGAACTGAAAGGTATAAGTTAACTATAGTTAACCCTGAGGAATGTGCACGCTCCTCCTGGTTTTGTAACCCCAATATTAAATGGTTTATGTGATTGGTTGTTAGCTACACTGTAATAAGAAGTCTGAGTGCCTGAGAGATAGGCCTCATATAATACACATCTGACAATACTAATTATAAATACACCCCTCCCTGAATATTTAACTAATCCCCCCTTCAAATATCCTATTATAAGCCCTAGGACTTCTTCAAAACAAAAGCTACCCTTAAATTAATTTTCATTCAGTAATAGCTAATTTTATATATCCAACATTTAACAAATAAAACAAAGTCTACAACCTCTTATGATGTGTAGCCGCTCGCACAGTTGTTACCATAGGATCTCCCCCCTTGTGGAACTTCTTGGTACAGCAACACGGTCACGATACCTGCATCTGGATGGAAGCACAGCACCCCGGTCAAGATTTCATAAATAATCGTGCAAGCAACACCAAAACAAAATCTTAAGCCCACCATAAAAACCCTGTACATATATAATTAATTCAATCTTACAAACAATTATCTACTTACGCTCATAAGCGGTTTTACTATACAAAGTATTATAACAAGGAGGTTGATAAACGCTGCCTTAGGTTTTCTATGATCTGCATAAAATATTACTTCACAATCTTCCACTATTAGCATGTCACACAGCAATTCTGTATTTGTACTAATTGGAACACTCCATAATTTCTGTTGAAACACTTCAACACTTGATTGCTGATTCAAGAAAGACAGAAAGATGCAAGACGGCCTTGCAATCATATTTATAGCAGCTGATAAGACGGCACAAAAAAAAACTCCTCGTGGTCACACACTATCAGTATCTTGTTTAGGTTACGGTATCGAATAATAATTACACCAAATACCATCCTACAATAAAGAATGATGTGATTTCCTTTTAATTCATACATAATTATCACCAGAATTATGTATAACAACTTCAATGCGAGATGAAAACAAATAATTCTGACAGCATGTCAATTGGTGACACTGACATCACAGCAATTAATTTACAGATATTGAAAGGCTACTATTTCATAAAGTGTGTTCCGATTGTACTATATGGAAACAACTTCAACTGCTCATAACTATGAAACCCTAGATTACCCAATATACTTGAATTAACTTAATCTAAACTGGAACGGTAATAATTAAACCGTTACAATTAAGCACCACTAGACAAACCACTTCTATTTCTACCCCATTCATTTTAACTGGCAACATAATCTGCTGTTTGATCTTTTGAATTTTGCCCCCACCGCAACTACAATATCTACATTGGCAACGGGTAATACCGGAAATTCCCCCATATTGTTCAAAATTTCATAAAAGTCACCTGATATTGCCGGCACTTCAATGCCACTATCTATTAATATTTTAATGTCTAAGCATGCTACTTTAGCCTTTAAACTAGGCACTAATGCCTCATCTACTTCCTCACACTCCTCGTTATCACTTAACAATTCTTCTCCTCTCTAATTTCTATGCTCTTGTTAGCTCTACTATTTTGTAAACTACGTGCCTGCATATTAGACATATTTCTAGCACTATCCCTATCATTATGCCAGTTACTAAAAGCATTATTTTTTCCCTATCATAAGTTTTATCTAATCTACATAAATACCTTTTTACCTTCTCTATTTTTGCAAAGCCTTGGGTGACAATACCTCTTTGGACCTCTGCTGGGAAATGTTTTCAAAGCATCTTAATAATTTTTACATTCATGAATTTTTTTCACAAAATAATTAGCTTCCTTTGGCAAGCTTAAAAAATATTCAGCCCTATTACCCCACTCATACCTTCCATAACTTAATTTAAAATACAAATCCTTTGGTTTATCAATATTCCAATACCTATGCTTAAATAAATGCGTCTGAAAATTCTGCAAACGACTAGAATGTGCCTTCTTTAATTGAAGCCCAATCTGCAGCACTTCCTTTTAAACAATTAACTGCCAAGTTAACCTTATGATGATTTGGTACTCCAGCATCCATAACTACGATCCCCCAAGCTCCTTGCAATGTGTTAGAAAAGCTTTGCTGTTATCTTCAGTCACTTTAGTTTCACCTTTTCTTTCATCGTGAATTTGTTTTTCCACTAATACGTCGACTGTATTTTGTACGAACGTCATGTCTTGAGTTAAACGCACTAACGCCTCTTGCAATTCTTGTGTACTAAAATTATTACTTTCTTGGCATTGAAACTTCGCCGCCGCTACTCCATTATTTTTATTGTTTTCCATTCTTGTAGCATATGCATAGCATAAAAATTCACCAACTCTTATTTTATTTCCCCCACTTTTCTATTGAAACGGGTCAAACAACCTTTTACCTAACCTTGCATTAATTATTTCTTACGAAAAATTCCGGTCCCTGTTGGCGCTACAATGTGTTGAAACTCTTCTATAAAGCTTTTGCTATTTATGGATAATAAATAATATTGAAGAAGAGATGATATTTCTTTATTTCTCAGGATTAAAATTCAATGCAGGCAAATTTCATGTAGTCAGTTTTAAAGCTGCCAAAAAAAACCACATCTAATCCCTAACTTACCGACTACTACCAAAAACTCTCACTCGTAAGCGTTACATCCGTGACTAACATGGCGCGAAATTTAAATCACATCACAGTAAAAGCAAAACACATTTCCCGTGTATTTAAAAGTCCCAATTTTAAATCAATAATACAGCCAGTACAAATATAAGCTGTATATGTAAAATAATTAATCATTAAGAAATATAGGAAAACGAATTTCAATCTTTAAAAGATATAAACTTTATACCTTATGCAAATCGATTATTTTCAAGCATTATAAGTTCAAAGCCATTCGTTTGTTATAAAAATATGCATTAAAAGCACATTTGTTTGCTGTAAAAACCAATCTTTTATTACAATTAAGAAGGTATGGGTCTTTTGTGTGTGCTAAACTCGTTGGTGAAGCAATTAAAAGCATTGGTTATTTATGTAATAAATAATTACCCATCTAAAACTTCCGTATAACATTTTAAATAAAACATGTTCTCGAATTTTTGAGAGGAATAGGGAAAATGTGTCATCTATACTTAGAACTACATAAATACCTAATTCAAAACAAACGTTTATTCTAAGAAGCCACGCAAATAATGAAAATGTAAAATCGATAAGAATTCTTGAAAACTTTTGCAATTACTGCTGGATAGGATACGATACCACAATAACCTTATGTGTTAGAGAAGAACAGGGCAGCGCACGACTCTGTGAAATAAATCATGCTAATGAGGTAGTAAACAGAGTTATTCCCAGAAATATTGCATTAGGTAGGTGTAATCTTTCAATTGGAATCTCATACAATCCTAAAGGAGTGACATAGTCAAAATAAATTGTATATAAATGGCAACTTTATTAGAGACAATTCATTCGATTTATGTGATCGAAATGTAATAATTCATAATTTTGTGTCAACCAAGTAAATGTAATGTTGATTAGGACCATAAAATAACATGCAGAGTTGCGTTTTGAAATAGTTTGAAATATGTAAGTTGTTAATTGCAGTTATTTGATTTTGTAACATACAATGAAGATGGAAATTTCTTTGATACAAAAAAGTTACTTTTAAAATTTAATTAAATAATTAGAAGGAAATGCACTTTTGGTAACTGATGTTCCAAATGAAGATTTTAAATAATATGGAAAATTGTGTGAACTGGGATTTTGATGTCAATTTAAAAATAGAAGCAGAAGGTATTTAATGCTGCTAATTACGAATTGGATAAGCGCTTTGTGGATTTTGCAAGTATTACTTTTAGAATCTTTTGTTTGTAGCTGATATTTGAGTATTTGTCATTTTAATTTAAGGTAGAATAAGTCTTTTTCATATAATTTTTTTCTTTATGAGGATATTTGCCCGAAAATTTGTGGTCAGAGTTTGAAATGCTCTGATTTTTTAACTATCTGTCAAGGATTTTTTGGCCAAACAAACCTTATAAGGTTAGGAACAAAAGCCAGGTAAACTATCCACAATTTTAACCTAGATAAGGTGAGAAACATTTTGATAATTAAGTAAATAGGTACTTGTTAGGAATAATTTTATGCATGAAAAAGATTATGCTGTAAATGTTCTATACTCTTTTGTATGAAAGAAAATATTTTAGTATGTATAGATTCTTTTTGATAACCTGTATTTGATTTCATTTTGTAAATTCTATTATTTACGTTGAGCTAGCCAGGCAAAGAAAGGTTAGAAAGGAAGGTAAGTCAGTAATTTCAAATTTTACAATTTGCTGTACTTGTATCACAGCACACTTTTAGCGACACCCAACGCCAGGCGTCACAGCAATCACAGCAATATATAGGGTGGGTTTTTGTCTTTTTCACTGGACATTTGTTTCTTTAGTGGTTATGATATACTAGTATCAATAATACAATTAATGATTTTACTTGAAATGAAGTCGCTTAGATTACTAATGACTTGCCACACAATATTTGGGAGCTAACGTGAGCAACTAAATTTGAAATTCAAATTTTTATCAAAAACCTATTAGTTTGGTATAATCGAATAGTTATTTTCATCAGAACTATTTCTCGAGTAAAAGATAGCAGTTTTTTTAAATTTAAAATCTTGTATTAGATCTTATAAGTTTTGTTTGAATTCATCGTTATGTTAAAAAAGAGAAATCATATCTTGAGTGTAATTACATCACCCCCACTTACTGTTCTGCGCTGTATGTTGAGCAATCTACTATACCAACAACCAAACATGTATCTTATTGTTTATATACATCTCTGAGATCAAAAAGATTGAATTATTGTTCTTCTTAGTAAATAGAAACAAACCCTAATTTTTGCAATGAGATTGGAAGTTTCTTCATGCCAGTGACTATTCTTTTAAGAAATAGCTGTTTTTTTTGAGGAAATTTGTACAATAATAGTGAGGTTTATTTGATCATTCTCAATATGATGCTTTAACCTTTAGGAAGTTTGTGCACGCACGTTCATCACATTTGATCTTAATACTTTTTTTTAATAAAATATATAATATATAATAATCTACATTTTACAAAGTAACTTTCCTGAGCTAGCTACTATTTCTGTCATGTTTTCTTAATCGGAACTATACTTTACAAATATCGCCATTAATATTGTTTGCAATTATATTAAGTACATAATTTTTTTATCAGAAGGTACTTTGGGAAATTAAAGCATTAATGTTAATAGTAACTACTCCTGGCTTATTTGATATTTAGATTTTTAAAAACTTTTACTTTTGTGTTAAGTGCTTTGATTAACGTCAAGCTACTTATTTCTGTAAACGATCAGAACAAGTGTTTCATAATTGTTTTTATATTGCATGTTCTAATATGAACAAGGCATTCTATCAAATGATAATCTACTATCACATTTTTAATAAACTAGATCTTTATATCTATCACTTGAATAGCCAGCAACCTATCAATAGCAGAAACACAGTTACAATATAGTTGTTAGTTGTAATTAAAGAACTATAACTTGAGTGCCAGAATGGATATTTGAAATTTGTGTTGCTATTAACTGCTATTTTTTTACTACTTGCACTCATTAATTTTGATTTTTTTATTCCCAAATAGTATACAACTATTGCAACTGATTTGTAATAAAATTTAAATTTATTTTACTACATAATCACTGCACAATGCAACTAACAAGACGGGATGTGAAATAGTATGTTGTTGGCTGAGCTTGAAGCATTTTTATTTGAATATTTTTGCAATAACTTTTTATTTGAATATAATTATAAATCTCCAACTTTAATGAAAATATACCTTTTCGTAAATCGGTTCGATTTTTAATAAAAGTGCTTCAGATTATTCTAACAGTATCGAATATATGAGCATATGGTTTTCATGAATTGATTTTAATTGTTTATGTCCCTCTCACACATACACGCACGTATGCACATGCATGCATGCATGCATGCGCACACATACACATATGCACACCCACACACATGCACACACACACACACACATATGCACATATGCAAATACACACACATATATACACACACACATATGCACACACATATGTACACACACACACACATATGTATACATATACACATGCATGTATGCATGCATTCACACACACACAACATGTATGCATGCACATTCATGCATGCACATGCATGCACACACACCTACCTGAGCATTAATGAGCTATCAGACAAACACTATTGTGAAACTAGCTCATTTATTGCCTTTGCCTTTATAGAAATTGTTTAATTTATAATATAATTTCATATAATGTCACTTCTATGTCTGTAATGCACATCTATTTGGTTGTCTACCAGTGCATGAATTTGTTAATAAGTAGACAAATAAACAGATTAAGCAAATTTTATAAAACTAAACTCACACTGTTAATGGAATGATCTGATCAACTTTCAATAAAAATCAGGACATAGAATGATATGTTATGACAAAGGCTAATTTTAAAGTTTGTAAGCAAACATTTTTTGCATAATTCTTTTGTTTGATTTTGTAGTTTTGCTTACATTCCTGTTTAATACATATTAGTTTATGTAAAATAATTTTAATATTTATAGGTTACTAAAATTTAAAATCCTTTTGCAGATATTAATACAAGTCCTTGTTGAAGTATGTGACAGACGTACAGATAAACTCACACGAAGATTACTCAGATGCTGAAAACACTAATATAGACACAATTGAAGAATATAAACTGCACTAGAGAATCAATGATAATTTAGAATTTAAAGAGAAGACATTCTAAAAGGCAATTGTTCTAGAGGTAAATCTAACACTTTGGCTAAATTGTTGCTGTATTGTTATTTTATTATTAAGCATTCTGGTCTTGAGCCACGTTATTCTAAGACATAACTAAGCCATTTGTTTGACATAAAATAAACGATTAGAGATTTAATGCAGTTCTTTACCCAAAAACACACTTAGAAAATATTGTATTTTTCATTGTGTCAATGTTAATGAAAAATTAGTTTGGTAACACTTGCATCAATACTTAAATTTTTGATAAGTATTGCCTAAAATTTCTGTATAAACAATGAAAATGAATTAATTTTTTAGTAATATCACTATTTCATAGCTTATTATCTCTATTTATTTTACCTATAAGCCTAAGAAATCGTTCTTTTACCAAATATTGTTTCAAATCTAATTTTAATATCTTTAAAAGACATATTTTATAAATCCAGCAATCAAAAATATTTTAGTAGGTTTTAACTCCAATTAATTACAAAACTTAGTTTTATCAATAAACATAAAGGTGTTTACAAAAATGTTTACTTACACAACCGGTTGGTAATGTGTGCATATGTATCTTTCAAAGTAATTGCTAAGCAAACCGCTCTTTTTGATAACAGGGGGAAGATTTTTTTTGACTGACGTGTCTCATTTTTTTATCCTGCAAATGTTACTCTTTTTTCTGATCTCCCAGGGAATGAAACTTACCACCAGCGAAAAAATTATAATCGTTCTCCCTGCTAACTCGGTATGGATGGGCTATGGATCTTAGACACCAATACTGAGTCGATGATATTAGTTGTAATTTTAAGGCCAGAAGATGCTGTTGCACTTAGAATCCTTTAACTGAGCTAAATAAATATGATACTACACAACCTTAGCAATGAAATTAATATGGCATTTTAACAAATATAACATACAAATAAATTAAGAGTGCTGGTTTTCAATTGTATTAATAAAATTAACTTAATATCATAGAATTGTAAAACAAAGTATTTGTCAACTTACTACTTAGAATAGAATAGATAATCATTTATTGTACAAGAGAATTTATGTCTTCCGTGCCACAAATGGTAAAAGATCAGTTATACACTGGTTTTCACTTTTACCTCGTAAATAATTTACAATCTAACGAGTTTTTGTTTATAATATTCATCAGTTAAACTAGTTTTAGACTAAATGAAGTTTAAGCTTTTTCTTGAATGTAATTTCAGGCAAGTGCAGCGAATAATATACTTTATTTAACATGTTTGGAGCTATGTATGAAAAAACAGTTAGCTATATTTGTGTGTCAATATCGGGGTATGGTCAAGTGTTGTATCTAATATTTGTATTATGTATTTTTGAGCGTGTTTCTAAAATTTTAATTAAATAATTAAGAGTTTTGATTTCATCAGCTTCTAAAGAAAACAAATAAACAAGTATTTTTGACTATTTTTTACATTTAGCTCTGAAGGTCAGTTCAAATAAGCTGTTTTGTTCACGATAACCAACACAACATACAAATCGAATACAGTAATTTTGAACTCTTTCAAATTTCATTTTAATATATTCAGATAAGTGAGGATAGTATACAGCACTGCAATAATGAATTTTGGGATATTTAAGTGCATTAGCAATCTTTAGTGTCCTATTTTCTGTAAGAATACATTTACATTGATGTAATGTCTTCAGTATTATAAAGAATATTTTAAAAATGTTTGCTACATGTTTATCAAAACTCAAATTGCTATCGGTAATCACTATTAGATCCTTAGATTGCACTTCAAATTTTATACGTTTTTGATTAATCATACAAGTGCATGTTGAGCTGTTGCTGCAGTTTATCACCACCTAAGCGCAAACAAAACTTTTTATTTGGGTTTATAGTTAGTCCTTTGTTGAGGCACCATCTTTGTACATTATCTAGATCGCAGTTTATATCTGCCACTGCTTTTTTGGATATTACAAATTTGATATCTCCAATAAAGCTGCGGATCATCTGGATATATGTGGATATTACAGATTTTTACAACTTGCTACGTACCTAGACGTAGCCGGAAGAAACGTAAATATCAGGCTAACTACCAAACACGGAGAGTGGGGGGATTCACCTACATAATTTTAATTTTATTCATTTACGGCAATGCCATTTTACAAAGATTAGTTAAAAAATGTGAAATTTCCTATAAGAATAACTAAATTTATTATTTTATAAATTTTTTAATGACTTTAAAAGATTGAATGGAAGAATCAAACAACTCCAACCTAAATTCGTAGGTGTTTGCTAACTTCATAATACGAGTGATAGGTTCATTTTGACCATAATTTGTACAATGAAAAGTTATACTAAAAACTTCAGAGTTCCTAGGTCTTTTCCCTGCAACATTTAGTTTAACTAACTGCACTAATGTGGAATCATTGATTCTACCATTCAAAATCTTATATAAAAAACACAAATCTGCATTCACTCTACGACTTTCTAAAGAAGTAAAATTAAGAATTTTCAAAGTGTCACAATAATTATATGTATCGTAATTAAAACCTAGCTGATATCCACAATGTCGTACAAATTTACGTTGAACAGATACTATCAATTCTATATATAAACTACATCTAGGGCACCAGATAATAGAATTATATTCTAAAGTAGATCTAACTAGCGAGCAATATAGCAGTTTAACTGAGAATACAGATAATAATTTGGTAGTTCTCCTAATAAAACCCAAAATTTTTAAAAATTTTGAAGTAATTTCATTAATATGAGTATTAAATGTTAGTTTTGAATCTAGTACTACACCTAAATCCAAAATACCAAAAAAAAAAACAAAAAAAAGGACATCACCCACGATTATGTATTAACAATAAAAATAAATTAAAATTTTTTGATTCACATGGACAAAGAAAAGTATTAAATTTAAGTTATATTGTAAAGGACAAATTTTATAATGGACCCACAAAGTGCACATTTCGTAGCTAACATGTAATAAAACTCATTGGGAAAAAATAATGCTTAGCTTTTCTCAATAGCAAGTGTGTTAAATTAAAATATTAAATGTAGAACAAGTTGTAGTAAGAATTAAAGAAATATAACCAGAAGCACTAGCGAACCTAGCTTTTAAACATGTATGGTGAACTGGTTTCACAACATCAACCGCTGATAAATAATAATCCTTGATTACACAAAAGAAAACTAGTCACATACTTCTATGCGTCGGGATGTTTATCTTGCAAGCTTTCGGGTGTGAGTCAGCACAGCAACGCCCCGGTAGTCAAGATCCATTCACCCTGCCACTGTAACTGCGGCAGCAGTCTACAGACAAAAGCAGTTGGTCTGCATCAATGAACAGTTGGGCCTACATAAAGAAAGAACCAATTTGGCCTCCAGCTAAGAGCTACAAAGAGAATCTGATTAGGATGGGTAAGTGCGGAAAAACTCACCGATACACGCAAGATACCTCCTACTTGTTGAACAAAAAAAACCTGCATCGTTCTTGAAGTACTGGGACGAGCAATGTAGAAAATATTTCAACATGCAAGCTGCAGAATCAAATTAAAAATTTGTTCAAATAACACCAGTTTGAACTGGTGATTGGCAAACTGGAAAACACGCTATTAGCTAATAATAGGATCCATTATTTTGGTAAGTCTTTAAATGGGAAACACAAGAGAAAGCAATTATACATTATCGGAATGTTTAACAAATTAACGGATACCTAAAACAAGGTATTGACTATTTAATTTATCGAATAAATTTTTGTTTTAAAAGCAAAGTGGATTTGAGTTAAAATTATGTTAAAACGGGCTTATACTGCACAGGTACACTGTATAGGGTATTGTTGGAGAATTTAAGAATAGAAATGGAATTTATTCGAGCGGGTAATGACTTAACCAGGGGAAAAAAGGTATTTAATTTATGTTGAAAAATAAACGTAACAAATCTCTCCCAGCAAAATTAACAGGTTGGGATAGGAAAGCCAAGATCCGGGAATGGGCAGGACCCAAAAAAAACCCAAACAAAACGAAAAAGAAAGAAAATTCGCTTCAAACTAAAAAAACATTTGTTACGTAAACAACAAAAACACAGAAAAAGAAAAAAAAGAAACCCCCAACGACGAAGAAAACACCTGCTCAAATTTTCAGATAGACCGATTTATAAACGACCAAACTTAAAAAACCTAAATAATATGAATCACTTAGTACTACCTTATATAGAAATACTCCATGCTGAATTCAAACTATTAATCGATACCGGATCCTCAATAACATTAATTAGCTCGCGAACTGTAAAGAAACACTATTTAGACTATGTAGAAAGAGAACCATTTAAAATTAAAACAGTCCATCAAACAACCCTACACCAATTCGTAGCTAACATACCATTACCCAAAACATTTAACATAAAAATGAAACACAAATTTTGCATATTCGAATTCAATGACAAATATGAAGGACTATTAGGAATGGACCTTCTAAAAAAATTCGGACAACATCGACATAAAGAACCGTTTACTAAGAATGAAATATGGACAAATTGCCATTAAATTTCAAAATACCCAAGTTGAAGAAAAATACACAATCGAACCTCGAACAGAGAAAAGGATAAAAATCCCAGTAAATTCAAATAACAAATTAGGAATTAAAAATCACATAACTTCAACAAGGAGTAGAAATCCCAACCGCATTAGTACAAATAAAAGATAAATTACTCCACAACGACGATTTTAAATTCAAATGACTACCCCGTAGAACTATCGTTAACCAACCCAATTAACGTAGAAGAATTAAATTTTAACGAGATGGAAATAGACGAAAATTTAAATGACAATTACAACCCCCTAGAAAACGACGAAATGTTAAGAGAAAATTTAAGTAACATTCGCTTTAATACTGACACCAATTAAGAGGAACAAAGAGCAATAAAAAATTTATGTTTTGAATACCGCGACATATTCCATTGCGAAGGAATACCCCTAACATTTACAAATACATTCAAGCATAACATCGAACTAACAGATAACAAACCTATATTCAAAAAAGCATACCGACTACCTCAGGCAAGTCAGGAAGAAGCTGACAGACAAGTAGCCGACTTATTAGCTCAAGATATCATACAACACTCCAACTCACCATGGAGCAGCCCCGTATTAATAGTACCAAAAAGATTGAACGCATCAGGAAAACGAAAATATAGAATGGTAATAGATTATAGAAAATTAAATGAAAAAACGGTAGACGATAAATACCCACTACCCAATATAACCGAAATTTTAGATAAATTAGGCAAGTGCCAATATTTTTAGACATTAGACCTAGCCTCAGGATACTATCAAGTAGAAATAGAAGAAAAGGATACACCTAAAACAGCTTTTAGCACCTCTAGAGGACATTACGAATATAAAAGGATGCCATTTGGACTAAAGAACGCACCCGCAACTTTTCAAAGAGTTATGGATAATATACTATGTGGGATACACAACGAAAAATGTATTGTGTACCTATACGATATCATAGTTTACTCAACATCATTAGTAGAGCATATAGAAAGATTAAGAGAAGTGTTCGAAAGATTAAAAAAAGCACAATTTAAAGTACAATTAGATAAGAGCGAATTTTTACAGAAAGAAATAGCATTTTTAGAACATATAATAACACCCCAAGGAGTCATGCCGAACCCTGATAAAACAAATGCCGTATTAAATTACCCCATACCAAAAACGAATAAAGAAATAAAAGGATTTTTAGGACTCAGTGGTTATTACCGCAAATTTATTAAAGGTTATGCTCAAATAACCAAGCCCCTGACAAACTGTTTAAAGAAAGGAAATAAAATTGAACATACCCCAGACTTTATTAAAGCCGTAGATAAAATCAAAAGTATATTAACAAATCACCCCATATTAGAATACCCCGATTTTTCAAAACCATTCATATTAACTACAGACACATTAAATGTAGCATTAGGCGCTGTATGAAGCCAATGAACAGTAGGCAATGATAAACTCATCAGCTACGCATCCAGAACTCTAAACGAAACCGAACAAAAATATAGTACGATAGAGAAAGAATTGTTAGCCATAATTTGGGCAACAAAGTATTTTAGACCATACCTATATGGGCGAAAGTTTTATATATACACTGATCATAGACCATTAGTATGGCTATGCAAACTTAAGGAACCTAATTCAAAATTACAACGATGGAGAATCCGATTAGAAGAATATTACTATGAGATCATATACAAGAAAGGAATTTATAATAATAACGCAGACGCTCTGAGCTTTAGCGCACTGGAAACAAAATCAGTTATAGAAAACGTGGACGAAACGGAAATTAGAGAAGATCCAGATGAGATGGACACCATACATTCAACACAGAATGACTAGTCGAAAACCGCGATTAAAATTTTAAATAAAGCCATCGATATGAAACCCAATCAGTTTATAATCATCGAAGTTTTAACCAAACCCAACCCTGTAAAATATACAAAAATAGATAACAAAAAAATATACAAAATTCAGATAACCAAATACGACAATCAGGAATAAATAATTAAATTTCTATAAGAATACACCCTCGAGAAAAAACGATTTTACTTTTACTTTAATACCGAAAACTTGTATAAACGATTTTCAGAATTATATGTTAAATTATTTAATAACTCTGGCCCTGAACTTATAAGATGCACAAGAAAATTAATAACCTTAGACGACCCTGACGAAATAAATGATGTGATCAGAAATTAACACGTAGGCAAAACCAACCATCGTGGAATTAATGAGACCCTGAAACAAATTATGAGACGATATTATTTCAAGGACATGAAGGAACTGACTACAGACTTTATCAATCTATGTGAAGTATGCGACAAAGCAAAATATGACAGGAAACCCCCGAAGATACCCTTAATGTTGACTAAAACACCTGACAAACCCTTTCAGAAATTACATGCCGATACTCTAGTAGTAGAAGCACAAAGTTATTTGACAATCATGGAAACTATTTACAAAAATAGGCCAAGCAATACCAATCACCTCTAAAAATAGTATTGACGTAACCCAAGGATTTTTACAGTACTTCACATTTTATGGAACACCCGAATCAATAACGTTAGATAACGGCAGCGAATTTAAGAATGAAACAATACAAAACACTTTGGACTACACAAAATAAAAATTCATTTTATAACTGAAAACCACCCTGAATCCAACGGATTAATCGAGAGACTACATTCAACCCTACTAGAACAAATCAGATTATTAAGAATAACATACAAGAAAGAACACATAACTAATTTAATGTCATACGCATTAATCGCCTATAACAACACAATTCATTCATCAACCAATTTTACACCATTAGAATTAACTTTAGGACATTCAGATTCACGCAACCCTTATGACATACATTATAACCAAGAAGTTTATCAGCAATACGCCAAATATCATAAAGAAAAACTAAAAATAACTTACGACAAAGTAAAGGATAAATTAGATAACGACAAGGAACGCATTACCACAACCTGTAATAAAAATACAGACGTAAACAAATTTTCAATAGGACAAACCGTGTACGAGAAAAATTTCCAAAGCAAACGACACAAAACGGCACCTAGAAATTTAGACCCTTTTAAGATTAAAAGAATATCGGACAAAAACTTAGCCGTAGTAGACAACAGCAAGGTAACGAAATATGTTCACTTGAAAAATTTAAAACACCCTGTACTTTCAGATGGACAATCATCACCCTTATTGTCAACCTCCACCCAGGTAGAACGGACACCGAAATAATAATTGAAGACATGAAAAATAACCCCGGTATACTACCAATAAAATTAGGCAGTTTGCACAATACCATAGACTATTGGACCTTTGCACAAAAATTCGACTTAACGGAACTAAGACAAGAATCTCAAACAATCAAAAATAATTATTACCGATTCAAACAATCAATGGACATAACAAAATTATGAATTATGACAGCATAATAGAAAGTATTTTGAAAAATATAGAAGATAAATTTAATCGACTAATACCCACAGAAATACCCACAGAACAAACGACGAGACAAAAAAGGGGACTAATCAACGGATTAGGAAACATAATAAAAGCAATAACAGGCAATTTAGATAATCAAGATGCAGAACGTTATGACAACGCAATACAACACTTAATTGAAAACCAAAACGATATCAAAACCATAATTAGTAACCAAATATCATTAACTCAATCAACGATTATAAAATTCAACGAAACGCTAAGAAAATTAGTTAGAAACCAAAATAGTATAGCCAATCGACTACAAACTCTTGAAAATAAAATGCAAACTACCATGTTAGGCATGCAAGATTTAATTAGATTTAACACAATATACACCCAACTAATATCAACCCTTACCTTAATTCAACAAATTTTAGCCACGTTAGAAAACACAGTAACATTTGCAAAATTTTATACCCTACATTCCAGTATCATAGAACCAATTGATTTATTAAGAGAACTACTAAGAATTAAATCATTTATAACCAACAGTAAATTACCTTTTGATGTAGTAGAATCAAACATTTTAATATTTGAAAAAATAGCTATAGTTAAAGGCTATGTAAAAAATAACGACATAACATTTTTGATAGAAATCCCAATAGTAGAGATTAACAATTATAATTACTATCATTTATTTGCTTTGCCAATGAAAATGACTAGCACATACCAAGTTATTATACCCAAAACCAAATTCCTATCCTTAAATGAACTAAGATATGGTTATACGAACGAAAAATGTAATGAAGTCACACCAAATCAATATTTATGCCAATCGTTGACAACGACAACCACTCAAGAAGACAGCCCCTGCGAAGTACAACTATTAAAGTTTTCAAATCATTACGAAAATTGTGAAGCCAAACCTGTACAAATCACCAATATGAAGATCCAGAAAGTAACAGAAAATAAAGGGATAGTCATTTTTCCCACAGAAGTAATAGCAACCATCCACTGCAATCAAGACTAAAACAACTTAGCATTAACCGGAAGTAAATTAATCACCCTCAAGGAAAATTGTTATTTAAAATTAAAAAATGAAATAATTAGAGTCCACCAAGATCTCGTACAAACCAAGAAATTAGCAAATTTACCTGAATTACAAATCAAGATAACGCAAGACGAAGACGAGGAAATACTTCAAAAACCCATGCAACTCGAACATCTGGAATTAGCAACCTCAACCACGCCATAAAACTTATGGAAGATTATAAGGAACATCTAAACGAACTTAAAACGTCCAAAGTGCGCTACGATAACATTAGTGTATGGACAATTGTATTAATTATTTTGACTATTTTATTGATCATTTATGTAATTTACAAAATGTATATTGGGTATAAAAATAAAGAAAACAGTTTTAGATTTAAGGCAACCAAGGTTAACAAAGAAACAAATGTACCATTAGAAGCTATGAATTTTAAGAAATGAAATTAAATGAATTTTAAATTAAAAGTCAAGGAAAGGAAAAGCCTTAATTTTTAATGTACGTCGGGAGGAGTTATGTATCCCCCAATTGATATATGTATAAAGAAATAGAATAATTAGAACATTATTTAAGAATACGCCAAGTGAAGTGCAACATTGTAAATCAAGGACAATTTATAAAGTTTGTTAACGTTCATGAGAACGGATGCGCTACTTTGTATCGCAGACGATAGTGACACTGCCGATGTCAGGTCACCGACGGTCAGGTACCGTGATTACTTAGAAATTAAGATTACAACAATGTAATTATGAATAGAGTTAAGAATAAGCAGACATGAGATCTGCAAGTTCCCACTGCCATGTGAGGGGGTAGGGATATTATAAAAAGCCTGGGAGCCCCAGTCGACGTCAGTTAGTCAAGTGATCAGCTTTTACATTGCAGTCCATTTACTACTCAAAATAGTACCTTTATCAATTAATTTCGATTTAAGTAAAGTATAATTGTAACTTGTCAAAATTCCATATTTAATTTCTATATATTCAAATAAAATTTGTTAAGAAGTTTGGAAATGGTTTTTTGAAAAGGTCGCTCCCAAGCCACGAACCTTAACTCCTGCAGCTATTGACATAATAGCTATGATGCTCGGTGAATCATATGCTGATCAATTTAAAATCATTCCACTTGCAGATAATACGGTGGGAAGATGAATATCCGATATATCTGAAGAACTTTGCAATCAATTAATAGAAAAAGTAAAACTATCTTCTTTCGCGTTGCAAGTAGATGAGGTTGTCGATGTTCTTAAGGATGCACACTTGAGTAAGATATGTTGTGGAAACTGATGTTAGAGAAGACATGTTATTCTGTAAACCTATTGAATGCAATACTACAGCAAGTGAAGTTTTTAATATCATTGATAATTTTTTTAATGAAAATGACATTCTGTGGGAGAACTGTGTTGGACTATGCACATATGGAGCTCCATCTATGGCAGGAAAAAATGCTGGTCTACAGGCACTAGTTCGAAAGGTGGCTCCTCGTGCAGTTTGGATGCATTGCATGATTCATAGACAATCACTTGTTTCAAGAGATATGGGTGACGATCTACTAACAGTATTTGAAGTTATTTTGAGTTGTAAATTTGATCAAAAATAGCCCATTAAGAGGAAGACTTTTTGCAAAATTGTGTGATGACATGGGTTCAGAATATAGATCACTTCTATATTATTGTGAGGCACGTTGGCTTTCTCATGCTAGAGTACTTCAAAGGGCGTGTGAGCTAAAAGAAGAGATTGCCTTATTTCTTACTGATAATAATAGAGATGAAGCAAACTTGTTTTATGACACGAAATTCCTTGTAAAACTTGCGTATTTAGTTGACATTTTTCAAAGACTCAGCACTTTAAATAAATCAATGCAAGGGCCTCAAATTCATGCTTTTACGTAGAAAGACAAGTTTACTGCATTTATGAAAAAATTGGAACTGTGGATAATAAGTTTGAAAAATAATAACTTTGACACTTTCCACTTTTAAAATTACCTGTCTTGCTGATGAAATAGAAGAAAGTAAAGTTCTTATTAATAATCTATTGACCAGTCTATGGAAGCAATTCTCGTTTTACTTTAATGATCTTGACATGTCCAAATATGAATGGATTAGAAACCTGTTTGTGATTGAAAAATATGATGGTTTTGGCCTTACGACAGCAGAGCAGGAAATGATAATTGACTTTTCTAGTGATAGCACATTAAAGCAGTTGTTTCAAGACGAAAATAATATTGTTACGTTTTGGCTACGAGTAAAGGACGATTTTCCTACTTTGACAAACAAAGCTTTAGAAATTTTATTGCCATTTGTAACATCTTACCTATGTGAAACTGGTTTTTCTACAGTAGCAGTCTTAAAAACAAAGTATCGATCTCGCTTAGTGATTGAAAAGGAACTGAGAACCGCGATTTCTTCAATGATACCACGGTTTGACAAAATTTGTGCTGAAAAACAAGCTCAACCGTCGCATTAAATTTTTATAGTGTTGTATTAATTATATGTTATTTTTTTGGTATTTTTGTAAGATTTTTTTTTATTTATTTATTTATGTATTCACATATACGGATTACACCTTTAATATTGATAAATAATGCTATAAATGCTATACATAATTCAAAATATTAAAAATATTAAAACTAACATGAATTATAAAATGTATGTCAAATTGTAAAATACATAAAAAAAACTAGTGAAGCTCACTATGGGTTTCTAAACAGCCCATTATACTCCATTTTAAATTCCTTTTTAAATTCTGATTGTGAAATTCCTATTACCTTATAATCATGCACATTAGCAGACCTAGCCATCCTAGTTAGGGGGCAGAAATAAGTATAATTAACCCTATGATAGGGCACAAAAAATAATGATGTGTCTCTGGCATTACGCAGTGGTATCCTAAGACTAATCAGGCTAAGTAATTCGGAACAATCAATATCTCCTGCCAAAACTTTATACAAATCCAGAAGGTCATTATAATCCCGTAGGGTTTCCAGAGGTGGTAATCGCAAAGCCTGGTGCATGAGGTCATAATCACAATTAAATTTACTGAATACTGTTCCAGTCTTATATGCACAAAATCTTAGGAACCTATTCTGCACCGCTTCAAGAGTTCGAATGTGTACATTATTATGGGGAGACCAGATTGGAGAGGCATACATAAGTATACTCCGAACGTAACACAAATACAATGTTCTAATCGCTGTCACTGAAAGGTCGTGCGCATGCCTTGAAATAAATCCTAATGCTCTTAGAGATTTTAAAGTAATACTATTAATATGAAAAACAAAAGTTTTTATTACATTTAAAATTATTATTTCTTATAATAAATAATTATTTTTTTATGTATATTTTTACATGATATTGTATATTATTTTGTAGCCCATTAAATAAATTATAATATCAGTTGAGTATTTATGAAATTAGATTGTTAGAAAAATTAAGGGGGCGCAACAATTTTTTTTTAAAGGGGCGCAGGTACAAAAAGGTTGAAAACCACTGATTTAATTACAGAACTAAGTGTACGGAAACAAATTTTCCGAAACGTCAGTTGTGAATAAATGACTTTGGCATTTTAAATAATCTGTCTTAATTGTATATATATATTTATATATATATATATATATATATATATATATATAAATATTAGGTAATTAATTACCCAAGGTAAGATAATAAATACTAACGTATTATAGTTAATAAGATGAAATAACAACTTAGACTTTTCAAAGCCCAAATGATCATTTCAAATCGAGCTAGTAGCTTTGCATAAAAGTCTAAGTTATTATTTCATCTCATTAACTATATATATATATATATATATATATATATATATATATATATATATATATATTGCTGTGAAACCTCTTGAATTACCTGGTCTGTTGATTTTCTTTTGTTAATCGCCTCGGCTGCTCCTCTAGATAGCTTTCATCCTCATACATAAAAACAAACACATTCCTACCACAAACATCAACGTCAACTCTATTTACATCAATATTCACAATACATTAAAATTTCAAAATTAATATTCAGCATAAATTTTAATATCGGAAAATTTCAAAATTAAATTTATTATCATTTTAATGTGCATCCAGAATTAAAGTCCTTGTAGGATGCCTACTAATTACTATAACAATATATGCAGAGTACAAAGGAGCATCTACCACCCTTTACGTTAATTAACCAGGTTCGTCTAATTGAGCTCAAAGACATACCCATATTTTTATCATAATCCAGAACATCAATACTAAATACCCTTTCTACTTAAACAAGCAAATTTCACCTTAAAATTAAAATATTATTGTTAGTACAATTTCACTACTGTCCATTTTAAATAAACAAATTAGAAAGTTATTCAACACACACCAAAATCTCGAAGTTCAAACAAAATAGTATAATTTACCTGAAGGTTACTTGCACTCGTAGCTTCAATGTACATCGTCCCTTTTGTTAATCACACCATTCCAACTGGGTTATATTTACGGCTTCTGATTCTCAACGCTTTAAAAATTTTCTCCATCACCATTTATTTAAAGTTGTTTCAGGGCTTTTCTGGAACTAATCTGTGTATATCTGAACCTTGTTTTGTGGATCCAGACCCGTTTATGCACCATTTAAGTATTAATACCCCGAAAATAACAAAGAACTTCATACTTCTTTCACCAATATACGCCAAAACTGCCTACTTTTGTGTATATATTTGTCGTTGTAAATTTTTACCAATTGGTACAGTGATACTAGACTTTATTACCTTGTATCTTCTTTTCTAAGTGCACTAACGTACATTCATTGTAGCACGTAAAGAACAAGCTGTTTTAAATCACATAATATTCGAGCAAACTGTTTAAATTATTTAATATTAAAACCGGAAAACTAAAAAACACTGTTTAACGCGTTCAATCAAGTCGAAGATCTAAGAGAGCTTGTTCATATTAACCTCCGTATATATAGCGATTAGCCTGTCTGTCGGTCTGTTCCCCAAAACGGCCAGTTTCTAGAATTTCATCATTCTATGTTCCCATTCCGTAGCTCGCGCGTCGGTTTTTACGAATTTTGTACTCGTCCTAGTTAAATCTCAGAAAATTTCCACACGGCACGCAACGTCTGAGAATACCTAATTAAATTTTATACAGAAATGTTATTTGTACCTCTCAATTTTGCCTTATACTTTCAACCAATCGCAACCCCATGACGTTGCTCTACTCACGCCTTTTTACTATATGTGTCTCGGTCTTGCGCCTATTATCTGTCTCTATCTACCCTGTTCTTATTAGTGCAAATTGATATTCCTTATTATCGATTATTTTAGTCCATGTGGAGTGTGAAATATCCCACCTTTAGCATTTCTCGTAACTATTATGCGATGGTTTCTCCAAGATTCTTTGAAACCATTTGTTATCTACAAAATTTTCGCCGTACGTGACATTTAAACTACGCAGGTGTTCAAACATAATATTAATTCTCAGAGCTTTATTTTCTGGTATTTTAATCTTGGATTTTCACAGGCTTTTATGCTTATTATTAATAATGGTTTAATTAACTCCAATTAAAATTGACTTCTATCCTTTCATTTTTAGCGAATACAAATTAAATATTAATTATTATGTGTACACTTTGTTTAATACCGGTTACTTAAAATAGGGTTAATTAATATAAATTTTGCACGTAATTTCCATTTGTTTCTTTATTAGGAATAATTAAATTACACGTAGAGCTTTTTAATACTGTTTCTTTTGATATAAAGCGTCTTGTACATGATTTAAATCTCTTATTTTTACTGAAACTAATAAATTTTTATGCTTCACGGTTTTAATAACGCGTATTATCTAATAATATTCATTATACACGGTGATTAAAATTATTTCATGTGATTATTTAATTTTCTACCCTGGTCTAAATATGAGTATTTTCCCCCTATTTGAATACAAATAATCCCACTTATTTGAATGCAAATATAAAGCATTTAGACTGCCAAAAAATATTTAGAAAAAAAAATTGCCTATCTCTCTCTACCCTTATTTATCTATCTTACCTACCTTATCTCCAATCCAAAAAAAAATATTTACACCTATCCTATATCCCTATCCTATTCCTAACTCTCACTTAATTTTATAAACTGAAATTATCCCTAACTTCATCCTACTTATCCATCTAATCCTATCTACATCCTATATACCTATCCTATTCCTAACTTTTTAACTAATCTTTACTATACTTTACTTCCCCCTAACTAATTCTATATACCTATCCTATTCTTATCCTATATTCCTAACTCTCCTCTAATCTTATATGAAATATCTATACTTATCCTATCTTATTTTCTTCCTACATTTACTCTTTATTCTCATCCTAAACCTATTTCTAATTATCTCCCATATTTATCCTATACCTAGCTTTATTTTCCTATACACTTACTTCTACTCTTCTATCTACACCTATTCTATCCCTATCCTATTTAAATTTTACTCTATTATACACCTATCTACTCTCTATTCTATATCTATACTAAAATTCACCTATCTCTATCCTTTGTTCATTAAGTTATTTAAATCTAACTCTCTTCTTGACCCTCCAAGTCTTTCTTCTCACCATCCTAATACTCTTCATCCCTATTTCTCCCCCTTCTATATCTATACTTAACATCCCTGTTATCTCACATACAATAAACTCATCCCTATTATCCTCACTCTTAAATATTGCTTCTTCTTCAGTCCCTACACATGTCTGTTTCTCATTTATTGTTGTTTCCCTTTCTGCCGACAAACCAAACGATACTACTTTACAATTCTCGATTTTTCCCTCTACGGAAAATCCTATGTACCTTCTAGAATTCTTATGTAATGGAATCCGCCAGAATGAATCCCTTAAATCTACTTGATTAAAAACAAACTTGCCATCTTTACTTAATTTCGCCTTCACCTGCTCCTGATATGCTGCTTCTACCCCCACTACTTCTGCATGTTTTTGTACTAAAGCTTGAACCTCTACTATCCTATCCTCTGGACATCTTATTGTGTTGATCTGTTTAACTTCATCATCCTCTACCTCTACTACATTAATACTAAACCCGTGTCATCCTCTGTGACTTCATAACTGCCCTTCCATGGCACTACCCTATCTTTAATCCTTACTACCTTCCTCTCCATATCTATCAAAACCCCTAACTTCATCATACAGTCAACACCTAAAATGCTCTGAAACTTCAGTCCAGGTACAATTACAAACTCCTGTTCACAGCTTAAACCTCCTATATCTATCCTAAGCACCACAACACTATTTACTACAGCAAACTTCTTTTTATTTGGAGCTACTAAATGACTACGCTTTATAGGCATAATTCTATCACAAACCTTATCCCTAATTTTGCTGACGAATTCCTCCGATATTAAACTCGCCTCTGCCCCTGTATCAAGTAATACTTCTACATTATTCTCAAAAATTTCTAAATTAATAATTGGCAAACATAATTTTCTACAGTTTCTGGCTCTACTTCCTCCTCAATTTTGAAAAATTCACGTGGATGTTCATATACATTTACACTGAAATCTAGTGGTCTGTCGCGTTCTAAAAATCCTGTCCAGGTCTGTTTTCCCTACTCGGTCCTGGTCTAGCCGTCACCTCAGCGTATGTCCTAGGCGTTTCCACTCGTTCCGTGTCTGTGTTAGCAGTCCCCTCATGTCTGGTGAACTATTCCTTCTGGTAGGTTCCGGTCTCGGTGCAGGTCCCTTCCTAAACTATTACTCCTAACGTATGGTCTTCTCTGTTCCCAATTCTGTCGCTGGTATCCGTAATTATTCCCCTTCTAGCATAGTTGTCCCGTCTATTGTCAAACCTAACTGTGTTGATCTGTCTTTCCCTATTTTCCCGAGGTCGTCCACTACTTACGTCGTCGTACCTCTGCAAGTATTCTAGAAACATTTCTCTGTCCACTATGTTCTGTAGTGCTACGTGTTGTCTTATTTCTACCTCGAAGTGTCGTGATAAATACTTAATAATTTGTCGGTCCGTCAGTGGTGGGTTCAGTTGTTAGCTATGCTATACTTGCGTATAGCATATTGCTCCTACTTCCTGAAAATTCTCCCTTAAATTTCCCTGTGATTAAGTCGTCTCGTACCTGTTCTTGTCTGTGGTCACTCCAGTAGTGCTTTAAAAATCTGTCCTCAAAGTCCATGTAGGTGTCTATGTCCTGTCCTACTAAATTGTACCACGCTTCCGCATTGTCCTTTAATAAAGCCTTTATCGTATTCAGTTTAGTCAGTTCGTCAAATAAATTTCCCACTAGATTTCTTACACTATTAATAAAAATTTGTGGATTTACCCTGTTATCGCCATAAAACTTCATGTGTTGGTCCAATGATACTCCACCTGTAGAAAATCTGGGACCATCCCCCGTTAAATTTGACATGTTGTATTTAATACTACTAACTTCGCGTTCTACCCTGCCTAACTGATCCCTACATGAGTCCGTCACTTCAGTCATTTTACATTAATCTCTTCTTCACAAAAATGCGTACTTCGGACCTTAAATGTCCCATTTCCTGTCGAAGACCTGTAATATCACGCTCATTTTTATCTACCCTATTTTCCACTTCCCCCATCTTTACGGTAAAACTATTTTTAAACTCTGTAACTTCTTGATTCGTCTTATCTATTTTCTGACTAATCTCCTCTAACTTCCTGTTCGATTCTTCACTCATTTGCTCAAATTTTCGATTTGAGTCCTCTCTAACCCCACTTAACGTCTCATTCATTCTTTCAAGCATCCTCATTATCATCTCGTTTCCTTGATCCCCTGATTCCGTCCTCGACTGATCTCTACTGCCTCCAGCTTCTTCCATTTTCGAAATTTTTTCACACAATGCACTATCGTCACTTCCAATTTCCACTCCTTGACTCCTTAACCACTCCTTTCTCTGCATACGTTTAAATCACTCACACACTCTAAAATACTCTTAAATTTATACACACACAAAAACTCTCTCTCTCAGATCGCCAGTTTCCTGGAATAAAATCACAAAAATTTTATTTGGAACTCGAGCCTCACTTTTGGGTCGCCAAGAATGCTGTGAAACCTCTTGAATTACCTGGTCTGTTGATTTTCTTTTGTTAATCGCCTCGGCTGCTTCTCTAGATAGCTTTCATCCTCATATATAAAAAAACAAACACATTCCTACCACAAACATCAACGTCAACTCTATTTATATCAATATTCACAATACATTAAAATTTCAAAATTAATATTCAGCATAAATTTTAATATCGGAAAATTTCAAAATTAAATTTATTTACATTTTAATGTGCATCCAGAATTAAAGTCCTTGTAGGATGCCTACTAATTACTATAACAATATATGCAGAGTACAAAGGGAGCATCTACCACCCCTTTACGTTAATTAACCAGGTTCGTCTAATTGAGCTCAAAGACATACCCATATTTTTATCATAATCCAGAACATCAATACTAAATACCCCTTTCTACTTAAACAAGCAAATTTCACATTAAAATTAAAATATTATTGTTAGTACAATTTCACTACTGTCCATTTTAAATAAACAAATTAGAAAGTTATTCAACACACACCAAAATCTCAAAGTTCAAACAAAATAGTATAATTTACCTGAAGGTTACTTGCACTCGTAGCTTCAATGTACATCGTCCCTTTTGTTAATCACACCATTCCAACTGGGTTATATTTACGGCTTCTGATTCTCAACGCTTTAAAAATTTTCTCCATCACCATTTATTTAAAGTTGTTTCAGGGCTTTTCCGGAACTAATCTGTGTATATCTGAACCTTGTTTTGTGGATCCAGACCCGTTTATGCACCATTTAAGTATTAATACCCCAGAAAAATAACAAAGAACTTCATACTTCTTTCACCAATATACGCCAAAACTGCCTACTTTTGTGTATATATTTGTCGTTGTAAATTTTTACCAATTGGTACAGTGATACTAGACTTTATTACCTTGTATCTTCTTTTCTAAGTGCACTAACGTACATTCATTGTAGCACGTAAAGAACAAGCTGTTTTAAATCACATAATATTCGAGCAAACTGTTTAAATTATTTAATATTAAAACCGGAAAACTAAAAAACACTGTTTAACGCGTTCAATCAAGTCGAAGATCTAAGAGAGCTTGTTCATATTAACCTCCGTATATATAGCGATTAGCCTGTCTGTCGGTCTGTTCCCCAAAACGGCCAGTTTCTAGAATTTCATCATTCTATGTTCCCATTCCGTAGCTCGCGCGTCGGTTTTTACGAATTTTGTACTCGCCCTAGTTAAATCTCAGAAAATTTCCACACGGCACGCAACGTCTGAGAATACCTAATTAAATTTTATACAGAAATGTTATTTCTACCTCTCAATTTTGCCTTATACTTTCAACCAATCGCAACCCCATGACGTTGCTCTACTCACGCCTTTTTACTATATGTGTCTCGGTCTTGCGCCTATTATCTGTCTCTATCTACCCTGTTCTTATTAGTGCAAATTGATATTCCTTATTATCGATTATTTTAGTCCATGTGGAGTGTGAAATATCCCACCTTTAGCATTTCTCGTAACTATTATGCGATGGTATCTCCAAGATTCTTTGAAACCATTTGTTATCTACAAAATTTTCGCCGTACGTGACATTTAAACTACGCAGGTGTTCAAACATAATATTAATTCTCAGAGCTTTATTTTCTGGTATTTTAATCTTGGATTTTCACAGGCTTTTATGCTTATTATTTATTAATAATGGTTTAATTAACTCCAATTAAAATTGACTTCTATCCTTTCATTTTTAGCGAATACAAATTAAATATTAATTATTATGTGTACACTTTGTTTAATACCGGTTACTTAAAATAGGGTTAATTAATATAAATTTTGCACGTAATTTCTATTTGTTTCTTTATTAGGAATAATTAAATTACACGTAGAGCTTTTTAATACTGTTTCTTTTGATATAAAGCGTCTTGTACATGATTTAAATCTCTTATTTTTACTGAAACTAATAAATTTTTATGCTTCACGGTTTTAATAACGCGTATTATCTAATAATATTCATTATACACGGTGATTAAAATTATTTGATGTGATTATTTAATTTTCTACCCTGGTCTAAATATGAGTATATATATATATATATATATATATATATATATATATTGCTACGATATCGCCTTCGTCAGATATACAACGATCAATTGCCTGCTGATCCCCACCTCTCTGTGTCCTTTAAAATAATTTAAAATTAACACAATTATATTTATGCCTCAACTAGCTTCAACTAGCTCAGCAATTCCCACACAGAGTGAATGACGATATGATAACAGAGAATTTTTACTCCCCCCTCTCAAACACAATATCTCCGCATATGACAAATTAAATTCACCAAAATTTGTATAATGAAATAAATAAGATAACAATTTACAACTCTGCACCCTTTTTAATATTATTTGCTTTTTATAGAATTTTTAAATTAAATTTAAATAAATATTTCTATCAAATTAGCTCTTTACTAAGATTATAGCTTTTTACACCTTTTTATATTAATTAAAACCAGCAAAAAATTGTAATTTACCACCAATAGTTTCGTTGAATGTTCAAAGAAATATCCCCTATCTTAAGCATATTTTTACATACCAACCAAATTTTTGTTGACCTTTTACACAAAATATTAATCACATGCAACTTTTTAAAACTCGCCTCCGAATACACAAATTATTTAAAATTATAAATGTATCATACCATAAATTGAAAAGGTAGTCCTGACCTTTTATTTCTCTTGTTTTTCTGGCTGGAGCTTCCTGTCCCAAATCGGTCGTTTGTTCAGTATTTTGGAGTCGTTAACCAGCAGCTTAACGTGTTGACCCAGTACCTTGAAATATTTACCAGCAACTTGGGGTCGTCTGCTCAATGATTTGAAGTATTAATCTTAGAGTTTTACTTAGAATTAACGTCATGCTCTAGTGTTTTAACCCAGTAATCAAGTGTATTAACATTGTTCTCTAGTATATTATTAATGTTGTTCTCTAGTGTATTAATTATTAATGTCGTGATCCAGAGCCTATTTTACAAAGATTAGTTAAAAAATGTGAAATTTCCTGTAAGAATAACTAAATTTATTATTTTATAAGTTTTTTAATGACTTTTTAAAAGATTGAATGGAAGAATCAAACAACTGCAACCTAAATTCGTAGGTGTTTGCTAACTTCATAATACGAGTGATAGGTTCATTTTGACCATAATTTGTACAATGAAAAGTTATACTAAAAACTTCAGAGTTCCTAGGTCTTTTCCCTGCAACATTTAGTTTAACTAACTGCACTAATGTGGAATCATTGATTCTACCATTCAAAATCTTATGTAAAAAACACAAATCTGCATTCACTCTACGACTTTCTAAAGAAGTAAAATTAAGAATTTTTAAAGTCTCACAATAATTATATGTATTGTAATTAAAACCTAGCTGATATCCACAATGTTGTACAAATTTACGTTGAACGGATTCTATCAATTCTATATATAAACTATTTCTAGGGCACCAGATAATAGAATTGTATTCTAAAGAAGATCTAACTGGCGAGCAATATAGCAGTTTAACTGAGAATACAGAAAATAATTTGGTAGTTCTCCTAATAAAACCCAAAGTTTTTAAAGATTTTGAAGTAATTTCATTAATATGAGTATTAAATGTTAGTTTTGAATCTAGTACTACACCTAAATCCTTAATACTAGGTTTCTTTACTATAGATACATCATTAATTTTATATGGGAAAATAATAACATTATAGTTTCTCGAAAAAGTGATTTTGCTACATTTGTTAATATTCAGGCTTAAAGAATTTTTGTTGCACCATTGCGCTAAATATTGTATGTCCATTTGTAATGTTTCTGCATCTTTGATGTTAGTAATAGTTATAAACATTTTTAAATCATCCGCAAAAAGTAATATTTCACTATATTTAATCACTTCTTTTATGTCATTGACAAAAAGGTTAAATAATAGAGGACCAATATGAGAACCCTGCGGTACCCCGAGGTCACTGTTATTGGATTTGAAATTGAATTACCACATTTCACATATTGGGTTCTTCCAATAAGGTAGCTGTTTATCCATTTCAAAATATTGTCTTGCATTCCCAGTGCTTGCAATTTAGCTAATAATATTGAGTGATTAACCCTATCAAAGGCTTTAGCAAAATCTGTATATATGGAGTCCACTTGTACTCGATTCTCCAAAGCCATAAAGATATAACGTGTGTACAATAAAAGATTAGTAAAAGTAGATTTGCCTTGTGAAAAACCATGTTGCTCTTCAATAATTACATTTCTACAATCCCATGTAAGCTTCTTATTAACCAAGTAATCCAATAATTTAGGTAGTTCCGACTGATTACACACAGCTCTATAATTTGTTACATCCTCACGAGAACCTGTTTTGTAGATTGGTTTCAAATAACTATTTTTCCAATAATCTGGAAAAACTCGTGCTTCTAAGGATTTATTGAACAAGTATTTTATTGGGTGTATTAAAGTATACAAGCAGCGTTTTAGAATAACCAGTGGAATTCCATCTGGTCCATGTGTTACTTTATTTGGCAGCTTCATAACACGATCTATTATTTCTGATGCTTCAATGTAATAATTGCTAACTTCTATAGTGTCTGTATAAAAAAATGCTGGTACTCTATTAACCTTTGTATTACTTAATACTGTTGAAAAATATGATCCAAACAAATTTACTATCTCCTCATTACTACTACCTTTCATGTTGTTATGGACAAGTTGTGATGGCAGGTTAAATACTTTTCGTTTCTTATTCACAAACTTCCAGAATGAATTTGGTTGTAATTTAATATCTGCCTGGATTTTATGTATATAAGCTTTATAACATAAATTATTTAAAGATTTACATGTTTCCCTAAGAAAGGCAAACTGATCATAATCATTCTTACTACCAACTTACTTTGTATTTCTTATGTGCTGCCTTCTTCTGTCTTATAGCATTTCTTAGCTTGGTACTGAACCATGTTGGAAAACTTGACACTTTAAACCTTTTCAACGGTACAAATTTTTCGATGGTGTTGTCCAATATGTTATAAAATTCTGATATATCTATATTGATGTCTGCGCCTTTAAGCATAATGGAATTCCAATCAGTACCAGCAAAGCAGTCATTCATAGCTTCAAAATTAGCATTCTTAAAATTGTAGTATAATTCTTCAAATTGTAATTGTTTGTATTGACTGACACCTCGTGCCGGTGATACAACAGCAGGTCCCAGAATCTAAGAATGTCAGAAAATGTGAACTGACGTCAAGGTTCAGAATAAAACTACCCACATTTGATAGGAAGTCACCTTGACAGGCATATTTTAAACAGTGCGTCTCATTTCTGCCTTGGTGTAGTAAGTTTAGGAACCAAGACAAATAGCTACAGTCTTATTTACATTAAGTACCAAACCGTTATTGGCTACCCATGAACTGATTGCGGTAAGATCATTGTTTAACTGATTGATAGCATGGTTAATATTGTAAATGTCTGTTGAAGTATATAGAAGCACATCGTCGGCATACATTTGATATTTGCAAGCAGATGATAACTGTTGAAGTAGATCGTCTGTGAAGATTGCAAACAATAGTGGGCTCAGGATGCTACCTTGTGGAACTCCTTGAGCAACAGCAAGGGTCATGGATATTTGGTTGTTAATTTTGACTTACTGTGTCCTTCCTTTTAAATAACTTATGAGCCATTGTAGAACAATATCTTGAATTCCATGGTAAGTTAGCTTTGCTTCTAACAGTGTATGGTTAATTACATCGAAAGCTTTAGTAAAGTCAAGTAATACCAAGTATGTAACTTGTGCTGTATCTATTGAACTACTAAGATCAGATATGACTTTGGTCACCTGCAAATTTTAGGCGCGCTTCTAAATACATAAATTATTTAAAATTACAAATGCAACATGCTATAAATTGGATAAATAGTTCTGACCTTTTAGTTCTACTGTTTTTTTTCTTGTTGGAGTTTACTGGCCTAGAAATCACTCTTGGAGTCGTTTATTCAGTAACTTAGAGTCGTCTACTCCATAATTTAGAATATTATCCAGTGATTTAGTTTCTTAGTTCCTTTAATAATGACTTACTAGTGACTTAGTGTTTTTACCAGCGACTTAGTTAATTACTTAGTGTTAAGCAGCAGCCAAAATAATTACTTAATGCCCTAAATTAATAAAATTGTAAAATTTTCTGATCATATCAACTATTTCTAGACTTACGTTTATATTAACGGCGAAATTCTATATACATTTAGTATAACACCCACTCTACTGTTTTATAACACTTCACATTTAAATCCAACTTTTAAAATTATTTACTTTCACTGAAAATTTCTATTTACGTGAATATCTTCTTTCAAACTATCACAGTCAGCATGTGGCTTATAGAAATGATACCCCTTTATCTGCTTTGTTAGTTTTATAGAATCAAATTCCTTCCAGAATGTTCCACACGTTCTTGTTGGTTGATTCAACGCTATCAGTTGCTCGTACGTGGAGAAAGGCGTTTCAATTATGGTTGTATATTTGCAACCTGTTGAATTTTGGACCATTTTAATGTATCTACGTTCTAAATTGCACGTATTCTGTCGCCTCTAATATCCATACTTTATTTACAGATGCTGGTTTTATTGAATCTGGCATTTTATGTACGTTCTGAATTGCACATATATCTGAACTTCCTAGAAAGTGTTAATTAACAAATGGTATTTTACGTATGTTCGAAATCGCACGTAATACCGTCGCTTCAAATATCTATACTTTATGAAATATGCTTGTTTTTAAATGTTTGACTATCACAACCGGTATGAATCTCATGTGTTTATTAACTTCTTTATGCAAATGCGTTTAGATTGAAAGAAATTTCATTTCGCAGTTATTTTCTTCAAATATGTTGAATTTGTATTTGTTTTTGAGCTTAAGAATGTTTTTAAATGCTCTAAAATGATTGAATTGCGTCCCCAATTATTTATTTTAATGAATGTAGTGAAGTTATTACGGAATGAGCTTCCTTTAATTAATTGTAGCTCGTTATTGATTTTGTACAGGGTGATTTGTATTTGCTTTCGCATAATGAATGAATTATGTACATTTTTGTATTTAAATGTTTGTTTTTCGTGGTTTTCGTGACCTTCTAGTTGAAGGTCCTGGTCTGTTCACTATCTCCGCATATGTCTTGTAATTGTTATTGCTATTGTTTGGTGAGTTTTCGCTAGTTTCTTTTCCTTGGGTTACAGTTATATTCCTAATGGTGAAGGATTCATTGTTCTCCTTTCTCCCATCTCCTGATGGCATTATTCTGGCTCCAGTTGCTTCTCTGCACGTTACCATTATCGAATGTTAGTACCCTGGTGTCTTCTGTCCATTGCCTCGTTGAAATCTGAATGCATTTATGGGTCGACTCCTTGGTCTGGTCTCCATACTCGATGGTTGACCCATCTCATCATACTATAAAAGATACTCCAAAAACACATCTCCTATCTACATTTTGTAAGGTGTTGCATTGACTTACCTCCGTTTCGAAGTGTTCCGCTAAATATTTGATAATTTGCTTGTGCTCTAAAGGAGGATGGCATACAACTCCCTTGTCATGCCAGAATCACTACTATACTTGCCTGTAAGTAAATTGTCTCTAACCTTAAATTGCTGGTTATTTCCCCCAAAAGTGTTTTAAAAATTAAAGTTCAACTTCTTTAAAGGAGTTTAACTCACTCTCAATCAATCTAAACCAAATATCTGCACTACCTTTAACTATGGGCTTCTCGATATTTAACTTAGTTTGTTCATCTCAATTGCTCTGTAGCAAAGTTTTTGCATTGTTTAAAAATATCATAGGGAATGAAATTTGCTATCCCCATAAAAATTTTGAATGTTGTTCCAACGGAACACTAGTTGGATTTCATCTCATAGGTTGCCCAACATGGATTTTTTAACCCTATCTTCTAAATTGTCAAACTTATTTTCAGAATTTCCCAAATCATTCCTAAACGTTGTAAATCCGGCTTGACAACTTTCCTCAATTTTATTAATTTTTTATCTAATTTTTTTTCCATTAGTTTCTTTCTCACATGCATCCTGATTTGCCTTTATTTGAACAATTTCCTCTTGTCTTCTATATCCTCTAAAAATTTGTACCACCTTTCCTCTAATTTCAAATCTCATTTCTTCCATGGTTTTGTAAGTTTCTTTTAAGCCTGAAGTTAGTGTTTCATGCAATTCTTTCTTTTTGTTCATTCTTGTCACTTTATAATCTTAAATTTTCCCCCAATTTTACTAAATTTTCTCCAAATTCCACTCATAACTCCTGAGTATTTTTATCAAATTTGTCACTCATTTCTTTCATACTTCTTTCATTTCTTTCACTCATTTCCTTCATATTCTCATTCATTTCCTTTGTGACTTTTTCATTCCTTTCACTCCTTTTTGTTCCTGTATATTTTGATTTAGACATAATAGAAGAGCCATAATTTTTGATTCCTTTGTCTCTCTTGCACTCTGTCCTTTTTTCACTTTTGGATCTTCCTTTTCCGGTTCTTCCAAATATATGCTTTTCTGAGAACCAATTTCTGCTTTTTCGGCCCTCAAACTCTCACGAATTTCCTTCATTCATACCAGTCATCCTGAAAACCAATCAGATATATTACGCAGAAAAAATTTCCACCAAATCCTACGAGACAAGAAACTTTAATTTTTAGACGATTCAATCGAGCCTTTGCGTTGGGACGCCACAAAATTATGCTGTGAATATTCAGGTACAGCCGCCTTGACCAATAAAGTACAATGACTATTAATTGAAAAGATAAAATGATATTATGTGGATTCTTATCTTTTCTTGTTAGCTTAACGATAAATATGCTGTGGATCTTACAAAAATGGAATGAAACAAAAAAAAATATTATCAAAATTTTATGAACAATCCTTGATACATGCAAAAACATCCTTCTACATACATAATCTAAGAAATCTACTTACACACAGATATTTAAGAAAGCTTACAAATACAATTTACATCTTAAGTTTAGGAAGAAACAACATTTTATTACTACCTATGTATTAGAATTTTCACGTTAATTATTAGAAAACCTCAAAACATTTCATGAGTCACAAAATTTTCTTTAAAATTGCAACGCATATACCCTCGTGACTATCAGATAGCAAATTGGACCACCATATATCATAAACCCTTACCTGATATCACAAGGTCGAGAATTTCTTATTAATGATGGAAGCACAAGGTAAAGTTGGATGGAAAACGGCTTGAGGAAAAGAAAAACTCTTTAGAGATAAACGGCTAGTAGAGTGTTAGCTCTGGGTAGATCATGAGCTTGGGTCATGGGATGTCTGTTGACCAAAAACGTAGATAATGAGCGCCACCGTATTTTTCAATACAACAACATACAAAAAATACTTGTACTTGTATTAGGGGAATGCGGAAACCTTAAATCTACACCGCTTATATAGCCACAAAACTTGTATATCACCTTTGCAAAGCACTTACCAAAATCTCAATTACCAGATGTCTTACGGATGTCTCGACTTAACCTGTGAACAAATAAATGCACAACATGGACACCGTTTATGTCCTTAAAAAATTCACCAAAAATAATATAACTTATTTTGATTTGTAGGAATATATACACCCAGGGTATTTGTTATCATTAGACACAATGTTTGCTCATGAATGACCTATAAATTTTACTTGAATTTTTAATAATAAAAGAGTTATGCAAAAATGGATTCTATTCAATTAAATTCACTTGGTTTGTTTCAACATAATCTTTTTCAACTAAAATGTTTATAGAACAGAAAATTAGTATGGTTCTGTCTTCAAAAAAAAACATAAAGATCTCTAAATTGAATATTTCTGAATAAATTTACTATCAAGTTTGAGCTCTCTTAATTATTCATATTGCATATTTTAATTTTTAGCCATCTGTAGTACTACATCGACTTCACAATTAAATTTAATTATTTAACGTCTTATAAAATTGCATCTTTTAACATAGAGTTAGTTTTACTTAATATCTATAAAAAATTCATCACGTTGTTTAAGAATCAAATTTTATGACCTCAAAATTACTAAAGATATTTTTAAAATAACATAAAATAACATGTATATTTAAATTGGATAGCTAGATATTTTTGACATAATATGTCAATAACAACTTTTTCAGTGTAGTTAACGCTATCTGCTTGTGAAATAATTACGATAAACAAATTGCATAGCCATCTTTAAAATTTTGCAAGGTTACAAGTTTATTACGGAATCTTTTTTTTCTCTAAATAATTTTTTAAGTTAACTAAATCAATGTAAAGCTTCAACTTTCTACCTTTCGTAAAACATTTAAATAATTATAACTGGGATTAAAGATTAAATATCACTCACGTGTCGAAGTACAGTGCGACCAAAAAAATTGAACTTATAACATCAGATGTGGAATATTCCATAAACACCTGCGATGCACAAACAGGAAACATCATTACGAATGAATTTAACGCTGGAATTATAAGAGATCTTCTGAACAAAACATTATTTAATCAAACCAATTCTTCATTAAGTACGTCCTATAATTTTCTTGTATTTTAAATCTCAAACTAAATTTTCATTTCAGCAGTATTTATGGAATGGTCGATATTCACGATATTGACGATATATACGATATTTACGATATTGCATGTTTTAATGATGGGGGGACCTCTATTTCTTCGGCCAGCAGGAATCTACTGAGCTGCTAAAGGTGGAACACAAAATAAAATCTTCACACTACAGCTGCTAGGAACCACATTCTGACACGAAGGTTAAATCAATTATATCTTCTTGCGGACCGTATTATAGGTCATGTGCCTGGATACCATCTTTGACCTTTCTACGCCGCTGATAGCAGCTTACCTGTTCGGACGCTGATAGAAAAGTGACACGAAATGACAACTTGACGATTCTTATTATAGAACTTAGATCTATAAAGCGAATGAGCGCATATGCTATTATATATTTCATGAATTATTTTTAGTGATCAGAAATTTATAAATTATTTTTTTATTTTATTGAGATATTATATTACATTAATAAGCAAAGTGTAACTGAATAAAAAAATACGTTACAAAATTTTTCTGAATAATTTAAACATTCTTGTATTACCCCATCTTTCAGTGTAGTTGATCAATGATGTTGAGCAGAAATTTTTGGAAGGGTCAAAACAGTTTGAGCTTTAACCTCAAAATTGCTAAAATGAACTATCTATTCACAAATGATGTTCTATACACAAAATAAAACTTATCCTAGCTTAATCTATTTAATAATACATGAATTGTTTCTGTAGGTTTATGTGTTTTGGATTATCAATTTCTTGCTGGTCTGCTTATCTGTATTGCTATCTAAAATTCTTTTCCATTAGAATTAACTGCAAAAATTCCTGATTTCATTTTTAAATTTTCATTTTTAATCAATGTTTATACGTCGAAGTATCAGTTTACAAAAGTACATTTATTTTATTAAATTAAAAATAGTCGGTGATCTTGCACCAAGATAACTTTATTATTTATATTGGAGCAATTAATCGTCGTTCTGCTCCATAAAATAACAATGATTGGATGTCTAATAACTTATGTTCAGAACTTCAATGTTAAATCTTGAATGGCGAATTAATGAAAGAATTCTGCTCCTCATTAAATTCTTCTTTATATAACAAAAATTCCCAATACATTGTGGGTCTCGAACCTTCTGATTACATTCTGGAAGTATTAGTCATTTGCCTGATATAACATTAACCACAATTTCGCGTTCTTATCTTTTTAATGCCCTGTTAGTTAAATTAATTGTGGTCATGAAAAGATTCCCATCTTTTATTAATGAATTAAAGCATTTGTTGGTTATCGCTCTCCTCTTTGATGTGTGAGTGTAGTTTGTAATTTTTGTTGAATTTGATAATAATAATGAGTTCTTTCTGTTGTTAGTGTATATATTGGTTTAAGACTGTTTTAATCAGTTTAAATGGTGTTTATTATTTTTTATTTAAGGAGAATAGAAATGTGTAACTTTTGTGTAGGTTATCTATGTCATTTTTAAAATTAATTGTGATGATTTGTTTGTGGCTGTGGTAGTTTTCTAAAAATAATCTGTTTTTGTATATATTTTCTGCGTCTAATATTTTTGTGTTGTTTAAATCTGCTTGGTGGTGATATTCATTTAAATGTATAGTTAGGGCGCATGATTTTTTGTTCAATTTTTGGTCACTTTATGTTGTATGATTCTGTTCTTCAGCCATTGTTTGGATTGTCCTATATATTGTTTATTGCAGCTACAGGGGATGCTGTATATGATTTGCTTCTTAGTGATTTTGGAGTATTGTCTTTGGTCCTGGTAAAGATGCTCTTAATGCTATTTTCATATTTAGTTGAAATTTTTATTTGTGAAATTTCTAATATTTTTATTAAAGATGGTGTTAGTTGTTGTATGTATGAGAGTATTTTGTATTCTTCCAATATCTCCCGGCATTTTGTTGAAATAATGTGTTTATGATGCATTAAAATCCCCACAATCATTAAATTTTCATGTCTTTTTAGTAATCTTGGTATGTCTTTGATATCTTTGTAGATCGCTTCTACCTGCTCATCTTAGTTAGAGGTGGGCATGCATACGTGTATTATTACTGTTTTTACCAGTTTAGATTTTAATCTAACCATGAGTACTCTATCTTTCTTTTGTAAGTGGATTTCTACATAGTGTCCTATCTTGTTACGCATGACTATACTCACACCTGAATTTCCTTCCTCTGATCCTGTATGAATTACCTCAAAGTCTCGCTCCAAAAATCTCCCGCCTCTGGCTGATTACCACTCTGTCTAATGCTAACCTATCTATTTCAATTTTTAAGTTCTCTTACTTATCTACTTGCTTCATACTTCTGATATTCCATGTTTTGACATGCAAAATGTTCTCGACTCTTCTGCTAAACTTTCTCATCACATCCTCCGAAGTTGTCTCCTCTCAGAGACCTGAATGGGGGACTATTTTAACTGCAAAATTTTTTACCACAGAGGATGTCATCATCATAAATAACAATTTAAGTATGCTGTGTACTCGAGAAGTAAGGTGGTGGTTTCTAGTTGCCTTCCGCATCACAGTAGTGTGTCTTAGAATGCTATACCTTCCCCTATGGTCTGTGCCACTTTACCGAAAGAGCTGCTGACCTCTTTCGGAAACCTGACTTAGTCTGGTTCCTCACTAAAGACCCCACTAATTTGGTTAAACTTATAGTTTGGCTTTTTAGCTCATTGGAACAAGCAAGCCATTCTACCCGTTCTAGTGATCTAGAGCTTCTTCAAGGTGCAGGTCCTTTCAGAACGGAAAAACTATTATGTAGAAAATAATTAAATTACTATTTTTGTTTCTTTTATGTAAAAGATGCATGTATATGCATATATTCCTCGTTTCATCATTAAATTAAAAAATTGCTTATGCAATATATTTCTCGTCAACATTACATTTCTACAACATTTCAGTGTATACTTCTTAAACAGGAATTTCAACAAGCTTTTTGAATTTTCAAGAATGGTAATTTTTTGAAATTTGTTACGGTATTATGTGTGGACAATAAAGAACACAGCGCAGTAAGTAGTAGAAAAATTGCATATACCGAATACCACAACCAAACACAGGGACAGAATCAAACTCCAAAAGAAGCAGAGTTTAGGCTAAATCAGTTCAAAAATGTCAGAGAGATGGGTGGATGACAGAAAGAAAATTGAATTGAAAACCTCTGTAACAAAGAAATTTATTTTACGAACATGTAGGAAAACATACAGTCCCTAATGAATATCTACAAACATCGAAAATACCTGGTTGTAGAATCGTTCATTACAACGTGATGTACATAAAGCATAAATTTACATAATATACAATATACAGTATGCATAGAAAAATATCAAGCACAAAATCTTACTATCTAATTACAAGCATACTTACAATATGTTTCTACCCTAAATATGTATAAGAAATATCTAAATAATAATATAGTAAGTAAAATCATTTTGTAGGAAATTCAACTCGTATCATTAAAATTTTAAGTCCATTATTTGATGTTTACATTAATTTAAACAGTAAAAAGCAAACAGTAGAAAAGCGCTCTAAACATATTGAAATTCTTACAGTAATTTACACATAATTAAGTGTGCTTTATTGTCAGTCAGCAATGTATTGTCTAATTAATCAGAAGCAAGTCTTTTTTCCAGAACAGCACCACAAAATAAAGTAAACAGAAAAACACATTGCACCTGGAGTTATCTTCTCTTGGGTGCCTTCTCACGAAGTGCAGCTCGGGGTTGGAACAACTTAACGGTATTGCACTAGCACAAACGTATTTTAAAAGCACGACTTCACAACGCTCAAAAAGCAGTCGACTCTGTAAAGAAGCGTCGAATTAATAGCAGAGGAGTCGAATTAGTAAGAGCTATCTATTAATTAAGAGACATTTTCTTCAAAGTTGGAGTCGTAATTTATACAGCTTTGAAAATCATAGAGGGGAAAATATCAAACCATTCCCGCTGATATTGGTGTAGAATATTCTGAGAAAGTAAGCAAAAATATATACAACTGCAAAACGTTCCTAGAATTCGGAAAACAAAACACGATAATTAGTTCTATTGAATTCCGTTGATTGCTGGGGAAGCAAGCTACATTTTAAAATGCCTCTGCGATATAGATAAATCAAACCACGGTGAAGCATGTAAATATTCTTGGGATAATGTAATAAGGAGAGACGTTGCTACCAATAAAACTTGAGTAACAAACACGTGCAAATATAACAACACGGAATTTCAAGGAATACAAGCAAATAACAAACACATTTAAGCATTTAATCTTTTCAAAGAACCTATTTAGAAGTAGTTTTAGTGACCAGCCACTATAGCGGGCAGCAGTTATAATTCTTTAATGAAGAATTGCTAAGGCGAGCCTCTCGGTTTTGGAATAGCAAATATTTCAACGAAACTATTTGAAATAATGAACTAACTAGCACGTATCAAGGCAGAGGATTTATTTAAAGTCGTTTGGTGAATTAGTTTGTTAAATATCGTCATAACGCGAATGCATTTGACTACAACCTTACATTGTAGAAAAATGTGGTTATTATATCAAAGAAGAATTTGATTCTCTTCTTTACCTATGAGTTTCATTATTATATCGATTTGTTTAAACTTACCCCTTCTGCTAATATTTAAAATAGTTTGAATACTGAGAAAATGAGCCATTTCTATAAAATAGTTTTTTAAATGAGGCATAAACATTACCAAAGATAGTGCGATTTTACGGTATTTGTTGATGTTTAATAAAATATAACCTCGATAAACAAATCAAATATTATTCAAATATCCATGGATGGTCCAAATATTAATTGGAAATTTTATAGGCTGTTAAAGGAAGAAATAGGGGAAGACAATTTGTTATTGTTAGATTTTGGTTCTTGCAGTCTACACCTACTTCATGGTGCTTTACAACCAGGTCACACAACAAGTGGTTGGTCAGTAAATTCATTTTTAACTGGCTTGTATTGGTTATTTAAAGATGTTGGCATATTATTAGAACTTTTTTTAAGTTTCAGTCAGATTATCCTCTTGCTCCGTTTTTGTTGACTTCTATTCATTCAATGTTAGTTTCTTTATTAGAAATGTTTGTAGTCAAAAACCAAATACCAAAAGATCTTAAAAAGTTATTCAAATTAGATTTAATTGATAATAATGTGCTGCTTCCATTAAGTATAGTGCATCTAGGATTTTCTATAAGTAAATGACTCAGAAGTTGTAAAGTCCCAGAGAAAGAAATTTTTACTTTCAAAAACGGATGTCAACAATTTTTAAAAGCGACTGTAAAAAAGTTATTTTGAAAGATTGAAGCATTTATATTTTATTAATGCATAAAGTGGTTTAGAAAACAGTATATTTGATAATTATTGGTATATCACCATGTATATTGCCAGTATTAAATTTTATTTGTTAAAAGCAAAGTTTGTTTTCATATCCAAATGTTCCAAATTAACATTCGTTAGTCCTTTTCTTTAGAATTATAAAAGCATTAAAAAGTCACTTTCAAAATTATTTATTGAAATAGAAAACATTGTTTGGCTATAATACACCTATTCATATCTAGTTATAACTGGTATGATCAAGTCGCATGTACTGTGTTTAGCACTTGTAGTCAAGATAAATGACTTTTCAATAAACAGGATCAGTCGCATTTGAACAGTTATGTGAACAACATGTCTTTAAAAATTAATACATTGAAATGGGACCTTTGCATTGCCCTTTGAGTTTAATTCTGTTAGAATTCTCGTCCCATTTCGAATGGACCTGCACCTTGCCGAAGTTCTAAATTACTAGAACAGGTGAAATGGCTTGCGCGTTCTAATGAGCTAAAGAGCCAAACTACAGGTCCAACCAAAGTAGTAGGGTCGTTAGTGAGGAACCAGACTAAGACAGGTCCCCGAAAGAGGGCAGCGGCTCTTTCGGTACTTAGATTGGCAGAGACCATAGGGGTCGGTATGGCAGTCTAAGACACACTACCGCGATGTGGAAGGCAACGGGAAACCACCACATTATCTCCCAAGTACACAGTGTACCTAAATTAAAACAAACATGATGGCATTCTCTGGGGTAAAAGATTCCGGAGTTAAAATAGTCACCCATTCGGATCTCCGGGAGGGGACTACTTCGGAGGATGCGATCGGAAAGTTAAAAATAAGAGTTGGGAACATTCTGCGAGTCGGAGCATGGAATGTTAGAAGTATGAAGCAAGTAGGTAAGCTAGAGAACCTAAAAATCGAAATGAATAGGTTCTCATTAGACATAGTAGGGATTAGCGAAGTTCGGTGGCCAGAGGCGGGGGATTTTTGGAGTGGAGACTTCAGGGTAATTCATACAGGAGCAGAGAAAGGAAATTTGGGTGTGGGGATAGTTATGCGGAAAAAGATAGGATACTGTGTAGAAAATTACTTACAAAAGAACGAAAGAGTACTCATGGTTAGATTAGAATCTAAACCGGTAAACACAGTAATAATACAAGTATACATGCCCACCTCTAGCTATAGTGACGAAGAGGTAGAAGCCATCTACAAAGATATCGAAGACACATTAAGATACGTAAAGGACATGAAAATTTAATAATTACGGGGATTTTAATGCCGTGGTAGGTGAGGGTAGGAAGGAGCGGTAGTAGGTTTATTTGGTTTAGGCACAAGAAACGACAGGGGAAATAGGCTGGTAGAATTTTGCGACAAGAACAATTTAATCATCGCAAACACATTATTTCAGCATCATGCTAGAAGACGATATACTTGGAAGATGCCAGGAGATATAGGAAGATATCAAATAGATTACATTCTTGTTAGACAACGGTTTAGGAATCAAGTAAAAGACTGTAGAAGCTACCCAGAAGCAGATATAGATACTGACTACAATATCGTAATTATGAAGGCTGCACTTAAATTTAAGAATGTGAAAAAAAGAAATGGAAAAAGGCAATTGGACTTAGAGAAACTAAAAGATAAAGATATTCAAGAAAGATTCGAAAAAAAGTCAAATGAATTGCTCAAAGATATCGGGAAAGTATCTGATACTAAGGAAGTAGAAACAGAATGGAATAACATTAAATCCAGCTTAGACATGGCGGCCAGAGATATTCTGGGGTATACACAAAAAGAAAATAAGAAACCATGGATAACAAAGGATATCCTGAATTTAATAGAAGAAAGACGAAAATACAAAAATAAATCAGACGAAACAGGAAAACAGAGATACAAAGCTATAAAATGGGAAATTATTCGAAAATGCAGGAAAGCTAAAGAACAATGAATTGATGAAAAGTGCAAAGAGGTACAAACGAAGATGGAAATAGGAAAGACAGACGAAGCATACAAATTAATTAGAATGAATTTTAGGGACATAAAACCGTATAGCAAAAATATAAGGGACGCACAAGGAAACGTCATCATAGAAAACGTAGAGAAAGTGGGTAGATGGCAAGAATATATAGGGAATTTATATGCAGGAGAGGAACTAACTGCATTAGAACAGGAATCAGACATTGAAAATGATGACTTGGGATATCCTATACTTAGAGATGAGTTTGAATTAGCATTAAAGAGTCTGAAAAATGGTAAGGCGCCGGGTACAGATAAGGTGCAAGCAGAAACTCTAAAAGCCGCTGGACAAGCAGTAACAGAACGTCTCTTCCAACTTGTAAGCTATATGTATGAGACAGGCGAGATACCCAAAGATTTCAAACGTAGCATCATAGTAACTATATCAAAAAAGAAAGGTGCGGATAGAAGTGAAAATTTTCAAACAAGTTTGACAGCACACGTGTCAAAAATATTAACTAGAATTGTGCAAAGACGAATGGAAAAACGGGCGGAAGAAATACTAGGAGAAGACCAATTTGGGTTTAGGCGAAACAGGGGAACACGGGAGGCTATTTTAGCTCTGAGAGTGATAATGGAGAAAACAATAGAAAAAGGGGAAAGCGTGTGTATAGGGTTTGTAGATCTGGAAAAAGCATTCGACAATGTAAAATGGAAAAAAATGTTTGAAATACTAAAAAAGATTGGAATGAGTTATAGGGATAGACGAATAGTACATAGCTTATACAAAGAGCAAACAGCAGTAATAGAATTAGAGCAGGAACGTAGAGAAGTAAACATTAGGAAAGGGGTGAGACAGGGATGTGCCCTATCCCCATTGATTTTTAACTTGTACATAGAAGACGCAATGAATACTGTCAAATGCAGGAAGACGTTTGGAATTACTATGCAAGGACAAAAAATTGATATGCTTAGATTTGCAGATGATATAGTGGTATTAGCGTCTAGCAAAGAAGAGTTAGAAGCTGCTCTTAATGAAATGGAAACGGTTCTAACAGAGAGATACGGTATGAAAATTAACAAAACTAAAACTAAAGTTCTAGTATGCAAAGGTGGGGAAAATAAATCAAAAACAAGAATACAAGTATGTAACACGAACTTACAAGAGGTTAAGGATTTCTGCTACCTAGGAAGCCAAATAACGCAAGATGGGAAAAGCACAAAAGATATAAAACAAAGATTAGCACAAGGTCGTGGTACATTTAACAAGAAAAAGCAACTACTGTACTCAAAGACCACAAACATAGAAACAAGGAAAAGATTGCTTAAAACATATGTGTGGAGCACAGCACTGTACGGATGTGAAGCCTGGACAGTAGGAGAAGCGGACAAGAAAAAGGTAGAAGCCTTTGAAATGTGGTGCTACAGACGTATGATGAAGATATCATGGGCAGACAAAGTTAAGAACGAAGAGGTACTAAAAATGGTAGGGGAAGAAAAATATGTGGAAAACAGTAAAAAATAGGAGAGATAGGATGATAGGCCACATACTACGGCATGAGGGAATAGTGCGGAATATATTAGAAGCAGAGATCGGAAAAAAGAGAAGAAGAGGCAGACCTAGGTTAGACTACTGCACACAGATAGTAAAAGATGTAGGCTGTAGGGGTTTCAGGGAGATGTGTAGGCTAGCCCAGAATAGAAATCAATGGAGGTACGCATCCAACCAATCCCAAGATGGGTAAACTAATGACGAAAAAAAATAACTGTGCTTAAACATGATGATTATTATAAGTAACTACAAGAATTGGTTGGGCAATATTCTCGAATAATGTTAAGTGTGAAAGGATTTATTGGAAAAGCATTATTTTGGCAAACGTCTAAGTGTTGGGGGATCTTGGTAGCCACAGGTTGCTTAACCCCCTTCACTGAATCTTGGTGAAATAGGGCATAAAATTAGAAAACAATAGAAGGGGAACGAGCTGTATACACATGCTGGGTGAGAATTTCAGGGAACTATGTAGGCTAGCTCAGAATATAAATAATTGCAGGTACGTGTCCAACCAGGAAAACCATTAATTCGGCAAACGTCTAAGTGTTGGGGGATCTTGGTAGCCACAGGTTGCTTAACCCCCTTCACTGAATCTTGGTGAAATAGGACATAAAATTAGAAAACAATAGAAGGGGAACGAGCTGTATACACATGCTGTGTGAGAATTTCAGGGAACTATGTAGGCTAGCTCAGAATATAAATAAGTGCAGGTACGTCTCCAACCAGTTTTGAGACGGAAAACCTAATGATGAAGAAATAAGCGCAGATAAATCTGACGATTAGTATAAACAACTAGTTGTTGGTTGCGAAATATCTGCAACTAATGTTGACTGTGCGAAAAGATATATTGGAAAATATATTAAATCCGTAAATGGTTAAGTGTTGGGGGAACTTGGCAGCCACAGGCTGCTTATTTCCCGTCACAACCACTGAAGGTAGGAAAAATAGGGTATATAACTGTAAAACAATAGATGGTGACTGAACTGCATCTAACAAGAAAGAATAGCACCTATGAGAAAAGACAACAAACATAGAGCAAGAAGAAAATTGTTGAAAGCATATGTGTGGAGCACAGCACAGGGCAGTCTGAAACGCAGACAGAAAAACGGTAGCAGCCTTTTGAAATGCTGTGCTTCAGATGTATGAGGACGATAGAATGGACAAACAAAGATAATAACAAATAGGTTATAGAAATAGTAGGGGAACAAGGATATCTGGGGAAAAAGAGAAATAGAAGGGCGGAATACGTTCTAAAGCATTTTGGGGAATAGTATGGGATATATTACAAGCAGAGATAGGAAAAAAGAGGTAGATGTAGACCTAGATCAGATAGTGATAGATGCAGACTGTGCAAATTTCAGGGAAATTTCAGTAGGTTAGTTTAGAATAGGAAACAATGATGGTACGCGTCTAACCAGTTCCAGGACTGAAGACCTAATGATGATGAGAATTCTCGTCAAATATGTTATGAAAAAGACAGCATGGTTTATAAAATCTATCTGTATTAATTTATATCTAATTGATTTTGAATATTATAGCACAATATTTAATTTATGATTTATATTATGGACGATCCTTACTATTCTACAGTTTAAAGATTACCTCAAGATAATAGCTTTATAATTATGTGTTGCCTTGGAACTTCATCATTTAATGGATATAGAAGTTTTTGATTGACATGTTTGATGCATATGTTTTAAAACAGTTTCTGTCGGTTGTGGTCCCTGAACAACAGCTGTTCATATAGGAGCCATCTTGTTGGTATGATTTCATCTATAAGAAGATTTCATTAGTCAGGTTAAACCGTTACAACTTTGTAATACGTTTTTGTTACATAAATTTAATGTTCAGTTAATTGGTAAGTCAAACTTTTATTTATATAAATTCCATTATTTTGGATTTTCATGTTTATTAAATTTCCTTTATAATTAATTACTGCCATCCACAAAAAAATATATGTATACGCTTTTAAGAAGATAATTATAAAAGTAATCTTACTCTGAAATTTTTACGTTGAGTACCTTAAAGTACTCTTGAAGTTAATTTCGATTAAATTAAAAGCTAAAATGCAATACCTTATTTAAAATATGTTTTGACATCTTATGTAACTATCTTATAAAATGATTGTAAATTCAAACTCAATATGAAATACTTTAAGAACCGTTAAAGATTTATTAAGGATTATGTGAACACCGTACTCAGATCTGAATATGATAAATTTTATCAATTACAATAATTGTCATTATTATATAGTGTAATAATTTGATATAAATTCCATCTTTAGCTAAGGTAATATATAAACATTAATTTTGTCAATTGTAAATATCTGTAACTTAAAGAGAATAATCCTTATTTAAATAGATGTACATACATTACCTTTTTCAGACTTTTTGTTAATTCATTAACGTAACAAATTATTAAGAAAGTAATCCTATGATAAAATTTGCACGTATAAAAGTATATATTCAACAACTCTAGTAAATCTAATATAATATGAAAAACAAGTACTGCATATTGATGAGTTTAAGTTCTTATACAATATTACGTACACTCATATTTATTGATATAGGCACATATTTCTTGCTCAGATGCAAATGATAATCTGATAGATATTTGATATATGACTGCTTTTTCTTTCAGAGATAATATTGTGTAAATATAACAATCTTAGCCTTTCTGCTTTAGGTGTGTATAGTCGTTACTAAAGTTCCTACACTCTCTTTATTGATGCTGCCTTGCTTATGTTAAATCTTTGAGTTTAGTGGCGCCTGACATTTTCGTATTTATAGGAATCCTCCTGTTAGCCTCATAACGCTGAAGTTAGAGTTCAGAGTTGGTCTGGAAGTTGGGCAATGGAGTAACATGTCTTGGCCCAAACTTAATTGTGCTGAAACCTGAAACAGCAATCAGTCGGATGAATACTGTGCTGAAGGAACTGTATAATAGAAATATAATAAATGCCGAAATTCCTGAGAAAGTAAAACTGCAATTTAAACAATTTTGTTGTAAGTGGCGAGCTGGTGCTTTGCGAAGATGATATTTGAAGTATGCAGTAAGCATACTGTAATTTAATAATTACGATGGTACAATGAATATAGAAGTGATTTTAAATGCAAATTACATTAAAAAATGGAATTTATTAAATTGCAATGAAGGGGAAAAATTCTTCAACATAACGCTATTTTAAAAATTTTATTAAATAATCGAATGGAAGATTTAACTAAAAAATGACAGCAGTTACAGTACAATGAATACTAATTTCTTTAACAATGTTTGATAAGCTCATTATTATACAGAGCGGAGTACACGTTATGTACTTTATCAACATCCATTATGTTATTAATAGGATTGATTTTTTTTTTGATATGAAACGGCTTGATGAACAACCTAGTTTTATAATTGGGTTCATTGTCCAAAACTATGGTATCATCGAATAAAGGTGTATGTTTAGTTGAAGAAACATGTGAAGACAATGCACATTTAGCGGAGTTTTTTTTGACAGTCACTCCTGTGCTGGGTTAAATGACTTTTAAGCCATTGACTTGTCCAATGTAACTATTATTGCAGCTGCAAATGTTCTTGTAGACGATGTTACTGGTTAATAGTTTTGGAGTACGATCCTTTAACTTAGTGGATAAACTTTGTATGGAATTGTTATATTCTTAGACGATAGCCACCTTAGGTTGTTTAAGCAATCTGACCAACAACCGAGATAACGTTTGTATATAAGGAAGCTTTTTATATGTCATATCTGGTTTAGTGTTCAGATTTAGGAAATTACTGTACAGCAGTTTATGTAACATTCCTTTTAGGTAACCATTGTTTAATAAAATGTCTACCAATATTTTCTTGTTTTTCTTGATAAACTCTATGCGATAGCGTAGGGCCTTCACAGTGTTGACTTTATGTTGTATAGAGTGATTGGAATGAAAATTCAAATACCTGCCAGAATTAGTTGGTTTGGTGTACCGATCAAAAATGAGATGACTGTCTGAGTCCCTGATGACAAGCACATCAAGAATAGGTAATTTACTTTCAACTTCCATTTCATAAGTGAACTTAAGGTGTTCATTAAAATCATTAAATGTTATAACAGTTTGGTCAACATATTGAGCTGGCAACAAGCAAATGATGTCATCGACATACTTGACTAAAAATGATATCTTATAAGGTAGTCTAGGTAAAACGATAGAGAATAGGTTATCCATAATAATTTGAGCGATTATAAGTGACAAAGGTGACCTCATTGGAGTTTCAAATAGTTGTAGATAGAATTTATTTTGAAAAACAAAATAAGTGTTGTTAAATACCAGATTAACGGTAGTCAAAAACAAATCTTCCAACAGCTTCCAATAAGACTTAATTTTATTCCAATTTTCTTTGATAATATTGATGACTATAGGTAAAGGAATATTGGTGAACAAAGAAGCTACATCCAGTGAAATAAGAATATTATCATTGTGAAGGTGAAAATCCTTAAATTGCCGTACAAACGAGAAGCTATCTTTTGCATTATATCCCTCAAGAGGGAAAGCCTGTTGAAGAATGCTATCCAAGAAAGAAGCAATATCATAAGTGGGTGTATTTACCGTAAAGATAATAGGTCTTAAGGCGAGGACTGGTTTGTGTATTTTAGGTGAACCATAATATTTACCACGGGTCGAGTTGCAAATACAGAGTTGGTTCTTTTCAGAATCATTCAGCATCCCTTTTTTATGCAATACTTTGAGATTTTCATTCACCTTTTTTTGTGTAGTAAATGTAGGATCCCTTTGTAAGGGTTTATATATATATATATATATATATATATATATATATAGATTTATATATTTATTTATATATAGGTTTATATATAGATTTTTTATTAATTTAGAAATACAAGACAGCCATTAGTATGCTGGCAAAATGCTGATTTTGACATCAATTTAAAAGTAGAAGCATAAGGTGTTTACGACCCTTAATTACGATAATTGTATTTTGCAAGTATTAATTTAAGATTTTGTTTGTAACTGACATTTCAGTATTTTTTGTCATTTGAGTTTAATGTAGAATAAGTCTTAATCATATAATATCTTTTTGTAAGGATATTTACTAGAAAGTTTGTGGTCAGAGTTCGAAACACTAATTTTTTTAAATTTTTTAACTTTTGCCTCTGAAGAAAAGCGTTAGTTGATCAGATATCACTTTAGGAACCTCTTATAAGGAACAAACATTATCAGAATTTGACTCAAAATAACATTACCATATCCATTTACACAAACATATTTATATGCCAAACCCTTATGTAACTTGACGTACTTAAACTACATATCTTATGTCAGTGTCCTTTAAAAGAATTTAAATAAAGCTATACTTACATTTCAAACTTCAAATCCGACTATGTCTTTATTAAAACAGGTTTTTAATTGTCATCTCTATTCACAAATTGCTTCCATTTAGAAATAATTTTGTCCATAACTGCATCGAAAAATGCAATCCATTTTATATTTCCATTTACTTTAAATAAATTTTTATATATCGAAGTTCATTTCGTAAGGCTTATAAAGTTCTTTGTTTTTAATAGATATTAAAATATTGAGCTGACCTTGCACCAAATTTTACATTATAGCTTATTGGAGCAATAAATACACTATTGGCGTGTGCTTCATAAACAGTAACGCTGCAACTCAATAACTGTGAATGAAAAAATGCTCCGATTTAGTTGTCTTACCGGCTTTTATACAAAGGATCTTTCATATCCTTTTGTTTCGGAATGGTCTACTCTTTTCTCGGGATATGATATAATAATTAACTGTAATTTCATTCATTTTACATTGTTTTCTTATCTTAATTAGCTGTTAATTCAGATCTATTGCATAATAAAAATCCTACCATCTTTTATTAATGAACGGAACCTACGTAGTTGTAATAGCTAGTTATCGCTCATGATTATAATTTATGGCCATTAAAAGCGCCGTATCCTATCTGATTTATTGTCTTTACCTGTCTTATCGCATTCTACGAATTCACTAATTGGTGTGTATTTATTCATGTCATGTTATCGTACAAAATAATTAGCTGTCACTCACTTATTTACAAATGATTTATGTTTCAAACAATCTAGAAAAGTAGCTTCTTATAATTCACGTTTCACATTTAAAAAGAGTATTTAATACTGCTTTAAGAGGATGTATTTTCGTTTTTTTGGCTTTTCAATTTGCATAAATCTATTTAAAAACTTGTTTTTCAATAATACTTAGTATTGGAAAACACATGTATTTCAATCAGGAGATGAGTTTGTATCTTCGCCAATTGCATAATTATTCAGAACTTGTTTTAATTAAAAACACAGGTTTCACTTATGTATTAGAAAATATTAAAAGTTTTAATTTTCTCGACTTTGGGTGATTTATTTACAGAATATGGTGCTTAGTGACCTTTATATGACCTATTATCACATCAATATATATATATATATATATATATATATATATATATAAAAGACAGGTTATTTGCAGTCCGCAATAAGAAATTGTGTAGAACAATATATAATATATATATTTATATATATATATATATATATATATATATATATAACTACCAGCCCGATTTGTATTCGTCAATAGGCTCTATTATTTTCATAGAGCTTGTTTACAGATACATCTTATTTTATATATATATATATTGCTGTGAAACCTACAAAATCCGTGAACTACGCTTTTCGAATTGAGCCTCACGAATTGGGTGTCAAGAATGCTGTGAAACCACCAAAAAGCTATTCATTACCTTAACTGTGTTGGTCCATTGACTTTCTTCTGTTAATCGCCTCGGCTGCTCCTCTAGATAACTTTCATCCTCATACATAAAAAAAACAAACACATTCCTACCACAAACATCAACGTTAACTCTATTTACATCAATATTCACAATACATTAAAATTTCAAAATTAAAATTCAGCATAAATTTTAATATCAGAAAATTTCAAAATTAAATTCATTATCATTTTAATGTGCTTCCAGAATTAAAGTTCTTGTAGGATGCCTACTAATGACTATAACAATATATGCAGACCGGAGTCTGAGTACAAAGGGAGCATCTACCACCCCTTTACGTTAATTAACCAGGTTCGTCTAATTGAGCTCAAAGACATACCCAAATTTTCATCATAATCCAGAACATCAATACTAAATACTACTTTCGACTTAAACAAGAAAATTTCACCTTAAAATTAAAAATTTGTTGTTAGTACAACTTCATTACTGTCCATTTTAAGTAAATAAATTATAAAGTTATTCAACACACACGAAAACATCAAAGTTCAAACAAAATAGTATAATTTACCTGAAGGTTACTGCACTCGTAGCTTCAATGTACCTCGTCCCTTTTGTTAATCACACCATTCCAACTGGGTTATATTTACGGCTTCTGATTCTCAACGCTTTTAAAATTTCTCCACCACCATTCATCTAAAGTTGTTTCAGGGCTTTTCCGGAACTCATCTGTGTATATCTGAACCTTGTTTTGTGGATCCAGACACGTTTATGAACCATTTAATTATTAACACCCCCGAAAAATAGCAAGGAAATTCATGCTTCTTTCACCAATATACGCCAAAACTGCCTACTTTTGTGTAAATTTTTGTCGTTGTAAATTTTGACTAATTAGTACAGTGATACTAACTTTATTACCTTGTATCTTCTTTTCTAAGTGCACTAAAGTACATTTATTGTAGCACGTAAAGAACAAGCTGTTTTACATCACAAAATATTCGAGCAAACTGTTTAAAATTATTTAATCAAAACCGGAAAACTAAAAGCACTGTTTAACGCGTTGAATCAAGTCGAAGATCTCAGAGAGCTTGTTCATATTCCCCTGGGTATATATAGAGGTTAGCCTGTCTGTCGGTCGAGTCTCCAAAACGGACAATTCTAAAGAATTTCGCCTGCTATGTTCCCATTCCGCAGCCCGGCATGCGATTTTTACGAATTTTGCACTCGCCCCAGTTAAATCTCAGAAATTTCAACACGGCACGCAACGTCTGGAAATAACTAATTAAATTTTGTACAGAAATTGTTGTTTCTACCTCTCATATGTGTATCTTATTTTCAACCAATCGTGACCCTCGTGACGTTGCTCATATCACGCCTTTAATTATTAGTGTCTTTGTCTTACGCACATTATCTTTCCTTCTCTAACCTGTTCTTAGTGGTGCAAATTGATATTCCTTACTATCGATTGTTTCAGTCCATGTGGACTATCTGGGTTAAATAACCCCGTATCGCGCCTTCCCGTTAATATAAGCGACGGTTTCTCCAAGATTCTTTGTAACCATTAATTATCTGCAACATTTACGCAGAATGAGCTTTTTAAAAATACGCAGGTGTTTAAACATCCTACTTCTAACTAACCCTCTACGATTTGCATTTTATTGGGTTTTACAAGTTTTATAGATATTATATGTTACTAACGGTTCAATTAACTTCAATTAAAATTAATACCCTTTAAATTTTAGTGAATCCTAACTAAATATTAATTATTATCTGTACGTTTTGTTTAATACCGGTTACTTAAAATAGAGTTAATTAATATAAATTTTGCACGTAATTTCTCTTTGTTTCTTTACGTAGAGCTTTTTAATACTGCTTCTTTTGATATAAAGCGTCTTGTACATTATTTAAATCTCTTATTTTTAATGAAACGAATGAATTTTTATTCTCCACGGTTTTTTAATAGCGCGTACCTTTTCCCAAAGCTTCTACCCGGTGATTAAAATTATTTGATGTGATTATTTAATTTTCTATCCTGGTCTAAATATGAGTATTTTCCCCCTATTTGAATACAAATAATCCCACTTATTTGAATTCAAATATAAAATATTTAAATCGCAAACGAAATTTACAAAAAAAAATGCCTATCTCTCTCTACCCTTATCTATCTAACTTACCTACCTTATCCAATCAAAAAATTATTTACACCTGTCCTATATCCCTATCTTATTCCTAACTCTCACCTAATTCTCTAAACTGAAATTATCCCTAACTTCATCCTACTTATTCATCTAATCCTATATACATCCTATATACCTATCCTATTCCTAACTTTTAACTAATCTTCCCTATACTTTACTTCCCCCTACCTAATCCTATATACCTATCCTATTCTTATTCTATTCCTAACTCCCCACTAATCTTATAAGAAATATCTACACTTAACCTATCTTATTTTCTTCCTACATTTAATTTTCCTTCTCATCCTATATACCTAGCTTTATTTTCTATACACACCTACTTCTACTCTTCTATATACACCTATTCTATCCCTATCCTATTTAAATTTTACTCTATTATACACCTATTTCTCCTGTGGTGCTGGTTCTCCGGTATAAGGGAATAGTAGGTTGACGTGAATCCGTCCCCTCTCATTTCCCGTACCTACTTCCCTTAATAAATATGTGCATTCCCCTACTACTTCACCTATCTCAAAAGGTCCCTCATATGGCAAGTGTAGTTTAGCACATGTCATCCTATCTCTCTTCCCTACTCTCAAGCTTTTTACTACTACTTGGTCTCCCACTTTAAATTTTACCCTCTTTCTAATTCTTGCGTTCATCTTCCTTGTATATTTTTCAGCTCTCTTCCTTAACCTCTCCCTCACATCTACCAAAAGTTGTTGAAATTCATCGTCCCTAGGCACAATTTGCCATGGTCTTTCGGGATACTGTTGCTTGATCAGCATAATGGGACTGGTTTCTGTCACGGTACTAGGGTTTCATTGATAAAAGATTCAACCTTGGACAAATTGTCCTCCCATAAACGATGATTCCTATGTGAAGCCAAACGCAAGAACTTAACCGTCTCTTGAATATATCGCTCAGCTGGATTAGCTTGAGGATGCCTTATGCTACAAAACACCACTTTAATGTTTTGCCTCTCCCAATAATCCCTAAATCTTTGATTATTAAAATATGTAGCATTGTCTGCTAATACTCGTTTAAAAGTTCCTACTTCCCTACAAAATTGTTCCAATTTCTTGTTTGTTCCGACTGTGTTACAATCCCGAGTGGGATATAATTTGGTAAATTTTGAAAACACATAAGTCACAATCAGCACATGTTTGTGTCCTTTTGTACTTTGGACTAGATTACTCAAATAATCAATAGCAACTAAGTCCAGGGGATTTTGTACGTGTATACTTTGTACCACATCTTGACTCGTACTATTTTGTACTTTCCTAAAGTACATAAGTGACAAGTGTTGATGACTGATTTTACTAACCCTAAGTCTTTAGTTGAAAAAACGTTTCCTAAAATTAACCATGTCTTTCGGATCCCTATGTGACCATATCTTAAGTGCAGATCTTTGATAATTAATTTTGCTTGTACCCTATCCACTACATACACTTCCAAGTCTTGAATTTTTTTACACAAAAATCCGTTTATCATATGGAAGTGTTTAAATCCCGGTTCGTTTTCTAACTTCGTTCTAATAATCTGTAACTCCTCACTCTGCCTCTGGTTCCTCAAGATCTCCTCTTCTCCATATACTGAATCGTTTTGTAGTAGACTGTTCATGGCAATCATGATGTCACACGGTCTTTTGTTATCCTTGTCTCGGTTTCTACTAAACGCGTCTGCTATAAAATTGTTTTCTCCCCTAATATATTTAATCTCAAAGTCAAACTCCTGTAGTAACAACCCCCATCGATATACTCGATTGTTAGAAAATCTTGTATTCATCAATGCACACAACGCCGAATGATCCGTTTCGATTACAAACTGTCTTCCAATCAAAAAAAATTTTAATTTTGTTACCCCAAACACCACTGCAGCCATCTCCTTTTCACTAATGGTGTAATTTACTTCATGCGGCTTCAGTGTGCGTGAAACAAAAGATATGGGCACCTCTTCCCCCTCTTGTACTTGGTACAACTCTGCTGCTAACGCACTATCCGATGCATCCGTTCTCAGTACAAAACCTACATCAAATCTGGGATGCCTCAAAATTAGTTGGTCGTGAAATTGTTCCAACGGTGTTAAATAGGCTGCCTCTTGACTCTCCGTCCAACTCCATTTTACTCCCTTCTTCAGAAGTTTAAACAATGGACTCGCTTTTTCAGCAAATCCCGGTACAAACTTTTTATAAAAGTTAAGGACCCCCAAAAAAGCTCTTAATTTCCTAATGTTATTAGGTCTCGGATATGTCAAAAGTTCGGACAATCTGTCTTTATCGATACACATACCTTGAGTGTTCACCACATACCCCAGAAATTTAACCGTTTTTGAAAAAAATTCACATTTTCTATATTCAGCCTCAATCCTGCTAATTTAAGCTCTAATAATATCCGTTCTAAATGAGAGTAATGTTGTTCCCCAGTTTCACTAAAAATTAAGATATCATCCACATAGTGTATGCAGAATTGCTCATATGCTCCTAAAATTGCTTGCATTGCCTTAATTAATGCTGCACTTGACGTTGACAAACCATACGGTACTACCTTAAAAAATCCTGTGTACCTTCTAGAATTCTTGTGTAATGGAATCAGCCAGAATGAATTCCTTAAATCTAATTTACTAAAAATAAACTTGCCACTTAATCTCGTTAAAAGTGTGTCCATGGATGGTGGACAATGGAATTGCGGTTTGGTCCGTTGATTAATTTTACGTGCATCTAAACATAAACGAATGCTATCATCCTTTTTCTTAACTACCACCAACGGATTTATGAAATGAGTGCTTGATACCTCTATTATGCCATCTTCCAACATTTTATTTAATTCTGCCTTCACCTGCTCCCGATATGCTGCTGGAATTAGATAAACCTTTGCGTTGAACGGTTCTGAATTATCCACTTCTAACACGTGCTCATAGCCTAACGCTGTGCTTGCTTCTACCCCCACTAATTCTGCATGTTTTTGTACTAAAGCTTGAACCTCTACTCTCCTATCCTCTGGACATCTTATTGTGTTGATCTGTTTAACCCCATCATCCTCTACCTCTACTACATTAATACTCAACCCCGTGTCATCCTCTGTGACTTCATAACTGCCCTTCCATGGCACTACCCTATCATTAATCCTTATTACCTTCCGTTCCATATCTATCAACACCCCTAACTTCATCATACAGTCAACACCTAAAATGCTCTGAAACTTCAGTCCAGGTACAATTACAAACTCCTGTTCACAGCTTAAATCTCCTATATCTATCCTAAGCACCACAACACTATTTACTACAGCAAACTTCTTTTTATTTGGAGCTACTAAATGGCTACGCTTTATAGGCATAATTCTATCACAAACCTTATCCCTAATTTTGCTGACGAATTCCTCCGATATTAAACTCGCCTCTGCCCCTGTATCAAGTAACACTTCTACATTATTCTCAAAAGTTTCTAAATTAATAATTGGCAAACATAAATTTTCCTTAGTTTCTGGCTCTACTTCCTCCTCAATTTTGAAAAATTCACGTGGATGTTCATATACATTTACACTGAAATCTAGTGGTCTGTCGCGTTCTAAAAATCCTGTCCAGGTCTGTTTCCCTACTCGGTCCTGGTCTAGCCGTCACCTCAGCGTATGTCCTAGGCGTTTCCACTCGTTCCGTGTCTGTATTAGCAGTCCCCCTCATGTCCGATGAACTATTCCTTCTGGTAGGTTCCGGTCTCGGTGCAGGTCCCCTTCCTAAACTATTACTTCTAACGTATGGTCGTCTCTGTTCCCAATTCTGTCGCTGGTATCCGTAACTATTCCCCCTTCTAGCATAGTTGTCCCGTCTATTGTCAAACCTAACTGTGTTGATCTGTCTTTCCCTATTATCCCGAGGTCGTCCACTACTTACGTCGTCGTACCTCTGCAGGTATTCTAAAAACATTTCTCTGTCAACTATGTTCTGTAGTGCTACGTGTTGTCTTACTTCTACCTCGAAGTGTCGTGATAAATACTTGATAATTTGTCGGTCCGTCAGTGGTGGGTTCAGTTGTAGCTATGCTATACTTGCGTATAGCATATTGCTCCTACTTCCTGAAAATTCTCCCTTAAATTTCCCTGTGATTAAGTCGTCTCGTACCTGGTCTTGTCTGTGGTCACTCCAGTAGTGTTTTAAAAATCTGTCTTCAAAGTCCGTGTAGGTGTCTATGTCCTGTCCTACTAAATTGTACCATGCTTCCGCGTTGTCTTTCAATAAAGCCTTTATCGTATTCAGTTTAGTCTGTTCGTCAAATAAATTTCCCACTAGATTTCTTACACTATTAATAAAAATTTGTGGATTTACCCTGTTATCGCCATAAAACTTCATGTGTTGGTCCAATGATCCTCCACCTGTATAAAATCTGGGACCATCCCCCGTTAAATTTGACATGTTGTATTTGATACTACTAACTTCGCGTTCTACCCTGCCTAACTGATCCCTACATGAGTCCGTTACTTCAGTCATTTTTACATTAATCTCTTCTTCACAAAAAATGCGTACTTCGGACCTTAAATGTCCCATTTCCTGTCGAAGACCTGTAATATCACGCTCATTCTTTTCAACCCTATTTTCAACTTCCCCCATCTTTACGGTAAGACTATTTTTAAACTCTGTAAATTCTTGAGTCGATTGCTCAATTTTCCCGCTTATCTGCTCTAATTTTCGGTTGGACTCCTCCCTAGCTCTATTAGCTTCATCGTTCATTCTCTCTAGCATTCTCATTATCATCTCGTTTCCTTGATCCCCTGCTTCCGTCCTCGACTGATCTCTACTGCCTCCAGCTTCTTCCATTTTCGAATTTTTCCCACACAATGCACTATCGTCACTTCCAATTTCCACTCCTTGACTCCTTAACCACTCTTTTCTCTGCATACGTTCTAATCACTCTCACACACTCTAAAATACTCCTAAATTTATACACACACAGAAACTCTCTCTCTCAGATCGCCAGTTTCCTTGAAAATAATCACAAAAATTTTATTTGGAACTCGAGCCTCACTTTTGGGTCGCCAAAGAATGCTGTGAAACCTACAAAATCCGTGAACTACGCTTTTCGAATCGAGCCTCACGAATTGGGTGTCAAGAATGCTGTGAAACCACCAAAAAGCTATTCATTACCTTAACTGTGTTGGTCCATTGACTTTCTTCTGTTAATCGCCTCGGCTGCTCCTCTAGATAACTTTCATCCTCATACATAAAAAAAACAAACACATTCCTACCACAAACATCAACGTTAACTCTATTTACATCAATATTCACAATACATTAAAATTTCAAAATTAAAATTCAGCATAAATTTTAATATCAGAAAATTTCAAAATTAAATTCATTATCATTTTAATGTGCATCCAGAATTAAAGTCCTTGTAGGATGCCTACTAATGACTATAACAATATATGCAGACCGGAGTCTGAGTACAAAGGAGCATCTACCACCCCTTTACGTTAATTAACCAGGTTCGTCTAATTGAGCTCAAAGACATACCCAAATTTTCATCATAATCCAGAACATCAATACTAAATACTCCTTTCGACTTAAACAAGAAAATTTCACCTTAAAATTAAAAATTTGTTGTTAGTACAACTTCATTACTGTCCATTTTAAGTAAATAAATTATAAAGTTATTCAACACACACGAAAACATCAAAGTTCAAACAAAATAGTATAATTTACCTGAAGGTTACTGCACTCGTAGCTTCAATGTACCTCGTCCCTTTTGTTAATCACACCATTCCAACTGGGTTATATTTACGGCTTCTGATTCTCAACGCTTTTAAAATTTCTCCACCACCATTCATCTAAAGTTGTTTCAGGGATTTTCCGGAACTCATCTGTGTATATCTGAACCTTGTTTTGTGGATCCAGACACGTTTATGAACCATTTAATTATTAACACTCCCGAAAAATAGCAAGGAAATTCATGCTTCTTTCACCAATATACGCCAAAACTGCCTACTTTTGTGTAAATTTTTGTCGTTGTAAATTTTGACTAATTAGTACAGTGATACTAACTTTATTACCTTGTATCTTCTTTTCTAAGTGCACTAAAGTACATTTATTGTAGCACGTAAAGAACAAGCTGTTTTACATCACAAAAATATTCGAGCAAACTGTTTAAAATTATTTAATCAAAACCGGAAAACTAAAAAGCACTGTTTAACGCGTTGAATCAAGTCGAAGATCTCAGAGAGCTTGTTCATATTCCCCTGGGTATATATAGAGGTTAGCCTGTCTGTCGGTCGAGTCTCCAAAACGGACAATTCTAAAGAATTTTGCCTGCTATGTTCCCATTCCGCAGCCCGGCATGCGATTTTTACGAATTTTGCACTCGCCCCAGTTAAATCTCAGAAATTTCAACACGGCACGCAACGTCTGGAAATAACTAATTAAATTTTGTACAGAAATTGTTGTTTCTACCTCTCATATGTGTATCTTATTTTCAACCAATCGTGACCCTCGTGACGTTGCTCATATCACGCCTTTAATTATTAGTGTCTTTGTCTTACGCACATTATCTTTCCTTCTCTAACCTGTTCTTAGTGGTGCAAATTGATATTCCTTACTATCAATTGTTTCAGTCCATGTGGACTATCTGGGTTAAATAACCCCGTATCGCGCCTTCCCGTTAATATAAGCGACGGTTTCTCCAAGATTCTTTGTAACCATTAATTATCTGCAACATTTACGCAGAATGAGCTTTTTAAAAATACGCAGGTGTTTAAACATCCTACTTCTAACTAACCCCTCTACGATTTGCATTTTATTGGGTTTTTACAAGTTTTTATAGATATTATATGTTACTAACGGTTCAATTAACTTCAATTAAAATTAATACCCTTTAAATTTTAGTGAATCCTAACTAAATATTAATTATTATCTGTACGTTTTGTTTAATACCGGTTACTTAAAATAGAGTTAATTAATATAAATTTTGCACGTAATTTCTCTTTGTTTCTTTACGTAGAGCTTTTTAATACTGCTTCTTTTGATATAAAACGTCTTGTACATGATTTAAATCTCTTATTTTAATGAAACGAATGAATTTTATTCTCCACGGTTTTTAATAGCGTACCTTTTCCCAAAGCTTCTACCCGGTGATTAAAATTATTTGATGTGATTATTTAATTTTCTACCCTGGTCTAAATATGAGTAATATATATATATATATATATATATATATATATATATATATATATATATATATTGTAATTGAGTAAGATATGCATTTCACAGCTTAATGCAACAAAAGATTTTGTGCATTATCATGTGATGAATGATATAAAACACGTTGTAATGATAAGCATTTCATAATGAATTGTTATGTTTTGCTATATATGTTTTGAAAAATGTTTTTATTTTACTTATGGAGTGGTTGATTTATAAACATCATGTGGTGTACAGTAATTGTTAAAGGTAATATTGGACAATTTATAAATATATATTTAGTAAATATTTGTTCCTTTAACAATTATACTACCCATCGAGGACAGATTGTACTATTTATATGTCTTAATATTTTCAAACTGGACTGTGGTTGGTTATGCATCTTTTAGTAAAACTGCCCATTATTTTCAGTTGGTTGATCATCATATTATATTCTATTTTGAAAGAAGCACATAAATTAAGTAGATTATTTATGCCAACCCACAAAGAGACTCGACATTCACACATGCAGACTAATTCACATGAACCAGTTGCACCAAACTTGGGAAGAAGACTACGTAGTTACAGAGAGTAAGTACTATTTATATAGATAATAATTTTTACTAAAACTGAATACAATCAGATTGTCTGGCTGTTAGTCGGACAACTCAAATCATTATAAAGGTATTAAAAAAATTGAGAAAAGTTTATAACTATTTTAGAAAATTGAATTTTGAATTAATATTTTGAAAAATTCTTGTACCTTTTCCAGTTAATCTAAATAAAAAGTTATATACAATTGCTACCCTATTGAATTCTTGCTCTATAACTACGTGAAATACTTACCTACTGACCAGTGTTCGTATTTTCTAGTTGCTTCCGATATGAAAGACCTTAAACCTGGATAACTGTTGGATTATTGCTAATAATTATCAGTTTACTTAGTTGCTTTAGAGCGATAAAGATTTGTGAATTTAAATTTAGAGATTAGGTTAAATCATTCCTTAAGCAGCAACGACTTTCATAATTACTATGTTGTGGTCAGTGTGTATATCTTTTTCTGGGTAGCTTCTACTATCCTTTACTTGTTTTTAAACCGTTATTTAACAAAAATGTAATCTATTTTATATTTCCCTATATCTCCTGTCATCTTAAACGTGTATCGTCTTCTAGCATGATGTTGAAAGGATGTGTTTATGATGGTGTTTTTGTCGCAAAATTTTACCAGCCTATTTCCCCCGTCATATCTCGTGCTTAAGCTAAATAAACCCACTACAGCTCCTTCCCTATCCTTGTCTACCACTGCATTAAAATCTCTCGTAATTATTAAATTTTTATGTCCTTTTACTAATATTGGTAAGTCTTTGATATCTTTGTAGATCGCTTCTACCTTCTTACTGTAGCTAGAGGTGGGCATGTATACTTGTATGATTACTGTATTTACCTGTTTACATTTTAATGTAACCATATACTCTTTCGTTCTTTTGTAAGTAGTTTTCTACAGTGTCCTATCTTGTTCCGCATGACTATATCCATATCTGAATTTCTTTTCTCTGATCCTATATGAATTACCCTAAAGTCTCCGCTCCAAAAGTCCTCCACCAAACTTTGCTAATCCCTACTATGTCTAATGCTAACCTATCAATTTCAATTTTCAGATCTTCCAGCTTACCTACTTGCTTTATAGTTCTGACATTCCACGCTCCGACTCGCATAATTGTCCCTGCTTTTCTTTTAAACTTGTCGATCACATCCTCCGAAGTAGTCTCCTCCTGGAGATCCGAATGGGAGACAATTTTAACTCCAGAGTCCTTTACCCCCAGAGAATGCCATCACTTTAAAACATTTTTATTACACGTGTACTTGGGAGATAATGTGGTGGTTTCCCGTTGCCTTCCACACCACAGTAGTGTGTCTTAGAATTACATTCTCTGTCATTCTAAGTACGAAAAGAGCTGCTGCCCTCTTTCGGGGACCTGTCTTAGTATGGTTCCTCACTAAAGACCCTACTAATTTGGTAAACGTATAGTTTGTCTCTTTAGCTCACTGAAACGTGCAAGCCATTTTATCCGTTCTATTATTTTAAAACTTCTTCAAGGTGCAATTCAGTTCAGAATGGGTTATAAAGACCATGTGAAGAAAAATAATGAGTTAGTTGTGAAAATAAAATTTCTAGCCTGTACATAGTATGTCATATTTGAGGAATTTTTTACAGTAGGTATCATGCTGAAAATATTAGGCAGAGATGTAAACAAAGTTGTCAGTAAATTTTGAGCGTTGCTTCCTGTCTATATCTGACATAAGGCAAAAACTTGATACTGTCAGATATGTTTAATGTAATTGAAAGTTGGGTTGATGGTAGTAGTAGAAGGTAGTAGTAAAAAGATGTGGAGGAAGATTAAAAAGCTACCTAACCCTAGTAAGTTGAATACTTTGCCATGCCATTTAAACAATACAGAAAATATTAATAATTATCTTATTAATTCACCAATTTCCATACCACCAGATGATGAAACAATACGTTTCTATAATTCTAATGTCCTAGCAGGGGTGGATGAACATTTTAAATTTTAAGAAGTCACAGAATTTGATATTATAAATAAAATTAGCAGTAATGCAACTGGATTGGATAATATTAATATATATACCATCAAACTGTGTATTCTATTTCTACTCCCATACATTACGCATATTATGAATTACTGTCTAGTTCATAGTGCTTTTCCAACAATATGGAAGAGGCACAAGTGATTCCACTTTTTAAAATCTCAGATTCTAAGACTTTTAAAGATATTCGTCCCATTAGTATTTTACCAACTTTTTAAAAATATTGGAAAATATTATGAACATTCAGCTTAGAACTTACTTAGAGAAACATAACATTCTACCGTTGCACCAATCTGGTTTTAGAGAAAACCATAGTTGCTTGACTGCATTATTACATGTTACCGATGATATACTAAAAGCATGTGATGATGGTAAAATAACCTGTTTATTACTGCTTGACTACTCCAAGGCTTTTGACACCATAAATCATGTAACACTACTGACCATTTTACATTATATTGGATTAAATTCGTCAGCTATTAACCTAGTGCAGCAATATTTAAGTAATGGATATCAATGTGTTAAAACGGATAATGATATGTCGGTCTTAAAAAAAGTTACTTTAGGTGTGTCACAGGGTTCAATTATGGGTCCATTACTATACATAGTTTATACATCATGCATATAGACATGTTTACTGTCGAGTAATCTTCATTTGTATGCTGATGATATCCAGCTATACATGTCTTTTGAAGTCTATGAGATTGCACAGGCTAATGCTGTGCTGAATTATGATTTATCTCAAATAATGAATTTTTCTAAAAAAAAAACACAGTCGGTATCTTAATACTAGCAAAACGGATATGGTTATATTTGGCAGTCGTGTTAACAAACTTCAAGCAGTAAATTTTTGTCTAAATATTGGTGATACTATATTAAGTGGTAAAAATGATCTTAAATGCCTTGGAGTACATATTGATTCAGGACTGCGATTTTCCAAGCACATATCTAAATGCATTCAGAAGGCATATGGTAACCTAAAAAGTATCTACCCAAATGGGCATTTGTTTTCTGTTCAAACTAAAAAAACTTGTGTGTAATGCCCTCGTTCTGTCTCATTTAAATTTTGCGGATGCAGTGTATGGTCCTTGTCTCACTGTAGTAGACCAAAATAAAATACAAAAGGTTCAAAATTCTTGTCTCCGTATGATATACAAGGTAAGAAAATATGAGCATAATGTTACCAACGCGTTTTGTAACGTAATGTTACAACATCCAAGGGGGTTTAACTTTAGAGAGGGTTTAGGGATTGTAACTGGGGGGGGGGGGTTCGATTACCACAATACACACACATGTACAATGATTTCGACACTGAGTTGAACAACACTTACATCTATTAACAAAGCAAATATAGTTCTTTATACAATAAGACCTTAAATCTAAACATGAAAAGATAGAATAATACTTACATTGTTTTGACTGACTGGTAACTAACTATTCACTATTAACAAATTGACGATTGACAATTTACTATTGACAATTAAATGTTTAACTATTAACGATTAACTATTTTCGATTAACAATTTACAATTAAGGATTAACTAACGATTACATATTCAAGATTAACGATTGAAGATTGACTATTAACTATCAATTAACTATTAAAGATTTACAAAACGATTACATATTGAATATTGCCGATTAAACATTAACTAACGATTCATTATTATGGATTAAACCTTGACTATGCAATGTCTTGGTTATATACAGTTTTTTATCACAACTGGGAATTACTTATTACTATTATTCATCTTAAGAATGACACTCGACCTTTCTGGACATCTCATACTTGTGGTCGGTTCTTTTTATTAATCTATGCAAAGAGGAAGCTTACTAATTCAATTTCGTATAATGTAAATTCTCGTAATTTACCGTGATCTAACTACTACATGAGTAATTAAACTTTGTTGGATATTTTAAAATTGAAGGAATTATGAAAGTGGTTGCTTAGTCCTATTTGTATCGTAACAAAAAAACTTACAAGAAAAAATTAATTGTCCTCACTTGCACTGGAAATTGTTTTTGAAATGCACTTGATTATTTAACTGACTCGTGGCACTAAGTAGTATCCGTTGTATTGAACTGTGTTCTTCTTATGTGGGTTGATTCGGTGTATGCATTACTACATAGTCGGACTGGAGTGTCATTGGTAGGTAGTGTGGTTGTTCAGAAATAGCTGGCAATCTTCGTTGTTGAAGTTGCTTTTTTCTTTGCTGCACTCGTTGGCGGCTTGTTCCCCCTGCTAGTAAGTTTCGCAACCGTGAAACTTCACTATTTTGTGGTTTTGTAACATCGTAGATATGGGTGTCTGAACTGGTCAATGGTACTAAGTAGTCTTTGACAATGTTTTCGCTAGTAATGGTAGCTTCTGGTGTGGCTGGCACCGGATGGATTGGAAGTAAAGGAATATTTTGTGAGGATTGAGGTTGACGGATAAATGTTCTTCGACTTGACTTGTCGGTATTGGATGAAATAACATTAGCTGATAATTGTATTATTCGTCGACAGAGAATTACACAAAAATAAATTGTAGGAGAATCAGTATAAAGGATAGAGTAAGGAAACAAGTATATATGGTAATGAGGTAGTTTGCGTTGTTTGAGTCGTCCATTTTGAATTTATACATTCTTCTACTGAACCAAATTTTAATGGTGTTTGATCTTGTAGTGGAATGTTAAGTCCTCTAAATCGTATCCACTCTGCTGGTATGATATGAGTTATAGTTGTAGTAACTTCATTGTTTAAACAAGCGATTTCGGTTGCTTCAATTGATGCATGTTTTCCATTAATTCTACAATTACAGGAAAGATGTATTGAGAGAGCTCCAATTGTAATTAGCCCTCCAATGGAAAGTGATTTGTTTCCACATACTACGGATGAATTCGCATGCGGGTGAGTTACCATATACGTGTTTGCTTCAATGCGGGTGATGAATTCAGTTTCTATACCAGTATCTTGACAATGGAATGGACAGACTTTGGATAACTGTGATGCGGTGTGCTCGTATAATAACTGTTTAGCGCATGATATGGTAAGAGCGTTGTTATCGTATTGTTGATTTAATAAACATAAATCTTCATGAAATGAATCACATCTAGGAGTGAGTAATGTCCAGCCTGTTGATGTTTGTACCATCGCAATATCATCTGTGGGAACATTTACTGAGCATGTATATGAATTCCATGCGAAGGGTGGCATAAGGAGTTTCCTTACTATAAGTCCACGTAATGTCCATTGTATTAGCGGTACATGGATTCCTACCAATGCATTGTCCTTGGATATAGTGCATTCCGTTATTGGCAGCGAGTAGTATACAAGAAAATGTATCTAAGCATAAAAATTTTAATATTAGTCTTATTTCTAGTTTTGTACACATTTCGGTGAATGAGTTTTTTATGTGGTAAAAATGATTTGTTATATAAAATCTATGCAAATAGTCAATTTCACTGAGGTTTAATATGTTTCAATCTTATACAAGATTTCTAAGTGTATCTTATTACTATTCTATTACTATACTAAATGTAAAATCATTTTCCGAAAGTGTATATTTATCTTTTAAATTATTTTGTGTTAGCATTATAAAAATAATTGTGAATGAACAATATGATAAAACAATATAAACACACAATATAAATAAACATATACATACGGTTTTCATGGTTTGTTGAGGTCACTGCTCCATAATGTGGTGATAATTTGTTTCCTAAGCTGTATCGTTCCCAAATTTTCGGGAACGATACATATCTAATTTTGTGTTGTTGGTTTCCTCTGGATCGTTTTTCTTCATCGTAAAACAAAATCTTACCTATGCTTTATCTTCTGTTGAACCAAATGGTTTGTGAAAAATAAACATTTGTTTTCTAATTTAAAATTGAGAAATAAAATTTTAATGTCATAAAAATAATCGACAAAAATTCACTGAAAAGAATATCGATGCTTTTAAAATTCTTCAATAATTGAAATGAATGCGGTGCTCTTGATGACAACTTTTCATAATCTTTATTATACAATATTTAGTTTACTGCTTCTCATATTCCTTTAAAAATTTACAGTAGTTGCACGAACCGGAAATAATTAAGTACCTCTGTGTACTCATCTACTCATAATATACATAATCATAAATACAAATAATAACATATCCTTTCCTGTTCAAATTTCGTTGACAACGGCTAAAGTGAGCTTAAAAATTGACAAGAATTTGCCTTCATCTTAAATTCATTTGACTTTTATGCCTATTTCGGTAACAAACTAATTTTCGAACAACTAGGCTGACTCCACGTAAGTCTGACCTTATCCCATCATAACTTAATGATGTATGAACAACTGTGCCGGTAATCTTACAAATTCTTTTATTAACTCTTCTGATTTTACTATTATATCATAGCACGCATGGTATTTGTGGAAATTATTCAGTTAGTTGACTAAAAAGTGCACTAACATGTGCTGCTAAATTTTACCAATTTTTTTTTAATTATTTAGTGAAGTATACTTGATAAAAAAAGAAATGTTATAATTTTTTGTGTTGGAATTTGTCATAATTAAAATACTTTATGATTGATAACTATTTGTACTAAAATGTTACTGTATTAGCTCCTATATCTACTTAATGTTTCTAATTCTAATATAAAATATTGCCTAAATATTATTTTAAGTTTATGCCAAAATTGACTAGAAAATTTCATTCATTATTTAACCTATTATTTGATTAGAGTTTCTTCTTATACTAATTACCTTTACCTTATATAAAAATTAAAATATAAAATATTCCTTATTGTTTCTTGAATAACCTATTCTAACTCATAATATTAATGTTGCAAAAGGTAATATCATTTTGATCTATTTATTGCCTATCAAAAAATGCCGTTCCTGTAGTTTGAAAAATTGTAATTTATGTAATACAGCTTTTTATTATTATACTGTATGTGTTAATGAAATTATAAAAGAATATTGATAACGAAAATAGCAAACGTTCAACTTTTACCACAATATCAGTTTGTTACGTTGAATATTGCTAAGGTATCAGTCGTCTGTGTTAATTCGTGTTGTGTAAATGAAAGTGAATTACAAAAAGAATTTTGAATTTTTCCTTAAGTTAAGTCAAAGGTGCGTCCTGCAATGTTTCTTTTATCATTGCACTCGCACTCTTTGCCTAACTAAGGGGTTACCCCATCATAAACTCGGATGATGCTAACAGGAAATGATGTAAACGAAAAATTTTCTTGGGATTTTTCACTGTAAGTACTGAAAAGAATGAGAACGAGAAAAAAAATGCGCCTCCACCAAATGTTACAAACGCGTTTTGTAACGTAATGTTACAACATCATTTGTAACGCCTCCACCAAATGTTACCAAGGGGGTTTAACTTTAGAGAGGGTTTAGGGATCGTAACTGGGGGTTTCGATTACCACAATACACACACATGTACAATGATTTCGACACTGAGTTGAACAACACTTACATCTATTAACAAAGCAAATATAGTTTTTTATACAATAAGACCTTAAATCTAAACATGAAAAGATAGAATAATACTTACATTGTTTTGACTGACTGGTAACTAACTATTCACTATTAACAAATTGACGATTGACAATTTACTATTGACAATTAAATGTTTAACTATTAACGATTAACTATTTTCGATTAACAATTTACAATTAAAGATTAACTAACGATTACATATTCAAGATTAACGATTGAAGATTGACTATTAACTATCAATTAACTATTAAAGATTTACAAAACGATTACATATTGAATATTGCCGATTAAACATTAACTAACGATTCATTATTGTTGATTAACCCTTGACAATCAATGTCTTGGTTATATACAGTTTCTTATCACAACTGGGAATTACTTATTACTATTATTCATCTTAAGAATGACACTCGATTTTTCTGGACATCTCATACTTGTGGTTGGTTCTTTTTATTAATCTACGCAAAGAGGAAGCTTACTCATTCAATTTCATATAATGTAAATTCCCGTAATTTACAGTGATCCAACTATTACATGACTAATTAAACTTTGTTGGATATTTTAAGATTGAAGGAATTATGAAAATGGTTGCTTAGTCCTATTTGTATCGTAACATCATTAGTTCTAAAAGAGTGGAAGCACAATGGCCTATTATGATTAATAGACGGATACTACATGCTCTGATTCTCTTTCATAAGATTATATTAACAAAAACACCACGGTACTTGTATAACAAAATTACTTTCCACACTGACGTCCATAATGTGAACCTTAGATTCAAGGGTGCTTTAACTCCTCCATTACATGTTAGTGCTATATATGAACGCTCATTTACTTATTGCATCACCAAGCACTATAATAATTTTTTGCTAAACATGAGGACATTGTCAGTAATGTCGTTTAAAAAAGCTATGTTTCAAATGCTTGCTGGAATGTAGTTGTAATTTACTTCAGAGTTGTCTGTACTTTAAATTCTAGCGGAGTTTAGCTATATAATAATATTTAATTTTTACATAAGGTTTAGAGATGTTGAGTAGAACGTTAGCTTGAGTAACAGTTATTTTGCTTCAATGTAACTAACTAGAATATTAAGTTATTTTGCGCAATTCACTGTGGGTTAAGTGGTAGAGCAACTGATAGTTTGTCCTATCAAGTTGAACTTCGTCCATATTCTTATTATTTGTTACTTTATGTTTTGGTTACGTATGGTTACGTACAGGATTTAGATGTGTAAAATTTTTCAATTGTTACCACCAGCCACCATCAGCCACGAAAGGTAAAGATACAGGTTCAAATCCTGTTTGAGACCTTATATTTTCCATATCTCAATCACTAGTTCAATTTGAAATGATCATCTGGGCTTTGCATAAAAATTAGTTAAGAAAAATCACAGTTGAATTGGATAACAATGGGTTTACTGTGTACATGTTTCAGAAAAATAACAAAATAGTCTCTTAATTGTGTAAGTTTATTGGTTATTCCAAACATAAATCACGAAAAAGAAATGCAAGGTTATTTTTATTAATTTAGGTCAACACATTGAAAGTGTAATAATTATGTGAAGAAGTGTTATTTTTCATGTGATTATTAAAATAAGTTGTTTTAATTGGATGAGGGCATGGTTTATTGTGGTGATTGTGGCAGGGGAGGCTTATGCATTGGACTGAGGTGTTGCTTGTTTACACGGTGGCAAGATGGCCAACGATGTTAAAGATAAGAATCTTGCTCAGCATGAATTATGCTTATATTGTAAAAAAAAATGTAGTGATTAAGTCTTTACAGTGTGCTAGTTGTGGTGAAAAAGGACATCAATCATGTAGTGAAAGAAAAGGTCTAATTAAGGATGATAATGGTGTGAAAATATTTACATGTTTTGATTGCTATTTGATAGAAAAGGAGGAACTAGCTTCTTCAAGTACGATCAGTCGATCTAAAGTCTTAAATATACGAAAAGCGTCACTTTTAACCGAAGATTCAGGTGATTTTGATCTGGAACATGATTTCAGTAAGTTATTGCAAAGTAGTACATTTCAGTATTTAATTAATAGTGCAGTTAAATCTGAAACTGCAAAGTTACGCCAAAAACTATATGAGCTTCAGGCTGAAATGGAGATCTTAAAAAATAGTAACATTGATCTAATCAGGCTATTAACCAGCAATATTAAATCCACCAAGTATGTTAAATCAACAAGTTCAATTAATCCAAATTTAGAGATAGAAAATATTGCTGTAAACCCAACACTTGCAGAGAAAACTAATTTGGATCTAAATAAGGCATGTGTATATAGTGAAAATGTCAACAATGGTTATGATAATAGTTCAATACTTTTATCAAGTGTTTACAAACAAACTTCTATTATAAATATAACCACACTGAAGCACAAGTAATTCCACAGAGATGTACTTCAGAGGCTACTAGTGAAACAAATATTAAAATTCCTTTGGAAAAAACTGAGGGATGAAAAGTTGTAATTTGTGGAAAAAGGAAACCGTATGTTATTTTTGGGTCTGCCCCGATAGTATACCAAAACGGATTCGAGGCCTTAACTGGAGTTCAAAAGCGGCAATGGTTGCACCCAAGTAGAGTTGCCTATATGATTAATGGTGAGCCACGTGAACCTAAAGACATTATTGTTTACGTATGTGAGGATGCAGTGGATGTAGTATGCTATCGCACTAGCAGTACAAAAACATTTAGTACTTTTAAAATAGGCATTCCTATTAAACGGTATTTCTATTAAAAGTAAAGTTATGGATTCTATGTATTGGCTGGCTAATGTACAAATTGGAGAATTTATTTTTAAGTCACCTAAAGGAAATTTGCACAATATTATTATTATTATTATTATTATAAGCTTTATTGGGATAAAATTTAAAAAAACATAAGGAAAACAAGTAGTATAAACAAACATACAAAACAAATTAATCCTTAATAAAAAGAAAGAAAACCCCAATAGGTGGAGTTCTGTATAAAACAGTTTTTCTACCCTACCCAAAAAAGATAAAATACAAGTATAATAAAATGTATCATACATAATGAATGTAATTATAAATTACTCTGACTTAAAAACAATAGTTCCTTAAGCTTAACTCTGAAATTGTAAATTGTATTACTTTCTATAAACAGGTGGGCCATTTGTTTAGGATACTAACAGCAGTATATTTAAAACAACTTTTATATTTTGTTGTAGTATGTTTGCTGATATTGTAGGTGTCTTGTCTTACTTGCCCGTTATGTATAAGATAACGTTTGCATAACAAACTAGATAAGTACGGTGGAATATGACTACTTAAAATTTTGTATAATGTGCAGGAGTATAACAGACAAAAGTGATATTCCAACTTTAAAATATTTGCATTAATGTAGTGTGGTGTAACATGCTCACTCCTATTTACATTGTAAGCATAGCGAAAACAGCAGTTCTGAAGAATTTGTAACTTATTTTTAAAACACAATGTCAGGTGATAGTAATATACTCCACAACAGTAGACTTAGTACTAAGGAATTAATGAGGTACCACTTCATAGATTTTGACAAGATGTACTTAAGTTGGTATAAGGTTTTAAGTTCAACATAACATTGTGATGGCTTTTTAAGTACATGCATTTGGAAGTTTAAGTTGTAGTTCAAATAAACACCCAGGTTTTTCACATACTCTGAGAACACCAGATTGACCCCATCAACACAAACACTGTTGGTTAGCACAGAAAAAGATTTTTGACGCAAATCACTTGTACCAACACACATCAACAAAGATTTGGATTCATTAAGTAGGAGACCATGGTTGTTTGACCAGGCAGAAATTGCTGAAAGATTAAAGTTTAGCAGTTTTACAGTGTGATTTATTTTTAGTGGATCACATGACATATAGCGCTGAGTATTGTCAGCATAGAAATTTACAAAGCAATCTGTAGTCAGTTTAGACACTAGATAATATGTAAAAAATGCAAATAGAAGCGGCCCTAAAACACTATCTTGAGGAACACCTTGTCTGAGAACAACTTCACATGATATTTGATTATTTACTTGCACAACTTGGGTTCTATTATACAGATAGCTTGAGAACCATCTTATGACCTTATGGCCACATCCATAAAAATGTAGCTTTGCAATTAATAGCTCATGATGAATAGTATCAAAGGCCTTATTGAAGTCAAGTAAAACTAATAATGATATTTGTGAATTGTCTATAGCCACTGTTAGATCATTCACTATCTTCACAAGAGCAGTTGAAGTACTGTAGCCTGTTTGTTCCATTTATAATTGTATATAATTATCCGCTTGCCTTATTTTAAACATTTAGAATTTGTTAATTATTTACCTCCGCCCATTATATTCAAATGTCATTGTATATATCATGAAATTACTTCAAACACCGCATCTGTGTATTTTAAGTGCCGCGAATACCAATAAACTGTGCTGTGTCTTCACATGTGCAAGAACTATTTTATCACCTGCCAGGGAGAGGACGCGATCTCTTCTACTATCACTTCCCGTCCTGGAAGGCCGCAATAAATAAATGTGCTACGCTTCGCAATATTTACAAGATAAGTGTTTTAAAGTAATTGTTGTTTATTATCATCATTTGTGTATACAATGTCCACTTTTCTCTACCACTGTTAGTTATCGAAATACCACCGCGCCAATATTTTACATTGATCACTTCTCACTTCTTCATGATAATAAATTTATATAGTTTCATACCGCCCAGCCTGCAAGTGATTAAATACAATTACATTTACAGTGGGTTGCCGCTTATCAAAGCATTGTACATGCCTTTGTATTTATCTTTATTCTATTGCCTGATGGTTGATCAGTTTTTTCTTACACTTTCATTCAGTGTAATAAGGTACTAAATTTTGAAGGAATTGCAAACTACATGTTTGGAATTTTACTACATTAGTGGTTAACCTTTCGCATCATTTGAATTTGGAATTACCGGTTTAACTATTTTCTGTTAATCAGGTGTAGAATATGGTGCATATTATTAATCATTGCAAGTTTACTAACTTCATTTCTTTGGTTCAAGTTGTTATTAGCTTTTCTTGATATCTTGTTTGGTACCAGAATTTTGTACGAGGCTTACATATTTATTAACTCCGCACTTGCCTTTAATTTAAACACCGAAGTACCAGTTTCATTTCGTCTGTCCTTTTTTGTATTTGCTTAATTTTAATTATGGCAGAGAAATTAAAACGTTATTTCTTACATAATACTTTGATTAACTCTTTCCATGAAATGTATGAAATCGCTCAGAAATCTTCAGTTGAACCAACTTTTTTAGATTTGTTTCGCGTGCAATATCAATCTATTGAAACAGTACGAGCAAGTTTCTTTGCACAGCATAATTTCATAGTCGGTATAGTTGCTTTTGCTGATGATGCCGATGAAAAATTTGAAACAGAAGACGCTATTCGAAAACGCTTCGATAACAATTTTTTTCTAATAGAAGCGCTCTATTTCAAGTTGTTGCCTAGTCAATCTTCTTTGTCTCAGGCTACTCCGCTAGATACTTTTAAGTCGAAAGTGTCTCTTTACGTTGCTGTCCCTCCCTACGTTTGATAGGGAAGGTTGTTTTTTGAAAGCTTTACTGACCGCTTTGATAGTTTAGTTCATCTGTCAAACGTGGACAAATTTTCATATTTTCAATCAGTACTGCAGTCCCGCACTATTAACCATTAAGAACTTTGACCTTATAGAGACCAATTACACTCTTGCCTACAACAAACTTCGCGAAAAATATCGTAATATTCGCCGCATTATCTCCAGTTTATGGGACAATATCGATAAATTTCACAAATTGAATTCTGATAACCCCACCGGTTTGCAAAAATTATTTGATACCTTTGCCAATAATTTACAAGCACTTCAGAAATTTGATTTGCCTATAGAGCAATGGGATTTTATTCTTGTGCAAATGATCTTAAATCGCCTTGATGTACACACTGCCTGTAGTTTTGAATTGCATCAAGATCCTGTCGATATCCCATCCTATAAAGAGTTAATTGCTTATCTGGAAAAAACTTGTAAATCTTTATCGAATTTGTTGCTAAATCATAAAACCGATTTAAACAAAGTTATTCATTCCAGCAACCTGTCTAGGTCTCGCTCTGCCATTTCTATGTTAGTATAGACAAAGCCTAATGTTAATAAATGTCCGCTTTGTAAACAAGATCACAATCTTTATCGTTGTAATGATTTCGTCAAACTTTCTTTGCAAGATTACCACAATTTTGCAAAAAAACAAAAACTTTGCATTAATTGTCTTAGCAATTCTCACATTTTAAATAAATGCAAGTCTACATCTGGCTAACCTCAAGCTAGCTGATCCGCTCTTTGCTTAATTTGGGCCCATTGATTTATTACTTGGCGTGGATATTTTTCCCCAAGTGTTATTAGACAGTCGCATCCAGGGTGCTAACGATCAACCTGTTGCAGTTAATACTATTTTTGGATATGTTTTAATGGGAAGCATATCTTCCTCGCCTACTTCTGAAGTAACTAGCTTGTTTTGTATGACAGATTCTACTTCCCCATTGGAAGATATTATCGCTAAATTCTGGGAAGTCGAAGCTGTCCCCGCCGCTCAACCTTTCACGCCTGAAGAAACTCTAGTTGAAGAACATTTTGTTGATACGTTTCACCGCAATGAACAAGGTCGATATTTCGTCTCACTGTCGTTTAGAGATCAAGAACAATTTTTCCAGGTAGTCGTGATCTTGCCTTACAACGATTTGTTTCTGTAGAAAATCGTCTACTTAAGCAACCTCGTGTTTACGAACAGTACGTTTCGTTTATGCGTGAATATCTGGTATCTGGATTCTCAACATATGCAATCTGTTGTTAATGGGTCTCATTCGGACTTTTCTTATTACATCCCGCGTCGTTGCGTTGTGAAACCAGAAAGCATAAGTATGAAGTTGAGTTGTTTTTAATGCCTTTCCTGAAACTCTGTCTCAATCGTCCTTAAATGATCACTTGTTTGTTGGGCCGAAGCTGCAACAAGATGTTACCGCAGTTTTGTTGCAATTTCGTCTACATTCTTATGTTGTTACTGCCGATATTTGTCAGATGTACAGACAAATTTTTGTTAATCTCGCTCAGTGTGGTCATCTACGAATTGTTTGGCGCTTCTCCTCTGAGGAGTCCATTCAGGACTTTAAATTAAATACAGTTACTTATGGAATCAATTGTGCTCCTTTTCTTACCATACGCACGCTTCTGCATTTGGCCGTAGACGAAGGGAATTCTTATCCGTTAGCTGGTTTCGCTCTTTGCCACCATACTTACATTGATGATGTCGCTGTTGGTGGAGATTCTATTGACTCAACCCTCGCTCTACGAAATCAACTAATTGCTCTTTTAAAACTTGTTGGTTTTGAACTTCATAAATGGTCGAGTAACCTTGCCGAATTATCAAAAGATCTTTCCGCTACGCAACAATTCGTGCAGCCCCGCTCTTTTGAGGAACCTGACACTGAATTCCTAAAAGTTCTAGGTCTTCAATGGAACCCCACCTCAGATAATTTTTGTTTTCTAGTTCAGCCACTTAGTACCTCCTGTACCATGCGCAACCTACTTTCCAATTTAGTCCGTATTTTCGACCTTACGATACTTTTATCCCCTTATTTTCCTGGTAAAACACTTAATTCAACGTTTATGGTCGTTAAAATTAGAATGGGATACTGCCCCTCCCCCGACTTCTACCGTTTTGGGAGAGATACTTGCATGGGCTGCCGCTTTTTTGGATTTTGCTTTACCTGCTTGCTAATCCCGCCACAGTTTACTATGTGCAAAGTTCACTGCTTTGCTGACGCATCCGAACATGGTTACTGTGCTGTGGTTTATTTTGGCTTTGTTACCCCTTCCGCCGTTGAAGTTCGCTTAGTGTACGCCAAGTCTAAGGTCGCTTCTCTTCGTACATTCTCTTTGCTCCGGCTCGAATTGTTGGCTGCCGCACTGGCATCCAAATTATTAATCTTTGTCCTAAAAACCTTTGATTCTAACCTTACATTTCATAAAATTTACTGTTGGTTTGACTCTATGGCCATCTTGAACTCACGTCCTCTCACCTCTTTGAGCAACGACCCCAATGATTTGAGCTGTCTTATGCCAGGTCATTTTTTAACTTTGGCCCCTTTAACCGCCATTCAGGAGCCCGCCCTTTCTCACTTTCCGCTTAACCGCCTCTCTCATTGGCCATAATTTTTGATCCCGTTGGTCCAAGGAGTATTTGCACTCACTACAACAGCGCTTCAAGTGGCACACATCGTCTCCTCAAGTTGAGTTGGGCAGCTTAGTGCTGATAAAGTTCGCTAATGTTCCTCTCCGTTGGTCTCTTGGCCGTGCATCCTGGGACGGATGGTGTCGTTAGGGTGGTCCTACTTAAAACTGCTCATGGCAAGCTGAAGCGTCCTGTGTCAAAGCTTTATCCTTTGCCCTATTTGTAAAATTTTTTTTTTTTTTTGTAAATCGTTTTTCTTCGATTTTTTATTCCGCCCCACTCCTTTTAATTATTTTCTATTAAAATGTCTTGCATTTTGGTGGGTGGTATGTTCCGTTTATAATTGTATATAATTAATCGCTTGTATTATTTTATGCATTTAGAATTTGTTAATTATTTACCTCTGCTCGGTAATTCAAATGTAATTGTATATTCTGTGAAATTACTCAAACACTGCAACCTGTGTATTTTATGTGCCGCAAATACCGATAAACTATGCTGTGTCTTCACATGTGTAAGAACTATCATCACCTGCCAGGGAGGGGACGCGGCCTCTTCTACTATTGCTTCCCGTCCTGGACAGCCGCAATAAATAAATGTGCTACGCTTTGCTATATTTACAAGGTAAGCGCTTTGAAGTAATCGTTGTTTATTATCATCATTTGCATATACAATGTCCGCTTTTCTCTATCACTGTTATTTATCGAAATACCGCCGCACCAATATTTTACACTGTTAAAACAACTGCTTTTTTAGAGGAAGGAACAATACTTGATCACCCTACAAAGTAAATTTTATTAATGAGCAAAAGAGTACGTTTCAATTGTACCATAATGATAATAGTGGAAATTTACAGTTGAGGTTTGTCATGCTACTGCTACAAATTGTTACGGTTCAATTTTTGCATAATGCGTTTCCCAATTTTTAGATATACTTTGTTCCCAAATGCGTCGCTTATGGTTTATTTCCTTATTGTAATTTATCAAGTTTCGATCAAAAATTCAAGTTTCAATTCTTGTATGTTGATATCGTGCGTAAAACTAGTTTTTATCACTTCAATCCGAGTCGTGATTATTTACTCTTTCTTGAGATTTGATCCTCGATGCTTGGTAACGTGCATCTTATTGTGAACTAATTTGTAGTTCCGCCCTTATTATTTTAATTGGGGAATTATGATCCGTTGTTTTAGAGCAAATTATTAGTAGAAATTTTATATTTGCTCTGCTCTTTTGAGAATTTTCTAGAAGTTTGAGGTGAGGTTATTTATAATTATTGTACATGTAAACTTCATACAGTTGTTATCTTAGTAGGACACATTTGAAAACTCGTTTATTACATCGAGTTTCGTTGTTATGATTTAAGCTCGTTTTGTAAAGGAACCGCAAAATTATAAGATTTTAGGGTTGTAATTTTGCAGTCTTGCGGTGTGATACCGCTATATGTTGAAGATACTGTTAGTATTAAATTCAAGGTGCTTGTTATTCAGTCGGGTACATTATGTACGTATTTTATCGAAACAGAACTCAGGCGTACCTGCAATATACGATATCTGCGCTCAGGACCTGTTCTGGTAAGATCTTTCCATATTATATTTTGATTGTACGTGTCGCTAATTTGGTACCCATGCTAGCATTTTCACCTGCAAGATAATATTATAGAGCCATCTCACATTATAACTGATATTGTAATTTATTTTAATATCATGTTTGTAATAGTTTGTGCGTCGGAATTAATTTAACCAACGAATTATTGTACACATTTATTTGGTAGACAGTATTATCTGCATAATCGTGCGCACAAGTGTTGGTACCACCGCGAGCATCATTTGACTGATTTTAAATTTATACAGGTGAACATAATTAAAATATGCTGCAGCTATTTAATTTCTTGCAAGTGTAAGTTACATATTGAAAAGTACGTTGGTTTCATTAACCCAAGCACTTGAATTTAAGTCTAGTTATGATGAAAAATTGATGTTTATGTTAAACCCTATAAATATTAGAAACCCTAACTGTGTCAGTAAACGGTTAAATTCTATTTGTATTTCCTTGTTGTCGAGTTTTATGTCCGTTAAGCATCTACAGAGTGCGTGAGAAATTTCCTAGATTGATTTCACAGCAGGCGTACAGTTGTGATTTAGGTGGCGCTCTCCAAGACTCTTGTTCACCGTGTCGACCTTAGGTTATTTGTACCTTTGTGCAAATTCTCACTCCCCCTCACCGACCCGAGTCTAGCCGTGGTAAAATATGGTTACTCCTGCGGCAAACGGTGGTGTGTATGTTCTTTTTGTGTTAGGAAACCATGTTAAAATATATCTTTGTGTTACTTCCAAAATGTTTCGTGGTATTCGTACCAAACTTCTTCCTTTCTATGCGTCTGTTTATGATCTACAATTGATGCAATGTACAATTTTTTAAATAACTTTAAATAACTTATATTTAACATTAAATAGTAGACAAAGTGCCTCAGTTGCTGTATTTGTTGATCTAAGTAAAGCTTTCGATTCTGTAAATCACTCAATACTACTGCAGAAGTTAGAATTTTATGGTATTAGGGGTATTGCTAATGATTGGTTTAAATCCTATCTTCAAAATAGATCACAGTCTGTAAGGATCAAGCTCAGTAACACATATGTGTGGTCTGAAAATGCTGTGTTAAATTTAGAAGTGAGTACCTCAGGGATCAGTTTTGGGCCCTATTTTATTTCTCTTTTTCATAAATGATTTTACTAACTGTACAAAACACGCCAAAAGTACTCTATTTGCAGACAATATCAATCTTCAGTGGGATTCAACGAGTGTTGATTCACTGAAAGAAAAATTAAATACTGATCTCTTGTTGATGAAAAACTGGTGTTATATTAATAAATTATCGGTAAATGAACAGAAAACCTGCTGTATAATTTTTAAACCGTTATCTTTGCCTAACAACATTACATTAGGATCGACTCTAAATTTAGTTACTTTCACTAAATTCCTTGGACTTATAGTTGATGGGGACCTAAACTGGTCCAAGCATATTTCTCATTTATCATCTAAATTGTCTTCGGCATGCTATGCACTTAAATCAGTGTCCAGAGAGTTGCCTGTGGTTTGCTCAAAGAAATGTTACTTGGCATTATTCGAATCAAGAATGAGATACGGAATTGCTTTCTGGGGTAACTCATGCCTCATTAACACATCCATAGTTTTTAAATTGCAAACGAGAGCCATTCGTATTGTGTTTGGGGCAGAGATGGATGCTCATTGCAGACCTCTTTTTAAGAAACTTAATGTATTAACTTTATATTCCATGTTCATATATGAGACCCTCATTCTGTTTTATAAAAATGCTAATAATTACTTTTCAGCCAGTTCTGTTCATAGTCATGATACAAGATACTGTTACCAAAAGTATATACTAAAACCAAATTCTACTCGTTCTAAAAAATCTATAATATTTATGGCTCCGACATTTTATAATAAACTACCATATACAATTAGATCATTAGCACCACTGAAAAAATTTAAAGCTGCATTATTTACCTTGCTCGTTGAACGCTGCTATTACACAGTTGATGAATTCCTAGATGACAACCTTTCATCTTAGTAAATTTGGACATAATAAATTAATTGCAATTTAATTATATGTATATGTTACTTGTATGTAGATTTTTAATGTGTGATTTTGTAATATTTAACTACCATTGTTAATGGGTACAAATATATCTATTCTATTCTATTCTATGCCGTTATAGCATTAGTTGAGACTTACAGATGATATTAGTGATTTGGAAGTACTTCCTAAGCTATATACTGCATACAGATCTTATCGTATCTATGAAGTGACTGGTTTTTCGCGAAGTGGAAGATCGTTGCTTGCCATTAGGAATTACTATGCAGTGCTGAGACTTGATCTTTCCAGTGTTAGCAGTTCTTTTGGTGGAATTGATATTGTTGGTTGTAAATGTAGCTTTCAGTTTGATTAACTGTATATTTTTGTGATTTACAGTCTACCTTTAGTATCAATTTGTTTACTTGAGACTTTACTTGAGTATTTAGTGTTTCGCTATTTTCAAAGTTATAATAATGGGAGTTTTCAATGTGCCTTTCTATAATAATGCTAACTTTAATGATTCTAAAACCTGTTTGCTGAAAAACTTTAAGCAGTTCACTGATGTGGTGCGATATAATACAGTATTAAACAGCAAAGGGAGGTTGCTTGATTAGTTTTTTCAAATATTTCTTGTGACATTTCTGAGAATGTCCTGCCACTGGTTAGGTTAGACATTCATCACCCTGGACTTAGAATATGTTTAGGTGTTAAATTACCATATAGTGGTTTCCCCAATCTGCTACTAAATCCTATAATTTTAAGATGGCTGATTTTCATAATATTTACAATGCTTTGTTTACGGCTAATTGGTCTTTTCTGGAAAATTTTGATAATTCGGACGATTCTTACGAAACTTTTTATGACAAATTTATAGCTATACTGGATGAATTTGTCCCTTTATACAAAAACAAGAAGCGTCACTATCCATCTTGGTTTACACCTAAAATTATTCATTTACTTAAAGTAAAGAACAAGTCATTTTGTAAATATAAGTGCTTGAAGTTGGATCATCACTCCTCTGAATTTAGGAGGATGCGAACATTATCTAAAACTTTAATACTTGTCGTATAATGATTATGAACATCAAATGGAGAATAAGCTTAAGAATAACCCAAAAGCTTTCTGGTTCGTTGTTTGCTTTAAACAAAATAGAACTCTTATACCTGCCAAAATCTTCTACAATAATCAGTTTTATGAAACCCCTAACTCGATTGTTGATGCTTTAAGAAACTACTTTAGTGCCGTTTATGTGCCACAAACGGTTCCTTTTACAATGAATAGTTTAAGTACATCTTCCTCTCACTTGCATATTAGGAAAATTACTATTACTGAGGTGGAATCATGTATGTTGAAGTAAAAAAATAAACACACATCTGGGATTGATCATATTCCTTTTTTTTTAATTAAAGACTGTGCTAGTTTGTTGGCATATCCAATATCTATAATCTACACTTTATCATTCAAAACTTTTAATTTTCCTAGAATGTGTAAAACATCTTTAATCTGTCCAGTTTTAAAGGAGGGTGATCCTAGTAACATTATAAACTACCGTCCAATATCCATCTTGTCGAACTTTGCTAAAGTTTTTGAGATGGCTATCTTCAATCACATGTACTCTGCTGTTGAACGCGCTATTTCTCTATACCAACATGGATTTTTCTCCAAGAGATCGACAACAACCGGCCTTGTTCATTTGACACAAGTCATCTCAGAGATATTGCATGATAATGGACAAGTGGATGTTGTTTATATCGATATAGCTAAAGCTTTCAATCATATTAACCATGATATTTTGTTACATAAACTAGGTGCAATTGGTTTCAGTTCACCCTTACTTATGTTCTTTACTTCTTATTTATTTATTTATTTATTTTAAATACATGTGAACAAATAATAAACAATTCAAAATATAAATACTGGGAAATGTAACAATTTTAAGTTTAATGAAAAACTCACAACAATCAGATTGATACCCTTGGTTCGTAATAACACAAATAGCACTGCACTGCAATCTAACTATATGTTCAGTAGCACTTGCGTGTCCCCATGATAGAACTGCATAAGTTAAAAAGCAATGAAAGATGCCAAAATATGCAGATTATGAAACCTCTAAAGAAACAGAATTTTTTAAGCAGTACAAGAAGTAAATAGACTGAGATAATGTACTACTCAGCTTGTCACAATGTTTGTCCCAAATTAATGAAGAGTCCAGTGTTATGCCCAAAAACTTTACACAGTGGTCTTTATCAGGCTAGTTTTTTTAGGATAAAGATCAGTCGCACAATTTTATCATTATTTAAAACTAGCTTATTGATCTTAAACTAATTATTAGCAGTTTCAATAGCTACCTCACTGTCATAAAGTAAATCCTCAATATCATTGTCCTGACGGTATAAAGTGGTATCATCTGCATATAAGATTATGGCACTATTAGTAATCACATTTGGGAAATCATTGATAAAACATAGTAATGGCTCAATATTGACCCTTGAGGCACACCACATGAAACACCCAGAAGGCCAAAGTACTTTTCGTCAAAATACACACATTGAGATCTTTTAGATAAGTATAAGGAAATCATATTCACACAACATCAAAATTTAATAATTTTAATTTCTCTAGCAACAGACAGTGGTCCACACAATCAAATGCCTTGCTAAGATCGAGAAAATTACCAACAAAGTATTCACCCTTGTCAAATGAAATAGTAATTTTGTCGACTAATAAATTTATTGTATCACCAGTTGAAAGATACTTTCTGAAACCAAGTTGTTGGTTACATGGAAGTTTGTTACTTCTAGGTAACTTGTCATTTAATCTTTAATAACAGTTTCAATTATTTTGAACTAAAGTGGCAGGAGTGATATAGGACGATAGTTCTTCATTGAAGTAAAAGATCCTTTTTTTATAAATTGGAACCACTTTTGCTAATTTCAAGGAGACAGAGAAAGTAGAGTTTTTCATACAAAGATTAAGTAGCTTGGTCAAAGGAGTTACAACTATATCAATTATTACATTAAGCAGTTTGGAATTAAAATTGTAAATGTCTTTAGAGTTAGTGTTTATTAATCCTACTATAATATTCTGGACAGTAGCTTCAGAAACTTCCTTAAATCAAAATTTCTCAGTGTCTGATACGGTGCTATCATGAAGATCACAGTTGACAGGTACACTTGAACGGGGCAAGTATTATCTAAATGGAATTTTATAATGTTAATTGGTCATTAACTAGTGAAAACTCTTGATTTTATTCTTAAAGGGTTTCACTAATATGTTATTTATCTATACAGTTTGACACAATATTTTATCACATTCATCAAAATTAATATCCACCTTCAAGGATTTGTAACTATCAAATTTTGTTTTAATTCAGCACATGAAATAACCTGTATCAATTGTTTTTGTTAATTGCTTGACAATGTCATCTATAGAATATTTCAGTTGTACTCTACACACAAAAACAAAAGCTGGCTTAACAACTCCTTGAATATCAGCATCAGAGTTATTACCATGTGTAATAGAAGCTTTCTTTCTGGTAACCCGATTATCATTATTAGACCTAACCTCAAAACCAGATGCCGTTTCGCTATCTTTTACAGAGCAATAACCTGTGTTAGTACTGTTAGTAGATTTAATCTAACCTGCTTTCCTATCAGGAATATCCACCGGTAATTGACGATTAGCGGGTTTGATACAACCATCATTCTCTTGTAAATTAATTACAGAATTCATAATTTGTCTTTGGGTAGATTCCAAAGAGGATAAGTTCGATGACCTACGTTTAAAACGAGAACAAGGCAGCTTATTAACAGCTGAGGTTATCCACACAATCATATTTCAACTCATAATTAATAACATTAATAGGCACAAAAATATCACCTTACATACCACCTTTATCAGAAATTCTAGTGTTAAAAACACATTGGTATGAAAACTTGGATTTAAGAAACGTGTTTTCATTCTGCAGTAAAGACATTTTTTTTTAATAAGCTAGTGTTTTCAGTCAATAAATGTATTTCATTACGCAGCCATTCAATATGCTGTTTTTGCACCATAATGAAATTGTTTACATCAATATTATCCACTTCGAGCAGTACGGTAACTGCCGAAGGCGGTTCAATGAGTGACGTATAACAATTAACATATATTTCATCTACGGCAGGTAATTTGTGTTGGTCAACACAGCTTCTATGGAATACTGCTTTACAAGCTTCACACAAAACACATTTAGGGCTTCCAGAGGCACCTTGTTCACATACTTTACATAAAACTTTCGACGAATCAAAAGGACGCGAACCATTTTTGTCAGCCATCTTTGGTATGAAAATTAATAGACCGCACCCAATTTGTTTCGTACAATGGTTTCAAGTCTGCACCTTTTAGTCCTACCTCAGGTGTACTACAAGACTCCAATTTGGGTTCTCTCTTATTTCTTATTTTCTTTAATGACATCACTGAGGGTATCATCTGTGGCAAGCTGTTGTATGCTGATGATCTAAAATTGTTTTTTCCAATAAAGGAGTTACTTGATTGTCGATATTTACAACTTCAGATTGATCATTTGGCTGGGTGGTGCCAGCGAAATTTGCTCAACCTTAATTCTAATAAGTGCAATGTCATTACTTATACAAGAAAACTGTAACCAGCACTATACATGTATCATGTGGTGACGCATATCTTATTAAGGCTCATTATGACCAGAGACCTTGGTGTTCTTATTGGTTCTTCACTTTTGTTTACTCCTCACATCAACAGCGTTGTAACTAAATCATTCAAAATTCTTGGGTTTGTCATAAGAAATTGCAGAACATTTACAAATATTGACACTTTGAAATCAATTTACCAGGCACTGGTTCGGTCAAAACTTGAGTATTATAGTATTGTATGGTCTCCTTTATATAAGTACCACAAAATCTTAATTGAGTCAGTTCAGAGAAAATTTCTTAAGTTCTTATATCTGAGAACTGAGGGTGTTTACCCAGAGCAGGGTTGTAGTCAGAAAATACTATTAGACATGTTTCAATTGTCTGATCTAGAATCTCGCAGGACTGCTGCTGGACTGACTTTCTTATACCAATTACTCCATAATTATATAGACTCTGCCGAGTTGCTTGCCTGTATACAATTTTTGGTTTCACGTTCTGAGTCAAGGCATACATGTTTGTTGCTGCTGAAATCGCCCTTATATGTGATATGCTCAAGCTACAACTCTGTTCGTGGCCAATGTGATATAAATGTAGACTCATTGAAGAGTATTCTGAATATTGTAAGAAGTTCAAGTACTGTTAATTAATTTTTTTGAATAATTTTATCTTTTTTTTTAAGTTTTTTCTAATGTCTAGTGTTTATTGTTTCCTATAATTGGGATATATAGCTGTTGGAAATGTAATTTATAAATATAAATATGGATGCCAATGCATTTTAAAAATATAATAATGGAAGGCATTTCCTTGCTTTCCTGCAGTTTTCTTAATTGTAAGAAGTTTAAAAGTTAATAGTTGTATAAATTAGTGAAGAGTATTGTATAATGCAATTATAAAAATGTGCTAACCCAGTGGGAAGGAATCTGAAATTAAACAATGGTTGTCTGAAGAGGAGAAAATGGAAATTAGATAAGTTTGTTGAGGTTGAAACTAAATATGGAAATTCCAGAATGCATTATAGAAGAATCTTACATTATTCTGACCGTTTCCTTGCCAGCTATAATTTTATTTTTGAAAAATATTTTGAAAGAATTTGATGGTGTGGATTACTGTTCTAAATATTTGATGTAACAATTAAGTTATGTTTGAAAATATTTCTGAGTAATTTGGTGGGGAGAATTTGATATTGAAGATGATTATTTAATGTAACAATGATTTATTTTTGAAAATAATCTTAAAATAGGACAAGATTTTAATATTTGTTGAGACAAGGATAAATTTAATTTGGGAGTTGCATTTCTAATAAAGATTAATTGTAAATTGAAATTTAAGAAATGGACACCTAGAATGATATATCTTTGAGTTTATAGTGTTATATGATATTTATTAACAGTATGGAAAAGGTATAAATTTGGGTCTTTAAGATTTGTTTATTTGATTATGTAAATAACAATTGTTATTTTGTAAAGACAAATGATTTTTGTGTTATATAGAATTTTTGGAATTTTGAGAAGTACTGATTTCGTATTTCATGATATTTGTTCATAAATGTGTAAATAAATAACATGCGATATGTGCTTATAGTATCTGGGATGGTTTTATTAAAGCCTTATGGTCTTAACTTTGAGAATGATAAAACGATTTTGGTACTAGGTTTTCATTCATGATGCTGAAGTTTAAAACTGGTCTGCTATGCTGAATGAGGTAGAAAACCAATTAGAAGTTGTGAATATATATATATATATATATATATATATATATATATATATATATTCTAAGAAAAAGACATCTTGGTCAATCAGAACAAAATTTCAATTCACAATGATTAATTATAAACAAACTTTTATTAAGAAGACTCGGCATATGAAGTACATTTTGTATTAGTTAAATGAATGGATACTTTATACATATCTTTCATTTGGTATCTAGGTAAAAATTTCTTTATAAGAATGGCTCTCACTTTACTGAAAAGCTGCATCATTTCTTGATGTAAAAACTATCAAGAAGTATTTACATACTGCTAGTTAATTCATTGAATAAAAATCCACACTTGCACAATAACAGCAAAATTCAAATGAAATTGCTATTTATTAAGGAAACATTTGGAGCATTTAATAATTGATATGATGGGATTTCACAACTAGAAAATAAAGTCGATTTTGCATTGATCAACGAATTAAATGTTATGAACTTAAAATATTTTTATTGGTTGGGATTACGAGCCTCTGCAGGTTTTAATAGTTTGATGGAATGAAATTTCCTGAATAATATGGTTGGTTGTAATTGGAATTAGAAGTTATATATATATATATATATATATATATATATATATATATATATATATCTATCTAAAATGTTGTGGGTTTTAGGTCGGCTGAATTATTTAAGAAAACTCTTTTATATATATATTGCCGTGTTTCCTGGGTAAAATCCTCACCTAAGTAAAAGAAAACATTCGAGCCTCAATAACCAAAATATTCGAAAATTTTATTTTTGAAAACTCGAAAATAAATTTCACACAATAGAAAAATTTAATAAAAATAATCTCTTACCCAGATTCATCTCTTCATCACCTTAATTCTTCTTCAGTTCCCAGGCTAGCTCAGTTGGGTCTCCTCTTGGATACCTAGATTCACTATTACACTCTGTATCATTCACGCACACTCTCAAATAAAACCACAAAATAATACAACCATCATACAATATTTATTTAACACTATTTACACATAAAATTCAAGATTATCCACATTTCAGAGATCAAGTTACACCTCAATAAATCCTATTTTTGTACTGTCCTGGATTTTAATTTAAAATATCAAACACATTGAATATACCCGGAGTAAATGGGCTCTGAGTAATACCTTATTTTCATTCTTTATTTATAATTTATTTTGAATTTGTATACTCTGGAGTATGGTGAGCTCATGATAATCCAGTTAATTATGAATAATGTATGCTCTTGTACTTCGCATACTCTTACAACCAACAAAAAAACAAACCCATGTACTCTTCACAATAAAAATTTTAAATTCCTGATGGAACGTTAATAAGCTTTATCTACACTTTTAGATTTCTATTTAAATACCTTAATAAAGTTAGTCATACGTATTATTTTCAATACGCAAAATAATGCACAACACTTTCAAAATTTACTCTCACACGTCACACAATTTTCATAGTTTCATATGTGACGTTATTATCGGGGCAGCCACGTTGGTTCGTCAGATTTATGCTACGTTGGCTCGTGGCCGTACGTAACACAAAGAAAAACAAAGAAAGGACCGGGCTCAATTGGAGAGTAGGGGGGGTTGTAGAAAGCAGATCAACCTATAAGGGACGCGGCTGTAAGGAATTAGTAACAGTACCTGCAATAGAAAAATTAGAATAGTAAACCTAAAAAAAAACAAATTAGTCCTGCAAACCTGAAACAAAGAAAAAGCATAGCATACGGATCAAGTATAAATTGTTCAGTACTTTGTAGAATAAAAAAAAACTGTTGGGATAATCTATATAATATAACAACGTTAAAAGCAATATAACAAATCTTTAGTACAAAGTGAGGTAATATTGGAGAGTAGCAGAAACGTTTCCTCACACACCAATTAGACATAAAGCAGACAAAATTTTAACAGAATATAAATAGGTAAACACAATTAATATGAGTAGTCCAGTAGTATTGATTTTTCTTTTTTTTTTCTTTTATTTAAAATAGCATGCAAGTCTATGGTAAAAGGTATCAGAACGCCAACGGTATGGCAAAGCAACGGACAGGTATTTAAAGTAAAAACAAGTAGGAAATAGTTCAACTTACAAACAGTCCTTCAACAACGCTTCCTCGCAATTGAATGTGGGCTTCCCGATGTCCTGCACTAACGAAGCACTGCACACTTGACTGTGAGGGTGTGGATGGAATTTCTCACACTTTACACTAATCACGCCTACGTATTTCACTGGTGTTAGCAGCAGACATTATCATGCTGGTGGAACTACGTAACATCGATAAATCTCTTGTTAATTCTATTTCCTGAGACAATAATTTTGAAAGATTTTTTAACACAAATTGTAAAGAAAAATAGTAATAAAAATTTAGAGTCACTGGCTTTCAAGGCACGACGTAATGCATTAAACTAACAGTAACGTGAAGCGTTTTATTTGCTATCTATGGTAACAAAGGAAAAGCTAATGCTTTTGCATAACCAAATTCGCGCAAACAAAGATCTATTTTAGATTTGTTGGGGTTAGAAAATTCAGGAACTACAGTACCAACTGTCTTTACAAGTGAATGAGATACCCGTTCATAAGAAGCAACCTCTTTTTTTTCCTACGAAACCTGCTACAACTGTATCACCATTTTTAGAAACACTCAAGTTTTAAAACTGTGTTTGAATAAACCAAAGTATGCACTACTCTGATAAGAAAAGGAGGCCACGAAAACTAGATCGCACACAGTTCAAATATAGCAAGACAAATCCACAAAAAAACACAATTAGTAAAGCGACGGTATCACTAAATCAATCTTCTGTAAAAACAACCACATGCGGTCGGGTTTTCCAAGTTCTACAACTTTTATTTCTAACAGAAAAGCAATAAAAACAATTTGTCGTGCAACATGTAATCACTAAGTCAATGTTCCGTAAACCTTTTATTTTACACGAAAAACAACTAAAGACACAATCAGCAAAGCAACGCGCATCACTCAAAGTACTTAACATACCGGAACCAAGAACAAAAACCGACTCCGCATCTGTTCATAACAACTCGTTGTTATTACAACCGCACTTCTTGTCAATCCAACACGTTACATACAAAAGCATACCTCTTTCAAAGGTAATCAGAACTACACTTCTTATCTGTCTATATTTAGACTCGTATATCCACATAAGGAACAACATTTATACGAATAGCAATTTATCATTAATTCCAAGCGGTTTGTAATTTTCACTAAGTTGGAAAACACGTTACGTATAATTCTATTTAAAATTCATTCATTGCAATGTATTTATTAATGAAAACCAATCTTCAATTAAACCATCTTTTCAAAGTAATACCCGCGAATTAAATTGCACACAATATAGAACTAGTAGTTGCAAAAATGTAATTACGAATTGGGAAAAAGGCGTAAAAAGGTTAGGCTGTAAAAATGCCTGTTACACATAGTTTATAACAACAACAATTTTAAAGCGTTACCTGGAATTTCTTGAAGACCTCCACTCCGTTGATGATGCGGTAAAGTAGTTTTGCTCTGCTCTGCTGTCCGCCTCTAGCTATTTGTAGAAGAACCCCATTTAAGTTGTGCTGCTTTCTCGGTGCATCCAATTTCAAATCCAAATTAATTCCACTTCTTTCATACTTGCGTACTTTCGTTCAATTTACTTTAAATTTACGTTACTTCCCGAGCTTGTTTAAAATAAATGTTGCACCTCAAATTAGAATTTAGACTCGACACTTATTCGCGTATCAAATTATGAGGCCAACACTGTACTATTTAAACTAAAATAATTTTATATACTTACAAGCTCGTTTGTAGTCTGAAGCGATCAAAGTACTAAGAGAACGATGAAATAAGAGAGCGAGTCGTGCTAATTTGTCAAGTATTTATATGCTTCGACTGTAACTTCTCCAGACCCTCTTACCGTGAAAAATCTAATTTAAAATAACACGTTCTTAAAATTTTGTTTCAACCGTTTTCGAAATCTGCGAAATTTAGCGCGTCGTTACGATATTTTCCAATAAACCCGACTTCAAATATCCCCGTGTTTGCCTGTTTTAAAACTAACGATATCGACCAATAGTATATGCATTGACGTCTTCAAAATCCCGCCTATCTTAACGCTGTCCCTTTCTTATGCATATTATCTGTTTCATTCTAACCTTGTTTGAGTGGTAGAGAATCGATATTCCTGTCCGCGTTCTATTGACCCCATGTGGACTGAATACTTGCTTTTTGAAATGTACTATAATTATGCCTGTCTCAGTCCGAAGCATTTCATTGACCCTCTATCCTTTCTGCACTTTAAGGAAACTTTTAGTTAACATTTACGCGAACCCTCCAACCGTTTACCCGATATTCTTTGAAACTAGTTTGTTATCTATAAAAATAAGGGGAACCTGACATTTAGAAACATGCAGGTGTTTAATTAACTGACGTTTTAACACAACATTTCTAGGAGCTTTTTTTCATGGTATTTCAACCCAACCGATTTATTTGTTTGTTATAACGAACGCTATTCGCCTTGGATTTATTGATTTTTCATGCTTTTATGCGTATTAGACGTATAGACGTAATTACACTCCATTCAATTAATAAATAAATTGCATTGGCTTCTAAAATTTATTTTTTTTGCGAACCTACTAAATTTTAATCATTATTTGTAAAATTTTTGTTAATACTTGTTACATTAAACTGAACTAAATGAAATAAATTTCGCACGTAAATTCTGGTTGTTTCCTCTATACAGGGTGTTTCAAATTGCTTTGTTTATTGTTAAATTTAACCTTTTAAAACCACTACAATATATATATATATATTGCTGTGGATCGTGGGGACAGTCTCTGGAACTCCCTAAAACCTATTCAAATTCGAACGTTGGGCCGTCATAAGATTGCTGTGAATCCGCGAATTAAATGTTTGAGAATCAAGAGTGAGTCATTAAATACTTTTCAAAAAAATAAAAATTTCACAGAAAAAAAATTTCTTACCCGGATTCTTCTGCTGCAACAAAATATCTTCAGCAGCTTCCCTGGCTAGCTCAGCTGTGCCTCTTCTCGGATACCTAAATTTACAATCATTCTTCCTTCCCACTCACACATCATTCAATAAAATCACCAAATAAGACAACAATCATACAATCTTTATTTACCGCTATTTACAAACAATTATTCACAGATATATACAATTTGGTACACTAATTACACCTCAATAAGTGCTATTTTTGTAAAGTCCTTGTTTTAAAATTTTAATTGCAAACACATTTAATACGATAGGAGTAAATGGGCCCCAAATAATACCCTATATTAAATTGCACACTGGGAGTATGGTGAGCTCATAATAACCCAGTTTATTAATGTATGCCTTTCATCTTGCATAAAATTACTACAAAATTAATAACCCATGTACCCTTAACAATCCAATTTAAATTCATAATGAAATTCAGTAAGCTTTATATACACTTTTTTTCAATATTTAAAATACCCTAATAATTGTCAAGCACACGTATCTTTTCCAATACGTTAAATAACCATAAAGAACCCTCAAAGTTCACTCACACATCACAAATAATTCCAACAGTTTATCAAATAACAGCAAATTCAAATGAGTTACCTGGAAAATGCTTCAAGTCTCATCTCCTTTGATGATGTTTTATCTTTCAGAACCCCTTGGCTTCGTGATTATGCGCTCTGATCCTCCAGATAGATGATAACTTCAGTATACGCTGAGCTCGTTGCTACCAATTACCATTCCATCCCAGCATCCAAATTCACGTATATTATACTTTTGTTTATTGCTTTATTAGCTTGTTATGGTATTAGTTGGACCTCGGTTAATTTAATTCATTTGACACTTCACACGTTAATAACTACAAGTCTTCAACTTACCACGTTATTAGTGCTAATACTATTTTTACTGAATTATACACTTTTTCAATACTCACAAGCCTGTACTATAACCTCGGTTGATCATTATACGTAGACTAAAGCGATGAAAATACAAAGAGCGATCAGAATACAAAGAGAATCAAAAGAGAACGAGCCCCATTTTCTCCGAGTATTTATATCCTTAAAGCACCACCACCACTAGGCCACATTTCATGCGAAATACTTAATTTAAAGCTTTCAGAAATTTACCTCGTGGACGCGCAATTTAATCCGAAAAAGCGCTTTCACCTGTCGTGTGCTCGTCTGTTGTAAAACTATCTATTTCAATCAATGATACAGTCCTGTGTCGTCATAAAACTCCGCCTGTAATATTTTTATCTCTGTGTTATGCATATTAGATGTCGCGTTCCAAACGCCACTTGAGTTATATAAAATCGATATTGCTGCCCGTGTTTCAGGACTCCACGTGGATACGAACGTGCGTTTTGAAACCAATGCTTTTATACCCGTCTTTTTCTATATTTATATTTTATATTTATATTTATAATGAAACATGCGTGAATCACTAATGTGAATAACAATTTGTCAATAAAACATAATAAAAGCAAGTTACAATTTACAGTTTTAAAAAAAATCACCAAAAGATGGAAATTATATTATATTATAAATCTTCAGAGGACAACCTTAAAGAACCAATAGAAGTTAAAAAATCATGTACTCTATAGAAAGAATTTTCTAATAAGAATTTTTTTATTTTCAATTTAAATTGATGCAGAGGTAAATCTTTTATGCTCGAATGAAGTGCGTTATAAAAAATACAGCCAAAGTAGTTAGAACCATTTCTGCTCCTATTTAGTTTATGGTAAGGTACGACCAATTTGCCCTTGTTACGAGTGTCAAAGTGATGAATATTGGTGCATATTATTGATTGTGCATCCCTTCCGTTCTTTAAGAAACTTTGTTAGCTTGTTTATTCGAAGCAACTGATGGTTGGAAATATTTTCTTTGTAGTCCGCGTTATTATGCGTATAAATTCGACGAAGGTAACCTTTTCAAACATGCAGGTGTTCTTAATTGTTGACCGTTTAAACAATAATTCTAAGAGCTTATATTTCACGGTATTCGATACAATTGACGTCCTTGTCTGCTACCACGAACCCTTTTGCCTTTGGATTATTGATTTTCCATACCCTGGTGTGTTTCTTAATGCTATTACCCGTTGAATTAAAATAAATTAAATTAATTATGCGTTTCTATTTGTTTTTAAAACTGGTTTTCTTTATGAACCTATTACTTTTCAATCATTAATTATAAAATTACGTCAATACGTGTCCGTTTAAATTAAATAAATGAAATAAATTTTGCGCGTAAATAAGTTGTTCCTTTCTCTATACAGGGTGTTTGAAATTGCATTGCTTACCCCAAATTTAACCCTTTGAATCCATAACAATATATATGTATATATATATATATATATATATATATATATATATATATATATATATAGGGTGCCAAATTTAACGTGTCTACCATTAGTAATTCGTGTATTCTTAGAGATAGAATGTAGGTTAAATAGGAAAAGTGTCAGTGTATTTCATTGTCATTTGAGGCGACTGAACACATTTTTTCTATCACTTCCGGTTTAGCCGGAAATCTAACCAACTTTGAAGTTCTTAATGGAATTCCCTGTATATTATAATAGTTTTGGATAGGAAATACCTTTGGCTTTATAAAAATATAGGCATTAAGTATGCCTATAATGAAAAATAACGGAGATATTACAACTTTTGCATATTTACTATAGATATTGTTCGAAATTGTTCCCCTGTTTCTCTATACACAATTGTGCTCGTCGCAGTATGTTCTTATATAGGCTACATAGTTTTCTTCTATCAAATTCTCTTATTACTTCTTCAATTTTGTTTTGCAAGGCTTCAACGGATTCATGTGTTTACTTATAAATGATGTGTTTTAAATAACACCATAAGAAAAAATCTAGTGGGGTTAAGTCGGCGATCATGGAGGAAATTTTGTAGGACCACGAATTCCTATCCATTTATTACCAAACATTTGGGTAAGGTACTGTCTTACTAAAACAGCATTATGCGAAGGTGCACCGTCTTGTTGAAAGTACAATTTTTGTCGTAGATTTAGTGGCAAGTTATCCAACCAGTCCTCCATATAATTTTTGAAAAAGTCGAGATATCTTCCTGTTGACAACGTTCCTTTATAAAAAAAATGGCCTGACAATGCTGTTGTTAAAAATTCCACACCAAACATTAATTGAGAACTTCCGCTGATAATTCTTATCTCTGGTTTGTAGTGTATTGACGGTAGACCAGTAATGATTATTTTTTTGGTTAAACATGCCATTATTAGAAAAAATACATTTGTCTGACCATAGGATGTAATTTGGAAAAGTTGTCTCTTCTAATATTATCTAACAACCAGTTACAAAACTGCACACATTTATCTTGATCTCCTGGATGTAAATGTTGCATTAATATAAATCTTATATGGTTTATAATGATACTTTTTAAAATTAGGCGAATTGTTTCTGTGGAAATATCACATTCGGTTGCAGCTTGCCGTGTAGACATTTGAGGATAAACTTCAAACAAAGCAAGTACTTGTTCTTCTACTAGTTCAGTCACTATACGTGGTCGTTTTCGTCCAGATTTATTAAAGCTTCCCCTTTCTCGTAGCGAAGTCTCAAACCTTGAAAATATTTTTGTACTGGGGAGATTTCTCTATGGGTAGCGTTCTGAATACAACCGCAATGCAATGATAGCATTTATTTGGTATGAAAAATACACTTCTTGCATATCCACCTTCTCAGTATTTGAAAAATTTATTTTAGAATATTGTAATAATAGTGTTTAAAATTAGAACAAACTCTAAAAGTGACATCTGATTATAACTGATATTGTTTTTTGTTGTCATTTGTTTTGATGAATAGTATGATTTTTGTAAAAGTAAAAACAAGAAATGTCAAATATCTCCGTTATTTTTCATTCTAGAACAGTTAATCTGCTTGGTATACAACCATTTGTTTGCCACAAGTTTTCGGAGAAATAAGAAAAATAAACCGACGACGCCGAATCAATCTCTATCATGACAATGCTAGCTCTCACACATCGGCTCAAGCAAGTGACTATTTGACCACTCAAAACATCGAGTTGATGTGTCATCCGCCAATAGTCCTGATTTGGCATCTAATGATTTCTTTTTTGTTTCCACATGTGAAGAACAAACTGCGTAGACAAAGATGTTTGACACCAGAAGAGGCAGTTGATGCGTTCAAAATCCATGTTTTTGGAGATATCTCAATCGGAATGGAAAAAATGCTATGAAAATCGGTTTCAACATATGCAAAAGTAATCATTGTGGAAAATATTCTGAAAAACAATAAAGAAGTTTTCACACCTTAAGTTTTGTTTTTGCTACTTATTCCCAATACATATCGAGCATCCCTCATATACTAATCATTTTGAGCAGGAGTGTATTATGTCTACCAACTGAAAAAGTCAAGGATGTGCTTTTTTTGGATTTGAGTTTTTGTGTCTGTTGTATAGGGAAATTCATTTCAGCTTTATGTGTAACTGCCGTCATTTTCGGAACGTTCTCCTTGTCAATTTCAAATAATTATATTAGATTTGTTTTTTTCTGTTTTTAACTATCACTAGTACAAGACATACCCTTAGTTATTTGCATCTTATTATGCATTTTTACTTATGTGGTTTTTTAATTTTAGCTTGTCCTAATGGTAGGAAAATCTACCGAAACTTCAAGATATTGATTAAAAAATATTTATTTAATTGTTTTATTATTGGACTATATCCCAAAATATTTTTGACAAACTTCATTATATATATATATATATATATATATATATATATTGTTCTGTGTATTTATAGGATGAAATAGAGTAAATAAGGCAGCTAATTATTTATAGCAGGGTACCACATGTATATATATTTTACTTAAAATTTTAAAACGTTTTCCATAAGTATAGTGTAAGAATTTGCATTTTTTAAAGATAGATTTCTAAGTTAATTTTGCTTCATTTTAGAGCAACTGTAAATACCAATTACAAATAGTAGGTGTAAGAAATGTAGATCCTTAATGTGCAGTGTAAACACATGCATCTTATTTAGTTTAGAGTGTAGATATAAGAGTTCGAGAAGCTTTCAATTTTCAGTAGTGTAGAAATCAATAATTTAAGACCGTTATCAAGGAGGGTGAACGATTAACGGATATTCTAAGTGTAAATATTCTTTGCATGCATCTCTATTATATTTAGTAGGAAGCTTTATCATTTTTATAAATTTCAAAGCTATAGCAGGAGCTAAACGAATATTGTTGAAAACAAGTTCTTAGTAGTAGTTTATTTTAAGGTTTCTCGATAGCTTGGTGGTGTTGAAAGTTTTCTGAATAGTGTTGTAAACAAAATAAGCGTTGCTAAATTTCTCGGTAGGCAGACAGAGGACTTGCTCAAATAACATTTATTTTCTGCAAAGGTAGTGACAGGTGGAACAGGCAGAGTTTGATATACGATAAAGATGGATTATTTCTAGCATGCATTCGAGTGGGATAAAAGATATCATATGTTAAGGGTTTGTTTGACTTTGTAAAAAACTGCGGGACAAGGAAAGATTAAAGTTTATAAGTACGAGTGAGATGCAGCATGGGAGTAGGGAATAGATATCGAGGTTATAAACAAGATTGCATAGAAGGAACGAAGATAGATTATTGGATCTCATATATAGAAGGGGATAGATGATAGTTGAGAGGAAAATGCTAGTTAGGGTAATGGTGATTTTAAACAGGGAGTAAAATGGGAAAGGAGATATTGAATACAGGTTAGACAAGGATACAGCAAATAGGTAGTAGGAATAGAAAATATAGAAAAGGTACAAAGAAATAGAAAATTTTCGTATGTGAGTTAGGCTAAGACCACCTGAATATGCATATTTTGAAGGCGTGCTTTAGAGTGTAGAACTTGTGTCGATTTGAGCGAGGGTTTCGGCGAATTTAACATTCGTTGTATATTTTCGTAGTAAATCGTTTGTTTGTTTTGAAAATTTCTTAGATTTTAAGACGGTTGGTGCACAGCTACGAATTTTAAGTCGAAATAATGAACGTCATCGGAGGAGTTTTCAGAATTACCGACGGTTGAAAGTTGTTTGTGAGCGTGTGGTTTGTAGAAGCGTGTTGACGGTTTGAAAATTTACCAAGAAGGTCTATTTGTTTGTAGTGGTGTGTTTTAAGAATTACAACTAGACAGGTGGCAGGATGTCTATATAAACACTGAGAGGCAGTAAGAAGCTCTCTTTTACTTCTCATCCAAGCTTCAAGTAATATTAGTAAGCCAATTATGTAACTAGTGATTTTAATAAATTAATTCAAGTTAATTATAACATGCACAAGTTGGTGTATTGTTGTATAAGCTGTTTGACAATTTTATGCAGTACATTTGAGTATACGAAGCTTGCATCAGAATTGTAAGTAAAGATTGTTTGCTATTTTCGGTTGTTGGTGCAAGATAAGCACTTCTATGGAGTAGTGGGTATTAAATGGATCGACGTGATGGTGTACTAAGGCTAGTTGGATCCGTAGATGAAATCTCAGATTTAGAAATATCGTAATTTGGTGGACAAAAGAATTGGATAGCAGATTGCCGTCAAGGAGAGTATGATTTAACTTGGAGGGTGGTTCCTGAACGTGCAGTCATAGTCGAGGGCAACATCATCGATGGTTTAGTTGCAGATCCATGTGAGGTGGTGCTTACCAGGTAACAATTTTTGTGAAACTTTATTCTGTTGTGTGCATTTGGTGCGTTATGACATTTTGGTAACGTATTGGCATAATTTTAGAAATATTAAGGACAAAGGTTTTACTTTTGAACAGTTATAGAGTACTTTTTGATCATATTTTATGTGAGGATTTATATTTATAAAATAATTTTTCAGTATCTGTTTATGTATAAAGTAAAATGGTCTTCTATTGATGATTTCAGTGCAAAATTAGCACATGTGTACAAAAAGGGTTTTTACCATGAGCTCATATTAGACCTAGGGTTTAAGTAAGGGTATGGTTAGGCCCAGCTACTATACTGAATTTATTGATGAGTAAAGTTGTAGTGCAACTATTAGATTGAAAATGAATTATTGTAAAATGAGGATGATTATAATGTAATCTATGTGTGAAATAATTATTAGATAAAGATTTTTTTGTTTTATAGAATTTTCTTGGAATAAATTGTGCTGAATGTTTGGTAGTCGAGTTCCCTTTGGTAGAAAATAGGATAATCATTTTAGGTATAAGTAGCAGAGCAGCCATGTCGAATTTCTATGAAGAAGATAAGTTTTGGCGACCAGAAAGGTAGGTGATCCAGCACTTGTTTGCAGGTTAACTCCGCAGCATTTATGACACCCAAAAGTGTGGGCACGAATTTACCAACTTGTTTTAGATAGATAGATAGATATTTATTATGTTGTTAGAAAAATACATTTAACACACAAAAGGAGGACATTCACAAAAGTGTTCTTCCATGCCTCCAACCATAACAATATACACAGAAATTTACATACTATATAAGCTCCAGGATAACAGTAAAATGCTATATAACAATTTATTTAGATCTTTTTGTATGCCTAGCAAATATCTTTTATAATGTTCTTTGCATGACTTAGTCGTTTTTATTTTCATCAGCTCCTGAGTTTTGTTTGAGTTTAATAACTCTACAGACGTATAAGCAAAACAACATTCAAATTTAACAGTTTTCACATTATGAATATGCTGTCTTGGTATTAAATAATCACAAAGATACTCAGATTGTTTGTTATGACATAATTGAAATAAATATAAAGTAAAAAATAGCTGAACTCTATATTCCATTTTTAAAATATTGTTATTCAGATATATTGGTGTTATATGATCAAATTTGCAAATATTATAAGTGAATCTAAGGCAGGCATTTTGCGCTAGTTGTAATTTATTCCTATATTCTAATGAAAGGTAGCTATAGTAGACTGTGATACAATAATCTAATATTGGATAAAGGAGTGATTTGACCAGCATGTACTTTAATTTCTCTGAAAGAGTATATTTTAACCTATATAAAGATTTTAGTTTTAAATATAATGCTCAAAGTTTTATGTTTACATGTTTAGTAAAATTTAAAGACTCATTGAAAAACACCCCTAGGTTTCTTGCAATTTCTTTTTGTTCTAATTCATGGTGTTCAATATGTAGAGTCGTAAAATTATGCAGCTTTACTTTGTTTCTTATCTGTGTACTACCAATTAAAATAAAAAAGCTCTTTTTTGCATTTAAACAAAGTGCATGATCTATGGACCATTTATGTTTTTTTTTCAAATCGGAATTCACCTGTTCCAAAGATAAACTAACTCCTATTGGGTCAAAGGATTTTAAAAGCTGTGTGTCATCTGCATATAGATGGATTTTACAATTTTGAACTACTCTGGGTAGTTTAACTGTATAAAGGCAAAATAACATGGGACCTAATATGCTACTCTGCGGTACTCCATGTGATGATGTTACAGGGTCTGACCTATTTTTATCCACCTCCACCATTTGAATTCTGTTCTTCAAATAACTTTTAAACCAGTTACATATTGATTTGTTAAAACCATAGTATTTCATGATAGCTATCAAAAGGTCATGATTTAGCATATCAAAGGCTTTACTAAAGCCGAGGGGTACTAAACATACACTTTCAGATTTATCTAAACCCATTGTAATGTCAGTTGTTACTTTATGGAGTGCAGACGTAGTACTAAACTTTGTCCTAAACCCAGATTGAACTTTGGGTAATATATCAAATTTAGTTAAATGCTCCATCATCATTGACCAAACAATTTTTTCAAACATCTTTGCTAATATGGTAAGAACACTAATTGGTCTTAAATCGTTTAGAGATGTGGGATTATGCATTTTTGGAATTGGCCTTAAAATGGCCGTCTTCCATTCCACAGGAAATTCTCCAGTTAATAGAGAAAGATTCATTGTCTCAATACCTCTGTAATAAACGGCAGACTTCTTAATATCATGTCATAGCTAATGTTGTCGATTTCCATACATTTCGATTTAAGTCCTCTAAAAGAAGTAAAGACATCTTGTTCAGTAATCTCCTTGAACAAAAGCACATTATTAGGCCGAAAATAATTTGTTGTATACTGATCAATAACTTCTCTTCTTACACTATATATTCTTTTGCTGGTATCTATAAATTTCGTATGTATGAGATTTGCATCTTTTAGTTGAACTGGTAATTCTTCTTTTGTTTTGGTAATACCTAATTGATTAAATTTTGCCCACAATTTTTTAGAATTTCTGTTTATTTTGTTGATTTCATAGTTAAGGTATGCTGATTTTTCTTTTTGGATTGCAAACGACAGATAGTTTTTTAAATCTAAGTGGAAGTCTTTGTGTATTTGATTTTTAGTTCTTATAAACCTCTTGAAAGCCTTATTCTTGATTTTTATAATTTCTTTTATGGTTTGTGTAATATATGGTTTTGGTGTATGCTTTATAGTAACTGTCTTTAACGTTGCATGATGATTAAAAATTTCCATTAACATATCATTTAATGTATCCACTCTTTCATTAATATCTTGAATACCCGCAAAATCCTTCTAATTTATTTGTTTCATATGTATATGAAACTCCTCTTGGTTAAACTGATTAAAATTCCTATATGTATGTACTTTTTTTATTATATACGGGCATTTCAATTTGAATATCACAGTATGTCAATCTATGATCAGTTAAGTTATACATATCCATTGGACCACTCTGAATTACTTTTGCTGTTTTGTCTACACAGATTAGATCTAGCAAGGTGCTGCTGATACTAGTGACTCTAGTAGGATCATTTATAATTTGTACCATATTAAAGGTGTTTAACAGATCAGATAGCAGCTTATTCTCTTTGCTTTTTACAGAAAAGTCGATGTTTAGATCCCCTAGGGAAAATGTATAGTCAAATTCTATTGATAATGTTGCCAATATAGTTTCTAAACTGTTTAACTGACTAACTTAAACATAAGGTTGCCTATAAATGACGCCAACCAATACTTTCCAATTTTTTAATATTTGCACCTAACCACAATCATTCAATATTGCATTCCCTCTGATAATTGTTCAACTTTAGAAAAGAAGTATCAATTACTTTACAATTTAACTGAGACACCACATAAATGGCTACTCCCCCTCCTCTTGATACTCTATCACTTCTAAGTAAGACATAGCCTGGGATAGTCAATAAGGTGGTAGAATAATCTTCACAGAGCCAGGTCTCAGTAAGGCATAATATGTCATATTTATAACGCATTGCAATGTCTTTTAATTCACCAAATGATGGAATCAAGGATCTAATATTTACATGTGTCAAGGTTAAACTTTTCTAATATTCAGTTTTAACTCGATCAGTAGAAGTATTGTCTATAAATGCATCTGGTAATGTTATTTTGAAAAATCCAGTTTAAATTCTTCTAGTTTTTGTTTATAAACTGGACAATTATTATCCCATGCTGCATGATTTACATCAAATGTTTGCATTGATTTAGCATTCGAAATTTTGCAGTTTGAGCATGTTAATACCTCTGTTTTGCAGTGTCTTAGTAAATGGCTTTCAGAGCATCTAGGACAAACCTCTGGTTTAGAGCAATGTTTCGCTAGATGATGAAATCCACAGCATTTGAAGCAACGCCTAATTTCTAATCCATTAAAAACTTGACAATAGTCATACCCTATCATAATATAACACTTATCTAATATCTTGTGAAAGTTTCCATGTCTACCTGTAGTAAACATTGATATAAATGATCATTTTGCTTATGTGGTTTAAAATTGATAATCTTTACAGGTGCTTGTGGGTTAATCATAATAATATTTTGCTTTTTGATAAGTTCTATTAGGTCATGCTCATTATGCTTTTTCATAATTCCTGCAATACGTATCTTTGGTTGCATATTTGTTGCTGATACCTCATATTTCTCAGACAGTTTATTAGTTACTAATTTTTGAAATTTTACTGATTCTGCTTTTGTTGGACGATCAACTATTATACCCCCCTTGCTGATCATCTTCAGGCTATCAATATTTATGCTTTCATTAATAGGATTGACACAATGTAAAACATCAGCTTTAGTTGTCTTATTATCCTGAGTGTCTTTTGGTTTTACAATTACTTTATTGCTTGAAGCCACCTGTGCGAATGTTTTGTTGACATTTGCCGTATTAATTTCGACCAGTTTGAACTTCATAATTTTTAGTTTTGGATTAATTTCATCTAATATTGGTGTAATCTCATCTAACTTTGGGCTAAGTTTATCAATTTGAGGTTCCATTTTGGTTATAAAACGATTTATTTCGGTATCACGCTTTCCTATATCATTTTGTATTGTTTTTAGTGAAGTTCTTAGTTCACTCAACTGAACTTGAATGGAATATTTGCATTCCAATATGCTTACTTGCACAAAACTTTTTAGTTCATTAAGTAATTCAATTTTGAAAATTCTTAATTGAATTTCTACGTTATTTGTTATATTTTTACTAATATCAGCTTGACAATCTTCACAGAGAAAACAAAGGGATCGATTTTTTTCAAATCCATGCATTTTATTTCTGATGCTGTTAATTTTGCACATCCTTGACAAATTTTTTTGGCACAGTGATCACAGTTCCAGATTTGAGCATTCCTCCTCTGTATTTTTACACTTGGTGCAATATGACATATTATCAAATACAGCCCTGCACAATGTTTATATAGTGTACATAAACATATAGATAATAATGTACAATTACAAGTGTGAGTACCACATGTAATCCACTACAGATAATTTAATAATTGAAAGTAATTGTGTAAATGGCTGCTTATGATAGTATTAATAATTTGAAAAAGTGATTTAACAAATAGAAAGTTTAAGAAATTTTTACACCAAACTGTAGTGTATTCAATTATATACACATAAATATAAGTTTAATACTTTATTTGCACTAGTAACCACTATAAATTTCACATTCAATGAGAGCACATTTAACACATGTTAACTTCACCACATAAATTTCAAGGTAACTCCGCAGCATTTATGGCGTCCAAATCGTGGGACCGTAGTAGTAGCAGTTAAGTCTCTTATTTTAGAAGTGAACAGCTCAGGAAATATATATATATATATATATATATATATATATATATATATATAGCAGCTGTGTTATCGGACGTTATAACTAATAATAAAATAAAATTTTTAAGGTGTTAAAATCTTCTTTGGGAATATGTTCGTCCACTCATTAATAAAACGCTCATTTATAAATTTGTCGACGTTTCGGATAATTTATTCCCTTAGTCATGACCTATAAGTGATAGGCTGTAATACAAATGTACAAAATAGATGTTACTTACAATCTATGTGAGCTCTGAGTAATTCGAAAAACCATCAATAGAATAAAAACAGTTACTTTTAAAACATCAAACAAATTTAAAAAAATAACAGTCATAAAAATAAAATTAGTTTAAAACTTAGAAACTATAACATATAAGAACGGTCACTAATTCAAACAAGATTCTCACAATATAGTGTTGTTGGTTTGCATGTTAATACTGATTAGTTATCGCAACTGAGAATTGATATTTTATATGAATTACATTTTGACGATGTACGTGGTGAGTGTGAATTATGGCTTTGCTGTCTTTATGCGCCTACTTAATTTATATAGTAATGAATAAACTGTATTTAAATTATCAATATCGGATTTGAAATTTATTGCAGAATTGTTGTTTTTAATATGAAAAGATTCCAAAAATAATCATTTTTTGTAATTGTTTTCTATTTCTAAAATTTGTATATCGTCAAAATAAGCGTTATGTACTTCTTTATTTAGATGTATTGCAAGAGCACAAGATTTTTTATTTATTTTATTATCGCTTTTATACTGGCTTATACGATTGCGTAACCATTGTTTAGTTTCCTCAATATAGCATTGATTGCATTCACAAGTAATTTTATACACTACATTACTTAATAATTTTTTGTTTGTAGGATCTTTTAGCGGAGTGAAGAGGTTTCTTAGGGTTCTGTTATAATTTACTGCAATCTTCATATCCGGTGTATTTAATAGTTTTATTAAGCTCGGAGTTAAGTTTCTTCTATAGGGGAGGCTTTTATGCAAGGTTGTGGTAGCTCTCTTATCAATTTTACTTCCGGTAGCGGTATTAAATATTATTTTTTGTAGTAGGGTTATAGGATAACCGTTATTTATTAATGTGTCTTTTAAGTTTGTTAGATTTTGTTTAAGAAATTGTGGGTGACATATTTTAATAATTCTATTTTTTAGAGTTGGAACGGTGTTAAGTTTATGTTTAATTGTGTGGTCCGAGTAAAAATTAACATACCTTCCGGAGTCAGTGGGTTTTTTTATATATATCTAGCATTAGTTGGTTATTATTGTCTCTTGTTATTTTTATATCAAGAAAAGGAATACTATTGTTTTTTTCAACTTCGATTGTGAATTTTAGATTAGGATTAAAATTATTGAATGCGTTTAACGTTTCCGTTACAGAGTTACTTGGTATCGAGCAAAGAATGTCATCCACGAATTTAAGTATGAAGGGCATCTGAAATGAAAGTGACGGAAGGGTTGTTTCTATTAAGTGATCGAGTATAAACTGGGCAATAATCGGTGATAAAGGTGAACCCATTGGAGTTCCAGATGTTTGTAAGTATAATTGATTTTGAAACGAGAAATAGGTGTTATTGAAAATAAAATTTATTGTAGCGATGAACAGTTGACAAGAAAAATTGCAGTGAGGTTGAATTTCGTCCCACTTTTCTTCTAATAGTTTTATAACTAGTGGTAATGGGATGTTTGTGAATAGTGATTTGGCATCCAGCAAGACCAAGATAAAATCTTTAGGTAATTGAAATTCTTTGAGCTTCTCCACCACATTAAAAGTGTCTTTAATACTGTAACTTTCGTTTAACGGGAATGCTTTTGTTAATATTTCGGTCTAGGAAATTTGGAAAATCGTAAATTGTTCTTACTACGCTGCAGAGTGAAATAAATTGTGCCAAATCACATAAGCCAAAACACCTGCAATATATTAAATCTGCTTGAAAACAAGACCTGGAAGATCAACAATAAGATACAATCATTTAATAATCGCACCGAAAAGAAAATACTGGATTTTGAGATACAGATAACACATAAAAAACTTAGCTTATGTAGGAGCAAATGCAAAATATTAAAGCTTCACTACGAGAAATACTATCAATGGAGCTTTACAAGGATTTCAGATATCGGCAGAATATTTTTTACCTAAAAAGGTTCAAACAAATAAAGAAAGCAAATGTAAATAAATTTGAGCTTTTAAAGAAAAAACAACAGTATAACGAAGCGTTGATTACGGATAACAAAAAATGGGTAGTTAATTTAACATCTACTCAAATTCCTGAAAATGTTCAAAATATACTCTCATTAGGACCAAAATTTAACTTACCCACCAAGCATCACAGGTTAACATTGGTGAATTATTAGCAAACTTGGAATTTATTTTAGAATCTCACACAGAAGCACAACGGCCAGTAATTAGAACACAAGCAACAAACAAAATTACAAATTTTCTATTAAATCCCCACAACAATAGAAGAACAAATGTGGAGAGAATGTACATCTTGGCGAAAAAATACTTAAAGAATCATCCCGATTTAACAATTATAAAAGCAGACAAAGGCGAGGTAACGGTGGTACTAAACAAACTAGATTACGAAACAAAATCTTTAGAAATACTAGATGACATTAGTATATATAAAAAGTTAAAACAGGACCCCATGTTTACAATACAAAAAAGAGTAAATGATCATTTAAAAGCATTGTATAAAAAACAGATAATATCTGAAAATATAAAAAAACAACTTTCAAAAAGCAATTCGGTTCCGGGAAAATATTATGGATTACCCAAAATCCACAAGCAAGTTCTCTCGTTAAGGCCGATTATATCATCTGTCAATACACCCACCTATAATATTGCTAAATACATGACCGAAATATTAACAAAAGCATTCCCGTTAAGCGAAAGTTACAGTATTAAAGACACTTTTAATGTGGTGAAGAAGCTCAAAGAATTTCAATTACCTAAAGATTTTATCTTGGTCTCGCTGGATGCCGAATCACTATTCACTAACATCCCATTACCACTAGTTATAAAACTATTAGAAGAAAAGTGGGACGAAATTCAACCTCACTGCAATTTTTCTTGTCAACTGTTCATCGCTACAATAAATTTAATTTTCAATAACACCTATTTCTCGTTTCAAAATCAATTTTACTTACAAACATCTGGAACTCCAATGGGTTCACCTTTATCACCGATTATTGCCCAGATTATACTCGATCACTTAATAGAAACAACCCTTCCGTCACTTTCATTTCAGATGCCCTTCATACTTAAATTCGTGGATGACATTCTTTGCTCGATACCAAGTAACTCTGTAACGGAAACGTTAAACGCATTCAATAATTTTAATCCTAATCTAAAATTCACAATCGAAGTTGAAAAAAACAATAGTATTCCTTTTCTTGATATAAAAATAACAAGATACAATAATAACCAACTAATGCTAGATATATATAAAAAACTCACTGACTCCGGAAGGTATGTTAATTTTTACTCGGACCACTCAATTAAACATAAACTTAACACTGTTCTAACTCTAAAAAATAGAATTATTAAAATATGTCACCCACAATTTCTTAAACAAAATCTAACAAACTTAAAAAACACATTAATAAATAACGGTTATCCTAGAACCCTACTACAAAAAATAATATTTAATACTGTTACCGGAAGTAAAATTGATAAGAGAGCTACCACAACCTTGCATAAAAGCCTCTCCTATATAAGAAACTTAACTCCGAGCTTAATAAAACTATTAAATACACCAGATATGAAGATTGCGGTAAATTATAACAGAACCCTAAGAAACCTCTTGACTCCGCTAAAAGATCCTACAAACAAAAAATTATTAAGTAATGTAGTGTATAAAATTACTTGTGAATGCAATCAATGCTATATCGGGGAAACTAAATAGTGGTTACGCAATCGTATAAGCCTGCATAAAAGCGATAATAACATAAATAAAAAATCTTGTGCTCGTGCAATACATCTAAATAAAGAAACACATAACGCTAATTTTGACGATATACAAATTTTAGAAATAGAAAACAATTACAAAAAATGATTATTTTTGGAATCTTTTCATATTAAAAACAACAATTCTGCAATAAATTTCAAATCCGATATTGATAATTTAAATACAGTTTATTCATTACTATATAAATTAAGTAGGCGCATAAAGACAGCAAAGCCATAATTCACACTCACCATGTATATCGTCAAAACGTAATTCATATAAAATATCAATTCTCAATTGCGATAACTAATCAGTATTAACATGCAAACCAACAACACTATATTGTGAGAATCTTGTTTGAATTAGTGACCGTTCTTATATGTTATAGTTTCTAAGTTTTAAACTAATTTTATTTTTATGACTTATTTTTTAAAATTTTTTTCATGTTTAAAAAGTAACTGCTTTTATTCTATTGATGGTTTTTCGAATTACTCAGAGCTCACATAGATTGTAAGTAACATCTATTTTGTACATTTGTATTACAGCCTATCACTTATAGGTCATGACTAAGTGAATAAATTATCCGAAACGTCGACAAATTTATAAATGAGCGTTTTATTAATTTAAAATTTTATATATATATATATATATATATATATATATATTGCTGTGATTCTTCACCAGCCCCTATGATGGGCATCATAGAATGCTGTGATTTACCCCTATATTAGGCCCCACGACTTGGGCATGTGATAAAATGCTGTGTTATTTTCACCCCATGGCTTGGGTGTATATAAAATGCTATTATATTCCCTTTTTATTAATCAAGCACTTGTGAAATGTTAAGTTATAGATTTTCTTTGCCTCAACTAGCTGATTCAATTAAATAAAGCAATTCTACAATACACAATATAATGATTAAATATTTACAACCTTTTTAAAATCTTCCCCTTTTTCAGAATATTTACATATGCCAGATTGAAGAAATTGAAGCCAGCAAAATGAGATTTTTGTTATATTTAGAGAACTTTTGAAACGTTTCAAGATGCCTATTGCCTTTCATAAATTTATCAAAGAAACCCCGGTTTTGTTGACTCTTACATTTTCGAAAAATTATTGAATTAAAACAGTTTACAGAAATAAATTATATCAAAATATTTAACCTGGAGTGGTTAAGTAGCTTCTCTGCATCCCCAAGAGTTTTCGTGTCCAGTCTGAATGTTTAGAGTCGAATTTGAAAGTCGACATCCAACCAAAATACTATCCAAATCGTTACTGATAAGTTTAATCCAATAAAAGGTTTTCCATCTCCGTAATTAACAAAACAGTAATAGAACATTTACCATGTCAGTGATTACCAAAATTAATTTAATAGGAGGTAATCTCCAGAGTCGTTTCCAGACTCGTGTCCAGAGCCCTGTTGTATTTATTTTAGAAATTGTATGATTTTACTAAATCTGGTTTACTTACGTCTGTAATAGAACGGCTTGCTTACACAATTTTTACACTCTTATAAAAATGATTTTCACTTTACTTTTATTTAACTGGTTGCGTGAATAATTTAGCACTTTTGAGTAAAGTGACTGCCCAGTTTCAAATGTATACTAACTCGTCGCTCAATTGTTATCGTATTTATAGGCCTTGCCCCTTTGTTTGCCATTCGTTGATTCCACGTATTGGGCGACACCAATTGTCTTATCTCTTGTGTATTTCGGAAACTTTACCAATTGTGTAGTTTAATTCCCTGGAAGAACGTTCAAGTTCTCACGTATTCATTTATATAACATTACAATTACTTTAGGAATCCCAGGAATTTTCGTTCATTAAATCACGTATCATTGTTTTTTGCTTATTCTAATCTAAGTAGAAATAAATTTGGTGTTTGTTTATTTCCTAGTTAAATTGGATTTTTGAACAAATGTAATACTTTTCTATCACGTACGATTTTCAAATAATGCATAATTTATACTGCGTATACGATAATATATTTAACGCACTTGTTGAATATTTATCTAGTCAATTCATATAGGTTTTCTGTTGATTTAATTTTTATGCATTTCATTACATTTTTAAATCTTATATTTGCTCGTAACTACTCTTGGATATGCGTTTAATTGCTTGTACTGTTATATACAGTGTGCTCTCAACTAACAATATTTATAGTGACTTATTTACTCTTCTAATATCTGTAATTATGTGCTTTTGTTATTTGGAAGTTTTTTTTGTTTATTCTACGACCCCTATGACTTAATCTACTCCTAAATTAAACCTATAATTACAGCAATATATATATTTTGATATGATAACGCCCGCGGTGTTCTGACGTTTTTACTTAATTTTCTGCTAAATAAATGCAGTTTTCTGATTCCTATTGCTATTTATTGTTACTACACGACCCTTGCTACTCAATACACCCCTAAACAACCCCTTATCTCAGCATTATTCTCCCAAATTAAAATATAAAATTTTAGAACAATGACATTTTTGGCACCCAACGTGAAGTTAAACTCACATTGGTCTATAAATTCTTATATTTTTATTTTGTTTTAGAAATCTAACTCTCCCTTTATTAATCCCCTATTTACATTTACCTAATCTTATACCTATGTCCTATTTTACTACCCTATGTAAACCTATACCTATCCTTATACCCATATCCTATTTTACTACTCTATGTATGCCTATACCTAAATTTATTTTACATTTTATTTACTCATTTATTTGTGTCCTTTTGTATGGGTGTGAATTAAATTTATTTGTAACTTCCCCCTTTATTGTTTTTGAATCTATGTCCTTTTAACTCATATTTGTTCGTTCCCTGCTTTATAATTATACCCATGTTATCTATTCTGTCCTAAAAATTTAACTCTATCTTGAAAAAATTTGCACTACTTTAAATTAAATCTTAAACCTGCTATATTTAACTCTAATAAAATTCTATCTAAATGTACAAAGTGTTGCTCTACACTATCGCTAAATATCAACACATCATCCACGTAGTGGATACAAAATTCCTCATACGGTCCCAAAATATTCTGCATCGCTTTCACTAATGCAGCCATACTCGAGGACAAACCAAACGGAACCACCTTAAATTGGTATATTCTTCCTTCTACAGAAAAACCCGTATATTTCCTTGATTCTCGCGCTAATGGAATCAACTAAAATGAATTCTTTAAGTCTACCTATTTTCGCTAATATGCTATCCATCGTTAGTGGACAATTGTATTGCGGCTTTGTTCGCTTATTAATCTTTCTTGCATCTAAACATAACCTGATGCTATTATCACTTTTCTTGACGACCACTAATGGATTCACAAAATGTGTACTGGAGCCTTCTATGATAACCTTCACATAACATTTCTTCTATTTCTTTCTTTACTCTATTCCCGTATGCTACTGGAATAGGATATAATTTAGTGTTAAACGGTTCAGTGTTTACTACTTCCAACTTGTGCACATAACCTGTGGCAATTCTTGATTTCGATCCTATTAATTCTGAATGCTTTCTTAATAACAAATTTACCCTGCTTCTTAAATCTTCTGGACATTTAATCTCTTCATTTTCATTCGTATTTCCCTCATTATCTATTTCATCATCAAACTGATTAATATTCACGCAGTCACACTCTATTTCAATATTACCCTCTTCATACCATTTAATATATTTCCCATTACACTCTATCTTTTTGCATTCTGCATTTATCTTCAACCCCAACTTATCTATAATATTCATCCCAAATATAATATCTATTTTTAGTCCAGGTACAACCATAAAATCACTTTCCCATTTTACATCTCCCATTTCACATCTCAAAATTACCATTTCATTTACTATAGAAAATTTCTTATTATTTGGTGCCACCAAATTACACCTCGTTATAGGTATCGCTTTATCCCTCAATTTCTCTCGTTTAACAAATTCTTTCGCAACAAGTGATGCTTCTGTCCCAGTATCAATCAATACTCTAACTATTTTATTTTTCACCCCTAAATTAATTATTGGTAATAAGTTCCTTTCAAATCTTCCTAATTCATTTTCCGTCTCATGTTTAGTAAATTCTCGCTGGTGTTCATATCCGTTTATCTGTAGAGATTTACTTGGTTCGTCCGTACCTAAAAATTTTGGTTTCGCGTGGAAGGTCCTGCCTGATTTGTTATTTCTGCGTATATGCAATTAATATTCCTTGTTTGCGTGCGTTCAATATTCCTCGCTTGCGTCTTGGTGCCATCAAATTACACCTCCTTATAGGTATTGCTTTATCCCTCAATTTCCCTCGTTTAACAAATTCTTCCGCAACAAGTGATGCTTCTGCCCCAGTATCAATCAATACTCTAACTATTCTGTTTTCTACCTTTAAATTAATTATTTGTAATAAGTTCCTTTCAAATCTTCCTAATTCATTTTCCGTTTCATGTTTAATAAATTCTTGCCGGTGTTCATATCTGTTTATCTGTAGAAATTTACTTGGTTCGTTTGTACTTAAAAATTTTGGTTTCGCGTGGAAGGTCCTGCCTGATTTGTTATTTCTGCGTATGTGCGATTGTTATTCCTTGTTTGCATGCGATCAATATTCCTCGATCCTCATATTTATTTCTCGATTATTATTATTTCCCTCATGATTAGTCCGTTCTATTTGTTGCCTTGGTATCTGACTCGTATTTCTACTTCGCTTGAAATCATTATTAAAATTGTTATAATTCCCCCTATTAAAATTTCTTCCATGATTATAATTATTTCTTTGATAATTAGTACTCTGAGTCTCAGTATTTCTCTGTGACCTTATAAAATTCGTGCGTCGATCCCTAGCATTATTTTCCGTCTTATAATTTGTTTCCAACTCATCATACTTTTGCAAATATTCTATAAATGTGTCTCAGTCCACTATATTCTGTGTTATGATATATCGTTTTACTTTCGCGTTAAAATGCCCTGCCAAGTATTTTATAATTTGTTTATCGTGTAAAGGAGGATCTAATTGTTTTGCTACGGTAAACTTTTCAATAGCATATAATTCCCGCGTCCTTCCTCTATCTGAATGGTACTTTCCCATGCTCAGGTCATTCCTAACTTTATCCTGTTGATTATCCTTAAAAAAGTGTCGTAGAAATTTCTGTTCGAACTGTTGAAATGTTTTGACCTCGCTTTCAACTAAGTTGTGCTACATTTCAGCTCCCCCTTTCAGCATTGATTTGACTAATTTTAATTTATATTGCTCGTCTGTCGAGCCCTGTACTAACATGTTAATATTTTTCAAAAATATTTTTGGATTTAATTTTCCGTCTCCGTAAAATTTCGTATACTGGTCAATTAAAAGATCTGGTTGAATTAGCCTAATTGGTTCCCTACTATTAAAATTTCCTGAATTAATTTTTCAGTTACCTATTTCCTTATTTATTGTCCTGAACTGGGTTTCACAATTTTCTTTAACGTTCCGTAATTTGATATTTAAATTCGTGATTTTATCGTTTGTCTCGCTTTCATATTTCTCCTGCTTTGATTTCACCATTCCAATATGATCCCATACACAGTCTATTTCTTCCGAAATCCTCACGATTTTCTCTTGCATTTGCGCTCTCATCTCCACAATTGTTTGGTTGGTTTCCCTTAATCCATCACTCAGAATTTTAATTTCTTTACCTAATTTTTCGCTGTTCTCATCCATTTTCGTAGTTATGGTTTTCATGGCTTCCTCATTTTTGTCCATTCTACTATTCAGTGCCATTAAGATTTCCATCATTTTAGTTTCTTGTGAGGTCTGTTGCTCCTCGCTAGAACTCCTTTCCTGGATTATTACACTCTCTTGGGAGCCTATTTCCACTCCTTGATTTCTTAGTGCTTCCCAAGTTTTCCGTTTTCTTTTGTCCATTTTTGAAATTATTATATTTACACTAAACTTTTAAATACTAAAATAGATCTGTACAATTTCTCTGAATTTTTGGTTTCGTAATTTTTCATAAATTAAAACTCTTCAAAGCCCCGGTTTAATTTAATTTTTTTATTTTAAATCCCACGGTCGTATTATCAAATTTAGTTTGATTTAATTCGAGCCTCTTCGTTCAGGTCGCTGTATTTTATCTTGGTAAAATATTCTTGCCAGCTCTTTGCACAGAGAACAACGTACTTTGTCGTCAGAAATGAACAGTCAATATTGTTCGTCTTCGAAAGATACCTTTAGGGTGTCAAGTATATTTACAGCTTCATTATGGGCAATATAAAGTTGCCTCCTACAACTCATATGTTTAAAATCTGGTACACCTATACCTGCTCCAATAAAGGATATAGGAGATACAAGTTTTACATCTTGTTGTTTTAGTGCATCTTCGATTATACTATGCGGAATACGTGGATACGTTATAAAGTACAATGCGTTTAGATTGACTTAGCAGTTTCCACACTGGCATAAATATACTGCCTATATTTTGTAACATTATTTTGTAATGTTAACGAATAAACAGATCAATTAATTAAAATTCAGTAACTTGCATAACTTATAGACAAAAAATTCCAGGCTCCCTTATAATAAAAGACCAGGGTTACAGATAGCTTTAGACTAAACTATTAGAAATTCCAACGGCAGGTCATCATTTAAAGCTCTACTCTTGTAAATCAAATACAATAAACCTCTTAAAGTTTAGGTCGGTTACAGATTGACGAATCTGATAAAATTAAAATGTAATAGTACCTTTTAGCGTAAATAAAGGAAAAAAGAAATTTTCAGTTTGAAAAGCTTAACCTTCTTAATACTTTCGTTGATTGACAGCGGGTTATAGAAAAAGAAACATTATAAATAGCGAAAACTATTTCCAATTTGATTTGTTCAAAGATTACGAGTAATTTTAAGTAGTCTGGAGACATCCATTGTGTTTAAAATCCATTTCGGCTCAAGTAGGTTAGCCGGTCTTTTGTTAATGGCAGACTACTGTCGCCATAGGTATGTTCCACATTTCAATAATTAAGAAATTCTTAGAAGGTACAATATAATTTAAACCCTTGGGAAAATAATTGCTTCCGTGACTCTCATCTAAAAAGGGGTTGGATTTGGTTTCTGAAATCTTGTTATGTGGGAGGTTCTGTTCAGTCATTGGATAACAGAAAATGACGTACATAATGACTAGGGTAGGAATTAATCTATATAACTTAAGGCTTTAGCCAAAAGACGGAGAGTTTTTTCCAATGGGGCTGTCCGTGGTCAAGAAGTAGAAAGAAACGTAGTTCGCGGGTAGCATTCTCCGGCATCACAGATAGAATATTTCACTTTGTATCACGATAGTAAAAATTGGAAAGGAGTGATAACTCTTCCAATTCGCGAGGGTTATGCCCATATGTTCGCGGATTTATAGTGATACAAGGTAAATAATAAAAAGCTTGTAGGCATGTGATGCACAAGTTAAGTGATATTGTCAATAAGATCCTGCCGGGTTCGTGTGCCATTCAAATATTTAAAAAATTACAAACAAGAGCAACAAGCGAGATTCTCTCCCCCAATTTAAGAGCAATTTGTCCAAACAATGGACAATTTTTAGTAAGTAAGTTTTATAGTTAAGTAGCATGACCAATTTTTAGTTAATTTATTTGTTAAGACGTTTTGGCCATAAACCGTAGGATTAATTTAGTGTAAGATTTATAATATAAGTTTTCTTTCATATACAAGTGTTTGAGAACTATTTATGTACTCAAAATTTTCATAAATTCCATAGTCACCTATTCACTTAAATTTCTAAATTAAAATCAATGAATGTAAGAGGTTCACGTTTATTGCTCTGTGAATTAAATAGTTTTGTTTGCCGTTGATTAAGTCAATAGTTTCTTTTTATTATTTTTATCATGGAAGTTGCATAAGTAGAAAAAAAGTGAGGAATTGATTAAAAGAAACAATTGTCCTCCTTGGGATGACAAGTTTCTCAAGGTTTTGTACGAACATTTGGACATTCTCGACTTGTCTGGCGCCCTTGGCAATTGTCATTAAGCCACAATATTTTATGAAAGGTAAGTGCCAAATCTTTTGTAGTATATTATAAATTAATTTAACCCTTTTTTTCAAATTTTAACCCTCTATATGATCCACGACCTTCCGCTAGCTAGTGCCGGTGACCCCCCCTTTAATTTTTGTTTTACAGGCCGCCCCCATTTTATAATTTTACTGAAAAATACATACGTAGTAGCTTTTCCGCCTGTAACAATTTATTCCGCCGTGTAAAATTACAAATGATGAAGTAATATTCATTTGTAGATAAATAAATACATATTTTGGCTATTGGACATTCTAGAGGCAAATAAAATATGTTTAGGATTAATCAATTTTCTAACAGCTAAAACATACTCTTTTACTTGAACGCCGTTCAACGCAGGAAAAGCAATAGCTTGGTTTTCTTTGAAAAGATTGATCCTTTTATTACATCAGTAAAAAGATATTGCGAAGTTGAATTTCTTATGATGTAACATGTCTTTTGGCTACGCCATGACACGTTCCTACATGTTTTGAACTATGACAAAATATTTTAGTTTTTTTCAAATTTTACTGTGTCTTATTCTACTTCAATATAAATCTTAAATTCAAGCTTCTTAATTTGTTTTCTGCTTTAAAGAATAATACACAGGACGCTGTGATATCTTAATTTTGTTCTTTAATCCCTTTGTTTACATTATACAAATCTCTAAGTTCACATGAAATTTCTTATTGGTAAATTTCTTATTGTATACCTCAAGATGCATAAGTCGTGTGCATTTGATTCAAAGTCATTCTGCGCAATTGTAAATGTTTGTTTGTCGAAGAGATTGTGAGGTTATCTTTTACCTGTTGAAAGATTGAACTTTCTTTTCAATGCTTAACTACCTTCAAGAAAACAACTCGTCATTTAGGCATATGTTTCTTTTTTGATACTAGTTTATTCCTGCTGTAGTTTTCTTACATGTTGCTAAAAATATTGTTACAGAATTTTAGTGTGATTGGAAAGAATATCGTATCTCTATTCAACTCGTTCCATGTACAAAGGAATGGTAAGCTGTGGTTAGATTTATATTTTCCCTTTAGCTTTGTTACTCCTCATTATATAATTTTTATTTTTGTTTACTCTTGCGACTTTTTAGGGTTTCACCAAGGTGTGTTAGTTTCTGTCCTAAGCTCAAATTCCTTATAATATTATAGCATCGCTGTACATCTCGCATGTTTATGGTATCCTTGGTAGCTTACGACCACATTTATTAAATTTACAAAGAAGAGTACCTACATTCAAGGAGGTTTTCTATCACAAGGCGTCTTGTTAGACAGCTTATAGGACTGAAAAGAAACTTAAGTAACTTTTATATATTTTTGTTAAATACAAAAATCTCAGGTATGCGAGTTTTTAAAAATGTTTTTATTTACGTTTTGATTCAAGAAGAAATTATTGTGCAAGTTGCGGGAGTAGGCACCAATAGTGCTACGCAAGAATTAAATAACGGTTTAAAAGTATGGGATTATTTATTAATTACTATAGTTGTTCTAATTATCATAGGTTTTATATACATTTTAGTAAGTAAATATAAAAAATTGAGTAATCAGAATCATAATTATAATTATAATAGAGATTGTAGAATGAGTAGAGAAAAGTAGTAGTACGCGTAGAAAGATTATTGTTACTCTGTGAATTAAGTTAAATAAATAAATACAGTCAGATGTGTTTTCTTCTAGCACATAGTAAATAGGTGTGTCGATGTTGGCGATCTAGTTTAACAAAGGCGAACCACATTAAACGAGTGCTGGGGGATCTTGGTAGTCGCAGGTTGCTTAACCCCCTTCACATACCACTGAATATCGAGGAAATAGGGTATATATTTGTAAAACAGTAGAAAGGGAACCAGACTGCATCTAACAAGAAAGAGCAGCGGCTATGTTCGAAGACAACAAACATAGAAACAATGAAAAAATTGTTGAAACCTATTTGTGAAAAATAAAAAAATAGGAGAAATAGAAGAGCATGATGTGTTCTAAAGCCTTTTTGAGGAATAGTGCAGGATAACAAGCAGAGATAGGAAAAAGAGAGGTAGAGGTAGGCCTATATCAGACTAATGCGCGCAGATAGTGAAAGATGCAGACTGGAAATTTCAGAGAAATGAGAAGATTAGTTCAGAATAGGAAACAAGGAGGGGTACGCGTCTAACCAGTTCCAGGACCGAAGACCTAATGATAATGATAGTTACACTTAAAAGTGTAGGTATCTGTGTTGATCATGTAAACACAGTGGGTTTCATAAAACTTCTAGTGGTGATGGTTTAGTTTGAAATGTACACACGTTTCATATTTACCTAAGTTAAATTGATATATTCCAGATATTAAATATGAGAACCTTTAAATAGAGAATTTTCATTTAATTTTTTAGATAAAAAGGATACCTTTTGTGTCCATTCTTGTCAGTAGTTTAAAAACGTAAATTTGCCTGTGTCTTTACTGAACGTCAATACACGTGTTTGAGTTTTTTTGTTTCTTATCTGTTCATACCTCTAGCATGCCCAAGAAGTATATTACCCACCCCTGACAATAGCCTTTTCTTAAGCTACCACAGCCACGAAGGTCAATGCTAGTCCCGCAAGAGTTTTTCTTAAAAACTGTAGTTCCATCTTATCCTTATAACATACAGAGGGATTGTGCAATGGAACGAGTGTCATTAGATACGCTTTGAACTACAGTTTGTTAAACATCTGCAGCATTTGTATTACTAACGGAGCTCCTGCGTGCAGATGTCCCGTGTTCTAGCAAAGGCTGTTCCATGTTAAATAAAATATTATCAGTATAGAACAAACATTGAGAAATGCTTTAAATGTTAGGAAGTGATAAGCTTGTTACGTTCAAAACCCTGCAAGCGATTTTCTCTGCATAAATTTAATTCATACTGCTTTTATTTAGAATAGAAAAGTTTATTAAATAATAAATTATAAACATAATAATTATTTAAATGGTACAATGTCAGCAAAGCTGATTTTCACAGAGTACCTCTGTACACCAATTATATGTGGTTCTGCCTTTCAATAATTCTAATTAACAATGCCTTTTTGAAGGTTTGAACTGAACTTGCTCTTAAATATAAATCAAAATATTTATTAAATATTATTGCAGCATGATATTCAAATGAACACTTGAACTTAGTTGTTTTATGGATTGGAATTGTTAATGTCCTGTTGCTGCGAAGATTAAGGTTGTGATTAGAGCATCGTACATTTAAAATATTATATAAATAACTAGGCTGTTTACTCTTATAAATATTGAACAAAAAAATGGCAAAAAACAACTCACATTGAAATTTTAGGTTAAGAATGCCCAAATTATTATATACAGGGGTCACATGTTCCTTATATGGCACATTATATGAAAATCTTAAACAACTGTTCTGTAAGATTTGTAACTTATTTTTATAGTGTTCTGAAAGATAACTAAAGTATACTGTGTTGCAGTAGTAAATATGACTTAGTATAAGACATTGACATAATTTCCACTTTGTTTGTGGCAGAAGTGACATTTTATATCTGTAGAGCGACTTAAGTTTGAAGTATCCTACGCTGCAAATTTTCTTTACATGGCTTTCAAAATTTAAATTTGTGTCATAAATTATACCTAAATTTTTTGTTTTCTAACTAAAATCTAATACACAAATGTCGAGAACAATATTTTCACTTTTTAATTGCTTGAATATTGTACTATTGTAGGAAGATCCTATGCACTGGCAAACAGTTTTCCCAGGATTTAGGAGTAGTCCATTGGATAATGACCATTGATGCACTGCATTTAAATTAATGTTAAGCTCATTAACAATCCAATTAGCACTGTAAGGATTACCTGACACATACAACTGCGTGTCATCAGCATACATATGGATGCCACAATTTTCGGTTACAATCGAGGGAAGATCTGCAGTAAAAACTGCGAAAAGCAGAGGCCCTAGTATACTTCCCTGAGAGACACTTTGAGTTATATACAATTCATTGGATGTATTGCCATTAAATTTCACTTTCTGTAGTCGTAATGATAAGTAGTTTTGCATCAATTGCAAAGCAGGCAGGCTCCAACTGTAGTACATTAGTTTAGCATTAAGTAATTTATGGTTTATTAAAAACTCCTTAAAGTTTCTAAAGAAATTAAAAGCTATCGATCAACAAGCTCGATTTCCTTCCACTTGAAATTAGTTTTCATCAATATTTACTCTATATATTTTGCCTTATAAAATTAAACAGCGGCTTAGCAACTTCGTGTTACAAAGTCACTACAAAGAAGTTTTACCACCTGCAGTGAATACATTTCAATCACAGCTACACATAAATGCATGGCTTTCTTTTAAAAGATAAGGCCGCTTAACCATCTGCATAGTAAATGAACACTTGGAATGGGTTTGGCCCCTATACCAAGTATATAGTGTTATCCTGCTGCTGTACATGTGTTAAAAGTAATAAGATTGTTTTCCTTTGTTAAAAATTCTTTGTTAACACATTATCTCCTTGTTGGCAAGCTGTTACAGCTGGTAGATTTTTTCAGCTGCCATCTGATAATCCTCACATTTGATCTTTCGGCGATGTTTTTGAAAGCAAAACACTTTGCGTATACTTGATTCTTTTCTTATAAATACCGACCATGCTTTGAAAGCGGCACATTCAATACAGCATCTTTGTAGCAAAACTGGATGTTGTGAGTCGTGAGATTAAAATGCTTTCTGTGCTAGTACGAGTTAAGTTGGTGGTTCCAGCATTCAGCCCATAGAAAAATGCAACTGTATTTCCTCATCCTAACATGATATTTTATTAAACATTGGTCAAGTAAGGACGCATAGAATCGGTGCTCCGTGTTTATAGTTCTCTTAGTTTGAGTGAATAAAAGTTAATTAATGAATGTATAAGAAAATCAATTTTTCCTGATAAACTTAAGAAATCAAAAGTCATACTAATATATAAAAAGGGAGACAAAAATTGTATTGAAAACTATAGACCGATATCTATAACCCCTGTATTTTCTAAAATTCTTGAGATTATTATGAAAAATGAAATTACAAATCATTTGGAAACTTGTAAATTGGTGTGTAAACAATAGTTTGGATTCCAAAACAAATGTATCTACATCTGATTCTATTGCTAACCTATTAGGTAATGTTACTTCTGCTTTTAATGAATGCCAGTTCCTATTAGTTGATTTTTGCGATATGAGCAAGGCTTTTGACTGTGTAAACCATTCACTATCGATAAACAAATTAACGAAACTTTCCTTTGATTAGAGTAGCACTACATTTATTATATCTTTTCTTGAGAATAGAAGTCAAAAAGTATATTTTAATGGTAAACTTTCCAAGAATCTTCTTGTTGCTAATGGTGTTCCTCAAGGATCCATTTTGGGATCAATCTTTTTTATTTGTTTTATTAATGAACTACCTTATCAGTTGAATAATGGAAATGTGATTTTGTATGCAGATGATACAACTTTCTATTATCAGGGTTCTGATATGCAACAACTTTTAATTGAAAGTAAATACACTCGGGATCAGGCATCTAACTGGTTTGTCAATAATAACCTTTGTTTAAATGAGAATAAGACTACCCAATTGTGTTTCACTTTAAAAACAAATGACTATAATACATCAAACTCTGTAAATTTTCTTGGTGTTACTTTGGATAATCTGCTGAGCTGGGACTGTCACTGTATAAGCTTGAGCTCTAAACTTTGAAAAACTCTTTTTTTCATAAGTTCTCTTAGGGACTATCTATCTTTAAATATATTAAAATCTGTTTATTTTGCCATGTTTCATAGTCATTTAAGTTATGCGATCGAAGTTTGGGACATTGTTCAGCTGCAAATCGTATTTTAGGATTACAAAGATGAGTGATCAGAGTTATGGCACACTTAAGCTACAGAGTCGATTGTCGAAAACAGTTTATTGAATTCAACATACTTACCTTTCCTTGTGCTTATATTCTTAGTTGTGTAGTGTGGGTTAAGAAGCATATTAATGACTTTGATGTTCATGCCAGTGCTCACCATTTTTATACACGGAGCAAAAATAAAATATTGGTCCCATATCATAGAATAAATAGAAGTAGATACAGTCTCAATTATTATGAATTTAAATATTTTAATGTTTTACACAACAGTATTCAAACATTGCCATTAGATAAGTTCAAGAAAAAAATTAAAGGATTTCTAATTATTCAACCCAAGAATATATCGAGAATGCACTACAATTGGTAGCTTAGGGCAAACTTTGCATCCACACTTTTATCCTTATGTCCTTCTTAATCTTCTTTGGGGATTAAACCACTCATAGTTTTTAAAATTATCTTTATTAACGTTTCGATTCATGACCTAAGATCGTTTTCAAAATAATAAAAACTTCAAGTTTGACATTTATGACATAAATTGAAGGTGACTTTGATTTATTGATGTTCGAAATATTTGGTTTGAGTACACTAAGTAAAAATTTTTTAAAGTTTAAATGAATGATTGCCTTCAATTTGTGTTACGGCCTGGAACCAACTTTTTTTAGGTAGCCAATACGCTTAACGTGAAATCAGCTGATTAATTTTTATTGGTGAATTTTATATAAATTCAATAACTTGGGAATTGGAAAACATTTTTTAACATGTTTCTATTTATACAATTGAGAGGATGGTAATTAAAGAAGTGTGCGATTGCATTATTAAAAGGCTTAAGTAGTCGTTTTTTTATATTTATTTTGAAGGGGAAAATCATTATGATTTAGGCTACCTCTTTGGTAGATTTTAACATGGTTCTGAGGCGACCTTATGGCGGGTTTACACTTGTCAGATACCAATGTTGTTCTATGAAGGTTGTATATGGATCTGAGGCGACCCTATGGCGGGGTTACACTTGTCAGATACCAATACTGTTTAACAGAGATTGTATATGGTTGTGAGGTAACCCTATTGCGGGTTTACACTTGTCAGATACCAATGCTGTTTTACAGGGGTTGTTAATATGCTTCATCATCATCATCATTGGATCTTCATCTCAAAACTGGTTGGACACGTGCCTGCACTTATTTATATTCTGAGCTAGCTTACATAGTTCTCTGAAATTCTCACACAGCATGTATGTAGCTCGTTTCCCTTCTATTGTTTTCTAATTTTATGTCTTATTTCACCGAGATTATGGTATAAATTTTTAAGTTATATGTACATGATAATTACTGTTATACATTGTTATGTTCAGACCATTGATGTTACACACATGTGTGTTTTATAAGCATCTTAAATGTCATAAATAAATAAATATTAATTATGCCATTAATCAATAAATGTTTGATTTGCGATATCTACCTAAATCCAGATAAAGAATTAAAGTGTGATTATTGCAAATTACCAATACATACAACTTGTTCTGGTCTTACATGTGGTGAGATTCAATGTTTGTTAATAAAAGAACGACGTATTACATATCATTACGATAAATGTGAGACCCAGAGAAACGAAATTCTGGAACTCAAAGATTTGATATTTATACTAACATCTGAATTAGCTGATCTAAAATTAAAAGTTGCCAATACTGAAGTTTGCGACAAATCGAATTGGGATGGTAATGAAGATATCATCTCTGAAATTGCAGCAACATTCAAACAACATCATTATGTTTACCATTGAGGAAAGTACTAGTGATTCCACGACTACAAGAGCCTTGGAAGATATAAATAAAGTCAAAAATATATTGAATCTGCTTGGTACAGAGAATATTAAAGCATTTTAGTTGGGGAAAATAACTCAATTGAATAAACCACGACCACTCAATGTAATTTTAAATTCCAACACTGATACACTTAAAGTTCTTCAAAACAGAAACCAAGTAAAGCTAAATGGTAAGCAAGTCTGAGTTGCATTGGATCAAACACCGATGCAACGTGAACACAAAAAAATTGCGATGAAATCTTCAAAACCGGATAGATAACAGCGAAAACAATATCAACATTCGTTACATACATGATGTCCCTAAAATAGTTTCTACAAAAAACAATCATCTGCGCTGTTATTATCAAAACACTCGTAGTATAAGAAACAAAAGCAATCAATTTATTCTTCGGTATCAGATGGTGAATTCGATATCATAGCAATCACCGAAACTTGGCTATCCACTGATTTTTCAAGTGCGGAATACTTTAATATGAATACATATAGTGTGTTTAGACACGATCGTCAATTTGAACAAGTGGAAATGTCTTGTGGTGGAGTCCTGATACGAATTTTGAAGTTGGCTGGCCTCACGTTGTGATGCCAGTGTGACTATTTTTGCTAGGCCTTATGTTGGATGGGTGCCACTGAAACGACTTCTATTTTACAAAAGACTGGAACGTCTTTTTTTTTTATTAAGACGCTAGAGAACAAAGTCTTCCGACAAAGCTAGGGGTCTATTCCTGGGTAGAGCAATGAGAATTGGGGGGGGGGGGGGGGAAGTCGAATTCTGTTTGCAAACCAAAGTTAAGCTAAATCAAATAGGCGCCACCATGTCCTGAGATAATGACGATAATTGCAAAGCACAGTTCTAAGGGCGGACGTGGAAACCCAAAGAACAAATGATCGCCTTCGTTAACAAAAACCTGTCTTAACAAAATAAGACGCAGCTCCTGTAAGAAATTGCAATGGTTAAATAAATAAAAAAGTAGAACACCACTTGTGTCCTATAAACATATATAATGAAATAATAAAAAAAGTATTTCCAATATAATATTGGCATCAAATTATTGCTTAGAAATATTTTGGCTTTATGTAATTAGATTTGATCGCACTTGACCAAAATAAAAGTCTTAGATTTTGAACTAAATGTTTACTAAAAAAAACTCTTTTAAAATATTGGAACTTGTAACAAAAAATGGTCATAATCAACTACATCAAAATTAAAGTTTTAACTTTCTTTTTTTTCTTTCATTAATCAACCGACTTTACTTTCAACATGAACTTGTTATACAAATTAAAGTGATAATGATTGGTAAGCATAACACAGTGAATTAAATTCTAACCTGGGCAGATCTTTTCAGGTAGATAACAAATTACTAGAACCTAACATAATGAGAATTTGAACTTTTAAATTTACGTCTAATAATCTATGTATAGATAAAGCTGATCACAAAAATAGGCATGTTTATTTAAATTGCATTACAGCTGTTCAAAGCATTTGCTTTCAACACATGTTGAACTTATTGACGGTTCATATATATACAAAATAGAAAAATATGACGTCGAAAACACATGTTGAACTTATTGATGGTTCATATGGAACAAAACATGTTATTTTAGAAAGCTAATTCAACAAAATTTCGTTTTACAGCTTGTAAAACCAGCTCAACAATTAATTGAAGGTTACACAATTTACGTGTACTAAACATAAAAGCAAGTTAACGTGTTCTAAACTTTGAAACACATGCAAAAAAAGATCTTATAGCTAATTACGAACCAAAAACTGCATTAGCCGCTTCACAACAAACTGAGACGGGATTTCCGTTCTTCAAGCAAAGTTAACAGCGTTTCTAATTTGAAACGACTCCATCCAAATTAACTTCTATAATTCCTTATCAGACAAATTTCTTATTAGGCAAAGTTTAAATCGACTGTTCCTAAATAACGGTAATTCTTTGGATCCTAGATGACGAATTATATTCGTTCCATTCTTAATTGTCGAATTATATTTGTTGCATTCCACATTGTCGAATCATATCTGGTCGCATTATATTTTGTTGCATTATATTTGGTCGTTGTCGTGTTCTTAAGGTCGCGCTAAATAAATTACCTCAAATTACATTAGTTCGTATAATATATACTTTACCAACCGTTATTAGAAGATATCTCCACAATTAATAATTGATACGAAGGTTGTCGGCCTCAAGCCAAAAATACATCTTAACAAAGCTGTTGCCCGTGGCCGACTGTTTATCGAAACCAGAGCCGAGCGGTCGCGCCGTCAGAGGGGGGAACACGAAACAATCAAATAGATATTTACTTGGAAATAGCTTTATGCGACACAGATATATTAATATAATTAGATCTCTAAGGAACAATACACGCTTAGCGTGCTTAGCGTGTAATTCAATGCAATTAAATTACGACTGGAAAAATAAAATGTTACTGTCCTTCTCGCTTTTAAAAATAATTTTTCGGTTCAACAGCTGAATTTGATGGAACTAGTGCAACAGGTGACACATGTAGATTTAGTGGGTTGCAAATGTACTATTAATAGCTTTTGTTTTTATATTTTTGTAATCTTCATTCTTCATACACCAACATCTGATACACTCGAAACTTTGCTTAAATGTTTCACGTGAATTTTTTCAAATGGCACGAAGAAGGTAATAATTTTCGGAGACTTTAATATACCAAGTTATGTTAACTTAGCAGTAGTTGATAACCTGAGTCAAATTTTGGACAATTTCGCTAATGTTCTTAATTTAATACGAGTCAATAATATAAAGAATCAACAAGGTAAAATACGGGATCTTATTTTCTCTAATATTGAGTGCGTCGTGATGAGGGATAATTTACCATTTGTAGGTGAAGATGTACATCATCCAACCTTAGTAACTACTATGACCATGAATATCAAGTGTAATATTAACTTTCCTATAAATTTAAATAATAATAAATAACAACTTTCGAAAATCTAATTTTTCAGCAGTTTATAGCGCTTTATTAGAAACAGATTGGTCTATTCTTTAAAATTATTTAAACGTTAACCTAGCATGTAATAAGTTCTACGCAATACTGTACACAATTTTTGATCGCCACGTACCACTTTGTACGAATAAGGCACTGCATATCCGATATGGTTTACGAAGGAAATCACTGAAAGCATTAAAGCCAAGAGCATTATATGTAGGAAGTATAAACATTCAATGTATGTTGAAAATTGTAATCAATTTAAACTAATAAGAAAATCAGTACAACATCAAATCAAGAATGCATACGCAGCTTACATTTCTCGTACTGAGCAATTAGTTGCTACTGATTCGGATTTTATTACTGTTAGTTTTTAAATTAGTGTTTTGTAAGTGGCATTTGCTGTTAGACACTAAATAAATAAATAAATGATACCAGTATGAAGCCGATAGCTTAAGGTACAGTTTTTCTGTTTTCAATGCACAAGTGACTATGTAGTCATTTTTCAAGTCAAAAATTAGTCATCAAAGATTGTGTTAGAGCCTGTTTTACTGTTTCCTTTGTCTTTTGCATGGATATTAACATCAACAACTTGCCCATCAATTTAAAAGTAGTTAACAGTTGATTCATTTAAGTTAGTGTGTATAAGTTTAATGTTACGCTATTTCTTGAGGAGGTGCAGTTCACAATGCAGAATGTATAACTTCTTTTCTTAGAATTACTGTAAAGTTTTTGTTTAATTTTGTGTTGCATATATTTAGGGTTTGAAGCATTAAGTAAATATCTAGATTCTAAGATTTTATATTTGCTTACCAGTTTATATTTTTATGTTATGTAATATGAAAATTTTTGCTTTGACGTAGTTACAGAACGATTACACAAATTTTTTGTTTTTTTGTTATTTTGTAAATATCCTTTTTGGGACTATGTTTATTAAAGGTTTAAAATAAAATACGTGTTGAGGTTTCCAATTTGTTCGTCCTGTATTACCCATGGCACTCTACGACGTTTTTGAGCTAGCCCAAATCCTAATTCGTTTGGATTTCGATTCTACCATTCTGTCCCTGTTTTGTTGCAGTATTCAGTGTAGACGTTTTTTTACTGACCTTACTGCTTTCTTTTATGTTTGCACGGAATACCGTAACAAGCTATCACGTGCAGGTGTTACTTTAATGTTCTATTAGCATCACCAACGCACTGTAATAAGTGTCTATGTAATAAAGCGAATTATGCGAATTCCTTGCGAATAAGGAATTACACATAAGAAATTATTTTCACGCGAACTGTCAATCACTAAACTACACAGGACTACTGCCATGTCCGTTCACTTTAAATGCTTGTGTGTGTCTGTGCATGCATGTGTGCATGTGTTTGGCAGGGGAGGCATGCACATGTGTGCATTTGTGTGGATGTGGATATATGTGGGCTTTCATGTATGGATGCATGGGGCATACATATGTTATATTATGAGAAATCACCACTTTATATTTTTTATAAAACTGCCCCACATATATGGACATAAGTGTAATTTTGTCAAGTTATTTCTCACAAAACACATATTTCGGCTAGCTTGAGATATTGTCTTTGCAGAGTGCATTAGCAAATGGGCTTGAGTCTTTACTTATTACTTTGAAGTGGAAACTACAGAAAAAAAGGGTGAATGTTAATGGGGAAGAGGGCGCCACTGCATCTTTAAAAATAGACTCATACAAAAAACACTAAGGGTAGATGCAGAAACCCTAAATATCTCTAGATATCGCTACCTAAGTAGGATTTAAATTATACCAATCCCAGGTTATACCAGTCATAACACACAGCTAACAATTGTACTTATAAAGCTGAAATAAAATTATATCGTTAAATATAATATGAGACAGCAATTTGTGCCTCATGATTTACCTAAATAAAATATTCAAACAAACTTATATATAAAAGGTTTCAGATCTTCATAATATACCATCGATCACATTGTTTTATCCTTAGGTCACCTTTGTAGACAGTTCTATGCACTTTCTCTAGATTTTTCTCATAAAAAAATAAGCTAAATAAAACACTTAAAGATCCAATTAAGTTTTGTGCTTGTAATCAATAATTCATGCAATATTTTATAAACGTATTTACAAGAAAAGTAATTCGATATTTGGACATATAAATCATAATTCTCAAATTGATATTAAAACTCAAAAATGATTTTTGTACTAGGCAAGTTATGTAATCCCCCAATTGTTATATACATATAAAGAAACTAATAATTAGGAAATTATTAGAAATATTAGAAAATGCGCTAAGTGATGTGCAACAATGTAAATGAAGGGCAATTCATTTCAGTTTATTAACATTCATGGGAACGGAAACACTACTTTGTAGCACAGAGATAAGTGACACTGCAGATGGCAGGTCACAGGCGGTCACAGACAGTCACGTACCGAGATTACCTGGAAAGGAAGCTCACAACAAAGTAATTATGAATAGAATTAAGATCGCAACATTGTATTATGAATAGAGTCAAGTTTAAGCAGACATTAGGTCTGCAAGTTCCCACAGCCATGTGAGGGGGTAGGGATATTATAAAAGGCCCGGGAGCCCCAGTCGACGACAGTTAATCTATCGTTCAGTTTTAACATTGCAGTTCGTTAGATAACTCATTTTGTACAATTAATTAATAATTTCGGACTTAGAATAATTCATTTCAAGATTGTCTAAATTCAATATTAATTTTTGTATAACAAATAAATAAATGTGTTAAGAAGTTGGAAATGTCTTTTTAAAAAGGCCGCTCCCAAGCCACGAACCTTAACTGGCGCAGTCGCAACGGATGTCAAAAGGGCACTAGCGAATCCAAAATCGAGGAACTGGTGGTCTGGAATTTCAATTCCGAATTTGGCAGAACCAAAACAGAAGTTGGAGGCGAAACAAGAATCGTTCAATCCCAGCAAACAAACAAGTTGAAGGCGAAACAAAAATCGTTCAAATTCAACAAAAGAAAATTTGGAGGCCATACAAGAATAGATCAAATGCAAAGAAAAAAAACAAAGAAAGAAATCCATGAAATCAACAAAACAACTAGTGTAAGTTTATTTTCCTTTAAACCAATTGAATTTAATTTTTATTTTAACAAACATATTTGATATTTGCTAGTTTATGATTTATATATGTATATTGACTATTGTTATCATTATTTTATGCAATTTTTTGAAAATAATCTACTTAGCAATTGCAAGAGATTATCTTCAAGCTGTTTTTGAAATTTTATTATTTTATTCTGTATATGAAAAACATATATATGAAACTTGAGAAAAATTTATTTCTGAGACATAAAAACTTGAGACAATTAAAAAGAAGTCGCAAATTTTAAGCGCGCTTGAGACTATATTACCATATTAACTGGCACAAGAAATTTTTTAGAAACAAAATCAAATTTCTAATTCAACAACCCGGCATTAACTCACGCAATACCCGGAAAATAAAAAGCGAAAGTTAAATCACAAAAAAATTAAAACCAGAATCTTATAATAACGCAACAAAATAACCAAAATAAATTATCTAGACGTAAACTCATCGTATTCCATAAATAGACAACTTGCAATCTATTATTAAAACCACATCTTTAGTACGAGAAATAACAAAGCCCGATTTCAAACGCGAAACCAACACCGTCTCATCTTTAAAAGTGAATAAAATCCTTCACCTTGAATAACTACGCATATATCTAATTATAATTACTGAACAATGCTATTTAAAACATCGCGAAATCCTTTCAGAATTCAAGCATTATAAATTAAATAAAATTACGACCGGAAACTTTTATAAAGTATCAATTTAAATTACGTTCAACTATAAACCCAACTCAGGAAAACTATAAATAATTACTACTGAAAAACGCATATTACAACCTCATTCAGACTTGACAATTTTAATTGAATATTTCAGTAAATTAACAACGCATAAATTTCATTATCCCAAACACGATATTGTATAATTAAATATTTCATTGACGAAGTAGTTAATTATAGAAAGACGCAACCTATTCAAACAAAAGCTTTCAATAAAGATCAAGCAGTAATCACTAAATAACATCTGGAGTATATTTAAAATTAACTTTGCAACTAATTAACTGGCAACATCCTGCAGCAAATTACAACATTGTAAGCATCGCAGACACCTTACAAATCACAAAACTTACGGGAAGAGATAATTATTACAGACATAATTAAAATCAGCGCGATTAAAATAGAAAAGCTTCAACTGACGCAAAGCATTCAAGTAAGATAAATTACCACAAAAAATCACTGTCTTATTGAAACTTCAGAAATTAAAATTAACATCGGCATATTAAAAATAAACGTAACCAAACCAATACCAAGCGTAAACTTATTAAATAACTACAGAACCGTGCAAGTAAATACAAATTAAGCAAATCAATTCTTTAAATAATCCGAAACGACCTAAGCTAAAAATAGCAAGTAACCCGACGCAATCTAAACGGAAAAGTAATAAATCCAAGCAAAGAATAACACCACAAACTACGAAATAAATCCAAATTCTTCAAAAATCGGAAAATAATCAAAGTAAAAAAAAATTCTTAATTACCAGAACATTCTCCCAGCCAAAATGAGTAATGAAATGAAGCTCTATATGGAGATGATTCCCTAATTTAATGGAGATCAATGTTTATTAAGCATCTTCATTTCAGCCAGCGAAATATTCCTAAAAACATTCTATAAGCCCGGTGATAACGAAAGGAACATTTTGCTTATCCGCCTTATAATAAGTAAACTAACCGGAAGGGCACTAGCGTTAATCGCGAGTCGAGACGATTTAGACCAATAGGACGAATTCAAACGCGTATGAATAGCATATTTCGGCGATCAGAGAAACCTAAAATGTCTAGTAAGAGATTTGATAAACCTTAGAATGGAACACAACCAATCCCCATATTAATTTGGAATGAAATGCCAAGATGTAAGAAGCTTAATCTTGACAAAACTCAAAATTGAAGAAACCGACCCAAATGTCAAACTTTTAAAAACAAAGATGTACGACGAGATGGCATTAAACACCTATCTAAATGCACTACCCGAACGGCTTTCAGACAAAATTAGATTTCAACACCCCTAAGACTTAGAAGAAGCAATGAACATGATAATCGAGGAAGGAAACGTAATGTACTACAGGAACAGATTATATAACCCCAACGCGAATAAAAGCTACACACCAATAAAAACCATACAACCTGCGAGGCAAACAATTCCACAACAAAAATTCACCCCGTTCAATGCACAAACAAACCAGACGCGAATCAATAATCCACATTTTAATAATTCGAACTTTAATAACCGATACAAACACTTTCCAAAACCAACATTCAACTCAAACTTTTCAAAACCTGCATTTCAACCGAAATTCAACCAAAATGTAAATCAGCAAAGACCAGTATTTAACGCGAATCCTATTAGAAACTCACCAATGACAAATAATAATAATCCCAATACCTATTACAAACCTACACCAATGGATACCTCGTCTGGTAACACCAAACGCAACACAAAAATAACACACATTAGATCAAACCCTAATCAAAAACGCACTTTCACCTTAGAAGAGCTATTTCATCAAGAAGTAGAGGAATATGAAGATGACCAGAATAATTGCAATTGACCAAGTACAAATAACGAACAAAACCAATCAAACCATTATGAACGCGAAGAATCATACGAAACTTATGAAGAGGACGACGAAGAAAACGCATGCTCAAATTTTCAGATAGACCAATTTATAACCGACCAAACGTAATAAACCTAAATAATATGAATCACCTTGTACTACCCTGTATAGAAATACCCCACACTGAATTTAAACTACTAATTGATACCGGTTCTTCAAAAATATTAATTAGCCCGCGAACCGTAAAGAAACATCATTTAAACTATGTAGAAAGGGAACCGTTTAAAATTAAAACAGCCCATCAAACAACCCTACACCAATTCGTAGCAAACATACCTTTACCTAAAACATTTAACGTGAAAATGAAGCATAAATTTTGCATATTCGAATTTAATGACAAATTTGACGGACTATTAGGAATGGACCTTCTAAGAAAATTAGGAGCCAACATAGATATTAAAAACCGTTTACTAAGAACCAAATATGGACGAATCCCCATTAAATTTCAAAACACCCAAGCTGACGAAATATACACAATAGAACCCCAAACAGAAAAAAAGATAAAAATCCCCGTGAATTCAAATGATAAATTAGGAATAATAAATCACATAACTTTTAACAAGGAGTAGAACCCCCAACCGCATTAGTACAAATCAAAGATAATTATGCCACAAGACAATATTAAATTCAAACGACTACCCCGTAGAACTATCCTTAACAAACCCAATTAACGTGGAAGAATTAAATTTTAACGAGAACTTAAACGAAAATTATAACCCCGTAGAAAACGACGAAATGTTGAGAGAAAATTTAAGTAACATCCGATTTAACCGCGACATAAATCAGGAGGAACAAAAAGCAATACAAAAATTATGTTTCGAATACCGCGACATATTCCATTGCGAAGGATACCCTTAACCTTTACAAATACAGTTAAGCACAACATTGAGCTAACAGACAACAAACCGATATTCACAAAAGCATACAGATTACCCCAGGCAAGTTAGGAAGAAGCTGACAGACAAGTAGCCGATCTATTAGATCAAGATATCATACAACACTCCAATTCACCATGGAGCAGCCCCGTATTAATAGTACCAAAGAAACTGGACGCATCAGGAAAACGAAAATATAGAATGGTAATAGATTACCGCAAATTAAACGAAAAAACGGTAGACGATAAATACACATTACCAAATATAACTGAAATTTTAGACAAATTAGGCAAGTGCCAATATTTTTCGACGCTAGATTTAGCATCAGGATACCATCAAGTGGAAATGGAAGAAAGAGATACACAAAAAAACAGCCCTTAGCACACCTAGAGGACACTACGAATATGAACGGGTGCGATTTGGACTAAAGAACACACCCTCAACTTTTCAACGAGTAATGGATAAGATACTACGAGGGATACACAACGAAAAATGCCTTCTGTACCTAGATGATAAAATAGTTTATTCAACATCATTAGTGGAACACAGAAAGACTACGAGAAGTGTTCGAAAGATTAAGAACAGCACAATTTAAAGTACAGTTAGATAAGAGCGAATTTCTACAGAAAGAAGTAGCATTTTTAGGACACATAATAACACCCCAAGGAGTGATGCCGAACCCCGACAAAACAAACGCTGTATTAAATTACCCCATACCCAAAACGAATAAAGAGATAAAAGGATTTTTAGGCCTTAGTGGTTATTACCGTAAATTTATTAAAGGTTATGCTCAAATAACCAAGCCCCTAACCAATTGTTTAAAGAAAGGAAACAAAATTGTACACACCCCAGAATTTATTAAAGCTGTAGACAAAATCAAAAGTATATTAACAAATCACCCTGTATTAGAACGCCCGAAACAATAACGTTAGATAACGGAAGCGAATTCAAAAACGAAACAATACAAAACACTTTAGAATTACACAAAATCAAAATTCATTTTATAACTGAAAACCACCCTGAATCCAACGGACTAATCGAAAGACTACATTCAACCCTATTAGAACAGATCAGATTATTAAGAATAAATTACAAGAAAGAACATATAACTAACTTAATGTCATACGCATTAATCGCCTATAATAACACAATTCATTCACCAACCAATTTTACACCACTAGAATTAACCCTAGGACATTCAGATTCACGCAACCCTTATGATATACATTATAACAAGGAAATCTATCAGCAATACGCCAAGGATCACAAAGAGAAACTAAAAATAACTTATGACAAAGTAAAGGATACGTTAGATAACGACAAAGAACGCATTACCGCGACCCGTAATAAAAACACAGACGTAAATAGATTTTCCATAGGACAAACCGTGTACGAGAAAAATTACCAAAGCAAAAGACACAAAACGGCACCGAGAAATTTAGGCCCCTTTAAAATCAAACGAATTACCGGTTAAAACAATCGATGGAGACACAACAAAATTCGGAAAAGAATACGCAATCGAAATGATGAAGTACGACAGTATAACAGAAAGTATTTTGAGAAACATAGAAGACAAATTTAATCGACTAGTACCCACAGAACAAACAACAAGACGAAAAAGAGGACTAATCAACGGATTAGCAAACATAATAAAAGCAATTACCGGCAATTTAGATAATCAAGACGCAGAACGTTATGACAACGCGATACAACAATTAATAGAAAACGACATCAAAACCAAATTAGTAACCAAATATCATTAACTCAATCAACGATCATCAAATTTAATGAAACCTTAAGAAAATTAGTTAGAAACCAAGATAGTATAGCCAATCGAATACAAACCCTTGAAAACAACACGCAAACTACCATGTTAGGCATGCAAGATTTAATCAGATTTAACACGATACACAACCAGATAATATCAACCCTTACCTTAATTCAACAAATTTTAGCAACGTTAGAAAACGCAGTAACCTTTGCCAAATTAAATACCCTACATTCAAGTATCATAGAACCAATTGATTTATTGAAAGAACTATTGAGGATAAGATCTTTTATAACCAACAGTAAATTACCTTTCGATGTAATAGAATCAAACATTTTAATATTTGAAAAAATAGCTATAGTTAAAGGCTATGTAAAAAATAACGATATAACATTTTTAATAGAAATACCAATAGTAGAAATTAACAATTACAATTATTATCACTTATTTGCTTTTCCAATGAAAATGACTAGCACATACTAAGTTATTATTCCAAAAACCAAATTTCTATCCTTAAATGAACTAAGGTATGGTTATACGAACGAAAAATGTGATGAAGTCACACCAAATCAATACTTATGCCAATTATTGACAACGACAACAATTCAAGAAGACAGCCCTTGTGAAGTACAACTACTAAAATTCTGCAATCATTACGAAAATTGTGAAGCCAAACCTGTACAAATCACCAATATGAAAATCCAGAAAGTAACAGAAAATAAATGGATAGCCATTTTTCTCACAGAAGTAATCGCAACAATATACTGCAATCAAGACGAAAGTAACTAGCATTAATCGGAAGTAAATTAATCACCCTTAAGGAAAATTGTTATTTGAAATTGAAAAATGAAATAATTAGAGTTTACCAAGATCCCGTACAAACCAAGAAGTTAGCAAATCTACCCGAATTACAAATCAAGATTACTCAAGACGAAGACGAAGAAATACTTCAAAAACCCCTGCAACTGGAACACCTGGAATTAGACAACCTCAACCACGCCATGAAACTCATGGAAGACTACAAAGAACACCTGAACTAACTCAAAACGCCTAAAGTGCACTACGATAATATTAGTGTATGGACAATTGTATTAATTATTTTGACGATTTTATTGATCATTTATGTAATTTACAAAATATATATTAGGTATAAAAATAAAGGAAACAGTTTTAGATTTAAGGCAACCAAAGAAACAAATGTACCCTTAGAAAATATGAGTTTTAAGAAATGAGATTAAATGAATTTATTAAATTAAAAATCAAGAAAGGTAAAAACCCTTAATTTTTAGTGTACGTCGAGAGGAGTTATGTAATCCTCTAATTGTTATATACATATAAAGAAACTAATAATTAGGAAATTATTAGAAATATTAGAAAATGCGCTAAGTGATGTGCAACAATGTAAATGAAGGACAATTCATTTCAGTTTATTAACGTTCATGGGAACGGAAACGCTACTTTGTAGCACAGAGATAAGTGACACTGCAGATGGCAGGTCACAGGCGGTCACAGACAGTTACGTACCGGGATTACCTGGAAAGGAAGCTCGCAACAAAGTAATTATGAATAGAATTAAGATCGCAACATTGTATTATGAATAGAGTCAAGTGTAAGCAGACATTAGGTCTGCATGTTCCCACAGCCATGTGAGGGGGTAGGGATATTATAAAAGGCCCGGGAGCCCCAGTCGACGGCAGTTAATCCATCGTTCAGCTTTAACATTGCAGTTCGTTAGATAACTCATTTTGTACAATTAATTAATAATTTTGGACTTAGAATAATTCATTTCAAGATTGTCTAAATTCAATATAAATTTCTGTATAACAAATAAATAAATGTGTTAAGAAGTTGAAAATGTCTTTTTAAAAAGGCCGCTCCCAAGCCACGAACCTTAACTGGCATTAAAAGATTCGAGATCAAAGTTCAATTATTATTAATTTGACAAAAGTTATAAAAAAATATCCCAATCAGATCTGTTATCAGGATTTGACAATGCTTATCAAAATTCTAACTTTAAATTCAAAATTAAGACAGGTGTTAATGTATTCTATAGTATTTCATATAACAGCAATTTTGGAACAAACAATTTTTTTACGATTTAGATATAATGACCATATTTATCTAAAGTAATAAAGATTTCATAAAAGCGACATGTGATTACAATAAAATTTGACTTTCGTCAGTTTAGCGGACTAAATTGAAATCAACTGTTATCTTTATACAACAACATTCTAAGCATATTATTATTTCAAAATATTTGATCTCTGTTTTATGAATATCATACGTAATTTTAATATAAATTTAAATTCGAATGGTAATTATAGCCTTGCAATTGAGCGAACAAATTTAAATAACAGTAGGTTCAAGGGCATGCGTAATATGTACTCACTCCTTGAAAGTCCAAACGAGGTGGAATATTTTTTTATGTACCACAAATCAAAACGAACTGAAGCTTGATGATAAATTTTATTCAATTTGCATTTCTTGTAATGAAATCTTTAAAAGTGTCGAGCAACCACTTTAGTTACGAAAACACGTGCTCACGATCTTCATTGATATCTTAAATTCAAATCTTGATTTTTGTATGTTCAATTACACATTAGCCAGCTCTGCCTCAGGAACCTCTATTATGAGTTGCACTGCTCCATTCTAAAAGACTATGCCTATATGCCTTTTCCAGGAAGACTCTTTCGGCCATCTTCCTGTTTCACCAGTACTTGATAACTAAACTTGTTCATTCCTCCCTTAAAAGCTGACTCGTCATAAACGTACGTGCATATCACGCATTTGATAGTGACGCTTAACTAACAAGCATTGTAATAAGAGCGATTCTCCATCTAATTGTATACAACACAAATTGCACGGCTTGCCAATTTACTGAACGAATCTTTTTTAAAAGCAACAATCTGGATAGAATTAAATATTGTTTATAAGGAAGCAATGCAATGCAATAAAGTTAACAATAAGAACTTTGTTAATTAAATTAAACCGTAGATTTGAATTCTTTACACATGTCCGTGTGTGTTGTGTATACATGGATGGGTGAGTGTGTGGATGTGTCCCTGGTTTAGTGGAGTTTTTGTTTAAACATGTGCATTTTGTACAACTGTCCTCATCGTTTGTGACATAGTGCTTAAAGTTTCTTGATGTTTGTGGAACTGTTTATTCTATTTGTATTAGTTTCTACTGAGTAAGCAGGAAAATTAATCCTTTCAAATGCCAAGTTGTAACGTGCATTTTTGTAGCTCAAAATTTTACGCTTTACTCAATTCGTAAATACATTTCTGTAACTATTATTTCTATTCATTATATTTATGAACTCGTGTAGTCTTAAATTGTCAGATTGGCATAAATAATAAAGATAACTCGTAAAAAACTTCTATTTATTTCATAAGCCACCATAATAATCATAATACTCTCTCATAAAGTTAACATCACTAAAAATGTATTCAGTAGTACCATCTGCCAGGGTTGCCGGTTGTACAAAAAGAAATAAAAGTTGACTACAACTCGTCCATCCTGACTGGCGATCGTCCCCGATCGGAAAACTATGTAAACTCTACTATAATAATAACATCTCATTAACTAACTTAAATCATTATTAATATAGAACTTAAATAAATGAATTCAAAACAAAATAAAAATTAATGTCAATTAAAAGGACATGCTTAAGAGAGGTTTTGTAAAATAAAAAAATTACTCATTGCCGTATGCCTTCATCCTAGAAACATCGACTACACCATCATATGGTATTCTACTATTTTGGAAACCGATTATGTCATTAATTATGTATCGATCATTTGGTAAAATACGCGTTACTTCATAAGGCCCTTTGTATTTGGGGATTAACTTTTTACTGACCCCAGGGGTATTATCAATGTTTGAGATCATCACATATTGACCCACTTTGTATTTAGAAGGAACTTTATGTCGTCGATCGTAGTACTGTTTATTTTGTAGCCGACAGAGTTCGATTTTTTCGGCAGCTTGTTGCCTTATCTCTACCAAATCTCTTTTGTCTTGAGGATTTAAATTTTCTAAGGCTTCTCTTACTTTATCCTCAATTACACCTAATTGGTTTCTACCAAATAATAACATTGATGGGGTTTCACCAGTTGATCGATTGATTGAGTTGTTTATTCAAAATTCAACTTTCTGCAATGCTGATGACCAATCAATATGTTTCTCATCAGTGATCTTTGCTAGTAACGGGGTTAACAACCTATTTAAACGCTCAATCTGTCCATTTGCCCAAGGTGCGCCAGTTGCAATCATAACGTGCTTAACATCATGTTTTTGAATAAAATCATAAAACTCGTTGGAAGAAAAACAGGATCCCCTATCAGAAATTATTGCCTTCGGAGTACTGTAACTTGCAAAGTAATATTCTAAATGTTTAATTACTTCTTTTGTGTCCGTACTGCGACAAGAATATAAAATTTTATGAATTTTGTAGAACCGTCGATAATTTCGAAAATATATTGTTGTTTGTAACGAGTGCGATAAAGAGGTCCATAATGATCCACATGGATAACCTCAAATGGTACATTTCCTTTTGGAATGTTATTTAAAAAGCCTTCTGTTTTTCCAGACTTGGAATTATATTCAATGCACTTTAAGCAATTATTTAAATGATCCCGAATTTTTTTTCTGATTTTTGGAAACCAATAAGTTCTAGAAATGAGTTCGAACGTTTTTTCAAACCCAAAATGACCCATATCGTTATGGTACATATAAATTATGTTATGTTCCATAGCCTTTGGAACAAAATAAAATATCATCTTTCATTTTTCGATACACCAAACCATTTTTTAGCTCAAAGAATGGGTGTTCAGACTCCTCTAGTCGCTGTCTTAAATTAGTTATAACTTCATCAGTAGACTGTCTTAAAGCTAATGTTTGCTCCATAGTATTTCCCTCCAAAGTTAAAATGTGATTAATTCTGCTCAAGGCATCAACGTGTTGCATATGTGTATTAGGTCGATGTTCAATAATGTAGTCATAATTCTCTAAGTATAAACACCATCTCATAATTCGCGGAACTATGTCTTTTTTAGACAAAGTTATCCTAAAACTATCACAATCAGTGACTATTTTGAAGTGTATCCCGTGTAAATATATATGGAAACGTTTAAGCGCATATACCACAGACAAACACTCTAGTTCATAACTATGGTATTTCGATTCACTCTCAGTAGTGCGTTTACTGAAATAAAATATTGGGTGAAATTTTTTATCAGTTTGTTTTTGCATTAAGACTGATCCAAAACCGTGAGAACTAGCATCACAATGCAACTCCGTCTCACTTGCTGGATTATAAATAGTTAATAATGGTCCTGAAACAAGCTTGCCCTTCAACAGGTCAAAAGATTCAACATGTTCTGATACAAATCTAAATTCTACTCCCTTTTTTAATAGGTCATACAATGGTTTTGCTATTATTGAAAAGTCTTTAATAAAACGACGAAAATAACTAGCTAAACCTAAAAAGCTGTGAAGTTCCTTAACATTTAGAGGAACTGGATAATTCCTTATGACCTCAGTGTTCTGATTGTTTGGCCTAATTCCTTTGTCACTTATACAATAGCCTAAAAAATTTACTTCAGTCTCAAGGAATGAACATTTATCTAAACGTAACTCAAGAAGATTCTTCGAAATTAAACTCAAAACCTGTTTTAATATGGATAAATTATCATATAATGTCTTGGTAGGTATAAGGATGTCATCGACATAGATTAAAATTTTACTTTCACGTATTAGTTCTTCAAAGATTTTGTTCACAAATCGCGAAAAAGTTGCTGGACTCGAACTTAAACCAAACGACATTTTGCAAAATTCATATTGCCCCGATGGAGTTATGAAAGATGTATATTGCCTGGATTCTTCACTTAAAGTAACATGATAAAATGCATTTTTGAGATCTAACCTGGTGAATTATTTCATATCTTTTAGACGGTCTAAATGATTGTCTATTAACGGTAAAGGAAACTTATCCCGAATTAAAGATTTATTTAAAACACGATAGTCAACACATAATCTGTAATCTCCAGTTTTCGTTTTCACAAGTACTATCGGAGAACAGAATGCCAAATCGCTTTCATGAATAATACCCTTCAGCAGCAAATCATTTAAAATTACATCTAATGATTGTTTTTCTGCAAACGATAACCGCCTAGGTCGAGTAGAAAATGGTTTTAGATCATTAAATAACAAATGCATCTGAAATTCAGTTTTGGGTACTGAAGGTCGTTCAGCATTTTCATAAAACTCAAAAAAATATTTTGCAGGTCTAAGGAAACTTTTGGTGTAATTTCATCACCAACTTCTAATCTCAAATTTAAAGAATGCGATTCGTTGTCATCCACATAATTAATGTTCATAATTTGGTTAGATTCTTGAATACGATTCAAATAATCCAAAGATGGTTTGATTTGAACTTGACCACTCTCAAACAACACCTTAACATTACAATCATTAATAAAATTTCTGCCTAACAGACAATCATGTGGGATTGCCTCATCAGGTACTACATAAAAATTAAGACTAGTTGTTACGTTAGTAGTGACCACTTTAAGATTAACTAATCCCAAAAGTGTTAGTTTAGTCTTGTTAATACCCTCAAAGTTATCTAAACAGTCAATACCATCAAAGTTAATGTTTCTAACTAATTTATAACGAATAATCGAAATAGGACTTCCTGAATCTAATATTGAATTCAAACATAGTTTAAAATCATTACCTTTTCTAGATAAACAGGTACAAAATACGGCTGTGATTCTACCTTATTTAGCAATAAAGTCTTCTGTGAATACCCGTCATCATAAGGAGCCTGCCTTGTTTTACTACTTGCAGCTGGGCTTGAAGTCCCACGTCTACTCCATCATAATTGGATGAGCCTCTCCTTTGACAATTGTTAACCATATGCTCTGTACTACCGCAACCATAACAAGAACCTTTTACACGCTTTGGTTCTTGACATTCTGAAAGCAAATGTCTCGGTTTGTTGCAATTATAACACCGAATACTAGGACTGCTGTTATTAAACTTGCGATACTGGTAACTAGGATTTTCTTTCTTACTAAAAGTTTGAACTTTCACTCTATTTTTGTCTTCAGTCATAAATTTACTATGGCGGACTTTGTTGATTCGCTCGTAATTGACAATATCCTTAAAAAGGTCATCTTCATCTACATGATATTTGGATAGAATAAACGATGCTACTTCATCAAAAATTAAACCAATAGCTACTTGTTCTTTTATTTCGCGAAACTCGAGCTTTAACATCTTGCACAAACGAACTTTGTCGTGAAAATAGGTACTTAAATTTTCATTAGATTGCTGTTTGCGACGCTGCATTTTTATCCATAGATCTGTTTTGTTTTCTTCAAACACAAAAGTTTTTGTGAACGCTACTTCAAAGGATTTCCAGTTTGTGATTTTACTTGAACGTCCATGTAACCATTGTTTCGCCGCACCAAATAAATGGCTTTGTGCGGTTTGGAAAATAAAGGCATCAGGCCACGAATATAAAGTGGCTGTTCTTTTTAAGATTTGCAGCCACCTACCTGCATGTTCCAAATCACTTTCGCCCTCAAAACTTTCAATAGTCTTCGTTAAGTCGGGCATAATATTGAAGTTTTGCATTTCAGTATTTGCATTAGATGCACCTAAGTTTGAACCAACATTTTGCACTTGATTTGTTTGGATTATATCGACCATCTGAGAATTCTGTTTGATAAGCATTGAAACGCTTTCCATTAATGTGGCGATCTCATGGGACGTATAATTGCTTCCTTTTGCACAGCAATCACGATCCGTGGAGACTTTCCGACTAGTTTGAGAACTGTCTTCATTAGTGCTCATAGCTCTTTTTACAAACGATTCGAATTCTTCTGCATTAATTCCATCCATTTCCCGAAATGAAATAAAACGTGGTTTTAGGTTATGTTTACTATTTCCAACTTAATTCAAAAAATACATACACCAAAATCAGTAAACACCTGTTTATCAACCCCACACCTGAGATTGTAGTCTTAAATTGTCAGATTGGCATAAATAATAAAGATAACTCGTAAAAAACTTCTATTTATTTCATAAGCCACCATAATAATTCATAATAATCATAATACTCTCTCATAAAGTTAACATCACTAAAAATGTATTCAGTAGTACCATCTGCCAGGGTTGCCGGTTGTACAAAAAGAAATAAAAGTTGACTACACTCGTTTACGAATAATCTCTTTATATTATATTACGCGATTATCGACTTTCACTCTCCACGATTTGATAGTGTGGTTAGGTGATCGAGATTGAAACACATCCTTAGGCGAATGCGTCCTATTATAATGAGTTGATATTATTTGTTTCTTGGTATTTATAGCAGGTTGTTAAAGTAAACACCTGTGGAAACGATCATTCTTGCGCGATTCTCTGAAACGTGAGGTGTGCTACGAACTATCTTGACATACCACGCCGTTGATATTTTATCTTTCTGTACTAAATGTTTAGAAAAATGAAAGAAAGAAGTGCTCTTTCACTTAAAAAGTACGAGCGTAGTTTTGTGAATATGTGCTACATTCAATGTAGTTTCAGATAAGTACCTGTTTGATTTTTATGTCTTACGTATTGTAGGAGTTGTACTTTGAACACTTAAATGCCTACAGACTGAATTCGTATATCTAAAATAGTCCTACTATTCGTGAACTTTTAGTTTTTACTTTCTTATTGAAATGGTACTCGGCGATAATACTACTTCGCCTTTCTACGTAGATAGTACAGGCGAAATTTCTAAAGAATATAATAACCTGTCGAATCAAGGCACGCCGTCACGTGCTGTGAATTTTAACGTCACTACAATCTGCTGTTTGTTCTGTTATCAAATGCTTATTTGGTATTTACTCTTACTAAAGTAGTTGAAAATGTGAGGCGACATCGTTAAACCGATAAAATTCGTCAATGTTATAGATCAATTATATTTAATGTTACTTATAGCTGATTTGAACTTTCGTATACTTACTGTACTGATATCTTTTTTTAAGTTAACAATCTTTAGCTCCAAACTTGTATCTTATTTAAAAGAGAGAATTTGTAAGAAGGTTAATCATTTAAGATATACTAAATTCCTGAAAATTATGAATGAAGTATTAAATTTATGTTAGTTAGTGGTTTTGCTTCTGACCCTCAGTCAGACAAGTTAAAATTATTCATTTTGCTGTAAGCGTTACAAACGATAGTACTATCGAGTTCCGTCCCATTCGCCCGATTAATGTTTTTCTTTTGGGCCATTTCATATTATCAGATATCGGACTTGTTCTTTGAATTACTGAACCATATTATTAACTCTATTATATTATAAATGCTACTATGCCTAATTTCTGGAAACATTGTGGAAATATTGATAATTTGATAATTGTTACTGATGTATTACAAAAGTCAATTTGTTTTGGTTAAGCATTCTAAATTATTTATTAAAGTGAAATTACTATATCTTACACTTTTATTTGGGGTTGTGAACTCCAGGTATAATTATGATTATTTTCTTTATTTTACAGAAACGAAAAAAAAATAGAAGCAAAATTTCTACACAAAGTTCGTTGAGAAATTCCCACAGGTATTATGCAGACTAGCGTTCTGTATGAATTTCTTTTTCTTATTGATTTCTATATTTAAATATAATCTATAATTATTTTTTTTTAAGCGGACTAGTGTTCTGCTATTTGATAAATATCTATCTTTATTTTATGTTTGTGCTAATGCTGTATTTTATTTTTCAGCTAGGTAAATTGTTACGGGTATTCTTATTTTTCTTGCTACCTCCCCACTCTCCGACTCTCACTAGCCTTGGCACTCCCCCTTCACCTCTTGATTTATGACAACCTGATCATTTACTTTGTCATAAAATTTCTGGCGTTCAAATTGGACGTTCACTTAAAAATACCCGTGGCAAAGTCACTGAAGGTATTTAGCATTATTAAGATCATAGCGCCTTTTCCAAAAAATTTTATTATTCGACGAACCTAGGTTACGAACTTTAGTTTTAAAGTTTATATTTTGATTAGGCTAATGACACTTTTGTTTGAATTCTAAAGGCTTGCGTGATTTCTATTATTTTGTAAAAATAGTATTTTTATATAATGTATAGTTTAGTATATTTAACGTTTCATGTTTTTAAATTTTGTTATTAATTGATGTGCATTTTATAAAAAAGGTGTGTAATTTGTGTAATCTGCACTATTATGATAAAGAACATTTTTATGTACTAATATTATTTTTACTTTCAGAGGAACTGCTATTATGTCTCAATTACCATCTTCTATAAAACGAGGGCGTGGAATTGCTCTTCCAAGTACTAGTTCAGGAACTAGTGGAAGTAATGGCATTGATATTGGATCTCCTTCTATATCAACTTCTGCAGCAACGTCCACAGCAACTCCTGCATTAATTTCTACACCTTCTTCATCAAATTCTGTACTTACGTCTGCGTCTTCTTCTGGTTCTACACATGCATCTACTTCATTAAGTACCACTTCTGTCAATGCTGCTTTGCAGATCTTATCTGCAACATCAACTCCATTGACCGATGACTTAGCTGCACTTTTTGAATGTCCTGTTTGTTTTGAAATTGTGGTTCCTCCTATTATGCAGTGTCATGTTGGTCATCTTGTGTGTGCTAACTGCAGACCCAAGTTATCATGCTGTCCCACTTGTCGAGGAACTTTAGGTATGCATTTCTAATCACTTATTTTTTGTATACATTATATGTTACTTTTAAAAATTCTATGAATTTAACTGAGAAATATGGAGAAGTATACAAATTTATGGAAAATTAGAAGTTTGGTATTAGTGTTTACCAAATATACCCACATGTATGCTTGTAGTTGTTATTATTTCTATGCAACAGATGATTACTACAGTCCTAAATTTTTACTGCCATAAAAAATGTAAACATTGGAGCTTAATATGGAAACATTGGGTTACTTGAATTTAGCCTTTGAATTCTTTTGACTATATGAAATATTTATAGCACAGAAGTTAAAATCTTAACCATATGTTGTGTTTAATTAATAGTTGTAGAACTTACACATAGAATTATTTATTTTTCTGACTCACAAGTTGCAACTAAATTAATTTTATTTCATTTGCAAGATCTCTTATATTCGGAAGTAGTGCTGTTGGGGTCTTTGTAAATATAGCTTTTTTAAAATATGAAGTTGTTACGGTATTCTGTGCATACAAGAAAGAACGCAGCACAGTAAGTAGAGAAACTCGCCTACACTGTATACCGCAATAGAACACAGGGACAGAATGGTAGAATTGAACTTCACAAGGATCAGAGTTCGAGGTAGCTCAAAAACGTTGTAGAATGGGGTGGGTGATCTAGAAGGAAAAGAATTGGAAACCTCAGTAACAAGGAACTAGATTACGAACTTGTAGGAAAACATACAGTCTCAAAAGAATATTTGCAAACATCAAAAATACCTGGTTGCGTAATCGTTCGTTACAATGTGATATTCTCAAAGCGTCAATTTACATATAATACAGTATAATCTAAACATTTAGAAATATTGAGCATAAAATCTTATTATCTAAGTATTAGCATACTTACAACATGTTCCAACTCTAAATATGTACAAGAAATCAAGTGATAGAACAGTAACAGTAACATCTGCTTTAGGAAGCGCAACTCGTCACATTAAATATTTAAACAGCCCGTTGTGGATGTTAACATTAATTTATATAGAAAAGTAAACAGTAGCAAAGTGTTCCAGCGCAATAAAATTTTAAATAGCAAGTTTTAAGAATAAGTACATAATTGTTCGTGTTGTGAGTATACTTATTGTCTGCAATTTATTGCGCAATCAATCAAAAGCAAGTGTCTATCTTCTAAAGCAGCAACACGAAATAAAGCAAGCAAAAAAAAACATTGTACCTGGAGCTATCTTCTTTTTGGTACCATCTTGAGATGAGGAAATGCGACTGTATTTGTCTACGGCAGGGTGCTGGAACAACTTAACTGTACCGTACTAGCACAAACACATTTTAAAAGCGCGACTTTACAACGCTCAAAGGACGTTGTGTAACAAACAGTAAGATAATGAAGCAGTAAGAGCGATGAACAAAAGAGAGCTTTTTCAAAGTTGTACTTGTATTTATACAGCTTTGAAACCATAGAAGGAAAACAAAACCATTTCCAGTAATATATTGTTACAGGTTCTACGAAAGTAAGCTAAAATATTTATTCTAGACAACAACGGTGTAAACATTTGTAAAATGCAAACAATAAAGAAAGTAAAATACAATAATTAATAAATGAGTAATAAGTCTTGACTAGTAAGTATTTATTGCTATTAAGTTTTTATGAATAAAAATTAAATTACTATAATTTAGATCCATTTCGAATGGACCTGCACCTTGCCGAAGTTCTAAATTACTAGAACAGGTGAAATGGCTTGCGTGTTGTAATGAGCTAAAGAGCCAAACTACAGGTCCAACCAAAGTAGTAGGGTCGTTAATGAGGAACCAGACTAACACAGGTCCTCGAAAGAGGGCAGCGGCTCTTTCGGTACTTAGATTGGCAGAGACCATAGGGGTCGGTATGGCAGTCTAAGACACACTACCGCGATGTGGAAGGCAACGGGAAACCACCACATTATCTTCCAAGTACACGGTGTACTTAAATTGTAACAAACATGTTGGCATTCTCTGGGGTAAAAGATTCCGTAGTTAAAATAGTCCCTCATTCGGATCTCTGGGAGGGGACTACTTTGGAGGATGCAACGGAAAGTTAAAAATAAGAGTTGGAAACATTCTGCGAGTCGGAGCGTGAAATGTTAGAAGTATGAAGCAAGTAGGTAAGCTAGAGAACCTAAAAATCGAAATGAATAGGTTATCACTAGACATAGTAAGGATCAGCGAAGTTCAATGGCCAGAGGCGGGGAATTTTTGGAGCGGAGTCTTCAGGGTAATTTATACAGTGGCAGAGGAAGGAAATTTGGGTGTGGGGATAGTTATGCGGAAAAAGATAGGACACTGTGTAGAAAATTACTTACAAAAGAACGAAAGAGTACTCATGGTTAGATTAGAATCTAAACCGGTAAACACAGTAATAATACAAGTATACATGCCCACCTCTAGCTACAGTGACGAAGAGGTAGAAGCCATCTACAAAGATGTCGAAGACATATTAAGATACGTAAAAGGACATGAAAATTTAATAATTATGGGGGATTTTAATGCCGTGGTAGGTGAGGGTAGGGAAGGAGCGGTAGTAGGTTTATTTGGTTTAGGCACGAGAAACGACAGGGGAAATAGGCTGGTAGAATTTTGCGACAAGAACGATTTAATCATCACAAACACATTATTTCAACATCATGCTAGAACACGATATACGTGGAAGATGCCAGGAGATATAGGAAGATATCAAATAGATTACATTCTTGTTAGACAACGGTTTAGGAATCAAGTAAAAGACTGTAGAAGCTACCCAGAAGCAGATATAGATACTGACCACAACATCGTAATTATGAAGGCCGCACTTAAATTTAAGAATGTGAAAAAAATAAACGGAAAAAGGCACTTGGACTTAGAGAAACTAAAAGATAAAGATATTCAAGAAAGATTCGAAAAAAGTCAAATGAACTGCTCAAAGATATCGGGAAAATATCTGATACTAAGGAAGTAGAAACAGAATGGAATAACATTAAATCCAGCCTAGACATGGCGGCCAGAGATATTCTGGGGTATACACAAAAAGAAAATAAGAAACCATGGATAACAAAGGATATCCTGAATTTAATAGAAGAAAGACGAAAATACAAAAATAAATCAGACGAAACAGGAAAACAGAGATACAAAGCCATAAAATGGGAAATTATTTGAAAATGCAGGAAAGCTAAAGAACAATGGATTGATGAAAAGTGTAAAGAGGTACAAACGAAGATGGAAATAGGAAAGACAGACGAAGCATACAAATTAATTAGAATGAATATTAGGGATATAAAACCGTATAGCAAAAATATAAGGGGCGCACAAGGAAACGTCATCATAGAAAACTTAGAGAAAGTGGGTAGGTGGCAAGAATATATAGGGAATTTATATGCAGGAGAGGAACTAACTGCATTAGAACAGGAATCAGACTTTGAAAATGATGACTTGGGATATCCTATACTTAGAGATGAGTTTGAATTAGCATTAAAGAGTCTGAAAAATGGTAAGGCGCCGGGTACAGAAAAGGTGCAAGAAGAAACTCTAAAAGCCGCTGGACAAGCAGTAACAGAACGTCTCTTCCAACTTGTAAGCCATATGTATGAGACAGGCGAGATACCCAAAGATTTCAAACGTAGCATCATAGTAACTATACCAAAAAAGAAAGGCACGGATAGATGTGAAAATTTTCGAACAATAAGTTTGACAGCACACGTGTCAAAAATATTAACTAGAATTGTGCAAAGATGAATGGAAAAACGGGCGGAAGAAATATTAGGAGAAGACCAATTTGGGTTTAGGCGAAACAGGGGAACACGGGAGGCTATTTTAGCTCTGAGAGTGATAATGGTGAAAACAATAAAAAAAAAGGGAAAGCGTGTATATAGGGTTTGTAGATCTGGAAAAAGCATTCGACAATGTAAAATGGAAAAAAATGTTTGAAATACTCAAAAAGATTGGAATGAGTTATAGGGATAGACGAATAGTACATGGCTTATACTAAGAGCAAACAGCAGTAATAGAATTAGAGCAGGAACATAGAGAAGTAAACATTAGGAAAGGGGTGAGACAGGGATGTGCCCTATCTCCATTGATTTTTAACTTGTACATAGAAGAGGCAATGAATACTGTCAAAAGCAGGAAGACATTTGGAATTACTATGCAGGGACAAAAAATTGATATGCTTAGATTTGCAGATGATATAGCGATATTAGCATCTAGCAAGGAAGAGTTAGAAGCTGCTCTTAATGAAATGGAAACGGTTCTAACAGCAAGATATGGTATGAAAATTAACAAAACTAAAACTAAAGTTCTAGTATGCAAAGGTGGGGAAAATAAATCAAAAACAAGAATACAAATATGTAACACGAAGTTACAAGAGGTTAAGGATTTCTGCTACCTAGGAAGTCAAATAACACAAGATGGGAAAAGCACAAAAGGTATAAAAGAAAAATTAGCACAAGGTCGTGCTACATTTAACAAGAAAAAGCAACTACTGTGCTCAAAGACCACAAACAGAAACAAGGAAAGGATTGCTTAAAACATATGTGTGGAGCACAGCACTGTACAGCTGTGAAGCCTGGACAGTAGGAGAAGCGGACAAGAAAAAGGTAGAAGCCTTTGAAATGTGTTGCTACAGACATATGATGAAGATATCATGGACAGACAAAGTTAAGAACGAAGAGGTACTAAAAATTGTAGAGGAAGAAAGAAATATGTGGAAAACGGTAAAAAATAGGAGAGATAGGATGATAGGCCACATACTACGGCATGAGGGAATAGTGCGGAATATATTAGAAGCAGAGATAGGAAAAAAGAGAAGAAGATGCAGACCTAGGTTAGACTACTGCACACAGATAGTAAAAGATATAGGCTGTAGGGGTTTCAGGGAGATGTGTAGGCTAGCCCAGAATAGAAATCAGTGGAGGTACGCATCCAACCAATCTCAAGATGGATAAACTAATGACGAAAAATAACTGTGCTTAAACATGATGATTATTATAAGTAACTACAAGAATTGGTTGGGCAATATTCTCGAATAATGTTAAGTGTGTGAAAGGATTTACTGGAAAACCATTATTTCGGCAAATGTCTAAGTGTTGGGGAATCTAGGTAGCCACAGGTTGCTTAACCTTCTTCGCTGAATCTCGGTGAAATAGGGCATAAAATTAGAAAATAATAGAAGGGGAACGAGCTGTATACACATGCTGTGTGAGAATTTCAGGGAACTATGTAGGCTAGCTCAGAATATAAATAAGTGCAGGTACGTGTTCAACCAGTTTTGAGACAGAAAACATAATGACGAAAAAATAAGCACTGATAAATCTGATGATTAGTATAAACAACTAGTTGTTGGTTGCGGAATATCTGCAACTAATGTTGACTGTGCGAAAAGATATATTGGAAAATATGTTAAATTGGTAAATGGTTAAGTGTTGGGGGAACTTGGCAGCCACAGGCTGCTTACCTCCATTCACAACCACCGAAGGTCGGAGAAATAGGGTATATAATTGTAAAACAATAGAAGGTGACCGAACTGCATCTAACAAGAAAGAACAGCACCTACGAGGAAAGACAACAAACATAGAACAAGAAGAAAATTGTTGAATGCATATGTGTGGAGCACAGCACAGTATGCCTATGAAATACGGGCGTTCTGAAACGCAGACAGAAAAACGGTAGCAGCCTTTTGAAATGCTGTGCTTCAGATGTATGAGGATGATAGCATGGACAGATAAAGATAATAACAAATAGGTTATAACAATAGTAGGGGAACAAGGATATCTCGGGAAAAAGAGAAATAGTAGGGCGGAATACGTTCTAAGGCATTTTTGGGGAATAATATGGGATATATTACAAGCAGAGATGGGAAAAAAGAGGTAGATGTAGACCTAGATCAAATATTTATAGATGCAGACTGTGCAAATTTCAGGGAAATTTCTTTTTGTTTTCTACCTTAACTTTTATCGATAAACAGATCCAGCCCAATTCTTTGACTTACGATTTTGCAACACGTTGGGTAGACATTTTATACTGTGATATTGTTCTTTGTTGTTGATTTTTATTCTTTCAACTCAAAATATGTTAATTAATAACTTTAGAAATTGTTTGAAAACCGCACGAAATGTGAGTACAAAATGTTTAACCTAATATCACGAAATTGGTGTGGTTAAAACGAAAATACACTCACCTGAGAAACTGTTTCACTTTCACCACAAGCGACTTTCTGCCATTAGTCACCACATAGATTGAAAATTGATGGCAGCATTTCCTGAAGTTTTACAAGGCAGCACATTTTATGTCCACCATGTTGTACACCGAAATAACAAGTGATAAGATGCACTTGTTTTTGACAAAATATGTTGGTGGGAGTGATAACGTCCCAACACACCAATTTTATAAACACGAAAAATATAGGTATATAGGAATGAAATAAATTGTAATTTATAAAATAAAAAAATAATATTTGAATTTGAGTAATGAAATTAATCAATCCCGAACATACCGCTCACCAAAATAAGCAATGTTATTTTAATTAATTGAAAATAAATAAATGAAGGTACATCAATATACTTGAACACATGAATACAAAATGTAACTTGAACAAAATTTGATTCTACACACATAAATAATTATAATTGTACATATGACTAATTACACAGTGGTAATGGGCACAACTTAACTAATGGACGATCTAATTCGCCATTTTGAGTGCGCACACGAGCAACCCTAACTACCCGTCACGACCTGGAAAAGAGCAACTACTCGACCAAGTTTCCACTGTAGTGGGGCGAATTGGAATCTTTGATTAACACCAAATCATGAATATTAACATGGCAAGAGGATTTTATCCATTTCTCACGCTGTTGTAAAGAATGGAGATACTCTGAAGACCAACGCTTCCAGAAGTCTTGGTGCGTTCTCTGCAACAGTTGCCACCGAGAAAGTCTATTAAGTTTCAGATTTGTAACGTCAGGATCCGGAGGACACGTCAACGGTTCCAAAGTAAGAAAATGTCCAGGTGTAAGGACCGATAGATCATTTGGATTACAACTGGGACTGTACAAAGGACGAGAATTTAAAACAGCCTCAATTTGAACAAGCACTGTTAAAAGTTCTTCGTACGTCAACACTTGATCGCCAATAACTCTATATAAGTGAGTCTTGATGGACCGAACACCTCCTTCCCAGATACCACCAAAATGGGGAGAGGCGGGAGGATTAAAATGCCAGTTGATGGCTAAAGATCCCGATACCTCTTGAGCATAAGCAATGAGCAACCTTGATGCTCCGACGAAATTGGTACCCTGGTCGCTATACAAATCGGAACAACAACCTCGTCGTGCTATAAAGCGCCGCAAGGCAGCAAGAAAAGCATCAGATGAAAGCTCAGAAACCAGTTCAATATGTAAAGCCTTTGTGGCCATACACACAAAAATGCAAATGTAGACTTTGGTATGTTTTGCACCTCTACCACGCCTTGAAGTCATAGCAAGAGGACCAGCAAAATCTAGTCCAGCATGACTAAATGGTTTTATTTGAGAAATTCGAGGAGCAGGTAAGTCACCCATTAACGGAGACAATGAAGTAGGCTTGACTTTAAAACACTGAACACACTTTGAAAGAACACGATTAATAACACGTTTTAAACCCAACACCTAAAATTGTTGAGAAATCAAATAACCTAAAGTTTGAGGACCTGGATGTAGATATTTACGGTGTGTATATTCTACAATCAACTCACTGAGTCTATGATCTCGAGGAAGTAGTAGAGGATGCTTAGCATCATATAATAATTCAGAATGTCGTAAACGACCACCAACACGCACAAGGTTATCAGAATCGATAAACGGAGCCAATTTTTGAATTGATTTTGCACACACTTTCCCTTTCAAAATACAATCTATTTCATTGAGATAAACTTCATGCTGTACTATTTTCACAATCACTAGTAATGCTTTATGTAACTCGGTCATAACAAGCGAACCTGTTTTTCTTTGATGAACTTCACTTCGCAAATTATTACCAAAGCGTAAGCAATAAGCCACAACACCTTGTATTTTACGCAATGATGAAAATCTCTTCAATAAGACATTTATCTCATCAAAGGGACAACATTTAACAAATTTAATTTTCTTTGTTCACTTTCTACTACTGGGTCTATTTCCAGTGCATCAAATGAAGAATATTCATTCGAGTTGTAAAGAAAAGTTGGACCGAACCACCACATTGAATGATTTACAAGATCGGGAGGCATTAGTCCACGCAAAGCACAATCTGCGGGATTGTCCACTCCACTGACATGATGCCACTGATGAGGGGCAATCTTATCCTGAATATGACTGATGCGTTTACTGACAAATGTCTTCCAACGATGAGGAGACGATTTGATCCATGATAACACCACTGTCGAGTCTGACCAAGCATATATCTGATCAGGAGTAATCAGGTTTTTGTAAACACAAGACACGTATTCCACTAAATTGGATAAAAGCACGGCTGCACATAACTCTAAACGCGGTAAAGAAATTCTCTTAAGAGGAGCAACCTTAGATTTAGCGTATACTAATTTTACGGAAATGTTTCCTTCGAGTGTAACACAACGAATATATATGGCAGCAGCATAACCTGCTACAGAGGCATCACAAAACCCACGAAGCTGTACCGATTGTGCATTATCTATTTGAATATGTCGAGGAATGGTAAGATTAGTTAAACATGGTAATTGTAGGTTATAAGATAACCAACGATCAACTACTTCTGAAGGGGGTTTATCATCCCAATTTAAACCTAAACTCTAAAGTTGTTGCATCAAATGTTTAGTAAGAAAAATCACAGGAGTTAATAAACCAATCGGATCGAACACTCTAGCAATATCTGATAAAATACCTCGTTTGGTACAAATTTGAGCTGAAGGTTCTACCTTATATTGAAAACAGTCTGTTCGAGGATCCCACTGAAGGCCCAATACCTTCACTGATAATGAATCTGAATCATCAAAACATACCGGATGAAGATCTTCCACAGGAAGCGACGATAATAATTCACAATGATTACTAGCCCACTTACGGAGCATAAATCCAGCACTGGATAACACAGATATAAGTTGTTGTTGTAAGTTTAAAGCACTATCTATAGAATTACATCCAGTCACTACATCATCGATGTAGGTGTCAGACATAAGCAGCTTAGCAGCTAAAGGATAATTTCTCAAATTATCTTCAGCAAGTTGCAAAAGAACACGAATTGCTAAAAAGGGTGACGAAGAAACACCGTAGGTTACAGTATTCAATTGGTATTCTCCAATAGAATCATTTTTAGAAAATCTCCACAGAATGCGCTGAAAAGCAAGATGTTGTTCACATATTTCAATTTGACGATACATTTGTTTTATGTCTGCGGTCAGAACAAATTGATGTAACCTAAAGTTCAAAAGAATACCTGTTAAATCTCTCTGTAACTTAGGACCGACTAATAATATATCATTTAAGGATGTACCATTTGAAGATTTCGCAGAAGCATCAAACACGACTCTCAACTTTGATGTAGCACTATCAGGTTTGATGACACAATGATGAGGAATGTAAAAACCTGTCAATGGTTCACCACTAAATTTAGTCACTAACGACATATGACCTGAATCTAGATAATCTTTTATAAAGGCTTTATAGTTATCCAAGATCACAATCTCTAGCTAAACGTCTTTCTAAGAATTCGAAACGTCTTAGCGCCATAGAATAGGAATCACCTAATTCCACACTTGTTTCACGAAAAGGTAAATGCAAAACAAATCTACCTTCTTTATTACGTTTATAAGTTTCTTTGAAAATAACCTCACATTGACTATCTTCGGAGAAAGTAACACTGTTTCTGGAACTTGTTCGGTTTCCCAGAATTGTCGAAGAACTGTATCCAATGGAACACTCACAGTTGTACACAATGATTTCACTTTTGCATTAGAAGAGCAACCAGTTTTTCCACCAATTACCCAACCAAAACTGTATTCACTGCAGTAGGTTCACCAACATGTCCATGCCGTAAACCAGGTAGCAACACAGAAGAATAAATATCTGCTCCTAATAACAAATCTACTTCACGGGGGCGACCATAATAAGGATCGGCCAAAGATAAATCCTTAAGATGATCCCAACGTTTCGAAACTGGGGCAGACGGTACGGAATTAGCGATTGAAGGCACAATAATCACGTCAATTTCAAATTGAATATTAGAATTTTGTATAGGTTTTATAAAACATGAAGCCACACCACAACTAGACATAGTCATTGTATTTAGACCATGAACATCTATTGAGGATGGAACTGCTTTTAGACCTAATCTTTTCACACATGTTCGAGTCATAAAACTTGCCTGACTTCCATTATCCAGTAACGCTCTACAAGTTTGAAAATTCCCGGCACTATCACGAATATGCAAAAGAACTGTGGACAATAAGACCACGGAACGTTTGAACACTGTATTGGTTAGAACCGACAATTGTTCAGATGCACTAGATTGTTGAGAAACTTCCTTATCAGTAGAACTGCTAGGTTGGGAAGATTCCGGTTTTGTAAAATGTAAGTATGTATGATGTCGCAGTTTACATATACGACATCGAAACTTTGACAAACACTTCGCCAAAGCATGTCCACCAGTTAAGCAATTGAAACACAGATTAGAATCCTTCGCCAATTTGTGGCGATCAAAAGGTTCTAATTGCAAGAAGCGATCACACTTTAGAAGTGAATGATCTTCTTTACAACACACGCACTTAAAATTGTACAAAGTATTGCTATTAGAATTCTTTGCACTGGTCACAAATGTAAAAGATTGATTAGCACGATTTGCATTTTGACCACATTTCACTGATTGTTTTTGTTCTGGTTTTGATTTAAGAGATGATGTAGGCTGTCCTGTAATCACTAAATTAGTCTCTAATGCCTTACAATGTTTTAACAAAAAGGCATATAAATCTTCATACGTTGGTAGCTCCACATCATGAAGTTCAACTTCAAAACGCTTTCTAGTAACACTATTTAATTTTTGTAACAACAGATTTAATCGAGTAAAATTCCACATATCATAATTAACTTGCTCAAGTGCCAATGAATTTTCCGAGAAAATTGCTAGCAATGAACGCAAAGAAGTTGCAGAATCCATATTAGCTTTTGGAGCATTATATATGGACTGCCAGTAACTAGTAAGCAGAAAACGTTTGTTCTGATACCTGTCCACCAATTGTTGAAAAGAAATTTTATAATTATCTGAAGTCAAAGGGAGTCCCTGAACCATCGCAAGAGCTTCTTTAGATAAAGAGGACACCATATACTGGTACTTCTCTATATCTGAAAGACTATTATTTTCATGAATTAAAGTACGAAACAAAGCATAGAATGTAGGCCAGTCTTTGAAATTGCCATCAAATTTTGGAATCACAATTTTCGGTAATTTAATTTTATTACTTGCATTAACACCACTTTTGTGCAAATTAGCATTTTCACAATTTGGATGAGAATGATTTGAACTTGCACGTGAACCTTTAGCACTAGATGGAACATCTACAAGTCTCTGTAGAGTCAAATCCCTATAAATCACTTTTATAGAATATTGACAATCATCAAATTCTGTTTGAATAGTTTCCTGTTCCTCAATATCCTTATCTTCCACTTGAGATACAATTTCAAAATGAACCTCTTCAAATTGACCAACTAATAAAGACAAATCTTCAAAACGAACCTCAAAATCCTTTAACTTCGAAACAGGATCTTGTTGAGCTACTTGCGCAATTTTTAACAAATCTCGAACCTTGTAAAGTAACACCTTGCGTTTATTTGCTAATTTTTCAATTTCCATTTTCACCATCGTAAACACAAAACACTCTAATGAAAATTGTATGTGGACAATGCAAATACACAAACAAGAAAATCACGAATTATTTACAAAATGTCCAATAAATTCTTTAAATAGCAATTAAATCAAAAAATATATATATATAAATATTAATTTATACTTTCCCATTGGTCCCTTAAACAACCAATCACCTTTTAGCAAGAAATTCCTATACTCTTTGAAAGAATACCACAATCTGGCAACACCGCACCTAAAGAGTTGGCAACACTGCACCGCTCACCATAAGGAAATATGAAAATGTCAAATTTATACCCCTCTGTTAAAAGTGTAAACACTGTAAACCATGTGTAATCTTATCAATAAATAGCATTAATTTGTTCAAATTACCCAAAGTATTCACAATTAATAATAAAAATAAGCTATTTGGAGAGTTTAATGTTTAGGTTAAACCGATTTTCAAACACGTGCAAAGTATAAAAAATTTATCATTTGAAAAAACGCGTCAATTTTAATGAACTGTGAACTGTATATTTTAAGAACTAATTCAAAATTTGGATCGAAGGAACAAAAATGTTAATTAATAACTTTAGAAATTGTTTGAAAACCGCACGAAATGTGAGTACAAAATGTTTATTTTGACCTCAACTAGCTCAGGGTAAGAGTGAATCTCAGGAACAAAGATGTTTATCGACAAAAGTTCTATTTACACATTAATAATTACTCTATTTAACCAATACAATCATAATTATTTCTCAGTTTACGAGCATCTAAGCATAACCTAAGCTCACCATTTCCTTTTTTGACCACTACCATTGGGTTTATGAAATTTGTGGAAGATTTTTCAATAATTCCATCGCACAACATTTTCTTCAATTCTTCATTTACTTGATTACGATACGCATATGGTATGGGGTATGTTTTAGCATGGAACGGTTTGGATTCATCCACTTCTAATTTGTGGATATATCTATAAGCTACTCTATGCTCAGGGTTTACTAGGTTATCATATTTATTAGTTATATTAAGAATTGCATTTTTACAATCGGTAGGACAGTTTATATCTTTTGTATCCTTGTAAGCCTAGTTACTTTGCATATTGTTTATATTTGAACATTCCTCTTTAAACAATTTTTGCCAAGGGATGCTCTTCCTCTTAACCTGTATCGTTCGCTCTTCACTATTTATTGTCATCTTAAGTGTTTGGATCAAGTCCATACCAATTATACATTGAAATTTGAGTTCAGGAATCAGTAGAAAACTTCCTTCACATAGTTCTTCTCCCAGAGAAACTTAGTTACCATCATTTTATTGAGGATTGCAAATTTCTTATTGTTTGCAGCCACGAGACGTATATTTTTAATAGGGTCCACATTCGTAACAAACTCATTGGGGGTTCTCTTTTATTAAATCTTCCGACAGTAGGTTCAACTCAGCCCCTGTGTCAATTAGTGCAATTACTCAAACTTTATTGAATTTGATGTTAATGCAAGGTAGCACAGTTTCACTGCTGATTTCCTGAATATGTTCATTATGTAATTTTATGAATTCCCTTGGGTGTTTATAAAAATTGATACTACGCGAGACCTCACATGGTACTTGTGATTGAGACCTCTGTTCTCCCATATGTCGAGCAGAAGAAGGTCCAGGCCTACTAATCAATTCTGAATATGTGGGGTTCCTTACACGCTCTGACGAATGATTATTCTCATCATCAGGTAGTTGATCCACCATGACATTTTGAACATGAATTGGTTCATTTATTACATCGTTATTACGGTTATTGATTAGTACCCTTCCCTGGACACCATTTCTACCAGTATCCCTAACATAATTGCTATTTCTAGAACTGGGCCCATTATCATCGTAATGGCGCAGCCAAGGTACTTGTAAGTTTTTACGATTTGCATCGTTATTAGCTTGATTATTCCTGTTATATGCCCTATCAGGCAACATCCTACATGTATTATCGCGGTAATTGTTAAATGCAGGACTTGTATTGTTATTTATTTATTTATTTACATCCGTGTGTATATACAGGTAATTCTAATTGATACACACTATAATAAAAAATAAAACAAATGAAAACATGTACACTTAAAGCCTTAAATTAAAATAATTCTAAAATTTTGTTTTTAAATTCAGTGTTGTTACACCTGAAAATGTCGACATCTACAATAAATCTACATAGCCTTGAAACACAAACAGTTGAACCATAGTTAGTTCTATGCATACTTTCACTAAATACAGCACTATACCTTGTATTCTTACGAGTTATCCTTAGACCAATAATGCTTAATAAGTCTACACTATCAACCATGTTATTCCAAAGCCTATACATAAAGAAAGCCATATTATTCCTATGTCTCTATTCTAAACTTAGCATTCCTACGAACTTTCTTCTGATTATATGGTCAAGGTTGTCATAAGGAAACTTAAGTTTCACAGTAGATATTTAATAAATTTATCTTGTACATGCTCTAATCTATCTATGTGACATTTGTAATAAGGTGACCAGATAAGAGAATTATATTCTAAAATACTTAAAACTAATGCGTTATACAGCAACTTCAAAGAACGTATGTCAAATAGATCTATGCTGTTTCTTTTGATGAAACCTGACATTCTGAATGATTTAAACAATATATGATCTATATGATCAGAAAAAGACAATTCACGATCAAATACAACACCTAGGTAAGAAATACTGTTAACAAATTCCAGAGGAATACTGTTGATATGATAGATGAATCTGATCGGATTCTTACATCTGTAAAAACTAATTGTTTTACATTTGGCAACATTAAGACAACACGTGGGGATGGAGAACTCCTCACCATGTGTTGATTGAAGCGCTGTAGACATTCAATGAAATCGTGTTTGTCTGCAATTTTCTGTATCATTACAGCAGTTTGAATCTCAGGTTCAAAGTGCATTGCCAACAATCTGATTAACTCCGCATCTTGGATTTTTGGCTCCAAGTGCTTAACGATACTAAGTTTATTTATCGCGTATTGGACACATGTAATTCCAAAATCAGGGTTGTATCTTTCCATAGGCAAATTTTCCCTTTCACCTGCTCATTAAAACCCCAATACTGCCTCAAAAACAGTACCTCGAATTGCTCAAACTTATCGATATCTTGATGAATGATATTGAACCAATTCGCAGCATTGCCCTTCATGACTGCTCGCACCACATTTAATCTCTCCACCTCACTATGGATATTATTCACTGCTGCTTTCAGTTCTATCAAAAAGCTTTTGAGATTCATTTTGCCATCCCCATAAAACTTTCCAATAGTTTCAATCATACCAGCATTAAAACCATTTTGATTAATATAACTCCTTGACTTCCCCTTAAGGCTATTTAACTCTGTTATTAAATTACTGTTTTCCACTTTCAAAGTTTGTACTTCATTTGAAACTATTCCTATTTCTATTCCTGTTCTTTGAATATTCAAGTCTAAATCTATTTTATCTAAATGTAACCTTTCCTCTATCTTTCTGAGGTTTTGTTCTAATAGACTTATATGTTCAGTGCTTTTTTCTATACTTAGCATTCTGCTTGTCAAAGCGTTCATGCTACCACTAATTTCCTCTTTATATTGTGCCATAACCTTTTTATAGACTTCATTCACTTCAGTTTTAAAATGTACCTTGAACATGTTAATTTCCTCTACATATTTATTTATTTTGGCATTCACATTCCTGTCTACTGCCTGTATTGCATATAAAATATCTTTGAGCTGTAAATTTTCATTGGTTTCGTCCACTGCTTCAATCAACACTATCAGTCGTAGGATTCTCGTTATCACTATTATTAAAAAAACTATCATCCGATCCTATCACAACTACCTCATCTCTCAAGTGTGATTTTACTTGTGCCTTATTCATATTCCTTTTACCGTCTAAATTTATAAGTAATTTCTTTTTGTTTTCTACCTGAACTTTTATCGATAAACAGATCCAGCCCAATTCTTTGACTTACGATTTTGCAACACGTTGGGTAGACATATTATACTGTGATATTGTTCTTTGTTGTTGATTTTTATTCTTTCAACTCAAAATATATTATTTTGACCTCAACTAGCTCAGGGTAAGAATGAATCTCAGGAACAAAGATGTTTATCGACAAAAGTTCTATTTACACATTAATAATTACTCTATTTGACCAATACAATCATAATTATTTTGAGATTACATAATTCCTTTTTAACTAATCTAGTCACAAACTGTAACACTGCCCACATACGATCTTATAATCTATCTATAGGATCTATGATAATACAATAATTGCAGTTAATTTCCCCTGCTTTACTTATAGCTATTAATGGAACTTCTGTTAAGAAGAATGCATTCCCCTACTAAAGATAATTCTAAAGAACAAGCAAACCCAGCTATTTTTTTTTTTGCGAATTTCAACTTATAATTATTTTTTACCTGCACCCACCGTTCGTATGCCAAAACACAAATGTTTTATCTTGCACTATCTTTGCTTTCTTTACAGAGTGCAATATTATTCAATCTTTCGACACTGTAGTTGTAGAATTGTTTCTCCTTTTTCTCACTGGACCCCAATCTAAAATTATCCCTAAAACAAAAACAAAAAGCTCATTTTGAGCGCTTTAGAGACGTCTGTGGAAAACACTTGCAGCTCCGACAGACTTTTAACAGGTAGATATCTGGTCTATTAACTTAACCCTACTTCCGAATACTCAAATCTTCCTATTTGAATGCGGTTTGTGTTGATGCTACTACAGCACCTCATGATTGATAAAGATCCGAGTCTCCAAATTAAACCTTGTATACCCTCAACTTGACACTATTGACAGACGAATATGTATTTCAAGCTCCCCTTTCTAAATCCCTAACACATTAAACTTGAATAATTGATTGTACATCCACAGTTTCCACTTACCACTATGTGGGTTAATTGCAATGTTTTTATTTACTTTACATAAGCAACACTGCTAAAATATTATTTTAACCACTTTACAATCGGCCTACTAAAGTCCAACAAGTACATCCAATCTGACGGTGGAATAAAATGAATGCAATATTTTACGATTACTACTGGTCAAGTAACTTTCGAGCGTCCATCATTTTCCAGTTTCAGCCAAGAGAGCCTAGAACAACGAACCTTCTACAACCCAAAGCCTTATTAACATCCACTCCAAAGCGAATGCACACCAGGAAATCTAACACAAAACAATTACAATAACCTTAGACTATTTCACTGCGATGCGATACATGATTGACATATAAACACCCTAAACACAAAATATGTGATTCCACTTATCTCCGTCAATAGAATTTCTCCGCAATATATATAAATGATATTAAAATAATTGCTTTTAGCAAATTTAATAAATAAAACAGTATATACGATGTATAAATAAACACCCACTTTACAAAGAATCGAAAAAGAGAGTTTTTAACTATACAAAGCAAGCTAGAAATTTGCTGATAATTTTAATGTCAGTCTAGATTTAAAAATAACTAAGATCATGGTGGTTCTGTGTGATGTTGCTATGGCTACAATGTCTATCCACATTTCTGTTCAGCCAATCCTGAAATCGTTTAATAAGAGTTTTTTGTAAGAGTTAGTATACAAAGAACACTAAAGCATTAGTTTATAAAGCAGTGACTTTGGATAAAAGTCTGTTATATATTAGCTTTTGTATTTAACATAATGCTTCCCATGTATAAACCTAATATCTCCAATTGGGTAGAGAGGGTAGTATTTTAATTCTATAAAATGTCTAAATTTTGAGCAAGGGCCTCATCTAAATTAATAACTCTAAGTTCAAGCTAACTTTTTTTTGTAGTTTTTTATGGTTTTGTAGACGCACACTTGAACCCATGCAATGCCAGATCACTTTTAAAATTGTTGACTTTTTATAAAAGATTTTGCTGATTAATTTGTAGCTCAGTTAGAACAAGGTCTGCAAAAGACTTACGTGTTAATAACTGCGTTCGATGACATGAGTTATAAAATATTAAGTGTTAATATAAATTGTTACGTTCAAAACCCTGCGAGTGATTTTTTTTGCATGAATATTAATTCATTATACTTCTATTTAAAACGCCCTAAAATTTCTAAACAAATCATAAAAGTTATCAATCAACAAGCTCGATTTCCTTCCACTTTAAGTTAGTGCTATTTTATAAAATTTTATCAAGTATTTACTCTATAATATTTTGCCCGATAAAATAAAACATTTGCTTAGCAACTTCAGGTTATAAAGTTGCTGCAATATGTTGTACCACCTGCAGTGATTATGTTTCAACAACAGCCGCACATACATTCATGACTTTCTTTTAAAAGATTAGGTGCCCTTAACTACCTGCCTAGTAAATAAACACTTGGAATGGGTTTGTTATCTATACCAAATTTATACTTCCATCAAATGGCATACTGTTATCTTGCAGGTGTCCAAAGCAAAAAGATTGTTCCCCGTTGTTAACAATTCTTGGTAGCCGTTATTTCCTTGTTTGCAAGCTGTTACAGTTGGTATTTTTGTAGCTGCTGTCTGAGATTTATTCACACTTAATCATTCGACGATATTTTTGAAAGTTAAACACCTTGCCCATACGCGGTTCCTTTCATATAAATACAGACCGTGCTTTGAAGGCGTCCTTTTAGCGAAAAAGGTGTTGTATGTTACTAGTTTAAAATGCTTTCTGTGTTAGTATAAGTTAATTTGATGGTTCCAGTACCAAGCCGTAGACAAATGCTGCCGCATTTCCTCACCCTAAAATGGTATTAGAAAGAAGCCGATAGCTCAAAATACAGTGATTTTTTCTGTTTACTTTATTTGTGTTGCTGTTTTGAAAGATAAACACTTCTTTTTTTGGATTAATTTCGCACCAAATTGCAGACTATGCGTTACTAAATGCACGCTCACAATACGAACAATTATGTACCTTATTCTTAAAGCTTGCGTTGGAGCACTTTCTATTGTTTACTTTTCTGTGTAAATTAATTTTATGAAGTGCACTCGCCAAAGCAGATGTTACTGTATTATTTCTTTAATTCTTGTACATATTTAGGGCTGAACATGTTGTAAGTATTCTTGTATTTAGATAATAAAATTTTATTCTTGTAGTGAAGGTAACAAAGATGCATATGTTTGCTGATGACATTTTAATATATGCTGAAGGTGCAAATGTAATAAACCTGATTCAATCTGTAAATAGTGACTTAATAAGAATTAGCAAATATTTAGTTGGAAATAAGCTGAAGATAAATGTCGATAAAACAAAATGGATGTTGTTAACGAATGATGGAAGTTATCAAATGATAAAAACAGAAAATAGGAATGTACAAATAGATGAGTCTGATATTGAACTGGTAGAGAACATTAAATACCTTGACGTAATAATCGACCGAAAATTAACTTTTAAAATGCATCTACAGATGGTTATAAATAAAGTAAGCAAAAAGGTTGGATTTCTGAGAAGAATTAGTGCAAAGCTATCAAGTTTTGCTCGAATAACTTTATATAGAGCAATAGTTTATCCACACCTAACATATTGCAGCACCATTTTATTTGTCTCAAACCAAGGTGATTTGGAAAGATTGCAAAAGATACAAAATCGTGCAATGAAATGTTTATTAAAACGTAGCAGATTTGCCAAAGTCCGTAAAATGTTAGAATGCCTTAATTTTTTAAATGTTCAGGAACAAATGAAATATAATAGTATGGTTTTTATACATAAAATTATAAATGGTTTGCTGCCTTCGTACTTGGTTAGCAACTTAATTAAAGTGTCAGATATACATAACTACCGCACAAGACAAGCAGACAATTACTATATATACAAGAAGAATAAAACGATAACCACAAAAATGTATTTCATTATGGCGTTAAGATATATAATACATTATCAAAATCAGTTACAAATCAGCCTTCTCAAAGAAAATTCAAGAGTAATTTAAAAATATATATTTTAAGTTGTAGAAATGAAAACTAATTATATTATTAACTGTATTTTAATGATTTGCTTTATAGTATAATATTTTGTTTTATACTTTAATAACCTATATTTAGTAATGCAATAAATCTACTTACTTACTAATTTTAAAATGTTTAGGTTTATACTGTACTATATGCAAATTGACGCTTTATGTATATCACGTTATACCGAACTATGACGTAAATGTGTTTTTGACTTTTGTAAATAGTCTTTCGGGATTGCATGTTGGTAATATAGTTTTACTTAAGTTTTCAATTTGTTCTTTCTGTATCTACCACCCCACTTTACGATGTTTTTGAGCTAGTCCGAAATCTAATTTTTTTGGATTTCTATTTTACCATTCTGTCCCCGTTTTGTTGCAGTATTCGGTGTAAGCGATTTCTTTCATTTACTTAACTTCTTTCTTTCTTGTCTGCACGGAATACCATAACAATATGTAAAATGAAAACCAACTTATTCGTGTTGAAAGAAAGAAATTTTAACTATAAAAATTAATCTGTAGTTAAAATATGAAAATAACATGCAATAATCACGCACTGACTTAGGTCAGATCACAAAAATGTGCTTGATACTTTACTTTCCTGAAGGAAGTTTTAAACATACAATATACATAAACGATCATCACTTGGGGGTTGACATGCTCAAACCACGCCGAAAGTTAAACGATGCATGGCAGCTGGTTTGACCGGAGAAGCACATTAACATGCTTTAAAAATCAAATTTTATGAAGTTCAACCGTTTATTGTAGTAATAATCGAAGGATTTGCTAGTTCATATACATTTTTTATCCTACTTTAGGCATAATTGACATTTACGGCATTAAAATGCCCTTGTGTAAGTTTAGTTTACTTGGACAGTTGTAAAGCAGCACATAAATATTTATTAATAAAAGGTTAATGAATTCTCATTTTAACTTTCAACAATGGGTTAGTCAGGGAACTGGTTAGGTCTGTTTTAAGTTTTTAGGTAACAGACTAATAAAATAAAGTTTATTAACAAAAAAAAGAACTGATTAAACGCTTATTCATTAATAGGTATCATTAAAATGAGCGATTTTTTTTTGAGCGGGGGCTGCAAAAGTTGAGTCGCCGTAACTTCCTTATATCCCACAGTATATATGCATTATTTTATTTCTATCTCTGTCATTAAAAATCGTATTAAATTTTGAAGCTCGTCAATGTTAGCTGCCCGAGCAAAACGAGGGCGGCTGGCAGAGAAATGCTTCAATGTATACCTTACCGCCCGTGGTGCTTAAGGCTGTTTTTTACCGAGGCCCCCCCCCAGTTATTTTACAATTTGCATTTGGTACATCTAACACTATTTGGATAAAAAAACCAGTCGAGATCATCATAGGTAGTGTAGTACCTTGATAAGTGGTCAGCTATTTTATTGTGGTCAATTTATCTTGAATGTGATGCATGCCAATCTGACAATACCAAATTGCCGTTTTGCTGACTAATACTCGAGCGCTTCAATCTTTGATTATTAAAGACAATTTTATCGAGCCTGATTGCAGAGCACATGAAGAAAATTTATGCAATAAAATAGCAACTAAAAATGCAGGTAAATTATTATTTTTATATTCGCTTAAGGAAATAAAGAATAAAGAAAAACATTTACCACCAAAGGGCGGTAAATCTAATATACCATCCTAATATGAAAGGGGTAAATTAGATTTACAGATTAGGCAGGCGAAAAAATTAGTTAATGTAGGCTTAGACACGTTACCGTGGGTTTGTAACCATGGTTTTTGATTAATAATTAATCATTTACTTTTACTATGGAAGTTGTTATGTTAAATCCCTGCAAGTGATCCATTTCTGCATGAATATTAAATTCAAACTACGTTCATTTAAAACATCTTAAAATTTCTAACTTAAACGATTTTATACTTTTTATGTTATTTCAAATCATACAAATTATCAATCAACAAGCTCAACTTCCTTTCAATTGAACAAGTACTTATTTAAACATCTTGTAAAACTTTCTCATAGTTCTTAGTACATCGTTATATACGTACAATTTATTCTTTATTAATCTCCATTGCTTGGCAAAGGTTAAGTATATTCCCTGAAATAAATTAAATGCTTCAAGAGATTAAAAGGCCGGCGATTACAAATTCTACGAAATAAGTTAACCATGTTCATCATAAATGAACATTTGTAATGGGTTTGATATCTATACCAAAAATTCTATCAAGCGGTATTCTGTTATCTCGCAGATGTGCAGTTGTATGAGCAATAAAACTGTTCCCCTTATTAGCAATTCTTGAAAGTCGTTATGTTATCTTTTTGGTCGCGAGTTGTGTTCTACGAATGCTTCACAGCTGCCTTATTGAAATATCTTGCAGGTGCTATTCGTAAAAATATTTGACATTCTATCGCTGGGAATTGTTATTTTTTAAACGAAAACACGTTTTCGATTTTTATAAATACAGAATGAGCTTTGAAGGCGGTCTGATTCTACGCAGACCCCTTTTCCGTAAAGGAGCTCCGTAAGTCATACTACTAATTAAGACGCCTCCTTGTTAAGTTGTTTTAATTAGTGTTACAGTCCAGTACAATTGTTTCATGTAGTATCCAATCCATCAGCAAGTGTAATACACACTTGTAGGTTCACTACACTTCTTCTTAAGGTACATTTATTCCGTTTTCTTTTTCTTGATGCTACTATGAAAGCTACCTCTTTTGTTGGTAGATAACCACGTAAATGCGGTAGTTTTGGTACTCGTGGTTATGACACAATAAATTACAGGCTGCGTTTAAAATTGACTTTCTTATTCCAGTGCACAAGTGATTCTGTAATAATTTTGCAAGTCACTTTCATATAAACCGAAGCTCGCGTTAGAACGATTTGCAGTTGTTTTAAAATTAATATTATGGAATACTAAAGTCAACAACCTGTTTATTAAATTATAAGCAAAAGTGAGTTAACACTTGGTTTGTATCAGTTAGGGTACGTGATTTCCTTTAGGAAGTGCACTTCACAGAGCAGGTAAAAATACTGTACACATTATGTCTAATTTTCATCTTGTGTATATTTAGGACTAGAAGCATTGTGTAAGTATTCTTGTATGTTTTATTTAGATTTTATAATCAAGATTGGCTTAAATGTATTCAGGGTGACATTAGTTTCATGTCATTAATTTAGAGGTGACATAGTGGCCAATAAGACAAACAAAAATTGTTAATAAACTCGTGGTCTAAAATGAACGGTTAAGCTAGAAACAGACAAAAAAGTATCTGTATTGTTGTAGAACTTCTGCAATGTTTAGCTATGTCATTAATCAAATACACAATAATATTCTTTAGAGTCAATCAAGAAAGTTATAGCACTATGCAAACATAAATTATTAAAATATTATGTCTGTGAGCTGTAAAACTAAATAACCAATGCACTTTAGCTGCTACTAAGATCAATTAAAATTTGTTTTAAAACATACTGAAGTTCTGATGATAATCACAAAAATAAAATTTCTTTATGCTGATTTGGTCGATTGTATTAGGTTTGTGACCCCGTAGTCTGGATATTCTAGCAATTCAGCAATAATTCACTTTAAGTTGATTGTACTTTTTCATTAAACGCGTTATAAGTTTTACAAGCTTGTTTCTCCTGTTTGTTTTTGTTGCTAGTGTCGGACGATGCAATTCCAGCACCCGCTTTGATAATACACTTAAACGTAGTGTTGTGAGATAACTGTAATTATAGGTTTTAAGTAATTAGAGATACTATGTAGCTTAGTGAAATGCGTGATTGAACATTTGTGAAATTAATTCATGTACATGATGTGATTCAGGATTACACCAGCATAGGCGAGTTATTTTTTTATAAACGTGTAATAAAACAGCAATTCTAAAACTTTTACTGAGGTATACCTAGTTCAAGCATTTAAAAATCGATTAAAGAGTAAAATGCCTTATAGGTTTTTGTTTAACCTATCAATCCTTACCATCTCCTCAATTTAATGACATAAAACTAATGCTACCTTATATTACCATGTTGTGTTGTATGCAAATTGACGCTCTTGTTTCCATTATGTTATAATAGGACGATTACGTAAATGCTCGATTTGATCTCTGTAGATATTCCTTTTTATACTATGTTAACTAACGGTTTGTAAATGAATTTCTTACTGAGGTTTCCATTTTTTTTATTTTTGTGTGACCCATCCCTCTCTACAACGTTCTAGGCTAACACGAAATTCAATTCTTTTGGTTTTCTATTCTACCCTTCTGTTTAGTTGCGGTATTCGGTGTGGACGATTTTCATTACTTACTTTACTACTTTCTTTCTTGCCTACACGTAATATCATAACAAAGTAATTAAAAATTCACACCCCGCTTAATAACCATCCTAGTAAATTCAACTTACACAAGAGCGTTTTAGTGACGTAAATGTTAATTATGTCTAAAGTAGGGCAAAAAAAATTATTTGAACCACAAATTCTTTGATCATTACTACAGTATAAGATAAAACTTCATAAAGTATGAATTCTAAAGCATGTTAATGTGCTTCTACGGTCATACCAGCTGACCATGCATTGTTTAATTTTCGGTATGGTTTGAGCTTAGCCACTATCTGAAGAGTGGCAGGCTGACTTTTTAATGAATTGTGCATAATCACCTTCCTTTTGCACATAGTCTACCATTTGATGAAATGACTTGAAAAAAATTCTATATTAAATTAAAACCACCCCTGGCAGAGTCATAGTCCGCAATCTGGTACACCATTATTTCATTAATTATAGTTGATAAATTTTTACTTGCACATGGTCTCTCACATGATAAAATCACTTAAACAATTTTTTGATTTTACTACAATCATGACATCATAGCCCTCGTGTCTACTACTGCCAGACTGACAGACTTACAGCAATCTTTTTGTTTTAGCCTACAGATAGTGTACACAAAATATAAACAATGATGAGATGACCGACGTTTCAGTGATACTGCCCTAGGACTATTAGAGAAATGTCTCCTTTTGCGTAGCGAGAGAGGGAGCTTTTTACTATAATAAAATTAATATAATGAAAATGCAGCTTCTTAAAACAATTATACAAATCTACTGCTCTGTTGCAGAAGACCTTTTTTGAATAACTGCAAATACAAATCTCGAAAGTCAAGAATGTGTATCGAATTTTAAGTGTTAAAACAAGTGTTAAAATATAAACTTTTAATGTATTTTGTTTGAACGCCGGTTGTGGCTTTAAAATGTAATCTGTTAATTAAGAAGTAAGCATTTGCCTGCGACATGCATTAATCGTCTGAGCAGCGCAAGGGTGTCAGACTTACGGGCTTCTTAAAATGCATCAAACATATTGTTACACTTTTTTTTTTATTTTAATGCAACTACTCTACCTTATAGGCGGCAGAGCCTCTATAATTTATGAGGGGTTCCTGTCTAAAGTTTAAGCCCAGGGTAAAGTGTATGTAAAACGGCTTTGAGTACAATAGGACCCTCTAAAGAGATCTTCCAGCCAGCTAAGTTTTTTCAACTTAGGGCAGACTTATGAGCCAGGGTTGTAGAATGATATACGATTATAAAACAATTTTTATTGGACGCCATCGTATCTTAATAATAGCTATAATGAGTAACGATCCGAAGATAAGATACGAAAATCTTCGAAAAGAAAAAGATTCTTCTTAACAAGCAAAACATACAAACATAATACTTACTTCTGACTCTGCAAACTTGAATTGGAACGACGATCTTGTACTGTCTGAAAATATAACCACTTCATAGCATTTTAGAGCTAGGGCTTCACTAGAGCCTAGTCAATTTATCAAAAGCTAAATATCCACAAAAATAACAATTCAAAATTAACACTAATTTATCTTGCTAGTATAATGTTGGTGGCCTTTCTCTCTACACTCAAAAGTTTTGTGAATTTGGTTGTTTGCCTTACGAGAAATTGTTATCAACTTTAATGAAAGTAAACTTTGAAGTAACTGAATCCATTTTCTATTGATTTAAAGAAATATATATATATATATATATATATATATATATATACATCGTTTGTACAATTCTACATGTATTAATGATTTTTATCCATCTTGATTTAAAAATATTTAAGAGTTGTCTCATATTAATTTTATAAATTTCGCAAGTTTTAATTTATTAGAATTCTTTAGGAAAGGTATTGTGTTTTTTAATAATGTTCTACAACTTGTACTTATTATCGAAAAAGGATCCTGTTTTGGTTTACAATTGATTAATTAAATATATTGACTTTTTATAAACTGTAGAACTTACATTTTTTAATTAATTTATTTCTTGAACGAAAGGTCAAATATCCTTATGGTATGAACTAATCTGTATTCTAATTGTACTGTCAAAAAAACTAGATTTTATAATGTGACAAACAAATACGAATATATTACCTGCTTAGTTACAAGCACATTTTAGTTTAACTTTTTAAATTCCTAGAAAGTTATCTTAGAAAAATTTCTTTGCGTTCTTACGGACGTTTATACGACATCTAACTATTAAATCTTGAACAAAAAAAATTACGTATGCCAATTTAAACCACTATATAAAATTTACAAAAAATTATTACATTTCCAGTAATGGTTCGGTGAAACAAGAATTGAATTAGAAAGCACTCACCTCAATAATCCTCCAGACATCTGAATGATTTCAGTAGTACTTACTAACCAATTTATTAGGATCTAAATCTTACACCATCGTTCGTTAATTTTCGTGTGCAATTACAACAACAGATATGCGACCTTTGCACGTGCTTGAGATTACAGCTTGACTTCCATTTGGAATAAACGTTAACCGAAAGCTTCACAATACTCCATAAAATTTGCAACACTCGACAATTTGAACTTTCAATACTGCATAACAATTAAAGACTTGCGTTTCTCTTGCCTACTAAACTTTGCAATGTTCCATAACAATTAGACTGTGCTATATTCCATAATTAAAAAAACTTTATATATTGCGTAGCTAAATAAAACTTGCGCTAAAAGAATCGAGGAATTAATTTAAATACAAAACCGAAACTAATAACTTACCGTGATGATGTTTACTTCAAATCATCTTACAGGTCGATTAAACTATTGATGGTTTCTATTCTTCAATACTAATGGTATTCTATGGACCAAGCCACCTGCAGGTGGGACTGCATGTTTGCAAAAAACCTGCTGGCCCACGCGTCAAACTTGTCTATTCGATCACATCCGTAAGTTAAATGAAGAACTTTAGCACGAAAGCATTTTATTACTCGAGCACGCGCAGAGGACCGAATTATTGCATCAACACATACGCGAATAAGAAGGAAATCGTGATTCTACCTCAAGTTCATAAACATAGATGGAGTTCTAAGTAACAAATAAATATTATATTATTGGAATAGAAATTGGTGTTTTCTATACAGTAAAGGATCTTTGTTAATTAAATAATTATAACAAAGGCGTATATTAATGAAGGATGTAATAGTATTCGTTACAATATTTGGCTCGTAAAGACCGTACAGTATATACAGTGTATATACGAAAGAACTAATGCGCCCTCTTAAGGACAATGCCGTCAACTAAAGGTGTATAAGTTGCGATACTATACCGACTTATGAAGCCCAGGTAAATTTTGTAAAAACGCTATTTATGACCATATCTATTGAAATACAATTTAATACACAGAAATTTTTAGGAAGCCCGTTTCAGGCTTTGTAAACCAACAGAGGGCTTCGTATCATCCTCCTAAAACGTGCCCCAATTATTGGGTCGATATAGTACTGTGTAGTTAACCTTAAATTACCACACACATTTACCTGTAAATCTACAAACTTTCGCTCAATATCACCATGCTGAAACAAAAATAAAATTCACACCCTACAATCACACACTCAAAAAAACTCAATTAACCAAATATATCACACTCTTGTTATATAAGATCAATATTACATTTTCCAAAAATAAAAACACCATTTCTTTCTGTACACTCGTATGGTCAATAATTTTATAACAATGATGATGCAAATCGATAACCTTTTAAACATAATTTTTTATTAAAGAAAGAGGGCGTTCCTCATACCTTATGTTACCCCTCTTGTCTTATCATGAGCTCATAGTAAAACTCTATAAATGTGCATACAAATTTACTGCACTACCAAATATCAATAAGCCCTCTATACCTCTTTACACTATCCCTTGGTTATCTGTAAAATAATTCATTATTCTTGAATCTCGAAAATCAGTTTCTTTTTAAAGTCTCAAGAATTTCTGTTTATAGTATATATCAAATAATAGAAAACACATCAAAGCACAAATCAAAAATGTTCACAAACACCATGGAAAATATTCACCACTCGAAGTTCTATAAAATGGCTTACCTGTTAGCTATCTTCTGAATGCGGTCCACCAGCTAGCCCTTTGGTGATGCTGCCGTCTAGTAGGTCATCAGTCCATCCAATAACTCCTTGGTGGAATCACCATGTCTGCCATGCATGCCGCTACTCAAACTCTTCTCGTCCATTTTACAACCAAAATATCCAATCTCCAAAACTTAATTTTTATACCCAAAAATCGCTTTTTCCATCATCCACATAATTTTATTCTATATGAATTTCGTGCATTCCAAACACCACAATAACAATTTTTGTACTTACATACAATATGAATTTTCTCCAAGAAATCGCTTTACTAGCTTTTACATAAATTTGGATTAAACTGCACTAATTCACTTCAAAGTAACTATATGTATCGCGAATGGCTGATTAAATAAAAGAGAGCGAGACCCCTCTTCAAAAATGCTTAAATAACCCAGCATTCACCACCCCCTCTTCTCCGGTTATAAAATTGCACGTACATTTGTGTACCCGTTCCAACAATTCTTAAAATTGTTTTCCAACCTTCTTGCATTTCAGCAAAAAAGCTTTAACGTATCTCGGTTTCACGCTAATTTTAACAACAAACATAAATACTTGGTAAACCGCTTCAAACTGTCAACCACCACTTTCAATTCCCTGAAAACTAGCCTCTACTATTTTGTTGATCCACGCCTTAAACTTGAACAAAACACCTTTTATCTCGCTTGTATCTATAGCTTCATCTTACGTATATGCCTCCACCAGACGATTATCTACCTTTCTTAATCTATATCCACCAATCACCTTGCTTGGTTCCTTTTTCTCGCTTTCAACCGACGCGTGCTTGCTTCTGAATTACCTTGAAATTATTGATTTTCTGTTGTCCTGCCAAATACATTTGCTTAAGTCTCCCTACTATACTGGCTCTGAATTTGATCTTTGTATCTCGCTTGTACCTCTACGTTTTTGTTCCATCTTTGTTTGTCCCTGACAGTTCTATCGTATACTACCTTCAGAATTAAAAATCGATAACTTAACAAACATACTGCATCTTTGTTCATTTTATGTTGGTTTTACTTGTGTCCCTGTTGCAAAATGACTATGTTAAGTCCAACGGTCGTCCGAGTTCCGATAAGCTATTAAAGTTTGTTTGTAGCAATTTTATCTTGAAATATATCTCCCCTTGTTATTTTGTAACCGTTTTGGGTTTTACGTTTAAAAATAAGAGTGTTATTTCAACGCTTTTGTATTCCCATATACTACTTCGTTATAAATTAAAGATGCTATAAATTTTACCCCATAGCTATTATTCCTTATGCCCTATATTTACATAAATACTATGTTACATGCTTCCTGGCTAAATATGACTAAACTAAATTGATTTTACATCATTATACACTACCTAAGCTCTAAACTAATTGTTTACAAATATCCTAAATTCCTAACAGAATAACTTAATTTTATAATATCCTATGACTTACCTATAACTTAACTTGTGCCCTTATGTATTCCCATGACCCCTTAATTACACGATACTATATATATATATATATATATATATATATATATATATATATATAACAGCGAGATACGGTATGAAAATTAACAAAAATAAAACTACAGTACTAGTATGCAAAGTGGGGGAAAATAAATCTGAAAAACAAGAATACAAATAGGTAACAAGAACTTACAAGAGGTTAAGGATTTCTGCTGCCTAGTAAGCCAAATAGCGCAAGATGGGAAAAGCACAAAAGATATAAAACAAAGATTAACACAAGGTCGTGCTACATTTAACAAGAAAAAGCAACTACTGTGTTCAAAGACAGCAAACATAGAAACAAGGAAAAGAATTCTTAAAACATGTGTAGAGCACAGCACTGTATGACTGTGAAGCCTGGACAGTAGGAGAATCTTACAAGAAAAAGATAGAAGCCTTTGAAATGTGGTGCTACAGATGTATGATGAAGATATCATGGACAGACAAAATTAAGAACAAATAGGTACTAGAAATGGTAGGAGAAGAAAGAAATATGTGGAAAACAGTAAAAAATAGGAGAGATAGGATGATAGGTCACATACTAAGATATGAGGGAATAGTGCGGAATATATTAGAAGCAGAGATAGGAAAAGGAGAAGTAGAGGTAGACGTAGGTTAGACTATTGCACACAGATAGTGAAAGATGTAGGATGTGCGAATTTCAGGGAAATGTGTAGGCTAGCTCAGAATAGAAATCAATGGAAGTACACATCCAACCAGTCCCAAGATGGATCAACTAATGACGAAAAAATAACTGTAACTTAAACGTTATAGTTATTAAAAGCAACTACAGGTATTGGTTGTGCAATATTCTCGAATAATATTAATTGTATGAAAGGATTTACTGTAAAACTATTAATTCGGCAAATGTCTAATGTGTTGGGGGATCTTTGCAGCTTCAGGCCGCATAACTCCCTTTACATACCACTGAATCTCGGTGAAATAGGACATATAATTAGAAAACAATAGAAGGGGATTGAGCTGTATATAGGCTGTGTGGGAATTTCAGGAAACTGTGTAGGCTAGTTCAGAATGTGAATAAGTTGAGGTACGTGTCCAACCAGTTCTGAGACGGAAAACCTAATGGCGAAAAATAAAAGCAGATAAATCTTATGATTATTATAACCAACTACAGTTGTTGGTTGTGAAATATCTGCAACTAATGTTGATTGTGTGGAAAGATATATTGAAAAAATATTAAATCGGCAAATATTCAAGTGCTGGGAAACTTGGTAGCCACAGACTGCTTACCCCCCTTCACAACCTTACATGTGATTTTTTTCCCAATGCTCCACCCGAAGGTACTACATTGGCCAGGAAGTGAGTTTTTTTACCTGGAAAATTTGGAATTTTGCCGAACCCTTGCTGTTCCAATTAAGGTAGGGATCTTTAACGTGCATGACAACACACACATGGGACCTCCATTTTACCTCTCATCCGAACGAGGGTGTATTTTTGCGAAAAATGCTCTCCTAACATTTTTCAAGCGGACCGTGTCGGGATTCAAACCCAGGACCTTGAGCGTAGTAGTCACACACATACCACTACGCCACGGAGCCCCCTGCCCGCCTTCACAACCTTACATGTGATTTTCCAATGCTCCACCCAAAGGTACTACATTGGCCAGGAAGCGAGTTTTTTTTTACCTGGAAAATTTGGATATTTGCCAAACCCTTGCTGTTCCAAGCAAGGTAGGGATCTTTAACGTTCATGACAACACTCACACACGGGACCTTCATTTTACCTCTCATCCGAACGAGGGTGTATTTTTGTGAAAATTGCTCGCGTAACATTTTTCAAGCGGACCATGTCGGGATTCGAACCCGGGACCTTGAGCGTAGTAGTCACGCACATACCACTACGCCACAGAGCCGCTCCCTCTTCACAACCATTGAATGTCGGAGAAATAGGGTATATAATTGTAAAACAATAGAAGGGGACCGAACTGCATCTAACAAGAAAGAACTGCGCCTATGATAAAAATAACAAGCATAGAAACAAGAAGAAAATTGTGAAAAGCATATGTGTGGAGCACAGCACAGTATGCCTATGAAATACAGGCAGTAGGAAAAGCAGACAGAAAAACGGTAGCAGCCTATTGGAATGTTGTGCTTCACATGTATGAGGATGATAGCATGGACAGACAAAGTTAATAACAAATAGGTTATAGAAATAGTAGGGGAATAAGGATATCTGGGGGGGATAGGAGAAATAGAAGGGCAGAATTAGTTAGCGGTCTGACATGTTGGCAGCCTTTCTCTGCTTATTACTATAACATATAACTTAATAAACGTCACCATGACATAACTCACAATTAGTTAGCGGTCTGGCATGTTGGCAGTGTTTCGTTGCTTAAGCCTTACCATATCATATAATTTAACACTTTTTCATTTTTGGAGGGGATAACCAGGTAATATTTCATTTCCTTACAAATGAGAACCATGTAAACGTGCTGGAGTTCTTTAACAACCATCAGGTTGCTAATATCTATGTAGAGCCAGGTAGATAAGGAAAAGATAAAAGAGTATAGGAAGACCTACACCAAGCTATATTAGTCAAATTATTTGAAATTTAGGCTGTTAAAGGTATGTAGAACTTTTTAGATTAGCACAGAATAGAAAAGAAGTTAGAGCTGCATCAAACCGATCTTAAATAAGGTCGAAAACAAAATCATGATGATGAATTTATTCTAAGACATTTTTGGGGAATAGTACGGGATATATTACAAGCAGAGATAGGAAAAAGGAGCCTAGATCAGATATGGGATAGATGCAGACTGTGTAAATTTCAGGGAAATGTGTAGGTTCAGAATAGGAAACAATGAGGATACACATCTAACCAGTTCCAGAACTGAAGACCTAATGATGATGATGATGATGATGATGATTATATATATATATATATATATATATATATATATATATATTTTCGTGGAAATTATAGGTTAAGAGGGCTAAATAGGTCTAGATAATAAATTTTTAATGACTGTGTATATAGGAAATAGGAACAATTTATTTACGCGCCAAATTAATTAGTTGTGACATAGAAAACGGGCGGATAATATCATATTTTTGTATTTCTAAATCGGAATGTTAAATTTGCATAACGTGTAGAAGTTTTGGAGTACGTGAAAACTCAAGGATACGCCTAATTAGTTTTAATATTTTAAATCAAGCGCATCGAATAATAAACAGAGCTTTTGGCTATATTTTCAATGTAACTAAACTAAACGTTTGTTAAAAACAAATCCTAAGAAATGATAAAACTTGAAAATTTAATTTCAAACGGACAGTATGCTTCATAGAAAAACCTGACAGTTGAAAATGACAAGTTCATGGAAACTTAAATCAACATTGTAACAGAATTCTGTGGAAGAGTATTTAACGGTCAATGCATAAGCTACTAAAACAACAGATGGTTTGAAGGCAAAGTGAAATAGAATATCCGTAGTGTAAATCAGACAGAGAGCATGTATAATAAAAGTTGGTTAAAATACTCGTTTATTTATTTATTTATTGAACATAGCAACCAACAGAATATAAGTTCCAATAACAGGCTGCTTAACATAAAGGGATCGGACGAATATTAGTTCAAACACATTAGTAACATGTTAGATTACAGCACATAAATCACTAAATAAAAAACAAAGAAACTTAAGAATAATATACAAACTACAAATTGCAAATTTCAAATAAACCATATGTTTTTAAAATAACTAACACAAAGTATTCCAATTCATTACAATTACAAAGTACATTATGTAGTATTAGGAACAAGGTTAATCTAGTACTTAAACAAGTGATTTAAATTAGGCTGGTCTTGCTCATACGATAACAGCAAGCAAACATCATTTATGAACTTTGCTTTTGAAACAGTCAAAAACCAATCAACTGCATAATTTGTGTTATTTAAGGCTTTACAAATTTTATAATGAGGGGAATTGATCATATTATCAGTGTGTATTTTTGGAGTGTACACTAATTCAAAAGACCTACTACACAACCTCGGAACTACAAAATAAAATTTACTAATAAAGTTCAGATTAGAATCAAACTCCGAATGAAAAATTGAAAAAGCAAACATTAATATTTTTAAAAATCTTCTGCGTTCTAAAGATAAGTATTTAAATCTACTCACTAATTCAGAATATCTCATAAACTGTGGATAAATTCCAGTTTCATGAAACATCAAATATTTTAGAAATCTTTTTTGAACATTTTCAATTTTCGTTATGCAATTATTGTATTTAGTGGACCAAATAATAGAAGCAAACTCTAATTTTGACCGCACATATGCATTGTAGAGGGCTTCATAAGTTGAACGCTGTCTAAAAGATTTGGCATTCCTCATAACAAATCCCAACATTTTGTAAGATTCATTTACCATCGCATGTAAGTGAAAAGTAAATGTAAGTTTACTATCTAAAATAATCCCCAAATCATTTATTTGGGAAACTTTGTGTAGAGTATGCTGGTCAATTGAATAATTAAAGTTAGTAATTTTGATTTTTTTACTGAATGTGATTGCTCTACATTTAGTATAATTCAAATATAATTCATTTTTATTACTCCAAGCAACTAAATTTTTAGGGATGGACTCGGGCTCGGGCTTTCGGGCCGGCCCGGCCCGAGCCCGGCCCGATTTCGGGCTCGAATCCGGGCCGGGCCGTTGACTACTTTATTCGGGCCGGGCCTATCTTTTTTCGGGCCGGGCCGGGCCAAACGACTCGGGCCGGCCCGAACTTTTCGGGCCGAAAAACGCACGAGTAAGTACTCCATCGTCCCTTCACTTCTATCTCACATTGAGTAAGTAAAGGTTCTTAATTATATTTTCACGTAGTGTTTTCATGAACCCATTAATAATCAGTTTTTCGTCTTGTTTAGTGCAAAGGAAACATGATATTATAACTCACTTCTTATACAGAATATTTTTTCTAGTCCTATTTAATGTTCCTCATGTTGTATTTTAGGCAAGTTAAAGATGCTCAGGAACATCAAACTAGGTGATTTATTCATAATTCAAAAGTTTGCACGATTTATATTATGTATATGTTTATACTCCAAATCTCAATTATGCGGCGAACGTCGATATTATCAATCGCGTGTATAGTTTATGTCTACCGCCTAAAACACTAGATAGTTATTGCAAAGTTCATTTTACCAATTTTTTTAATAAAGTTTTCCCTTATTTGACATTTACACATGCGCAATTACACCTATAATGTTTGTACTTTATTAAAATACAGGATACCTTTATTTAATTTAAACACAGACAGGGAATGCTTTTATTTAAGGCGCCTTAATTTTGACATATGCCAAATGCCTAACGTACAAACTTACAATTAATTGTCTGCTTTGTGTATAAATATAGCGAAATAAATGTTTTTTTGTAGTGTTGTTTCCGTAATTAAATTTAGAAATATAATGTCCAAGTTTATAACATGAAAATAGTACATTACATTACTAGCATGGAAAGTGACCCATTTCACACGAGTGGAAGAGTATTGCGCACGAGGCGTCAGCCGAGTGCGACTATTCCACGAGTGTGAAATGTCACTTCACGCGAGTACTGTACACTATTTTCCGACGACCACCACTAAAAACAATTACGAAATAGTTATTTTATGCTTATTTGCAATAAATGTGTATGCAATAATGCAAGACAGACAGACACCTATAAAATTTATTTGACGTTTTGATGTTGAAAATTTGAACACCTACTTTGTTTTTATAAAATCCGCGAATCTGTTGCTTTTAGCGTATGCATTCTCAATTTTTATTGAAGAAATCATTTCAATTACCAACTAATATGAGTAATTACATCTTTAAGTAAAACGGAAACTGTCAGTATCGATTTAACTATGGGTATTTTAAACTGTTATTAGCCAAAACGAAACGAATGAATGCAAAAAGGTAGAAACCGGCAGTCGTTTGGGTTGCCTAGATAACTAGCATACTAACATCAGTCATATCACTCTAGAGTTGAAAAGTATTTCAACACTAGAGTGATATGTACTTCGCACTCTAGAGTGATATACTTTACTTTCTACATAAATAAGTAGTGTGTAATCTGTTGTTTTCACAAGTGGTCGTCGGAAAAGATATAAAACGTCAACGTTCTAAATACGAGGATGCTGTTTTGTAATGCTTTTCCTAGAAGTAAACTGTAAAAATCCTATTGAAAACAGATATGCTATATGCTTGGAAAGAAGTAAAAACAGTGTCTTGAAGTAAACTCAAAAAGTATTCCGTGAAAACACTTTGACAACACACACAAATGTTATCGAATCAGTGGGAAATAAAAGACTCAAATAATAAAAAAAGGTTCATCTTTGTGTGAATACAATTTCTTTGATTTTTTTCAATATAGTTAAACATGTAGGTCACCTTATCACAAAAGAGATTAATTCTTTATTCCTTTTTAAAACATAACCTATAGATATAGAATACTAAACATATTTGTCAGAATAAAGAGTAAGGGAAAAAACACTTGCACTAACACTCCTTTAGATTGGATGCAAACTTTTAAAAAAGGATACTTTATTTGAAGATTCTTTTAATAAAGTCTGCTTGGAATGAGTTTGCAACAACTCTCTAATTTCAAGTAGGTAATTTTAGTAAAATTCTTTGAAGTAGGAACGACAAAATAAAGCGGACGCAAATTTATTATAAAGGTTATAAGATGCGTTAAGCGTACAATTTCAGAAACATTGAAAATTGCTAAACATTTTGTACCTTTGTTACCTATTTTTAGGTTTTTTTTAAAGAATTGTTACGTTTATTTTCAGCATAAATTAATTACCCTATTTTTCTCCCTTATTAATTCAATACCCGCTCGAATAAATTCTGTTTCTACTGTTAAATCTTTCAACATAATTAATAATAAACACGTTCTCGAATAAATTCCTCAACTTAAATCTAGTTGCTTTGAAACGACAAGTTTATGCAACAACTAAATAGTTATATCCTGTTTCAGGTACCTGTTATCTTTGTATACATTACGACCGCCTATAATGATTTTCTCTATTGTTTCAATGTAAAAACTTGTTGAAATAAAATCGCACACTATCTGATAAAACCCGGGTTTTCCAGTTTTAATCGCGCTTCGATAAGCGAGGATTTGCAGTTGGAATTCGTGTTATTTAAACCATTGTTAAATTTGCTTCTACAGCTTGTGCGTCGACATATTTTCTACATTATTCGTCACCTTATTTCTAAAGCAGTGCACGTCTGTTTATTTTCTGTTCGACAACTAGGAGGTGTCTTGCGTGGATTGCTTTTTTAGCTGGAGGCTAAATGGGTTCTTCCTTTCTGTAGACCAACTGCTTTTGTCCGTAGGTCGTTGCTGTAGTTACGATGCCAGGGTGAATGGATCCTGAATAGCGCGGCGTTTCTGTGTTGACTCACTCCCGACGGTTTTCAAGCTAAGTATCTGGACACCTACAGGTATGCTACTCGTTTCCTTTTGTGTGTTGTGTCAATGGGATATTCCGTATCAAAATTTGGTGTAGTTATGTGACAAGAAACGTCACATTGTAAAACTATTGTTCGTTGCTGCTAATCGATATTATCGCTCTACATCTGTGATGTACCTGTGTTAAAAGTATTGGACAGACACGCGCTTATTCCTTTGTACTGATTAGTTTATTTTACAAACGGTACTATGTACGATTTAAAAGATATCTGACAAAAGCTCCCACACGTTAATTCATTCCTACTAATTAGTTATTTTACAAAAAGTATTAGGTGAAACTTTAAAAATGCTTGACAAAAGCTCTCACAGGTTTATTTACTACTGATTAATTTTATTTTGTGTAAATACGAGATGCGCACTTCGTATCTAATATACTAAATTGTTCATATCACCTAACTGTTTGCTTTCAAATAGTAACGCTTAATTTATTGCTCTTGCTCGTTTGTACAGAATCCGTTATTTATTTTTATTTGTTAATAGATCATCGAGGGCGATGTGTTTTTTGTTTCTTTTTGGTATGTAGGCGAATCCCCCCACTCTCCGCGTTTAATAATTAGCCTGGTACTTACTTTTCTTCCGGCTACGTCTAGGTACGTAACAGAATCAAAAATCAAATGATATACTACGATATGTTCCACAAGTATCTTGATTGTAATTCAAAATCATTATACTCTTAAATTAAACAAAAGAGTGATAGTTACTTGTTGAACACAACAGAAAAAAATATCTTCTCATTCACTGAATAAAAGTCGGGCCGGCCCGAAATTTCGGGCCGGCCCGCTGGGCCGGGCCGTCAATTTTCATTTCGGGCCGGGCCTCGGGCCGGGCCGGTTACCTTTCTGCGTCGGGCCGGGCCGGGCTTATTAAAAGCCCGGCCCGGCCCGAAACCATCCCTATAAATTTTGTAGATCATCGTTCAATTCAGTACAATCTTTAACTGAAAAAATATTTCTCCAAATTTTAAGATCATCTGCAAACAACAGTGCACTACTTTTTGTTAAAACATTGGGCAAGTCATTTATAAAGATTAAAAATAACAGTGGTCCAAGATTAGCACTCTGTGGAACACCCGAGTGTACAGAATACGGATCCGATGATTCATTTAAAAAAACAACATATTGTCTCCTCCCTTGAAGATAAGAAAGAAATAATTTGCAAAGATCTATAGACATCCCAAAACTATACAACTTGGCTAAAAGTAATGTATGAGAGACTTTGTCAAAAGCTTTTTCAAAATCAAGATAGATAGCATCTGTTTGAATATTATTATCGAGCGCTTGTGCTAGCTCTTGAACGAATATATATATAAATTAGTTTCTATTGATTTTTGCGGCATAAAACCATGCTGTAGCACTGAGATGTACGGTTGAACATGTAAAAAGATTTTGTTGTATAGTATAATTTCAAAAAGTTTTGACACTGAATTAGATATTGATATCGGCCTGTAATTTACAACATCGTTTTTCTTGCCTTTCTTAAAGATAGGGCAAACTTTAGTAACTTTCCACTTTGATGGGTATGACTGTGTTTTAATAATACAATTAAAAATCATCAACAACGGATAACTCAAGATTTGCCAATAGGCTTTTATAATATAAGATGGAATTTGGTCTGGACCTGCAGCCCTTTTGGGCTTTAACCGCTTTACAGCCTCCTGTATATCATTCAATGTTATTTCATTTATAGCTAAAATGTCAGCCGTAAAATTCTCTTTAGGATCGAAAGTCACAGATGTATAGTTAGGTGAATTGACACTGTTTACCGATTTGAAATATTTAGCAAATGCATCCACCACTTCCTTTGGCGTATTTAAATCGGAATTTAAATAAGTATACGGAAAGGAATTGCCTACGTTATTTTCGCGTTTTTTGTTTTAAGTAAGACCAGAAAGAAGAAGCATTATTATTGATATTATTTTCAATTAAATCCACATGATTCCGATGACAGTGTTTGATTTCAAGCTTTATTTGTCTACGCAATTGATCGAACTTTTCATAGTCAGTATTTTTCTTGTAACGCCTCCAAAGCTTATGCAGGCGATGTTTTGATTTGATTTTAGCAATTAATTCGGGTGTAAACCAAATGGGGTAGTTATATCTATGTTGCCTTGTTTTAGGTACAGCTACATCTAATGCTAGAAATAAGAGATGATAAAACCGATCTGTTTTTTGATCAACGTCAGAGAAGAGGTTTATAGAATTCCAATCCGTAGCATCCAACATATTATAAAGAAGATCATAATTTGCACGTTTAAAATTAAGTTGAGGACCAGCAAAGCTAAATTGTTTTGACTCAATTGTCACGTTAATAGATATGATTAGAATAGGATGGTAATCATCCACTCTTAATAAGGGATCTTCGCATCCGGAAATGTCAATTAGTACATTACAAAAAACATAGTCAAGTGTCCTTCCTAATCTATTTAGTTGAGCATTGTATTGGGTCAAATTATGGAAGTTTGCAAAATTAACTATTTCATGTTCAATGTTCGATCTAGGATTTGACAAATCATTATTTAGATAAGGCAAATTGAAATCACCTGCTATGAGCAAGACCCCAGTGATAAGTCTATATTTATTGTATAAATTATTGTAAAAGGTATTATATGTGGTTATTTATGGCAGAGGATGGGGGAATATAAATGGCACAAATGTTGATGTATGTATTACCTGTTTTTAATTGAACCCAAATATCTTCTAATTCAGTTTCTAGTCTTTCAATTCTTGAGACACTAATTGTATTTTTAATTGCAATCAACACATCTCCACCCTCAGAAACGCCAAGCTGTGTAAAATTTCTATCCTTCCTAAAAAATAATATATCTATTATCTAAAATTTCATTATCACAAATATTATTATTTAACCATGTCTCTACTACAATGATTACATCATAATTATATGCAAGAGCAGTTAGTAATAGTGAATGTAATTTAGTTTTTATTCCACCAGCATTCTGATAATAAATGTTTAAACTAGTATTTTTAATGGACATCAATAAATTCATTTACGGATTTAATTAAATAAATTTTGCTCTCGTCTTTAGCCCGCATAAAGATCTTTCCATTTTTGCACCACAGATACTTGATGTTATTAGTTTTCTTGAATTCTCGAGCCCGCACATATAATATCCGATTAACAGGAGTTAGTGAATCATTGATGTATATTTGGCTATCATGAGATGTTTTCACTGCAAAATTAAGTACGCGGTAGGTTTGGAGGTCAACCACAATATCGATTTTCTGTTGCTTGAGTGGGATTCTAAAAGAGACAGCAAATATGGGTTAAACAAGGGAAGATAGCTAGAGGCTGGACGTAGAAACGGGGGATAGGTGTTTGATTGGTTGAAGACTAGAAATTTTAAAGAAGCTTGCGACGTTTATATGTTGTTGAAAAGTTTTCAGACGAAAAGCACGGTGGAATGAGACTTTTTGGTTGTACTAGTCGGTTACGCGTAAAATTTTTAGAATCAATTATGATAAAATAAGCTTTTAGACTGAAAATAGGGTCCGAGAGGGGTGGATGAGAGAATATAAATACACTAGGAGATGTAGTAAAGATTTTTCTCTTACTTTGGCTTATTATCGTACGTCGCTTATCCGTTTGACTTTGCTCTGCTAAAGCAACATCCTAATTTAAAAGTTTAAAGCGGTGTTAGTACAGTACGTTGATAGTTTTTTTTTAAACGTCTGTATTGCACAAGTGAGTGCTAGTTAATTGACGGTGCTGTTACTACACTCAACAAACAAATGGAAGGATGGTACTAGGGTAAGCGAGTTGAGAAATGTTTGAAACAAGAATGCATGAGGTTTAGTAATTACGGAAAGTGCTTAGCTTCGTCTAGTCAAGTATCGAGGTAGAAACACTGAAAGCGGCTGCAGAGATTTGGAAAGCGAGTGAAAATGGGTTGGATCTATGTATAACGGCGAAGTGTATGGACAACATCTTCAGAGGCAATGATGAAAAAAAGCTTACTCCAGGTAACGAAATTAATTTCTCTTGCTTTTGCTGGAACATTTGTGCTGTTATTTTGTGTTTGAGTGATTTGACTTATTGGGGGTGTATTTTATTTCCATTAAAACTCATTTAAAGGGGTATATGTAAAGGACTAATGGTTTTTATCATTTATAAGTTACTAAATAACATAAAAATTTTTATGTAAGGAGTAACTGGGTTTATACTGATCTCACCATAGACCTGAATAAAAGTCAATTTAGGGTTTCACGACGGGCCCATCTACTAGTATAAAAAAAAACTGTTGAAATAAATACAAATCAAGAAATTTTAAAAGGTTTAAGGATTGAGATTGTAACAATTTATGAAACTGTATATACAAATGTGTAAATATTTTCTTGATAATGGAAACTTTTAATTTGTATAAATAAAAAGGTTGTATGTCTTGTTGCATTATTTGAGTAGTAATTTTATTTGACTGCATATGTGAGAAAGAGTGAACTTAGGATGGTAAATATCCAGGAAGAAGCAGATTGTAGAGCTAGCCGGAGTGTGCAGAAATAAGGAGGCGTTCCAGAAGTATTGGAAAATTTTTCTTTTATATTTTTTTCAGAAAATTTTTATGACGGCACAACAACGCTGGGACTCGAGGTGATCCCGATTTTTTTAGAGATCTCCACAGTAATTTTATATAACCCAAGCATAGGGGCTCGATTGTTTACCGACATTCACAGAAATATATATATATATATATATATATATATATATTGCCGTGGAATCGGGGATTATGCTCTTAAAATTTTCGCCCCACGGATTGGGCCATAAAAGTGCCGTGGTAGTCAGGAACATTCCTACCCACGCTTGGGCCAACATCAAATTTTCTGGATAGCTCAGCAATCGGCTTCTTCTTGAATACCTACTATTTTAAGTACGTATCTTTCTCACACACACAGTCAAATGAAATTACCACTCAAATAATGCGACAAACATACAACTTTTTTATTTACACCTATTAACAAGTTTCCATTATTAATAAAATATTTACACCTTGGTACAGACAGTTTGCAAAAACTGTTACCAGCTCAATCATTAAATACTTTAAAGTCCTTGGTTTTAATATATTTCAATAAATTCCATATAATACGAGTAGATGGGCCTCCCACATGCAACCCTAGTTTGACTTTATTCTGGTCTATTTTGAGCTCATTATAACCCAGTTCCTTTAAATGATTTTACAACTTGCATTTTTATTAAAAACAAATTTAAAGACCCGTTTACTCTTTACAACAACATTTTATATCATGAATACACCTTTATATATCATCAATAAACCCTTTTTTAATAGTCAAAATTAATTGTCCTGCACATATACCTCTTTCAACAAGTTTCAGGGCAGTAAATACACCCCCAATAAGTCAAAACACACAAACACAAAAAATATCAACACAAATGTTTATACAAAAACAGGAAATTAAGTTTCTTTATCTGAAGTGCCTTCGTTCCTCGTCACCGCTAAAGATGGTTACTAGAAACCCTCATTGTCGTGTCCATATACTTCTATTATGCCTGGATCCAACTGATCCCCACCATCCAAATCTCGGCCACCACCACTATTCTTCTACCCAGATATTAGCTTTGTCTCAAACGTAACATTCCATACCAAATATACTTCATGCATACAAGTTACGCTTTAGGCTTTGCTTACCCAAATACCATCCCTTCATTTAACGAGTTGTTGTAGTAACGGCACCTTTTATATAAACAACAGCACCAACTCGTGCAATATCACTTTTACAACTTTTGCGGTACGTTACTACAGCTTTCATAATTTCAAAACAGGATGATGTATGCAACTTTACCGAATACACAATAATTAATACCCGTAAGAGCATTTACTATTATTACGTTGCAGATCTAAGCACGATCTCAGATCTAAAAGGAAAAGAACCTCAATATCTTCGTTCGTGTATTTATACGTTTTTCTATACCCCCTATGGAACCTATTTCCATTGAAAAGCTTATTTTCTAAACTGATTCTTAAAATTTCGATCGTAACGAACTCTAACTTCTGAAAAATCCCCCGTTCGTCGTGCTGTTACATAGAATTTTGTTCGATACCCTCTACGAACGCGGGCTTCTCAAAAACTGCTAGCTATCGACCAATGATATAATTTTCTTTCGTCACAGCGCTCCACCTATCAGCTATCTATCTCCATTCTACGCACATTTGTTGTTTCCTTTAGAACCCCTCTTAAGTTACAGAAAATTGATATTGTAGTTGGCCTTCACATTTACCAGTGTATTTCGTACGTGACTTGTAGCCAACGCTTTCTTTATACGCTTCTCTGTCTGTCTTACATTGTAGTAGATAAGTAAGGCCGGTCTGACTTCAAAACGGTGTACGCGTATGTTTTTCCATGTAACATACGTGTGCACCGTTTTGAAGCCAAACCGGCCTTATATACTTTCAATGTAAAATACGTGTGGACACGTTTTGAAGTCAGACCGGCTAAAACACATGTATGCTACGTTAAAAGTGCGTGCAGAGAAAATGTGGAACTGTTTTGAATTCGGTTTTCTAGCGAGAAGTTATAAAGTAGGTCAGATGCAAAATATCGCATTCAAGTCAATTGTGTTTAATTAAAGTGGATTCTGATTTGTTTTTTACTTTTGTTTAGAGACTGCAAATACACATAGGCCGGTTTGACTTCAAAGTGTGCCCAACAGTAGGAAAAGCAGGGGTGGCAATCAAGGTCAATCCTATCTAATATAAGTGAAAAATCTTTGACTAGTAATCATAACAACATACATTAGTTAACGGAGTGTTGTGTGTAAGATAGAAGCAAGTAATTAAATGCAATATGGATTTTAATATTCTTAATAAAACCACATATCGCAAACCTTATGTAAATTCAAAAGATCTTGTAGTGAATAAGAGGTTTGAAGTTTTGAAAGTGGAAACTGTCAAGACAAAATATGGAGAAAGAGTATTGGTGGAAACAGAAGAGTTCAAAAGTATATTGCCATTGAGATATTTTGAGTACCTTCAAGCACATGGAGTGAAACAATTAAATGAAAGTATTGGCTCGAACAAACACGTATACATAACTAGTAAGGGATCGATCGGTCTAACTGTCAACATAGAATTTTCAGAATAATATGTCAGTATTCTAAGAAATTAGTTTATTATAATAATATACATCTTGTTCTTTACTGTATATTTTATTATAACACATCTAAGTCGATTGTATAAAGAATGCTGTATTTAATTAAAGTGGGTTCTGATTTATGTGTGTTTTACTTTGAGGTTACTACCTTGTTTAGAGAAAATCTTGTTTAAAAAGAGAAACTTTTATAAAATACTTTTATTTACAAATTGTTGAATATTTTGATCTAATTATTTACAGTTAAAATGTAACTATTTATAAATGAAAAAGTATTTATTAACTCCCGTTCTTGAAGTATCTGCTGCTCCCTCGCAGCCAGTTCCTCTCTTTTTTGCTTTATAATTTCTAGCTCCAAATCTAGACGACGCAGTAGCTTCTCTCCACGCTTTTTAAACGCATTAAGCAACACTACTGTGTCATCTTCGTAGGATTTGTCATCTTCACAGCAAACAGCCATATTAGGTCCTGGACATAACTTTTTCATAGCCAACATGTTTTTGCCGGATCTGTGAGCATAACATAACAGATTATTGTAGGTTTCCCTTTTCTTTTGTTTACTACCTGATGTTTCTGAGAGGATCAGAATGTGCCAACGATCCAACGATAGCCTCAGAATTTCCAGAATGGTTTTTTGATGCTAATCTAATGTAACTTATAAATTAGTAGTGTTTGCATAAACATAAATATATTCTAACGTACATGTATGGTTCTGCTTTACTATGACGTTGATCATTGGTACATCTAATTTTGAGTAGAGGAACTGGCTGCGGTGGAACAACAACAGGAGCGGCAGACTTGGACATTTTATTGCTCCTAAAACGTGCAAATCTATCAATATTACGTCACTATCAAAAATAGCAGCAGTGTCAAGTTGAGGTGAAGAACCAAAAACTTCTTTAATCAAGTCTTCGTTATAATGAAATATAAATTGTTCTAGAACTTTTACACTATCGTTGGTACTGCTACCATTTTTGATCGATGATAAGTTACTCATTTTTTAAAGTTGCTAGTAGTAACTAATAATAATAATTATACAAGAGATCTGATTAAATACTGTTGGTAAAATCTACATGAAGTATTTATATTAAATAAGAAACGGGTATGTTAGAAAGAAAAATAAAAATTTGCATCGTTTTCTGAAAAAATTGCAAATGAAAATGTTATATATTCAGCTATGTAATCTATTCTAATGAATAAAAGGCAGTATGTAAGCAAATATAATTATGCATCAGCAGAAATAACGAATTGGGTTTATTGTCTGAAAAATTGCAACGAAGGCATAGAGTAAAATAAAAAACTTAAATTAGTTAAATGTCGTTTAAAATAATGCGATGCAAATGGCCCTTAACTAATACAGTTATATTGAATAAGTTTTAGATTATTGACGACATAATTTACTTTGCTATGAATCAGCAGAGTAATGGAATTGTACCAAACGAAGCCTACGATTTAAATAATTTCGAACGATTTTACCAGCAAGCTCAACAACCCTGTGTTGGAGTTGAACAAGCACCAGCAATGGATTCACACACTCCGGTACCCGTTGTAGGTGAACCGTTTAATTTTAATGTTATGCTTCAAACAATGAACACGATTATGCAGCAAAATGCTAAACTTATGCAACAAGTTTTCGTTAATCAAGCTAATAATGCACAGGTTAGAAATTTCAATATTATGCCTGACTTTTCAAAAAGCATCTCAACATTCAATGGAGAAGATTTATCTACAAGTAAATTTTGGCTTGAAAGCTTACAAAGTGCTGCTACTTTACATAACTGGCCGGAAGAGTTTATCCTAGAAACTGCCAGAACACATCTTGTAGGTGCTGCACATCATTGGTATGTAGTGAAACAAAGTTCGATCTTAAGCTGGGAAGAATTTAAGAGGGAATTTCGTAACACTTTTATTCACGAGAAGAATTTAACCACGTTATGGAAAACAATGAGTGCACAAATGCAGAGTCCCCGTGAGGATCTCAGTTTTTTTTTCCACGAAAAAGTTAGGTTATGTTCCCAGTTAAGTTTAAGTTTCGACGAAACGAAGGAGCAAATAGCAATCGGGTTAATTTCTCGCGAGTTGGCTTCGATGATATTAAGTAAAACACATCTAGACGTGGATGACCTTTTCAAAGATTTGGTGCTTTACGAACGGGTAAATAATGAACGTAGGTCTAGGCATGTAACTAAGCCGTCTCTTCGAGGTGCAATTAGTGGACTGTGTAATGCCTCGAGTACACGCAATCAATCTACCTTTGGTTATAATCGTCCGATTACTAACTTGAAGCAGGAAGTTAAAGGGTTTAAGTGCTTTATTGCTTCAAGGAAGTACACACAATCAGCAGATGTCCAGAACCCAAACGTGAACGTGGCTTATGTTTTAGCTGTGGTAGTATGGCTTATCAAAATAAGGATTGTCCAAAAAACCAACTTTCGAAACCTGAGGCAAATATTTCTACAAATGTTGTACAAACATCTTTACCAGATCCATTTATGGTAACTATTAACTATGCTGATGATAATTGTAAGTATGTAATTACTAGTTTATTGGATTCAGGTAGTCCAATTAGTTTGATAAAATCTTGCTATGTTCCGATAAATTGTTTAGCACAAAATGTTGATAATATTAATTTCACTGGTATTAACGGTTCAAAATTAGATATTATTGGTGGGTTTATTAGGGATATTGAGGTATGCAATATTAATGTTATGATTAAATTTTATGTTGTGTCTAATGATACCATGTCATATCCTGCAATCCTTGGCAGAGATTTTATTTCGACATCTGATATTACTGTTGTGTTAGGTGATAAGCTTGAAGTAAAGAAAAGAACTGTGGAATTAAATTGTATACAAGCTATTATGAATATTGAAATGGAGGAACCGGTTAGTGTCGCGAGCACCATTAATTTGAATCCAAATTTGTCCTATGATATGAAGCAAAAATTTTCAAAACTTTATTGTGACGAATATGTCGATAAATGGGGCACAGATATTATTAGGCATGACTTTTCGATGTCCATCACTTTAAAACATCAGCAACCCATCAGTTTTCGACCACGTCGATTATCATTTTCAGAAAAAGAAAAATTACAGGTTATTCTAGATGAGTTCTTGAGCAGGGGTATTATTGAACCTAGTTGTTCTCCTTATGCTAGTCCTATTGTCTTAGTGCACAAAAAGAATGGCGATTTACGATTATGTGTTGATTTTAGGGAAGTTAACAAAATAACAGTGAAAGATAATTATCCTACTCCTCTGATAGATGACCATCTGGACCGGCTTAAAAATAAAAATGTCTTTAGTTGCATTGATCTTAAGCACGGATTTTATCATGTAGCAGTGACAGAGGATTCTGTGAAATATACTAGTTTTGTCACTCCTTTAGGGCAATTTCAATATAGGAAAATGCCCATGGGTCTAACCAATACACCAAGAGTTTTTGCTCGATTTACTAATGGGATTTTCAAAACATTAATTAGCCAAGATAAAGTTTTATTATACCTTGATGATCTGTTAATTGCGACAGAAGCTTACGAGGAACATTTTGATATTTTACGTGAAGTATTTAAGCTAGCAAAGCAGTACGAGTTGAAATTTCGTTTAGATAAGTGTTTATTTATGTATTCAGAAATAATATATTTAGGCTATTTAGTAAATAGGGAAGGTATACGTCCAAGTCCACAAAATGTAGAATCTGTCTTAAATTACCCTGTTCCGCGTTCTGTAAAGGAAGTTTATCGCTTTGTGTCGTTGGCTAGTTATTTTCGAAGGTTTATATCTGATTTTGCTTTAATTGCGAGACCACTTTATGATTTAATAAAGAAGGATGTCGAATTTAAATTTAGTATGGCGGAGAATGAATCATTTGAATGTATAAAGGAGAAGTTGGCAAGTGGTCCAGTTTTGGCCATATATTCGCCCAAATTAGAAACTGAATTGCATTGTGATGCTAGTAGTAGTGGTTTTGGTGGCATCCTCTTGCAGAAACAAACAGATGGTATATTTAAACCAGTCTTTTATTTTAGACACAAAACAACACCAGCAGAGAGTAAATATCATAGTTTCGAACTTGAGTGTTTATTTGCAATTTATGCTATTAAGCGATTTCATATCTATCTATCCGGTATTAAATTTAAAATCGTTACCGATTGTTACAGTTTTAGGTTGACTTTAAGTAAACAGCATGTTAATCCAAGGATATCTTGTTGGGCTATGTTTTTACAGAATTACGATTATGAGATAGTACATCGGCCCAGCAAGAAAATGTCTCATGTTGATGCACTGAGTAGGTGTCATAGTGTGTTAATTTTAGAACCCAATAGTTTTGAACAGACTCTTTCTATTAGGCAATGCCAAGAACCTGTTATACAGGATATTGCATTTTGAAATGCGGGAGGGTCTTATGTATAGGAAAGACAAAAAGAATAAGTTACTATTTTATGTTCCGAGTTGTTTAGAGGTTAATGTAATTCGTACATGTCATGACGATCTGGGTCATGTGGGTATTGATAAGGTCATTAATAATATTACTAAAGTATATTGGTTTCCAGAGCTAAAATCAAAAGTTAAGGCATATATCCATAATTGTCTAAAGTGTTTGGAGTTTTCTCCAATGAGTGGTAAGACGGAAGGTTATTTGAATAGTTTACCGAAGGGTGAGGTACCATTTCAAACTATTCAACACCGATCATTATGGTCCGTTAGAAAAATGCTCTTCCAGGGGCTATAAATTTGTATTGTTGATTATTGATGGTTTCACTAAGTTTGTTAGACTGTACCCTTGTAAAGGTACATCTGCAAATGAAGTAATTAAGAATTTAAAAGATTATTTTAGAAGTTATTCTAAACCAAGACGAATTATTTTTGACCGTGGGTCTTGTTTTACGTCGAATGCATTCAAAGATTTTATGGAGCAGGAATTTATTACCCATGTGTTGATAGCGGTAGGTACTCCTCGTTCCAATGGGCAGGCTGATAGATTTAATCGGGTTTTTACGCCGATGTTAGCTAAGCTATCGGTTTCATCTAATAAGTGGGATCTTGTTTTAGGCGATGTTGAATTTGCAATGAACAATACCATTTGTATGGAATTTATTCAGTGAAATTTAATTGTGATTGGTATGACAACAAATCCTTTTAAAATTTTTAATTGTTGAGCTTAGAAAATGGTTGTGGGAACATATCATACAAATTTGTCATTACTGTAACCTTAAGTCTAGCATTTTCTTTTTCTTTGTATTCTCACATTAATTTTTAGCATTTCATCATACTTCGGTGGAAAAACTCTTATTAAATACTTCTTTAAACACTGTTTTATTATTAATTAAAGTTTTATTCATACAAAACTTTTTTAATGTCTTATTTATTAAAAGGTCACCATCTACGGTAAAAAGTTCTTAATCTTATATATAAATTTGTCATAACATTCCAAAGTATATTTACCAAACCATCTCTATAAAATTTAGCTTTCATGGAGTTGCAATAATTTAAATTCGGTGTTTCTTGACCTGTCGAGCATAAATTGCGTGTGGGGGGAGAGCAGTATGGGGAAATAGAAGAATGAAAAAAAGTTACAGAAAAAATCCTTTACTGAAAAAAATGAAAATACAAATATTCGAAAACTTGTAATACATTATAAAATAGAAAACTAAATCTCACACCAGTAGGTACATATATAATATTACCTAATGAAAACTTGAGAATGAAGTAAATTTAAACTAAAATGAAAAATAAATACGACAATTTGTCAACTTACCTGCTTTTTTGAACCTGTCTCGCAAAGGACAGCTTTTCATAAGCTTCAGTTCTTTATCTATATTAAGCTGGGATCAGTATTTTGTTTTTGCCGGACCAAAACTCAAATAGAAACTTATTATAAAACTGTTTTCTAATCTGGTCACTTGAGATAAACTCTATATAATGTTCTTTTTCGTGGACTTAAAGATCTTGATGAGGTTTTTCAAACAGATTTGTAACCCACGTGTATTTTGCTATGAAGTTGTTATGGGTTATAAAATCATTTCTAGAATCATTTGTCAAAGTTGTTGCAAATAAAACTTAGTTGTCTGTATCTTTAGTGTTGTAGGTTTTAAGAAATTCAGTTATGTTTTTAAACATTTTTTATTTCTACCCTTTAAATTGATTTTCTATAAATCTAATTTTCTACAGAAAGTATGAACTTATCTTTCATATTCAAGAGGTGTGTGTTTGTTTCTTGCAATTTAATATCCAAGATATTTAATTTTCCTAATATATTAACTAAGTAGGTCAATTTTATCACGAATTAGTGAGCTCAAAAAAGCTTTGCCTCCTCGTGATTTTCTTCTTCTAACAATGTTGCAATTTCTTCTCTTAATTCATAAACATGTAAAAATCTGTCATATGATAACCATCTTGCTTCATGATAAAATGTCAATGTTGAATATGATGTACCCATGTCCCTGCAAAGTACAGAAGAAGTCTTGATTTCAGTGGTCTCAGCCTTATAAAATTCACTACAGCTACAACTGTTGGTAACATGAGGTTTAGACCAGGACTCATTTGCTTGACAACAAGCGCTTCTTGGTGAATCATGCAGTATGTCCAGATACACTTTGGAAATTTCTATTTCACAAGCGCTTGAAAATCTTCGAACCTGACAACCATCGTTTGTGCATCATCTGGCATATACAGACACAGTTGTCCCATGAAATAATTCAATTGTTGTTACTCTGTTTTGTATCAGTTTGCAGAAAAACAGATTTTTAATCTTTGATAGTCCATTAAAATTTCGAACATACCTAATGAAATGGCAATCCATGTTGTAGCTTTATTAAGCTGAATGGCTAATAGTTGATTATCAGTTTGGATAAAAGTTGTTGCAGTTTATTGTCAGATATATCAGCAATTCTATGAATAGCAGTATCATTTGATAGAGGAATACATGGCTTGGTAAAATCATTTGCAAGGATTATTTTTACCATTTAAATTGCAGCCAGCAGAACAAGTTTTTTATATCTGGTTATATGAAGTACAACTTTGTAAGAAGTCTGGAGAGCTATTTTGATCACATATGAAATGTTTTAAAAACTAATTTTTATTTTTCATGTTTTTAATATATCAACAAAGAATTTGCCAAATTTTGTAGCATACTTACTATGAATTGTTTCCTAATGCCATTTAAGTTTATTGGGTTTCATAGTATTCACTACTGAAATTTATCAATAGATAATACATAGACACCATTCTTCATCATTTATCTATGTCCACATGAATCCAAAATTTAAATATTTCTCAGAATATTTCTGGGATTGTGGTTTTGAAAGTAACTTTTTCTGGACATTTGATGGTGATTCACAATCATTCGATACTAGTATGTATCCAGTTGAGAATTTGTCTATGGTTCTACATTTGGAAACAGGAAATTTTTGCATCATGTATACGGCTATATAAATTACTATACGTCATATGATATTCACTCGTAAATAGTCAATATAAGTATTGCTATGTGAAAGTTCGTTTATTTCTTCTATACCGATTATTATGATTCAGTAACAAAATTCAAAGGAATATATATGAAAATAAGTATATCAGTTGACAGAATTTTATATTTTAAGTTAAAAATGATTTTATGTGTTGCAAATGAAAATTATGGTAAAATTCAAAATGTTTTAAAATCTACTGCTCTCCACATGTTCGTGCAGCAAACATTTTCTCATTACAGACTTATTAATTATTATTAGTAGTATAAGTTTAGAAAAACTCAAGTTAACATGTACATTACGTCCTATCACTCAAAAATGTATTACGTACAGAAAATCTATCAGTAATCCACAGAAAGAACTTGGTGAAGTACTCCGCCAAAAATTCTGTTTCCGTAGAATACCAAAAACCTTGACTGTACTAACTAAAATGGTTGCTAACTATCTCAGTGGGAGGAGTGATTTGAAAAGGGTCCTAGAAGGCTATCACGTGTAAAATATGTCTTAATCGGGAAGTATATTGGATGCCAACTAATCTTTCAGGATTTCTAAGAAGAAACCCTGGAAGGAATAACAAGAGGCCAAAACTTCAGATCAGAAGAGTGATTCTGGCTTAAAATTCACCTGAGAAATCGTTAAGTACACTATTTCTTAAACATAAAACAAACCTTAACCATAAAAACACTAATAATCCTGTTTAAAACTGCTAGCTGAAAGGAAGGTTTTTAAAATCAAGTGTTAAATGATTTGAATTCTGAATCACGCCTCTAGCTAATTGCAAAATAATTAATTGCAACAAAACTGTAACTATACTTTCACATTAGAAAAAAACAAATATAAACATGTTTTTACACTATTATACACGATTGTGTTTTCAATGGTATTACCCACACGTGTTCATTATAAATATATAATGATATTCTTAAGCACATATCAAAAATCAAATATATCGCAAATTTACTTAACTAAATTCTTAACCTAACCACAAAGACGTACTGTAGGTATGTATTATCAGTTCATGAAATGAATCAAAATGTTGTTATTTATAAATTTTCTCGGGGTATAGTTTCAGATGGTTTTATAAATACTTCATGAGTGATTGTTGCCTGTAACTAATATGTACACCATTAAATGCCTTCGTCTATTTTGATTACAAAACTCTCAATATGCTTATCTACAACAGAAACTTGTTGATCTGGAAATCAATGTGCCTCTAAAATCAAAAACAACCAACTTGGTAGGGTATTATCCGAACATAGTTAACTAGTTTGTAACAATTTCGATTTTCTGTTATCCAAATACTCAAGTTTTGTTCGATACACCTAATCAATAAATGTTAAATTTCTATTGGAACCTTTTATTATAAAATTTATACATAGTACGCCCTCTACATTAGAATAGAAAAAAGTACACTTCAAGTGACTTCTAGTTGTTTGTATCTTGTGTCAATATCCCCCTTTTCCGTACATACGAGTAGAAGGAAGGCTGCCTCGTGGAATAAGCCATTTTTAATATCAGATGTAGTCCGTAGACACGTATTTTTCGGAGCTTGTACGTTTTTAATCAAACATGCCGCCCGACCAATTATTTAAGTGGAGTCAACACGTTCCATAAGTTAGTTTTAGTTTTGGTATTAGCATCGATCTAAAATGGCGATGGAAATATTTTTACATGCAAGTTTTGAAGTTCTTGAGATTTTTTAGTTTAACGTTTTAAGGATTAAACTAACTATCATTAAATATGGAGATAATTATAATTCCGAATTTTTAAAATATTAAATTCAAGTTACAAGTAAAGAAGTTATGGAAATTTAAAAGCAGTTTCAATTGTTACTAGGCAAGAATGTAGAAACCCGCACATGTTATTGGTTAATACGAAGGTTAAATCCGGACCCCTGTGTCAGCTACGCTCAACTATAAGAGTAAGGACGCAGATATAGCAGATGGTTAGCGGTGAGTCACCCTCCATTTTTAATACTTATATTTTTTTTAAGAAACTTTCAATTAAATGCTCAGATAAATTTTCGAAGAAGCTATACATACCTAAGTTTGTTTAAAATTAATTCTCCAAATTTTTGCTAAAGTTCATAGTTCAATTAATTTGTTTCATTTAAAATTTAATTTAAAAATTTAGTATTTGAATAAAGCATAATTGACCTTAACATTTTTAAGATCTTTGTGCAATGTTATGTTTGAAGTTACAAAGTTGTATTAAAGGATTTGCTTTATTGAACATGTGATAGGATAAGAATTGTTTGCCGAATTATAATGTATAACACATGGTAATAATACACCTGAAGTATAATTCAATGTCGACAATAAGTACTTTCTTTGACCTTTGATTTTATTAAAAATTGTTATTAGGAATGTGTAACCATAACCTGAGAAATTACTTTTGAATATGTAAAGTTTTTTTTGTGAACTGAAGAGAATCCTATTCAAGTAACGTGAAGTCATTGTAACTTAAAGTAAAAGTAACATATTTCTTAAAGAAAACTAAAATAATTTATGCAATTAATAAAACAATATTCCAAGAATGCTTGTGATAGAGGATAGAGGAGCACTTTAGTAGGTAAATAGGACCGGTCCTAATTCAAAACGCGACAGACGTATTTTCCATGTGTAAAATACGTCTGTCACGTTTTGAATTAGGATCAACCTATAATTTCAATGTAAAATAGTTGTGAAAACATTTCAATGTAAAATAGTTGTGAAAACATGAATTCTTATATACTTTCAATGTAAAATACTTGTGGGCACGTTTTGAATTAGGATCGGCTTTATATTACTTTAAATGAAACACACGTATGTTGAAAAATGTAAGTGCAGAGAAGAATGTGTGTAGCTGTTTTGAATTCGGTTTTCTAGCGAGAAGTTACACGTGCACCGTTTTGAATTAGGATCGGCGTTATATACTTTTAATGTAAAATGTGAAAACCTGAATTCTTTTCAAATGTAAAATACTTGTGGGCACGTTTTGAATTAGGATCGGCTTTATATTACTTTCAATGAAACATATTTCAAAACACACGTATGTTGAAAAATGTAAGTGCAGAGAAAATGTGTGTAGATGTTTTGAATTTGGTTTTCTAGCGAGACAGTATGACAGATGCAAAATATCGCATTCAAGTCAATTGTGTTTTAATTAAAGTGGATTCTGATTTATGTTTAGAGGCTGCAAATACACATGGGCCGGTTTCAATTCAAAATGAGTTCACTCTTGTGATAGGTTGAAAAGTGGGTTGGCAAAGTACGCAGATGGTGGTAATCTGCTATATAAGGAGATTGCTCTAATATTAATTTAATTAGTCGAAGTTTACTGCATATATTTACATACAAACATGTATATAATTGATATTCAGGGATTTAAATACAAGAAAAACGAGTTTGTGTGTAAAGAAATTGAGGTTTTGGACTTGTTGAAAGGTGATGTTTGGCATCAAATTTTTAAACTGCCAATGCAGTCCAGTTGTTTGAGTCAAGATCATATAAAACATAACGACTGGGTGACAAGGAATATTCATGGTATTTCTTGGGATGAATCTTCAACGGCTGGAATGGTGTCATCATATATAGCGCTTTACTTGAAGCAAATTATCCGACCCGGTGAAGAAGTATTTGTGAAGGGTCTAGAAAAGAAGAAACTGATTGAAACATATATAATGCAAAACTTTGTAACTGATATGCTTGCACTAGGTTGTCCTAAGCTATCGGAGTTAAAATCAACAATCGTTTAAAATATAACATCCATTGTTGTAGACACAGCAATAATAATTTGCAATGCGCAAAACAAAATATCTTTTATTAAAAGAATGGCTTGATAATAATAAAAAACAAGAGAAAGATTTTGTCTGTATTATTTATTTTAATATAATTTTACAATGCTAGCCTTACAAAATTCCTTTATAATAATAATAAAAAACAATAGAAAGATTTTGTCTGTATTATTTATTTTAATATAATTTTACAATGTTAGCCTTATTAACTATTATTATAACAACTTCTAGCAAACATTATTTTTATCGATCCAGCTATTGTGTACGTTAGAGAAGCCTAACCATTTTACAAATACTTTATTTCCACTCTTTCTTAGGACTTTTTCTACCAGGTAAATTCCTAGATGTTTAACCTTTTGCAACTCCGTTTAATAAAATGCACCTTTGATTTCTTTCTCATCTTGATCTTCTAATATATATGTTGTAGGATTGGTTACGTTTACCTTTTTAATCTTAAAAATTTCATTTGACCAGTTTGGCGTGTAACCTTTCGTAAATGCTTCCCTGTGTTTACTAATCCTCACACTGTCTTTTATTGAATATTTTGGTATTTTGGTTGCAAGTTTGATGTGGGTAAATGATGATTTAAGAATAGTTTTTTCATTTGATTTATCAACTTTTACAGGTTTGACTCCGATAGTATTGTGAACTGTATTGTTGTATTGTTTCACAATATCGCTTAAATTTTTTATCCAATTGTAAGAACCGTTCAGGTTAAACAAGCGCCACATTTTTCCCTTTAAAGTTCTAATTACACGTTTCACAATGCATGCTTTCTTTGTAGAAAAAACACCATAATGGTTTATGCCATATGTCTGCATTAAGGATTGAAAGTGTTTGTTATAATATTCTTTACCAAAATCAGACTGCAAATTTCTTGGCGGATTTTTAAATTTATTTAAAATTGTTTTCATTGCAGCAGTAACATCAATACCCGTTTTACTTTTAAGTGGTACAGCCCATACGTATTTGGAGAAACAATCAATAACTACTAAAATGTATTTAAATCCTTTGTTTGTTTGCGAATATGGTAGCATTTCAATCAAATCGGTCTGAAGAAGGTCATTTAAACCTTTTACTATCACTTTGCGTCTCTTTAAATTTATTCTTGCTGGTTTATGAAGTTCATTTACTATATCCTCTTTCACTTTTGATTGAGCAACTATCATAATACTTTTTCTAATCAGGATTTATTAAATACAATTAATGAAATACTTCTATGTTTGAATGTCGTGGGCTCCACTTGCTTTGAAAGGAACTTTTAATATAAAATCAAGAAACATTGTGGTATTGTTTATAATAGCACCGCTGTCACGAAAGCTGATTACATCCATACGTTTAAGCAAAAATCCTTGTAACTGTGCAATTACATAACTTTTTCGTTTATAAAATTTCAATGTCTTGCGGGTATCCTTTAATATTCTCAATGACTGCTTCCTCATAAGGAAATTCATAATTATGTTTAATGTTGAAAATAAGGAATGTTTTGTCACCGTCGAGGAATGTATTAGAGTAAAACGTTGCTACTACCGTGTAATGTAGCATATGTAACTTGTACTCAATCAAGGTTTCAAAACCTTCACTTTTGTTTTCATATTCCTGTTCACTTATATCTATTTTACGGTTATGTAAGTGCCTTCCAAATTTGTCAATTGTCATATCATCTAATTACTTTCGCCTCACGCAATTCTTCAATGATCGAATTTATTTCGTTGCCGTGACCTGTGTGTCCAGCAGTCTGAGATGAAACTAAAAGTCGTAATCTATCAACAAGTTCATTGGGATCATTCCAATATAAATAATCTATAGCGTTATTTGATACTTCCATTGTCATACCGTCTCCAAGACGCTTTCTATAGGGTAATGTTCTAGGTCTACGGGTGTTTGGGAAGTATGTTTAATGTAGATATTATATTTTGTACTTATATGAAGTATTACCCTGAATTTGTTCTGTTTCAGAATAATATCTTCTATTAGCATTTGTTCTTTTACAATATCAAGATACGACTTTAGATCTTGATGACTGTACCCGACAGGATATTTTTAAACAGTAGTTCGTATAATCCAGGAGTACCTTTATATTTCAAATCATTTATTAGAACATTTTCATCATCCAACGCGAAATTCGAATTGCCTATCATAAGACCATTTGAATCAGGGTTAAACCTAATACCATATTTATGATCAAATTCGTTCTTAACATCTTTAAACATATTGTAAATATATTCTCGAGGTAGCGGATGTAGCTGTTCGAGATAATGTGTCATACCAGGTGAATCGGCAAAGCTTTGAATATATTCCTGGGCTTCTTGTGCATTTCGATTAATTTCTGCTTCGTATTAATTCTCAACATCGTCATCATCATCATCTACCTCTATGGCATCATTTTTTATATTTGGTATATGCTGAGCAATAACCGGGGAATCAATATAGTCAACGTTCCTTTCTAGCAATTTAGGTTTAATTTTTTTTACACTGCTATGAGGCAGTTCTTCTTCTTCTTTAAATTTTTCTTTCTTTACCGCATTTTCCCCATCCAGTTTATTAGCAATAGTTTCTAATCGTGATGTTATGGGTAAGATTGATTCCACTTGGACGACTTCATTATCTTTTAACTGACGCAATTTGTTTTTTACAATGTTTCTTTCTTAATTAAAATTCTTTTAAGTTTTATCGCCTCCTTGTTCATTGCGTAAAAGTTTATTGTAGTAAAAAATTCTTCGATACTAACGATACTTGCGTCTCTCAAGGTTTAAATATGTATGAAGTGATCAAAACCTATTCGGTACCTTCCTTGATCTGGATCACTATCTTTGTCTACAACTAAGAAACCGCATTTGTCTTGCCAACAAGCAGCACATATTTCACGGAATTTAGCATACTTCATGTCAGTATTGACGTGATCGTCATATATGTGTTTTAAGTTTAAATCATCTTGTTTAAATAAAACTAAAAGATTAGCATTATCACGTAGTAAGTGCTTAGGTATACGAGTATAACTTTGACAAAGGTAAAAACTGTCTACTTGTTTATGACGCCCCATTCCCTAGTGATACCTTGTTTATCGCAAGCTACATCATCAAAAACAAATATAGAATTATTTCGAGCATCAGATGGTGATATAATATTATCAGAACTGGAAAATGTATAATATTTGATCCCTTTTATTGGTTGCAGTAGACTTTCAAGGTATTGATACTTTGGTTGATAAAGTGATTTAGAATAAACATATACGTTTTCAAACTTTAAACCATTAGGATGTTCTATCAGCCCAATCATAACGTTGGTTTTACCGCAATTTGATGGACCAACAACTAGACATCGAATAGATGAAGGCAGAAGAACGCTATGTTTTTTCTTTTTAGCTAAGGATTGCACGCCAATGTCATTGTTTATGGTTAAAGGTGTTGATTGTTTCACAACACGCATGTTTGCAAGTACTAAATTCGATTTGTAAAAAAAAAGTGGAATTATATATATATATATATATATATATATATATAAGAAACGGCGAGTATATAAAGAATCAATAATTCATAATATTTTATTTATTTTAAACCTCCGTCATGAGTTAGTCATACTACGTTCTAGTTTTGATACTAATGCTATAATTAATCCTACACTCGATGAAGAAATAAAAGTTGTTTTAAACAAAGTTTTATGGAAAATGCCGCATGTAGCCGTTGATGATACTCAACGAATTAATTTAATAGAATGCGTTGCACAAAATCAGGATTTGCATATTCCGTTTAGAGGATGGGAGTTGCATGAATATCAACTTCTACAAGAAACGCAACGTCATACATGGAACATTAAAACAACAACACAATTAGAAAAACCAAGATTTGTGATTGTTGGTTTCCAAACCAACCGAAAAAATAGATACATGAGCAACTACAGTCGTTTTGATCATTGCTATTTAACCAACATGAAACTATATTTAAATTCAGAAATTTTCCGTCGATAACTTAAATTTGAGGTTCGAGAATAAACAGACTGCGTTGTTATATGAGATGTATGCTCAGTTTCAGCAATCATACTACGAAAAGGAAAATGAGCCACTTTTTAATCCTGAAGATTTACAGTATTGCACCATTAGTAGTCATAGATTGTTCTAGACAAAACGAAGCGTTAAAATCTGGTACTGTCGATATTAGATTAGAATTTGAAACTAGCAGAAACGTTTTGCCAAATACATCTTGTCATTGCCTTATACTTCATGATAAGATAGTCAAATACAATCCACTCTCAAACAGCATAAGAATATTATAATTACTTTATTATTATTATTACTGTACCTTTACAAATTATGAAAAACAATAAATCATTTAGCAATCACAGTCTATTTATTAATATTTTTACATGTTTTACAATATCTTTTACATGTTTGAATTATTAAGTGATTTAGTAAACAGCCATAGACATTGACAATTTTAAATAAAAGTTTTGTTATACATTTCTCAAATAAACTAACTGGTATGTTATTAACAAACTGGATTTTTAAACAGAACGGTTACTACTACTACTACTACTATTTTCTCTACAATACATTTATACTAATATATAGTTCAAAACTCGGGCAGATTGAAAGGTATCCTATTTTAGATACATCCAAAAACGAAAATCGGCGTACTTGTGCAGGTATAAACATAACACTGAAGTTTTATAACTAAAAATATTATATGTTAATCTAGATAAAATAAATTGCATTTTTATTTGAGCCAGTGGTTGAAGCTTTACAAGTCATTTCTGTATGTATAGTTATACCCCAAGGTTTAGTATCAGTGGTTAAGGTACTAAGAATTCTTTTATCATCACTTGGATTAAGAACAATTTTGTTTTGTTTAATAGTACAGACATCATGTTTGACTGATCTAATTAAACATTGCTGTTTCTGTACAGTCTGTTTATAAAACAAAGCATTCTTATAATCATCAAAAGAAATTTGCTTAATACTTGCTAAGGAAGATCCCTTTGACTTTTTATTATCCTATCCTGAACTCTGTAAGTGTACATTTTAGATCTAAGTCCTACAAACTCTAGCATGATGTCACCATTGTTTTCATCTTTCATAATACCAGGAACTTTTTTATTTGATAATGGAATATGATATTTGTTATGAGGGTCGTAATCGGAAGTATCAAATCTATGAATATCTTGTTTGATATAAGAGTAAATATCTTCAACGCTAAACTCGTATATCAAACTATCCGTATCTGTGTACAGCAGCTTTGCTTTGTTAGCAAATTGCGATTTTATATAACTATAGTGAAATTCATATAAATAGGTTTTGAAATATCTAGAATAGAGAAACCTACATAAATGGGTTTGTTTAAGTAAACCTCTAATTTATTCATTTCTATTAAGACTAGATCTTTGTCTAACACAGTGCAACTATGAAAATTAGGCTTCGCTATGTAACTACGACTCCAAACCGTCCTTCCCATTTGGTCACTAATTTCACATCTTTCCTTTTCCGTACGTTTTCCATCATCTTTCCATAAACCGAATTTATCATATTTTTAGAAAAGCATATATCGAAACTGTTTTTTGACTGTTGTCTTAATTTCGTATTCAAATCAATGTATTCTTTTAACCAAGGAGCTTGTTTAAACCGAAGAACCTTATGAATCTTTTCAGTTCTAAACCGTAGCTTAAATACATTTTAAATTCTTGTAGTGAATAATATAGTTGAGTTTTGGATATAAAGTTGTAAGTAATTTCTTTAAGTTTGATTTATTAGAAGGTACTGGTGGTATCATATGTTCAGGCGCCAAAGGTAAGTCACTGTGAATTTCATGTAAAGATACTGGATAGTGTAAATCGCATTCAAAAATATATCCTACATCAGAATCATCGGGAATATTAAGTATGTCTAAACGTACTATATCTGGACTGGTACCATCTAAAATTCAAATTCTCCATATGGAAGATATTCAGACATTGCAGCCCCATATAAATTATTAACATCAAAATACATTAAATATTTAGAATCGAAATTTGGATCATAATCTGCATTCATATATTTGTTATTTGCTTTAGCATCTCTATTCGAACATTGAGAAACACCGCCACGAATTCCCGTTCTAAAAACATTATTTTTCAATATCAGTAAGCAGCTCGAGTTTAACGTTTGTCGTTTTTAACATCGCATCTAGAGCTAAACCAGGAGCCGTAAAGTAGTGAAGCGGATCTAACTTATACATGAACATACAAGTTTTTCTAAAGTTTTCAAATATATCAGTCAAGAGCAGTACATCTGTTTTTAAATATAGGTCTGAATAGTCCCCTAGTGTTTTTATATTAAATGTTTGCCAAACGTGTTTAGCATGATTGTAGTCTTCATCTGAGATTTCTTCATTGTGCAAACGATTAAAGAATGCTGTTTTACAGGGTAAATCAGTTTCATTGAGCCTATCCCAAGAGTTAATGTAATCATAGGGAAATATACCTTTACGCGTAAGTAACTGAAACTCGTTATCGGTGTTACAATTTTCCCTGGTGAAGGATTTTTTATTATCATCTAAGTATGAAGCTAATTTTTCGATACTAGATGCCATAAAGCTGAATGAATCGATAAATCTAAAAGTAACTTTCGTACCATTTACATATTTTGTAAAAGATATGTATTTTTCCTTATTTATTGGTAGAATTCTTACCAAACCTGAAAACCCTAACGCAATTTTTTTAATAATGAAATGCGAATCGTAGCCTGATAAGTTATGAAAAACTACCGGTATTATATAAAAATTATGATAATTGATGTTGCAATCTTGATGAGCCGCTCCTCGAAATTCACCTGTAAAGTGGCAGTGATCGCGAACTCTAATATCATCTATACTAAAAGGTTTATTGCAAATGTGACAGTGAAGGGCAAATTTAAATGCTAACTTTTGTTCTTCTGTTAAAGGATTCATAGGTTTTGGGTTACAGAAAATTTTATTAGTCGTTTCTGAAATCAGTTTCAATTGAGCAACAAACCATTCTATACAATCCTTTCCGCGATACAATTGAAATTTGGAATATTTATTATCATACGAGCATTTCAAATAATACGCTACACTAAAGGGTATATGCCTTTGGTAACGGACTGTGTTTAGTATTACCTCCGACTCATTGCATGGTTCTAATATACATTCGAGATCTGCATAAACTACAAAAGATACTTTTTCTTGATAGTGGAAATGTTTAAACGTTAGATACTTTTCGGATTCTTCGGTAATCTTATTGAACAAGTATTCTGTTTTTCGCAATAATTCGAATGACGCTTAAGTAATGCTGCTGTACTAAAATTATTTAAACATCTATAACAAAACAATTTTCTATGTTCATGTGAAGACAACTGTTTTGCAAATAATTTTGACATATCCTTAATCCAAGTAAAATGAAAGTGATTCTCATTAGCATTTGTCGGACGAGAATATTGTAAGGAATCATTATTTAAAACTAACAGATTAATAGGTTCAATTTTTTTAAAATTTTCACTTAAACAAAATGACAGTATTTTAGTATTTTCTATACAATATAGGTTAATTGCGAGATTGTTAAGCTTCTCAATTTTTTTTATGTCTTTTAATGCGATTGGAAACTGAATTGAATTGTAGCATAATTCTGTATCAAAATGTGGATAGCTAGATATTCTCTGACTATTTTGTTTAGCAGGATATAAAGCGGAAACCAAGCTCCAAAGAATGCAATGTTGATCGTTATTTATTACATTTACCACAGCTTTTTTTTTTTTATAAAGTCCGGAACCGGTACAAACGTTGAACACCCTCCTTTAAGTGGATCATGATTGTTTATATTTACCTTCAAGTGTAAAACTTCTTGGATTGCCCAACCAGAATCTTTCTCGCTAAATTCTTCTAATCGCTTCGAAATCTTGTTCAATACGTTCTCCTTATACCACAGCTTGAGATTGGTATTTATATCGATGTGACGATTTGCAGTAGGAAACGTTTTCAAATCTATTTCAGCCAGTTGTAGGTTAAACAAAGTTAGCGGTAAATATTACATTAACTTTCAACATTGACTTTTTTAAGCAAGCAACAATCTTGCGTTTAAAACTAGCGAACGCCTTGTCTAAGAACACTAGAGGATCTCTATAATTTAAATTGGTAATAAGTCCCGTAATTATTCGACTTCCAAAACATGATTGTACATCATGATCAATCAAATTTTTTCGAGTATGACCTCTAGAAAGCGTTGCATCAACACCTTTACCACGATATTCCAAAGAGCGTTTCAAGTGCCTCAATCGTACAAGGTAGCTTTTAAGATGTGCTAAATTAGATTCCAGCCTACTAGGATTTTCTTGTTGATTGTCTTCGTATACCTTATTTCTAATAGCAAGCTTCAATATACTAATATTTGCTTTGATAATTAAAATGTGTTTCGTTATTTCATTCACTGATTTAATTAGATTCACGCATTTTACAGTTAATCTCAAAATTGCGCTACTAATCTCGGATACGGTTTCAGCATTCATGATTCTATAGAAAATCAAAATACACTACTTAATAATATACGTATTTTCTCTATTTACTATTTATATAAAATATCATCTGACGTAAGCAAAACAACTGCAAAAAGGTTAATTCATCTGGGTTTACGGAAAACGCGTAAGCAAAACAACTGTAAAGAAAATAGCATACAAATCGAAATAATTGCATAGCGAATTGCTTTGAATGCAATTGTTAAAAAAATCGCCTTTATTTACGTTTTTATTCAAGACGATTTTCAAGCTTGAATCGTGCATGCGGTCTAAAAATTGCAGAGTTGCCTTCAGTACGTGACTATGACAAATAATTCGCTATGCAAGCATTTCCAATATTTACATACTGAATGCAACTCTGAGCAAAACAACTGCAAAAGGAATGCATTCAACATCATTTTTCATTCCGTATGCGTTTACTACAAAAAATGTTTTTATACGACCTTTGATTTATTATGTGTATACAGAAAATACATTATCATTACAGCGCTATTTTTTTTATGATTACATTGAAATATTTTTAAATAAAAACAAAGCAAATTTGAAAAACAAATGTCTCAGATTAAACCGTTTTGTTTAATAATTTACACGCACTCATGGTTTTTAAAAAACCCAGTATTAAAAAAACATTCTGCAGTTTTATTATATAACAGTACCTTTAAAGAATTTTCACACAAATTACCTATATATATATATATATATATATATATATATATATATATATATGCATGTAAATTGTGTCAGCGGTAATCTAAAAAACTTATTCTATAAATATTACTACTTAAAGGGATTTATTTGCATTGCATTTTTTTTAAACGAAAAATGAATCTGAAGAAAAATATCATAATTTACACGCACTCATGGTTTTTTTTAAAAACCCGTTATTAAGAAAAAAACATTTTCCAGTATGTTGATAGTACTAAAGAATTTTTCTTATTCAGCATAATTAGCGTAAACATACAACCCGCACAAATTACTATATCCCTATATATGCATATAAAGTCAATTTTTGTTAATTTTTTATGGAAAATAAATTATGCTAGCAGTAATATAAAACGAAATTAATCTAATTTAGGTTTTATTATGCGCCTTCTTGCAATTTCTGTTTCAGTCAATGAATGTAATTCATTATTTCTGCTGAGCAGTACCTTTAAAAAAAATTTTTATACAGCATAAAATCGCATAAACACACAATTACCTATATATTTGCATATAAATTATGTCAGCGGTAATCTAAACGAAATTAATCTAATTTAGGTTTTTTATTATGTGCATTTATTGCAATTTCTTTTTCAGACAATGAATCTAATTCATTATTTCTGCTGAGCAGTACCTTTAAAAAAATTTCTTATACAGCATAAAATCGCATAAACACACAATTACCTATATATTTGCATATAAATTATGTCAGCGGTAATCTAAACGAAATTAATCTAATTTAGGTTTTTATTATGTGCATTTATTGCAATTTCTTTTTCAGACAATGAATCTAATTCATTATTTCTGCTGAGCAGTACCTTTAAAAAAATTTCTTATACAGCATAAAATCGCTTAAACACACAATTACCTATATTTACATAATAAATTATGTCAGCGGTAATCTAAAACGAAATTAATCTAATTTAGGGTTTTATTATGTGCATTCATTTCAATTTCTTTTCAGACAATGAAACTAATTCATTATTTCTGCTGAGGTATAATTATATTCGCTTACATACTGTTTTGTTCATTAGAATAGATTACAGAGCTGAATTTTTTCAGAAAACGATGCAAATTTTTAATTTTTTCTAACAGATCAGTTTATTATTTAATATAAATACTTCACGTAGATTTTACCAACAGTATTCAATCAGATCTCTTGTATAATTATTAGTTACTATTACTAGCAACTTTTAAAAATGAGTAACTTGTCATCAATCAAAAATTGTAATAGTACCAACGTAAAAGTTCTAGAGCAATTTATATGACATTCTGACGAAGACGTGATTAAAGAAGTTTTTGGTTGTTCTTCGCCTCAATTCAACACTGCTGCTATTTTTGATAGTGACGTAATAGATATATCACGGTAAGTGCTTTTTTTCACATTTATACATGTGTTTTTAAAACAGTACTAATTTATAAGTTACATTAGATCAAAAAACCATTCTGGAAATTCTGAGGCTATCGTAGGATCGTTGACATGCTCTGATCCTCTCAGAAACATCAGGTAGTATACAAAAGAAAAGGTGAACCTACAAGAATCTTTTATGTTATGCTCACAGATCAGGCAAAAACATGTCGACTATGAAAAGTTATGTACAGAATCTAATATGGCTGTTTGCTGTGAAGATGACAAATCCTACGAAGATGACACAGTGGAGTTGCTTAACGCATTTAAAAGCGTGGAGAGAAGCTACTGCGTCGTATAGATTTGGAACTAGAAATAATAAAGCAAAAGAGAGGAACTAACAGCGAGGAGCAGCAGATACTTCAAGAACGGAGTTAATAAATACTTTTCATTTATAAATAGTTAGATCAAAATATTCAACAATTTGTAAAATAAAAAGTATTTTATAAAAGTTTCTCTTTGAAACAAGACTTTCTCTAAACAAGGTAGTAAACTCAAAGTAAAACGCACATAAATCAGAACCCACTTTAATTTGATACATCATTCTTTATACAATCGACTTAGATGTGTTATAATAATAAACTAATTTCTTAAATTAGTGACATATTATTCTGAAAATTCTATGTTGACAGTTAGACCGATCGATTCCTTACTAGTTATGTATACGTGTTTGTTCGAGCCAATACTTTCATTTAATTGTTTCACTCCATGTGCTTGAAGGTATTCAAAATATCTCAATGGCAATATACTCTTGAACTCTTCTGTTTCCACTAATACTCTTTCTCCATATTTTGTCTTGATTGTTTCCACTTTTAAAACTTCAAACCTCTTATTCACTACAAGATCTTTTGAATTTACATAAGGTTTGCAATATGTGGTTTTATTAAGAGTATTAAAATCCATATTGCTTTTCTTTGACTAATTAAATTAATATTAGGAGCAATCTTTTATATAGCAGATTACCACCATCTGCGTACTTTGCCAACCACTTTTCAACCTATCACTAGAGTGAACTCATTTTGAATTGAAACCGGCCCATGTGTATTTGCAGCCTCTAAACATAAATCAGAATCCACTTTAATTAAAACACAATTGACTTGAATGCGATATTTTGCATCTGTCATACTGTCTCGCTAGAAAACCAAATTCAAAACATCTACACACATTTTCTCTGCACTTACATTTTTCAACATACGTGTGTTTTGAAATATGTTCCATTGAAAGTAATATAAAGCCGATCCTAATTCAAAACGTGCCCACAAGTATTTTACATTTGAAAAGAATTCAGGTTTTCACATTTTACATTAAAAGTATATAACGCCAATCCTAATTCAAAACGGTGCACGTGTAACTTCTTGCTAGAAAACCGAATTCAAAACAGCTACACACATTCTTCTCTGCACTTACATTTTTCAACATACGTGTGTTTCATTGAAAGTAATATAAAGCCGATCCTAATTCAAAACGTGCCCACAAGTATTTTACATTGAAAGTATATAAGAATTCATGTTTTCACAACTATTTTACATTGAAATGTTTTCACAACTATTTTACATTGAAATTATATAGGGCCGATCCTAATTCAAAACGTGACAGACGTATTTTACACATGGAAAATACGTCTGTCGCGTTTTGAATTAGGACCGGCCCTATTTACCTACTTATGTAAATTTTGTTTGTGAACTGGAAAGGATCCTATCCAAGTAAAATGAAGTCTTTGTAACGTAAGTTAAAAGTAACATATTTCTTACCGAAAACTAAAATAATTTATGCATTTAATAAAACACTATTCCATGGAACTGTTTCGAAAGTCTCCGTATATATAAGTTGTATAAACAATGTATATATAAATATTTTTTTGAAAACAAAATTAATAGAAAAAATTTTTTAAGTTGTCTCAAAATTTTCTTTCTTTGAAGCTTCTCCAACAGAAACAAACTGTTTATAATTTAGAAGCTTTAGTACTGAAGGAAGGTATTATTAGTGTTAATGTTAAAAGTTTTTCTTGAAGGTATAATTTTGATTAGTAATTTACATATAATTCTTTTTGTGATAAAATGACTAGGCTCTCATGAAGCCCTAGTTGGAAAATGTCTAGGTGTGATTAAATTTTCAGATAGCACGAGATCGTCGTTCCTATTTCAGGTTGCAGAAACCACAGTAAGTATTGTTGTATATGTTGCTTGTCGTAAATTTTTTTTTCTTTCGAAGATTTCCGTATCTGATCTTCAAATTTCTTATAAAACACTCATTAAGATACGGTGGCGTCCAATAAAACGCCTTTTTTTTTTCGTATACCATCCTACGACCCTAGCTCATAGCTCTGCCCTAAGTTGAATAAACTTAGCTGGCTGGAAGACCTCTTTAGAGGGATCCTTTTCTCTCAAAACACAAAACACAGAAATTTAATCACATAATTAATAAGGACTTTAACCTTTAATGGCAAAGAAGTACGCTTATATATATATATATATATATATATATATATATATATATAATTTAAACGAGAAGTAGTTTAATGGGTCTTAAATTAATGAAAAGTAAAAAATTAATGGCAAGTGACTCAAATTCAGCCATGAGGGCATCCAATTAGGGCGAAACGCGTCGACAGGATGCCCTTGTGGCTGAATTTGAGTCACTACTTCTTTACTTATATATATATATATATATATATATATATATATATATATACAGGGTGTCCCAAATTGAGTAAGATAGCATGGGTATCTTTCTTATTATTAATGATAGAGATCTGCTTAAATGGGCAAAGTTGTGTCATTTGGATAGCTTATTTAAATTTCGCATAGATACATCCTAAATTCCAAACGGTTTAGAAATTATTAAAAAACTGAAAACTGCCAATTTCTTCGAAGTCGAATATTTTTGTTATAATAAAAGATACGAAAAAATATTTCTTATAAAAGTTACTTAGTTCAATTGTGTGCACTTAAAAGTTATATTAAAATTAAATTCAAGATGGCGGTTATTGAGATATTAGCATCAACTTTCATATTTTAAACGGACGCCATATTGGATTTTTAGATGGTTAGATAGCATATTTTTTTCTCTTTTCAACGATGTATCACAACATATGTTTAAATGAAAAAATTTACTGAAATTGATAATTTTAATTTTTGATCAAGTAGGCATCATCAGATTTATCTTAAACAAATGAAATTATAACAAACTGTCATGTTGAATTAGTGTATCTGTTGGCATTTGTGTATTCTCTTTTCCAGGTATAAGTTGTGATATACTTATTCTATAAAATATTCGAATTGCAAATTTTTCAACAAGCGAACAATATCATATGTTTTGTACATACATAAAATGTAATAAGAACAGTCGCCTTGCTGCCGAAACATACTTAACAAACTTTCCCGAAAAAAAAACAGCCAAACATTAATATCTTTCAAAGATTGGACACAAATATGCAGCAGTATGGATGTTTAAAAAAACCTACTCGAAACATAAATGGAGACATTGCAGATGAGGTGTTGACACTGGCCTGTGTGGAAGCTAATCCAAACATTTCAACACGGGAAATAGAAACCCAAGTAAACGTATCCAAGTCTCAAGCATCAAGATTTTTAAAAAAGCATAAATATCACCCTTACAGATTTCACATTGCTCAAAACTTACAACCAAACGACTATCTCCGCAGATCAACATTTTACAGATGGTTTTATCAATCGCGTTTTGTGGACCGATGAGTCTCATTTTTCTAACTGTGGAATATTTAATCGTCATAATGAACACTATTGGGCACAGGAAAACTCACGCATAACAGTTCCACGCCGCAATCAAATTCGATTTGGATGTAATGTTTTTTATGGTATATTGGGAAACCGTTTACTTGGTCCTATAATATTCGATGGAACCTTAACCTCTCAACGTTATTTGGAAATGCTTCAAACATCTTTAGAAGATTTATTAGACGACCTACCTTTGGCACAAAATAATCAAATTTGGTATCAACAAGATGGCGCACCTCCACGCAACGCTAGAGATGTTATCACCTACTTAAGTAACCGTTTTGATGGCAGGGTAATCATGACCCACACACCTGTAAAATGGCCGCCTAGATCAGCAGACTTAACACCACTGGATTTTTATTTATGGGGCACTTTAAAAGATAATGTATATGGAAGTAATTTCCAGTACAATAATGTAGATGAACTACGGGAAGTGCTTATGCAGGCAATAAACGGTCTTAATGGGAATACATTACGACGCGTAAAAAAAAAGTGTTCTAAAACGTTGCCGATTGTGTTTAAATAATAACGGTCAACATTTTGAACAATTGCTATGATTTATTAGTTGGTGTTTAATGTTATTCTAATGTTTTTTTTCGTTTAATTTGTTTTAAAGCTGATTTGTGTTGATGCCTACTTGATAAAAAATTAAAATTATTATTTTCAGTAAATTTATTCATTTAAGCATATGTTGTAATACATTGTTGAAAAGAGAAAAAAATATGCTATCTAACCATCTAAAAATCCAATATGGCGTCCATTTAAAATATGAAAGTTGATGCTAATATCTCGATAACCGCCATCTTGAATTTAAGTTTAATATCACTTTTATGTGCACACAATTGAACTAAGTAACTTTTATAAGAAACATTTTTTCCTATCTTCTATTATAACAAAAATATTCGACTTCGAAGAAATTGGCAGTTTTCAGTTTTTTTAAATAATTTTTAAACCGTTTGGAATTTCGAATGTATCTATGCGGAATTTAAATAAGCTATCCAAATGACACAACTTTGCTCATTTAAGCAGATCTCTATCATTAATAATAAGAAAGATACCCATGCTATCCTACTCAATTTGGAACACCCTGTATATATATATATATATATACAGGGCGGAGAAAAAGTAAATATTCAGAAATTTAAATTTTTCCGTTTCCTTCTCTTTGGGGTTTCAATGACCTCTCATGACCTCTTTATCACATCAATATATGTATACTTAACTTAAAGATTTTTGAACTAAGATCAGAAACCAGGACCTTTTATTTATTTGAGTTATCACAATTTGCATGTGACATTTCTTTGCACTTAGATGATGAGATCGTCGGCGTGTCAGTGTAATACATTATTAATCAGAACAAATGAATCATAAAACTGTAATAATTTAGAAGGAAATTATGATGATGATATATATCATTTCTAATCTTTAAAAACCACCATAATGAATTTGACAACCTTTGAGTATGAACAATTTATGATACAAAAATAATTCTATCTTAGATCAAAATGCATCAAACCTAAAAATTATATATTTTTAAATGGTCTATCTCTATTGATGTGATTTACTAATAACGAAACTATTAAAATAAAATATGATTATAAACACTCCAAGGAACATCACCAGCGATTAGAAATCTGATGTGGTAGTAGTTTTTTATATCAAATTAAAGTTGATAATCAGTTGCAAAGAATGTTAGGATTGATACTCAGAATTATGTTTTAATAGATATTGTTCGCTTACTTTTTTCATATTCTGCGAAGTCTAAATCAGTGAGGCATCAGCTAAGAATGGAAATTCTTAACCCTTTTTCAGTCTTTAGAAATTTTTAAGTTTTTACTACAAAAACTATTGTATTAAATTAATAATATAGTAATATTCAATATTTTAATGAGCAAATGCTTTAATTTTTGGGCTAGGTTGATATTTAAATAAAAAATTACCAAACCTCAATTCAGTCTCTTATACGTAATCTAATTAATAACGATATTTACTCAAAGAATACAATAATTTACTTTTCATAAAGAAAAATTTGCCTTTTTTAAAATACCCTGGGCTATGTTATGTAAATTAAATCGATTTTCTTTTTGTTAATTAAATGCACCACACATTGGTTTAAAGTAATAAGTGTCCAAATAATATGGCTTTAAAGAAAGAAAATACTTTCTAAATTCTACACTTTCGTTATCTGCTCTAGCTTCAATTTTAATCCTATGAAAATAACATCAACGTAGTTTATTGTTTTTGTATTGACAAAATTACTTATGCTCTAGTGCAGCCGTCTTAATACATGTAACATATGAAATAGCATGTAAGCCACAAATGTTTAAAATAATGCATTTACAGTTTTATGCTCCGTAGATATCTAAGATTCCACTAACATCAGGTGTGTTTACGTTGTTGCAGGTAAGGAAAACCAACTGGGTGTCGAGTGGGTTAACTTGTTTCTTTGGATTTGTTATACGAAATTGGTACCTGTAACTTTTAATTCCATGTTCATTGTCGTGTTACAAAACTTTGGATTATCACTACAGTCGAATTTCCATCTAAGTATTGCCTCAATACACACTGCTTTTCTCAACATATCCCGCACATGACCGATGTGGGTCAATTTTCTCTCTTTAATCTATTGTCAGCCGATTTTATATGCTCACCCTCCCCCATGTAGTGAATGTCCAACCAGGAGAGAGGTCGTGTTTCATTTATTTTGTTTATGAGGTTATCTGACATTCTGTTCATCTTAAATCATTTCACTTGCACATCATCTCTATGGTTATTTTATAACGCACTTGTGTATATTGTTTTTCTTTAATATTTCACATGGATCTAACATCCTTCTGTCTTGATATTGTGATATCTTTAATATATGAACATATTTTCTTGTGATGGCGTGTTTATTATTTTCCCGAGCTATCTCGTATTTATGTTTATAAGTCGGGAACATTTGTGGTTTCTGTTTATTTTAATCATATGTCCTGTGGATATTGTATAGTTTGTCATTTTTAATGTCTAGACTGGTCACACAATTGATGTCTAGTCCATTGTCCTTTTTATTACGCGTATTAATTTATTGTAAAGAGAATAATTGTATCACTTTTGGATTATCATTAAATGTCATAATTTGTACTACATTTCTTTGTTTTAATGTATTTTAGATCCAATTGTTCCTAAAGGAATTTTATAGAAATCTTTTCAACTGACCATTAAAGTTGTTTTCATATTTTTATGTAATTTTAAAGTACTTTTATATTAAAAAAGTAGCAATTTTACTAGTTCAAAACCTCAATTATTCTAAAACCGTTGATATGCAGGGTGTATTTTCATTAAAATTTTAAACTATCAACTCTACATTTAGGATTGACTGTTTTCAGTATGGGTTTCAGACTGGTAGCTCTACACTTAATGAATAACTGACTTGTTAAAGTTCGTTACAAAACAATTAAATAACAAGTATATAATACTAGTATTCATTGATCTAAAAAAAGCAAAATCACTGATAATATTAATCTTCTAATGAATAATAAATTCAGTATGGATGTAGGAGGTATAGCATATACCCTCATATAGTCCTACTTAACAAACAGGTGCCATTTCACTTTAGTAAATGGGGAAAAAAGTGCTATTACAAATATTAATATTGGAATACCGCAAGGGTCCATCTTAGGGCCACTACTTTACCTAACTTATGCGCACTGCTTATAATTTACTGATCTAAAAGGCAGATACTTTATGTATGCCAATGATGCAGCTATACCTTATTCAGACCATGATCTAACTCAGTTGCAAAAACTAGTTAATAAGAATCTGGAAACTTATTCATAGTGGTTCAACCATGACAAACTTTGCTTAAACGCTAATAAAAACTGTATATATGTTGATAAAATAGAAGAATAAACCTTTAATTAGAATACAGTCATACAGGTATCTTGGCCTAGATGAACAGTTAATATGGAAAAACCATATTACAATAGTAATTAAAAAAAGTTCTTGCCAAAACAGCTGAGTTAAAAAGGTGTACTCACTCATTGAATGTTTATACTAAGAGAATAATTTACAGTAGGTAAGCTATGAGAGTTCTAGCGCAAAACCACCCATTTCTACATGTAAATCTCCATAAGAAAATCCAAGGTCCATTCTGGTAATTTTTGTACCCACTATGGAAATCTCCATAAGGAGGAAAATCAATGGCAAATCCCCATAGAGCCATGCCTGATTTTTAATATCCATAACAAAATATATGCATGTTTTCCAACACCACTGGATAGTGATAGCAATAAACTTAAATAAAAATAATAAATAATTAAAAAATTTATTGAATAATGTTAACAAAATAGTAATATGTTTTTCTATTTATACATTTACAATAATAGTACTATCATATAATTTTACAGCTATACCTATATATTAATTACATAACTAATTATAATGACAAATATTATTTTATATACAACTATATTCAAAGTACCTTTCAACGGCATCTTATGATGAACGTACTATTTACACAACTTGTATCCATTCAGTATATAAAGTTAAACCACAACAACTATATGTGCAGCTGATCCACCAATATATATCACAATACATAACTGATGTATTATTAGTAAGGACAGCTTAATCAATGTTCATGATAGAATAGTATCCAATGGGTAATGTAGTGTATGTACCAGGAATCAAGTAACGTTTGTTATCGTGTGGACTTAAGGCAATCTTCTCTTGAACAATAGTATTAACGCGATGCTTAGTCGACCGAATTAAGTTCTGCATTACATATACATCTTTAAGCTCTTCCAGGCATCTAACATAATCCTCAAACGTGATTCTGCTTTTTACTACAGATTTTTTACACCTTTGATCTTCTTCGTAACACCAAAATTTTGGATAGCAAGTGATCGTGGTGATTCATCTTCTTCCATCAATTGTGAGAATTCGGCCCCCTCTGCCGTATTATAAATCTTCGTCACATACATCTTAGATCGTAATCTAATAAAGTCGGTCATAATGCGCCCTCATCTTTCATCATCCCCAATACCTTCTTTTAACCAAAGGAATTCCATAAATGTTGTTTGGCCTTTTGGATTTCGCTCTATATCTTGAAAACGGTTAGAGATATTTAAATTTAGTAAAACAATTTTCTTATTATTTTGCTTGGCACATCAATTAGTGAAATTTTTATTTTGATATCTAGTGCTTTTTTGGATTTTGCTCTATATCTTGAAAACGGTTAGAGATATTTAAATTTAGTAAAACAATTTTCTTATTATTTTGCTTGGCGCATCAATTAGTGAAGTTGTTATTTTGATATCTAGTGCCCTTTTGGATTTCGCTCTATATCTTGAAAATGGTTAGAGATATTTAAATTTAGTAAAACACATTTCTTATTATTTTGCTTGGCGCTTCAATTAGTGAAATTTTTATTTTGATATCTACTGCCCTTTTGGATTTTGCTCTATATCTTGAAAACGGTTAGAGATATTTAAATTTATTAAAACAATTTGCTTATTATTTTGTACGGCGCATCAATTAGTGAAATTTTTATTTTGATATCTAGTGCCCTTTTGGATTTAGCTCTATATCTTAAAAACGGTTAGAAATATTTAAATTTAGTAAAACAATTTTCTTATTATTTATGCTATGGCGCTCAATTAGTGACCAATTCTTATTTTACAAGATATCTAAGTGCTGCCTTTTGGATTTCGCTCTATATCTTGAAAACGGTTAGAGATATTTAAATTTAGTAAAACAATTTTCTTATTATTTTGCTTGGCGCATCAATTAGTGAAATTTTTATTTTGATATCTAGTGCCCTTTTGGATTTTGCTCTATATCTTGAAAACGGTTAGAGATATTTAAATTTATTAAAACAATTTTCTTATTATTTTGTACGGCGCATCAATTAGTGAAATTTTTATTTTGATATCTAGTGCCCTTTTGGATTTCGCTCTATATCTTAAAAACGGTTAGAAATATTTAAATTTAGTAAAACAATTTTCTTATTATTTTGCTTGGCGCTTCAATTAGTGAAATTTTTATTTTGATATCTACTGCCCTTTTGGATTTTGCTCTATATCTTGAAAACGGTTAGAGATATTTAAATTTATTAAAACAATTTTCTTATTATTTTGTACGGCGCATCAATTAGTGAAATTTTATTTTGATATCTAGTGCCCTTTTGGATTTCGCTCTATATCTTAAAAACGGTTAGAAATATTTAAATTTAGTAAAACAATTTTCTTATTATTTTGCTTGGCGCTTCAATTAGTGAAATTTTTATTTTGATATCTAGTGCCCTTTTGGATTTCGCTCTATATCTTGAAAACGGTTAGAGATATTTAAATTTAGTAAAACAATTTTCTTATTATTTTGTACGGCGCATCAATTAGTGAAATTTTATTTTGATATCTAGTGCCCTTTTGGATTTCATCTATATCTTGAAAACGGTTAGAAATATTTAAATTTAGTAAAACAATTTTCTTATTATTTTGTTGGCGCATCAATTAGTGAAATCTTTATTTTGATATCTAGTGCTCTTTTGGATTTCGTTCTATATCTTGAAAACGGTTAGAGATATTTAAATTTAGTAAAACAATTTTCTTATTATTTTGTACGGCGCATCAATTAGTGAAATTTTTATTTTGATATCTAGTGCCCTTTTGGATTTCACTCTATATCTTGAAAACGGTTAGAAATATTTAAATTTAGTAAAACAATTTTCTTATTATTTTGCTTGGCGCTTCAATTAGTGAAATTTTTATTTTGATATCTAGTGCCCTTTTGGATTTCACTCTATATTTTGAAAACGGTTAGAGATATTTAAATTTAGTAAAACAATTTTCTTATTATTTCGTACGGCGCATCAATTAGTGAAATTTTTATTTTGGTATCTAGTGCCCTTTTGTATTTCGCTCTATATCTTGAAAACGGTTAGAAATATTTAAATTTAGTAAAACAATTTTCTCATTATTTTGCTGGCGCAATCAATTAAGTGAAATTTTATTTTGATATCTAGTGCCCTTTTGGACTTCATTCCATATTTTGAAAACAGTTAGAGATATTTAAATTTAGTAAAACAATTTTCTTATTATTTTGTTTGAAGCATCAATTAGTGAAATCTTTATTTTGATATCTAGTGCTCTTTTGGATTTCGCTCTATATCTTGAAAACGGTTAGAGATATTTAAATTTAGTAAAACAATTTTCTTATTATTTTGCTTGGAGCATCAATTAGTGAAATTTTTATTTTGATATCTAGTGCCCTTTTGGAATTTCGCTCTATATCTTGAAAACGGTTAGAGATATTTAAATTTAGTAAAACAATTTTCTTATTATTTTGTTGGGCATCAATTAGTGAAATCTTTATTTTGATATCTAGTGCCCTTTTGGATTTCGCTCTATATCTTGAAAACGGTTAGAGATATTTAAATTTAGTAAAACAATTTTCTTATTATTTTGCTGGCGCATCAATTAGTGAAATTTTATTTTGATATCTAGTGCCCTTTTGATTTCGCTCTATATCTTGAAAACGGTTAGAAATATTTAAATTTAGTAAAACAATTTTCTTATTATTTTGCTGGGCATCAATTAGTGAAATCTTTATTTTGATATCTAGTGCCCTTTTGGATTCATCTCTATATTTGAAAACGGTTAGAGATATTTAAATTTAGTAAAACAATTTTCTTATTATTTTGTTTGAGGCGCATCAATTAGTGAAATCTTTATTTTGATATCTAGTGCTCTTTTGGATTTCGCTCTATATCTTGAAAACGGTTAGAGATATTTAAATTTAGTAAAACAATTTTCTTATTATTTTGCTTGGAGCATCAATTAGTGAAATTTTTATTTTGATATCTAGTGCCCTTTTGAATTTCGCTCTATATCTTGAAAACGGTTAGAGATATTTAAATTTAGTAAAACAATTTTCTTATTATTTTGCTTGGCGCATCAATTAGTGAAGTTTTTATTTTGATATCTAGTGCCCTTTTGGATTTCGCTGTATATCTTGAAAACGGTTAGAGATATTTAAATTTAGTAAAACAATTTTCTTATTATTTTGCATGGCGCATCAATTAGTGAAATTTTTATTTTGATATTTAGTGCCCTTTTGAATTTCGCTCTATATCTTGAAAATGGTTAGAAATATTTAAATTTAGTAAAACAATTTTCTCATTATTTCGCCTGGTGCATCAATTAATAAAATCTTGATTTTTATATCTACTGCCCTTTTGGACTTCATCCCATATTTTGAAAACGGCTAGAGATATTTAACTTTAGTAAAACAATTTTCTTATAATTTTGTTTGGAGCATCAATTAGTGAAATCTTTATTTCGATATCTAGTGCTCTTTTGGATTTCGCTCTATATCTTGAAAACGGTTAGAGAATTTTTTCTTACATCCTTTCCAAGTCATAGAAAATAAAGTTAACATTCGTTGTTTGCGACTTTCTAGTATCGGGTTGCATGTAACAGAGATGATATCGAGAAACGTGAATACCGCATATTTTACAATATACTTCATATAAATAAATATACCGATTCATTTGTAATTATAAAAAAATTTAACTGTTATTGTTATTGGGTAAATAGTTATTTCTATATATGGATGTAAACTGAATACCTTTTCCAAGAATTGTGTATTACTCTGTTCGAGAGCATGCCATATTTAATAGTAATGTGATAACTAAAGTATCTGTGGTGGTGTTATATTCATTCATTCATGCATCTTTATCAGATATTAACAAAATTATTGATATACAATTACTTCATATAGGAGAATATAACAAGTGTGTTTTAGATTAATTTAATGCCATCATTTTATCAACTATTGGAGAAATATTTTGTACTCAAGGTCACTGGAATAGGACCTAAATTTCGATGCTCCCAAAGCGGTGGGAATCAGTAATTTACATTTGGCCTTGCAAAAGGAAGGTGTTTGCAGCAATTTAAACAGGCCGAAAAGTGTTTAAGCTCACTACCGGTCCTATTTAATAAGAATTACAAATTATATATTGATCTTAATTGACTACAGTTAAAACATACGCAAGAGCGCGTCACCGACTACAACATATAAATCCTCGAATAGTATTTAAAAGATTATGTATTTGTGGTTGAATGGTTAGAGCACCGGCCTTGTAATTCAGAGGTAGCGGGTTTGACTCCTGCTAGAGGCACTAACTTTTTGTCCAAGGATCATATTGCTGTCACGTCAGCAGTCCAGAGCGGTGTAGCGTTGAATAAAGCGTCCACCAATTTATAGGGTCAACAACCTTCCAAATTCACAAGAAATTTTGGGGGTGGTCCACCTCCACCTCGGAAGTGGGAAAACGAGGTGGTCCCCAAAAATTTCCTAAGACCCTCAGAAAGTTTGGGATTATATTGATAGATAATCATATAGCTAGTTCTCTACTTAACAAAATATTAGTATAAATTTTAAAAAATTATGGTAGTCTATCAGCCAAAGCTCATTCATTATACATGCGTCAATTGCTATATATATATAATACATATATATATATATATATATATATATATAATATAATATAATATAATTATCTTTACTAAATTTAAATATTTTCACCTGTTTTCAAGATACGGGATGAAGTCCAAAGAGGCACCAGATATCAAAATGGAGATTTCAGTAATGGATTACTATGTGAAAATAATAAGAAAATATTCTTTGCTAAATTTAAATATTGACACCCGTTTTCAAGATATAGGATGAATTCTAAAAGGGTACTAGATATCAAAATGAAGATTTCACTACTTGATGCGCCAGGCGAAATAATAAGAAAATTGTCTTTGCTAAATTTAAATATCTCTAACCGATTTCAAAATATAGAGCGAAATCCAAAAGTGCACTAGATATCAAAATGAAGATTTCACTACTTGATGCGCCAAACAAAATAATAAGAAAATTGTTTTACTAAATTTAAATATCTCTAACCGTTTTCAAAATATGGGATGAAGTCCAAAGGGGCAGTAGATATAAAAATCATGATTTTATTAATTGATGCGCCAGGCAAAGTAACGAGAAAATTGTTGTACTAAATTTAAATATTTCTAACCGTTTTCAAGATATAGAGCGAAATCCAAAATGGCACTAGATATCAAAATAAAAATTTCACTAATTGATGCGCCATGCAAAATAATAATAAAATTGTTTTACTAAATTTAAATATCTCTAACCGTTTTCAAGATATAGAGCGAAATCCAAAACGCCACTAGATATCAAAATAAAAATTTCACTAATTGATGCGCCAAGCATAATAAGAAAATTGTTTTACTAAATTTAAATATCTCTAACCGTTTTCAAGATATAGAGCGAAATCCAAAAGGGCACTAGATATCAAAATAAAAATTTCACTAATTGATGCGCCAAGCAAAATAATAAGAAAATTGTTTTACTAAATTTAAATATCTCTAACCGTTTTCAAGATATAGAGTGAAATCCAAAAGGCCAAACATCATTTATGCAATTCTTTTGGTTAACAAGAAGGTATTGGGGATGATGAAAGATGAGGGGACATTATGACCGACTTTATTTGATTACGATCTAAGATGTATGTCACGAAGATTTATAATACGGCAGAGGGAGCCGAATTCTCACAATTGATGGAAGAAGATGAATCACCACGATCACTTGCTATCCAAAATTTTGGTGTTACGAAGAAGATCAAGGGTGTAAAAAATCTGTAGTAAAAAGCAAAATTACGTTTGAGGATTATGTTAGATGCCTGGAAGAGTGTAGAACCACCACTGAAATTAGCAAACGCCGCTTTACGGCGCTGCCCTTTATAGTGACGGGTGCAAGAATATAAGAAGCTACCCGCTTCAAACACCCTTGCGCAGGAACACTTTATGTTTATCAAAAGTAATACTCAACTTGTATTAAACTGTGCAATTTACTGGCATAAAATATAACTTTTTTGGACGAGACATCAAAATCACTCTTGACATATATGTAACAACACATAATAAACCCTCGCCTACTACTTAAGTTTAAATACATATGAGGCGCGTTTGCAACATACTCCCACTTTGTGTTATGAGCAACCGAAGAACACAACAAAATTTACGCGCCACTGTCCAGCCTAGTACGCAAGTCTTTCCGGCAACTTAACTTGCCGTCCACTTTTAGTGTACACACTTGTTTTACTCACAGGTACAATGTTCCTTCTTAACTGCTTTTCTGAGGAATCGCCGTCATGCACTGTATTTTCAGTAGCTGCTCCCACCTGACCGTAGCTATTCACAGAATCAAGATGAACCATTTCACCTTCTGAACACTCCAACGGATAAATACGCTGAATTGGGCGCACCAACTGACCTTTAGCAGTTTTTAGTCGGACAACGCGTACTCGTCCATCTTTACCAGGTATCAACTCTGTTATGCGACCCAGAGGCCAGTCTATCCGTTTTGTCTGATCATTTCCAATCATAACGATCTCACCGACATTTAGTGAACGTATTTTGCAATGTTTGGACGTAATTGACCCAAGTATTCGGTACGAAATCTTCTGCGTAATACATCACGAATCTTTTTGTGACGTAACAGTCGTAACAGTCCGTCAAAATCCAGCGAAGCCCTTCCTAAAACTTTACGTAATAATTGTTTTAACATGGAAATCAATCTCTCCCAAAATCCACCCCACCATGCTGCGGTTGGAGGGTTAAACTTCCATGCAATACGTTGCACTGCATAATATTTTTTTACAGCGTCCCAATTCACTTTGCGCATCGCGTTGTCTGTACCGACAAAATTAGTTCCATTGTCTGAATATACGATACATGGTCGGCCCCTTCTAGCAATGAATCTACGGAAAGAGTCAACAAATGTTCCAGTTGACAAGGATGTAACAAGTTCAGAATGTACAGCACGATATATCGCACACGTGAAAATACACACCCATGCTTTTTGTCCATTTCTTAGAAACATAGGCCCGGCCATATCAACACCAATGATTTCGAAGACTGCCGCGTCACGTACTCTATCACTAGGTAACGGCGGCGTAATTTCTTCCATTCTGGAAGCGTCTTGTCGTTTACACACAACACAATTTCCAATAACAGTTTTTATGCTATGACGACCTCCTAGAATCCAATAGCGTTCTCTTAATAGAGATAAAAGTGTCTGCACACCAGTGTGACAGGACTCAACGTGCTTATCCAATATAAGCTTTTTAACCACTGGGTGCTTCCCAGGCAATAACAGAGGATATCTAAAGTCGACATCGTCTTCGCGATATGAAACTTTGGTATTCAGACGAATAATACCATTTTTATCAATAATTGGTTGCAATGAAGACAACTCTTTTACCTTCTGGTCTTGAAACGATTCTTGTTGTATAACTTTAACAAGACACAGCTCAGCAGCTTCTGTTTCTTCTACAGATAAACATTTATCCAGAATTCGGCCATCAGGAAAACGACAATTGTGAATGAAACGTAAAATCCACGCAAGCAAGCAAATGATTTCATTGTAATGAGAAAAACGTTTATTATACCATAAGTCTTCACTGTTTAGCATAAATGCTACAAGTTTTTGCGACGTTCTCTTCCAACCTCATCTTCATTGACCTCAAGATCCGCCTTAGGCCATGCACAGTGTGGTTGGTATAACCAGGACGGTCCCTCTAACCATTTGGATTCTAGCAATTGTTTGGGGAACAACCGCGAGATGGGAGGTCCGCTGGATTCAAATTTCCTGGAACATGGTGCCACATGTTTTATCGGTCAACTTACGAATTTCTGCAATCCGATTCCAAACAAATGCAGACCATTGACCTTCTTGTTTTATCCAAGAAATAACAGTACTCGAATCGCTCCAAAATAACTTTCAAATTCGTTATCAATCAACGATTTCAACACGTCTTTTACAGAGGCGTACAAGCGTGCTGCAATCGTAGCAGCCAACAATTCGAGCCGGGGAATAGTCATTTCTTTTAAAGGTGCAATTCTCGCCTTTGCTTGAAGTAAACTTACTTTTACACCATCGACCTTTTCTACTCTTACATAAACTACCGATGAGTAGGCTGCCGTACTGGCATCACAGAATGTATGCAAGCTGATCTTTGCGAACCATCATTTAAATAGTCTATCCATCGAGGCACTTTAATTCCTAACAAGCATTCTGATTCCACATACCATTTCATAAATTCTCTCTTAACTTCGCCGTCTACTTCTTCGTCCCAATTAATTTTTCTCTCCAGAGGTGCCGTAGCAATGCTTTTGGGCGAATAGTAGTTGGACATACAAATCCCATTGGATCAAATATTCTATGAGTCAGCGATAATATAACACGCTTCGTTATAGGTCCTTTGGCTTCATGTTCACGGTGCTCAAAATTTAGCGCTAAACTATCTTCCATTTTGTTCCAATTAAGACCTAGCACTTGCGTCACAGGTTTGTCAAAAGGCGTTTTGCCCAATTGCGTATGCTCCCACCCTATGAGGTCGAAATGTCCTTTGGCCATTACTGTACGAGCATTTTTTATAAACCGGTTTAGCTCGCTCACAGTAGCGACGCTGTGTATGCAATTGTCAACGTAAAAGCCATTCATCAATGTCATAATGACCTGTTTAACTTCTCTGTTCACAGTTTCATCGAGCATACGAGTCAAATGGTACTTTATAGTCATGCCTAGTAAATACGGACTAGCGCACACTCCAAAAACAACTCTCTTATGTCGATATATGATTTCACTACCATGTAAATCCAACCAAATAAATCTTAATACGTCTTGTTCAGCAGAATGTAACCTCACTTGCAAAAAAGCTTTGGTGATGTCTGCAATCACACCTATCGGATTGAATCGAAAACGTAATAGCAAGGCAGGTATCAACTCAATCAGATTCGGACCGCTTTCTAAACAATCATTCAACGAAGGACTACCCTTTTCGTGCGAAGAAGCATAGAAAACTGGCCTTATCTTTGTGGTTAGACTATTAGATTTCACTACAGCCCTATGAGGTAAATAGTGAGTTACAGCATTTCTGGGACAGCGCATCTCTTCTTCAGATACTACTTCAACTATGCCTAAGTCTTTCCACTCATTTAAAACTTGTACATAAGCTTCATACAACTGTTCAAATTGCAGCTTTTTTATAACATGGTTCAATCGCTTACGGGCAATTTCGTAATTATTAGCCAAAGGTGGATGACCTTGCTTCCATGGTAGACGTACAACGTATCTTCCATTAGCATCTTCTTCTACAGTTTCCATGAAATATTTTTGTACATCGGAATTTATTTCATCTTTAGATCTTTTTTCCACCGGATCCATAATGCCTAACACGTCCAACTCCCATAGCTGATTTACCTTCAACTCACTGTAAAGTAATGAGATGACTTGCATAGTAGTGGACTTGCTACAAAGCTCTTTGGGAGCTTTTCCCATAAGCGTCCAACCGAGATCAGTCTCAATAGCCACAAGACCACAATTCAAAACATGTCTCTTACCCGTCAATAATTTTCCACAAACATCGGCTCCTATCAAAATTTCTATTGGCGAATAATCACCCACGTCAGCTATTTGTATACCTTTTTTAGCTAGTTCGTTTATCCACAGACCATTGGGAACTGGAGCTACATCATCGCAAATAACGGGTTGGTCTAAAACATCGAAGTGGCAAGAATATTCACCAGTCAAATTAATAAGCTTTATCTTATAGACAATGTGAGCTTGTTCCGCTGTAGACGCTCCGCCAAACAAAGTATGAGTAATCCGCGTGTGACCTTGCACGGGAAAACCCAATATCTGAGCAGTATTCTTCAAAACATATGATCTTTGTGACCGTGTCTATAATAGCCCGCACTGTACGTTCCCCATTTTTCCAGCGAGTTTTACTCGTAACGTTTGCAGGAACACAACAGGATTATACAAATTGGCAACATTCTTATCGCAACTGGTTGCCTGTAGTACCTTATCCAGAGTTACCGGTGTAGTAACGTCTTCAGCACCCTTGTTTGCTGACAACTCAGGACACATTAATGGTACGTGTCTTTTGTTACATATCATGCAAGTTATTTTTGACGACATTTTCGGCCGACGTGACCTACCTTTAAACAACTAAAGCAAGCCCTTTTCTGTTTCAAAATTTGACGTTTTCATCTAATGCAACCTTTTGCATTTTGTGACACGACTCACTACTATGACCAGCTTCACAGAAAACGCATTTTACTTGTTTGGTAAACAAACCAGCAGCAGTCGGTACGTGCTCATGTTTTCATTAACTTTTTGCCTTTTCGCTCAGTTTCGTTAGAAATGGTGGCTGCAGAAAACCCTTCTTTGCTAGTGCAATGCGTTGTTCTCCGTCAACTTCTAAACTTATAAATGCCATCAAACCGTCAAGGCGTTCTTTGAGCGTATCGCCTCTTTTCACCGATACATCGCTCAGCGATCTCTGCCATGCGCGCAACAGCTCTTCTGGAAGACAAGATTCTACCAATGGAAACAACATTGCGGAACAAGTGTCCGTCGTCACACCAAGCGTGTCCAGAGCTCTCAACTGCGTCGCAATCTTATCATACAGACTGGCTAAATTTAGCGTCTTTGGATTGAGTGCTTTAATTAAAATAATTTTTAGCAACTCACGCACATAAAACTCGACTAACAAGTCATGCCTCCCAAACCTGGCTTTTAAACTTTCTACAGCTTTTTCATAATTATTCCCAGTTGGGGGAAAACTAACTATAAATTCTTCGGCTCGGGAACCCGGGACAATAACTTGCAACAAATAATGAAATTTATCTTCATTGGTTAACTCACAATCATTATGAACTTTATTAAAAGTGCTCCAGAACGGAAGCCAATCGCGCAGCTCACCTCCGAATTTTTTAAACTCAATGATTGGCAATTTGATTCTACGAGAAAGAGATCCTCCTGCGCCACTACCAACGTTACTAATACTGTCAATAGCAGGTGACCCAATAATGCGTTGGCAACGCAAATTCAACCTGCGATAAGTAAATTGATACTCGTCTGTGCTCAGAAGTTCTATTTCGAGTTGTTCCTCGCTGATTCCATCTGTATCCAACAAAAGGTCATAGACTTCACGATCCATTTGTTCTAATCCGGCTATTTTTTGGGTTAACATTTCACACCTTGTATTTATCTGGTCAACATCTTGTTGTTCGGCATCCAAAAGTTGTGTCAGCTGATTTGCAGTTAAAGTGAAAGCCCTGCGTGCTGCAGCTCGAGATTTCTTAAGTCTCTCCATCGTCACAGTCTTTCAATTAGTAACTCAAACGCGATACTGATAAACCAAACACCAACGCCACGCTAAATCGAACAATACCAAGTTGGGTCCTGTCACGGTTGCCAATAAATGTAGAACCGCCACTGAAATTAGCAAACGCCGCTTTACGGCGCTGCCCTTTATAGTGACGGGTGCAAGAATATAAGAAGCTACCCGCTTCAAACACCCTTGCGCAGGAACACTTTATGTTTATCAAAAGTAATACTCAACTTGTATTAAACTGTGCAATTTACTGGCATAAAATATAACTTTTTTGGACGAGACATCAAAATCACTCTTGACATATATGTAACAACACATAATAAACCCTCGCCTACTACTTAAGTTTAAATACATATGAGGCGCGTTTGCAACAAAGAGCTTAAAGATGTATCTGTAATGCAGAACTTAATTCGGTCGACTAAGCATCGTGTTCATACTATTGTTCAAGAGAAGATTGCCTTAAGTCCACACGATAACAAACGTTACTTGATTCCTGGTACATACACTACATTACCCATTGGACACTATTCTATCATGAACATTGATTAAGCTGTCCTTGCTAATAATACATCAGTTATGTATTGTGATATATATTGGTGGATCAGGTGCACATATAGTTGTTGTGGTTTAACTCTATATACTGACTGGATATAAGTTGTGTAAATAGTACATTCAACATAAGATGCCGTTAAAAGGTACTTTGAATATAGTTGTATATAAAATAATATTTGTCATTATAATTATTTATGTAATTAATATATAGGTATAGCTGTAAAATTATATGATAGTACTATTATTGTAAATGTATAAATAGAAAAACATATTACTATTTTGTTAACATTATTTAATAAATTTTTTAAATTATTTATTATTTTTATTTAAGTTTATTGCTATCACTATCCAGTGGTGTTGGGAAACATGCATATATTTTGTTACGGGTATTAAAAATCAGGCATGGCTCTATGGGGACTTGCCATTGATTTTCCTCCTTATGGAGATTTCCATAGTGGGTACAAAAATTACCAGAATGGACCTTGGATTTTCTTATGGAGATATACATGTAAAAATGGGTGGTTTTGCGCTAGAACTCTTATAGCTTACCTACTATTTACAATAATTTTATTGAACCCTACTTTACATATTTAATTACATGCTGGAGAAACATCCCACAGTACATAACTATCGTACACAAACGTACCCAAAATAGAGTAATCAAAGTATTGGTATTGTTTGGTCTGATTATTATACCCCTTCCACATTGGTATATGAAACCTTTGGTGTATACACAGTTGAAAAGATACGCAAAAGAGAGTCGATAAAACTAATATATAAAATAACTCATTAATACTTGAAAACTAATTTAACCTTAACAACTTTTGAAAATATTCATTGCTATCTTATACGAAACATAAAGAATTTCAGAACAAATCTCTTCAAAACTACTAAGTGTCAACAATCAATCATCCATTTATTGCAGTGTTGGAATACAACAGTATTTCTAGAGAACCTACGACAGCAAGTTAATTAAAATTTATTAAATTTGTAAAACATTATATATCAGACTATAAGGTTCCATAATTGTTATATATCATTGTACAGTACACCAATTGTGTATCATGCTAGGGCCAGAGACACTTCCTCGCTGTCTCTTGCGTCTTTTCAGTTTGCTAATTATTGACATACAGTTATGAATTACAGTACATGCAATAACCATGCATTAATTAAGTAAGTGATTCAATATAGAATACAATAAATACAATACTGTTTATTATAATACTACACGTATATATTACAATATATACAACAGCCTGGCTTAGTACACAACAATAATTGAACGCTATCACTCTCCATAATAACATTTAAACTCATACAATTTACACGAGTGAAGAATGTTAAAAAAATTACCAAGCTAGATTTTACTTCAACACATGATACAGCTTGTTTTTTGTGTATATTGTAAATTTTTTACTGTTAGTCATCATTTATAATTATATGCTACACATACTGAGTAATTTTTTCCTTTTGTTACTTTGTTTAATAGCCAATAAATAAGTCCTGCTATCAGTATTTTTTATTGGTTTGGGGTCATAAATAAATAAACATTTCTTCTATTTCTTCTTCTACACTAATAAATACATTCTTAATACATTAGGTTTAACTAAAGTAATGCACTAGCATTACAACATACAAAGTAGCTTTTTACTTGCAATTCTGTTACGATGCTTTAAATCTTAAGTTAACTGGTTTATTTATGGAACACGTTTTAATTAAAGATTATTATTCAGGAAATATTCGCAACCTGGCCATGGAAAAAGTTGCTAATAATTTGATGTTTCCATGCAAGAATAAGCAGAATGGTTGTCGCATAACTGTGGCATTAAATGAAAAATCCGAACATGAAGATCTATGTGAGTTTCGTCCATATTCTTGTCCATGTCCTGGTTCTTCTTGTTCTTGGCAGGTAAATGTGGTCTAGTGCCTATTTTAGTAGAAGTTTATGGTATTTAATTTAATTGTAGCTTAATAATAACAAAAATTAAAATATGCCATTTTTCTGTTGATTAGTATTTTAAACGGGCGTAGTAATTTTATAAAATCTAAGTTTCTATTTTTAAAGTCAAAACAAAATATTAAATGTATTATTCAGGAAAAATTCAGAAATGAAGGTTTGTGAATTGAACATAAAGGATGAATGTTTCCCATGTTAATTTTGAAGAAAACGTGTGATTTTAAAAACAGATTTAATAGAGATAGCTAGCTGATTTAGTAACACTTTAAAAATAAAAATCTGCAGCATTTTTCCATACATTTTGCTATCAGTAATAATTAAACAAAATGAACCTCGAATAAGCCTTCTAATGTTCAGCAACAAGATTATATTTTAACATTTATAGCGTTTCATTAATGTTTAAGTAATATTTAGTTATTTTGAGTTTCGCGGCCTTATGGGCATTATTTTCGGTTATCGTCGTTATTCCCACTGGCGATTTAGAAGACTGATAAGAAGTTAGTTGCTCGTCAACCTCGTTTTGGTTAACATGGTGATCGCTAGCACTGGTAAGTTTTAATTTTCGTACTTACAATGCTTTGTCATGTTAAATTAACACATTCGTCGTCGATACAGTCCACTAGCTCGTAAAATACGCCAACATTTTTTGATCCTTCGGCGGATATTGAACTGGCGTAATTTTTGTTAAAAATTCGTATTTTTTGTGAGTTGACCTATGTTCGTTTCGAGGTTAACTTTTGGATATTTTTGTTTGACAAGTAGTTTATTCGTTTGTTAAATTGCTTAAAATTAGTGAATTAATTAGACTTTTGAATTATATTAAACGTGAATTAATTCTTTGAACAAATAGGTGTGGTGTTTGATAAACAAGATAACTCGTATTTTATAAACAAATTGACCGTTACATCTGTCATTTTGGTTCGGTTTCGGGAGTGCGTTCCGTATTGCATAGGGTAAATAGCATTACCATTGGAAGTATTTAACGCAATTGGGCTGCATTCAACGATTTGGAGATCACTCAACATTATTGGCGATTGGTCAAAATGGAGAAACAACAAGAAATCCTGCAAAAGCTGCAAGGTTATATGGCGAGTGGGGAAAAATTGTTAGGTTTAATGCAAAATGCCGAAACTTCGAATAATCGTGAGCAAATTGATAATTGTTTAATTCGCGCGGAAGATTTTTCAGAAACCGTTGATTGGTTTTCGTGGTTACAAACACAATTAACCGGTACAGTTGGCATATCTGAATCCCTGTTAGAGGAAATACACGCTTATGGGGATAAATTTGATGATATTTCGTACAGCAGTCGTTCTAAAAGTAGAAATTTGAATAGGCTTTTGGATAAAATTTTAAATGCAAATTTAAATAGTTTGGTGGTTGCGAATTTACAAGAATTTCCATATCAAATTGCCTGCTTTGAAACTGGCTGAATTTAATGGGGATATTTCGTCATATTCAAGCTTTATAGAGTTATTTACCAGTTTAATTTGTAATTCAAAAAGGCTTTCAAATGTTGAAAAGCTGGGTTATTTGGTCGGAAATTTTAGTGGGGAAGCAGCCGCTCTTGTTAAGAGTCTAAAAATTACAGGTGCTAATTATTATGTTGCACTCGATCTGTTAAATAAACGATACCAAAATACGCGAATTATTGCTAACAATTATTTAAACAATTTGTTCAAAATACAAAACATAACCGATAAATCATCCTCGTCTTTGAAGAAGGTAATAGATACATTTTCTGAAAATTGGGCAGCATTAAAAGCTATATTACCAAGTCGGGAAGAGCAATTAAATTTGCTCATAGTTAATTTACTTTTAAAAAAGTTGGATCACGTAACGCGTGAACAATTTGAGTTAAGCATTGCAGATGATCGAAATAAAGTACCTTCTATTGATTGTTTATTAGATTTTATTGGAAAGCATAGTTATGCTCTAGATAACTTAAACATAGTGACCCCATCGAAATTTAATAAAAGTATTAAAAGGGATCAATCGTATTCCAATAATAGTAAAGGTAAAACAATACATTCTTTAGTTGCAAATTCGGCTACTAATTGTGCATTTTGTACGAATGATCATGATCTGTTATCATGTAAGTTGTTTAAGGATAAAACCGCCTATGAGCGTTTTAAGTGGGTTAAAGCTCACAATCGTTGTTTAATTTGTTTACAAAGATCACATTTAGTTAGAGATTGCAAGGTCACAAAACTATGTGCCCTGTGCGATGGTAAGCATGCCACTCTCATTCACTATGCTCGAGTCCAGAATTCCAATAGGGATGCAAATATTTTGATTGCATCTGCTTGTGATTCATCGAGGACTGCAGTGAATGTTGAATCGAAGCCTGCTTCGGAGCTTACGTCAGAAACGTCAAACTCTACGGCTTTTTCTGGTATGGCAGAATTGAAAGCTACCGTTCTTCTAGGTACTGCTGTTGTAAATGTTTTAACAGTAGCTAATGGGAAAGTTCCCATTCGTATTTTATTAGACTGCGGATCCCAAATTAGTTTCGTCACAGAGAACTGTGTACAAAAGTTGGGCATCGGCAGGAGTCACTCCTCAATGAATGTTGAAGGTCTTGATCAGACTACCATGCGTAGTCGGGGAGTAGTAACTCTTACTTTACAATCACGTAATGGTAAATCTCCTCCGATGGCTGTCACAGCTCAAATATTATCGACAATTTGCAGTGACATGCCTGTGATTAATATTTCAAGTAACAATTGGAATCATTTACAAAATTAAAATCTTGCCGATCCTTATTTTGATTTAAAGGGGTCAATTGATTTGTTGCTTGGGGCTGATATGTTCCCTCACATATTATTAGGTCAGGTCATATCAAGTCCCAATTGTATTGGGCCATCAGCCATAAATACCATTTTCGAGTATGTGGTTATGGGTAAAGTGGCTGCTAATAATGAAAATACCGCTAGGTGCTATTTCGTCGAATTCATATTAGAAGAAAATATTTAAAAATTATGGGAGCTGGAACAAATTCCTGCCCATAACAAGGTTGAACCCTGTGAGGAGTATTTTAAGGAATCTCATTTTCGGAACAAGGAGGGTAGATATGTGGTATCACTACCCTTTAAGGACAGTAGTCCACCTATTTTTGAAGAGAGCTATTCGACAGCTCTTTGTTGTTTGTTAGCATTAGAAAAACGTATTTCGAAAAATTCTGTAATGAGTGTGTTATATAAGAAAGCAATGCAGGATAATATTGATTCGGGTTACCTGTCTTTGGTAGGTGAACCGAGGCAGCCTAATGTTTATTATATTCTTCGTCATGGAGTGTTGAAACGTCATTCCACCTCCACTCAATTGAGAGTAGTTATGAATGCTTCGTCTAAGTCTTCCAACGGCCAGGTCCAAAGTTACACACTAATATTATGGAGGTTTTATTGAACCTTTGACAGCATAAATACGCTCTTATTTTGGATATAAAACAAATGTATCATCAGATTCTCATGCATGAGGATCATCGGGATTTTAAAAGAAACCTTTGGAGATTTAATACAAAGGAACTTGTTCGTGAGTATGTAATGAACAGAGTAATATTTGGGGTAAGTTCATCCCCAATTCTGGCTTTACGTACAATTAAACAATTAGCCCTGAATGAAGCGTTAGACTTTCCCAAGGCTTTGAAGGTTTTACAAACAGACATTTATGTTGATGACCTAATTTCTGGAGGTAACACCGCAAATGACACTCATTTCTTGGCCTCTGAATTGATATTGTTGTTGCGAAGAGGAGGTTTCGAATTAAAGAAATTTGCCAGTAATAATCCTGCAATGTTAAATGGTATAGAATCTTCATTACACTATTCAATAACGTTCGATAAGGATAAACCATCCTTTATAAGAGTTTTGGGTTTGCAGCGGAGTCCTGAAACAGATTGCTTTTCGTACAAGAGTTATGTGCACAAAACTAGTTTCACACAACGAGGAATATTATCCGAGTTAGCAAGAATATTAGATCCATTAGGTTTTGTGTCTCCAGTTGTTGTATTCGCTAAGCATTCGATTCAGAAATTATGGATCTTGAGCTTAGATTGAGATCAGGAGTTGCCTGTGGAAATTGTTAATATTTGGAAAACATTCCATTTGGAATCATCGTGTTTACAGAAACTTTCAATTCCTAGATTTTGGGGTTCTGATTGTCAAATTATTTGTGAACTACATGGGTTCTGTGATAGTAGCGAAATCGCTTTCGTTGCAGCCATATATTTTCGAATTATCGTAAATGATAATATTAAAACCTTGTTGGTCATTAGTCGTACGAGAGTTGCTCCTTTGAAGAAGCAGTCAATCCCTTGTTTAGAGCTTTGTGCCGCAGTTTTATTGGCGGACTTAATAACATTTGTTCGAAATGTTTTTGAAAATAAAATAAAATTTGCTAAAATAATGGCTTGGTCTGATTCTCAAGTTGTACTGTCTTGGTTAAGGTCTCCTCCATATACATGGCAAACATTCGTTGCCAATAGAGTGGCCTTAATTCAAGAACAATTGCCAAGTAATCATTGGTTTTATATTTCATCGCTGTGATGTGGCCAGTAGAGGTTGCTCATTTGTCAATCATGAGCTGTGGTGGTCTGGTCCCAGTTTTCTTTTGAATTTGTCAGATAGTTGTTCTGTTCAACCTCTTTTGGAGGAAACAAAAGAGGATATTAAAGAGAATATTTGCCTAATGGCAGCCATAGAGGTAGAGTGGTGTTCGATCCTCGTTAATAAATATTCGCCTTTGCCTAAATTACAAAAAATTTTTGGATACTGTTTGCGATTTCTTAATCGGTGTCGTAAAAAGAGTCCACATTTGGGATTATTTACTATTAAGGAACTGCAAGAGTCGTTATATAAAATAATTAAACTAGTTCAGGAAATTGAATTTAGAATTGAAATTACTCAGCTAAAAAAGGGAAAACCCTGTGCTCGCCCTATTCACAAACTAAACCCCTTCCTAGACTCTGAAAATGTCGTTAGAGTTGGAGGTCGTCTGAGAAATTCATCTTTTGATTATAATTCAAAGTATCCCATTTTGTTACCTAGAAAAGGGAATTTAACTCGTCTGATCATAGAACACTATCACAAAATATACTTGCATCCTGGTTATAGTACTCTCGTAGCCTTGTTGCGGAGACAATTCTGGATTTTATCGCCACAGCGGGCGATTCGCTCAATTTTGTCAAATTGTTTAACTTGCTTTCGAATTAACCCCACTCGGATTACCCCTCCATTCATGGCGGACCTGTCTGAACTAAGAGTTTCGCAGATCAAAGTCTTCAAAGTAGTAAGCGTTGATTTTGGGGGCCCGTTTTCCATTACTTCTAGTAAACTTCGAGGAGCTAAGTTATAAAAGCTTATTTGTGCTTATTCGTGTGCTTCTCTACAAAAGCTGTCCATTTGGAATGCGCTTCGGACTTGCGGCCAAGGCATTTTTGGCAGCTTTTTTCGCTTCTTATCTCGTAGAGGCTCGTGCAGTCACGTATATAGTGATTGTGCAACAAACTTTGTTGCTGCTAATAAAGCAATTATTGATTACTTTCGATCAGCAGTAAAAGCTGAAAATTTAATTTGGTATTTTTACGCACTCGCTTCACCTCATATGGGAGGGCTTTGGGAAGCAGGGATCAAAGCTGTTAAAACGCATTTATATAAAGTTATAGGTTAAAACATACTTACTTTTGAAGAGTTCTCTACGGTTCTCTCTCAGATTGAAGCATTGCTTAACTCGAGACCCTTGTTTGGTAGTAGCTCAGATCCAAATGATCTGCAAGCGATAACCCCAAGTCATTTTCTTACCATTGACTCTTTAGGTACATTTTTTGAGGATGATCTATTCGTTTTGAAAATGTCTCGTTTATCACGCTGGCAGAGGGTGCAAGCTCTGCAACAACAATTTTGGAATCTTTGGAGCCGGGAGTATCTTAATACACTCTAGCAACGTAATCGTTTTTAACTGACGGTAATCCTCTAAACATAGGAACTTTAGTGCTTATCAGTAACGAAGTATCGCCTCCGTTACAATGGAAGCTCAGACGTGTAATTGAACTACATCCGGGTAGTGACGGTAAGGTTCGTGTTGTGACAGTTCGAACAAATTCGGGTAGTTATAATCGGCCAGTGATAAAACTCTGTCCTCTATCGAACCAATAGGGTTCGGCATAAACTTTGTAAACTTTATAGTGTCGTGTCTCCAATTATTTTTGTTTTCGTTGTTTGTTTGGGTTGGGGATATTTTTTGGACACTTTTTGGATAATTTTCTTTTCGGTAAAGTCCCTTTACGGTGGGGGGAATGTTTAAGTAATATTTAGTTATTTTGTGTTTCACGGCCTTATGGGTATTATTTTCGGTTATCATCGTTATTCCCACTCGCCATTTAGAAGGCTGATAAGAAGTTAGTTGCTCGTCAACCTCGTTTTGGTTAACATGGCCATCGCTAGCACTGGTAAGTTTTAATTTTCGTACTTACAATGCTTTGTAATGTTAAATTAACACATTCGTCGTCGATACAGTCCACTAACTCGTAAAATACGCCAACAATTAATAACAATGCTAAATAGGTTTCTTGTAGTCTCTATGTAATAGAGACATGTATATATATATATATATATATATTTTTATTAATAGAGAAGAATAATCCACATTTGGAATGCAAATGAATGCTTAATATATATTAATAGTTATTAAGATGAAATGAAAACCCAACTTTGTATTTAAAGTTGAATTAGCATTTCAAATCGAACTAGTAATTGAAAACCACTAAAAGAACGGCTACAGCAGAACTTGAACCTGCAACCTTTGATTTTCCGGATCAGCGCTCTAACCAATTGAGCTATCTAGCCTAATTGTTTAGATGATGTTACACTTAATACTACTGAAGCTTGGCTCAAGTTATTAGTATATGAATTATGTATATAACTAGATTCAATTTCCTTAAATGCAAGACGTAATTGAAAATCGGTAACAAGAGCCAAGCTTCAGTAGTATTAAGTATAACATCATCTAAACAATTAGGCTAGATAGCTCAATTGGTTAGAGCGCTGATCCGGAAAATCAGAGGTTGCAGGTTCAAGTCCTGCTGTAGCCGTTCTTTTAGTGGTTTTCAATTACTAGTTCGATTTGAAATGGTAATTCAACTTTAAATACAAAGTTGGGTTTTCATTTCATCTTAATAACTATTAATATATATTAAGCATTCATTTGCATTTCAAATGTGGATTATTCTTCTCTATTAATAATAATATAATTATATGTTTGTATTATCCGAACGTTGCAAAAATGGGATGATCAAGTTATTAGTTCATGAATTATGTGTATAACTAGATTCAATTTCCTTAAATGCAAGACGTAATTGAAAATCGGTAACAAGAGCCAAGCTTCAGTAGTATTAAGTATAACATCATCTAAACAATCAGGCTAGATAGCTCAATTGGTTAGAGCGCTGATCCGGAAAATCAGAGGTTGCAGGTTCAAGTCCTGCTGTAGCCGTTCTTTTAGTGGTTTTCAATTACTAGTTCGATTTGAAATGGTAATTCAACTTTAAATACAAAGTTGGGTTGTCATTTCATCTTAATAACTATTAATATATATATATATTGCTGTGATAAGGGGTTGCTTAAGGGTGCACGTCATAGTAAAGGTCGTTCGGGAATGAATAATTAGGATAGGCAGCAGAAAACTGTACTTATTTAAGGAATAATTAAGAAATAGACATAGTTTGTAGATACTAAGTAGTCAACACCCTGTATATAGAGTAGAGATAGTTTTTGGGCGACGCAGGTAAACATAGGAAGACGCATAGTTGGCGTAGGAATGAGAAGTACATGTATTAAAGTAGATAGTAAATATTAAATACCCTGTAGATAAAGTTTAGTTAATTTAGGTAAAACAAATAAGAATATTTTCAGTGGAAGCACGCGTAATAAATGATAAAGTGTAATTAGACACGCATTAAGAAAAGAGTTCCAGACGATTAAATTAATACGGATATAGAAATAGAGTTTCAGGTAGTTAATATAAATGCATACAAAGATCTAATCATTTGATAAGAGAAAGGATTAAAAATTGCGTGAATCACATGTAAACATGGAAATTTAAAATCGGGTTGCATCAGTTGTTTATAGAAAAGCAAGTAATCTATCAAAATACAGCATGGTGATATGAAAGACAGCTGTGGACAGGTGGTGATTATGAGGGAATGTAGAGCATTGCATCAGAAACTGCTCAATATGTAATTATTTGATTGGTCAGAGACAAGCGACGAGTTCTAGACCAAACCCACGCATGGAGCGGGGATTCGAGATTATATTAGCAAGCACCTTGATGGGAAAGTCAGTTTTGAACTCAATGAAGGCCGAAGTGCATTGCCATTAAATAAAGTAATACGCAACAAGTATAAAAGTGAGAAATAAAATGAATGCAAATATGAAGATGATAATTACCGTTTAAACGGTTTCGAGGTCTGAGGGAAATAGACTAGGATTCAGATGTTAAAAAAAAATACAGTAATACAATTTAAATGTCAAGGGAAAAGGAAGAATAATACAATCTTGAAGTACAGGGGCGAAACAAACTACTATTTTAAGACTGGGGCAAGAATGATAAAAGTCTAAGTTTGAAGAATTGAATCAATTGGGGTATATAATTTAATAATGGTGGTGATCCATAGTGTAATAATTTGAATGGAATCCAGAATTGGGGAAGATCATTTTTATTGGAAGCATCGATGTGAAAAAGATAAAACCAGGTCAGATTTTCAGTTATAAGACATTTGTTTTTCTATATGAATTTTTATTTTATTTTTAATATTGAATTTGCTAAATAAGAAATGCTTGTGAAAAGTCAACAAAAGAAGTTGCATACGTATTGAATGAGTAATAGAAAACAGGTTTAGAATATTCTACATTTGTTGGTAAAGATCATAAATTTTCTTTGATGACTTTGGGGTTTGAGTAAATGATTGTTAATAAATGAGATTTATAAAATTAACTGATTGAAAAGTGTATTTCGAATAATTTCAAAAGCTGTACATAACATATTGGTTCTATTATACAAAATCTAAATTTACTGAATTTTATAATTGTAAATAAATGCTAGCCGAGGTCATAAGATTTAAATAGTACAAAAGGCGGAGCCACCAGTTAAACAGGAACGTGATAACTCGAAAGGCGGTAACGTATCGAATTTTGCCATTGGTAGATAGAGTTGTTTACAGATAAAGTCCAGTTGATAGCAATATTCAGAAAACAGCTGGAGGAGGAAATAATTACACTTAATCGTGAATATTAAAATGGTGGTCCAATAATTTAGAGTATATAGAAAATAAATAAGGCAATTTTAAGTCGGGGCATGATAATTATTCTACGAATAGTATAGCAATAAAGAGGCAGCCCAACGAAGGGGCTTGAGTATCCAATATTATAGCAATATATATATATATATATATATATATATATATATATATACATCCTACCATCAACCGAACGTCCGTACATTATGATTTTACATTACATCCAACATCCATGTGAAATACTAACGTCCAGTATACAGACGCCGAATTTCCAGCATGTTAAATTTTTTGAGAAGCTTTGTAAGAGCTAAATATGTCATTTAGCAAAAATTAGGGTGGACGTCCCTTGGCAGCAAAACATAAAAAAGATATACATTTTTAGTTCAACGTTTTTACAGCAGAGGCAATGCATTCGTCGGGTGTATATCGAGACCGTATATCTAACAGTCATGGTATTCACAACCACACGTTCGGAGAATTGGCAACGTTGTACTCCTTGGAGTCGTTTGTTATTTCAACAACTAAGCTTCACTTGCTCGATTGACTAGTATGTGAGAGGGGAGTTTGAACAGGCGCTTGCTGTATTTGCTTTTTCGTAAGACATTAGTGCTTCACGTTTAAACGATTATGTGATTAATTTGAAGGAAGAAACTACATTCAGCGTTCATTGAAGTAATACTGTAGTCTGTAAAATTGAAAATGCACACATGTATATCATTGACTTTTATTAGGACATTATTTAGGATTTAGTTATTATAAGAACTTCCCGCGAGTGACAAATCGTGAATAATTTTGAACCCAAACGTTTGTCAACAAAGCTCTATAATTTTGCTATAAAGTACGACATTATTTGTGATTTTTCAGCATTAATACTTTTTCTTATTTTGGTTATTTTAGAATTTCGGTGTTATGGATCTTAATTTTTAATAATATTTTCTAGAATAACGCAATTTGAAAACAATTTTTCCCACTGTTTCTTTGCTGTTCAAGTTTGAAATTACACCATCCCATTGTATTCAAATCTTTTTATAGAATCTGTATATTATTAAATCGATTGGTAAAGTGATTTTTAAAGAAGAGTAAAACTTATTGGTTATAATAATGTTATCTAAAAATAGTTTTACGAACACTTAAATTTTCTTAATGTGAAATATGATAGGCTTTAAAATCTAGAATTTTTCATATATAAAAGTGGATGAGGGTTTTTTTTTTGTCTACAAGAATAATAAACAAAAATCAACTCCCATTTTTAGACGTTCTATCAATCCCACCAACTATACCGTGCTTGTAAAATTCATTATGCTGATGCTGATTAAGATGTTGCGGGTTCTAGGCTTAAGTTAACTGTTCTTTGCTATATATTCATATTTTGTTTCTTCATGTTAAATAAAAGAATGATCTTTGAAAGTAGATTAATAACGAGGAACTAGAATTGAATTTTTGTGTTTCTATGGAAAATAGTACTATGCATTTGTTTATTGTAATCCATAGAGGTGTAGACAATTACAAATATAGAAATATTGAAGTTACTGACACGACTAACAGAAACAAATTCAATAAGCGTAATTTTACCTAACCATCTTATCTAATAATTATTTGTATACCAAGATTGTGAAATTACCTTTTTGCATACCGAAAAGCGGCATGCTGCGGAGGAGAGGTAATCTCAAGGTCGCTACAAAAATTTGACGGCCAAAGTGTACAGGTGTTCAGAAATAGCCTAACGATCATTTCTTATATAGCTGCACATACCAGTTTAAAATTAATAGCCTACACACTTTGCAAATCACTTACACACACATAAACATGCAGCGACATACCCAGAAGAATAAATGATTTTTTGAAAAAATCGCTAGTATACCGTTTTGGTAATGTGTAAGGTAGTTCTATTTTTTAAAAGTTCTTAAAGTTATATTAATTTATCTGATTCTCGATCTCTGGAAGTAAATTCCGAACATAGTCTCATAAAGCAGAATATAATTTATACAACATATTTTTTGGTACTAATTAATCATGATCCATAACTAGGAAGAAACAATAATTGTTTCATTTTCATATTCTACCCTAGGAGATTTGATTATTTTAGGATTATTTTGAATACGTATTATGATATAAATATTAACACAGACACACGCCTTCCTTTATAATATAAAAATGCAATTTGATCGAAAGTTTACTTTTCCACAAAATATACAAACGTACTTCCGCTGAGAACCTTAACTTTTATGCTAAACACATTATTAGCATAATAAACTGCATAGTACTAAAAACATTGTAAAACTATATTAATAGTAGTAGTAAATAAAAAAAAAATTGAAAGTAATACCTGTATAACGTACAAAGTATACGATCTTACTAAAATACAGTTATTATTTTGACGAGACATACTTATTTTGAACATAAACTTTTATTTTTAGTCAGTCTATTATCTAAAATATCCAGAAACTCCGTCTTTAACTTTTCACACTCATGACGTTTTGGGGATTTTTAGATTTTATGTTTTGCAAAGCAATTTTCAACAATTTGTTTTTGTTCATTAGTCCAAGGAACCAGTTGTCCCTTTTTCTTTGTGTAATTTTTATTGTGTTCGTTTTCATTGTTGGCTTTAACTATCTGTTGGCATCTTTCAAGTTTTATTATTAACTTTTTATTTGAAGGTATTGTATTTCTTTACACTTTTTGGTTTGGTCTTCTAAGTGTACAGTCTTTTAAGCTCACTTCTATTTCTTCATTAAATAGAGTGACGTAAATTTCATCATGATTTATGTGATTTTCTGTTATGAATGGTTCATTCTCCAAGTCTAAGTTAATTTCGTCCAATGTTTTTTCTTTAAATTGCTAGCTTTTCCATCTAACATTAACATAAGTAGTTTTGATTTCTTGGCTGTTTGATATATATATATATATATATATATATATATATATATATATATATCACCGGGTAAATGGTAAGATTGCCTGTGAATACCAATCGTATGTCCGATTAATGTGGCCAATTGCTCAAGGTCATTTTTGGATATGTCAAAAATTTGAGTAAGAGTTGCCATATGTTTCCTCAGCCTAGTGCGCATTAAAGCATTCGGATTTTTTGCGCTTTTATTTCAACTGTATAGTCTCACTATGTTTAAGTTTGAACTGCGATCAATATTTTGCTATTACTACATTTTCAAGAACATATATCTAAAACTTTACTTTATCTAAATTCCTTTAGTTTTTCTTTTAGTTTTCTGCCTGACTGGTAAATGACTAATATTTTTATTGCTTCCCTAATAGAAATGTTTAATGTTTTTAGCCTAGCTTCCGGTTTTTGGATTTTGTATTTTGAATATACCCGTAACCCTTACTTTAGTCCGAGTCATGGGTTCCAGCTGTCGTTTGATCCTCTGAACCACATTCATCTGTCCTTGACCTGGAAATTTCAAATCCTATCTTAACTATTTTGGCTGGCTACCGTGGTATGTCGGATGAGTCACCTAGATCACCGAACAACATGTTTCGGATAAACATTAGAAGAGTACCAATCATTATAAAACGATAGCTTTGCTAGTTTACATTACGATTTATTTATTCGTAGATACTGGATGGGGCACTACATGCGAACTATTCGCTGGCATTTAAACAAGAAGTAATATAAAAAATAATTCTTAACAAAGTATATGCAGAATGATTAGTGCTATATCTTTGAAAAAATATGTGTCCTATCAAACTTGGTATTTTGTTAATGGAGCATCCTGTTTTTTATGCATATTTGAATTATAAATTAAAAAACTGTATGTTTCTTAAAATGCCCATATCCCTATCTATGATTGTTTTTGAGAAAAATAGATTTTAAGCAAATTTAATGTACGCCAAAATAAAATAACTTGAATTTAATAATAATAAACAAATTCGTCTTTTACCAACTGATTAAGAACTTTTGTTCATATACATTACTGTAGTGATTACATAAATTAATTATAGTGCTGCGAAATTAAGTAATTAAGCAGATATCATTGTAATTTTTTGAGGATAATATTTGTACTCTTAGCGACTACGTCAAAGTAAATTATTGTGCGAACTTTTACAAATTTTATTGTAGCTGCGAGTGTTGAAGAGGATTGTATAATCAGCTTGAGAATAAAGAACTGTTATCGGAAATAGAGTTTTTGTTACATTTGTGTCAACTGGTGTAATTTTAGGAAGGATAATAACTTTAGAACGATTTCTATTTGCATGCCAAAAACTCATAGTCAACAGAAAATGGATAGTGAAATTCTTTCTTTCTTGAAGGGGTTTAAGTCAAATGTTGTGGAGAGCTTGGCTAAAAATTTTGAAAACTTACAAGAACACCTAAAAAAACAATACCAAAACTGGCAGTACATACCTTTTTGACGGGATACGTAACGGAGAGATCCAGCAAGCACTACGGCTGGCTCAACCAAGGGCCTCAGATGAAGCGCAAGCTCATTCTTTGGAATTTGAAGCAGCAAAGCAAACTTCGCATCATAGTAGTGACAAATGCAAGATGCTTCGTATAGGAGCAGCGTTCAGAAAGCATGGAGAAGATGATTCGATGTGTAGTCCATGAACACCAACCAAAGAGGAGGGGACCCAGATGCTGGAATTGTTGTGAGTTTGGGCAGATACAGTCCAAATCTAAACAGCCCAAGAAGGAAGTAGAAAAACCGGAAACTAATGGGGTTTGACAGGAAGGGGCAAAAGTCAATCTGAACGGATTCTGTGCAGGAGACGATCATTGATATCGCACGATCTAATCATGAGGACATTATTTACATATGTGGACGGATTATTTATTTATATTTATTTATTAAACATTTAGTAAAAATAATTCAGGTGCAAATGTTAGAGATATGGCAAATCATTACAAAGATAGTGCGGAAATTTCTAAAACAGTTACATAATTGTTTAATTGGTAATATGGCAGCAAAGCTGGTTTTCACATATACCAAAACTATGAGTTTCCTAATAAGCGAGTAGATTGTCTTGATTTAAAAATGCGCATGGAGTCTAAACTTACAAACAGATCTGCATGTTTATTGTAAACTTTAACACATTGATATTAAACGAGCTTTTAAATTTTGATGTGTGGTGTATAGGTATAGTTAACGTGTTGTTGTTGTTTCTTAAATTAAGGTTATGGTTAGTACTTCTAAATTTAAATATTTTAAACAAATAGCGAGGATCTTGAGACTTATAGATATTACGGAGACAAACTGCAAGTAATACTTTGCATCTAGATTTTATTTTTAAAATTTTTAACTCATTGTAAATCGGAGTAACATGTTCTCTATAATTAATATTATATGAAAATCGAAGACATGAATTTTGAAGCACTTGCAGTTTGTTCTTATTAAATTCTGTTAGGAAGTTAAAATATACAGTACTACAAATAGACATGGCTTAAAACTAGGCACTGACAATGACGCCATTTTGTAGAAGAAGGCAGCAACATTTTATATTCGGGGACCTAAGCTTGTAATAGCCAGTACTGTAAATTTTATTGACGTGGCTATCGAATAAGAGACTAGCGTCGCAAATAACATCCAGATTTTTATGTTTATCACTAAAACTGATTTTAGAATTGCTTAAAACAACATCTAACGAACGGCGATTTCGAAACACTGCACAATAGTAAGTAGTACCTATGCATTGTACAACTGTTTTTTTTGGGTTTAAGACTAGGCCATTATTTAAATTTCAATTCAGCACTGCTGATAAGTTATTGTTGATCACTGTGATTGCCTGATTAGGATAGTAAGGATTGCAAGGCACATATATCTGTGTATCATCCGCATACATATGAATCTCACAGTTGCTAAAAATTGCTAAAGGCAGATCAGCCGTGAAAATGGCATATAACAAAGGGCCAAGCATGCTTCCCTGGGGAACGCCTTGAGAAATAGGTATTTCATCAGACAACAAACCATCAAACAAAACTTGTTGGGATCTCCCAGTAAAGTAACTAAACATCAATTTTTTAGTAGACAAACTCCAACCATAATAGTGAAATTTTGCTTGGATTAATGTGTGATTGATGAGATCAAAAGCCTTACTGTTATCTAAATAGACAATTAACGTAGTTTTAGATGCATCAGTGTTCTGTACGGCATCGTTAGTTATTTTACACAGTGCAGTTGCTGTATTGTTTTATTCTAAATCCTGACTTGTACCTCAGGTAAGATTTCATAGGCTTCAATATGACTACGAATTTGCTTGTACATTAAGTTTTTCAATATCTTCAAGAGAGTTGGTAATATGCTAATTGGGCATAGGTTCATCGTAGGTGGTGGCTACTGCAATTTTTGCTAACGGTTAAACGATTGACTTCTTCCAGATATCTGGAATGGAGGATGTTTGAATGATATGATTTAATAGATAAGTAAGATGACCTGCACAAAAAGGTAGTATTAGCTTCAATATTTTTAAAGAAATCCCATCCACTCCAACTGCATTTGATCTTTGCATATTGATAGCTAAGATCACCTCTTCACTGCTAAGAGTAGTAAAGATTAATTCTTTTTTTATTGATGGAAATTTCTTGTTTGTAAAATAAGTCAGCAAATCTTTGTTAAAATTTGTTGCTGGTATGTTTTTAATAAAAAAAATTGTTAATCAGAGAAGGATCATTGTTAGATAACTTAATAGTATTGAATGGTTTCCTGTGTATGTAAGTTTCTTCAAAAAACTTCCATAATTTAATCGGTGTTCCTGAGTAAGAAAATGTGTGATTTGAAATAAGCTTTCTTCTCATTTTTGATGGCAAGAGTGACGTAATTTCGTAATATCTTAAAATATAGGAAGTCTGATACTTTCCTCGATTTATTATACTTGTTTAAAGCGATATTCTTTAATTTTATCATTTCCTTTATTGGTCCAGTCAACCAACCATGCGTTTTGCGGTAACTTGTGAAGGTTTCAATAGGAACGTGTACATTAAATAGTGTAGTGATAGCTTCGTTAAAATATGCTCTTTTCATTGATATTTTCTTGAACATAACATTGGGACCAATCAATATTTGTTGCATCTTGTGAAAAGGTACTTGTATTAAAGTTTTTGAAGTACAATAAGAATATCTTTGTGGTTGCAGATGGATATTTATGTTCTCTATGCTGCAGTGTACTAATAAATGATCAGAAGTGTTGCCTAGATCACACGACCCCACATCTGTGTATTGTATATTGTGACTTACACATATAAGATCAAGAATAGTAGCAGTTGTTGGGGTGATTCTGGTAGGATGCTTAATTACTTGTATAAGGTTGAACAAATTGAAGATAGATGCTAAATATTTTGAATTGCTGTTATCTTGTAAAAGATCAATATTAAGCTCTCCCAGCAATATAATATGATCATGTTGCAGATATAGCACAGAAAGTACATTTTGAAAATTCTCGAGGCATGATATAGGGCTTTTAGGAGGTCTATATATTGTTCCTATGACATATGTGATTTTCTTAAATGTGATTTTTAGCCATAGCTGCTTCAAGATGCTTAATTGAGTTGGAACAAGATCAATTATTTTGCAGATAATATTATTATCCACGTAGCAGCAAATACCTCCGCCACGATTTAATCTATCATTTTGAAATACAGAATATCCAGGGATTGCAATATGCGAAGATGGTTGGTCTGGACGTAACTATGTTTCAGAAACAGATACTATTGCAAATTTGTAATGCATAATGAAAGCACAAAATTCATCAAAGTTGGTTAATAGTGACCTACTGTTAAAATGACTGATTGAAGTTGTTTCTAGAGTTGATTAATTGCTATGTCACATAATCGATCTTAGAGCTAAGTAATTCAATAGCTTTTATATAACATGGACACTGTCGATCTGTAGCACTATGATCTAATTGAAGGTTAAGCTTCTCGTTCTCATTTTCTTTTTACAATTCACACATGATTATTTGGCGGAACTGCAATCAGAGCTGATGTGGTTGTTAGAGCAGTTGTTTGAGATTTAAAAGTACTAATGCTATTGTGAAACACATGATATTCATTCAAATAACAATTGTAACATTTTAATAATCTGTCAATAAATGCCTTGGTGCCATAATTAGTATGATGAAGACTAATGTGAAACAAGGTGTTGCATCGAGTTTCTCTGGATGCAACTCTTAGTGTAATCCTTGCCAATAAACTCGCACAATCAATATAGGTATGCACTACCTTATATATAAAAACTGTCGAAGATACCAAACGCCTGCATTCAAAAGATTGTAGTCCCACCATTTGGAGCCTAACATCTCTTGCAATATTAGCATGTGAAATGCGGAATTTGAACAAGTATTTTACAAATTTAGCTTGAACATTTTCTAGTTTGAGAATTGCACATCTGTGAGTAGGAAACCAAATAATGCTGTTATACTCAAGAATGCTACGTACAAAGCTACAATAAAGCGTAGTTATGGCGTTAGTGTCGTTTATATGTAATGTATGGTGCTTTATAAAACCCAACATTTTATAAGCTTTCAAACAAATGTTATCAACATGTTCGGTGAAAAACAAATGATTGTCAAAAATTACACCAAAGCCACTTATTGATTCAACACATTGTAACTGAGATTCGTTGATAACATATGACAAATTGATGGGACTTTGGCATTTATAAAAGTGTATTAGCTTACATTTACTAAAGTTGATGTTCAACAAATTTCTCGCATACCATGAAGAAAAGTTATTGATGTCCTGTTGTAGCCTGTTGCAATCATCGATGCACGTTATAGCACTAAAAAGCTTTAAGTCATCTCCGTACAATAAGCAAATAGAGGATGAGAGAGAAGTGATCATATCGTTGATAAATAGTGTAAATAATACTGGTCCAAGGTGGGACCCTTGAAGTACTCCCGAAGTGACGCTGAATGTAGCAGACTTTGCACCTCTAAGTAGAACATATTGTTGTCTATTATTTAAATAAGATGTAATCCATTTGAGATAATTTCCATGGATTCGTATGACATCAAGTTTCAATCTTAGAAGAGCAAGACACACACTATCAAAAGCCTTCAAGATGTCAAAATATATAACATTTATCTGCATGCCTAATTCCAAGGTTGTAGTTAGAAACTGGTGAAAGACACTTAAATTTGTTGCTGTAGAGCGACCCCTGAAGAAGCCATGCTGTTCCGGTATTATGTAGTTCTTGTAAGTGATAAATAATTCATCAGTAATAATCGATTCGAATATCTTAGCAATGCATGTAAGGAAATGTCTCTATAATGAGCAATATCTGATTTGTGTCCTGACTTAAATATAGGAACTATCATGGATATTTTCCAAATTTGAGGAAAAATTCCTTGAGCAAAGGAGTTCTGGAATATCAATATTAATGGTTCTATTAAAGCAGAGCACTGTTTAAAAACGATGGATAGAATATCATTAGGACCAGCCTTTTTACTGGAATCTAAAGATTGTGTTTTCTGAGATATTTCTTCATCAGTAAATACATGATTTGCTAGAGTTGAGAAAAATTTGATATTATTAGGAGCTTCCATATTTAAGATGTCATGGGTAGAATATGAAGCTTTAAAGTGCTCCACAAATACATTTGTAATATCTTCTAATGTATCATTCTAATGTATCATATTGTTTACCATGCAGATACATGTTATTTGGGATAGCATTGTCATTTTTTAATGAATTTATATGTATGACCAGAAATGTTTAACATTAGTAGGTATAATATGTTCAGTGTTAGTAACATATGCCATATAGCATAAGTCAATAGGTGGTTTGCATTATCTGCGCAACTGAGAAAAATTATTGTAATCTTCACAAGATCTAGTTTTCTTATACTTGCGGAATGAGTTATTTTTGCGAGCTATAAGCTTTCTAAGATCATAAGAATACCATCTTGGAAATTTATTACTCCTAATTTTCCTTTTTGGAACAGATAATTCAGATGCATCAAATAGTAATTTATAAAATTTTCTGATAAGTACATCTAGCGACTCGGTCCTATCAGTTAAGAAAGACCAGTTAATATTTTCAAGGTGAGCATTAAGTAATAAAAAATTAGCTCTGGTAAAGCAAAAATTAAGTGAACAATCGGATACTTTGATTCTTGGAATAATGGAAATGCTAAAAGAAAGTTCTTAACTGTGATGATGTTCATTTTCTTTTATTAAAACATTGTTGGATTTCTTGACTGAATAATCCAATAAATTGTCAGAAAAAATGAGATCAAGGATTTTTTCATTTTTGTTCGTAATCAGGTTTAATTACTGAAGTTCAAAAAAGAATAGATTATTTAAAATAATTTCTGCTTCATCAGAGAACCTGTTTGTTGGCATGATCTGGCCCTCCTCATCTGTATACCAACATACTTCAGGAAGATTAAAATCTCCAAGAATTAAAAATTTTGCCTGCAAGTATTTGTTTATTAATGAGATACATGTATCAACAAATACCTTTCTATGTTCTATTGAACACTTTGGAGGAAAGTACACTGACCCAATTATATATGTAACATTATGTATAGTAACACTGATTCACAGGTTTTCAAAATTAATATGTCGACTGTTGGAAATTTCTCGAGATATCAATTTACTATGCACTGCAATTAATGTGCCACCACCACGGTTGCACTTAAGCATATCATATTTTCTATCACATCTATAAACACTAAAATTATTAGGAAACAGTTCAGTAGACAGTATGCCTGTATGAAGCCAAGTTTCCGTGAACACAATTATATCATAATTGTTAGAAAGAACATTTAGACGTAGCTCTGTAACTTTAGATCTTAAGCCTCTCACATTTTGGTAATAACAAAAAAAAATATTATTATTCAACTTATTATCAAGTTTTGCTGAACACATGGAAAATTTTGCTCAGAAACTTTATTTAATTGATTCTGTTGGTGATCTTTCTCGAAGAATTTGCGTACAGTGATTCCTTTTGGCCAAAAATGAGGACTTAGTACTTTAGTGAATTATTCAGAGTTTATAGTTAACTTAAAAGAGCTGTAGATGTTTGGAAATTTAAAGTTTAATTTATCTATTTGAATGATGGGTGGTATATTGTTAACAAGGTATTTAGTCAGCTGAGAGTTTGCATAATCCACAATTTTTTGTTTCTGTACTAGAGGGTTAATACGTGTAACGAAGAGAAACGAACACGTTTTTTAACAGCTACAAACTCATCATCATGATCCATTACATCACTATTGGAAGGTGCAGTTCCAATGATCAATCTATTATAATTCAGTTTAGATTTTTTACGTATAACTGTGCTCCAGGGCTGTTTTTCTCCTGAAGTATGTGAAATCACATCTTGTGACTCATTTGTAGTCTTGTTGATGTCCTGTAAAGTAGATTTATCCTTTAGAGCATCATTTTCATTACCTTTATTAGGGTTGTTTACATTTGATTTGTTTACATCCTCAGAAATCACATCAACATTAAACATTGTAGATACATGTAGAAAATTTGTTTTATCACTTCAAGCAAGATTAGCAACAGGTTCAGATGTCCTATTCTTGTAATCAACATTATTTATGTCAGCTGTGTTATTAAAACCAAAGGTATGTTTGGCAATGATTTTATTGGAATGAATATTATGATTTTCAGGGATACTGGGCCCCACAATAAGTAGTCTGACTAAATCTATGTTAGAGTCACGTAAGTTCTTAACTTCTAACTTTAAGTCAGTAATTTCTTGAAATAAACTTTTTGCTTCCATTTCCACAACAGATTTAATTACATCTTTAAATTTATTACTCAATATAAATTCAATTATGATATTGTCACCTGATGCTTGATCTTTATGTATATTAGATTGTACATCATCACTATTATCAGGTATAGCACTGTGACCATTATTATTATCAGCATGAACACAATTATCACAAATATACTGCTTGACACCATCAGAAAGGGTTTTTATACTACCTTTTCTGCCACTACAGGAACGATGAACTCTTTTCTCACACTTGATACTTTGTACAAACTTATTAAGCACATTTCCCTTGCAATATGAACAAAGTTTATGTAACATTGTTTCAATTGACACTTCATTGGTAGCCATCTTGAATATGGATCTACTTCCAAAATAACCATAAATTAGCGGCAAGATTGTGAATTTCTTAGTTGGTACTGGAGTAACTAGGACAATTGCTAATCCGGATGAAGTACGAGACAGTGGTTTAGTGTCATCCACACGATACGTCTTCAAATTGTGGCTGGTAAAAAATTCAAACACATGGAGTGCTAGATGTAAAAATCAGAGTTGGGAGCAAATTATTTGACCACCAGGTAATAATTAGGAACACTACCAAAGAAGTTATCCTAGGAATAGATATTTTAAAGGGATACGAATCCCATCTAGATATGAAAGAGGATGCCCTGAGAGTAGGAAACGAGGAAGTGCCGTTTGCAAAACAGACCTCGTGTCTGTGCGAATTTGTTTGACGGACAAGGTTCTCCTACCTGAAAGAGAGAAAATGTTGTACTGAGACGCTTGGATGTTGCTCTCCGGGAAGATTTTGTGCTCGCTATTGAACCGATTAGTGACGAATTTCTTGAAGGTGATGTGCTTTTGGGGAGACTGACAAAAGTGACAGATGGTGTACCTGTTACAATCTTAAACACTGAAAACAAAAAAAAGTTTTACCTTCGTGAATATCAGATAACAAATTGCACCCGTATATTTCCTAAACCCTTACCTGATATCACAAGGTCGAGAATTTCTTATTAACAAAGAAAGCCCAAGGTAAAGTTGGATGGAAAACGGCTTGAAGAAAAGAAAAACTCTTTAGACGTAAACGGCTAGTAGTGTTAGCTCTGGGTAGATCATGAGCTTGGGTCATGGGTTGTCAAATGACCAAAAATATAAATAATGAGCGCCGCCGTATTTTTCAATACAACCTACAAAAATTATCTGTGCTTGTATTAGGGGAATGCGGAAACCTTATATCAACACCACTAATATAGCCATAAAACCTGAATTTCACTTTTTTTAAAACACTTACCAAAATCTCAATTACCAGATGTCATACAGATGTCTCGACTTAACCTGCGAACAAACAAATGCACAACATGGACACCGTTTGTGTCCTCAAAAATATTTACCAAAAATAATATAATAGAATTTAAGTTTCAAAAATATACACCCAGGGTATTTGTTATCATCACACACAATTTCTGATCATGAATGACCTGTAAGTTTTACTTGTATTTTGAATAATAAAAGAGTCATGCAAAAATGGATTCTATTTGATTAAATTTCTTGATTTGTTTTAATATAATCTTTTTCAACCAAAAATTTTTATAGAACAGAAATATAATAAGGTTTAGTATTCAAAAAAACATAATAATTTCTAAATTGAATATTTCATAATAAATTTTCTAAAATGTTTGAGCTCTCTTAATAATTCATCTTACATATTTTAATCTTCAGCCATAGTAGTACTATGTTGACCTCACATTCAAATTTAATTACTTAAGTTCTGATAAGATTGCATGTTTCAACATAGAGTTAGTTTTACTTAATATATATAAAAAGAATTCGTCACGTTGATTAAGCGTCAAAGTACGTGACCTCAAAATTATTAAAGATATTTTTAAATTAGTGTAACATAACATGTGATATCTAAATTGGACAGCTGAATATTTTTTTTGACATTATATGCCACTAACAACTTTTAGTTTAGTTAACGTTATCTGTTTGTGAATTAATTATGACAAGCAAACAGCATAGCCATCTTTAAAATTTATGCAAGGTTATAAATTTATTATGGAATTCTTTCTTTCATTAAACAATTTTTAAGTTACTTTAGTCTATGTAAAGTTTCTACCTTATATCCTCATATTACGATTAAATAATTATGAAAGTAATTAAATGCTAAATAACACTCGCATGTGGAAATACAGTACGACCAAAAGAAATCGAACTATGACCTCAGCTGTGGGAAATTCCATTAACATCCGCGTTCTGCGATGCACAAATAGGAAACACATGAATACGTACGAATTTGTCGCTGGAATTTTGGGAACTCTTCTGAATAAAACAGTATTTAACGAAACCAATTCTTCCTTAATTACATCCTATAAAATTTAGTATTCCAAATCCCAAATTAAATTTTTTAAATATTGCTTCCAAGATATTTTCTAGATCCAAGATATTATCTACTTCCGTGATATTGCACTAAGAGGAAAATATTAATAAAATTTATTTACTTGATTATACCAACTGTTTTAATGATGAGGGGGAGCTTCTATCTCCTTTGGCCTGCAGGAAATAACTGAGCTGCTCTAGGTGGAATATACAAATGAATACCATCACGCTAAAGCTGCTAGGAACTACTTTCAGACTCGAAGATTCAATCAATTAAATATTTTCTTTCGGACCGTGTTACAGGCCACGTGCTTGGACACGACCATCTTGACTTTACTACGCCGCTGATAGCAGCTTACCTCTTCAGACGCTGATAGCAAAGTGACCGAATTGACAACTCGACGAAGCTTAGTAACGAAACTTAGACCTCAAAAGTAAAGGAGTCTATATGCTATTATAAATTTTATGAATTATTTTTATTGTACGGAAATTTACAAATTATATTTTTATATTATTGCTGTATTATTTTAGATTAATAAACGAAGTGTAACTACGTAAAAAAAATACGTTACAACACCAATGACTTTTAACGCGCTAAAAAAGAATTCAATGGTTGGGTGGTATTCTTCGTGTTCCAGTGTTGGAAAAGAATCACCCATAAAGGAATATTCCGCAAAGTTATTGGATCAGTTGACGAAACCGTGCCAGCTTCTTGAATAACAGCAACTGGCAGGACTTAAGAACTTGATCCGACAGTACTCGGAAGGTTTTGCAATCAACGGTGGCCGGTTAGGAAAGATTGCAGTAGCCGAGCACAAAATCGATACAGGAGATGTCCGGTCAATAAAATAGCAGGCGCCAAGACTCCCATTGGCCAACGCGAGCAGATTGAGAAGATTATTTGAGATATGGAGGGGCCAGGGGTGATTTAGCATTCTGATAGCCCTTGGACATCGCCTGTTGTGCTTGTTAAGAGGATGGACGAGCTAACAAGAGTTTGTTTGAACTGCAGGCGATTGAATGACGTGATCAAAAAAGATAGATACCTACTTCCAAGATATGACAACATCCTAGATACATTTTCAGGATAGTGATGGTTCTCAATTTTTGAATTTGAAGAGTAGCTACTGGCAAATGAATATGCAACCCAAAGATCGAGACAAGATTGCTTTCACTATTGGTACTTGTCTATGACAATTTACAGTCATGCCATTTGGACTCTGCAACGTTCCTGCCACCTTTGAACGTTTAATAATAATAATAATAATAATTTATTTGTTTAACGGAACACCATTTTCAGAATTATCCATATAGATTTGTTGTTCAATGTGCATGTACAAAATTAAAGTATAAATAAAATATTAAACAAAAATTATTAAAAAACTGATAAAGAATTACTGAATATAGAGAAAATTAAAATTAAAAAAAATGGGGAAAAAATGTTTTCCCCTTTTTTTAAAATTAGATTGAAATAAAATAAAAATAATATAAAAAATATATAATCAAATGAAATATAAACTAAATGCTATTAAAGTTAACTAAATGATAGATGTATAAATTATAATTGTCATAACTTTTCAATCTTTGTATTGCTCCAATGAGCTTTTTAAGTTTACCTTAAACGATTTCATTGAAAGATTAAAGAAGTCCAATTTGCATTCATTGACCAATCTGACCAATCTACTAACAGGTCCATTGTAGGTGTAGTTATTTGAATGAAAAGGATTAAAAAATAAGTTATTTAATCTAAGTTCCTTTTTTGGAATATTGAAATCTATCATTTGAAAAATTTTGCTACAGTCCATTAAACCATTAATAATTTTGTAGAGAAGACATAGATCATAGTATTTTTTTCTACTATCTAGACTTTCAATATTACAAGAGTTAAGGAGAAAATTAAACCCAAATGTTGTATATTTAATGTCCATTTTGTACGCAATAAATCTTAGGAATTTCCTTTGTACTTTCTCTATTCTATTCTTATGGTTACTATAGTATGGTGACCAAATAGTTGAGCCATATTCAAGTATGGATCTTACCAGATAGCAGTAAATGACTACAATGCTTTTTATATTATTGATCTCCTTCATATTCCTAATTACAAAACCGAGTATTTTTGTTGCCTTATTTCTTATATATTGATATGCAATTTAAATGTTAATTGCCAGTCGAATAATATACCAAGATCGACTATGCTGGTGACAAAGCTAAGAGGAGTGTTTTCCAAGATATAGTCACTTTCTATGACTTGTAAAGTTCTATAAAACCGCATAATTTTACATTTAGATAGGTTTAATTTCATATCATTTAAAGTACACTATAATGCTAGATTATTTAAATCATTTTGTAGTAAGATACAATCTTTTGATTTAGTAATAATAGCAAACAGTTTCAAATCATGTGCAAATAGTAAGGATTGGCAGCACTTGAAATTTTTTGTAATACCGTTAATGAAACAATTAAACAGTAAAGGTGTGAGGTGGGAGCTCTGGAATTCCTGATGTGACTTCAATAGTGTGCGATAAGTAATTATGAATTTTTATAATTTGTTTCCTATTGTTTAAATAATCCTTTAGCCACTGCAGTAAGGTACCTTCAACACCGATCATCATAAGCTTCTCCACTAAAATATTATGATTAACTGTGTCAAAATCCTTAGCGAAATCAGTGTAAATCGAATCCACCTGATATCCATTTTCAAATGCATCAAGAATTACCTGTTCGTAGATTAGTAAGTTTGGGATCTTAGATCTACCTTTAATAAATCCATGTTGCATAGGTATGATTAAGTGCTTAAGTTGGAAGGAAAGTTGTTTAGTAGCAACATTCTCTAGTATTTTAGCAATTTGCGATAATATGGATATCGGACTGTAATTATAAATGATAAATTATAAATGAAGTTTTCCACATCTGGATATATTCCTTGGTTTAAAGATAGTTTGAACAATAAATATAATGGATAGGATAATACAAATCTACATTTATACAACAACAATGGGGATATTCCATCAGGCCCCGGGCTTTTGGTAATATCTAACTAAGTTCGTTAAATATATCTATAACAGAGAGTGTACAAGAGGTAATACTAGCTGTTGCTAGTTTATGGTTTATAGGATTAGAAACGTTAGAGGTAGAGTAAACCTCAGCAGAATAATCTGCAAACAAATTCACAATTTCCAAAGGGTTCGTGCCTGATTTATTATTATATTCCATATAATTAAGTATTAGATTACCATGTTTTTGGTTTTTTTATATAGTTCCAGGAGGATTTAGGTTTATGCTGAAATTCATATCCCAGATTCATAAGGTAGGTATTATGACAACCCATCGATTTTAATTTGCATTTTCCCCTTAGATTTGCAAATAGCAAGTAGTCAAGCCAAGAACCAGAATACTTATATCTTTTGTGAGCTAGTTTCTTAGTATGAACAAGTCTTTTTAAGTTTTTACTAAACCATTTTGGATAAGTATGAATTCTATTCTTTTTCTTAGGAATATAGCTATTTATTACAACATGCAAAATATTGTATAACTGTTGGGTAGAGTCATTAACATCTTTAGCTGTAATTTTATCCCAATTGAAAGAGAATAAAAAATCATTAATTCCAATATAATTCCCTATTTTAAAATTATAATCACAATATTCATATTGTAGAGATTCCAATTGTACGCATTCAGTTACTGATAAATGTAATGCTGGATAGTGAACATCCGCCGGAACCAATAATTCATCAGATTCTATAACATTAAGATGTCTTTGATTGGAAAATACTAAATTTAATATGATTCGATTAAAATTTAATATATTTATAATATAATTATATTTATATATATATAATATATTTATATATATTTATATATATTTAATATATTAATATATTATTAGTTACTGTTTCCTCTAAGCACTGAGCATTTAGTGAATTATAACTAAGTAATTTAACCCCCATTTCATCATTGGACCAAGCTGCATTAGGAAGGTTAAAATCACCACATAAAACAATTGTCGCTCCCAAATGCAAATTAGATATTAGTATTAGTGCTTCACAGAAGTCTTCATATACATTTAATGGAGAATTAGGTGGAATATATACTGCCCCAAAAATTGTTTTTTTTTTGTTAAAAATCGAAAGAATAAATAACATTTCAATGTGTTTGCATATCATAGTCATTTGCTTAGCTGGTAAAACGTCATTAATAGCAATCACAACACCTCCCCCTTGATCAAATTCACTAGTTATACTGGAACAATTACATCTGTACACATTATAACCCACTAATCCAAGCTCATTCATATAGAATTTATCAGTTAACCAAGTTTCCACAATATGATAACATCAAATTTATTAGTCAACACAAGATTGGAACATTTTAAAAATGTCAACTTATTATGCCCCCGTCGTGCGGGTACGCGAGCCACTACAGTCAGTTGGTAGCAACGTTAAATAATTGCGATATGACGCGCAAATAAAAGATTACGTCATCTTGATATTCAAATTATTGCAACACAATAAAAAGTTATACTAATCTAAAGAAAACCCCAAAGGGGTACTCACATAAACATGTAGGGCGGCTCCAACGCTACTCCATGATGACGGGCTCCGCCGTTGATCCTTCTCGGGCGTGGGTGATTCCTCGGCCCTGGTCGAGTCCAAATTTAATTGTCTTTCTATTTGTAGGTAAAAATACGGTAAGGAAGACAGGTAGAGGTACGGTAATTTGGTATCACAGGAAACCTACATATAAAAAAAACACGACAAGACACAAAGACCATTACCTTCGTTGGCCTCTAGATCACCAGTCCCAACACGTATGCCGGAAATCCACCACTTCCTAGTCGCACACAGCGTGGGCGCAATCTGGCGCAAACGCACTGTCTGAAGTGACGGAAATACACACGCGTCTTTTCAAATTTATGGCGCGAAATTCTTACAAATTAAAACTTAATTGAGAATGTTTAGTGCCGTTTTCGGCACGTAACAATCGCGACAAAGCCATAAAAGAAAAAACTTAAAAAAGAAAATGACTGTTACCACAGTAACATCTTAAAATCTAAATCCTAACTAACCTACATAAATCCTAACTTAAATCCTACAAAATGTTTATTTGAGGCGCCACCTGGTTTTTTCCGACCGATAACACGTCTTCCGGATTACCAGGAAACGGAATGTGTAGCCCCATTGTCTTTGACTACATTTATAAGTGCACACACGAGTCTTTAATGTGGCGCAGTTATAATCTACAGCACAAATTTGTCGGGGAGCATGAAACACTACTTAAACTAAAACAAATACAAGTCGCCTAACCTATATACTAAACTAAAGCTAACATTACAGTTTCCTAAGTGCAAACGCACATGAGCGTTGCATCTAGACTGTTTCTTCGTTGGCAAAAAAAGTGCCCAAATTTAAAAATGTTCAAAAGAGTTACTCTACACTCTAGCAAATTTTTAGGTACTGGTACTCTGGTTTAATAAACAATACACATCAAAACTTGTCCATGACATGGTTGTGAACCAACAAATTTACCAAAAGTTCCACCTTACTAATTCCTTACATCACTAACCTAACAAATTACATTTCTACCATCAGGTTAGGTTTTTCACTTAATATTCAAGAAAAATAATTCCTACATCTGGTTGTAAATACCAAACGTTTGGAAGATAAAAAGATAAAACAAGATCTCAAGTTATTATCGAAGATAATAGATAAGATAACGATATTGAGCTTAAGTTATTATCAAAGGTAATAGGTAAGATAACGATATTAAGCTTTAGTTATTATTAAAGATAATAGATAAGGTAACGATATTAAACTAAAGTTATTATTAAAGATAATAGGTAAGATAAAGATATTAAACTAAGGTTATTATCCAAGATAATAAATAAGATAAAGATATTAACTCAAGTTATTATCAAAGACAATAGGTAAGATAGCGATAGAGTGGCTCCTTGGAGCCGTTACATGGGGATTTTTTGTGCCCCCTAAAAAGGGCGACCTGTGAAGCAGGCCCGTTTGCAATAAACTGCACGAGGGACCGGCAAAGGCATTTGGGTGCATCCCTGCACCCGGCGTTAATTGATATTGGTGATATAATCACACAATATCCACACGATATTTCTACATACACTCACACATTCACACATACATTCACTGTTAGCGACCATGTGCGCTGACAGCAGCACTGCATGACCTCACGAAAGATTCCCAGAGACGTGGTCCGGGTGTCTGTAAAAAAACCCCGTGCAACTACACGGTGACTAACGGAAATGAAAAGGCAGTAGAAATAGGAACGGTAGAAAGAGGGAGGCGGGTATTTGGAATGCATAAGAGGCACTTCCAGGTAGAAGAAAATAGAGGAAGGGCTTGCATAGACAGAAAAGGTGGATAGCAAAGCACTACTCAACCAGCCAATGTAGTCAGTAGCCCGGAGTGAGGGAAAAATCACTCTTATGTGGTAGACGGGTGTTCCGGGACGAGGACAGGTCTACCGAAAGAAAGATAAGGCAGAAACGGAGACAGCGGGATATGAAAAAGTAGAGTTTTTGGACAAGCGTCCGAGAGAAGGTAGAGAGTTGTCCCTGTTAAAACACAGATCGGTCTGAAGGACCACCTGCAATATTAATCCGACAAGTTAAGGTATATCATAAGTTAAAAAATTCACTAGACTCTTAAGAGAACTAGTACAATCACTTTCCTAACGAGTGCATCTACTACGATAAGAAAATCAGAGAAAAGTTGACACAACAACTGAAAAGTATCCCTACAGATAGATTCACACAAAAACCCAACTGTTGCAAGGTAATTTTAAAACGGTAACGCCCTAAACACACAAAAACGCCTAATTATAAGCCGTTAAATACAGATACAGTGTCTCAATATGCTAAAACAACCGAAAATTTAATAAGATATCAATAAAAAGCGATAGCACCTCACCACGAAGTTCAATAAAAAAACAATGAAAAAAAAAAGTTTATATGTTATGATGACTTAGTAGAAGGAGAAACAAGTAATGATATATTTTTCAACCTAATAGACGTTTTGGACGCCACTATTATGCCCCCGTCGTGCGAGTACGCGAGCCACTACAGTCAGTTGGTAGCAACGTTAAATAATTGCGATATGACGCGCAAGTAAAAGATTACGTCATCTCCATATTCAAATTATTGCAACACAATAAAAAGTTATACTAATCTAAAGAAAACCCCAAAGGGGTACTCACGTAAACATGTAGGGCGGCTCCAACGCTACTCCATGATGACGGGCTACTCCATTATGACGGGCTCCGCCGTTGATCCTTCTTGGGCGTGGGTGATTCGTCGGCCCTGGTCGAGTCCAAATTCAATTGTCTTCTTTCTATTTGTAGGTAAAAATACGGTAAGGAAGACAGGTAGAGGTACGGTAATTTGGTATCACAGGAAACCTACATATCAAAAAAAGACATGACAAGACACAAAGACCACTACCTTCATTGGCCTCTTGATCACCAGTCCCAACATGTATGCCGGAAATCCACCACTCCCTATTTGCACATCGCGTCGGCGCAATCTGGCGCAAACGCACTGTCTGAAGTGATGGAAATACACACGCGTCTTTTCAAATTTATGGCGCGAAATTCTTACAAATTAAAACTTAATTGAGAATGTTTAGTGCCGATTTCGGCACGTAACAAACTTTGTTCTAAGACCTCTGACATTTTGATAATAAACAGAAATTGAAAATGGCGGATCTACATGTTTTTTGGTATTTGTTTCGATTTAAAAATAGTTGGGATACCTTTAATATGTTTAATATATGTCTGATTCTCCCTTGGATTTTTTATAGTCAGTTTCTCTTTAATTTTTTTAAAATATTCTATCTGCAAGTGAGTTCTATCAGGTGGGATCTTAAATTTTAGATTCTTATTATGAATATTACCATGTATGATTGAGTTCGCATTTAAGATAGAATTCATAATAACTTTGAGCGGACGACTAATAGATTCCTTTTTTCCAATGCGAATGATTTTATTAATGGTAGTATCAGCATTGCACAGTTTTTGAAATATATTCTGTACCAAGTTCCTATCATGAGCAAGTCTTTTTTACACTTCAACTTCTTGAGATTTTGGTAAATCATATATCATAATATTTCTAGACCTAGATTGCCTTTCGGAAACTTCTTAAATTATCATTTCGTTACAATTAGTATTACTGTTTAATTTCACCTCCTTGAGTAATGCAACTTCCCTCTGCAATTTATCAACTAGTTTGATAAGGTTAGGGAGGTGTAGTAATTCTTGTTCACATTCAGGACAGAAAAATGTTAACACCCTGGTTCCTTTTAATTCAATACACTTGATTTCAGAAGCACACACTCCTGCACAAGTATAAAGAATGGATCTTCTGCAAGCATCACAATTAAAGGTTCTAGCATTATTAGTTCTAGTAGAAACTTTAGATTTACAAGAGAGACAAGTCATAATATTTACTTTTGTTTACAGATAAATATAAATTATAATTTCTAATTAGTAATGTATTCTGTTTATATTTATTAGATTTGTTTATGCTTCTCTATAGATAAGGTTGTTATAGTCACTATCACTTTAGCATATGTTCAAGAATATAACTTGTAAATAGATAATTCCACTCAAGGTTGTTAGTTGTTCCATTTATGTAAATATTCTGATTAGTAAATGCTAACAGTTTAGTCATGAAGGGTTAATTAAACACCAGAATGTAAATTAATGTACTGTGCACTAATTTACACTTTTCGGCTGATTTCCAAAATATTCCATTAGCAATATACCACAAAGATACTATTTTTAACTAAGAGCTGGTTTATAACACATACACTTGTACCATGCACATCTTGCCTGGGCTCTCACGGAAATCGTATCTGATATATTTGTATGTCGTGATAGTGATTGGAAAGTCATTTGGGGAAATTTTTTCGAAATTTGAAAGAAGTGTTTTGAAGACTCAGGGAAGCCAATCTGAAGTAGAGTCCAAAGCAGTGTCACCAACTAGGCAATGATGTGAAGTACCTAGGGCAAGCAATTTCACTCATTGGAGTCAGGCTAGACCCGAAAACGATTCAGGCACTATAAGAGTGGCAGATGCCAAAAGACGACCATCAGTCATGCAGCTTTCTGGGATTGTGAACTTACTGTAGAAGATTCGTTTCCGAAATCTTGAATATTGCCAAGCCTTTGACCAAGTTGGCTGAAGATGTGCGTGATTATGTTTGGAATGAAGATTGCCAGCCTACGTTCCAACAACTAGGTCAATTATTAATAACAGCTCCGATCTTAAATTATTATAATCGGTTGGAAGGGAAATTCATCTTGGATATAGACACAAGCAATGTGACTATCGAAAGGCGGCCAAGAGAAAGTCAGTGGTTACCTTAGCAGGGTGCGCTAACGGAATTATTGCGTTATGAGACGGGAACTGTTGGCTGTGGTGCAATCTGTAGAGCATTTTTATAAGTACTTCTATGGGAGAAAACCTCACCTGAGAAGCGACAACGCCGCTTTGAAGGTGCTATTACAGTTTAGAAATCCTGAAGTGGAAGTCGTCAGATGGATAGAAACGCTTTAGCAGTATGATTTCGACACGTAACGCTGTGCTGGTGCAAATCATTGTAATGCGGATACACCTTTGAGACGGGCTCTAACCGAAGATTGTAATCATTGCTCACTGGTAGATACAAAGTGTGATCTACTTGATGGAGTTCCATGATCAATGACGATTGGTAGCCTATACAAATGCGAACGGAACAGGAGAATGACAAAGACCTATGGCTCATTCTGGCTTGGAAGGTCGGAGCAGAACGCGCTTCCTGGCAGGACATTAGTCCATTGAGTAGCACTCTGAAGTCGTACTGGACACAATGGGAGCACTGGACAGACACTTGCATGTGCTATGTTGGTATGCAAGATACGTCTGCCGTGTGATCTTGAGTTTGGGTGTCAGCTCTGAGATGACATCGTGTGCTAGGGCTATGTCGAGGCATTCAAATGCAAGATGCAGTACATCCATGGTGACGTTCGGAAAAATATCCTGATCACAAGCGATCGAATGATGACCATATATAACATCAAGGTGCAGGAAGCTGGTTTCCAAGAGGGCGACCGCGTTTGACTGTACAACCCCAGACAGAGGCGTGGATGTCACGAAGTTACAAAGACATTGGGAGGGTCCGTACAAAGTTGTAAAAAGAATCAATGACATGGTATATTGGATTTGTAAGCTCCGAAAAGGTAGAACAATATTGGTGCACGTTAACCGGTTAGCATCCTACGGTAGTGATGACGCCGGTAGTGCCGAAGAATGCACGCAGTGAGACTGACAATCAGTTACGCTTGTTTAAATGCTAGTAAGTAGTTTATATGTAGTGTCCCACCTTGTACATGTATGTGGATAGTAATTTTGTTTTTATTTGTATGTTACTTATATCTTAATTATTGTTTGATTCTTTATTTTGTTTTGTATTTCTACACTTTACTGTTGAGCTGTAGATTTATTGGTTTTGTTTTGATTGACTTCTCAATCTTCGACTGTGTTAACGCGACCTTCTCTTTTATTTCGTTTTTTCTTCTGTTACAGTAATTCCAGCAAATCGTTCTTTACCGACTGACATCCTTTCATTATGACCGGCTAAAGTTATAACCAGTTTGGGTGCTTTATTCTATCCTTATAAAAATACTTGATATTTTCAAAATCGAAGGTCCGCGGCTTCTAAATTAGGTAACATGAACATTAATTGCTATTTATAAGCAATCGTAAAAAAATAGGCAATATGTATTGTGAAAGTTTTGTACGGTCACTAAAAATGTACCCTTCAGGTATTCGAAGATGATGCTTTGATACTATAATGTTTGTATCTGCTAAGTTTTTGCACTATTTGTACTTTTTGAACAAAATTTTGTACTTAAAAAGTAGACAGACTATTAAAATTACAAGTTGTGAGGACTGTTTTGTCAAACAAAAGTGTTATATCTAATATTGTTATAAAAATTTTACTTTTTGGTTAATATAATGCAGAGGGTGGCTTCAATTAAGATGACATAGAGCCAAGCAGTGTTTCCAAAAAGAATTATATAAGCTTGCGGACTAGTCTCGGCGTCTATCCCTGCGGAGGCATGAGGTGGGGGGTCTTTTCTATTAAATAACCTGTCTGTACAATTTTAGGGCACCACTACGTCAAACACATAAACAAAAAAGTAATCTTCTTAAGGAAAGACGTAGATAAATCTTAAGGGAATTAACTTAAGCCTGAAGATAGATACTCAACAACATAACTGTGTTTCTTTTACACTTAAACATGGTAACTAGAATTTCAGAAATAAAACTATTACCTTAGTTTGCAGATATGTAATAAAGTTATTTGAAGTTCTTGTATATACAAAAAAATTAAGTAAATTAAAGACAATCAAAATTATATGAACATGAAGTGGAAAGGTCTTATCGAATTGACAAATTAACAGTTGCTAGTGGGTGAAGCCCATCCTAAAATTAATATCTCATTACATTAAGTGAACGCTTCAAACCTAGCAATTGTTAATGGGTGAAGCCCTTCAAAGAAAATTATTTCATTACATTAAACAAATGCTTCAAGCAAAGATCTTTGTTCTCGGCTCACAAAGATAAGTCAAAGATTAGCATATCATACAATTCATTTGTAAAACATACATTTAACTTGTTTGAGTAAACATGCAAGTTTAGATGTTTATCTGACAGATGTTTTTCTGACAGATGTTAAACCAAGATGTGCTCTAATCAACTATTTAAATTTAACAATTAATACAAAAAAAATTTAGCCAGATTATCTAACATATTCTAAATAAGGTGATTTTATTTTTACTGGAAAACTTTCTAATTCTGTATTCAAAACACTAAAACTATTTTACATCGTTAAGCAAATTATCTTATATGTATTCAGTAAAACATAATTTATTTTAATAAGAAAGCTTCTATACCTTAGTATATGAAAATATGCTACAATTTTAAAATCGTTTAACAGAAAACTTTAATATATTTAATTATCAGAAATTTATTGAATTTAAAAAAAAAATCATTTAGAAAATTATTTATCCTCTAAGTCGACATGTTGCACAATAAGCTTAATTTTTGTTTGGTTTGGTGTTTGATACAACAAATAATAGCGTACTCACCGAACTGAAGTGTTCACATACTTACAGCACCTGCAGATTGCAACCACGTGCCAACTTAGCTACATTACGAACGAATGCATCAACATCTCCAAAGCTTTTTGACTTCCATACGGCCCAAAATTATGCTAATCAATTCAGAAATCCATTATATATTTATTATTAAAGGTGAAACTTATAGATGAAACTGCTTGCTAAAAATTCAAATGAATTATTCTCTATAAACACGTCATATTGTCATGCTTACGAACCGTTTTATAGACCTTGTTTATCTTGCTGATTGTCTTCAATATTACTATCTTCTCTTCATACACCAAGCGACGTGTCTCTCCCACGACTCGAATTTTATTTGAGACATCTTGGTAGGAAAACTTCCTACCATGTTTTTTTTAATATTCGTCTTTAGCTGACTACATCTGATACAAGAATGGATCAAGTACATCGGGCAGACGCCTTGAACCCCACGCGCATGACGGCGCGGATCGATAAACAAGTCGACTACATATTTACGCCTGGATCGCGGCTATGCATCGAACATATAGCAGTTTGGTAATTGCCTATATGCGAAATGTTACAATATTTGGCAAGCTAGATATCTATATATAGAAACAGAATGTTTTTCGTTCTTAAATGTTGAAGTACAAAACAAAATACATTTCAGTTGTTTTCGTTAGCAATTGTTTTCAAATAGCACTTGATATCCTAATCCCCCAATTCGTCGACTTCTCGGTCATCATATTCGCACAATAAATACGATATCTCTTGCTTAGACCTTGAATTTAATCTGATTCTCGCTGTTCTGACAGACAAAATTAATGAAAACTGTGAAACGTGATATCAAAACCATTTTTAACAACATTTACAATGCGGTTCTAATAAAATACCTTAACGTATTTTAACTTCTGTTGCTTTTGCAAAAACTTTTTTACTTTTTAAGAAATGTTATATAGGTAGCCTTTTAAGACAAATAATTTCAATTACCACTCAAAATGAAACATGTTTACACTGCTTAATTCCTAGAATAAGCACAACTAATATTGTAACATGCCAGTTTTCCACTGGTTATGTTTCAGTTTTTAAATTATTTCCTTAATTATTTCTCTCTTCTTTTTTATTTATAAACTAAAGAAAGTTCCTCTTTTATTTATCTTCATATACCATATTTTGTATATTTAAAGTATGAATTATATTTAGGTTGTGTTATGTCATAACACGAATTCATAATGTTCATCCATGTAAGCACTTAATTTCCTTAAAATAAATGTATCTCTAATTATACCACAAGTTCTTTGGATTATTACTTTTAAAGAAAGTAATAAAACGTAACCTCTATGTTATTGGTAGCTATTATCCAGTAACAAGTGAAGTAGTTTTGAATCTACAATTTGCAAAAAATTTATCTTGACATAGCTTCCTCCCTGTATTACGGGCCAATCGATCTTTAGTTGTCTGTACATAGCAGATTTTTATTCAAATCCGGTTGTGAGATATCATGCCATTTGTTTTCCAAGATGCTTGGTCTTCACATAGTATGTATTAGCGTCCTACGCTATGTTATAATATTTTAACAGAAATAATGTTATAGAAGCACTTGATGTTACGTTTCATCTGTTACAATTTGAATGTACCTCGTGGCATTTCCTAATACTTACACAAAATTGTATTCTAGGGTCCTTCCGAGAGGTCAACCTGTACTTGCTTTGAAGTATGATTTTATTCAACTTTGATGCTACCTAATAATTTCTACCTAGTTTAATTTAAAGTACCTTCACTATTAATTGCAAGAACATGTTTCTGAAATTTTAAGTTGTTTCTAAACTATGCACCATACAAGGCCATCGTAATAACATTGCAGGGGGATTTAATTATCTGGTATTTGCCGTTTTACCTTACAATTACAACACAAAATGAAGTTGGTGTTTTATTACTTTTAAACCTTATCTACTTTGGATGGCAGATGTTTTTCCTTCATATGAATCAACACAACTACCAACTTTGAATATGGTTCATAAACCACCTGTCTGAGTTTCTAATTATGTTTGCAATATTAAGCAGCAGGTATCTTTCCTAACAAACTGTAAGTAAGGAAATACACAGGTACGTGTTCTACATTTAAGTTTTTCTTATGAGATAATTTTACACAAGAAAAATTGAAGTAAAAGTTTTGTTACTGTATGGGGGCTGCTTTAATGTCTGTAAAATAAATTTGTCAAATTTACATAGTCCCGCTTCTACGTAACACATGTTCAGATAACCTTAAGTAAAGAATTTAATACAACAAAAGTGTACGCTCTAGGTTTTATAAAACTGGAGGTTTAAGTACTTTTATCGCTCTTTGTTTTTGCTAAAGCAATAAAAGTTTGCTTAAGTACCTAACACAAGATAGGTACATCTGTGTTTTTGTAATGTTAATAACTAAAGTGTTTCCTCTTATTTGTTGCTTATAATAATGTTAGCATATCTGTAACTGTGAAGTTCCTTACACGTAGGTGACACGAAAACTCATTTATGTCTGAAGATTTTCTTAAATATAGAAAAATTAAAATTGTTCTCAATAATAGTAACAACAAAGTTAAAGATAAACTAATTCAACCTAATATTTAATCTAATTGTAAATTTTGTTTCGAATTGAAGTTATTTTGTACTATAGCCAAGGTACTTAATTTATATTCTCTCTGTTTAATTGTTGACACTCCCATATTTTCCTCCCTGAGATTTACAAGTCCATGCAGCCTCCGAAGCCTATAAAGAGGTCGATACCAGCTGTACCGAAGTTTGCTCCATATTTCGTCGTGTGATTACTTTCTTTTATAACACCGGGAAAAAAGTAAACCACAATATGATGAAATAAATTCTATTTATAAGTATAAACGGTACTCATCATTTTTAATTTCGATGAAATTGATATAGGAACTGCACAGAAAGCATAAACACTTAACTATCTTGTCGACTACGAGATCTGCAAAAAAGCTGGCAACATTGTTAGATCTTTGGTTGATATCATAGTTGGGCTGTATATGAAAGGAATATATACGTCGGAAGCTTAAAATGTGCAATATAAAAAGACGCAGTGAAGATGGAAAAGTAAAAGTAGATATTTTTGTAACGATAAATTTTAAACCCTCTAGATTCAAGCCCATACCAAACAGTTTAATTCACATGCCTGTATATTGAAATATTAGCAGTATTTCTGGTAGACGCTGTAAGTCTTAGTTGTAAAAGAACGCGCTATTGATACTGGGATGTATATATTGCTGTGATAAGGGGTTGTTTAGGGGTGTATTGAATAGCAAGGGTCATACAGTAACTATGAATTGCAATAGGAAGCAGAAAACTGCATTTATTTAGCAGAAAATTTAATAATTTATACATTATGTAAATAGCAAGCATTTGACACCCTGTATATAGATCATAGTTAGTTTTAAACAATGCGAATAAGCATATCTTACAACAATAGTACTCGTATTTAGCAGGAAAATAGGTAATTCATACATTAGGTAAATAACAAGTATTTAACACTCTGTATATAGACCTTTATTAATTTTAAGTAATGCAAGTGAGAATATCTTTCAGTAAAAGTACGTGTATTCAGAGGAAAGGATAGTACAGGTAATTAAACACGCATTGAGAAGTGTTCTAATTAGTTATAAAACAAATTGGAAGATAAGAGATAAAACCTAACAAAGCTTTACACAATTACGCAGAAACAATAAACATTTTGATAAGAAAACGCAGCTTCAAAAATACATGAATGAAAGTGGAATTAAGGTTACATCATTTATTTTGTTTAATTATGGAAAAGGCGATATCTAAACAAAACAACGTATGGTCAAGATAATAATAAGGTATCAAGCAAACACCATTACATGGAAAACCGATAAATTACATCAGAAACCACTTCAAAATGCAGGAAATACAAAGACCGGATTGGTTAAGATATCTACAAGACTTGTTGAAAACCCAGCCCACATGCAAGTGGGAACAGTCTATATTTAACACCGAACAATGATAAGCCGGGTCAGTTTAAACTCAGGCAGGGCAAAGCTGCGTAACTGCTAATCAGAAGGTCATGCGTAATTATAATAAAATATCAAGTACGTTATAGTGACAATAAAGTGCAACAATTATGAAGACTTCTTTTGCCATTTAACGTAAGTAGAATTTGGGGTTATTTATTTAAACTAAATATTAATAATAATAGGGCTTTGAATGTTGATGATAAGAATTCTAATTGATGGTATAACATTTCGAGTGGGATATTATAATTCAATTGTGTTGATGATAATTCAAATGTGTGGATAGATATAATAATTCGAATGTGGGGATATTTTAAATGGATTGATATAATATTTTGAATTGGGCGATAGAATATTTCAAATGTGTTAATGAGAATAATTCAAATCTGGGTCAATAATATAATATTTCAAATCAGCGTCGACGATTTTGGTGCAATTCTGGTACAATTTTGAGTTGCGAGAATCAATGCAAATAAAATAAAGAAGCACGAAGTAATTTATGGAAAACGAGGGGTTCAACTAAACAGAGCACTGATAGACGAATGAGGACAACAAAGGGTGTTGATCCACAACCTGAACAACCTGTAGCAGGTCAGATCCAATTAGTTTTAAGATATTTTTTCTATTTAAATTTCAATACTGAATTTATTCAATTTATATAAACTTGTGATAAAGTCAACAACAAACATTGCATACGTTAAACTTACGTAACATATTATAAAGGGGTCCAGAACGTTCCAGGTTTCTTTGGTAAAAAGAGATAGTTTTTGGTGACTTTAGATTGAATTCAGAGCATATAAATTTTAGGGTAAATGATACATATGATACTGATTGATTGAAGGGTGTATTTTAATATTTTTCAAAAATTGATAGGTGCAACTTAAAAATTTAACCAAGTTGCACGTCATGAATAAGTGTTGTTTGTTCAGTTTAAATCAGGTTTAAGTCATAGTAATTTATGTAAGTACATAGCTATACTGTTTTAATGTAATTGTAATAATCTTTATTAAATTTTTCAGTCTATGAAGAAGGCATAAAGTCAATGCCGAAACATAAAAATTACAATTTGACGCTGTAGTTTTATCTGGTAGAATGAGTGTATCCCAAGATTTCAATTAAATCAGTTGTTTATATATATATATATATATATATATATATATATATATATATATATATACAGGGTGCCCTATTTCTTACACGTTGTATGGGTAACTCTGTTATTTGTGACATGAGAGAAAAGGTTAAATAAGGAAACTAGTGCAGTTTTGAATGCCGAGTTCAGCCATGAAGAGATAATTAACATACAGGGTGTAGCAAAAGCGTTATACCAAAATAACGAAATTTTGATCTTTTTTGTTTTCCTTCGTGGTTCATTTATTGTGATAGATACAGTAAAACGTTGTAGATATTTTTTACATTATTTTAAAAGGAGAATAAGATAAACTTATTTGTTTTTACATGGCTTTGGTCATGTTCGAGTAAATAAGTGAGGTTATGTTTTTTTAAATGGAAACCATAATTGGGAGTAGTTCTGATAGAAAGGCATTTTTTTTTCTTTTCAGTGATGTACTACAGTGTACATGTACAACATAAAATTTTTTGAAAAAATGTTGTTTTTATGAAATACGAAACTTTGTATTAAATAATATGTGAATATTTGAACTGATTTTATGAATAGCCATATGACACATAACAATAGATTTCACTTGTTTGAATAACAGAAACTAGATAGTACTTGTTACGTCATCATTGAACAATTTAATAGTGGTGGCAATAAATACCATTAGTGCGGGTACCCTACAGTTTGAGTGAAACCTTATTCCGTAGTGCGAGTGCGTGAAGTAACATGATTCGTACTCGAATGGTAACAGAAGACAGTTGAACGAGAGACCTGAAAGCGACACCACACCAAGCGCGCGTGGTCTTGGGTAGTTTGTCGTATTTGCTCTGTTTACTACATAACCGCTACACTGCCATCGGTATTGCTACATAATAGCAATTGGTCCTTCCTTATCATTAACATTTCTAGATTAATCTTAACAATCTTATCAACCAGTACTATTATTTTGTGTTTATACGTACATTATTTTCTTCTAATAGCTAGAATGTCCTATACAAATGAAGAAAAAAAAGCATGATCTTTTGCTACTATATTTCGAGCGGATTTGTACTTTGAAAGATACATGGAACGTAAGCAACCTCTTACGTTTAACACGGTAGTTAAAATTAAAAGTTCGATAATTACAACACCGGTAGCATGGTGTAATAGACACTATCAACAGTTGGCTGCACTTATTCTTATACAGATTTAGGGCGCGTCAACTATCAATGATGTCATCAATATTACGCAATCCTACCCAAATTTACTACATTTTTAACACCAAGAATAAGGCATGCACAAAATAAAAATAAGTAAAAGATTACTCACATCAGGTATCCTGCTTCCGCCTGAAATCGCATCGGGTAGGCCTCTAACCACTCCAGTCGGGGCTCCTTCCGGAGGAATTAGAGATGACACGTTGACGCTACCAAATGCGTACGGAGCAGCTTCGGCTAGCTACCGTAGACATGAGGTCTCTCCATCTACAGATGTGGAGGTCGGTAGGCCCTAGGTGACGCAGATTCTTACCTATGTAAGGTTTGGACAGGAAGAGGTATAAGATAGACAAACAAACGATAATTAGGAAAGGAACTACATAGGTAAACCCTAACGATACGTTACCAGAGATAGAGAAGAGCACTTCTTCACGACGATATCCGGTAAAAAGCCACGTTATCGCGAGAGAAGCGGAGAACTCCCCCACCCCATTGTCTAGTATTGCCATACCCCTCTAGGGATAAGCACACTACGCAAACTCACTACTCTGACGTACGGAAGTACCGCCTAGTCCATTTAAAAATTCCCGCGTCTCGCGTATTTGAAAATTATGGCGGGAAACTTCCGTATATCAAAAAACTTAACATAAAAAACATGTTGAAGTGCAATGGCACGTAACAAACCACACTGTCGGATATTTAGCAAACTTGAAAATAATCTTAAGGCATATGGTGCATTTACCAAACCTAAATTCTTATGAAAATATGAAGAAACTGTTGAAACGAATGTGTTGGCGTTTGTTAACTATAAACCAGAATCTTCTACTGCCGAAATTGCAAACCACTGTGCAATTTCTAAGGAAACTGAGGTATATTCTGAAAATTCGGAAATATCATCCCTATCACTATTCTATTTCGAATACATTGTATCCGGTGGATAATCAAAGACGGATAACATTTTGTCGTTGGTACCTTAATAAATGTGGAGAGAATTCATATTTTTGGAGAACCATTATGTTTACTGACGAGACTAAATTTACAAATAACGGAATATTTAATCGGCATAACAAAGTATTTTATTCTCAAGAAAATCCTAAACTTGTGCGTGAATCCAGAGATCAACATCAATTTGGTATTAATTGTTGGAGTGGAATATTTTGTGGAAAAATTGTTGGACTTTTTTTATAACGACAATTTTACCGCTGCCAATTACTTAAATTTTTTAAAACACCAACTGGAAGAATATTTGAATGAATTACCTCTTAACATCAATTACAGACCAAAGTATTTCCAACACGATGGTGCCCCTGCACACAGTGGTATATCAGTGAAGCAATATTTAACTGATCGTTTTGAGCACGTGATTGGTAACAAAATGGAAATTGATTAGCCTGCTCGTTCACCACAACTTACGCCGTTAGATTTTTATTTGTGGGGTGATTTAAAAAATAGAGTGTATTCTACTACTCCTCAAACGCCTGAGGATTTAATAACTAGAATCCAAACAGCAATTGCAAGCATTCATGCACGCACAATAGAAAAAGCACTTCGTAATGTTAAAAAACGATGTGAGCTGTGCCTTCAATAAAATGGTGGGCACTTTGAACACTTTTTGAAGTGATATTATATTTAATATTTTTAACATAATTTGTTTTTGATATTTTTGTTACGTCATGCATAAGTATTTTATTATTTAATACTAAGTTTCGTATTTCATAAAAACAAAATTTTTTCAAAAATTTTTATGTTGAACATGTACACTGTAGTATATCACTGAAAAGAGAAAAAAAATGCCTTTCTATCAGAACTACCGCCAATTATGGTTTCCATTTAAAAAAACATAACCTCACTTATTTACTCGAACATGACCAAAGCCATGTAGAAACAAATAAGTTTATCTTATTCTCCTTTTAAAATAATGTAAAAAATATCTACAACGTTTTACTGTATCTATCACAATAAATGAACCATGAAGCAAAACAAAAAAGATCAAAATTTCGTTATTTTGGTATAACGCTTTTGCTACACCCTGTATGTTAATTATCTTTTCATGGCTGAACTCGGCATTCAAAACTGCACTAGTTTTTCTATTTAACCTTTTCTCTAATGTCACAAATAACAGAGTTACCCATACAACGTGTAAGAAATAGGGCACCCTGTATATATATGTATATATATATATATATATATATATATATATATATATATTGCTGTGGAATCGTGGATTAAGATTTTAATATCGAGCCCCAGCGTTGAGCCGTCATAAGATTGCCGTGGACTCGGGTATTAAGGGTTTTCTGTTTTACCAGTGTCATCAAATAATTTTCAAAATGCACAAGTTTAAACAAAAATTTTGCTTATCCTTATTATTTCTGCTTCAAAAATCTTCAGCAGCTTCCCTGGCTAGCTCAGCTGTGCCTCTTCTCGGATACCTAAATTTACAACCATTCTTCCTTCCCACTCGCACACCATTCAATAAAATCACCAAATAATACAACAATCATAGAATCTTTTATTTACCGCTATTTACAGACAAATTATTCACATGTATAAACAAACAGTTTGGTACAGTAATTACAAACTCAAAATGTGATATGTTTTTAAAGTATCTTTTCCAATAAGTTTATATAACCATAAATAAACCCCAAAATTCACTCACACAGCACCAAAATTTTACAAAAGTTTATCAGACAACAGAAATTTCAAATAAATTACCTGAAGAATGCTTCAGGCTTCCATTCCTTCGACGACGATCACCAGAACATCTCGGCTTCGTGACCATGCGCTGTGATAGAAAATATCCTTGCAAAAAGATTTGAAATGGGTTTCAATTTGCTCGACACTTTTAATCGATGCTCTAATTAAAGCAATCGATACGTTTTCCGGTTGGTTAATTTTACTGTATATATGATTCAACCTTTTAACTACAAATTTAGCTTCAAGAATAGCTTTATCAATTGATATAACCATATTTGATTAATGATTAATGAACGACAATAAAAATTAATATAAAAACAATGCGTAACTCGAATACGCTACAAATAATTAATCTACGAAATAAAATTATTAATCGACAAATGCAACTAATTACAGTAGTCGCCCGACAAAGCGTTTAACGTTTCAAATAAATTTCAACCCCTTTGTTAAACAAGTTGATGACCCGATGGTCCCTCGAACTTGACCACGAAAAATAAGGCAAGAATTTAAAATACAACCCTTCATCAATTGTTTACCCAAAGACACCGACGATCGACCCTAATCTTTGCCACAAAGGATAAGAATGTATTGTAAAATCTACCGTTATAACCAGATGTTTCTATCATTAAATTTGCAAGCAGGATGTTATTCTCTTCGCAACACGTTTAAACATACTCAAAACTACGACAATTATTAAATTTTGGTATAAATAAGGAGCTTAAAGGATAGGAACTAATTAATTAATTAATAATCCGGTGATGAAGGCCCATTTGTTCAGCGCGGGGGGTCTTATAACTTTGTACATCGACTTACCTCCGCGGGTTTTTGTTGTTCTAAGCTGCAGTTCCTATTCCTTCAACTAATTGGACTGTATGCGAGATTTAGTCCGTGTTACGTTGCACTTGCACTGTGTTTTTTAGGGGTTTAACAAATAAATTCACATTCCGCGGCACTATGACTACCTTACGTTACCGAACGAAAAACTGACTGTTCTGCTTCGATATCCATAAGAGAGTGTTTGTTCACTACTCTTAGTCCAACTTATTCACACATGCACAAGGAATTTTTACGGCAGGATATAAGGGAACAAGGGATGACAGTTTTACTATTAGATTTACAACTACAAATTTACGACTTAAAATTAAACACGATAACGTGCGACAAAGAGACCGAACATATATTGCTATGATAATCGCCCCCACCTGATATGAAATATTAATTTTAAGGTTTTTACCCCGACTAGCTTTCTGAATAAATCTTATTGAATCAAATAAAGCAATTCTAGAACACACAATATAATAATTGATAATATTTACAACACTCAAACAAAACAAAACATAAACGTTTACGTATATGTGGATTTCAGTTGTTAAAAATTATGGTAACAATAATTTAAGCAATAGAGTAGATTAATACATTTCCAGTTAATAATAATATTAGGTACGCTATTTTAATCTTGTAAATATTTAAATATTACATCATAGAACTTCAATAAGATTACTAGCAACGTAATTGGGAATTAGATATCTCAAGTACTAGTGAGTACCAGGATAAAATAATTTTCCAATATATCGTTTATACACACAAATACATGTTATAGGAATCTACCAACACCTGATTCTTCTGACAAGCTGATAGTAGCATCAAAATAAACTAAATAAGATAAGGAAAGAGATATACGACCTTGTTATCCGTTAGCTTCGTATGCTGAACACGACCCTCGATGGTGTATAACAGATGTGCATCCGGGCGTGTTATGTTACGATACAGATGACCAGGGTTTCCAAGATCGACGGTAAGTGTTTGAAAATAGATTCAGAACTTGTTTTACCAGGTGACGATACGGGAATGTTACTTCCGCAATATTTGTTGTGCTGTATCAAATCTCCTGTCCAGATTTATTTGGGCTTCCAAACTTCCAAGTTCCAAACTTCAAAAATTTCAAACTCCCAAAAGTTTCCTAAGATAATCAATACAAAGGGAATTACAATAGAGCAAGATAAACGTATAATAAGATATTATTACTAAATACTTACCCCTGTATTAGGAGAACATGATAAATAAGTACTCGCAGGTACTTGATGAGATAAATGTGGTTTATTAGCCACGAGTGCTCACGGCACCATCAAATCCCAAAAATGAATATCAATTCGCCTTATGTGAACTAGTTTGAAAGATAGCGCGTCCGCTCTTATCAAACCTTCACGTGTTTAACAACTATATAAGTGTTAATCAATATTCAAAATTAAATTTATACTGGGCGATACTGAATTGTAGGCCGATATAATAAGATATTAAAGAATTAAATAAAAGGAGCATTTGTAAATGCTACACTACCCCCTTCCAAAAAAAAATAGGCTAACTACTTAGACTATTTTCATCACAGACTAAGCCAAGGAATCAGTTGAGGAGCACCTGATAGTAACTGCGCGTACCAAAGGTCCAAATGGAAACATATCAGGGTAATACTAATCAGGTAGAGTTCATAGTAGGGAAAGTCGATAATCGGGAAGGTCCAATAAAGGCTGCTCGCTCAACGTAACAAAGAGGGGTTGTGAAATTCAACGGGTAATTAGGGAATGTGCGGAATGCGCAAATTGACATAAACAATAGGGGTCGATAAGGTAGTGGTATCCGAGGCACCCACTACATCTACCAATAATATTCAATGTTTATTTAACAGAAATATCAGAATTGTAACCGAAGTAGGGCTTCAGGTCCTTAATATGCCACTGTCCCGCCGGAGAGTTATTTTGATCAACTAGCTCATATACCAAACGAGAAACTTTACGTTTAATTGTACATAGAGCATACCTTGGCGCGAGTTTTGCTGAAAATTTGGCGGCGGCGTCGGAAAGTACTTTATTCTTTTTCCAGACTTTATCGCCAACGTTAAAAGTAAAATCTCTTTTCCTTAGATTATACTGTTTAGCATTGCGTTCATAAGCGGAATGTAGTTTCTTACATATTTCGATAAAGATATATTTTAAATGTTCTAAACTGGCGGCGTATGCATGCCTGTCGCCGGGAGCGATTTCAGTATCAGCGGTAGTAGTGACTTCGCCATAGTATTTACCCGATAACGGGACGTGACGTGCTAAATTTAAAAATGAGGGAGAATATCCTGTGACTTCATGTTTAGCGGTATTAATGGCATGCTGAAGCATAGGTAGCTCTACATTCCAATTCACATGTTCTTTTATATAACATCGCATAGCTGTACCAACAGTTCTGTTTGTTCTCTCCACGAAATTGCACTGTGGTGAGTAACGTGGGGTGAACCAGATCTTTTGGACTTGATACGAGTCACAGAATTTTTTAAACACGGACCCGGCAAACTGGGTCCCATTGTCGCACAGAATAAACTGTGGGACACCAAATACTAAAAATATTTCTTTTTCTAGAAATTTTACGATATGTGGTGTTATTGCCTTTTTTAACGGAAACATCACGGTATATTTCGTAAGCCAATCACCCACGACCACTAGATGGGTATGGCCTTTTTTTATCTCGGGAACGGACCCATGACGTCCACTGAGATAATTTGCCAAGGGAATTGGACATCTTTCTCCGTGCCCATGTGACCGATACGCGGTGCAGACTTTTGAGAGTTGCACACTTCACAACAGCGTACGTATTTTAAAATATCGACCCTCATTTTGGGCCAGTAATAGAGTTCTCGAACTCTCGAAAAAGTTTTATAAAAACCAAGATCAGCGCATGTACTTGGATCATGTGATTCGGTAATAACTTGATGTCGTTGTGACTTAGGTACTAATATTTTCCATTCTTTGGTATTAGAAGGAAAGGCAGAGTTATTTGGAATAAATTTATATACGATATTGTTCTCCACTTTCCATTGTGGATATTTGACGGGAGTATTTAAAATATTATTTTTCAGTCGAGAATAAAGTTTGTCATTGTCATTATCGACGACGGTAATTAGATTTACAGATGGAACACGACTTAAAGCATCAGGGATTACATTAGAAGAACCGGGACGGTGCAGTAATTCAAAGTTATGCTGCCTTAATCGTACAGCCCATCGGGCAAGTTTGCCTGACAGATTCTTAATATTGTTTAACCACAATAACGAATGATGGTCGGTAATGACCTTAAAGCGAACACCTTCCACGTATGGCCTAAATTTTTCTATGCAGAATATTACTGCCAGACACTCGCATTCCGTGACGGAGTAATTCCTTTCAGATTTAGATAGGGTTCTACTAGCGTAAGCAATCACTCTTTTCTCATCATCAAGTATTTGAGTGAGCACAACTCCAATTCCCATATTAGAAGCGTCGCTCTGAATTACAAAAGGCTGTGAGAAATCTGGCTGATAAAGTATCGGTGCAGAAACGAGGGCCTGTTTGATTTCTAAAAGGAATTTTCAGCTTCAGGCGACCAAGATATTGTTTGTCCTTTCTTTCTCCTCTTGATTAAGACATTCAAAGGAGCCACTAATGTAGAAAAATCGTTAATGAAGCGGCGGTACCATGAGCACAAGCCTATGAACCGCTTGACCTCGATATAATTAACGGGTCTGGGGTAATTGACCATAGTTTCCACTTTTTCGGGATCTGTCAAAAGACCGTGTCCACTGACGATATAACCAAGAAATTTAAGGGAAGACTTAAAGAACTGACATTTCTCTAAGTTAATGGTGAGATTTGCACCTTGGAGGATATTTCTAACTTCAACCAGTAAGTCGATATGCTCTTCAAAAGAAGCGCTCGTAATAATGATGTCATCAAGATATGTGAATATCTTCGGTTCAAATCGAGGTTCGAACAAGGTATCAACCTCTCTGCTGGGTTTGGGCTGAATTGCAAAGACCGAAGGGCATAACGGTAAATTCAAACAATCCTCGACCGGCTACACTAAAAGCGGTTTTTTCTCGAGATTGCTTGTCAAGAGGTACTTGCCAGAAGGCACTTTCAAGTCAATAGTAGAGAGATACTTCGCGTCTCTTAACATGTTTAAAATCATATCAACTCTAGGTAAGGGATACGAATCGTGTTTAGTAATTTCATTTAGGGAGCGTCCATCAAAACAGAAACGGTATTTACCGGAATTTTTCTTTACTAAAAGCACTGGACTACACCAGGGACTTCTAGACTCTTGAACGACACCGAGCCTAAGCATCTCGTCAAGTTCGGAGTTTAAAATTTCCAACATATAAGGCGACATTGGGTATTGCTTCCTTTTAAACGGTTTATGGTCGCCGGTATCAATACTCATTTCAATCACTTGCTACTTATTATTTTGAAGGATTTAATTATTTGCTCAACAGTTAACTCTTGGTCTTTGTTGAGGTCGCTAATCTGAGAAATATTAATACATTTTTCGGAGTTATTTAATACGGTAGGTAATCGCATTACGTAAGTGCCATCAAGGTCTTGGGCTGGCCAAATACCTTCTTTAAAATCAGTTAACAAACGAAAAGCAGAAATAAAATCGCTACCTAAAATTATAGGTGCACGTATGGAGGAACTACTAATGCTTTAATTAAATGACAATTGCATTTACTTGAATCGGTAGGTAAACTTCACCTTGTACTGATCGGTTAGAACCATCAGCCATGGAAACATTATTTGACTGGGAAGGTACTACATTTAAATTAAAATATTTTAAAAGCGGGACACCTTCTTCGCCTACGACTGACGAATTTGCGCCGGTATCTAACAACGCTGGAAATTCAGCATTAAATACTTTGATCATAAGGTAGGGTCGGTTATCGGCTTTCTTTTTAACCAAAACGGGAGCCACATGATGTACGTAAACGGTTTGCGGTAAAACCTTTTTCGAAAATTTATCTAAGTTAGAGACGTAATTATTTCTTACATAATGATAGGTATTGGAGGTATGGCCATTTTTAAAATAGTTACGAGCCGGTTTAAAATAAAAAGGGCGACGGCCGGCTCCCGTCACTCTTTTCGTAAGTTTTTTGAACAGTTTGGGCAAGTTAAAGTTGTTTCGTTAACTTTCCCACATCTAAAACAAAATTTCTTTCGTTTCATTAAACAGTTTGGGCAAACATGATTTACCTCGCCACAGTTCCAACAAATTACTTTATTCTGTACCTTTGCGGAATAGTTAGCGTCGTACGATAATGTATTGCGAGAGGGATATTTGGATTTTTCAAAATTTCTTGCGGTAGTATTAAAACTAGTACTAGGTACAAATGTTAAGGTATTCGAAAAATTATTATTGAATTTTTTTGAAACACAGTTAAGCGAACTTCCACTTTTAGATGTAGATGGCCGCATTGTAATTTCAGAGACATTACTAATAACTGCAGTGTTTACATTTTTATTTTTAAAGGCACTTGCATCCATCTTCCAGTTTTTTAACTAATTCTTTTAATTTAGATACGGTCTCTACTTCTAACAGGGCTAAAGCTGGTTGATATTCCGCTAATAGATTATTTTTAATATTTTTTACTTTAGTTGTTTTGTAAGGGGGTCTACTTGAATTACTCGAGCATGAGAGCTTGTATTCAATATTATTTGGAATGACATTATATGCGATACGCTAAAAATTAACCTCTCGACTACTTTATTTATAATAATTGATATCTTTTACATACGCTTGATTTACACTCAATTTTCCTGTTTCCAGTTGAATGTGTCACTGCGTCAATTACCGAAACAGGTGGTACCCAAAAATATTTCCGATTTAGTCAAGTTATTCGTTTGAGATTTATATTCTCATTAAATTTTCTGCTCTTAAGTGGCCCTAATTTTATTCATACATAAACCCACGCCTATAGTGCTCTCCAACGAACCCCAGCAGTTAGCCAGCAAGGTGCGTTGTTGTTATATTTCCATGCCACTAATATTTTCTTTTAAAAAACAACACCACATAAAGTGTCACCCGACGCGGTCGGGCTCCACGTTCGGCGCCACTTTATGTGGTGTTGTTTTTTAAAAGAAAATATTAGTGGCAGGGAAATATAACAACAACGCACCTTGCCGGCTAACTGCTGGGGTTCGTTGGAGAGCACTATAGACGTGGGTTTATGTATGAATAAATTAGGCCACTTAAGGACAGAAAATTTAATGAGAATATAAACTCAAACGAATAACTTGACTAAATCGGAAATATTTTGGGCACCACCTGTTTCGTAATAGACGCAGTGACACATTCAACTGGAAACAGGAAAATTGAGTGTAAATCACGTATGTAAAAGATATCAATTATTATAAATAAAGTAGTTGAGAGGTTAATTTTAGCGATCGCATATAATGTCATTTCAAATAATATTGAATACAAGCTCTCATGCTCGAGTAATTCAAATAAATAAATATGTAAATCATAAAAAGTGATTATTATAAACTTCAAGAGTATGCGATATTTGATATGATAACGCTGCACGTCGATGTGATGATACTTTGTCTCCTTCTGATCACCACCGCTCTGTGTATTTTAATATCCTAAAATTTAAATATGCCTTGGCTAGCCCAGTTTAATTCACACAGAGTGCACAAGGTTACGATAATCAAATAATTTACCCCTTTTTCCCCAATACTTTTCCTGCTTTGAATGATTAATATTTGTATAATGAGAAAGAAAAAAAAAGAAAGAACTTGCTAAAATTGAATACCTAGATGTGTCATAGCAATCACAGACTTTTACTCAGGACAACACTTGTTCAAAACAAATCAGTCATGATTTGGTAGTTGGTTCCTTACGAACTTTTCTTGTAAATATTAGATCTTTGAATTCGTGTTTTGACGATTATTTAGCCTACATAATTAACCAGGATATTGATTTGATTGGAATTACTGAAACGTGGTTGACCAGTGATTTTCCCTCAACCCTTGTACAGATACCAGGCTACAGCATTATTCGGGCATATAGAAAGTCCAGAAGTGGCGGTGTGTGCTTGTATATTAACCATGCCCTGCTTCATAAGCAAATCAGCATTGACTTCATTGAGCATCCTTTACTTGAACAACTTTAGATTACTTTTAAAATTAAAAAAAGGACTACCGCTATAGGTATTGTTTATAGATCACCAACTACTGACACTTCCTGTCTGCAGGAGTTGGAATTGGTCTTAGCCAATGTTTACATGAAATATGGCAACCTAATTTTAATAGGAGATCTTAATATAGACTTTCTGCACTATAACACTAATCGAACCAAGCTGATATCTATATTTAATACTTTTAATCTTACAATTCAAGTTACCGAAGCAACACGAACAACATCTACTTCATCTACTCTTATTGACATTGTATGTACTACCCCTGGACTTAAAGTCAACAGGTGTGGAACTGTAGACCTACTTAACCTTACAGATCACCAAGGGATCATATGCGGTTTTGACTTAATGGTCCCTAAGTATCGACCTTTAACTTTAAACAGTAGAGATTACTTGTATTTTGATAATGATGAATTCGCCTTTGATGCGGGATACATTCAATGGAATATGGTACAGATCTTACCTGACTTAGATAGCAAATAAAATACCTTAATGAGGCTGTTATGTTCCTGTTTGATCTCCATGCACCTGTCATAACAATAGTAAGAAGGAAACAAGCATTGCCCTACATGACTTTTACTATTAAACAAATGCTCAAACGAAAAAATGCCGCCCTTAAACAATATCGAGTAACTGGTGATAAGACTAAATTCCAATTTTATAAAGATTTAAGGAATTATGCTACATTTGCTATCAGAAGTGAAAAGAAAGCATACTTAGACTACCAATGCAGACTTCATCACATGAACTCAAAGAAACTCTGGAATGTCTTTGATAGTTGTCAAATCCATACCAAAAATAAGTCTCATATCTCACATGAGATTAAAGATGCCGATCAGTTAAATAACTTATTTATAACATCTATCCCTAGAAGACAAGTGCCTGAAATTGAAGTCAATAAATTTCTAACAAACAGTTATTCACCTGAAACCTGTCTTGCTAGCTTTCAGCCAGTTACAACAGACCTAGTATGGAAATCTATTAAAAGACTCAAATCTAATGCAGAGGGTAAAGATGGAATTGACAGGAAGATGCTGTTGTTAATAATGCCATATAGCATTGATGTGATTACACACATCATTAACTTCTTACTTCAACAGGGCTCCTTTTCTACTATATGGAAGGAATCGCTAGTTACACCTATTCCGAAAATACCACTAGCAACTACCTTTGCAGACCTACGTCCAATAAGTATACTATCTGTTATATCCAAAGTTATAGAACATTTGGTATTTATTCAAATAACTCAGAATATTGCTAATCATAATATGCTACCTGCACATCAGTCAGGTTTTCGTAAAGGCTATAGTACTGCTACAGCATTGACCAAAGTCATATCTGATCTTTAGTAGTTCAATAGATACAGCATAAGTTACATACCTGGTATTACTTGACTTCAGTAAAGCTTTTGATGTAATTAACCATATACTGTTAGAAGCAAAGCTAACTTACTATGAAATTCAAGGTATTGTTCTACTACAATGGTTCACAGGTTATTTAAAAGGAAGGACACAGTCAGTTAAAATTAACAAGCAAATATCCATGCCCCTTGCTGGTGCTCAAGGAGTTCCACAAGGTAGCATCCTGGGACCACTATTGTTTGCAATCTTCACAGCAGATCTACCTCAACAGTTATCATTCGCTTACAAATATCATATGTATGCCGACGATGTGCTTCTGCATACTTCAACAGACATTTACAACATTAACCATGCTATCAATCAGTTAATGATGATCTTGCAGCAGTCAGTTCATGGGTAGCCAATAACGGTTTGGTACTTAATGCAAATAAGACTGTAGCTATTTGTGTTGGTTCCAAAACTTTCTGCACCAAGGCTGAAATGAGACGCACTGTTGGCCTACATATTGATAATTCAATAATACCCATTTGTGATTATGCTAAATACTTGGGGGTAACTATAGATTCACAACTTAGCTTTAAACAGCACGTTAATACAAAAATCAGAATTGCTTATCACAAAATGCGCACCTTGCACAGATACAAATGACTTCTAAGTCCTTCCATAAAATGGAGACTTTGTAACAGTCTAGTATTGTGTAATCTTGACTACTGCAGTGTGGTTTATTACAACTTTCTATCACAACTATTCAAACACAAAATACAGGTGCTGCAGAATGTATGTTTTAGATACTCATTTAACGTGGAATCTAGGGAACATGTAATACCTCATTATAACTCCAGAGCAATACTTAAATTCCATAATAGAGCTACAATGCAGTTCTTGTCTTTCACATATCAAGTAACCACTGCAAAATCCTGCATACTTAGTTGAAATGCTACTACCCAGGGCACTGGCACATAAGTTAAACTTAAGGAAAATTCAAGATTTATCTATTCCTTATCATTCAACTAGAAAATTTCAATGTTCTTTTCTGTACATGACTCCATCCATATTCAATAAATATTATTCACTCTTTCAAGTTAGCCGCAACGAGAGCTTTAAAAAGTAAATCTGTTAGCTTTATTAATGGATTAATGCTACATTAGTAGCACATAGTTATTGCTCTATCTTGTAGTACTCAAAATACTGTAATTTACACATAAGGCTTATTGTTTGTTTTGTTGTATTGTTTTAGGAGAGCTTGTAAACCAGCTTAGCTGAAGCTCTTCTTATTGGAGTTCTAGTTCACTGTACATGTGTCTAGTGTACCAATAAATGAATAAATAAATAAATAAATATACACTTCACAGCTTAATCTGTTTTACTGTATGACAAAAAATGAGCCTCTGAATCAAATAACAATGAATTTTAAATTGTTTATCTCCAAAATTAAAGCTCCCTTTCTTTATTTTAAAGCCAGCAAAACGACGTTTTACTCTACTGGGAATTTCTCTGAACGTTCAAGATTTTCCCCCTTTTTTACGAAATTTTTCACGTATAAAATGAATTTTTGATGACTCTTTACATAAAATATTCAGGTATAAAATATGATCAATGTTCAAAAATAATAAAGAGAAAATAATGCCTTATGCTAGATAGTTCTGACCTGTAGTTTTCCTTGTGCGTCTTTCTGCTGCATGCTGTGGATCAGTATCCCAGTATCACATTCAGTTGAGTTGCTCCGTTCAATTTATTTAGTCTCCAAGTTTTACCCCGTTTAATCAATACTTTTGTATTTTCTTAATCTCTCTTAGATTTTCTTAATGTTATTTAAATTTACGTGATCTCCTTAAATTCTCGTAATGTCTCTTAGATTTTTGTAATTTCACTTAGATTTTTGTAATTTTACTTAGATTTTCTTAATGTCTCGTAGGATTTCGTAATGTCACTTAGAGCCCTAAATTATACATATTTAACCTTAATTAATTTAATTAATTTCTACTCATCTTTTCCAGCAAACGGTGAAACTTGTCTCATATAATTTTCACTATTATATATTTAAAATATTTTATAACACCACTTTTCACAAAAGCTAGGGGTCTATTCCTCGGGTAGAGCTTATGAGAAATGGTCGTGGGTGTTTCGACAAAAACATTATTCACTTACTGACTAATAATACTAAAATAAGGGGTGCAGGAGGCGCGCCACCAAGTCCTTGAATTTTAAACACGGGTTTACAAGTGTGTATTAAAATTTCAAAGTCTACTAATTTTAGTTCTTATAATTACTTAAGGTATGATTGAATTTAAATGAAATATTTTGCTAGGCTTAAATTAAGGTATTCATATTCATTGGTAATAATATCATGCATAATCCTTAATTCAAACTGTGATAAATTCTAAACAGAAAAAGTTTTCATAATTACACAGTAAAACAAGAATCGTCGATTGTTACAATGTTGTTTTCGACAATCTGCCTCGTTGTCAAGATAGGCGAACAGCTGTTGTCATGTCAAAGTGATAAAAAAAGCTTACCTTGGAAAGGTTGTTCTAAGCTACATTGAAACAATTACATTGTTGTGACCAGATGTGCTGGCATGCGATCCTTTGACAAACAACTGATGTCAACGTACGGTCCACATTTTATTGCATAATATACTGGAACTTTACTGGAACCATTTACACGAACTTGAAGTGCATCTCATTTTGCAAATGAAACAAAACCAAACTATAAAACAGGCTGTCCAAAATACATCATTTTCAACATTCTTCAACTTGTTTTAAATACAGTTAATTTAATGGTGATTCGGAAAATTAAATATGGTATTTGAACTTGTAAACTCGCAGTCTTATCTTTACTGAATGTCCAGAATAAACATTATTACAATTACGTTATGGATAATAAACTTGATAATTACAAAGAGCAAACTTTAAGAAAATTATTATTGGAAATTTCATAAACCATAACTAGAAAATCCTCCAAGCACGTTTTATAAATTTAGTGAAATCAAAATTAACAAATTTGGACAATTCATTATTAAAAATCCATAGAGCGTTTGAACGCTATCTTACAAAAAAATTCATAGAGCTTTTGAATGCTATCTTACAAAAAATTATCATAGAACGTTTGAGTGCTATAACAAAATTATTTAGTTTTATTTAACAATAAATTAATCTGCTTACCATTATTAAAATACACTGTAAATCAAGTGCATTTTGCACCTGGCTAAGCGGCAACGCCTATCGCTACACGAAGGTTGCTGGCGAGGACCCAGTTCAACTGCATCGTGCTTCTTTATCAAATGGTCGTGCCAGACTGAATCCTCTACTTAATGCGCACAAGTAACATCAAAATCACCTGACATTGATGATTCTATTCAAACGACCAACGTTTACTAATAGGAACCAACCCAGTATTATTAAATAGTTTTCGGCTCATGATTGGGCTACTCTGCCTCGATCTAAATATTTATTTACGTTGCCTGATTTTATTGTTTATTTAAATAGACAATGCAGTGTACTTAATGAATAATTTTTAAGGATTTGCAGTCATCAAAAGAAATTGTTACAATTTATTTTGAATATTTATTCGTCGCGTAGATTCTTGAGTATGTAGTAGTAGTAGTAGTAGTAGTAGTAGTTTATTTGTACCCATTCATAATGGTAGTTTACAGTTTTAATACAATTTAGTTACATCTGATTAAAATATTATACAATATGATTAAAATATATCACAGTCAAATATCACTAAAAACTAATTTGTATACAATGCAAATCCCAATAGTGCTAACCTAATTTATCGCATTATTCAAATCATCCTGTAGAAATTCGTCCACTGAGTAATAGCAGCGTTCACGTAGCAAAGACAACAGACCTGCTTTGAAACCTTTAAATTTTGACGATCTAATACTGTTTGGAAGTTTATTATATGGAGTGGGTGCTATGTAAATGAAGGATTTTTTTACTAAAGTAGAAATGGGAATGGGTTTATATATATATTATCCGCAGAGCGAGTGTTTTGATTATGAAACGTATTGGGAGTAGTGTAGTTGGTTCGGTATCTATAGAATAAAATTAAAGTTTCATATATAAATATTTCAAAATAAGTAAGTATCCCGAGCCTTTTATACAAGGGTTTGCAGTGAGCACTCTTTTCAGCTTTACATATGATCCGAATTGCACGCTTTTGAAGTTTAAAAATAGTTGTATTTCCTGAGGTATTACCCCAGAAGGGGTTGAATTGAATGGTTCAATATATTATCAGAAGTAGTAATATAAATAAGATTGTTATTACGTGTACAAGAGTACAAAGATGTTTTTGTCTTAAAATTGTTGGTAGCACTTATTATGCGCTTTATAAGTTGTTCTTTGCCTCTGTTAGTCATATGTAGACCATGCGTTGTGAAGTGAAATGATGATAAAATACTGTTTATGTCGAAGAAAAAGTATGCCGATTGTGATGCAACAAGATGGGCGTATATTTTTTGATTGATGGAATAAATGAATTTATTTAAAATATCCCTCTTGTTCCAATAAGGTGTAGCTAACCATATAAGATTTGTGCTATCAGCAACATTTTTTAAGATAGATAATGATTCATATGAGAGATTATTTCCTTTGAGAGCGTTATTAATACCTTCCTAGTAGGATAACATAATCATTGTCCCCATAATTTTTTAAGTTATTGGGTATATTTCTTATGACCTCGTCCATAGTTGCATTTGGTTTGCATTCCACATATATCGAATAATTGGTCTTGTTCAATAAGGAACTTAAAATTTCCGAAAACCTCTTACTAGACTATCACCATAGACTGAGATTTTTTGTTTTATCTTGTGTACAACAGGCTGTTTTATTATATTTTGCAAATGAGGAACAGGCGTATTAGTATTGGTAATTTCATTTATTAATGGAACATTATTTCTAGAAATTAAACAATGTTCAGTGAGATTGATTTTCATAGGTTTCAAAGTTTCGTGTGCATCATGATCACTATCAGTAGAAATATCAACTGATATTAAATTTTTTGTTGTTTTCGATTTTTTATTATTATTAACAACTTGCGATATGATGCCGGTATCTGGACTGCAACATGAGAACTTTTCCACTTTATTATGCTTATTATTATCTGGTCTTGTGTAGGTAGGAGGATATCCATATAGAATCTCAAACCACTCATCAGAAAATGTTTGATTGTTCACATCTAAGCCTGAATCAGTGTTAATCTCTGTACTAGGAGTTTGAGTTACAACACACTCAAAGTTTGCATATTTACTTGTGTTTGCATGCTGGACTATGCTTTCTAACAGTTTAATTTTCTCATGAGCTTCTTTTAGTAGAAAATGCAAATGTTCTTCATTTGATATTGCTTCTTGCACAAACTCAGTGTACTGTAATTTTAATTTAGCCAGGTGGTTATCTTTTAACTCATTATCTTCTTGTAGGTGAAAAATGTGTTTACAAAGTTCACTCACCTTATCAATGTCCTTGCATTCATTGTTTATTAAGTTGTTTTCATCTTCCAAAGTTACACAGTTATCACACTTAAATAAGTTGTTACCTAGTAATTTTTTGTTTTTCACTCTGCACAAACAGCTTTTATGGAAGACACTGTAGCACTTGACACATATAAAGTTATTAAAAAGTTTTTTTGGACAACATTTAAAAACAAAACTTGAAGAGCTGGGATTTTGTATTACTACACTTGCTGCCATCTTGAATACTATGAGTATGTGGCTTGTGCTCGGTTCAAACTAAGACTGTCTGCTTATTAAATTCCCGTGTTATATAGTCTATGCCCAATCTAAAAATTCATTGGTTATCTGTGCTGTTGTATGAAGTTTACGACCAACCATCAGTTGTTTAGGATATTTTGGGCTTTTACAGGTATATCTGTGATAATAACTTGTCGGAACGATTTCTTGATCACGTAGGTACCAGTGGATTTCTAGTTTGTATTTATTTTATACTGTCTGTTTTGATGTTGTTACAGGAATTTCTAATTCGCCTTGGCATGTAATTTCACTTATGGCTTTTGTTTGTCAAGATAATGCTTTGGGATATGTATTAACTCCATGCAGAAAATCACGTACACTAAGTGATGTAAATTACCATATTTCTGTTTACATTTTGCGTTTCAGAGAAGTATTTATTTCGAAGGATGCGTTTCTTATCAGGATACTATGCTATCTGCTTTCCCTATCGCATGTTTAATGTGAATTGTATCATGATTTTCTATCTTTTTACTGTATTTAACGCGTATCGATTTACAATTTATGAATATTTTTGGTTTAAGACAAGTTTGCTTGCGTGTAGAGTTACTTCTTTTGCTGAAGGTGCGTTTATTGTTGAATGATATGCTTCACGGTAATAATTAAAATCAACTGCGATCCTTATACAGGGTGTTAAATGTTTACTTTTTGCATAATTTGCAAATTACGTATTTTTCATGCTAAATAAATGTGGTTTTCTAACTCTTAGTACTATTTACATGTATTGTGTTACCATTATGACTCAATATACCTCTAAATAACTCCCTTATCATAGCAATATATATATATATATATATAATATGCACGATATGCACTGGAACATCATACGTACTGTTTTTGAGTAGCACTAACCTGTGTCTATGAATAGCACTAACCTGAAATCCACAAGGGTGGATAGAGAAGGAATAAGAGGAAAATAATTAGTAATGCAAGGATATTTAATATGATACCTAATTGTGAGAGATCGCGATCATCTGTTGAACTAATAATGACACTGACCATGCGATATGATAGGATAATTCTGTGGATATGTGCGTTGAACCGGGAGTGGCGCGAACATACCACCCACCTAAAATTAAAGAATTTTAAGAATGCGGAAAGAGGGGTATTTAAATAACATAAAGGGGATAAAATAGTTAGGCATTTCCTCTCAACTAAGCTAACGGTTATCTCGCCGTTTCTCAGAAGGGGGGCGGAAGAACATGGGAAAAATTAAACTAAATGAAGCAAATAACGGAGAAAGTAAAAATTAAATTGAATTTAATGAAGCCACGCGTACGATTTCGTCACGGCCTGGAAATAATTTGGTGACCTGGCCAAGAGGCCATGCTAAAGGGCTGGTATTGATTCCTGTAATATAAACTAAGTCACCAATTTTTAAATCATTTGAAGGACGATTCCATTTGTTTTGCTGAATGGGGGTTTGTAGCTACTCCTTAGACCGGCATCGTCAAAATAATTGAGTAAACTGACAAAGACGATGCCACCGAGAACGCAGGTTAAAGGATTCGTCTAATGTAACTTCAGGAAGACTTAAAATTGGATCAATCAAAAAGTGTCCTAGAGTAAAATAGTCGTTATCGTTGTTCGGATTAGAGGAAGAGAGGCATAAAGGCAGACTATTCAGAACAGCTTCTATACAGGTGAACATTGTAGTAAGTTCTTCAAAATCCATCTGACGACACGAGGCGAGGGCAGACAACAAACCGTCATGATGGTCCCTTAAAAACCGAGCGCTTTCTTCAATTACACATGATGCCACAATCCGAATAAACAGAGTGAGGTAGACCTCGACGAGAAACGAATCGAGTACAACATGCCATAAATGCATCAGTGGAAAGCTCTCATACAAGTTCTAAATGAATGATTTAGTTGATAAACAAACATAAATACATAAGTACCTTTGAGAATAGGTGTATTCCAACGAGAAGATTTTAGAGGGAAGGGGCCTGCAAGATCAATACTGACATGAGTAAATGTACGCGCGAGGGAGGTAAATCAGCCATAATAGGTTGAGGAGGTTTAGCGCTTAAACGAAAGCAAATTAAACATTTATGAATGCGGTGCCTTACCAAAGATCTAGCGCCAGTGATCCAATATTGTCTAGAAATGAGAGCTTGTGTAGTAGAGGGGCCAGAATATAGCGATAAAACGTGATAATGATCACATACGACAAGACATAAATGAGCCAACTTGGGCAATAACAAGGGGTGTTTACTTTTATAAGACAGCAAGGAATGTGACCACCCACCATAACGAGGCCATGGGGGTTCAAGAAACGGGGATAGCTTACGCATTTAACGAGGTAGAAGTTGGTCATTTTTCTAATAATTTAATTTCTGAACCAAAGTACTGTTGTTGAACGAGTTTTAACACATGCCTCTAAATCAGCTTGCAGTTCATCAACAGAAATTGGACCAGGTAATTTTTTTGAAGGTGTTGACAATTATTAATAAAGCGGTATATGTATGCCAGACGGTATTGCAGCTTACTAAGAGAAGAAAACGTACTGATGAACTCAGAAAAATCACATGTAGATGCTACCAACATAGCAAAAAGGGGTTTTACTTCACGAATTTGTTCAATTGGTAGAGGTAAAATCTCAATATTATTAGAAGAAAATAAATCACAATCGTTGATGGGGCCATACCAACATAGTTACTGTAAATTAGTTGTGAGGGGGACAGATTGTGAGATGAGATGCCTGCGGGGTTCAAAATACCAGGAATGTGATTCCATTGTGATAAATTAGTGTGTTTGAGAATGCGGTTGACACGATTTGCTACAAAACTGTTAAGTAAATGCATAGAGGTTCTTAACCAAGTTGACAACTTGAGAGTCGGAGTATAATTTTATCCCTTCTAAAGGATAATCAAATGGGTTGGAAGTAATTGAGTGGATCAACTGAGAAAGCAACAAAGCAGCACAAAGCTCTAAGCGAGGTATTGTAAGAGATTTTAGAGATGCAACTTTGTTCTTGGCTAGCAATAAATTGCATAAATATAGGTTCCATAAGTTACATGTAGGTTGACACATGCACCATATTCTTTTTCGCTAGCGTCACAAAAACCTAACAAGTGGTAAGTGCCATTAATCTGTGATAATCCACGTGGAATTTTGATCCAAGACAAAATTGAAAATTGATTACAGAAGGTTTTTCATTCACAACACCAGGGGTGTCATTCCAGTCCAGCTGTTGCAATCATAGCCATTGCAGAAAACATTTAACTACAAAAATAATAAGTGATAACCACCCTAGCGGTTAAAAATACGTGCCATATACGAAAGAACCCCTATATTAGGGGACAAAGAATACTACTATAGTAAGCCTGCTTATCGTAAAAGGCGATTAAAAGGCGCAGCAAGATGCGGCAGCCTTGCTGGCTAAAAGATATTGGAGGAGAGTCGGTTGGTTTCGGGCGATCCTCAATACTTTACAAGGTTGTTGGGGGTTGGCCGTGACGGGTACGGCTTTTTCTAAAATCTTTAAAAACTGCGTTGTGGAAAGATGGGAACCTATCACAATATTTCCCAGGTATGCGTGGCCTAAAACACGAAATATGTATGATGGAGAGCTCACAAGTAAAATTTTTGTCCGGAGGTAAAATACCCCCTTATTCGGATCTCCGGGAGGGGTACTTGGAGCTCGTCATCGTAAGAATTTAAAACAACGGTTTGATTTAGTGAGAGGGGGGTTGGAATATAAGGTCATTACTTAGAGTAGATAAGTTAACGAATTTATTGGTCGAAGTGAAAAAGGGAAAGCTGGACATTTTAGGTATTAGTAAGGTGAGATGGTCAGATAGTAACGACTTTTGGAAAAATAATTAAAAAATAATTACAACTTCTTCAACTAATGGACAGGCAGGGGTAGGAATAGTATTAGGTAAAAGATTAGGAGGTAAAGTTAAAGAGTACTTCTAATTTAGTGATAGAATAATTATGGTTAGATTGAGTACAAAACCCACCGACACTGTGTTTTAGTACAGGTTTACATGCCAACAACTCAGTAGGAGGATGAGGAAGTAGAAAAGGTATACGAGGATATAAATAGTATAGTGAGAAAAGTAAAGGGAGATGAGAATTAAAGGTCAGGAGAGATAGAATGATAGGGCACCAGTTAAGACATGAGGGACTATTTAGTAAGGTCTTAGAGATTATAGACTAACAAATAAAAATAGAGTAGGAATGCCGAGTCAAAGCTATATTAGTCAAATTATTAGAGATTTAGGTTGTGAAGGGTATGTAGACCTTTTTAGACTAGCTGAGAATAGAAAAGAATTTAGAGCTGTCAAACCGATCTTAAGTTCGAAAACAAAACAAAAAAAATAAATATAAAAATCAGTTAACTAGATGTCACCATGACATAACTCACAATTAGTTAGCGGTCTGGCATGTTGGCAGCGATTTGCTGCTTAAGCCTTACCGTAACATAAAACTTAATAAACATCACCATGACATAACTCACAATTAGTTAGCGGTCTGGCATGTTGGTAGCGATTCGTTACTTAAGCCTTACCATAACATATAATTTAATAACCGTCACCATGACATAACTCACAATTAGTTAGCGGTCTGGCATGTTGGCAGCGATTCGTTGCTTAAGCCTTACCGTAACATATAATTTAATAAAAGTCACCATGACATAACTCACAATTAGTTAGCGGTGGCATGTAGGCAGTGATTCGTTGCTTAAACCTTACCATAACATATAATTTAATAAACGTCTCCATGACGTAACTCACAATTAGTTAGTGGGTTGGAATGTTGGTAGCGATTCGTTGCTTAAGCCTTACCATTACATATAATTTAACACTTTCTTTTTTGGAGGGGATAACCCGGTAATACTTTATTTTCTTATAAATGGGAATTATGTAAACATGTTGGAGTTCTTTAAAAACCGTCAGGTTGCTAATATGTATGTAGAGCCAGGTAGATAGGAAAAAGATAGAAGAGTATAGGAAGACCTAGACCAAGTTATATTAGTCAAATTATTCGAAATTTAGGTTGTGAAGGGTATGTAGAACTTTTTAGATTATCACAATAGAAAAGAAGTTAGAGCTGCGATATGAAAGAACATTTCGTTTAGTAAGAGGTCCTTGCAAAGGAAGGGTGTGGTAGGTGATAATATCTAGAGCTGGGTCCCATACTATATCCAAAATTTTAATACCACTAACATTAGCAGGGAAGAATAATCAGGTTTCTAAATCAATTTTCTCAAAATCCTTTAGATCTTCAGTCGAGTTGCTGGACCTTTTACGAAGTCGAAATTGTCCGAGCGATAAGAGATTTTTTAATTCAGTTTGGAGTTGTTTGGCGATGTCAATAGAACGTGTGACAGAAATTATGTTGTCTATATATGTATTATTTAATAGGGCACAGGATGCCATTGGGTAAGAGGACTCTTCATCTGTAACTAACTGCTGGAGAGCATGTTGCACAACAAAAGACTAAGGTAAAAGACCATAAGTGAGGGTTTTAAGTTCATACATGTGCACAGACGTCTTGGAAGAAGGACGCCAAAATGTGTGTTGAAATTTGCAATCCATTTGTTCTACTAAAATTTGACTGTACATCATACAAATATCAACACCTACTGCAACAGCATGTGAACGAAATGCGAATTTAGGGTCCACATACAAACGTTCATTCAAGGAGACCCCCAGAATCATCAGGGAGGGATTCGTTAAATACAACATGGAGTTTAGTTGTGCTGCTCGTGAATTTGTGAACAGCATGATGAGGTAACACATATGGTGAGGAAATTTCAGCAATATTCATATGATACTACAATTAATATTAATGAGAATGCTAAGTATTTGGGTGTATTTCTGGACAGTTTTCTTAGTTTTGAAAGTATGTGAATAAAAAAATTGGGCTGTGCTATCGTAAAATGCGTACACTGTAAAGAATAAACATATCTTAAGTCCTAATATAAAGTGGAAACTGTGCAACAGTTATGTGATATGTCACTTGGACTACTGTAATGTGGTGTATTACACATTTCTGTCTACTCAGCTAAAGCGTAGAATACAAGTTCTGACTAACTAGTGTTTCAGGTTTCCTTTAATGTACAACATGTAACACTATACTATAATGAGAAATATATACTCAAATGTGATAGATGTTCAGATATGCTACTTGTTACATACGTATATGGTATAATAAATACAAAAATGCCTCACTACCTGCAGCTAGCATGCATACCTTAAATTTAATAAATGTAAACAACCTTTATACACCCCCACACTCAACATCAAAATTTTAGACTGTTTCATCTATATAGCATCTGTTCTTGTTAACAAGCATTTGATTAAAACAAAACCAAACAAAAACCCTTAACCACAAAAAATATTTAAATTACTAGATACGTATTTCGACCACTATGTGGTCATCATCAGTAAAAAAAAAAAAATAGCTGTATAATTTACTATATTGTTGCTTTAAACACTATCGAGGATATTCTCCTCATCCGCAGGCTGGTGTTCTCAACAACAAACAAGTGAATTGTGACAATATAGTAAATTATACAGCTATTTTTTTTTTTTTTACTGATGATGACCACATAGTGGTCGAAATACGTATCTAGTAATTTAAATATTTTTTGTGGTTAAGGGTTTTTGTTTGGTTTTGTTTGAATCGTGCCACAGTGTTCCTATAGATTATTAAGCATTTGATTATTTGATATAGATAGAAAAAAAATTTTTCGTACTAAACTGTCTGATATTTTATTAAAAGAACAGCTATTGTCTTAAGGTAATTTAATTATATGTTAAGTTACTCGACCGATAACTGCATTTGCAGAATAATGGCGTGGTAGTGTTCTTCTTTTTTGTTTACTTTAGGGAACAATTTAAAATCAGCAATGCTGAATTCTTTCTAATTGATATATACATATATAGGTATACCAATAAAAATATGTTTATGTATATGACCTAAAGACAAATATTCCTGAAGGAAGCTGTTATATATGGTTTTCTCATCAGGAGTGTGGTTCAAACGAGATTCTAAATTGAGATAACTCTTAAAAGCCACATTATTATTACCGAGAGAGTTAGCATTTTGAATAAATGGTAGTGAAGTTGTATAATGACCCGTTTCATCGTGCCTTAATGGTGTCTAGAAAATGTTGTTTGCAATAAACATCTTCAGGACTAGGATTTGCGGAATGTTGAACGTCTTCAATTTCCCAAAATTTGCATAATTTGTGATTTAAATTTAAAGAAATGGTAAAAAGCGAAGTATAAGAAGAAATATTGTTAATAGTTGGAACTTGACCCATGAGCACATAGCCGAAATTGGTGGAAACTGCAATAGGTTTTCTCAATATAATTTGGCAATTATTACTAAATAAAATTTGTGAACATCAACTGGTGCAGATTGATGCAAATCACAATCAACTAAGGCTAAATTACGAAATTTCTCGTAAATTGCTTAAGGTACGAAACAACCTGGAATATTTCCAGTAATTGTTGAAAATATCAAGACTTGAAAACGAAGTTACACATAAGAATGTTTAGAATAAATTACACAGTGTACCAAACCTTTAGAACTGATGGGAACATCAAGGAGACCTGAAATTTGTCTGGAATCCTGACTAAGTTGAAGACCTAGTCTTTCTGCTCATAAAATGGATATTGCATTTTTTTGAGATCCTGTGTCTAAGACACAACATGCAGGTTGTAGGTTTCTATGGGCGTCTAATATTTTAACTTGTAGAGTACCCAGTAGTATCACATGGATACTGAGAGTATGATAAACATTACATGTAGATTACACGTTGTTTTTCCCAGACAATAATGTGAAAAGTTCCAATAAGTAATACCAAATACATCAATCAATAACGGAGCCAAACTGGTCTGCAGTCCTGGACTTCTGAAAACTAATGTTGATGATATTGTCAAAGTTCTACATATTGGCCGCCTTGGAACAAAACCAAGACCTATAAAGGTTACTTTAAAATTCTACATTATGTGGATCTAGCATTAAAATCAAAGAACAAAAACACTGAATAACATAATAATCAGTATTGATAGAACCAATATGCAACAACATCAAATGCGATTGGCTCTACTAGAATTAACGGCTAAAATTAAAGCAGGCAAAAAATCCATATATTAAATTTATAAAGGACGTAGCTGTAGTCAAAAGTGCAAAAAACTAAGTGGTTATAAGTCTAACTGTGTTAAAATTTATTTTTAAAATGTTGGTGGTATAAACACTTGCCTAAATGAATTACAAAATTCAATATTTTCATATGATTATGATGTAATTTCTTATTGAAACATGGCTATATGAAAGTATTAGTGATATTGAAATCGGTATATCTAATTATTAAATATTTAGAAAAGACATATGCACGGATTTAACAAATAAGTTCCAAGGTGGTGGTGCCATCAAAAAAAGGCTGATAGTGAAATGAGTTTTGGTTACAAATAATCACCAGATTATATATTTATAAAACTGGATTTTGAATCACAAAATTATCAGTGGAGTTGTCCATATTCCACCTTCACCTCCAGGTGAACTGTACGAAAATCATTGTGATATAGTTGCAATAGCCTGCACCCAATATGTTATTATTTGGGGACTACAACTTACGATTGTCAGTTTGGCCTCCAATACAAAAAAACAGTCGCATGATTGTCCCACTGGGTATCCTGCTGCAATAATCGATGATTACTTTTCGTTTTTAAATTTTAAACAAATTAACCCAATTTCAAATTCTCATAATAAATTTTTAGATATAATTTTCTGTAGTAATAAGATAACAATTATAAATGAAGCAAGAGACTTAATCTTGCCCGTGCATTTATATTTCCAATGCTCCACCAGAAGGTACTACATTGGCCAGGAGGCGAGTTTTTTGTTGCCTGGAAATTTAGAATTTTGCCGAACCCTTGCCGTTCCAGGCAAGGTAGGGATCTTTAACGTGTGTGACAACACTCACACATGGGACCTCCATTTAACCTCTCATCCGAACGAGGGCGTAATTTTTGTGAAAAATGTTCATCTGTCATTTTTCAAGCAGTCGGCCGTGTCGGGATTTGAACCCAGGACCTTGGGATCCGTAGTCTTATGCTTACTACATTGATCCACGGCGACGCCTGACTTAATCTTGCCACAGAATTTCCACCATAATGCTATAGTTTGTAACCTGAAATTGATGAGTACTTTTAAGCCATTATAATTTACGGAAACTTTCTGGATTTCAAAAATATTGTTTATGAATTTTTAAATAACTATCTTGCTGGGACGCTTTCACAAACGTTAATGATGTTAATGATATGCTAAACTCTTTTATTATTTTATCCAAAGCCGTCTTTATTTTCGTTGAAACAAGAATATATAAATCCTACTTTTCCAAAATGGTACTCATCAGTATTAAAATTCAAAATCTCCTATAAAAGATAGCTCATGTTAAATATAAATAGACTAGATTCGAAGAAGGTTATTGTAGATTTTCTGAACTGCTATCATAATGCAAACATTTGAGTTGAAAACTCTTACTTCTGGAATTATGTAAATTCAATGCATTTAGATGGTAAACTTTATGAAAATAATGAAATAGTTAATTTATTCGCAGACCATTTTTCAAGATTATACACAGACGATAATCTCAGTTCAATAATAACAAACTAACCTCTGTAAGTATACCACTCTTATGAATAATCAACAAAGAATTATTTAAAACTATTACTGATTCGAAAAATAGCCTAAGCTGTTGTCTTGGTGGAATACCAGTATGCTTTATTAGAGGTATTGAGATACACTATGCCCCTCACTTTGCTTAATCTTTAACCTGCTATTATCAAACTGTGTTTTTACAAATTGCGGGAAGACAACTACGTTACCCGGATATTTAAACATGAGAACAAATTTAATGTTATTAATTACCGATCTATCACCGAATTGAATGCACTGTCTATAATATTCAAATCATTAATAACAAAATTTATTACCTGGCAGTGTAAAAATATTGTAATCAATCAATTACATCGATTCTTATCTGGTAGCTCTACAGAGACTAATCTTCTTCTGTGCCAAAATGATTTAGTTGTTGCTATGGGAAATGGTATCCAAATGACTATATATACAGATCTTAGCAAGGTCTGTTATTTGCAGATGACTTGAAAATGTAGTCACCTATGTAACAGAGTGAATGCATTTACAAGATGAGCTTTACTATTTTTTTTATTGGTTGTTATTTCTAATGTCATGACACTAAATGTGGACCACTGTTTGTCGATTAGTTTTAGTAAAAACAAAAACTTATTTAAAATTAATTATACACTTAATTGATCTCAAATACAAAGAGCTCATCATAATAAAAGATTTTGTTCATTTACTTCGATGCTGGCATGACTTTTGATCATCTTAGTTCAGTAACTAATAGAGGTTATAAGCTATTGGACTCTATAATGCGTAACACTAAAGACCTCTCTTGCAATTCAGTTAAACGGTTGTCATGTGTGAAATATTCACTGTTGCAGGTAAACTAGGCATTAAAACAACTTCAATTTTGATTTGCTTTGAAGGGGCAGGGACTTAATGAAAATAAAAGGTGCGTTGGCTAACTGCAGTGGTGCAGGAGTGGGTTCCTATGGATAAATTCTGTATTACATTAACACTTACCCTGAAATATCTTGTCTATGTCAATATCGAGGGGTGCCAAACAGTCCATCACTGCAAGCTCTGTGATGTCCTTTTCTATGTGGACGACTGCTATTCCGTATAAAACTCTTTCTTTATCTATTCTACATTCGAACGTCAAATTTCTCTGTTCAAATAAAATACTACCATTTCCTAAAAAATTAAAATAAATATCCACTAAAAGTTAACCTCTATTAACATAAAAACCATAATTTCAATACACCTGCATATATAAATATAATTTTCTAAAAATAAATCCCTATAATCTGACCAGGTTTTGCTAAAATAAAAAAAATAATATCCTAAACGCCTTCAGAAAAACTTAATTCTAAATTATCAAAACTATTCATCACTCGAAAGTTTCCTGTTTTTCTATTTGAAGATTAGACATGAAAGAATCCCAAAATACTGGTAATGTTCTTCAAAACAAAAAAAACAACAGTTAAATCTAACTTTATACTATATCATTGTCCTTTTCACAATATGTAATTTTTTATCCCATTATTAACCGACTGTTTACTAATAAATTTCTGGTCACTGATAAACACGAATTCTTATCACTCAATTTAGCGACTCCATAGGCTCGTATTTCACCATATTTGAGTTGTGCTTAATTAAATAAAAAAGCTTGAAAAATAACTCGATAATTGTGGACTGTATGTTTATTAAAAAGATTGAATAAATTGAATTTAACATTACCGTGCAACACAATACATGTGCATCGATAAATTAAATTTATAATACAAATTTTAATGTGAGAGCAATATAACCACGACCCGCCGTTATAATGAACGTGCTAATCCGAGCATGGTCAAACCGCAACTGCCTTGTTCTTAGCGCAAGCAACCCCTTCTTCTTTCAACAATGTAAGGATGGTTGCCCGTCGCTACCAGTCACTATTCACTCTATCACTAATTCGTGTAATCCAATAATTATTTTTGGCTTTAAAATTAATTCTCTGCTACATAAATAACACCTTTACCATTACATTTTAGTTCATCCATGCATAATTAAATTTTTAAAAATATAATTATCTACTCCCTGCGTATTGCGAGAGTGTCCAAGAATCCCAATATTACAATCCTTGCCTTAATGTTCCAACATACAAGACCCCTTGCACCAATCAAACTACAAAGTTCCAATTTAATGGAGAGATGACTCACCCACTCTACCCCTTTGTTTTAAATTGTCTTTGGTCACTAAATCTGTTGTTACACGTAACTGAAAATACCCTGCCACATGCAGCAATATTTAAATTTTTTTATGACATTTTTCGCATTTTCCTTTTGGGCATGTTCCATAACGTTTTTCGGAGCCTCTGTACACTCAGTCAAATCCCCATATAAACTCACTACCATCATTTCCCCCCTCTCTTTTATTCTTTCTGCATGTGTATCGTTATATTGTAACAGGAATAAATTCAACCCGTATTAATACACTGGCGTATTTATTTTTGTTCGATAATATTAGGTTAGTTTGAAAACTCTAAGATTTATTAAATTTGTCCGCTAGCATCATTGATCTAGTATATCTTTTGATCATTTGTCTTATGCGCATGTAATGCGTTCGATAATGCTCGATTTCGGTACGTACGTGGACTTTCCTACCATCTATACATGCGACAACAAGTCCGACGAAAATAAGTCAATAGCATGGAAGCAGAAGTTTGCTTAGTCTAACCGAAGCAATGACCTGATCGGTATCAATTCTGTTGAAGACAAAACTTCTCATTGGAATGTTAGTCTTTCATTATTTAATATAAAACTATTTTTTTTGTTATTAGTGCAACTTTAAAAAAACCTTAAGAATTCTAATAACTTTGGTAAATTATTTGGGAACTTTGATCAACTTTCTGAATAATTTGTAACAAAATCGTTTGATTTTGGTGAGATGAAATTTTGTATTTCTAGTTAAACAAGACACAGACAGTTGCTGTTAGATGAAGGACACTTCCATATCATAAAGAAATACTCATTTTGACCTAGGGTAACTACTTAAAATGAAAAATTTAACATTTTGCTATACCTAGGGTAAGTGGCAGTGTTTACTTTAAATTTTTGTAGTATGATAGTTTGTGTCTTTGCTGAAGTGCAAAATTTAGACATTTCATAAATGATGTTTTAAAATTTAGAGCAGATAAGGCATTTATAACATGCTTGATGAAGTTTAAGAACATGCAATCCTTTGTTATCAAAATCAATTCTTTAATAGAACATTTGTATGAATTCTAACTTTAGTCTAGTTTGTTATAACATAATATTAGTTTGTTTGTCAGTTTAAAATACAAGTTTAAACAACACTTTAGATAAAAATTTTGTTTCAGTATGACCTTGCTTTGTTTGTGCTTTAAAAACACGAAAAGCTTAGAACATTTGTAAAACAATAAATTGGAATTTTCATATTTTTTAAGAAACATAAGCAATCTTTCAACAGATCTGAGAAAGAGAACAAAACAAATAATTGTAAATTTTGCTTCTCCTTGAAATAAGTTATTATTCAGTATTACCTGACTGAATTTAGTTATTAAATATTTATCAAAAAAATTTGAGGAATGGAATTTAATTTCTGTATATTGATGTAACATATTAAACTAACGAAACTAAATTTTGGTTAATCCATGAAACTTAAGTTAATATCTGAGTTATTTTCTGTGAGTTCACAAAATTATTTTGTACGTATTTGTGTTTAGGTGGAGAACCACAAATGGTGGTCTTGTTTTTGATTAATAATAAACTCTTTCTTACAGCTTTGAAATAGAAAGGACTAACGGGTCAGTTATTTTTTATTATTATGATTAAGCTTTTTGAAACATAATGGTTTCTGCGTTTTCCGGGAACTTTTGGTATTAGAGATTTAAATGCTATGGCGCCTTAAGTTTTGTCTTTGTATTAAAGCAAAATCGGCTCTCGACACCCTCTTATATAAGAACGCTGGATTAAGTTCACAGTTAGTCGTTTTAACTTACAGGGTGTTTTCTTTTTACAATTACCCATTTGTCAACCAACTTTACCCTGGGCTATTTTATCATTCAGAAAACCCCAGTGTATTTCATGGACGTTAAGTGTTTGATTGTAGCCTCTGGCAAAGGCTGATTAGAGTTTGGTTCCATCTACTCCTGATACACTTTTGGTTACCTGAGCACCAATGTAACAACAAAAAATACATTACAACTTTTTGGATGTTTTCAGATAACTTGGTTCTATGTTACTGTCTTCTCATTTAATCTCAATTGGTTTTATCTTTATAATTATCCTTCAACTTTGTATGAGAAAATTGTAAACAATCAGGTGTGTGTTTATTTAGCTCTCTTCTAAACTAATTTAATTTTTTTATTATTATTTTATTATTTTTTTATTTGTTTATTATCAAAATTTACCAGTAAGTGCTTTACTTGGGCTATTACAACTTGCCTGTGAGTTGGATTTTGAAAACTTACAGTTTCATTAGACACTTGTAGCAATGTAAATTAGTTCTGCCATTAAAGTTGTAGCTACCATGTGTTAAATTAAAGGTATCAGAGGTCAACACCTTTATAATCAGCATTAGTGATAAAAAGCAATTATCTAACTGTTATTGTTATGTATAAATATAAACATTGAACATTGAACTATAAACATTTATACAAGACTGGCCTTATGGTTTATACCTTGTTAATTTTCCATAACAGGCCAATATAATTACTGCATGTGCTACATGTAAGCTTCAGTTTGATAATTCTGATGAACTTGTTACATGTGAATGCTGTGAAGTTATTTTTCATGCTCCAGAATTATGGTCTGACTTAAAAACGAGTGAACTACATGGTATAATACTGCAGAAATGCATACTCACTTTTTACTGCTCGGGATGTAGATCCTATTTTAAACAAGTGCTTTCATTACTGAAAGAAATTACCAGTTTGAATGATTCTGTACGATGTATTTCTAGAATGTTTGAACACATTAAGGAGTCTTCTGAGAAAGCTTTGGAGCAGTCTAAACTTCTTGAATCTGAAAATACTAAGCTGAAAAATAAACTCATTGAAATGGAAAGCAAATTACTCACTAAAGAAGTTGATGGCAACTTTTCTGCTTATATCGGCGCACAGTTACTTATAAAATGAATGAATCATACCAAGCAGATGAAAATCATTTACCTACTGTTATTTCTAAGCTCCAGAAAGATACCTCAATCTCTTTTTCAAAGGTAGTGCGAAGGAGTAATACAGCAATAATAGTTAAACCTAAAAATGTTCAGCAAGAGGACAAGATCACGAAGGCAGATGTACTTCAAAAAGTCATGCCAAAATTGATTGATTCCACTATTTCAATTACTAAAGTTAAACATGTCAATAAAGGTGGGATTCTCATCGGTAATGATACAGATGATTCCAACCAAAAAATAAAATAAATTATGAATGATAACATGTCTAATAATTATAACTGAAATAAGGAATTCTCTACCTAAAATTAAAGTTATGGGTATAATTGAAAAACTTGATGCCGCCTATGTTGAGAAATTCCTAAAATCAAAATGGCCACTTCTTTGGACAGAATTTTACCTGCAAAGATATTAGGATATGGTCAACCAAGAAGAACCGCCACGTCTATCAAGCTCTTGTGGAATTGGATATGCTTTCTTTAAATATTGTGGCTCTTGAAAAAAAATTCTCAAGGTGGGACTTGATAACTGTTCTGTCTATGATGGAATTGAACCACATAGAGGTCCTAATTGTTGCTCTTATAACTATAAAAAGGGAGTCTGCAAGAGTAATTCGATTTGTCCTCGATGTGCATTTGAACATAGGATTGATAAATGTACTGCCGATGAGGTAAAATGTATTGACTGCATTGCTACAAAAAAATGTATCCCGATAAGACAGAAATCAATGTTAATCACACAGTATGAAATACTGACTGCTTTGTGTATAAATTAAAGTTAGGTGCAGTAAGGTTTTCTATCTTCTCTGGGTAGCAATCACAGTTTATAACTCACTCTGCAAATGTAGTTAATTCTAAGGCGTTGGTCAGTTATATATACTATCAAAGTATTAGAGGTCTCCATAACAAATTGGATGAACTGTATAACCTTTCTTTAATATGTGATTATGAAGTCATATGCTTAACTAAAACATGGTTGAAAGATGATATACATGACAATGAATTTTTTTGCAATACCTTCAATGTATTCAGAACAGATCGACGTGGTACCGATTTGGGTGTTAGCAGGGAGGAGTGGTACTTCTTGCTGTTCACAAAAAATTCGCTTCTCATCAGGTTCCCTACACATGTACAAATATTAACTTTGATGTCTTAAGTGTTGAAATTTAAGATTCCTATAGCCAGTCTATGATTATAGTAACGGTATATATCCTGCCAAATCAAGTGAAGGATGAGTATGAATTTCTTTTTGATGAATTAATAAATCTTTATTTTATCCATGACAAAAATCTTATAATTATATGAAACTTTAACCTACCTGAATTTGCATCGAGTAGCAACAACCTGCCCAGATTGGCACCTCCTAATAATTTTGTAACTTTTTTTGATCTTATACAGTACAACTACATATGCAATCTAAATCACAGGCTACTGGACCTAGTTTTTTCTAATTTTGCTTGCAGCATATCTGAACCAAAGTGTGTTGACCTTGCTGTTGACAACTATCATCCACCACTTTGTATTGAAAAATATAAACTACTTGTAAAAAACTATGCAAAAATAACTAGTAAATAAGCCCACTACAATTTTCAACATGTTAACTATACTGTCCTCTATGATGATTTAGCTACACTAGACTGGAACTCTATGTACCACTTTGATGACATTGAAGCTGCTACATCTCACTTTTATACTTTACTCTTGGAAGTTATTGATTTGCATGTCCCCAGAACCAAGGCCTATAGGAAATCTTGTCAATCATGGTTCCCCAAGGAGATCATCAATCTTACTAAACAAAAAGAAAATTTATGGAAACAATATAAATTATGTAGTGATACATTAGTATACAACGATTTTAGAGTCCTACGAACTAGACTAAAAATGCTATGAATATTGCTCACAATAATTTCCTAAGTTCAAAGAATGACAAAATAAAATCTGATCCCAAGAGTTACTGGGCATTTGTGAATGATAAACGAAAGTCAATGAACCAACAAAGACAAATGATCTATGACAATGAGCCCTATTCTGATCCATATGTTATAGCAAATAAGTTTGCTGAACTTTTCAAATCTGCCTATACTTCTAGCTCCCATATTTGTGATCCTGAACCAGTCTCCCCGTGTCCCTATATTGGTGTACCTGTGATAGAGGAACAGGATGTACTTCAAAGCTATTGACAAATCACAAATTAAATATACTGCCGGTCCAGACAATTTACCCTCTCTTGTTATTAAATTTTGCAAGTTTCAACTTATCAAACCCTTAATCTTCCTGTTTAATCTTTCTCTCTCAAACATTCTCAATTTCCCAATATCTGGAATCTTCTAAAGTACGATCTATTTATAAAAAAGGGAATAGAGCCTGTATAATAATTTATCACCCTATTGTCATCCTTAATAAATTCAGTAAAATATTTGAATTCCTTCTCTATGATTACATCTACTTTCACTCACATTCAAAAGTATGTCTGCAACAATACAGCTTTGTTTCTGGTAGATCTACTGCAACTAATTTAACCCGTATGACACAATATCTTTTTAAACCTTTAGATGAGGGAATGCAAGTAGATGTGATATATACAGATTTGTCAAAGGCATTTGATCGGCTAAACCACAATTTGTTACTACGGAAACACTTCAGCTGCTGACCTTTTTCTCTTCCTATTTAAATAATAGAAGACTCTATGTCGATTATTTAGGCTCTCAATCTGAGTACTTTACTGCTACCTCTGGAGTTCCACAAAACTCTGTACTTGGACCCTACTTCTTTATTATTTTCATCCATGATGCTTTGTTGATATTGATTGTAAATGTGTAATCTATGCAGATTACATAAAATTGTTCAACACGATAAGTCAAATAGAAGATTGCTCAAAACTGCAGCAGAATCTAAACAATCTTCATTTCCCCAAGAACCAATGTGCTTAAGTTTTCCCCTCTGCACTTTATCTGCACAACACTTCAAAACAAATGTGAATCCCTTGACATCTTCCATGTTTTCTTGTCGCACATTAAATCATCTTGTCTGTGCATGGATTAACCAACTGTTTGGTGTTCCTTACCTATCCATTCTGTGCCTTTCCTTGTGTTTTGACTGTTTTCTTTCAGATTGTTTTACCGTTTTTGCTTTTTTCTTGTTTTTACTTTTGTATTTACTTATTTAACATATTTTTTCTAATTTAGTTACTTTGCATATTAATGTTTTTTATTTGTTGCCTACTTTGTAATTGGGTTTGCGTGTTAAAGTGGTGTAAATAAATAAATATTATTGCACAATGTTGCTATTATACAGGGTTATTACAAATGAAATAGACAGTTTGGATAGGTTATAGAAAGTTTATTTTTGAAAAGTTAAGATTATTACTTATATGATTATAAAGAAGAAATGATTAAGTTTTTATTTAAAATTTTTACAAATGTTCATGTGTGCACTTTTGGTAACACGACAGATATCAACACGGTAGTCGAATTCTTGCCACACGCTATTAAGCATGTAGCGGTCAACTGTAGCAAGAGCATTTGTGATACGTTGTTTAAGTTCGTCGATATCAACAGGAAGCGGTGGTATGAAAACTTTGTCTTTTACATAACCCCATAAGAAATAGTCGCAGGGCGTTAAATCTGGACTATGAGGTGGCCACGGCTTAAGCACAAAGTTTTTCTCACTTGCACGGCCGATCCATCATCTAGGAAGATGTTCATCCAGATATTTTCTGACCTGTAAGTGCCAGTGAGGCGGAGCTCCATCTTGTACAAAAACGAAGTTATCACTATCTTCCTGTAGTTGAGGCATTAACCATTTGTGTAACATGTCCAGATAAATTACTCCGGTTATTGACACTTTCTCCACTTTAGTAGCTGCCATTTTACTAGACTGGTTGTTGTTTTAACAGCAGTACCAACCTAACAGTTGTACCAACATAAACTTTAGGAAATTCCTTATAAACCTATCTCGCTTACTATATTCAAATACACCAGTCTGATTTTTAAAAGGCTATCCAAACTGTCTATTTCATTTGTAATAACCCTGTATTTATGACAAGTAACACATAGGAGGTTCCTGTTATTTTGTAATTCACATAAATATATCTGTAATTTTTTTATTTGAAACTCTATAATTACAGACATTGTACTATAATGTATAAATGTATTACATCATTAAAATCCTATACATGTGTATCTCATTTTGTCAATGTCTGTATGCTACATTGCAATAAAGTGGATTTGGGGTTTACTTTATGATAGCTGCAACATACATACCTTTCATAATATCCTTTGACACTTATCAGAGTTCTATTTTAGTACCTCAAAAGCTTAACAAGAATGAATTTATAAAGCTGCCTTGTATTCTTACCTGACAGCAATTAGCAAGCTACATCCTTTATCAGATAACCATAATTATGAGAAGATGACAAATAGCCAAGCCAGCAGGAAAATACACATGCATGTGTAAGAGGAATATTCAAGGTTTATTGAATTTCTTCAAAATACGCAACATGCCTGCATTAATAAAACCAGATAAGTTATTTTTAATGATACAATGTAATGTATTAAAGGAATATATTTAAACATAGTGCTGCACGATGAGTTTTAATATGGAAAATTTTGTTAAATGAAAATTCATATGTTTAATAGATAAACCGAATGTTAGATGCAATTTTAATAGAAATCCTTAATATGTGTAGTCTTCATGTTTTAATATTATATCCTTATATGCCAAAGAGAAAAGAAGTTCAATTTTATACAAGTAAATTCTTAAAATATGAATATTTATTTTGCCACCGGTTAAGACTGATGTTTAATGAATGGTTAGATATGATCAAAAGCATTTTATTATAATATTTAAAATTTAGAATATGTTTATGAAAAAACATTAAGTTGGAAACCTTAAGAAATAATTTTGCATGTGGACATGCTATGAAAAGATATTAACACTATTAATCGCTTGCTTTAGTAAGTTTTGATGATCTTAAAGTTATGTAATGACTAATTCATTTATGCTTATTGAAATATTAGTCAAAGTATATTGTTTTTGTTTTTAAAAGCATTTAGAATTTGTTTGTGATTGGTTTTAAATTTTCATATTTGTATCAAAATTGCAAGTATCTTTGGTATTACTTTCAAAGTATATTTTAATTAATAAGGGCCTTAAGGATGGTTTTTATTTATTTGTATAAATTTTTGGGCATTAAAAATTTGGGATTAAAATCTTAATATTCATTAGGTTGGCATATTTTCAAATATTAATGTGTTAGCTAATTGTTGAATTTGTTTATACTACTATATGTAACTGTAATTGTTTATATGTTGTTATTCAATAAAACAAACAATCGAAAAATTAGTAAATTTATTACTTGTTATACTTCTCAACAGAAAATGGTTCCTAGTATTAATTTAAACTACTATCGCCTAAATTACTATTCACATTTCAATATATACACAGCTTCTGCATTTAAATTCATATCTAATATGTTATGGAATGTATATTTGTAACCAATTTATTAATTCTTGTAACTATATTAAATTTATTATTTAGGGTCAGATCGAAAAGGTAATGACACATTTACAACAAGCTCATAAGAACATAACCACTTTGAATGGTGAAGATATAGTGTTCCTTGCTACTGATATTAATTTGCCTGGAGCTGTTGACTGGGTTATGATGCAATGCTGCTTTGGGCAACATTTCATGTTGATATTGGAAAAACAAGAAAAATTTGAGGGGCATATACAATTTTTTGCCATCGTGCAATTGATTGGATCTCGTAAGCAAGCAGAACACTTTAATTATCGGCAAGTATTAATTTTATATTTATAGTACAGTTTGAGTAAAAAATTTTATTTTACTTTTATTTGACCCTGTTTTATTGACTGTGATTAGAAGTTTGACTTATATTAAAGAAATTCAAGTCATCTTAATACACAACCATTATAAGGAAAATGGTTGGGGGATCTTGGTAGCCACAGACTGCTTAACCCTCTTCACATACCACTGAATATTGGTGAAATAGGGTATATATTTTGTAACGTGTTGATTTTCTTTCCTTTCAACACTTATATTTTTGTATTGTCGAGCGCATCTTTAATAAACGCTCGGTATATAAATTTTCCTCTTGTACAAATCTATATTAATTTAAGTTGTCGAGTATTTGTCTATTATTTATTAAACGATTTAAATTGATTGGTTACTAATTAAAGAGTGGTACCAGTTGTAGTCCCTACTCTTTATATTATCGGCGACACGACAGAACTTTGTCTTCGATCGTGAACAACATAAGTTGAAGGTACTTACGCCATTTTTGCAAGGTGCTACGGAATAATGGATTTGGCATAGCGGCCGTACAATTTATAATCCTACACTTTTGGTGGATCTTCGTACACTTTATTTATGGTGAAAACATTTATATAGAATTTTGGCTGGTGCATGGGTTTTCACTGTCAAACAGATATCTGGTCTGGATTGATAAAAATAGGCATATGGTCGTTTAGCAAATTGGTTTTGCTGTAATTTTTTAAGGAAGCTGATGGTCGTGTTGTTGAATAAACACGAATCGTAAGTTAACATATTAAATACATTTAACTAATTTTTATTTCTTTAGGGCTTCTTATCTTTGCTCTTATTCTCATTATTAGTTTTGCCGTATCTGTTATGGGTAAATTTAGTTTATGCTGGACACATGTTTAGGATTTCCGGCTGTTGTGCTTGAAGAGTACCGTATCACACGTTGGTTATCGTATGAGCGATGAAACCTGGAGAATTCAACTTTTAACTTAAATGGATGAATCATATTCAGTTATGAATATTAAGGAATTTGATGGTTATTTGGCATTATCCATGCAGGCATTTTAATTTGGAAGGATTTCGTATTTTTATATCCTTTATAAATAGTAATCTGGAGGTAGTAAGTTATGCAAATACTTAATTTTGCAGTTCTGTAAAGTCCGTTAATTTTATTTATGAAATTGAAAATAACATCAAATGTATAGCTAAGATTTTGCACTATAACATTTATTTAAAACGTCAAAGTTTTCCCTTTTGTAAAAGGTTTATATTGGAGAGTTGTTCCAAGATCGGGTTTGTTTTCTAATATAATTTACTGGTTTCTGTGTACACAAAAAGCAGGTCACGAATAACATTTTTTGTAAAGACTATTACCTACAAAAGCAAAGGTAAAGATAAACTTTTATAAAAGTTCTCCAAGATTGGTATAAAGTGTTATTGATCCAATATATACACAGGGATTGATAGGACGGTTAGTGAGTTCTGAAACTGTTAAAAATTAAGAGGATAATATACATAGTGTTATTTTGAGCTTTAATAATTATTGCTCCCTGAATACCTATGAGTCGTCGTTGCTAGACTTTTTTTTGTATGAGAGTGATTGAAGACGTCACTTTCAGTATTTTGAGCTTTAGGGTTTCCAGGCAGTCTTCTGGCGCCCAAAATTATCTTAACACCAGTTATTGGCTTCAAGTTTGGTTTTCATGACCCACAACCCAGCCAAATCGAGTTAGCGGGGAAACCTTATTCTATTCCACCATGTCTGGCGACTGCCTTTTCTCTGGGAGATCGGAAAAGGGGTGACAATTTACAAAACAATAGAAGGGTAACTGAACTGTATCTAACAAGAAAGAGTAGCGGCTATGTTCGGAGACAACAAACAGAAACAAGGAAAATTTTTTCGATAGCATGTGTGGAGCACAGCACTGTACGCCTATGAAATAGGGACAGTAGGAGAAGCAGATATGAAAAAAGCATTTGGAATGTTATTCTTCAGATGTATGATTATGATAGCTTGGACAGACAAAGTTAATAACAGAGACACATCAAATAATAAGGGAGAGCTTTTGCATATAAAATCGATAATGTAAACAAAGTAGAGACGGGATATAAAAAGCATAGGCTAAACGGGGATGACAAATAACAGCTATTTAGAACACGCAACAAAACAGCCATTTCAAACGGGTGATAATGTGTAGAGGCTAACAACAATATCGATTTTAAGGTGCTATAGTGGGATTTTAATAAAGACAGTGAATATGAGTTAGACGAGGATAACATAGTTGGATGATAGACTTACGACAGGGGAAATGGACTGGATTGGTTGACTGCGAGTGGAGTGAGAGAATTTTCTAGGAGCATTGCGACCGTTGTGCAACATAATTAGTATTTTTGGACTAAAGCTAAGTGGAATAAGAAATTTCGGAGTTTTAAAAGATCGTTGCATGTTTGGATTTTCAGAATCGGTTTTAGTGGTGATGTTTTTCGATGAAAATAGGGTACAGGAGGTAGGCTGGAACGATTATAAATACTTCTCTTACTTCTTCGGTCCATTTCAGACCTATATGGTAACATCTAAGTTAAAAATTTGTAAGTCGGTCTGTTTAATTTAAATTAAAAGTGTTTGAGAGCACGACTAGGTGCTATGTTAAAAACGGTGCTGTAAATAAATACGAATAACGAACAAAAGATGTTACTAAGGTAAGTGAGACTAGTTATTTTTTTCTGGAACGAGGGTGCTGGTGGTATGGTAGATTCAGAAGCCTATCGGCATATTTGAATAAGTATATGGATAGATGTATTGAAGACGTCTGCATAGAATTGAATAATGTGTGGAAATGAGTTTGATGTACATATAGCAGAGGGAAGTTGAATGGAATGCAACAACGAGGATCTGGATGAACGACTTCTTCAGAGGTGATGGTGCAAAAGCTTACAGCAGGTAACGAAATTTGTTTCTTTTGTTATTGCTTGAACATTTTGTGGTGTTATTTTGTGCTAGAGTGATTTGACATATTGTGGTATATATTTTATGAACATAAAATCTAATTTGAAGGTTATATGAAAAAGACAATTTGAGTTTATTATTTAAAGGTATAAATACATGACGTATAATTTTGGTGTAAAGGGTAAACGGGTCTTTAGAGTTGTTAAAAACAAAGATGCGATTTATTTATGCATTTAGAGTAACAGGGTTTATACTGAGCTCGCCATAGACCAGAGTAAATTTCAATGTAGGGCTTCAAGATAGGCCCATCTACTTGAACTGTATATAAAAAAAAATCTTGAAGTAAATAAAATTCATTAAATTTAAAAGGGTTTGAATGGTTGATATTGTAAAATTTTATGAAGATGTTTATATTCGATTTTGTAAATATTGAGCTGGTGGCGTAAATTATTGATTTGTACAAATAAAAGGTTGTATGTTTCATTGAATTATTTTATTGGTAATTTTTAGTTGGTAGTCAAAGTTAGAGAGAGAGAGAGAGTAAGCATAGGATAGGTAAGTATCTCTGAAGAAGCTGGAAGCAGAGCTAGTCGTGGTATGCTTCTTTAGGAGAGCTTTCCAGAGATATTGGATTTTTTTTTATTTTTTAGAAAAAGTGTATGACGGCCCATTGGTAGGGCTCGATTTTAGAGCTTAATCACAGCAATATATATATATATATATATATATATATATATATATATCACTGCGCATCTTTGCCTATATAAAATTGAGTTCCACAAATTGGGCGTCATAAATGTTGTGAAGATTAGCTTCTACTCATTGCTTAAATCGATCCCCTACACTTGGGCTGTATAATTTATTGTGATGCTACAAAGATACCTGTAGAGAACTACACTAATCATCACCTAAATAAATTTTGTTTCTAATCTTTGGATCATAATAAGTTCTAGTTGTGTATCCTCTGAAGATGCTCTTAAAATTGATATCACATGGCTAGCTCTGCTCACTGCTTCTCCAGGGATACTCACCATGGCTGCTCATCTGCTCTACAATTCATAAGTACTTTTCTATTTAATAATAATAAAAAAATAATCCATCTAACCAAAAATACAACCCTTTTTATTCTAACAAATTAACATTAAAATCACACAATCTCAATGTTTACAAAATTTATCCACAATAAATATTTCATGCTTCTCCTCAATATTAAAATATCATGAACTTCATACAACAAAGATTTCTTGCTTGTCTATATTCCTATGCTCATTCTAAAGTAGACGGGCCTATCCCAGAACCTTACTTTATTTTCCCCTGGTCTATGATGAGCTCAGTATAAACCCTTTTTCTATTAGTGTGCAAAATTTTAGCACTGAAAATTTTAACTACAAAGACCCGTTTACCTCTTACATGTGCGAAATATTTATAACTATATCATATTCATCTATTTACATCTTCAGATTTTAAATATTTCCTTTAGAAAGGTAAATCAATTAATTTTCTGTTCATAAACTGATCACAATATATAACCCAAAATCACTAGTACTTTAAAATAAATAAGCACCACCACAACAGTTAAAAAAAAATTCATACCTGGAGAGTATTTTCATCCAGATCACCATCTCTAACGATGCTCTTCTCTACTGAATGCTCATATCTGGATCACTCCTTGTTGCCTTCCAATAGTAACAGCAATTATCTCTCGAACTCGATAGGCCTCCAAAATACCGTATTTCAAAATCCCTCAGGACTGCCACTACAGATCCATAAACAATCGCTTCTTTCAAGCAAGTGCAACAAGCACCCTCATCCAATTTACAAATAAGTTGCTACTTACTGTTCATCCTGCTTCAATTAAATCAAAATAATTTTATACGGTTCACTCCGTTTTAAAATCGCACCAACTTGTGCATTTAAACACTTGTAAATATCTCGGACTTCACTAGTCGCGTAGTATGAAGCTAGGATGAAGTATTCAGCAAAATCGAAAAACTAAGAGATTGCCTACCATCTCCAGCGCGTTTATATAACCAAAACCCCTCCGAAGTTGCCCGTATTTTTCACAAACATTCCTCGAAACTATCCAACGGCTGCTCAATTCCTAAAATTTACGTATATAATAATACAACCATCGTCAAAAACCTAGAATTTTGAAACGCAAACACTGCTTTACTCCGAAAAAGTTGTTAACTTTGGTAACCGTCTTAATTTTCTCTGAATCCTTAACACTCCTATCACCCCCAAACAACTAAAATCACGCCTCCTATATGCGTGTACATACTATTATCTCTCTTGTACTCTCATCATAACATCCTCTAGCCTTGTTTTCCATACCCTTCCTAACTTGTCTATGTCATTTCTACGTTTTTGGTTTGCTTGTCTACCCCACGTTTTTTATCCTTTGCATAGTCCCTCTATCACCGCATTGCTCAGAGTTGTTTCTCCCTACTTTTACGTGCGCCTTGAAAATCAATATTTTCTGCGAACACGCTCCATCCTTGTCCCGCTTATTGCCTTCAAAAATATCCTCGTCTTACAGACGTTTGAAAGTTCCTATAACTGACCATATGCTATCTTTCCTCTGTGTCTATTACATGCTAAATATTGTCTCTCGCTTGATTTTATTAATCTGTTTTCTACATGTACCCGTCCGTTGCTCGTACAGACCTGCGTTTTCAGTTAACGATGTTTACCTAGAAATATATTCTCAACGTTCAAAAGCTTTATTGGAATTATTTATCTACTGCACGTTTGTTTCTTGAAATTCATAACTGTTGTAGCTTGTTTTTGAATATTCAATTTTGTACAGTTACACAAATGTTTTAGCGTATGCTACCCTTAGGAAATTATTGATTTTTACACTACCCCAATATAAAAAGCTTTTATAATAATAATTGTACACGATTTCTGTCCTTGTCATCGATCTTATTAGTAATTAATTATTATCCTAGTCCTAAATTGAAGCATATAAATTAAACCTACATTATCTTACCTAATCTTATCCCTATTTAATTATATTGACATGTTTTAAATTCTAAATTGATTTCTACATACGGGGTACCTACAAATAAATAAATGTTTGACTTATGTACACCTATCCAAGCTTATAAATCCACAGTACAATTCCTCTATTTGAATGCAAAGAATGACATGCCTTGGTTTTATTTCATTCAAATATGAAGTATTTTTCCTACTATCCTTATATAATACTTATACACTATCCTATCTTTGATATTTACCTATAACTATCTATCTACCTATAGTTAGTTATTTAACTTATCCCTACTTCTAACTATTTACACATATAACTACTTGAATCAAACTCTCTTCTTAATCCCGAAAACCATCTTTCTCACATAATTAATAAAATGCACATTTATCTTCTCTCCTATTTCTATAACTATCGTCATACCTCTGCAGGTATTCTAAGAATGTCTCCCTTTCTACGATATTTTGCAACACCACATGTTGCCTAACCTCAACTTCAAAATGTCACGAAAGATACTTAATAATTTGTCGGTCCGTCAAAGGTGGACTCAACTGTTTTGCTATGCTGTACTTGCGAATTGCATATTGTTCCCTCGATCCAGCATATTCACCCTTATATTTTCCAGTAATTAGATCATCTCGTACCTGGTCTTGCTTGTGGTCACTTCAGTACTGTTTCAAAAACCTTTCTTCGAACTCACTATATGACTCAATTTCTTGATCTATTAAATTATACCAGGTCTCAGGATGATCTTTTAACAAAGCCTTTACCGTGTTCAGTTTCGCCTGTTCGTCATATAAATTACCAACTAAATTTCTAACGCCATTTATAAATATTTGGGGGTTCACCCTATTATTCTCGTAAAATTTCATTTGCTGGTCTAATGATGTTTCCTGTATGAAATCTGGGACCATCCCCCATCAAAGCCGTCACATTTTGTTAATGCTGCTTACCTATCTTTCAACCCTTCCTAGTTGATTTCTCCACGAATCTGTTACCTCAGTCATCTTATTATTTATCTCTTCTTCACAAAAAATTCTGACTTTGGTCTTCAATTGTTCCATTTCATGTCTCAAACCTATTATCTTTTCCTCAGTTCGTTCTACCCTGATTTCAACCTCCCCCATTTTTACCGTCAAACTGTTCTTAAACTCATTAAATTCTTGGGTAGATCTGACTATTTTTTTACTTAAAGTTTCTTTCTAACTTTCGTTTCGAGTCTTCCCTGACTCCACTCAACGTCGAATTCATCTTTTCAAATTTTCTCTCCGAGTCTTCCCTAACTCCACTCAATGTTTCATTCATCTTCTCTAGCATTCTCAAAATTAATTCATTTCCTTGTTCTCCTGATTCTGTTCTCGACTGATCCCTGCTACCTCCTGCTTCCTCCATTTCTTGTACTGATTTCTCAAATAGGGCACTGCCACTACTTCGTATTTCAATGCTTTGGATCCTTAACCACTCTTTCCTCTGCATACGTTTTCATCACACACACCCTCTCAAAATATTTACAAAATCTATAATACGCTTCTTTCCTCTCAGCTTGCCAGTTATCTGAAAAAAAATTTTTATTTTATCTGGAATTCGAGCCCCTCACGTTTGGGTCGCCATAAATGCTGCGCATTTTTGCCTGTATAAAATCGAGCACCTGTCATTTCTACGTTTCTGGTTTCCTTGTCTACCCTATGTTTTCTATCCTTTCATAGTCCCTCTATCACCGCATTGCTCAGAGTTGTTTCTCCCTACTTTTCTATGCGCCTTGAAAATCAATATTTTCTGTGAACACGCTCCATCCTTGTCCCGCTTATTGCCTTCAAAAATATCCTCGTCTTACAGACATTTGAAAGTTCCTATAACTGACCATATGCTATCTTTCCTCTGTGTCTATTACATGCTAAATATTGTCTCTCGCTTGATTTTATCAATCTGTTTTCTACATGTACCCGTCCGTTGCTCGTACAGACCTGCGTTTTCACTTAACGATGTTTACCTAGAAATATATTCTCAACGTTCAAAAGCTTTATTGGAATTATTTATCTACTGCACGTTTGTTTCTTGAAATTCATAACTGTTGTAGCTTGTTTTTGAATATTCAATTTTGTACAGTTACACAAATGTTTTAGCGTATGCTACCCTTAGGAAATTATTGATTTTTACACTACCCCAATATAAAAAGCTTTTATAATAATAATTGTACACAATTTTTGTTCTTGTCATCGATCTTGTTAGTAATTAATTACTATTCTGATTCTAAATTGAAGCATAAAAATCTTATCCCTATTTAATTATATTGACATGTTTTAAATTCTAAATTGCGTACCTACAAATAAATAAAATTTTGACATGTACACCTATCTAAGCTTATAAATCCACAGCAAAATTATAAGTGTAGAGCAACAACATATCATTGTGTGCTCTATATAATTACTTATTTTGATGTGGTTTTTATTTGACTTTCTTAGCTGTGTTTAGTATCAAATTAATCTGCTAGTTTTTGTGCATCTGAAGTGCCAATTTTTGTGTTTCTATTTTAAGTGGTTGCAAAAATATCTGTGAGAAACTACTTATTTGAAATATAACTGTATTAAATTTAACATCATATGTGTCCTTATCAACCATATGCTTGATAATGCATTGCTTTAAATGTAGTATAACAATAAACACAAGTGTTAAACTACCTGATGGAGAAACTTTTGGGTATCCTTGTGATTCTTGCTCTAAATTTATCTGCAAAATCTGTGCTAATGTTAGCCCAACAGAAATTAGGGCTATTCCTTTAAAGGACAGGGTATGAATATTCAATTGTCCGGTATGTTTGCAGGAAAAGAACAATATATCTAATAAACTTTCCCAGCTGGATACTGCTATACAGGACATCCAACAAGTTTTAATAGAATTTCATCCTATTATCCTATCTCTCGGGAATTTAAGGGATATTGTACAACCTATCATTTGTGATCAAATCCAGGCCACACTTACACCTAGTCTCTCTAAAGTTCTAGATGATAAACTTCTGAATATTCGTTCCAGCATAAGATCAGATCCATCTTCGTCCACTTTAAATTATGCATCCGCCGTAGCTAAAAATACTGTGATAGTCAAACCTAAGGATATTTCTCTAAGTAATGCCACAACTAAATCATTATTATTGCAGAAAATTAATCCAGCTACTAATGAAATTAGTATACACAAAGTAAAAACCATCAAGAATGGTGGACTTGCTATTGAGTGCCCTAGCACACCTGTTGCTGAAAAATTCAAGAGCCTTATTGCCAATAATGTGTCTGATGTGCTTACTGTCAGGGATGCTGTTAAATTTAATCCTCGCTTACGAATATCTTCTCTCACTGAGAAACATACGCCTGATGATCTGAAACATTATACAGTTTCACAAAATACTGATATACTGAACCAAACAGCAAATATACAAGTATTAGATGTTGCCCCTTGCAGGAAAAACAAGAACACTTATCTGTGTTTGTTACAGACTGACCTGGCTTCTTATAATAACATTATCAACAATGGCTTCATCCGTTTTGGATATGATCATTGTCCAGTTTTTGATGCACTTGAATTAAAACGGTGGTATAATTGTTTTGGTTTCAATCATTTTTCATCTAACTGCAACTAACCTAAAATGTGCCCTAGATGTTTGCTACCTCACAATGTCACGGATTGCCATGCAAATGTGCTAAAATGCAGAAACTGTGCTAATGCCCCAGAGAACAAGGCTACTGACAAAAAAGCCACAGAAAAAATCTCAATCATGCTGCATGGGATCACTCGTGCCCTGTATACATACAAAAATTAAGTGAACTTAAGTCCAAGGTAATTGGTAAATAGCAATCAAGGCCTACTACCAATCAATATTTGAAACTTAATTCTAACTACTTAACTATCTACTATCAGAATGTGCGTGGCCTAAACTCTAAAACACATGACTTATTTAATAACATTCAAGCAAATAGTGAAGATCAACAACTATTCGTATTCACTGAAACCTGGCTGTCGGATAGTGTATTAAATAGTGAACTTTTTCTTGAATCGTTTGTAGTGTATCGCTCTGATCGCAATTTTGAACTTACAAACACCTTACATGGAGGTGGGGTACTTATTGCTGCTAATAATAGTCTCAACACTTGTAGAATAAAAGTTGACTCTACTCCTTTGAGTCAATTACCTATAGATGCTGTGGGTATAAAACTTACTACTCACAATAAGCATTTAAACATATTTGTTATATATATTCCCCCAGTATTGTCATCTGTTGAATATCAAACCTTTTTTGATGTATTAATCTCGCTTGATTGTAATTATGGTCCTGATATTCTCTTCCTAGGAGATTTTAATATACCCCAGTACACACTTAAATCTGTCACGAAAACTCTCCCTTTAACTTACCTGGATTCACTCTGTAGCTTCTATAATCTTCATCAATATAATGAGATCTTGAATAGCCATGGCCGTCTTTTAGATCTTGTGCTATGTTCTATACACTGCACAGTGCACAAAGCCCAATTCCCTCTGCTTCCTGAGGACAAATATCATCCATCTCTAATAATAACGCCTTCAATCCAATTTGCACGTTCTGCCCCATCTGATATTTGTACAACACAAACCTACAACTTCCGTAAAGCTAACCTGCAGCTCCTCTATTTTGACTTGTCATTCATGCAGTGGGATGATCTATACTCTTGCACAGATATTAATGCTGCCTGTGATTATTTCTACTCTTCATTATATAAAATATTCGACAAATGTGTTCCTAAAACATCTGTTACTAAAAGGGATTATCCTCCTTGGTTTACAGCTACAGTTATTTAAAAAATTAAACGCAAATATTCCGTATGGAAAATTTATAAGACATCTCTCGACCTGATAATTCATCACCAATACAAATTACTCAGAACCAGTATTAAGCATGACATATCTATTGCTTACAAATCGTTTCTTATGAATATTGAGACGCATATTAAAGAGCAGCCTAAAAAGTTCTGGTCTTATTTGCATCATAAAAAAGGCCCATCAGTGCATACTTCTTACATGCATAACATTGGTACCTTATGCTCCGGTGGTATCAATATAGTGAATGCTTTTGCCGATTTGTTTTTTTCAGCTTATTCTGGTCCCAATGATATCACTTTACCTACATTGAATCAGGTACATGATTCCAATATCATCTCTGTTGATCATATCACAGCTAATGATATTGCTACTGCAGTCAAAAGCCTAAAGTCAAATATGACCTCGGGCCCTGATCACATACCGGCATTTATTATTCATGACTGTCTGAACATACTTCTAGACCCATTATCCTTTCTGTTTAACCTGGTATTAAAACTCAAAACTTTCCCCTCAGTTTGGAAATTATCCAGAATTGTACCTGTGTTCAAAAATGGGGACAGAAGTGATATTAACAACTACCGACCGATTGCCATAATTTTTAATTTTTGTAAGATCCTAGAAAATATACTTCATTCATACATTGCTAACCAAGTCCATAATAAGTTGATTATTAATCAGCATGGCTTTATAAAGGGCAGGTCGACCACAACTAATTTATTTCGCATAACTCGGTTCATAGCAGAATCTACTGACCAAGTTTCACAGGTGGATATAATTTATACTGACTTTTCCAAGGCTTTTGATCGTATATCTCATAATACCTTACGCTATAAATTGGAGATGATTGGTTTTTCAGACAATCTAATACTTTTAATATCTGATTATCTTACTAATCGTAAACAATTTGTCTAGCACCTTGGTTATTCATCAAAACTAATCCATGCTACATTGGGTGTGCCGCAGGGGTCCATACTTGGACCTCTCCTATTTATATTATACATTAATGATATTGGAGCCTTCTTTAACATTGATTACCTGTTGTATGCTGATGATCTAAAGCTGTTTACTAAAGTAACCTCCCAGAAACATTGTATGATTCTTCAATCCAACCTCAACAGACTAAGCAACTGGTGTAGATTAAACGACTTACCATTAAATGTCAATAAATGTTATGTTATGACCTTTTCACGCTCTCATAATCCACTACACTTTGACTATTCTCTCAATGGCAGTGTTCTTCAACGCCGTCAGTATGTTAAGGATCTTGGAATTTACTTTGACTGCAAGCTTACTTTCGCTGAACATATAAACTATCTTAGTCGTTCATCTTCTAAGACGCTAGGATTCATTATTCGAAATTCTGTGGGCTTTAGACAATCGTCAATCTTGTTGTTTAATGCTTACATTAGGTCCCGGCTGGAGTATGCCAGTGTTATATGGTGTCTGCACTATGCAATATATATATATATATATATATATATATATATATATACACCTTATTGAAAGTATACAGAGGAGATTTTTGAAAATTTTAATGTTCCGATATAAAGGATTTTACCCGCCTTTCGGCTATTGTATTGTAGCTCTTATGTCTGCTTTTAGGGTTATCTCTTTGGAAAAGAGACGTTTCTTGCATTCCTTGATTTTCCTCTATAATATTCTTTTCACTTTTCACTGCCCTGATCTACCGAACCAAATTACTTTTACAGTACCTCGCTTATCTTCTCGCAATCTTTCCACATTCCATAATCCCGTACCCCGTACCAACGTATTAAAATTTTCTCTACTTTATCAGATTTATATGAACTATGCCTCTATCCAAAATAACATTGACATTTTCCACACCTCTATACGTGCTATAAAAAAGAATGTACTTATCAATGTGTAATTTTAGTATTTGTTAACTGTGCATCTTTGCTGTTTTTATGCTTACTGTTTTATTTTGTAGTTATAATGTTGTCTTGTAATTGGATCTAGATCTGTTAGATGGTAAATAAATAAATAAATAATAATTTTTTCACGCTATGCAAGGAAATATAAATAAGTAACGTCGTCAGCAGTGGGAGTAACGTACTCAATATACCACGATTAGACTCTGCTAGATACCAAGCCAACATATTAACTTAACTAGCATAAAAAAATAATATTAAGCAAACCTGTAGTATGGGTCAAAACATACCTTACTCTTTGTTAGTAATAACAAACGGAACATGTGCAACTGCACTTAATATATTACGCTCGTGAAATAAATGTAGATGTAGCAAGCAATAAATTATGATAAATATTATCAGGGCGGCAAGGTGAGTAAAACCAACGTCTACTGGTATTTCAGTTACCCTTAATTGATAGCTTTATGCTTTATATTGCCATTAAACTGGTCGTATAGGCAGTGGTACTTATGCTTGGTGCGTAACAGTTATGTATTTTAAAACGGAAAGATTCCTGCGTCAAGTGACCGTATATTTATTAATAAATTGTTGGTTGTATTTTATAAATGCCAACAGTAATTTACTATGATAAGAAAGTTAATAGAGTTCATTACTTCTTGTCTAGATAACAATTAACACACATATAATAGTAATATAATGTGAACCGACATCTGCCGGGCACAAATAAAATGCAAACGTTTTACCAAGTGTTGCAGTGACAAAGGCGTCATATGTTCAGGTGCATACAGTTTCTGTTTACCCACAGCAGTGGCAATATCCCACAGCATATGGGGCGAATCTTCCGAGAGCTGAGTTAAACACTACCACATAACAATACTACTATACTTCAGCATAACAATATTACAACACTACAAAGTATGTTCTCATAGAAAGTAATATAAGAAAATAGGATGGTTTATATTTAAAAAATGCTAACCTTTGTTAGTCAAAGTTTCAAATAAATATTTTAGATCATATACATTAGATTTTGATTTTTTTAACAAGTAATAATATCAAATTTTGTTAATAGGTCTGCAAAAAAATCTATTTTGCAAATTTGTTCAGAATCTAGATATTGCAATTTAATGATTGTGCAAATGTCCAAAATTTATAAAAAATTAAAAATTTTGAAAACGGCATAGCGATATGGTATTTTGATACAGTCGATATAAAATTTAACAGGTAATGCATAAATATATAGGGTTTTTATTTGAAATAACAATGATATAGTCCGTTTCACAAATCAGTGTAGTGACGTCACAGACAATAATTTTTATAGCAAAATGTAATCCATAACTATCTACATGTAATATTTAGGGGATAATAAATGCTACGGGTTGACATCACTTTGTGCTGTTGTCATTAGCATTTTGCTAAATCTCATTTCATTTTACATATGTTGGTTGCGATTTGGTGTTTTTAGTAATTTTGCAAATTTTTCTTGATTATTGTGTATTGCAACTGTTTCCTTCAGAACAAATTTTGCTTTTTGTATTATTATTCCAGGTTAAGAGTCTATTTGAACATTTAAAAATCGTATTATATGCTATGTATAGCAACATATCAACTGTTGGTATGTATATGACGTCACTACACTGCTTCGTGAAATAGATTATAATGGAGACTTTCGATAAAAAACGGATTTGAAAATGTAGTTTTGTGGATCAAGTTTTATAACTCCCAAGTGCAAATCCTTAGACATTACATTAGTGAAATAGTGTTCCATATATAGGTGATCTACCACTTACAAAAACATATGTGCTGAGAAAACTAAGAAGACAAAAACGGTTTCATGAATATTTTAAAAATATGAGAAGCTTATTTAAAATATTAAGTATGGAACTGAAATACTTTAAATAGAAGCATTATTAAAAAATTTAACAGGCAAACAATAACAACTAAATAAAAACTTACAGAAAATGGGTTAGAGTAAATAGCAGTGTTAATTCCTTAGATAGGTTCTTTTTGCTTCAGTAATTGGATATCCAATTTGTTCTTGTCCGATTCAGAACAGTTAGGATTGCTTTGTAAGTCGTCTTCCTGAAATAGTAATTAATTTAATGACACAACTTCGACTGTATCTCTGTATTGTTTACTAATAATACTTGTTATGCCACTTGGCTACACATAGTTTTTGTTGTAATATTAGGAATATGGATGTTGTAATCTAAAAGGGAATGCTTTATTTTCTCATCATTATTATTCTATATATAAATTAGGTTATTACATGTAAAGTTTTTGGTTTTGGCTTTATTTTCCCAGGCCAAAGAATGTGTGGTTATCGCACTTGGCCAATGAGAAACGTTTTTATGGTGGGGATAATAACTGGCTCATGAAAATACAAGTTTTAAGCAAGGATTTTACTGTCAACTACGGTGCGATATCGTCATATTAAACGCGAGTGAACGTTAGTTGCAAGAAGTGCATATTTGCATTCCATTATATTTGTCCAATTACCTAAATAACGTCTTGTGTTTCCTAAAAGTGTAAGTTCATAGCATTTCGAGGTAAGAATCTGGACCAAACAAGAAACGGACCTTCACGTAACCCTGATCTACCTGAGACAGCGGTGATTTCGCCTGAAAGCGATAAGCGCAGGATGCCTTGGTTACAGTTATTAGGCAAAGTAAGTCTTTGGCATATTTTTTATTTGCTTTCTTGTATCATTTGACGGCAATAATTTATGACCACATTTGGGGTGTAATCAATTACATACTAATTCACTTCACTGAGAAACTAACAACTGGATGTTTAATCAACTCTCTTACTTTAAAATATAATCTGTCATAAGTTTGTTTTCATGTCATTTTAACTATTTTGCAATAAGTCACTTTAGTTATTAATATTTAAACAACACTTGGTATATATAAGCTGGTAAACTTAAATAATCTATTAGGACATCGGGATTGGTTATATTTGGATACTTAATACTAATCCCATGAAATTGACCACGAAAATTAAGCACAGAAGATTTTGTGTAACAAAATCTTTAGTGCCTCCTTAATGCTATATAGTGCTTCGTTGTCATCAACCCGGCCTTACTTCCAGTTTCTGAAACATTATATCTAAAGGTGTGGAGCTGGAAATTTGCTACAGCTTTGAAGCATATTTCTAAAACCGAAATGTGACTATGTCAGTGTTTGAAGTGCAATGAAGCATTAAATAGTTGCCACGTCAGGACATATCAGAAGTCGAAGGTATGGCCGAGTTAGAGTTTGAAGCACAATGAAGTACTAATGAAGCACTAAGGAAATTGCCACATCAGAACATTTGTATTTTTATAACAAACATGGTGTGCCCAACTTCCAGTTCTGGCACTTTGAGATCTAATATTTTTGAAACAAGAATTGTCAATGGAGTGAATTTGAAGTACGATAAAGCACTAACAAAGCACTATATATTTTATTACCCTGCATCTTTTGTGCTTTATATGCATGGCCAATTTCACAGACCTTTTGATAAGCTATCAAAAAATCCAGCAAAATTCCAAATCTAATAGATCTTATGTTTTGCATATTTGGAAATCCAAATGTTGAACATCGAATTTCTGACATAATATATGAGCAACCACCTAATTATTTAAAAATTTAGTACACGACATTTTCTTACCTTAGTATTTTGTTGCTTTTCGTATATATTCATTGTACTGATATTTTCTTGGCCATTGTTAGAATATGCCTTGTCTGTGGTTGGTATATATTTGTCCCCAGAGCTCTGGTATTCATCTTCAGTGTCAGAACATGCAATATTAACGAGTTCAAGCTAAGTAGTTGATGATGACTCTAGAGCCAATTCATTTACTAATGGTGTAATTTGTCTATTTTCAGTTTTTTGATAAATGGGCCAAGTATCAAAGCCATCGGTATTTTATTTGAATCTACTAAAATGGGGTGAGCTAGCAGTCATTTCTGGTCACATTGAAGTTAACAGAGTTATGTTTTTGCAATAATCTGAAATTGCATATCTATTAAGGTGTTTATTATCAGTTCCTATATCCTTCTCATCAGATTTTTTTATCATGGAAATTGTATAGGTTGCACTCCACGGGCATAATATAAGACACAAGGCTCGTATGCTCTGCAGAGTTTGTTTGCGTACATGTTGCTGGTTTTAAAATAACATCTGAAATTATATTTACAAACTTTTTATTGGATTATATGGACGACTTTTGAATAGATAATTCGATCAATACTGTTTCTAAAATTTTCAAATCAGAGTGAACCAACGTTTTGGGTGAAGGAAACTGTATGCTTTGTTCAGTAATAGAGCTTGCATAAGACAGATACTACGATCATGTTGTTTGTTTGTAGACGGTGTTGTAAGAGAATCTTTTTGCTCACATTACGTGCTAATTTCAGAATGATCTTCACATGCCTGTTTCACAAAGGGTTCCTTAACAAAATCGAAAACTGTACTTCCGGTTCACTTTTCAGTGGTATTGTCCAGGTATTGGAAATAAGATACCACAATGTTGTGATTTCTCATAACCATCCGGGTTATTAACTGAGTTCTGAACAAAGTCAACTGTCTCAGAAATAAATGCAATCTTATTTTTGGCTGCTAGTCGTAATAAGAGTTAGCAACGCTGCATTATGGGATACAGTACTTCACATCATGTGGATCTAAAATAGTCAAACATGAAGTTTACTTGTCATTCGAAAGCATTAGCTACTAACAGTCGATTAGTAAAATCAGAACCATAAACAGGATTGTTTACACTTGAGGCAAGATATAAAATTTTCTGCTTCATTATCCAATAAAAACTTATCGCCCTTAACACAATTCCTTATGCTTAAGGTGTTTCAGTTTCAGAAGACTGTAACATATTTAATATAAGAACTGCATTTAAAACAAATATAGTTGAAAGCAAGGCAAGAAATTAAGTTTAATGTCCAAAAATTTTATTTATTGAAAAAAGGCACAGTCAAAACTTCTCAGTCATTAAGGATTACAGAAATAGAACCAAAAACCATATAAAAATTGACAAATGGAGAACATTTAACGATAACCAATGGAACCACGAAGCACCATATTGATGAATACAAATAATATAAAATGTAAAATAATCAAATCTGCGATCATGTTTAAAAATGGAAATACCATAGCAGAACGTAGTTCGAAGATGCGCTGCGTGTGGCTTGCTGTATTAAAATATGAAAATAACTATGAATGGAACCAATAAACTTAAAAACGATGTATAATAAAGATGAAATACACATGATAGAAATCTGATAAACTCGCATTGCTTACATATCTTTTACATTGTTTTTATTCTTTTGTATAGGTGATTCAGATACTTCTTGACTCATTTGCTCAAACTTTCTATTCGACTCTTCACTCATTCTTTCTAGCATCTTTATAATTAATTCGTTCCCCTGTTCTTCCAATTTCGTCTTCGACTAATCCCTACTACTTCCTGCTTCTTCCATTTCCGGTTTATCAAACAAAGCACTATCACTGCTTTCAATTTCTACTCCTTGACTCCTCAATCACTCTTTCCTGAACATAAGTTCACAACACTACGCTTACACACACAAAAATTAATAATATTTACAAAAATCTGCAACACATTTAACCCTAATCACAAGGTCGCCAGTTTCCGGAAATATATTTAATTTATTTGAATTCGAGCCCCTCACGTTCGGGTCGCCATAATTACTGCGAGTTTTACTGAATCTAAGCCCTACAATTGGGCGCCATTTTGTCCTGAAGTTTATCTGTAAACTCGCACCACTGTAGGGCCGACATTTTGTTGCGAGGTTACCAAATCTAAGCCCCACAATTGGGCTGAAGATTACCTACCTTCAAGGACGCCAGACTACTACCAGTTTTTTGCTACCCTTAAAACTCATCTTCATTGGTGAAGTTCACCACGGCTGCTTTGCGGCTATCTGAAAAATACTACCCTACTATTCTATCAAAGAAAACTCGACTACGGCAACTCACCTCGATTTATTCAAACAGAAAAATTTTACACCGACAAACTTTGTCAATTGTTATTTCACACATCAGAAAAATCATTTACAACAGTTTTTTGAAATACTTCATTTTCCTTTCAAATTATTTTCGAAAATAACATTTTATCTTTTAATATGAGTGCATAGTAAGACTTTTAAATATTCGTGCTAAATTTTGCCCTGCAAATTACCGTAAGTTTCTTTTACTTTGCACGCAAATATTACAAAAATCATTTTATGAATATAAATTCCTACATAAATTAGTAAAAAAAATAAATCAGTAACATTCAATAATTAACTCTTTAGTCCATAGAGTTTATAATAATTTACCAATAAGGCACAAAATTGTCATGACACACCAAATAACCACAAAAATAAACAATGTTTCACAAACAAAAATCTGTTATCTAGATTGCACCATCGCACATGGGACTGCAATCATACCATCAATGCCTGATGTCCTCACCAATGACTGCACGTTCTTCAACCTCACCAAATTCTATAACACCGTCCGTGATGGCAATCAGCTGCTCAAACCTCTCGACTACCAAGTGACAGTACATTCAATTCCCCCAATTCTGCTACTGGTCCATTTACCATAGATAAACCATTAAATCGATCCATCAATACTCTACTCCATTAGTGTGCACAACTTGCACCAACCACCAAAATATAAAGCTATTTTTTATTACTTACAGTACTTAAACATGCTTCACATTTGTCAAAATGTATTTCATAAAATTTTTGGACTGCTAGTAAAACAGTACACCAACTTGTGTAAGATATTATCAACTTTAATTCAAATATTAAATTCACTTAAAAAAATAACCAACAGTAATTTCTGAAAATCTTTTCACTACTATACATCCAATCTGCTATAATTTAAGATGCTCGCTTTTCCACTGAACGTTTAACACATATTTACATCTGCAATTGATTAGAAAGGTTTTTGGTACTTTGCACACGTTAAAAATGATACTAAATGAACTTTTTCATTAGAATCTTTAATTATTACACTAGAGATTAGGGAAGCGTTTTAAAGTTTGATTAATTTGTATTTACATGCAGAAACTTGCAATAACTTATATTTCTGTGTAATTTGTATGCTAATTTTGATTAAATTAGCCAATTAAACTAGATATTTAAGTTATATTATATTATATATATATATATATATATATATATATTGTAGCATTTACAAATGCTCCTTTTATTTAATTCTTTAATATCTTACTATATCGGTTTACAATTCCGTATCGCCCAGTATAAATTTAATTCTGAATATTGATTAACATTTATATAGTTGTTAAACACGTGAAGGTTTGATAAGAGCGGATGCGCTATCTTTCAAACTAGTTCACATAAGGTGAATGGATATTCATTTTTGGATTTGATGGTGCCGTGAGCACTCGTGGTTAATAAACCACATTTATCTCATCAAGTACTTGCGGTTACTTATTTATCGTGTTCCCCTATTACAGGGGTAAGTATTTAGTAATAATATCTTATTATACGTTTATCTTGCTCTATTGTAATTTTCTTTGTATTGGTTATCTTAGGAAACTTTCGGGAGTTTGAAATGTTTGAAGTTTGGAAGTTTGGAAGCCCAGATAAATCGGGACAGGAGATTTGATACAGCACAACAAATATTGCGGAAGTAACATTCTCGTATCGTCACCTGGTAAAACAAGTTCTGAATCTATTTTCAAACACTTACTGTCGATCTTGGAAACCCTGATCATCTGTATTGTAACATAACATGCCCGGAGGCACATCTGTTATACACCGTCGAGGGTCGTGTTCAGCATACAAAGTTAACGGATAACAAGGTCGTATATCTCTTTCCTTATCTTATTTAATTTATTTTGATGCTACTATCAGTCCTGTCAGAAGAATCAGGTGTTGGTAGATTCCTATAACATGTATTTGTGTGTATAAACGATATATTGGAAAATTATTTTATCCGGGTACTCACTAGTACTTGAGAGATCTAATTCCCAATTACGTTGCTAGTAATCTTATTGAAGTTCTTCGATGTTATATTTAAATATTTACAAGATTAAAATAGCGTACCTAATATTATTATCAACTGGAAATGTATTAATCTACTCTATTGCTTAAATTATTGTTACCATAATTTTTAACAACTGAAATCTACATATATGTATACGTTTATGTTTTGTTTGTAACAACGAGGTAACCATGGTAACTGCGTTGGTAGTCGCACACTCGTGAAGTTTATAATAATCACTTTTTATGATTTACATATTTATTTATTTGAATTACTCGAGCATGAGAGCTTGTATTCAATATTATTTGAAATGACACTATATGCGATACGCTAAAAATTAACCTCTCGACTACTTTATTTATAATAATTGATATCTTTTACATACGCTTGATTTACATTCAATTTTCCTGTTTCCAGTTGAATGTGTCACTGCGTGTATTACCGAAACAGGTGGTGCCCAAAATATTTCCGATTTAGTCAAGTTATTCGTTTGAGATTTATATTCTCATTACATTTTCTGCCCCTAAGTGGCCCTAATTTTATTCATACATAAACCCACGTCTATAGTGCTCTGCAACGAACCCCAGCAGTTAGCCGGCAAGGTGAGTTGTTGTTATATTTCCCTGCCACTAATATTTTCTTTTAAAAAAACAACACCACAATATATATATATATATATATATATATATATATATATATATATATCTAGACTTTACGACCTACAAGTTTAATAATTATGCAGATATTTGTGGGTTATAGGTCTCTAATAAAAGTATACTCTTTTTATACCAATAATAATCTATAGGAACACTGTGGCACGATTTAAATAAAATTAAATAAAAACCCTTAACCACAAAAAATATTTAAATTACTAGATACGTATTTCGACCACTATGTGGTCATCATCAGTAGAAAAAAAAAACAGCTGTATAATTTACTATATTGTTGCTTTAAACACTATCGAGGATATTCTCCTCACCCGCAGGCTGGTGTTCTCAACAACAAACAAGTGAATTGTGACATTATAACTTAAATCTACCTAATTTATACTAATTCTAAATCTACTGAAGCGGAACCAGTTTAAATCTTGCTTTCTCATTGGTTGTTGACCAATAGGGAAAGCAAAGCAGATGACTCTATTGGCCCTTTATCGGTGTTTAAGAGGGGTCCTTTATGTTTAACAATTTTAATTGATTCATAGGCATTTAAGGAGGAAAACTTTGGTACCGCTTTTAACAATTTAACATTTTCTAGTTTAACGGGTGGCTGGTTTCAAATATATGTTTGGCGACCTGAGACCTTTCATATTTACCATATTTGAAGTGAGCAATGTGTTCTTTAAATCTTGTTGTTATATTCCTCTTGGTCTGACCAATATATTTTTGAAAACACCCTGGCCCTGCACAACTAATTTCATAAATCCCCGACTTTTGCAATTTTTCCACCTTGTCTTTTGGATTACCTAGCAAATCTTTAATTTTATTAGTATTACTGAAAGCAATTTTGAAATTACACTGTTTGAATATTTTATCAAGACCCTTTGTGGTTTTGTGAAACGGAAGTTTAACATATTTAACATTATCGTTAGAGGTGGTTGATTGCAAAGTCGTTGATTTACGGATGTTGATCCTATTTTTACACTTTCTAAAAATATTATCTATAATATCAGAAGAGAAACCATCGTAATTCGCTATTTGTTTAATAAGAGCAAATTCCTTATTAAATCTGTTTTTATTTAAAGGAAATTCAATAATCTATTAATTAAAAGTTAAATGAAGCCAACTTATGTTGTATGCTATGATTAGAGGAAGACAAAATAAAGCGATTTACATTGGTTTCTTTTCTATAAATGTCAAATTCTAATTTATTACCATTTCTAATTACTAATGTATCTAAAAGGGTAATTGTCCATTATTCTCTAGTTCATACGTAAATTTTATGCTTTGAAATTTTGAATTCATTTCTTTAAGAAAATCATCAACATTTGATTTAGAAGTGTCAAAACTGCAAAAATATCATCCACGTACCTTAACCATATTCTTGGGAAGTATTTGGAGTTTTCTTTTAACTCGGTTTCAAAACGAGACATAAATAAATTTGCTATGAAAGGTGATAAGCTATTTCCCATTGCTGTGCCTTCATGTTGTTTGTACAACTTGTTGTTGAATTGAAAACAGTTCTGGGACATGCAATGCGAAACAAGCTTGATATAGTCCTCAACTTTATCATCATCAATATCACTATCTATAAGAACATCCTTTAAATATGTTAAAGTACGTGGTATTGGAACACTAGGGAATAATGAACTGACATCAAATGAAATTAAGATTTCGTTCTCTTCTAATGTGATATTTTTAATTTTATTAATGAACTCTAAAGAGTTTTGTACAGACAAGCTATTAAACTTTAAATTCTTAAATTCATTTGACAGCCATCGTGATAAATAGTAAGTCGGTGAGTTGATACCTGAAACTATTGGTCTCATCGATTTATTATTTTGTGAATCTTTGGTAAACAGTAAAGCTTTGGCATTTCAGGATTCGAAATTTTTAATTTTAATTTTAGTGTGGGCGAAATTAGGTTTGGACATTCTTTCAAAACAGACTCTGTTGATTTAATCATTTTATTTAAAGGAACTTCATTTTACGTTTTTGACTATTGGTCTGTAAGGACCCTCAGACAGCAAAGTCTCTACTCTATCAACATAGTCTTGTTTATCCAGAATAACCAACCTATTCCCTTATCAGCCTTTAAATAATAACAATTCTTTTGTCGTAAATCTTTAATAATCAGATGATCTTTCCTTGTTTGTTCTGAGGCATTCCTTGCGCAAGTGCGTAAGTTGTTCGAAAGTTGAATTTTGCACGCGTTTCTAATAAAGTTTTTGAATTGTCATCTAATTTTGAAATGGATTTTCAATTCCAGCAATAATGTCTTCCAAAGGAGTTTTCAAATGATCTACTCCAAATTTTAGGCCTCGATCAAGGAAAGTCAACTCTTCATTATTAAAGATTTTCGACGATTCGTTAACAACTATTGACTCTAATTGAGGTTAAGTAATTTCCAGTTTTTTAGGAGGTACATTGACATTGTGTTTCTTTAAAAGAAACTTCAACTTAGTGTTTTGCCTATTAATTTTGTCTAACAATTTATGATTGTTGACTTCAAAAACAAATCTCTGGAAATTATTCCATTCCTGAAAACCGGACTCGGATAAATTGCACGTTAGTGCTAGGTGCGATTTATACGTTTCCAGTTCCAATCTACTAAGCTTACTGTACAGATATTTTATTTCCAAATTAAGCCATTTATCTTTTGCAAAATTGATTATTGCGTTACTACGTTTACAATTACTGCTGATTTTTACGTTAATGAAATTTGGAAAAACTTTGTGGGCTTTACAACTTTTTAGAAATCGAATATCTGCTTTTACAAAACTAATTTTAAGAGCTAAGCTCCGATACCTATTAAGTTCCGAAGACCGGGAAGTCATAGTTAATAATCTATAGGAACACTGTGGCACGATTTAAATAAAATTAAATAAAAACCCTTAACCACAAAAAATATTTAAATTACTAGATACGTATTTCGACCACTATGTGGTCATCATCAGTAGAAAAAAAAAACAAAAAAAAAACAAACAAAACAATTCACTTGTTTGTTGTTGAGAACACCAGCCTGCGGGTGAGGAGAATATCCTCGATGGTGTTTAAAGCAACAATATAGTAAATTATACAGCTAATTTTTTTTTTTTCTGCTGATGATGACCACATAGTCAATACGTATCTAGTAATTTAAATATTTTGTGGTTAAAGTTTATATTATATTATAAATTATTATATTATATTATTATATTATAAAAAAAAAAAAACAATTCACTTGTTTGTTGTTGAAAACACCAGCCTGCGGGTGAGGAGAATATCCTCGATAGTGTTTAAAGCAACAATATAGTAAATTATACAGCTAAATTTTTTTTTTTTTATTTTTCCTACTGATGATGACCACATAGTGGTCGAAATACGTATCTAGTAATTTAAATATTTTTTGTGGTTAAGGGTTTTTTAAAAAAAAAAAAAAACAATTCACTTGTTTGTTGTTGAGAACACCAGCCTGCGGGTGAGGAGAATATCCTCGATAGTGTTTAAAGCAACAATATAGTAAATTATACAGCTAATTTTTTTTTTTTTTTCTACTGATGATGACCACATAGTGGTCGAAATACGTATCTAGTAATTTAAATATTTTTTGTGGTTAAGGGTTTTTATTTAATTTTATTTTAATTTACCTAAGGATATAGAGGGTTTTTTTTTTTAATATTATTTTTTATTATTTTTTTAATTATTTGTATTAGTTGAAGTTTAACAAATACGTGTATATGGAACTTAGGTTGCAAATATCTGTTTTTTTGTTCATACTATTGGGACAGTTGTATATATGGCACATTTCTTTAAAAATTCGTTTAGTTGTTACCTTTTCAGTTTCCAATATTTTGACATCTTTGAAATCCATAACATGATCGTTTGTTAAAGCACGTGTAGATAGGGCACATGCTTGTGGTTTTCTTTTGATATCACTCTTATGTTGCGTTATTCGTTGTTTTAAATTCTGAGAGGTTTGACCTATATAGCACACATCACAATTCAAACAGTTTATTTTATATATACTATTGCGCTGATTTAAACTGGACGTTTTATCTTTACTTTGGAGAACAAATCTTTTATAGATATTAAGTTTTGTTTCGCGATTTGTATGTTTTCTTTTTTAAATGCTTGTATCAATTTAAGTGTTAGGTTTTCAATATATGGCAATGTTTTATACGAAACGTTTCTAATATTATTGCTATTTTTATTGGAGACTGCTTTATTGTACACTATTCTTTTTATTACAATTGACGGGTAGCCATTTTCTTTTAAAATTTCAGAAAATAATTTAATGTTTTTTTCGTATAAAGAAGGATGTGAGATTTTCTTTATCCGGTTTTTCATTTCTACAATAAAATTTATCTTTGTGCTAAACTGTTGATATGAATGAAAATTAATGTATCGGTTTGAGTTTATGGGTTTTTGGTACCAATCCAGTATAATTTTATAAAATTATAAGTATACATTTGTTTTAAGATATGTGTTTGTACAAAACGTGTATTTTCTAGAAATCTGTGATCAAGAGTAAAAATAAACTCGAAAATTCAGATGGTATAAAAAAAAAAAGTATATATATATATATATATATATATATATATATATATATATGGGTATCTTCTCGCTTTGTTTTGTTTACGGGTAAAATATATTATTAATGCATATCATATTTATTAAATAAACTACGTAGACAAGTATTTATAGCAACAGTGTCCACGATAGTTCATAAATATAGTATCCGAAAAACAGTTACCGTTGAGCAGAAGTAACCGTGAATAATCAAACGAATTTTGATAACATGTGCTTTGCAACAAACAAGTGCTGTGTACAAATGAGATATACACGTCTAAATAATCCGATCTAAATAATTGATCGTAGTTCTGTCTAGTGAATATTAAAGTAAAAATAATTAATTGAGGCACGTCTTTCTTCGGAATTATTTATTACCACGTCTAACGTCTAATTTGTCTAATGTACCCGGCTGTACATTGTCTCGCGTCTATTGCATTAACAACTTGTTAGTTAAATTCACTGTGACCTTGCCAAATGCTGCAATGTGCCTATCTAATTTAAACGATAATCACACCCATTAAGCTTATAGAATAACAATTGAAAATTTATTATTATTTATTAATTAAGAACAGCTATTATAATTGGCATCCTACATTTTGCCATTCTACTTTGAATTCGACTCGGATTTACTGTGGGGTGTCTAACTAAGTCTTCATGTATTCGGCACAAGTTGATGTCTTCAATGGACTTTCAAATTGACCAACTCTGATAAAATCATAACGCTCATTACCTTTAACACAAACTATCTCATATGGTCCTAAATATTTTTGTTGTATCTTAAGTCCCAGAGTAAATTGCGTACGTTTGATTGCAATAAAATCTTCTACTTTATATGTTGTAGCCTTCTTCCTCCTAAGATTGTACACTTTTTGGTTTTCCTCTTGAATCTTTGTTAAAGTAATTTTTGCATGATTTCTCATCTCATTTCTAGTACTGGTAAAGTCCTCTATCATTTCCTTTTCCAACATCTCCTTTCTTCTAATATCTTTCTTATTCCTCTTCTTCACCATGCTTATGAAATTGATAGAAATCTAATTCGTGTCACTCTAAGCCTGATACTTTATATTGTGTAGAGTATTACTACGATTTTAAAAGTGTGAATTATAGTGTTAGTAATCAATACATAGCATCTGTGAACTGGGGATCAATTCTGTCTAATGATTTGGATTTCTTTGTGCAGTGGTTATATTCCGTACTATATGAATGCTTTAACTTTATACCTTTGAAGAAATTTAAAAGCTCCAATTATCCTAAATGGTTCAATCAGGAATTACGTGATATAATACTACGAAAGAAAATTGCTCATAAGAAATTTAAATGTTCTGGAAATTATGCTGATTATAGTACATTTAGCAATCTTCGATCACAATATAAAATACTGTCTAATAAATTATTCCATGATTATCTATCTCAGGTTGAAAATAATATTTTCCTTGACTCAAGGGAATTCTGGAAATTTATTAGGAATAAAAGAAAAACTGACAACTTTCCTAACAATTTAAAATATGATGATAAAACAGCTCATTTTGGCCAGGATATAGTTAACACTTTTGCTGAAAATTTCTCAACAGTATATGTTCCTGTAATGAAATCAAACAGTTCAACTGATTTTAACTTCTCATTAATAAATACAGTACAATTATTCAATATTATATCCAGCTTTAACGATAGCTGTAGTAGTGGTCCAAATGGAGTTCCTCCAATATTTTTGAAGAACACGGTATGCACAATTATTGTTTCATTGTTACATATCTTTAATTTATTTTAAAAAGTGGAATTTTTTCGGATTACTGGAAAACCAGTTTTATAACTCCTATTTTCAAATCAGGGGATAAAGAGTTGGTCACCAATTATCGTGGAGTTAGTATTCAGTCAACTATTCCTAAACTTCTGCATGAATTACTAGCCTAACAGTTTGCATTTGGTTTGAAAATATATTAATCGAAGAACAGCATGGTTTCTGTAAAAGACGCTCAACTGTAACTAATCTTTTAATTTTTCAAAAGGAGTTAGCAACATCTCTTGAATCAGGTTTGCAAGTTGATGCCGCTTATATGGATTTAAGTAAAGCATTTGATAGAGTAGTGCATCCTTGGCTAATCTGTAAGCTTCGTTCAATAGACTTTAATGAAGAATCTATTATATGGATTGAAAGTTGGCTTGGTAATCCTCTACAATATGTCAAGATAAATAACTATATTTTATCCCCGATCATTGTTCCTTCAGGTGTTCCGCAGGGATCACATTATGGTCCGATTCTGTTCAATTTATTTATTAATGATATATCAGAAACGGTATCTGCTTCTAAAATTTTGTTATATGCTGATGATGTAAAAAATTTTAAGGCTATAAAATCCGTTTTCGATATAGAGTTGTTTCAGTCCGATATCCTGAGAGTTAGTACCTGGTGCGAGGCAAATATGATGATACTGAATATTAAAAAATGCTTTGTTACAACATTCTCAAAGTCGTCTTCACCTGTCCTGTATAATTACATTTTAAATAATAATCCTATAAATAGGGTTGAGGTTATAAATGACTTAGGAGTATGGATGGACAGCAAGTTGACATTTCATCACCACATACATAGAACTGTAAATAAATCAATGCAAATGCTTGGAATTATTAATAGATACGCTAAGGATTTTTCTATTTACACCTTTAAGATTCTTTATTGTTCATTAATTAGATTAGTGGTTTAATATGGTGCTATAATTTGGTGCCCATTTTATTTGATACATATTAGGAACATTGAAAGAATTCAAAAGAAATTTGTGAGATAATGTACTCATAAAATGCATATAAACAGAAAGGATTATAGTTACTTCACTATCTTATCACTTTTAAACCTCGAAACTCTTGAAACTAGGCATTTACACATAGACTTGATATATTTAAATCAGCTTATATCAGGGTAAATTAATTCCACTGCACTTACTTCAGAGGTAAAACTTCATTGTAGAAATTTTAATACACGTCATATACCTCCATTTGCAGTGGACTTTCATCGTATAAATTATGGTAAATGCGCTGCTCTGTCGAGAATTTTAATTCACGGAAATATGTTCAATGAACAGCTACAATTTTTTAGTTCTTCCACTACAAGTTTCAAGAGGTCTTTGCGCTTACAAGTAACTTCGTAAATTATTTGTAGGTTGTTAGTATTTTTAAGTTCAATAAGATTGTATACTTTTATGTAATGGGGTTATCCCGTATATTATTAAATAAATAAATAAATTTGTGTCCCCAAATTGTAACTCCCTTAAATCAATTTAAAGCCAGCAAAAATAACACTATTTACTACTGGAAATACTTTTGAACATTCAATGACCTTTCCCTTTCGCTCTACGTAATTTTTAAAAGATTTTTGATGACCCTTTACATAAATATTTCAATATATGTAAAATGTAAATGTTCAAAATGAAATTAATGCCTTATGCTATTAAAAATTGTTCTTATTTCTGACCTGTTTTCCCTGCGTATTTCCAATCCTTCGAACTGCTGTTGTGTGCAGTTGACCAGTACTCCTGGATTGTTTTCAGTTGAATTCACTTGTTGATTTTGTAAGACATCTTGGCTAAACACCCATTCAATGTTTAGAATAATACTCCGTTTACTGCTCCGATGCAAATTTAGATTTAGATTTGTATTTTAAAGTTCCAGACCAATGTTCAGATTTGTATTCAGATGAAAATTTAGATGATTTCTTTTTGTTCAGATTTTTAATTAGCTGATCAATTAGATGGTTCATTAGATGTTGGATTATTTAGAGCTCTAAGTTATGAATATTAAAAATATGTTTAATTAGAAATTTCTAACTTACGTTTTTCAGTCAACGGCTAGCTTCTCTCATATATTTGCACTATTACTATTATTTTTAAACTTTTCTATCACGACTTCCACAAAATATAATTATTTAATTTTACTATGTTTACTTTGCGTGATTTTTTGACTTGAACTGCTACAGAGTGTGCCTTGGTTGAAGAAAGACTAATTGTTTATCAAATTCGTGTGGTATCTAAAACAACGCATCTACCTGAACTCATTGGTTTATCTGCATCCTTTGGTCAAAATTTGAGTCGTGCTGTAGGTTATTGCCCATACCTTGGGCTTTCTGTGGTATTAACTTGATAATAGCTTGTTGAATTGCTGGCGTCAGTCACTATACATCCAGTTTGTACAGTGTATTATTAGAGCCATTGTACTTTCACTTGTCATGCCTTGTTTTGATGTAGGAAATTATAATTCGGCTTCGCACGTAGACAACGTATGGCTTTTATTTTTGTCAAGATAATTTTTGGGTTTAGTATTGACTCTATATTAAAGATCATGTAGGCGAAATTTTTACACTGACGTAAATTTAAAATGCGTTTATTTACTTCTTGCGTTTATGAATCATGTTTGTTTTTAAAGATGTGTTTATTGCGAGGATGCATGGTTATTTTCTTGCCCTATGTGTATTTATTTTAATAAGATTTGTTTCATGATTTTCTTACTTCAGATGCCCCTAATGCGTATTCCTTTAAAGTTTATGAATGCCTTGCTGGTTTAAGATGAATTTGATTGCGTACATAGTTATTTATCTTACTGAGTGTGATTGTATTATTGAAGAATGAGCTTCCTTTCATTGATTACAGTTAATTGTGATTCATATACAGTGTGCTTGATTATCTTTTTGCATAATTGGTGAATTACTTCAATTTTACGATGAAATCGTTTAGTTTTCTAAACTTTAGTGCTATTTACATATAGTGTACGACCCTTATGACTGCATGTACTTGATTTCCTAGAGTGTTGATGTGTTTATAATTATTCCTTTGAAAATCTAATTTTAAAGTGGTTAAAAGTATCTGAATTTAGTTAAATTTTATGACTGTGTTTCTTACAATTAGTAGTATTTGAATCTTAATTTGTTATAAGTGCTTCTGGTTAGATACAGGAACTACTTTTAAAATAAGTAGTGGCTGGATACCATCTATGATCAAGTAATCAACATCATTTCACTTTATACTTATTATATTATTAAATGAACATCTGCATGCAAAGATAACTACAAATAATTTATTAAATTACTAAATTATTATACATTTATAACATACAGGGCAACAAAATGTCACTCTGCCCAAACTGCAACAGTGGGACTAAAATTTTCCAATGTGTCAAATGTAACAAGCCATTATGGATGATTACTGTGACCTAACTTCATCTGAGATACGCTGTTTAGAGCTTCGCAAAAGAACACTTATATTCCACTGTAAGGCATGTTTATTGCAATCTACAGATGGTCCAGCTGATATTCTTGAGAGTATTATTAACAATAAGATGCAGGAGACATTTATTGAATTAAAAAGTATTTAATAATTTACAGTCCGAATTTGTACAACTTGCCTCTGAAAAGCTTTCCAACATTGAAACTGTTACAAACGCTCCTGTGAATACGATCTATGCAGCCATAGCATCTATATCTTTACAGCAATCAGTAATTATCAAGTCGAAAGAAAGACAGTACTCAGAAAAATGCTCAAATTAAAATAGATCTTGTAGGTGGAGTTGACCCAGCTGGAACCAATATTAAGATTAATACAGTCAAGAATATATTAATTGGTTGTCTTATTGTTAGCTTTAATGATTCAATAAATGCCAATAAGTTCGCTAAGATTGCTGGTGATAAACTTTCTGATAAATATGATATTCATATTATGAAAAAAGCCTTACCGTGTGTTAGGGTGGTTGGTTTATCTGAAAAGTATAGTACTGACCTAGTTATGCAATACTTATTAAAGCAAAATCTTCTACTTTATATGTTGTAGCCTTCTTCCTCCTAAGATTGTACGCTTTTCGGTTTTTCTTGAATCTTTGTTAAAGTAATTTTTGCATGATTCCACATCTCATTTCTAGTACTGGTAAAGTCCTCTATCATTTCCTTTTCCAACATCTCCTTTTTTCTAATATTTTTCTTATTCCTCATCTTCACACTAATCAAAATTTCAAATGGAGTATAATCAATACTTCTGTGATATGTAGAGTTAAAGACTCTTTGTACATTATCAACACGACTATATCATTTCGTTGGATCCTCAAGACTTGCTTTTGTAAGAATGGGAATTATAACTTAATTCTCTCTACTTGGCCCTTACCTCTTGGTACTCTCGTATTTCTTGACAATAATCTTCAAATTATTTAGCAGTAAAAGATGTACCTCGATCTGAAATGATTGTTGATAGGTTGGCAAAAACTTTCTGTAACTGTGTTAAACAATTAATTGCTTCATGTGCCGTCGTAGATTTTGTAGGAAAAAGCCATACAAACTTCAAACAATCATCAATAATAGCGAAAATATACTGATAATGTTTTTTTGAGGATGGGATAGGTCCCAAATAATCAATATGATAGGTATTCAAAGGTTCATCTAGCTAATTGGATGTAAAAATTCTTCTTTCTTAGCTTCTTTTCTATTGCATAAAATGCACAGTAATGCAATTTTGTATAAAATTCTGAATTTTTCCCTTAGCTTTCTTATATAAAATTCTCTTTTTACCACTTCTTCTGTTTTATTTACAGGAAAATGACCATTTTCATGTGCACAGCTAATTATGTCAATTTCCATTTTCTATGGAACTACCAATAATTGTCGACTTTTCTCATATTAGTCTAACACACCATTAATCAACCCAAAATCTTCATATGGTTTTCTATTTGCCAACGCTTTGATTGTTTTTATGTAGTCGTCTTCCTCTTGGGTTTTTTGTATATGCTTAACTAAACTAGTTTTGATTAACGTACTCTTCATCATCATAATTATAGGATATCGGTTAAGTGTATCCACATGCAGCATACTACGTCCTTGTCTATGTTCAATTTCATATGAATATTCCTCTAACAACAATGCCCATCTAGCAACACGGGTTGTTAAGTCTCTCTTATTCATCGTCTTCTGAAATGCAGAACAAACGGTAATAATCTTAAAGTGAATGCCCAACAAATAAATCCTAAACTTTTTGATCACCTCAATAACAGCAAGAACTTCTAACTCATAACTTGTATATTTTTCTTCCGCCGGAATCGTCTTTTTACTCATACAATATACAGGACGGAAACGACTATCATCCTCTGATTTTGGAAGCAAACACGCCCCATACCCATACTTACTGGAGTCTGTGTGAAGTTTGGTGTCTAATCCCAATTTGTAAATATGTGAAATGGGATAGGAAATTAGTAATTCTTTTAATTGCAAAAACGCTACTCGTTCTTTTTCATCAAATTTAAATGAAATATCTTTTTCAAGCAAATCGCTCAAAGGTTAAGTGATTATAGCATATGATAAAATAAATTTATGGAAGATTCCCGTCAACCCCAAAAAAGATTGTAATTGCCTACTCGTGGTAGGCTCCAGAAAATTTCTTATAGCCAACGTCTTTTCATTTGACGATTGCACTTTACTATCTTCTACTATAAATCCCAAAAATTCAATTCTTGTCCTTAAAAACTGACACTTATTAAAGTTAATTTCTAAACCATAATCACGTGCAACATTTAAAACTTCTTTTAAACACTCAAAACCCCGAACTCGTCTTTGCTTGGTATAACCAAATCATCTAAATAAAAAATAATGTTTTTGAAAGTGAGCAGTCTAAAAATATGGGTAATGTATCGCTGAAAAACTGCAGGACTATTACAAAGACCAAAAGGACATTTAAAAAATTCATATTGCTCCTCATGCGTAACAAATGCTGTGTACTTCACACTAGCTTCTTCAATAGGAACATGAAAAAACCCATTTTTCAAATCTATAGTTGTAAAAACCTTAGCATCTTGTAAACAGTCTAAAACATCTTCTATCGATGGGAGCGGGAATCTGTCCTTCACTACATTTTTGTTTAATCCTCTATAATATCAACAAATTCGCGTTTGACCATTTTTCTTTTTTATCAATACGATAGGGCTGGTATAATCCAATGTACTAGGTCAAATTATATCCGTATTCAACCAGTCATCTATCTGCTTTTCTATCTGTTTTTTCTGGCATTGAAAGTCTTCCGGGCCTGTGATATACAGGTTCATCATTCTTTAATATTATCCTCATTTCAATGTCAGCCGTCTTTGTTTTTCTGGCTTGTAAGCCTTTACTAAATTTTCCAAATTTTCTCGGCATTTCTTGTCCTTAATGTGATCTGTATTAATTACCTCCGAATACTGATTTTCAGATTCAACACAAATTTTCATTAGAAAGTTTTTTTGTTTTTTAAAAACAAATATACCTTCTCTAGGAATTTCTTGTCCTTGATGTGATTTGTATTAATTACCTCCGAATACTGATTTTCAGATTCATCACAAATATTCATTAGAAAGTTTTTTTGTTCTTTTTTAAAAACAAATATACCTTCATCCCTCAAACTAACATTGACTTGATGCTCCTGTAGGTATTACATGCAGTTGCAAAATACATTCTTCATCACCGACTGTAATAGACCTCGTAAAATATCCTAAAGTATTAATTTTCTTTGCACCTAAACCCCTTAACGTAATAACATTTTTCTTCAACGGAATATTACGAGAGCCATTCTTTTTCAACCTCCGATCGCTCCGTGCAGACGCTACGCGGATAGCACAAAGCGGGCATGCGCTGTAGGCGACTACGCAGATCTTGCACTACACACTCCGCCATTGTTGACATTCAGGCGTCAATCGGCGTTGTGCTACAGCCACGTAAACATGTCTGCTATTATTGATGCTCCCGCCAAGTGTGAAGTGCGAAATGTGATTTGTTTTCTACAGACTGAAGGCCATAATGCTACAGAAATCCATCGAAGAATGAGTCGTGTGTATAAGGAAAACTTCATGAGTGATGGTGTTGTGCGTGAATAGTGTCGAAAGTTTAAAGATGGCCGTAATGATGTGCATGATGAAGGGGGCCAAGGGCGCAAATCTGTCGTTTCAGATGACATGGTTCAACGTGTTGACAGAATGGTTAAAGAAAACCGCAGATTCCCCATTACTGCTTTGTCTACGGAATTTCCAGAAGTCCAATGAGGGCCTTCAAACCAACGTCAAGGACTACTCGAATTCATTGGCAGCAACTTTCTTTGAACAGGGTATCGAAAAGCTTGTCCACAGATACAACAAATGTCTTAATCTCTTCGGTGATTATGTCGAAAAGTAACCGTAAGTGTACCAATCTTTTGGTAATAAAATTATTGTTTTATATGAACTTGTCTTTTATTTATAGCCTAAGTTGTGTTACTATTATCCTGAAATTCATTTTTCTTAGGACACTTCAGAGCCACATGTCAAAACCTTTACACATAAATCATTTTACCCCTGTACTCTTGTCAGCACAGGCAACAAAGTTATGTCCTTTTACTCCGCAATTAAAACATGTTACATTTTTAGTTCCCCACTCTTTTTTATAACCTTTGCTTGGACCTTGTTTTTTATGTGTTCGCGAAGGCGAAGTAAACGTCTCGTCTTTTTTCCAAATTTTCTTTGAATATGCCGGCTGCATATTATTAACAGATTTAGTAATACGTTCACACAACTTAATTTTTTTCTTTAAACTCCGCAAAAATTTTAGCTCCGTATAAATTTACTTTATTAGAAGAATCGTCTTTAATTCCGTCTATTATATATTGAATAATTATTTTGGCTTCGGGATCGGCTCGGCTACCAATGTCTCGCATTTCAAACACATACTCTTGCACCCTTTCGTCACGTCCATTTTTCTCGTCGTCAATAATTTATGTATTTGCGCAACGTCTACCCTTGTTTGAAATTCTTCTATTAATAGTTTTTTCAATTTAGACCACGGAGTTATTCCCTCTGTGACTGTATAAATAAACTTAGCTAATCAGGTTAGCGATTTTTTCGCAAATATTAATTATTTTGAATCATTCCATCCAGTGATCAAAGCAATTTCTTCAAAATCTAAAATCCATTTTTTAATCGGATAATCTTGTTTTCCATCAAACGATTTTATAGAATCTTCTACATCTCAAAGTGTTAATGAAAATGTATCTCTTTTAGAAACGTTCATATTTTCCATCCTATTTGTTGGCGTTTCTTCTTTCTCAGCTTTTATTTCTCGTAGTGTATTTTCATTCTCTACCTTTTCCGCCAAACCTTCATCATATATATCTTCTGTTTTGTCTCCTTTCTTGCCCAATTACAAATCATTTAAAAACAAACAAATTCGATCTATTAAATATTCTACTATACCAGAATAATCTATATCAAGAATATGACATACGGCAATAAGATCATTTACTGTTAAATTATCCTTAACATCTTTTTATTTCTGAGAATATTTATCAGATTTAGGATTTAAACCAAATCCTGCAAAAGACCTTACGTTTTTCCTAACTTTACGTGCTTCACCTTCAACTCTAAAAGTAACCATATGTAAAGCTATCACAGCTTTCAATTTCCCTTTTGTAATATTATAATGAATGATCGGAATTGAACCCTGAATTCTAGCCATGTTTTAAATATTTAAATATTTGCAAATCAAAACACAAATACATTCCAAAATTAATCACAATAAAAATTTTCAGCTATACTGTGTTTTATATAATTTTAAATTATTCAGACGTGAGCTTACAATAACTCAATAAATTCAATAAAGAATCCTAATTGACAGCTAAATAAATACAAAGCATTTACTTTATTATTCTTCAGTAAAATTAAATTAATATAATTAATTGTGTATAAATATTATAACCTATCCAAATCTAGCAATCAAAAAGATATGTAACAATGACATTTATTTATGTTTACATATGTATTAAATATGAAACAAATATTTATGTTTCAAAATAAACACTCTAATAACATTCAGTTATTTTAATATGCTTCGTCCACAGTATCGCCAATATAAAGAGCATACCTTGAAATCCAGCTTCTGTAAATCCGCAAATCTCCAAGATTACCTTGATACACCACTGAATAGCATTCCCTCAGTTTTCATATAACGATATCAACATTGGCATTGCATAGTGTAGGGTGAGAAAAAATAACGCACCAAAAAAACAGCAGACAGATTGTTACGGTTTTAAAACAATACACAACCAAACCGATTTTATAACATTATCAGTGCACGTTACTTTTAATTTGAAATTGCACTAAAATTTCTTAGTGTCGGAAACTTTACCATGTTTCACTTGAAAATTATTATTTTTTGTGTGTAACTCAATACAGGTAAATACTTTTGAAAGCTTTTATTGTTTCATCACTATTCACGCCGTATTAGAACACTGATTTAAATATCACTCAAACGATTTTAGTTCTGCTCATCCCCAGACGAGCACCAAAAAATTGTAGGGGGTATCTTCTCGCTTTGTTTTGTCTAGGGGTAAAATATATTATTAAAGCATAATATCATATTTATTAAATAAACAACGTATACAAGTATTTATACCAACAGTGTCCACGATGCTTTGTAAATATAGTAACCGAAAAACAGTTACCAATGAGCAGAAGTAAACGTGAATAATCAAACGGATCTTGATAACACGTGCTTTGCAACAAACAAGTGCTGTGTACAAATGAGATACACATGTCTAAATAACCCGATGTAAATAATCAATCGTAGTGCCATCTAATATCACCCGTCTAGTGAATATTAAAGTAAAAATAATTAATTGAGGCATGTCTTTCCTCGTAATTATTTATTACCACGTCTAATGTCTAATTTGACTAATGGACCCGGCTGTACATCGTCTTGTGTCTATTGCATTAGCAACTTCTAATCGTCTACTGCCATTCTCAACGTCTAAACTCCAACTGATTCCGGAAAATTTGGAATACTAGAACTCTGCTTTCAGCTGATATCTGCTCTAACGTGTATACAACGTATTTAAATGCACTATGACCTTGCCAAATGCTGCAACGTGTCTATCTAATTTAAACGATAATCACACTCATTATGCTTATAGAATAACATAAATGAAAATTTATAATTATTTATTAATTAAGAACGTCTATTATAATTTGCATCCTATATATACAGGGCTTTTCACGATGACTGTGCATTAGACATTTCTCAGAAAGTATAAGAGATAGAAGTATGAATTTTTATATCTAGTGATTGTTCGACATGCCGAGTTGATCTAAAATATTTTCGTTTTGATAGCACTTCTGGTTGTACCGGAAGTTGATATTATCTTTGTTATTTTAAATGCATGCGTGCGTACTTTTTGAGATTGGGCTGATTGGGCGCCCAGCTGTGAAACACTTCTACTTCATGTTTTGTATGGATGGTTTACCTGCAGTGAGGAGAATATCCTTAGGTGTTCAAAGCAACTTCAGTTAATTATTTATTGGAAATTCAGTATATGGAACTGGGGTGAATATCTTCAGAAGGGTTCCTGAACAACCTTTATGATTTTGTTAGTGTTTTCAAGTGTTGTTTCTGTTAATGACCACCATTTGATTGAAATATCTATCTAGTTTAAAATAGTGTGCTGTTAAGAGGGTTTTATGTGTCTAATTCAAATTAATAAGTGGATATTTTTCAGTTAAATATGTTCCCACTTACTATGTATTAATATTACACTGCTTATTATATTCATGTGCATCATTTTTATGGTATTTATTGCTATTTTCCTTCACTTCATATAGTTGCGTGTTCTATTATACTTTTATTGTTTACATTGAAATAAAAGTTACTTTAATGATTATTCTCTTATGTCAATTTTCTAAACCAAATTTGATCCTTCACACACAGATGTGATAATCATCTTAACGAAATACATCCACTACCACAAGCTAAAACGCTTTACATTAATTAATATCTGCAATGAAGTTATACTCAACCAATCAAGTTAGAAGCAGAATACAATGCAAAATCGAAATGGCTCTACAAGATGATTGGGCAACTGAAATCATATTGATCTATGAAACAATTGCTCACCCAAATAAAGTATACATTGCTGTATGTAGAAATAAAAGTTGACCATGGCACAACTGAGCATCACACAAACAGGTGGTATATCTTTATCTTTTCTTCATTATCATAAAAATTAAGCTTTACGTTTCTTGACCTTTAGAATTTAATGTTAACACCTGCTTTATAAGATTTATTGTGCTTGGAAACAATAAATGACGCATTATTTTTATTTTTTAGTTTATTATCTACCACTGATTAACAAACACACTTCATACAATGCTTGATAATATTCGTATGCTAACACACATGTTCACGTAATTTGCATCAATTTAAATCTTCATGTACAATGTCAAGTAACTTTCAGTTTTAACGCAAAAATACACCATTGTCAAAGCAAACTTACTACATTTAGAAACCTTTTAAAATTGTTGTCTGATATCTTATTACACCTATTGCTAAGAATTCTATACAAATTGATGCTCTACAACTTGAAATTCAAGTTACCTCAATTGAGAAATTTCTTTCTAAATATGATGCTGTTTACTTTGAAATTATAGATGATGCAGAAGCAAACTTTCAATCACTCTGCGACTTCAATGCAGAGTTTGAAAACAATTACTTTGAAACTTTTGCTAAAACCGAATCTTTTCTTAAAATTTTAAATCGGCTTTCGACTTGTGAAGCTCAACCAAACGCTGGTAATCATTTTAACTCTGAATGCTCTAAACCTGTATTATTGCCACAACTTTTCCCAGTACAAATCATGCTGAAGACTACATATAATAAACCCAATTGTCGTGTGCGAATTAGTGCAAAATTAAAATAACATGCCATAGCAAACCTTTGAAACTTGTTGAAGCTTAGTTAGGGCGGCAACATTTGCAAATGAAAACACTAATGTTTTAAAGCCTTTTTGAAGGTTTCGAATCGTTGGTTTATAGTAAAGCAGCATTTGATGTCATTGCATGATTTCTCTATCTAAAATCGATCTTGAGTGTTGAACCTTTTAAAATAATATCAGAATCACTGGTGTAATTTTGATTAACTATCATGTTGCTTTAAGTTTACTTCAAAAACGGTATAAAAATACAAGATTTCTTGTATATTTGCACATAAAGGGGATATTTTAATTTCTTAAAATAACAAAGGAATCCGTCTCGTCTATTAGACAGCTAGCTGTCTCTATTCAACCTCACTCGATAGCATTTCAATCACTAGGTAAACCAATTGACTCTTGCGTTAGCCTCATTTAATATCTCGTACCTGACAAACTCAATCATAATACTAAATTCAAATGGGAAATTAAATTTTTTATGCTAGATAAACGCCCCTTCTACAAACAATAGATTTTTTAGAAGAAGCGTTAAGCTTTTAGTAAAATGAAAGCCCTCCAAGCAGGTAGAACACATAGCCCCAAACCGCAATACACTTTGAACAAACAATCATTTGTTTATGTTGTGCTTAAATTTACTTCAAACATTAATTGTCCTCTTTGCAAATCTAACAATGAAATAATGTATCGTCAAATGTTCTTGAAATTATAGCCTTCTTTACATTATAATAAAGCAAAGGGACGTAACTGTTGGATATGAAGGAACAGAGCAATACAACACATGAAAGCAAACAAGATGCATGAATATAAAGCGATTTAATATGAAACTGAACTCACATTAATACATAAAGCAATCGGTAAAATTATTAATACAATAGTTAAAAGTATTGCGTTGCATTAAAGCTCATAAACGTCTATTGTATGCCATAGTCGCGACGTAACTGTTCTACATCTGTGCGTTGGCGAATCGTAGAGTGAGCTCGACACTTCAGTTGCATATCCAGCGTGTGGGACATCTTTACCACTAGCGCTACTCTGCACAAATTGCTTATGCAACAATCATTCTATGTTTAACTGTAAATTAGGTAATTGCAAAACTTGCACTAAAAGGCATTCTATGCTTTTGCATAACACTGATTTTAAACCAGTGGTTCTGTTTTACCAATAGGTGAATCTCGATTTGTGAACTCTAGCTCGCAATCTACAACTTCAACTCATTGAATTCACACCACTACTACTGCTACTTTTATACAGATTCTTTCAACTGCTGTCGTGTTTATTGAGAATGTTTTTGGAAAACAACACAAATGTATTACACTCTTGGATTAGGGATCTATAAAATCTTATATGATAGTTTTGTTATGTAATAAGTTAAATCAATCAACAAAATAGATAAATAGCACCATATTAGATATTAATCAATCTAAAGGCCATGTATCTAAAACAGTTCTTGATCAATTCAAATAAGCTAGCACTAACTTATCTGCAACCTTAGCATTCCTGCTTCTCCAAAACATTTCAGGAGACTTTTCTGTCATTTCGTCTGATACAAAGTTTCCGAACATTCAAGTTTGTCAAATCTTTAGTACCTAAATAAAATGAAAGTCAGTCTATTGCTGGGTGTAGATGTTTTGTAACAAATATTTTTACCTTAATAATTATTAAGTATACAGTATCCTTATCTCTGGAAAACCAAACTAGGTTTTGTTGTCGCAGAAAAATTTTTATTCAGTGCTCAATCTACTAGTTAGTGCTTTTTTGCGAGATTTTGTTTGTCATTTCTTTAATATAACCCCTTTTGCCTGAAGAGCAACAATGTAAGTGCCACTTTACTCAAATTTATACATGCAGTGCAGATGGTACTTTTACTATTTCTATGCCCCTAAACTGTTATCCAAATGTATTAGATGAATCGAGACAACATGCATTTAAGTAATTTTTAACAATGGAAAAATGACTGGACTCAAACTCTAAACTTAAGTCAATGTATATATACTGAAGCGTTCTATTTTTCGAAACCCAAACATTTTATAAAATTATGAATAAGCTACAATAATTTCTGTATTCATCTTCTATGGTGATATTATTCTATTTGTGTAAAAAATTTTTATATAAGGAAATAAATGAAGCCAAACACATTTAGTCAGTATTTTAATTTTCGTTAACGTATAAAAGAAACACATTTAACAAAATTCAAATAAATCGATTTATGTGGTTGAAGGTCGAACATAATTCTATCGTAACTTCTGTTTACGTCCAAATCATGTGCAAACCTACGAGTTCTGCAACAGACTACTCCGACTCCTCCCGGACATTCGACTTCGTACAGTAAATATGTGGAAAGTTTTAAATGTCGACGATCTACGTGTCACACTTCATCCGCATTAGCCTTTCAACACGTGCCTCGATCTGGTCGATTCAACAATGCGCAACAAAGATAAAACAAAGATACAACCAAGATAAAATAAAAAAAAACAAAAGTCTAGCAAATAAGATGATTTAAAAACTACTCTAGAAATAAAATTAACAAAAAAAAAATTAAGTTCTGATTTTGCTTCATGTAAAAGTGCCATAACTACGTAAATGTGATGGTTTCGTTCGTTGAGTATTAAGTTGTAGATGTAACATTTAAAACGTCGTGTAGGCCATTATTAGAAAATGGATTAGGAATAATTCCAGTTACCTTTGAAGACCTCCTGTTGTTTGGTCAACTACCATCTGAGGTAAGTAAGTTTCTTTAAAGGAAATTTACCAGCCATCTTGCTGTTTGTGTTTCAAAGCTGTTTTACTGTTGGATGTTACTAGTAATTTTGAAGGTAGCTTTTGCTTTTAGCTGGTAGATCTATTTTTTATTGAGTGACAAACGTTTCGTTTGTTTTCTGTGATTGAAAAAATGTAAATTACTAATCTCCTATGAAATTGTGAATTGTCGAACATGTTTAGTTGTCATGCACATCTTGATAAAAATTTAAATGTTAATGTTTTTTTGGAAATTTATGCTTAACGCTAATATGTTATTTATCTTGTTTTCTGAAATACAATTAGTTATTTTGAACAAGAATTATAAATTTAATTGGTTAAATAAGTACTTAAAGATTGTAAATCTATATCAGATCTGGTATCGCTAAAAATAAACTGACCTATATTTGTGCTTTACTAAGTTAACTAAAATTATTTAAATATCTCACTGAACAAACAATTGAACGCTTTCTGTTAATTTTTTTTTTTTATATGACAATTATATTTGATTGCAATACATGTATAAAATTTGGGTATATCAAATTCTCATTTCTGTTAGCATTTTAGGACCCCGTATTAAAAATAAGACATTGTGTTTACTTAGTGATTAATTTTAGAAGTTGTTTTTGCTACAAACTGAGCAGAGTCACATTTGCACAGTAGTGTGATGGTATGAGTTCCACATCCAACTGAAAACTAAACTTAATATTTTGTAATACTTTAGTATATTTTTTGTAAAGTATCACAAGCTGCAGTTTCATGTTATTTATTTAATCTCGTGCTTATTACAGGTACAGAGTCGGTAGGAATTTAAGATCAAACCTTCGTGGTTTTGAAATGGAATTTAGTTGTCAAAGTTTCTACACTTTTGTTTCTTGATATTTGCTTGCAGTTGATTACTTTATCATTGTAGTGGCGCCCTGGTTTATTCGTTAATTATTAACCGACCCCCTAATAGTCTCTCCCCACAGAAGTAGAGTTCAGAGTTAGTCTGGAAGTCTCCCAAAAGTCAGTTACCATCTACGAATAAAAATTACATGTTTGACTTTTGTGGGAAGTTGGCGTAGTGCTGATTAACCCCTTTTCACTAGCAACCAACAAAACAATACCTTCAAGAAAAGAAAATGTTATAATACTTTATGAATGAATATGACAAATTAGGGTACATGACTAAGTCATCAATCTAATAATGCACTTTTTCGATATTTTATCTCACACCACGCCGTTTATAAAGAATCTAACCCTACAAGTAAACTTGGAGTTACATTTAACTCTAACAGCTTTATTTTAACAGGTATTTCTTTCAACAATATACAGCTTAATGGTCCTGTCCTGCAAGATGATTTATTTTGTATTTTATTACAATACTGGTGTTGTAATTAAATACTCACTAGCTAGCGATTGTGTTAAATTGTACTAATTGGTTTTTATTGAAAAATTTCAACGCTCGCTTCTAAGAATATTTTTGGAGACCCGAATTTTCTATACCATAAGAAATTTACGATCACGTACTGTTGCCTAGAGTGAAAGAGCATCAAGTTTTCTTGAAATAAGGTTTTCTTTGATCTGGCAAGTCCATGCAAGATTGACTATCCCAAAATTTTGAAGATAATTAGTGACTCTGTTGTGGCAATTTGCTCACTAGTTGAGTAGACAGCGAGAATGTTAAATGTATATCTAACTATTTAGCTAACATACTGAGTGTTAGTTGTTTTGTACTCCAAAAGTGTAATGCAAATCATCCTGAAAAACTAATTAATATTCTTTCACTTGGATGTTCATAATAGCATCTTGAAATTTGGCCCTAACGAAAATAGAAACACCTTAAGCATGCTCTTTAATAGTTACTCAGACCCACTATTTTTCGAAATTTTTAGTTTTGAGAAAATTGACAAGATCATTACTAAGAAATATTTTTATCTTATATTGTGATTTCTAGAGTCCTCGTGCAGCAATTATGGCTTAACAACTGCTGTTGGCACCAAATACTACTGCTTGACTTACAATTGCAATGACGAGCTATTTATGCTTTTTTAAAATCAATTGATATGCATGCCCTTTCAGATGGTAGCAGGGTTGCATATGGTTCATGTCTATATCTTCGATCATTTGATAAAACTGGCCAAATCACTGTTCACTTTTTATGTTCTAAAACAAGAGTTGCATTTTTAATGTTTATTCCAAAGCTAGAACTTTGTGTGGCATTGTTAATGGTTCAATTAGTAGACAAAGTAAAGATCGCTCTTGATGTTAATATTCGTTCACATATGGGTTGATTCCACTATTGCTTAAGCATGAATCAATGTTGTACCATATTCCTTAGAAATGTTCGTGCTTAACAGAGTTTTGCAAATTCAGTCACTTGTACATTTTTATGGAAATACATACCAAGCGAGTTGAATCCCATTAATTTAGTTACTCGCATAGTATCTGCCAATAAACTGTTTTAATTCAGTCCTTCGTGAAATCATCCATTCATGTTGTTTCAGATGTATCTATTATTCCAAGCGTATCTTGCATAACATTTGAGCAATACTCTAGCTTGAATAAATTCTAAAGAATGATTGCTTACTGCCTAAGATTTGTAAACAACTGTGCCTGTTTTGTGCATACAGAATACTTACACCGTTAAGTGTTACACTTTAAAATTTCAATTCTGTTAAGTAAATTGTCTCATAGCGAATCTTTTCCTAATGATATCGAACCTTTATCTAACAAAACAAAACATTACCTAAAATGAGCCTCTTGTTAAAATTAAATTCTTTTTTGACACCGCTTTAAAGGTGTTGAGAATGGGAGGCAGATTTTCAAATTCTGCTTTTGCTCAAGATAAGGATCATCCACTTTTAATCTGATCTAACCCTGTTTTCACTACATTATTATTTCAAGCGGAGCATACATGATTATGGCATGCTGGTCCTTATGTTTTTTTTCAACTGCACAAGAGACTAATTTATAAATTGCCATAATCTTGCCAAACAGACCACATCTCAATCTAGGAATGCACATAATCTTATGGAAGACTTCCCAACAGATAGGCCGAATGCTCACTTCTCATTTGCAATCAGCTGTAAGCACTTACTATTGTCGCTAATTTATAATTAAAGTAAACCCAGTTGAGGTTGGCAGCCGGTGAAATATTGCATATATTTGTTTTTGCATTAACACAAAGGCTATACACTTAGAACCTGTCACTGATTTAGGCTCTGCCTTAGACATTTTGTGTGGTATATCTAATAAAATTTATTCTGATAATGACTGCAACTATTGTGAAAAGTATGCTAGATGATTCCAGAAAAATTTTAGTGAACAATCATTATGACTCAATGTAGTGATCTGCAAATAAAAATTTTAATTGGCTATATTCATCACCTTATTCTCCATATGTAGGTGGCCTATTGAAAGCTGTTAAATCTACAAAAATTCTTTTTATAAGAGTACTTGGCAATACATCATTTTAACACTTTTTGACAATACTAACACTAACGAGAGAGTCCTTACTTCTAGGCCCTTATATTGTCCTTCCTCATACCCAAATGATTATCTTCCTTTAACTTCTAGCCATTTTTAATTGGCCACTGAATCACTACTGTGCCAGATACTGATGTCGCATTCAGTCGCATCAATTACCATCTCTTCAAAGGATACAGCAAATTCTTCAAAATTTGTTAACCTGTTGGTTACAGTAGTATGTATTGGAAAGACAAGTTTGTAACAGATGGCAAATGAAGAGACCCAATTTATCAACGAACACTATAGTGCTTAGAAAGGATGCTAATCTTCCTCCTACCAAGTGAAACTTTAAAGAATGTGGCAAGCTATCAGCGACAATAATGATGTTTTTCTTGTGAGGGTTACATCTTCACATTTGTAGCAATGAAACAATAAGCGCTATCTTCCAATGCATCCTTAACCTTTAAGTTCCCATTGTATTCTAATTTTTGACTTAGTTTCTCTGCCTTTTCCGTCCTTTACATATTAGTACTTTAGTTTTATTTTTATTAATTTTCACACTGCATCTCTCTGTTAGTACTGTTTTAATTCATTAAGAGCTGCTTGTAACTCTTCCTAGCTAGATACTAATACCACTATATTGTCTGCAGATCTAAACATATCAATTGCTTGTCCCTTCATAATAATTTCAAATGTCTGTGCATTTGACAGAGTTTATTTCCTCTTCGATATACAAGTTAAAAATTAATGGGGATAGGGCACATACCTATATCATACCATTCTCTTTTATTTACTTCTCTACATTTCTGCTCTAATTCTATTATATCTATTTGCTCTTCGTATAAGCTATGCACTGTCCATCTATCCCTATAACTCATTTCAATCTTTTGAGTTTTTTGAACATTTTTTCTCATTTTAAAGGATCAAATGCTTTTTCCGAATCTACAAACCCTATATACATGCTTTCTCCTTTTTCTATTGTTTTCTTCATTATCACCCTTAGAACTAAAATGACATCCTGTGTTTCCCTCTTTCACCTAAACCCAAATTGGTTCTCTCCTAATATTTCTTCAGCCCTTTTTTCCATCCTTTGTACAATTCTAGTTGATATTTTTGTCATGTGCTGTCAAAATTATTGTTTCAAATTTTTAACATCTCTCTGCACCTCTCTTTTTTGGTGTAGTGACTATGGTGCTACGTTTGAAATCCTTGGGTATCTTGCCTGTCTCATACATATAGCTTACAAGTATGAAGAGGCATTCTTTTACTGCTTGTCTGGCGACTTTTTTTTATCTTATTAAGTATAATACGTTAGTATTTATCAACTTACTTTGTGTCATTAACTACCTAAAATATTTATATATTTAATATTTGGCTTATAGTCGTAATTTTGAATGTTGCTTTCTGCCTATAACTGACATAAGTCAAAAACTTGACAATATCAGATATGATCGACAAAAATGCCGAACGTAATTTAAAGTTAGGTTGATGTATAGTTGTGTACACGATTTAGATTTGTAAATTTTTCAGTTATCGTCATTGATCTTGGTGGCGTAATTGGTAGACGCATGGTCCTAGAAAGACTAAGATATACGTTTAAGTCCTGTCCAAGGCCTTATATTTTCCATCTTTCAATGACTAGCTCGATTTGGAATGTTATTTGGGCTTTGCATAAAAGTCTAAGTTAATATTTCCTCTTAATAACTGTAATATATATATATATATATATATATATATATATATATATATATATATATATATAGGGTTGTTGGAAACTAATTCGCTCTGAAGAAGCTTAAGGAAGCTGAGACCGGCCGATCAGTGGATGTTTCCTCACCTAAGAAATTCTCGCCCCACGGATTGGGCGCCATAAAAGCTAAAGACCCATTTACTCCTTACAACAACATTTTTATATCATTTACAAACATTTTAAATAATCAATATCAAATGTCCTGTACATATACCCCTTTAAATGAGTTTTTATGGTAATAAAATACACCCCCAATAAGTCAAAACACTCAAGCACAAAATACCAGCACAAATGTTTATGCAAAAGCAAGAGATTAATTTCTTTACCTGGAGTAAGCTTCTTCCTTTGTTACCTTTGAAGATGTGTTCCAAAACTCTCGTTGTTGTGTCCATACACTTCGTTATTATACCAGGATCCAACTCATCTCCACTCGCTATCCAAATCTCTGCCTCCACCTTTAGTATTTCTACTCGGATAATTGTCTCGACCAAGCTTAACCTTCCATAATCACTACACTTCACGCATACTTGTTTCAAACTTCTCGATTCGCTTACCCAAGTACCATCCTATCCTTAGATCGTAGCGTGTAGTAACAGCACCTTTTATAAGCCAGCGCCCACTTGTGCAAATCACACTTTTAATACATTACCGGTATGTTACTAACAGCGTTTTACACTTTTAAATAGGATGTTGTATGATGATTTAATGAATAAGCGACAATCAGTACTAAGTACGAGCACGTAATAGCAAGTACGTAAAAGATCTAAGAGAGAAAGCCTTAATACCTCTCCCAGTGTATTTATATGCTTTTGAATACCCCTCACGGACTCTCTTAACATCGAAAAGCTCATTTTCCAAACCGATTCTCCAAATTTTGTTCGTAACGAACTTCTACGTCCGAAAATTCCAAGTTTACTGTGCTGTTGCATAGAAATTCGCTCAACAACATCTAACTGACGCGAGCTTCTCAAAACTTCCAACCTTCGTCCAATTATATTGCTTTCCCCTTTTTTGAACGTCCAACCCCTAGTTACCTTTCTTCGTTTCGCCCATATTTACTGTCTCTTTTAGAACTCCTCAAGCTACAGAAAATCGATATTGTGGTTGACCTCCAAATCGACCGCGTATTTTAGACGAGTATTTTAACCAACATTTTATTATACGTGTTCTCTGTTTGTTTTACATTATGGATATTTCAATTCACTTTGTCTTCAAAACATTTGTTATTTTAGCAGCTTGTCGCCTCGACCGTTACATACAATTCTACAGAATTCTGTCTCAACGTATATTTCAGTTCTTTGAACTTGACATTTTAACTATCAGGTGTTTCTTTGAAGTAAACTATCCGTTTAACATTATAATTCCGAGTTTTAGAGTTTCTTAGGATTTGTATAACGAACGTTTCGTTTAGTTAAATGGAAATATACTTTTAAATTATTGATTTTCTATACTCAAAAGCTCCGTTTCTTATCCGATGCGCTTGCTTTAAAATATTACAACTAATTATGCGTATCCTTGAGTTTTCATGTACTCTAAAGCTTTCACCCGTTATGCAATTTTACATTCCAATTTAGAACTACAAAAATATCTTATTATCCATCCGTTTTCAATACCTAAACTGATTCATTTGGCGCGTAAATGAATTGTTCCTATTTCCTATATACACAGTTGTTAAAAATTTATTATCTAGACCTATATACCCTTCTTAACCTATAATTTCCACGACAATATATATATATATATATATAAAGACAAAACTACAGCGTCAAATTGGAATTTTTATTCAATGTTTCGGCATTGTCTTTATGTCTTCTTCATAGACTGAAAAATTTAATGAAGATTGTTACAATTAAATTCAAACAGTATAGTTCTCTACTTACATAAATTACTATGACTTACACCTGATTTAAACTTAAAAAACACTTATTCATGACATACAACTTGGTTAAATTTTTAAAAAATACTTGTGGCAAACACCATTAAAAGGTAACACAGTCAATTTGATAAAGTACATAAATAAATAAATTAACATTTAACAACATGCATTTAAACCTAATCATACAGCGCAACAAGCATAACTAAACTAATCCTATTTAATAATCAATCATATTGTCACCTGGTGACCACAGCAAGTCATAATCTAAAACCTATATCTTAATAGTTTAAAGGCCAAATGGAACACACTAGTAAATGAAGCACACAAAACAGAATACATAATTAAACCTTTCCACACTGTTTGCGAAAATGACTGTTATTAAACTTGTAGAGCGCAGAGTAGGCCGTATTCAAGTTGTTTATATCCACATTATTTTTCAGTGGATTCGGTTGTTGCTAAATATAGAAAGATCCAAGAAGTCTCTTATAATAATTAGATACTATATCTAATATAGTGGTATTCTCAAAATTTGCTGTATGCTTAGTATTGTACAAATGCGATGCAAGAGCACAATTAGATTTCCAAATCCTGGCATCACTTTTGTGTTGTATGATGCGGTTCTTTAGCCACTGTTTTGTCCGACCAACGTACGTCCTTTTGTAACTACATTGTATTTGATAAATAACGTTGCTGCACAGAGACTTATCTGTGCTATCTTGTATTTTTGTAAACCAACTACCTATTGATTTTTTATAGGCGCATGCGATAAACAAGTCCTGTTGCTTCAAATTCTTGGCAAGTTGAGGTGTTAGATTTTGAATGTAAGGTAGTTTCACAAAAATTTGTATAATGAACTAGGAAATATGTACAATTTACACCTCTCCAACCTTCGTAATGTCATTTGCTATTTGAAACCTTTGAATCAAAGTAAAAATAAATGTTCAATGTACTCTTTACTAAATTATAACCCCTTTTTAAGCAATTAAAGCCAGCAAAAATATTTATGTATTATATCGAATGCTTCGTTGAACGTTCAATGAACCTTTCTCTTTTAACGTATTTTCTATGTGTTAACAAAAATCTTTTTGATGACCCTTTACACAAAATATCTGAGTTCATGTAAGTTTCAAATATTCAAAAATAAGATTTATGATATTATTTGAAACATTAATGCTAACCTGGTATTTTTCCGATTGATTTCCTGGTTTGAATCAGTTACTAAATTAGTGGATTCCAAGTTGTGACCCCGTAGCTTTACGTGCACCCTAATACCTCGAACTGCCTCTCCCCAACGTGTTGCTAACCAGTGACTTCATGTTGCTTTAAGCTTTAGTTGTACTCTTAACGTCTTGATTTAGAGTTTCACCATTTATTGAATTGCTTAGTTAGATTTTTCATTGAATTGTTTAGTTAGATAAATAGTTTGTTTGGTTAACTCGCGTATTATATCCCGTATATTGGTCGGATCGGTAATGGTAGGTTAGTTCGCAAATAATTCCGATATATATTAGTGAGAGTGTATTCCCACTCTTTTGTTATTTTAAATAGAGTTACTTTTCATACTTGGTGGAAGCAACATGTAAATATATTATTGACGGCTTAAATGTGTGTACCGTCCCTTTTGTTGTATGTAACCTATGCAGTGATTACCGTGTGATTTGGAGTCATTGTTTATATTTTGGTTTATGGCTGTATTTTAAAGAACAGGCAATTCACGTTTATGCTGTCCATGTGTCCACAAGAACGAGCGGTCTACTGGAAGGACAAGCTGAGTGTTTGTTTGCTTTATTATATAGAAACCAATTGTTTGCATTGTCTCCAACTCTAAATATTTCATTTAATTTAGTTATTGAAAATCCTATGTAATACAGTCCTACTTAAATTTTCTATATCGTGGAAAGTGAATGAAACTCCTTCAATAGTAAAGATTTGTTTATTACTAAATTAAATTTAGACTTACGTTTTATACCAATGGCGGATTTCTTATGCACTCGTAGGTTTGAACACGCACTTGACTGTATTCTTCACTTAAATTTTAGTTACTGTGACTTTCACCTATAAATTTTTGTTTAACTTCACAATTGAACTTTGCGTAATACTTTTATTTCGATTAGTACAGTTCTTGCTTCGATTAAGGAGTCAATGAATGCTATTAGTTTAGGTGAATTATATATAGACTAGCCCTTCCAAGTGCTGTTATTGGTGGACCGCTTGCTATCTTATTATTCGACCATGGCCGAGGCGTTACCCTGCGCTATCATGCAGGTGTTGGGTTTTACTTGGAGTTGCTTACTATATGCATTGTTCAGACGCTCCAAAAATCACGTAGACCCAAAGGTTTGTATTATGGATTTTGTTTGCCAATGGTACTTTGTACCTTTTAACATCACGTAATTGTAATTTTGGACCGGGATTTATGAACTATTATATTTAATCTTGCACGTACGTCAAAACTTATGGTTCCATATTTTGTTTACCTAATATGCTGGGTTTTATTCGAATGTGGCGATTTCTACATTTAAAACATCACGTAGGATAAATTTTATAATGGGGTTCTTTAACAGATGACGTAAATTAGATGTCTTTATTGACTTCTTGTTTTATAAAATATGTTTATTTTGAAAGGCCAGTTTTTTATAAACATGCATCGATTATTTTCTTGCGCTAATGCGTCGAGTTTGAAAAAGATTTGTTTCGCATTTGTTTTACTTTGGATAGGCTTAATTTGTATTTGTTTAAAGTTTATGAATGTATTAATGTTTCTAAAATGAATTGGGTTGCACCCAGAGTTATCTATTTTACTAAAGGTGATTAAACTATTAAAGAATAAGCATCTTTTAATTGACTGTAGTTAGTTGTTGAGTTTATACAGGGTGTCTGGTATTTTCATTCTGAACGGACGTGCACCTTGACGACGTTTTAAAATACTAGAGCAGGTAGAATGGCTTGCACGTTTCAATGTGCTAAAGAGCCGAATTATAGGTTTAACCAAATTAGTGGGGTCTTTAGTGAGGAACCAGACTAAGACAGGTCCCCGAAAGATGGCAGCAGCTTTTTCGGTACTTAGAGTGGCAGAGACCATAGGGGTCGGTATGACATTCTAAGATACACTACTGCGATGTGGAAGGCAACGGGAAACCACCACATTATCTCCCAAGTACACAGCGTGCTCAAATTGTTATTAATGATGATGGCATCCTCTGGGGTAAAAAATTCCAGAGGTAAAATAGTCCCCCATTCGGATCTCCGGGAGGGGACTACTTCGGGGGATGTGATCCGAGAGTATAGAAAAGGATCCGTGAATATTCTGCGAGTCGGAGCGTGGAATGTCAGAAGCATGAAACAAGTAGGTAAGCTAGAGAACCCGAAACTCAAAATGAATAGGGTAGCACTAGACATAGTAGGAATCAGCGAAGTCCGCTGGCCAGAGGTGGGGGATTTTTGGAGTGGAGACTTCAGGGTAATTTGTACAGGATCAGAGGAAGGAAATTCGGGTGTGGGGATAGTTATGCGAAAAAGAGGATGACATGTAGAAAACTACTTACAAAAGAACGAAAGAGTACTCATGGTTAGATTTGAATCTAAACCAGTAAATACAGTAATAATGCAAGTATACATGCCCATCTCTAGCTACAGTGAGTATGAGGTAGAGGCGATTTTCAAAGATATCGAAGACATACTAAGATACGTAAAAGGACATGAAAATTTAATAATTACGGGGGATTTTAATGCAGTGGTAGCTGAGGGTAGGGAAGGAGCGATAGTAGGTTTATTTGGTTTAGGCACGAGAAATGAGTAGGGAAATAGGCTGGTAGAATTTTGCGACAAAAACAACTTAACCATTACAAATACATTACTTCAACATCATGTTAGAAGACGATACACATGGAAGATGCCAGGAGATATAGGAAGATATCAAATAAATTACATTATTGTTAGACAACGGTTTACAAATCAAGTAAAAGACTGCAGAAGCTACCCAGAAGCAGATATAGACATCGTAATTATGAAGGCCGCACTTAAACTTAAAAATCTGAAAAAGAGGAACGGAAAAAGGCACTTTGACCTTGAGAAGCTAAAAGATAAAGATATCCATGAAAGATTTGAAAAAAAGTCAAATGAATTACTGAAAGATATCGGAAAAATTTCTGGTACTAAGGAAGTGGAAACAAAATGGAATAACATTAAATCCAGCTTAGACATGGCGGCCAGAGATATTCTGGGGTATACACTAAAAGAAAATAAGAAACCATAGATAACAAAGGATATCCTGAATTTAATAGAAGAAAGTCGAAAATATAAAAATAGATCAAATGAAACAGGAAAACAGAGTTACAAAGTCATAAAATGGGAAATTATTTGCAAATGCAGGAAAGCTAAAGAACAATGGATTGATGAAAAGTGCAAAGAGGTACAAACTAAGATGTAAATAGAAAAGACAGACGAAGCATACAAATTAATTAGAATGAATTTTAGGGATATTAAAACCATATAGCAAAAATATAAGGGACGCGGGAGAAAATGTCATTATAGAAAATGTAGTGAAAGTAGCTAGATGGCAGGAATATATAGGGAACTTATATTCAGGAGAGGAACTAACAGTATTAGAACAGGAATAAGACATTGAAAATGATGACCTGGGATATCCTATACTTAGAGATGAGTTTGAATTAGCATTAAAGAGCCTGAAAAATGATAAGGCGCCGGGCACAGATAAGGTGTAAGCAGAAACTCTAAAAGCCGCTGGACAAGCAGTAACAGAACGGCTCTTCCGACTTGTAAGCTATATGTATGAGAAAGGCGAGATACCCAAAGATTTCAAACGTAACATCATAGTAACTATACCAAAAAATAAAGAGGCGTGGATAGATGTGAAAATTTTCGAACAATAAGTTTGACCGCACACGTTTCAAAAAAGAGAAGAAGGGGTAGACCTAGGTTAGACTACTGCACACAGATAGTGAAAAATGTAGGCTGTAAGAATTTCAGGGAAGTATGTAGGCTAGCTCAGAATAGAAATCAATGGAGGTACGCTTCCAACCAGTTGCAAGATGGAAAGCTAATGACAATAATAATAACTGTACTTAAACGTGGTGTTTATTATAAACAGCTACAGATATTGGTTTTGCAATACTCTCAATTAATGTTAATTGTGCGAAAGGATTTACTGGAAAACTATTAATACGGCAAATGTCTAAGCGTTGAGCAGCCACAGGCTGCTTAACCCCCTTCACATACCACTGAATCTCGATGAAATAGGGCATATAATTAGAAAACAATAGAAGGGTATCAAGTTGTATATAGGCTGTTGGGAGAATTGCAGGGAACTGTGTAGGCTAGCTCAGAACATTAATAAGCTGAGGTACAAGAGTCCAACCAGTTTCAAGACGTAAAGCCCAATGACGAAAAAATAAGTACTCTTAAATCTGATGATTATTATAAACAACTCAGGTGTTGGTTGTGAAATATTTTCAACTAGTGTTGATTGTGCGATAGGATAAATTGGAAAAACTATTAATTCGACGAAGGTATAAGTGCCGGGGGAACTTGGCAGCCAACGGCTGCTTTCCCCCCTTCACATACAACTGAATATCGGGAAAGTAGGGTATATAACTGTAAAACAATAGAAGGTGACCGAACTGCATTAAACAAGAAAGAACAGCAGTTATGTTCAAAGACATCGTACATAGATACAAGAAGAAAACTGCTCAAAGCATAGTGTGGAGCACAGCACAGTACATCTATGAAATAGGAGCAGTAGGAAAAGCAGACAGAAAACGATAGAAGCCTTCTGGAATGTTGTGCTTCTGATGTATAAGGATGGTAGCATGGACAGACAAAGTTAATAACAAATAGGTTGTTGAAATAGTAGAGGAATAAAGATATCTGCGGAAAACGAAAAAAATAGGAGAAATAGAAGGACAGGATACGTTGTAAGGCATTTCTGGGGAATAGTACGGGATATATTACAAGCAGAGATAGGAAAAGATAGGTAGAGGTAGACTGAGATCAGACTTTCGCACGCAAATAGTGATAGATGCAGACTGTGCAAATTTCAGGGAAATGTGTAGGTCGGTTCAGACTAGGAAACAATGAGTATACACGCCCAACCAGTTCTAAGACTGAAGACTTGTGATGATGTCTGGTATTTGCTTTTTGCATTATAAACGAATTGTGTACTTTTTATGGTTTAAATGTTTAGTTTTCTTGATTTTTGCGTTGTTTACATGAAGTATACCTCCCTTGTGACCTTATATACCCTTAAATAACCCTATTATCATAGCAATATATATATATATATATATATATATATATATATATATATATATATATTTAAAACCAGTGCCTTATTATTTTTCATACTCTTTAATGCTAATTCAAACTCACCTCTCTAAGTATAGGATATCCCAGGTAACCTTTTCAGTGTCTGATTCCTGTTTTAGTGCTTCTAGCTCCTATCCTGCATATAAATTCCCTATATATTCTTGCCATTTGATCGCGTTCTCTATATTTTTCATAATGGTGTCTATCCCACTTCCTGTATATTTTTGCTATTTGGCTTTATATCCTTAAAATTCATTCTAATTAGTTTGTATGCTGCGTCTGTCTTTCCTATTTTGATCTTAGTTTGTACCTGTGTACTTTTCATCAATCTATTGTTCTTCAGCTTTTTTTTGTATTTATGAATAATTTGTCATTTTATGGCTTTGTATCTCCTATTTTTCCTGCTTCATCTGGTCCGTTTTTGTATTTTTGCCTTTCTTCTATTAAATGCAGAATGTCGTTGGTTACCCATGTTTTCATATTTTCTTTTTGCTTATATTCCAGAATTTCTCAAGCTAAGTATGAGTAATTTTCCTGATGTCTTTCAGCAATTCGTCTGAATTTTCTCAAATCTTTTTTGGATATCTTTATCTTTTAGTTTTTCAAAGTGATAGTGCCTTGCTCCATTTTTTTTCAAATTTTTTAATTTGGGCATTGCTTTCATAATTACTATATTATGGACAGTGTCTGTATATGCTTCTGGGTAGCTTCTACAGTTTTTTACTTGACTCCTAAACTATTGTCAAACGAGAATGTAATATATTTAATATCTCCTTGTCTCCTGGCATCTTGCATGTGCATCGTCTTGTAGCATGTGTTGAAATAATGTATTTGCAAGGGTTAAATTGTTTTTGTTGCAAAATTCTACTGGTCTATCTCCCCTGTCGTTTCTCATGCACAAACCAAATAAACCTACTACCACTCCTTCCCTACCTCGCCTACACTGCATTAAAATCTCCGATAATTATGCAATTTTCATGTCCTTTTATGAATTTTAGTATGTCTTCGATATCTGTGTTGATCGCTTCTATCGCCTTTTCACTGTAGTTAGACGTGGGCATGTATACGTGTATTAGTACTGTATTTACCGGTTTAGATTTTAATCTAAACTTAAGAGTCAACGTTATGACAATGGCACAAATATGAGTGGTCTTTTCAATTATGTTAAAAAGTCTAGGCATAAATCCTTATGCTTTTCTGTGTTCTGCCTGATACAGATTGTATTTAATGGTTAATGAAGCATCTAAATGTATCCTGAGAAATCACAGAGTTTTTCAATCATATAAGAATTTTATATTTCGCATTTTTTAAACTTTGGCAAAATTTTAAAAATGAAATTTGTAACTTTACAGTAAAATCGCTTCTGGTATTAGGTGAAAAAGTAGGTCAGTTGCTATAAACATTCTTTGACATAATTTAGAAAAAATATATGCTCCTTTATTTATTCTGTATATTAAGATGTTGCAAGAAAGACATGCCAGAAATATGGTTAGTTTGATAATTAAAAACATTAAATAATTTTAATTTTCATTTCTTCAGCTATTATACGGCAAAAATATTAACAAAATTAATATAGTTAGTTAATGGTGCAAGATTAGAAGCAGAATTATAAAAAAAAAACTATATTGATGTTAGAAACCTGGGCCATATTTATCAAAATCTAGATTGGACACCGAATTTCATAATACTTTAGACATAGGAAAAATGTTGCTATTGAAATTGATTGTAGCTCCCTTTCCAACTTTAAATGTAATTAAGCCCAGCATCACTTGAGATGGGTCCTCACTGTCATCATTTTCTCTCCACTTTCTCCATTCACTATACTACCATATGGCTTTGTATTTATGATATTCTTTTTTTGATGTTTGAGACTTTGTCCCAGCTGCTGGCGAACTTTTAAAAAATGCTATGGTTTAGTCAAACTCATACACTTTAACAAAAACACAATATGCCATATGTCTTAACCACTTGGTTATGGCTGCTTGTTTCAACACTAACTTCAAAATGTTGCAATTGTACTTTGCAGTCCCATATCATATTTATTATAATTATAAACTATTCATAGAAATCATGTATAACTTTAAACGCATGTATCAATATTTGTCAAACTCCAAACTTTGCATGTTCAGAGTTATTTTCATTGTAAATATTTATAGCAATTAAATAAATATCTATGATAATGATCAGTAACACTAAGACATGTAATTATATCGTCCAACTTTATTTTAACTATTGTGAGAATTCAGTGACAAAATTAATGGTCTGCTATATAATGTTTATTAATTAATCGTGGATAGATTACTGATTATGTTTATAGTACTATGTAGTTAGGTATTACGGAATCTATTTGTGTTTGTTACCTTTTATTTGAAATAAATTGGTGTGAAATATTTATAGGTGTTGTTACCATCGACTTGTAACTGTACTGCAATAACAATAACGATAGTTTGTTATGTACCGTTTTGGACCCCCAGAATATCTAGCCAGTAATTTACAGAACACTCAGAGAAGTTCTTCGCTAAAAATCCTGTTTCAGTAAAATACCAAAAACATCAGTTGTATAAAATGAACCTTGTCGTTTTTTCTTATCTAAAATGTATATCTACTTAAATTAACGTATCGTGGACATAGAATCAAAAACATGGATTTTTTTTCTTTATTTGAGTCTGCAGAAAACTGTATATGACATATCTGTGTACTCAAACGATAAAATTGTTTGGCGCCAGCATAATATCTTATTAATCAAAACAATTGGATTACAACTGTACTAATTACAATGATGACATCTTCTCTAACCTTTAAGAACTGACATATGAATTTTACCTTAGATCAAAATTATAGTAACCTAAAAATTATATTTTTTAAAGTGAATAACCTAATCCTATTGGTTAAATTTACTAATACAGGAATTATTAAAATGAAATGTGATTATAAGTATTTCTAAAGAATGGCACAAGTTTAACAAGAGGTTGATTAGACGTATATGATTGGTGTTAAAAGAAGGCATAAACAAATTTCATAATGTCGAAAATACTAATTGTTACAATAGGCCACCATGTAAATAAATATAACTCTATTAGATTACAATGTCAGTATCTTGGTTTCTTACAGCTGGCACGCATTGTAAAATATCAATTCAAATAAAGTTTTTGGATTATTCCTATAGTTATTTGTTTTTGGACACATTATTTTTTTTGAAGCTTTTAATATTATAAATATGTGTGTGTGTGTATATATATATATATATATATATATATATATACACATCCTACTATCATTTCTGCACCCGATAGACCGAAATTTACATGTAAACTTACTACCGTATATCGGACGCAAGGTAAACCTTTTAACTTTTTGGCGTTATTGACATGGAATTTCTTTGACTAAGATATTTATATGGAAGAAGACCTAAATTGGTAGGATTTGGAATACATCAAAGTAAATGTGTTTTAGTAGAAATTTCTATTTTAAATATTTAAGAAACGCAAAGTGGCTTTAAAATTGATAGGAAAATGTACAGAAATCGTATAGTTTTAGTCTAGCGTTTTTCGGGGCTGTCATTAATTACTGTTCCATTATAGCAGCTTTCTCAGATCCTACAATAAACATGCATACTATAAACCATAATTAGGTTTACATACCCCCACCTTAAACCATTTTGTAGACATTTTAATGCAAATATGTCAATAAACTATACGAGAACGCTTTATGCATCTAAACGAACATAGGAATGACCAAATATTGTACTGACGAGGAGATTCTTTTTACAATATCCAAAAAAAATTTGTATTTCAAGTCAAAGATTTTCCTAACCCATAATCTCTTCAGCATTATTTAGTTAAAGTGTGCAAGAGACCTTCTTTAAAACATTTGGCGGTGCGCTTTAAACGTGTTCCAAAGAATTACTTTTATTTTTATTTCTGGCTTAAAATAGTCGGAAACGGCGGCGTCCGCACATTTAAACGCACGCTCTATTAGTCAATTAACACCCAGAAAGAATGCAGCTTTTTTAATAATTTGTATTTGTGTGTTTAATTCCATCAAACATTGGTAAAGAATCAAAAAAAGAATTTAAGTGGTTTCATAGAAAAATGGTGATTATGTTTTTTACAAACCGGAATTATTCTTTTAGTAATTTCACGAAGTGGAAGATCGTTTCTGCTTACGTTTCGAGCTTTGATATCATGCAAGTAGCATAGCAGCTCATTCTCAAGATGCCGACGGTAAAACATTTTAAGTAGTGCAGTTGAATCATTGCTAGTTATTGAATAATACCCACCGCGATGTTTAGCTCCAGTTAAATAATTGTTTAATCATCACACCAATAAAATCTATTAGCGTATGCAAAAGCAAAATTTTCAGAATAAAACTATTCCAAGGGATTAAATTTGAGGTTCAAAATAAATTTAGCGAACATTTATTTTCCGACGCCAGCACCAACTAAATCAAGTTTTAAATAAACCGTTTTAACGTCTTGATTTACACAAGCGTAGTGATAAGATATAAAAACTACCAACCTTTCTAGAATTAATAGAATTAAAGTTTTGTATTTAAAAAATGTCATCAAAATTTGAAATCTAAACCACTTCTCGATCATGGAAAGCTATGATAATAATTTAAAGTGACATAATTACTCTTACTTCTTACATCCTGATATAATTTATAAAACATTGGGAATGCATGCATACACATGTTTTAATTTAACTGTGCATCGAAGACAAAGTAGAGTATTATAATGCGTACGCAGCACTTTGAAAGACGATAGTATTATTATCATCAGAAAGCGGTCGAGCATTGATGTAAGTTTATTTACTGACCATCTGATAATAATACTACTGGAACGTATGAAGTCGCCAGGCAACAGAAAAACAAACGATTAAATGTAGAGTATCCAATTACTCATATTTTAGTCTCTCTTAAGGTATTAATTGTATGTTTCATCTCTGTTACTTCAAAGAGTTATTGACAACGTTGCAGGAAGCAAATATGATATTAGATTTAATTTAAAATGAAAGGAAGATATACGACGGATGCAAAATTAAATGGCTTTGAAAGGACTCAACAATGATAGGAAAATACAAAATAGTGTATAATTAAACAAGAATATACTCCACATATGTAATGACCTATTTCTGCTATTTCTGGTGGATGCTAAAACGTATCAACTTTGTAAAGACGCAGAATTGTTAGCAGGATGTATATATATATATATATATATATATATATATATATATATATATATATATATATATATTACTCATATTTAGACCAGGGTAGAAAATTAAATAATCAAATCAAATAATTTTAATTACCGTGTATAAGGAATTTCATTAAATAATACGCTTTATTAAAACCTTGAAGCATAAATAAACTCGGTCGTTTCAGTAAAATAAGAAATTTAAATTATCTATAAGACGCTTTACATCAAAAGAAGCAGTATTGAAAAGCGCAGTGGATAATTTAATTATTCCTAAACAAATGGAAATTACGTGCAAAGTTTATATTAATTAACCCTATTTTAAGTAACCGGTAGTAAAACAAAGTGTACATATAATAATTAATATTTAAGGTGTATTCGCTAAAAATGAAAAGGATGGAAATCAATTTTAATTGAGTTAATTAAACCGTTAATAACATATAATAAGCATAAAAGGCTTGTGAAAACCCAATAATAGTCAAATCGTAGGAAGGTTATTTAAAATGTTACGTTTGAACACCCTGCGTGTTTTTAAAAGGCAATTTCAAGTTAATTTGTTTGGATAAACATGTTGATTCTAAGGATATTGGAAACGATCAGATGCTTTAGCAGGAAATACAGAACACCTGCGTATTTTTAAAAAGCTCATTCTGCGTAAATTTGGCAAATAATTAATGTTTCAAAGAATCTTGGAGAAACCGGGACTTAGTATTTACGAGAATGTGCGATACGGGTTTATTAAACCCAGATAACAGTCCGCGTGGACTAAAATATAATCGATAATAAAGAATATAAATTTGCACCAATACGAACAGGTTAGAAAAGGAAAAGAAAATGCGTCAAGCAAAGACACATATTGTAAAAGGGCGGGATTTAAGCAACGTCAAGGGGTTGCGATTGGTTAAAAATAGGATGCATATATCAGAGGTAGAACAACAATTTCTGTATAAAAGTAATTAGTTTTTCTCGGACAACTTTGCGGGCCGTGTTGAAATTTTCTGAGATCTCAATGGGGTGAGTACTAAATTCATAAAATCGACGTGCAGGCTACAGACTGGGAACGTAGAATGAGGAATTCGTTGGAATTACCCGTTTTAGGGAACAAAGCGACGTGTCGGCTATTCGCTATATATACAGGCGGGAATATGTGTTTCTCTCTTAGACTCTTAGACTTTCGACGATTCGATGCGTTAAAAGCTCGTGCATCCGCGACTTGATTTTAAACAGTGCTTTTAGTTTGATTAAATAATTTAAAGTGTGCTAGTATATTTTAGTGACTCAAAATAGTTGGTTATTTTACGTGCTAACATGAATGTACTTCAGTGCACTTAGATACAAGGTAATAAAAGTTTATTATCACGGTACCAATTAGTAAAATTTACAACGACAAATGTATACCCAAAAGTAGGCAGTTTTGGCGTATATTGGTAATATTGGTAAAAGGAAGTATGAATTTCTTTGCTATTTTGCGGGGTGTTAATGACTAAATGGTTCGTAAATGTGTCTGCATCCACTGAACCAGAGGCAGATATACACAGATGAGTTCCGGAAAAGCCTAGAAACAACTTTAAATTAATGGTGATGGAGAACATTTTAAAGCGTTGACAACTTGAAGCTGTAAATAGAATCCGGTTGGAATGGTGTGATTTACAAAAGGGACGATTACACTGAAGCTACGAGGACAATAACCTTCAGGTAAATTGTACTATTTTGTTTGACATTTTTGTGTGTATTGAATGACTTTATAATTGATTTACTTTAAATGGACATTAGTGGAATTTTTCTAACCATAAAAATTTAATTTTAAGATGAAATTTGCTTGTTTAAGTAAAAGGGGTATTTTGTTTTGATGTTCGGGAATAGGATGAAACTTTGGGTAGGTCTTTGAGCTCAATTAGACAAACCTGGTTAATTAACGTAAAGGGGTGGTAGATGCTCCTTTATACTCAGACTCGGTCTGCTTATCTTGTTATATTAATTAGTAGGCATCCAACAAGGACTTTAATTTTGGATGCACAGTAAAATGATAATAAAATTAATCCGGAAATTCTTTTAAAACTGAATTTTATGTTCAAATTTAATTTGAAAATTTAATGTATTCTGAATATTGATGTAAATAGAGTTAACGTTGATGTTTGTGGTAGGAATGTGTTGTTTAATTTTATGATTGAGAATGGAAGTTATCTAGAAGAGCAGCCGAGGCGATTAACAGAAGGAATCAACGGACCAGGTGATTTAAAGGTTTCACAGCATTCTTGACGCCCAAACTGTGGGGCTCGAATGTTTTTTTAAAGGGCCAGTACCTAGAGATATGAGAAGATTCACAGCATTCTTGGCGACCCAAAAGTGAGGCTCGAGTTCCAAATAAAATTTTTGTTATTTTATTCCAGGAAACTGGCGATCTGAGAGAGAGTTTCTGTTTGTGGATAAATTTAAGAGTATTTTAGAGTGTGTGTGAATGATTAGAACGTATGCAGAGAAAAGAGTGGTTAAGGAGTCAAGGAGTGGAAATTGGAAGTAACGATAGTGCATTGGGTGAAAAAATACGAAAATGGAAGAAGCAGGAGGCAGTAGAGATCAGTCGAGGACGGAATCAGGGGATCAAGGAAACGAGATGATATTGAGAATGTTAGAGAGGATGAGTGAAGAATCGAATAGAGCGATGGAGGAGTCCAATAGAAAATTAGAACAGCTGAGCGATGAATCTAATAGAGCTAGGGAAGAATCGAACAGGAAGTTAGAAGAGATTAGAGAAATGAGTGAGGAATCGAATCGTAAGTTTGAGCAAATTAGTCAGAAAATAGATAAGACGAATCAAGAAGTTTCAGAATTTAAAAATAGTCTTACCGTAAAGATGGGGGAAGTTGAGAATAGGGTTGATAAAAATGAGAGGATATTACAGGTCTTCGACAGGAAATGGGACATTTAAGGTCCGAAGTACGCATTTTTGTGAAGAAGAGATTAATGTAAAATGACTGAAGTGACAGACTCATGTAGGGATCAGTTAGGCAGGGTAGAACGTGAAGTTAGTAGTATTAAATACAACATGTCAAATTTAACGGGGATGGTCCCAGATTTTCTACAGGTGGAGTATCATTGGACCAACACATGAAGTTTTATGGCGATAACAGGGTAAATCCACAAATTTTTATTAATAGTGTAAGAAATCTAGTGGGAAATTTATTTGACGAACAGACTAAACTGAATACGATAAAGGCTTTATTAAAGGACAACGCGGAAGCATGGTACAATTTAGTGGGACAGGACATAGACACGTATCAGGACTTTGAAGACAAATTTTACAACATTACTGGAGTGATCACAAACAGGATCAGATTAGGGACGACTTGATTACAGGAAAATTTAAGGAGAGTTTGCAGGTTCTAGGAGCAATATGCCATCCGCAAATACAGTGTGGCCAAACAACTGAATCCACCATTGACGGACAGACAGATTATCAAGTACCTATCACGACATTTTGAACAGGAAATTAGACAACACGTGGCCTTACAAAACATCACAGAACGGGAGACATTTTAGAGTATTTACAGAGATATGACGATGTATGTGTTGGACGGACAAGAGAGATACGAGAACGAAACGTTAACACAGTTAGGTTTGACAACAGGACACCGAATTATCCGAGACGGCCTGACTACAACAGAAATTTTCGACCGAATTGGGAACGACGAGGACAGGAATACAGGAGCAATAGTGCGACTAGGGGACCGACGCCAAGACCTAGTTACACGAGACAGAACAGTTTACCGGAAGTAAACAGGACTGTGACCAGCACGCCGAATAGAGATAGGGACACGGATATTAACACGAGGAGGACGTACGCACAGGTTGTAGAAGGACAACCAGGACCAAGCACGGAAAACAGGATGAGACAGGATTTTTAGAACGCGACAGACCACTAGATTTCTGTGTAAATGTATACGAACATCCACGTGAATTTTTCAAAATTGAGGAGGAAGTAGAGCCAGAAACTGAGGAAAAATTATGTTTGCCAATTATTAATTTAGAAATTTTTGAGAATAATGTAGAAGTATTACTTGATACAGGGGCAGAGGCGAGTTTAATATCGGAGGAATTCGTCAGCAAAATTAGGGATAAGGTTTGTGATAGAATTATGCCTATAAAACGTAGCCATTTAGTAGCTCCAAATAAAAAGAAGTTTGCTGTAGTAAATAGTGTTGTGGTGCTTAGGATAGATATAGGAGGTTTAAGCTGTGAACAGGAGTTTGTAATTGTACCTGGACTGAAGTTTCAGAGCATTTTAGGTGTTGACTGTATGATGAAGTTAGGGGTTTTGATAGATATGGAAAGGAAGGTAATAAGAATTAAGGATAGGGTAGTGCCATGGAAAGGCAGTTATGAAGTCACAGAGGATGACACGGGGTTTAGTATTAATGTAGTAGAGGTAGAGGATGATGAAGGTAAACAGATCAACACAATAAGATGTCCAGAGGAAAGGAAAGTAGAGGTTCAAGCTTTAATACAAAAACATGCAGAAGTAGTGGGGGTAGAAGCAGCATATCAGGAGCAGGTGAAGACGAAATTAAGTAAAGATGGCAAGTTTGTTTTTAATCAAGTAGATTTAAGGGATTCATTCTGGCGGATTCCATTACACAAAAATTCTAGAAGGTACGTAGGGTTTTCCATAGAGGGAAAAATCGATAATTGTAAAGTAGTATCGTTTGGTTTGTCGGCAGAAAGGGAAACAAGAATAAATGAGAAACAGACAAGTGTAGGGACTGAAGAAGAAGTAATATTTAAGAGTCAGGATAAGAGGGATGATAAGTTTATTGTATGTGAGATAATAGAGATGTTAAGTATAGATATAGAAGGGGGAGAGATAGGGATGAAGAGTATTAGGATGGTTAGAAGAAAGACTTGGAGGGTCAAGAAGAGAGTTAGATTTAAATAACTTGATGAACAAAGGATAGAGATAGGTGAATTTTAGTATAGATATAGAAAATAAAGCTAGGTATAGGATAAATATGGGAGATAATTAGAAATAGGTTTAGGATGAGAATAAAGATTAAATGTTGGAAGAAAATAAGATAGGTTAAGTATAGATATTTCATATAAGATTAGTGGAGAGTTAGGAATAGAGTAAGAGTAGGATAGGCATATAGGATTAGGTAGGGGGAAGTAAAGTATAGTGAAGAGTAGTTAAAAGTTAGGAATAGGATAGGTATATAGGATGTATATAGGATTAGATGGATAAGTAGGATGAAGTTAGGGATAATTTCAGTTTATAGAAGTAGGTGAGAGTTAGGAATAGGATAGGGATATAGGATAGGTGTAAATATTTTTTGATTGGAGACAAAGTAGGTAAGTTAGATAGATAAGGATAGAGAGAGATAGGCAAAATTTTGTAAAGATTTTTTTGACAGTCTAAATATTTGATATTTGCATTCAAATAAGTGGGATTATTTGTATTCAAATAGGGGGAAAATACTCATATTTAGACCAGGGTAGAAAATTAAATAATCAAATCAAATAATTTTAATTACCGTGTATAAGGAATTTCATTAAATAATACGCTTTATTAAAACCTTGAAGCATAAATAAACTCGGTCGTTTCAGTAAAAATAAGAAATTTAAATTATCTATAAGACGCTTTACATCAAAAGAAGCAGTATTGAAAAGCGCAGTGGATAATTTAATTATTCCTAAACAAATGGAAATTACGTGCAAAGTTTATATTAATTAACCCTATTTTAAGTAACCGGTAGTAAAACAAAGTGTACATATAATAATTAATATTTAAGGTGTATTCGCTAAAAATGAAAAGGATGGAAATCAATTTTAATTGGAGTTAATTAAACCGTTAATAACATATAATAAGCATAAAAGGCTTGTGAAAACCCAATAATAGTCAAATCGTAGGAAGGTTATTTAAAATGTTACGTTTGAACACCCTGCGTGTTTTTAAAAGGCAATTTCAAGTTAATTTGTTTGGATAAACATGTTGATTCTAAGGATATTGGAAACGATCAGATGCTTTAGCAGGAAATACAGAACACCTGCGTATTTTTAAAAAGCTCATTCTGCGTAAATTTGGCAAATAATTAATGTTTCAAAGAATCTTGGAGAAACCGGGACTTAGTATTTACGAGAATGTGCGATACGGGTTTATTAAACCCAGATAACAGTCCGCGTGGACTAAAATATAATCGATAATAAAGAATATAAATTTGCACCAATACGAACAGGTTAGAAAAGGAAAAGAAAATGCGTCAAGCAAAGACACATATTGTAAAAGGGCGGGATTTAAGCAACGTCAAGGGGTTGCGATTGGTTAAAATAGGATGCATATATCAGAGGTAGAACAACAATTTCTGTATAAAAGTAATTAGTTTTTCTCGGACAACTTTGCGGGCCGTGTTGAAATTTTCTGAGATCTCAATGGGGTGAGTACTAAATTCATAAAATCGACGTGCAGGCTACAGACTGGGAACGTAGAATGAGGAATTCGTTGGAATTACCCGTTTTAGGGAACAAAGCGACGTGTCGGCTATTCGCTATATATACAGGCGGGAATATGTGTTTCTCTCTTAGACTCTTAGACTTTCGACGATTCGATGCGTTAAAAGCTCGTGCATCCGCGACTTGATTTTAAACAGTGCTTTTAGTTTGATTAAATAATTTAAAGTGTGCTAGTATATTTTAGTGACTCAAAATAGTTGGTTATTTTACGTGCTAACATGAATGTACTTCAGTGCACTTAGATACAAGGTAATAAAAGTTTATTATCACGGTACCAATTAGTAAAATTTACAACGACAAATGTATACCCAAAAGTAGGCAGTTTTGGCGTATATTGGTAATATTGGTAAAAGGAAGTATGAATTTCTTTGCTATTTTGCGGGGTGTTAATGACTAAATGGTTCGTAAATGTGTCTGCATCCACTGAACCAGAGGCAGATATACACAGATGAGTTCCGGAAAAGCCTAGAAACAACTTTAAATTAATGGTGATGGAGAACATTTTTAAAGCGTTGACAACTTGAAGCTGTAAATAGAATCCGGTTGGAATGGTGTGATTTACAAAAGGGACGATTACACTGAAGCTACGAGGACAATAACCTTCAGGTAAATTGTACTATTTTGTTTGACATTTTTGTGTGTATTGAATGACTTTATAATTGATTTACTTTAAATGGACATTAGTGGAATTTTTCTAACCATAAAATTTAATTTTAAGATGAAATTTGCTTGTTTAAGTAAAAGGGGTATTTTGTTTTGATGTTCGGGAATAGGATGAAACTTTGGGTAGGTCTTTGAGCTCAATTAGACAAACCTGGTTAATTAACGTAAAGGGTGGTAGATGCTCCTTTATACTCAGACTCCGGTCTGCTTATCTTGTTATATTAATTAGTAGGCATCCAACAAGGACTTTAATTTTGGATGCACAGTAAAATGATAATAAAATTAATCCGGAAATTCTTTTAAAACTGAATTTTATGTTCAAATTTAATTTGAAAATTTAATGTATTCTGAATATTGATGTAAATAGAGTTAACGTTGATGTTTGTGGTAGGAATGTGTTGTTTAATTTTTATGATTGAGAATGGAAGTTATCTAGAAGAGCAGCCGAGGCGATTAACAGAAGGAATCAACGGACCAGGTGATTTAAAGGTTTCACAGCATTCTTGACGCCCAAACTGTGGGCTCGAATGTTTTTTTAAAGGGCCAGTACCTAGAGATATGAGAAGATTCACAGCAATATATATATATATATATATATATATATATATATATATATATATATATATATAGTTGACAATTGTGATATTAATCCTTCTACATCTCAAGATAGTTCTTTAACAAGTAGAGCAATGTAGTTACTATAATTAAACTGAGTATTTTGTTCTTAAAAAAAAAAAAAGGAAAATGCAAAAATTTATAATTCTAAAGATACAATGAGAAAAGTGTAACACTTTAACCTTATGTGGAATTTAAAATTAAGCCTACATCAGAAGTTGAAGAATCAATAAAATGAGTAAAATATGTCATTAGTCATTGAAAAAGGCACTCAAGACCTGCTATCTGCGACCAAGTAGGATGTCCATTCTGTGGAAATGATCTTAAAAGAAATGAAAGATGGATTCGTTTTTGCTGCTTAGAAGAGGTATCTTATGATGACATTTGGTACATAATTATTAGTGTCGATCGATCCAACTGTAATTGCCTTAATTCTAAGACGTTATGTTTTGGCAGTAACTTCGGTGAGAATGTCAATTGGGAAAGGGAGGAGTAAAAATTATAATACGTTTCAAGAAGAATGCGGTATGTATCCTGGTATTATCTGTATGAACAATAGAGACAGTTTATGTTTACCTCGTGTGGTAGTGGTTGAAGTGACATGTGTAAACAGACTCTGAACAATGCAAGGTGTGCACGGCATTGGAAAAATTCAATTTCAAAGAGCTCACTTTTGTGTACTGATGTGAGTTGATATTTCTAAGGAAAGCTATGGTATTCCAGAGCTGAAGAAATTTCAGACGTATTTAAAAACAATTAAAATTGCTGTTTATAAATACAGATTTGAGGTATAACATCATTTTTGAAGGTTCTGCAGAAGAAGCCCCATTTAATTTGCTGTTTTACGGTGGCCATTATAGTGTGATTACATCACTTACTGCAGCTATTGCGTATAATTATTTCTGTGAATTATGTCATGTTCCTTATGAATGCTTTGTTTTTTGTTGTTAAATAAAACACATTTAGATTTGACTCATATTTATTGAATTCCCTAATGTTAGTAGTAATAATTATAACACTATTGACTATAAGTACCCATGTTTCTTATATCCCCGACTCTACTAATTACCATATGATGTGGTCCAGTTACAAACGAACAAGCAAGGTTAATAACAACAGAACCCACATGCATTTTACATAATAAATACATAATAAAGAACACAAAACAAGCGCATATGTGGTATAACATGCCAGTCTGCTCCATGAGTTAGATAGGTTTGTGTAGGACCAATAATTCCAAGGTCGTCCCGGGTTCAATTCCCGACACAGACCGCTTGAAAAATTTTAAGCGAGTATTTTTCACAAAAATACGCCCTCATTCGGATGAGAGATAAAATGCAGGTCCCATGTGTGTATTGTCATGCATGCTAAAGATTCCTACCTTGCTTGGAACAGCAAGAGTTTGGCAATATAAAAAATTTCTAGATTAAAAAAATCTCAGTTCCTGACCAATATAGTACCTTCGGGTGAGGTTTTGGAAAGTCAGATGTAGGCTTTTACATGTTCCGCATGCTTGCCACCAGATCTTAAAAATAAACCGTATCGATTTCAAAATGTTTAAAAACCAGTACTGGTACGATAATCATTTAAAACCTGATTTTTATGGAAGTATTTATTGATGAAATTAATAGTGATAATAAAATTGCGTTATTGAAATTTTATATATTTCTAATTACATCCATAATCAGGTAACAAAAATTTCTAAGTGAATTTGATGTGGAAAAATGTCATCAATAGTACAAAATTAAGTATTTTTCAGCAAACCATCTTAAGTTTATTGGTTTTTGGTTCTAAGGGAATCAAGCTAAAATGCTAGTATTATCTATTAAATGAACAACACAAGTAAATGAATTAGTATTGACTAAGTTATGAATGTCTTTCTTAATATATAATTACTAAGATTATGATATACAGTGATATATTTTTAGCTTGGAGTTAAATAGCGCCCGTCGTCGTATTACTTGGGAAGCAATGCCTCGTTCTAGCCATGAAGGTGTAGCAGCAGCTATAGTGGGATCTGATTGTCTTGTTTTTGACACTTCTGTTGCCCAGTTGTTTGCTGACCATAATGGTAATTTGGGCATTAATGTTACTATATCGGTGGTTGCATAGGAGACACTTCATTATATAAATACTTATTTTAGATCCTAGCATTAGATAGTGGAAAAGTAGTGGTGAGTAAAGATAAACATTTTATCGTGAATGTGTATTCGTACTTTTTGACATGGTTTTGACATAATTGCTAGTTATGTACATATGTCTGTATATGTGTGTGTGTGTGTATATATATATATATATATATATATATATATATATCATGCCTTGTTTATCTTTGTAAATAGTACTGTGAAGAAAATAAGATTTTACTGTAATATGATACTGTAAATTAGTAAGTGATTTAACTATTTATGGAAACTTCTTTCTAATCATGCAACATGTTAATTGTTGTATACTATGCAGTATTTGTATGCACGATTTTAGTAATTATGGAATTTTCTCTCTAATCATGCAACATGTTAATCGATGTAAATTATACAGTATATCTATGTATTTTATTGAATAAAATGAATGTTATTAGAATGCCCAAAATAATGGCAGTGTATTAGATTAGTATTTAGAATAGTATTTATAATAAACTTTTAATGTATTAATATTATTTTATTTCAATCTTGTAGTATGTATATATAAATATATTATGTATAATTAGATAAACCAATTCAGTTAGGATGAACAATATCAAATTTTAAATGTAACAGAGAAGCAAGAAAATGGCATGCTTTTCCAAAGAATGATGTCATAGAGGTGATTGACCGTTTTAGATGAGATCATTGACTCCATCTATTTTGGAGACATTGACTATAGGTTTTGGAAGACTTCATGGGCTGCACCTATGTTGAAATAATAATAATAAAACATTTTTCATTGTGTCATTGCCTGCATCTATTTCTAGGTTATTCATCTCTTTTCCTGCACTGTTTTTGACGATGCTATCAAGCACTCCCATTGAGTGACCCATGTTTTTGATAATTTTGCTTTTAGCATGCATAAATGAAAAATGCAGCTAAAAAATTCAATTTTCTTGTAAAACCTACCCATGTGAATGTTAACTAATACGTTTAACGATATCCTACATTTGCGGAATTTTTATGTGCAATTTCTTTCCAAATACAGTGTATTCTTAATCATGATATTTTGTACGACATTTTAAAAGAAAAAGGTTTAATATTAGTCTATTTTAACAAACAATTTTATCTGGTATTAGGAAAGTAGTTCAAGCATAATTAACAAAAATTAAATTGTTGGTTATGTTACCTAGTTATTTATTATAGTGGGAAACTTGTCGTTTGTTTATTTTCACATTGGTCTATTTTGATAGCATTGATAATCTGCAACCACAGAGAGAGCTTTCAAGTTCTTAACTTTGTCTAGACTACGTGTTCTACATTACATGTATGCTAATTTTAACTTTGATACTGTTAGCTGTGGATATTTTTTATGTGTAGGGCAGTCCATTATTAAGTTTTTAATCTACTATAAACATGAAAAAAATTCAAAATTATATTTAGTTTAATAATGAACTTTTTTGTTAATAAGTATCAATGAAAGTGATTTCTATGTAATTAGTTTATCAACATATCTGTACTGTTAAATTAGTGTTCTTTTTTGTGCAGTAACCACTACTGTTAAGTTTCTAATACAAACCAACTCCCTATTGTTGTCCAATGCTCAACATATATACACATTTACTTTAATCAGAACTGGATCAACCCCTACCAATCTACAATATTTAGCTTACATTAGTAGAAGCAAGATATCAAGTAAGAAATGTTAATAGATTTGTGTTGCATGATCCACGTAGATTGTGCTATAGTAAAGCATTCTTTTATTGAAGTTCGAGCAAATAATAACAGTTTGAATACAGAAATCATTAAATATAGCAGATTTTATACATTTAAATTCACTAACCATTCAGGGTTTTAAAACCTTGGAAGTTGGCAGATGTGCGAAATGCTATTTCAGACCATCTGATACTGAAATTTCCATCCACTTTCTCCAGCAGCGAATGTAATCTAGCATTGGAATGGTATCGTAATGGCTGTTCCATATGCATTTTGCATCAGTTCTTTCCTAAGTTGCTCCAGGCAACAGGATTATTAGGAGTAGCTATAATGATACTGTTGTACTCATATTTGACATTAAAGACTAATAAAAATTTGATCCATGCATATATTGTAAATTCGACACATTGATTGAAACCTGTAAACAAGGAGAATACAATTCTTGTAATTTAAATCTGAAATTACTCACTTGTTTTCTCTATATGTTGGAACATATTCTTTATACTTTCTCCCACTCCTCGAGGCCTTGAGCACACTGGATCGACGCAATGTTTGATGATTCTTTATGTCTTCATCCTTTTCACTTTTGATCCTATTGTTTTCACAATTGTCATTGTTGCTGCTGTTACTGTAATTTTTGTTGTTTTTTCTTAGTGGCATACTATGGTACATTTTGTTCGATTTTATCTGGATAGTTTTGGCATAGCGATTTATTATATTGCACTACAATACCTAGAATGAATTAATGAGGGGATGATTTTATTGCTTGTAAAACTTGCGAGCCAAACACCTGCAATATAATAAAATAGGATTTCTGAGTACCATTAGAATAGTTTATTTTACTATTGTTATTTCAATGAATAACTATTGGAAATGATACCCAGTTGTTAGAATGTGTTCCATCAAATTTATAAGGCGAGTTTCTAGCCTTTTAGAAGTGGTTTAACGATAAGCAATCTTTCAGAGAATTTATAAACGCTGTTTAAAATATATTCCACGTATTTCTGTGCTTTAGGAAATTTTTATATAGGATGGTTTTTGAATATTCATTTTAATCGGAATAGCATAAAAAGCGGGCTGTCGCTTGGATTAGAATTTGTAGGAAGTGCTTAATTAAGGTAGTTGGAAATTAAAATTTACATGAAGGATGCAGAAATGGATTGCATGCCCGATTTAACGTAACAAGATAAGTTATTCAAGAAATGTTTCAGCGAATAGATGGCAGAAAGTATATCATTTAACAGAATCAATGGAGTTGATGAGCAGAATACAGGTTGATAGCTATACATTATGTTACCCAAATATAGATCAATAAACCCACACTCGGTATGTCACCTAGCCTCAAAAAAGCGAGGTAAAAACAAAAGTCAATAACCTGTAACACATTGTGTTATGCTAGATATAAAATGGAAATAGGTATGGAGGAATTAATCTTAAATGGACAAACTTGTTATTGAAGCAAAAACAAGACATTGCAATAAAATAGTATTTTTATTCAAGTCATAAACTTAAAACCGCAAAGATAATCGTTTTATCTCTGTTGAAACATATTGGAACTCAACTCAGGATTGTATATTATTTCAAACAAACAAAAAGTGCATGCAAAACATTTAAAACTAAAGTTTCATAGTGAAGGCATATATTTTTTTTTAAATCAAATAAATAACAGTAAATTTATTAATGCAAGGCCCTAACTACGGATGAGCTCTATAAATGCTTTGACATTACCTCTGGAAAGAATGCTCTAAAAATGTGTTGTCACAAATACCTGCACCTACCTGAAAATGAAGCCCTACCACCTAGACTTGCAATTCATATAACCCTATAATAATACCCTCTGAAGATGCTTTCCAATTCGGATGCCAAAACCTCCAGCTGCCTCAGGTATATTTGCCACGACGGCTCACTTGTCCTTTGAAAATTCTACCCTACTATTTAAATAAATAAAAGTTGATCTCCAAAAGTACATCACGATTTATTTGAACATCAATTTACTATTCAAAATTTTCAGTTTTACATTCCTCATACATCTTGAATATTTAACACATATTATCAATTTTAAAAGAAGTCATTTTAAATAAATAATTAGGAAAATTTTCTAATAACATCAACAATTAACCAAAAGTAACTGGGCTTATCCCCAAACTTTACTTTAAACCCTCTGGTCTAATACGAGCTCATAGTAAAAAACCTTTCTTTACCTATGTGCTAACTACTGCACTGAAATTACCAAAAATCCTTTTACTTTGTACAAAAAGCCAATATTACACCTTCATTTTATACTCTTTTTTCAAGGTAAATCGTCAAATGAAATGTCCTTACAAAACAATAAAATGCACCAATAATCGCCAAATTGTCATAATCACCCACAAAATCACGATAAGCATACAAATATTGAATTACCTGGATTGTAGCACCACCAGCTCTCTATGTGGAAACCATCTCCAACGTAGTTCTCCCACTCGACTGCACGTTCAGAAATTTCTCCAGGTGGCCTCTCACCATCCGGAACTGCATGCTTCACCCAGATTTCTCCGCTACTAATGCACGGTACTTCCATCCATATACTTCACTTGTACCCAGAGTACACCAAGCTCCTCCAACCATAAGTATTAAAATTCTACTTTGCTTTCAGCTTCGATTATTAACAGGCTTGTATATACTTCACAATAGCTATATAACTTTGCACTAACTTGTGCATATTAGTTTTTAATAAAATCTAAACTCACTTATTTACATTTACACTGATATGTAGCTTGGTTGAAGATCGAAAAGATAAGAGAGCCTTCACCACATCGTCTGGGTTTATATAGCCTCCAAAACTGCCTCCTTGAATCTATTTTCACCATCCCTATAACACACTTTCTTAATAACGTTTTCAAACCGTCCACCGGTTCCAGAAACCCATGCACAACACAACAACAAACGGTTGCTCTATTCCACAAACTAACCATTACCCTTGAGTTATTTTTCTAGGTAAAATTCTCAATCATTTTCAAACCGTCGCAATATCTTGGAATTTTCAGTTACAAACAATCGTTTTACAAAGAAATCGCATTAAAATTTTCAATGGCTGTCACTTTCCGCAAACCCTCTTGATAACTGCCATTCACTCTAGCCCTCAAAACACACCTCTAATGCACGTGCATATCTGTCATTTACCTCTAACCTGCATTTAAAATCTTCCATCTTTTGTCTGTTTCCTTTCTTAATTTTTAACATTCGTTGTACCTTTTTCTTATCTCCGTCTAACCCGTATGTTATATCTCATTGTTTTTATCCTTGCTATTCATAAGCTCTATTCTACCTAACCGATCGATACTATCGTCTATCTTGCTCTTATTCGCCTAATCAAACAATCGTACTCTGTTTGCAACCCTCTACTGGATTTCTGATTCCTTTCCCAACCATTATTTTCAGAAAACACATCGCGTCTCTGTCTCGCTTATTTGCCTCTAAATTTCCTTGTCCAACAGACATTTCAAAGTCAACGATAGCTAACCATATGTTATCTCTCCTTCTTTGCTACCTCATGTAAAATACCGTCTTTCTCTTTATATTATAGATCTGTTTTCGTACGTAACGTGCAACATTTTATCTAACATAGACCTGTGTTTGTTTCTCAATGGTCTTTTACCAAGAATCCTAATACTTGTTGACACGCTTTAAACTCGATACAAAGAATGTGCTTGCTATGCTCAACCTTTCTAGCAACATTATTCATGTTCCTGCTTTATTTTACACTAAGTTACACAAATTAATAAATCACGGTTTGAATATGCGTTACTAAATAAATACACCGTCTTCCATTATCGATTTTTATGCTACAAACATAAAAGCTTTCATATTAACAAATTCACACACTATTTCATTTTAAAACCTTAACTACGCTTTACGAAATTACGTTTCCTACCTAATTATAATTAATATTTACAGTGAATTTTACAACTACGTACAATTAACCCTAATATTTAATGAAAATTGGTAAATTATTATTCTATCTTTCGGAAAAACGTCTTAAACTCTACTTGACCCTGATATACATGAGTTACCCTGCAATAACTTATTATTTGACCTTTCTAACACCTATTATAACCTATAAATGCACAGTAATATATATATATATATATATATATATATATATATATATATATATATATAAGAGCTTTTAGAAATTGTAATTAAATAAATTAAATTTAATATATATTATTGCAAATACAAAGGAAACCACAGACACGCTTTAATTCAATGTAAAGTCACAGACACTAATGAATGGAAATACACAAGCTTAACATTACAAAGATGAATCTATCATTTCATACAATATAAACCTAAGTAAATTACATGATCACACATACTTCCGGTGTTCCATTTCATAAACCTAATAGGAAGACCATCACAAAAAACCACCGACAACATAAGAAAGTAGAGTGGGAGGAAACTATATTTCTTGGTCATGGTGGAGCATGAATTATGAATTAATTAATTGTGAACTGGCAGTACATCAACGTCAAAATGAAGCGGTATGCTTGAATAGAATAGAGGGAGTTGGGGATTGATAGAATGAGAGTTTATGTAAGGGGATTTGATATAACGTAAAAGTGAGGTTGAATGTACAGTAGCTCCAAGTAAAAATGTGATTACATTTCTGTAGAAAAGGAATAGGCAGCGATCAACATGTAAAAGTGAAATACATCTGCAAGTTGTGGGGTAGTTTCATAAATATATGCATGTGGATATTATGCCGTGGCAACTGTTTGAAAACAAAGGGGTTAGGACCTAGCGAGTCATACCTCTATTTAATTGGAACTTTGTGGTGTGTTTAGAGTCAGGGAGTTGCTGTATTTGTATATCTAAGAAATGATGAAAGGAGAAATATTAAATTGGAGGAGTATTGCCACGTGCATGTTGATATATATTATTAGTTTTATTCAGGTCGTATTCACTTTCGATTTATTTAATTACAAATCATCAAGCTTATATTAATAAGCTCCACACTGAAGATGATTTGTAATTAAATAAATCGAAAGTGCCCTGTATAGATATAATTTAATAACTGCACAAATACGCACCTTAATAAAACTAATAAGGGAAAATACTGATGGTTGTTGGAAATCCTGAAATTAAAAAGTGAGTACCATTATGAGACTTTAAGTAATGTTTTAAAAACAATGATACAGATTTTTAAATGTCAGTGGTATGGATTTTGGGTAATAAGAATTTCATCATCATTAGGTCTTCAGTCCTAGAGCTGGTTGGGCACTTACCCTCATTGTTTCCTATTCTGCACTATCCTACACATTTCTCTGAAATAAAATAGTTTGATCTAGGTCTACCTTTACCTCTTTTTTTCCTATCTCTGCTTGTAATATATCCCGCACTATTCCCCAAAAATGCCTTAAAACTTATCCTGTCCTTCTATTTTTCTTTTTGTTTTGTTTTCCACAGATATCTTTATTCTCCTACTATTTCTATAACCCCTTTGTTATTAACTTTGTCTCTCCATGCTATCATCCTCATACATCTTAAGCACAACATTCCAAAAGGCTTCTACCATTTTCTGTCTGCTTCTGCTACTGCCCCTATTTCATAGACATACTGTGCTGTGCTCCACACATATGCTTTAAACAATTTTCTCTTTCAATAAGTGAAAACAATTATTTGTTTGAACTAATTAATGAAAGAATTGCATATATTAAGTCCAAAATGAAAATAAATAAAAAAATACACAAAAGCAGGTATTGATGATCTAGAAGTAGGTGCATCCCATGATATTACCAAGAAATGCTTAGGTAAATAACGTCATTGTATGTGTGATGCAGCATGTCATCGCCCAAAGTCCTGGCTCAATGTCATTAAAGTAGGTGTAGTTGATAATACCATAAAAAATCAAGAACTTCTTTGATATTTCAAAAGGATGTGCTAAACATAAAATTAAGTCTAAAAGCTATTTTGTGTAAAAGGATTCCACCTCGTAGGTGGTTTAAAATTTAATAATATTGCTGGATTTTTCTGGTCTGATTTGCTGTGGTTGGTTGGGTTCTTCATTTACTCCAAACGTTTCATAAACAGCTACAGTTAACATCATTGGTGGGATCATTGAGATCTTGGTTGCTCATTGTATAATAACGTGTATGCTTAGTTGCTCATGTGTGCTATTAAGTAATTTTCTCGTTTTTAATTCAGGATGCCAACTTTTGTTTATACAGGTGCCTTCTTCCTTACTGTTGAAGTTTGGTATGTTCTTGTGAATCTTGATGGGTTCGGTGCTTATTCATATACGGTAACACATTGCTGTAGAGAAAACTTCCGTTTCATCAAATTGAATTTTATGATCACCTGGCAACTGTGAATGTTCAGTGACTACTAACCTGTCAGACTGCAGAAGATGGCTGTGTATTTTGTTTTTCTTTATTTGTGTGCTGATCCTGTATTGTATTGTGCATACATACATTAATCTACATGCACAAGAAATTCTGTAGACTTTGGCAGACAAGGGAAATGCAACTGTTATCATGAACAAGAAGGATTACCAAAAATATAAATGAGATGTTGGATTCATTCATCTACATTACTGTACAGCAGGTCCCAGCGACAAGAATTCTAAAGAAAACAAACCAATTTATAAAAGAATAATCTATTTCAATCGAGGAGCAACATGTACTGAAAAAGATGGAAGCGCTGTTACCATATCTGTATGGACTGCTAAAGTTACCCAAATGTAATGTACCACTTATGCCCATTTTCAATGCCATAAGATTGCCAACACGCAACCTGGCCAAATGTTGGATAAGACTTTTTCAACATCATATTAGAACATTGAACTTAGATCCATTTTCAATGCTATAGGATTGCCAACACGCAGCCTGGCCAAATATTGGACAAGACTTTTTCAACCTCATATTAGAACATCGAACTTGTACATCAGAGATTCTGCACATTTCATTAAAAAACTAGAAGACAAGCCCACAACCAGAAGGCTTACTGGTCAGTCTAACATTATATCACTGTTCAAAATCGTCTGTTAATGAGGCTCTGATGGCATAGCACACCTTTACCAACATGTATTGTCTATCACGTATTTTCAATGGGACAAAAGATTCTATAAGCAGAAGGACATAGTTGTGGTAAGCCCAGTTATCGCCAACCTCTACTGGAATTCTTCGACAAATAAACAATTAGAACATCGGTCTGGAAGCCCATTGAGCCTAGTTATCGCCAATTTCTACTCGAATTCTTCGAGAAAGAAGCAATAGAGCATCGGTTTACAAGCCTACTTGTTGGTTCAGATATGTAGATGACATTAGTCATCTGGAGCCATGATGAAGCAGCATTGGAGGACCTCCTGCAACACTTGAACAAATTCATCATCGAATACAGTTTACCATGGTGGAAGAGAAGAATAATCAGTTACCTTTCTTGGAAGTATTAGTAACAAGAAGGGGTAACGGATCTCTGTCATGCAGTATACAGGACACCGACACACCGATGTATATTTAAATAACGAGTGAAATCATGGCCCAAGCCAGAAGAGAGCTGTATTATAGACATTGGTGACATGCTCACACCCCATCTGTTAGCTAAAATACCTAGATCTGGCACTACAAGCTAATGTAGTCACCAAACACAAGATAAAGAGGACCACAAGACAAAACAAAGGCAATACTCATAAGGAAACAACCATCAAGTCTGTAATGGCATACCTACAATATTTAAGAAATGTCACCAACTGCATCACAACGATAATTCAGAAACGCAATGTCAACATGATCTTCAAGCCTACATGCCAGCTAAAGCAGGTACTAGGATCTACAAAAGATAAACAACTGCGCCTTTCACTGCCAGAGTTTACAGGAATCGGCAGCTCTGTAAATTAGACAGGTTAGCGTATGACTGCTGGTTCCAAGGTCCCAGATTGGAATCCCGACATGGACTGATTGAAAAATGTTAGGCAAGCATTTTTCACAAAAATACACCCTCGTTTGGATGAGAGGTAAAATGGAGGTCCTGTGTGTGGATGTTGTCACGTACGTTAAAGATTCCTATCTTGCTTGGCATAGCAAGGCTTCTTCAAAATTCAAAATTTTAGGAAAAAATACTCACTTCCTGACCAATGTAGTACCTTCGGGTAGAGCATTGGCAAGTCAAATGTAAGGTCGGTGAAAATATACAATTACCAAGTGATAATAAGTTTGAATTTGATGAAACTGAAGTTCTCTTTACAGCAATGCATTACTATTCAGAAATAAAAATTGCAGCTATTGAGATTCACAAGAATATGCCAAACTTCAACAGAAAGAAAAAAGACATGTATACAAACAAAAGTTGGCATCCTGCTTTAAGAACAACAAAGAAAACCACTTAAGAACGTGCATGATTGACCAAGCCAATCAGACTATGTTAGATCAGGCAGACATGCGTGAGCAACCAAGTATGCCAATAAATACTGCAGGATATCCAGTACATAATTCTTTACACAACAAACAACTAAAAAGATCTCAACAAATAAAAGCTCAATGAGCTCTTCAAAGATGTTAACTGTAGCTGTCAATGAAATGTTTGGAGTGAATATAGAACCCGACTAACTGCAGAAAATCAGTCTTGAAAAATTCAATAGTATCATTGACGTCAACTGTGAAAGCATACACACTACAGATTAAAATTTGTTGCAACATCCAAACTGGTTTGGATTCTGTGTTGATTTACACATAGCTGTTTACTTATATTTATGCTTGCTATTTACAGCTATGATTGTAATTTGTGATGAATAAATGAAGACTGTATCTTCAGTTGTTTATTAGTTAGGTAATCTTCATTTAAAATACCTTGTTGTTTTGGCTAAAAATCCATATAAGAATATTGCAGTAATGAAAGCAAAAACATAAAGATCTATAACTCTGGTATGAATAACTACAAGTGTTTTGGGTTGTTAAATTGTAAAGGTGTTGCTATAAATACATTTCTAATACCAACAATATATATATATATATATATATATATATATATATATATAAAAGACAAGTTATTTGCAGTCCGCAATAAGAAAATATAACTACCAGCCCGATTTGTATTTGTCAATGGCTCTTATTATTTTCATAAGAGTTTGTATACAGATACATCTTACTTTATATACTATTTTCTTATTGCGGACTGCAAATAACTTGTCTTTGTTTATTTGAATTGCCTTTGGGGCATGAACCCGGGTGTCGCCACGAGAAGGTTTGTTACGTTAGCAAATAAATTTTGCTGTAACATTCCGCAAATCTCAAAGGCCCAACGTACTTTTATAGTCATTTTCAAAATTTATTATGTAGTTTCGGTTCAATTCTGTACTTCCACACTTTAGTAGTGTTGGTGTTTTATCACCTGATGGCGGTTTTATTTACTTTTGCCATAGTACAGTGATTGTTTCAAAATTATATCATTATAATAGCTTCGATTACTTCATAGGGTTCTTGGGAACAGTCCACTCTGATGAGGCTAACAAGCCGAAACCATTGGTCAGTGGATGTTTCCTCCCCTATGAATTAATAAAGCTAATGTTTTGTTAATGGCTATATAACTACCAGCCCGATTTGTATTTGTCAATGGCTCTTATTATTTTCATAAGAGTTTGTATACAGATACATCTTACTATATATATATATATATATATATATATATATATATATATATATGTTGGCCTTCTGCAATACTAAGTATTGTAGCAAACCAACACCAACCGTCTTTCAAAATCTCGGAATTTTTCACAACAAATAACCGTTTTACCTCGAAAACCACCACTTCGTTTTCTAACGGCTGCTCAATACGTTGAAATCGCTCCCCAACTGTCTTCAAAATCCTTGGTCTAGCCACGCCCCTCATCATATATCTTGCTTCGTTTGCACGTTCATATACCCTCACTTAAATTTAACCTATCTCTCATCTTATTTTCACATGTGAAAAATAATTCTCTTCCTTTGTTCCCCTTAGGTAGTTTGTTTATCCACTTCTAAATCGATACCTTAAACAGACATTCTGCATCCTTCTCACACTTATAGACTTTGATCCGTCTTTGTTTATTCATTCGTTTAAAAGTCATCCCACTACAAAACATATGTTATATACTGTCCTTTGCTAACGCATGTGTTCAACTGGTTGTTTCTCTCGGAATTGATAACCGTTGCTTGTTTTCGTAAACACCTTAACAGAAATGCTTTTAGAATGTTTACCAAGGTTAAAATGAAATTATACATTAGAACCATATTTACATGCGCCAATTTGAGCTTATGATTATTAATATAACACTAATGTAACATTGAAAAGCTAATTTGAATTAATATTTATTAAATCTAGTCCAAATTACCCTATATGCTAAAATATTTACATTCAATGATTAGTAGGTAAAATTGCCTAATTCTGTTTCCTCCTATAAATGCATATTGAGAATTCTTTGGCGCATTTTTGCCAAGGTGAATATTGAAGCCAATTTGATTATGATGCTCCACTCTTAACTAAATAATCCTTAACCTAGAGTTCCGAAAAACGTCTTAACTTACTAATGTGTTATATATACACACACACGGGAACTTGCACTAATTTCCCTGCTACTTAATCTAATAAATTCTAACCTACAAATTACACGATAATATATATATATATATATATATATATATATATATATATTTATGGCCAGCTATCAAAGAGAGGAGGCGACGTTCAATGTGCGATCTAAGGACCGGTTGAAGGAAAGGTGCTAGTGTTGCCTTATATTCAGAACGTTCTTCTTTTATAACTAGCTATGTAAAACACAAATGTACTTTCAAAAAATGTTATAGTGACTAAAATTATTCTTCTGTGTAATATCGGTACAAAGTGAGGTCCATATATATTTCTATCACAATGAGAACAGTATATTTTTTATGCAACATCATTGTTATGAGCCCCCTAATTTGTATATATAATCGTTATGCTATTCCTGTAAGGTCCATGCAATGTTGCCAAGTCAGGCTGATGTATTAAATGTATTAAATTGAGTCTATACAGCGTTTACTGATTAGTCCGTTTACGCTTCCGCGTAACCATTTATATTGATATGAAACAAATAATTTGATTTACCAAATGCTAATTACCATTTAATTTAACAATTATATTATATCTTTATTTAGAATGGAAAGCCGTTCCATAGTGCGTATAATACAGTAATTTAATGTATTTAACCCGGTTATTCAGTTTAAAATTTATTTGACACGCCTAAAATTTAAGATTGCTAGTTCACAATTTTTTAGTCTAAAAGTTTCCTTATTACTTATAGCATACCTAAGCCATATTATTATAATTGTTTCGGCGGGAATAGAAAATATTTCCGTCATGTGATATCCTGTGTAGAGGAGCAAAATTGTTGTGGCAGCACTTTATTGCATACCACAGCTAACGGAAAATTCCAAGGTCCTATAGTAACAGAAAAGGACAATCTTATACAAATCTCGTTCATCGCTCCCTTTCATTTTAAACTTGTACGTTGTTCTGTTTCATTCTGCGGTCAGATTTGGTAACTGGTTATTACGTTATTAGTTATTTTACAAGCAGGAAAATAGAAACTTTGTTACAAGAATTTCAAGGTAAGCGGTAGCATCCCTTTATAGTTGATTAATATATAGCTTTTGGAATTAATAATTCATTGCACAGCTTTAAGTCAATTCTTATGGCCATCTTTGATTTCAGAATGGATAGAAAATCAAAAATATTAATGATGGCCATGGGCACTCTGGAAAAGGATAAAAAAATTTCAGATTTTCTGAATATTTCCAAATACGAAACAAAAGGACTAAGTGCAAATGAAAAAAATATTCTTCTCTCAAGTGAGTATTCATTTAATATTTATTTAATGCACAGTATTTAGTATATTTAGTCGTACAGGATGTTTAGTAATAAATTTTTGTTTTATTTGAGTTTAATATACATTGTGAAAATAAACACTAAATTTTATGATGCTATTCCCGATGATAGAAAACCTACATAACAGTAATGATGTTAGGGGCATAGAGAAAATCTTGTTTTCTAAAAAGTTTTCAATTCTTATAAGACATGGGTTTTACTTCATTGTTGATACCATTTAGGTAACTGGGTAGAAAGAAACATGATAATCATAATAAATTAAATTTTTTGTTAACATCATTCAAATTAATGTACTTGTGAGCAATACTTAGACGAAAATTCGAATTTTAACAAATTATATAGTTGCACTGAAAGAAAAGTGTGACACTAGTTATTGATGTATGCTACACTGAGATATAAAATAAAAGGGGTTGTTATAAATTATAGATTATGTAGCAGTGGCTCTTATTTGTTTTAGGGTTTAGCATCTTCCTGAATCTGAAAATGTTTTTGCACCCCCCTTAAAATTGTTTTTATATTTTTTATTTAAGAATAACCATCTATTGTCATAAACAATGAATACATTTGCAATAAATATTCTATATATATATATATATATATATATATATATATATATATATATATATAACATAAAACGATTTGTCGCACCCCTGGAAATGCTCTCTTGCATCCTCATGTTATAATGTCCATAATTACTTATAGCAGAGAACGATTACTAATGCAGTTTACATACATCACAATGAGAGAAATTGTTTTTTATAATGTATATTAAATTTATAATACAATATGCTATGCACATTAGAAATCGAAAATAAAACATTATAGAATCTCCTATAAATAGTGTTGAAAATATTTATAATAAAGCATAGTATAGTTATGGAATTATAAGCAATATTAACGCAGGTATATGATGATCACTTATAGCTATTTACATCAATTTTGGTGGAAATGACAATATTTATACTCAAATATGTTAGATTGTAAACAATAATAAAATACTATATCCACTATAAATATAGATATATTTTTTCTTATAAATTTTTTGTGAAACTAAATACTTACATTAAAGCGTGCTATAATTATAGGATTGTATGCAAATTTCAACCCACAGTTACACCATAATTATTTATAACGTTCCCTATACATTTTGTTGAAATTACAAATATATATATATATATATATATATATATATATATATATATGCTGTAATACTCCCCTAGTGGGTCGACCTATTAATTCTGTAATATCACGTGTCCTTACGTTGAGCGACCTATTTATTTTAATTGCTATAATACTAAATTAAATTATTGAACCACCATTTTAATCTTTCCTACAGCTTGTGATTATTTCCTCCTCCAGCTGTTTCTTAACGTTGCTATCAACTGGAGTTTATCATAAACAACTTTATCGACCAATGACAAAATTCAACAAGTTACCGCCTTTGCGGGTTATCTCTGCCCTACTTAATTTGTGGCTCCTCCTCTGTACTATTTCAATCTTATGACCTCGGCTAGCATATATTTGTAATTATAAAAATTCAGTAAGTTTGGATCCCATTTAATGAAACTAATGCTTTATGTACAGCTTTGACGTTATTTACAATACATTTTCAAATTAATTCACCTTTATAAATTTCATTTATCAACAACCATTTAATTTGTACTAAAACCCAAAGTCACCAAAGAAAACTCATTATCTTTACCAACAAATGTAGAATATTCTAAATCCGTTTTCTTATTATTATTTCAATACGTATTCAACCCTTTGTTGACTTGTTTACAAGCATATAATATTTAGCCAATTTGATATTAAAAATAAAATAAAATTCTTGTAGAAAACAGATGCCTTATAACTAACAATCTGACCTGGTTTTATCTTTTTACGACGACGCTTCCATTGAAATTAATCTTCCCAATTTTCGATTCCATTTAACTTATCACCATTATGGACCAACACCATTAAATTATAATTTTATACTTTAATCATTCTTGCCATAGACTTCAAATTTGTAATTCGTTCACCCTATACTTCAAGATTATGTTCTTCTTTTCGCCTCGACATTTAAATTGTTTTATTGTAATCTTTCTTAACATCAAGCATTCTGGCCTATTTTCCTCAGACCTCGAAGCCCTATTATTTTTATGTCTTAGTTTACGATTAATTCATAAAAATAATCCTACTTACGTTTTAAACGGTAATTTTCATATACACACTCATTTATTTCACTTTGTACCACTTGTTACGTATTATTCAGTATTACTGGCAATGCACTTGGGCCTTCATTGAGTTCAAAACTGACTTTCTTATCGCGGTGCTTGCTAATATAATTTCGAATCCCCACTGCATCCGTGGTGTGGTCTAGAACCTGTCGTTTGCTTCGGACCAATCAAATAATTCCATTTCGAATATTTTCTGATGTAATGCTCTGCGTTCGTTCATAATGCCCACCTGCCTGCAGGTGTCTTCACTATCAACATGCTGTATTTTGATAGAATAGTCGCCTTTCCATAAACAACTGATGCAATTTTACTTTAAACTTTCATTGTTTACATGCGATTCACGCAATTTTAATCATTTCTCTTATCAAAATGGTTAGATCTTTATACGCATTATATTAGCTACATGAAACTCTATTTTCACATCCGTATTACTTAATCGTCTGAGACTCTTTTCTTAATGCGTGTCTAATTATACTTTATCATTTATACGCGTGCTTCCACTGAAAAATATTCTTATTCGCTTTACTTATGTCAACTGAACACTATCTACAGGGTATTTAATCTTTACCATCCGTTTAATACTCGTATTTCTCATTCCTACGCCAACTATGCGTCTTCCTATGTCTTTCCTGCGTCGCCCAAAACTATTTCTACTTTGTACACAGGGTGTTTCCTACTTACTATCTACTTCTATTTCTTACTTATTTCCTGAAATAACTACAATTTTCTGCTGCCTATTCTAATTACTCATTCTCTAGTGACCTTCACTATGTCGTGCACCCTTAACAAACCCTTATCACAGCATAATTCCCCCAAATTAAAATATAAAATTTTATATCAATGTCCATTTTTTTGTTGCCCAACGTGAACTTAAACTCACATTGGTATGAAATTATTATATTTTTATTTCCATATTGAAATTCAACCTTTTCATTATTAAACTCATATTTACATTTTTTATTTATCCCATACCTATGTCCTATTATACTATACTATTCCTATCTATGCCTATTCTTATGTTCAAATCCTATTCTATTTCTCTATGTATACCTATTCATAATTTATTTTACATTTCCTTTTATCTATTCATCTGTCCTTGCATGGGCCAATTCAATTTATCTATTTTCAACTTCCCCTTTTCACTCTTAAATCTGGGTCCTTTTAATCTATATTTTCAATCCTATATTTATTATCTATCCTATATCCTAAAATCTAACCCTACTTTGAAAAAATTCACACTTCCTTAAATTCAACCTTAAACCTGCTATATCTAATTCTAATATTATTCTCTCTAAATGTACGTAGTGTTCCTCTACACTATTACTAAATATTAATATTTCATCCTTATAGTGGATACTAAATTCCTCATACAGTCCCAAAATATTCTTGATCACATTCTCTAATGCATCCGTGCTCGAGGACAAACCAACCGGGACCACCCTAAATTGGTATAATTTTCCTTCTACCGAAAAACCCGTATATTTCCTTGATTCACGCGCTAATGGAATCAAACACAATGAATTCTTTAAGTCTAATTTGCTATATATTTTCTTATTACCTATTCTTGCTAATATGCTTTCCATCGTTGGTGGACAATTGTATTGCGGTTCGTTCGCTTATTTATCTTTCTTGCATCCAAACATAACCTAATGCTATTATCATTTTTCTTCACGACGACTAATGGATTCACAAAATGTGTACTGGAGTTTTCTATAATGCCTTCACGTAACATTTCCTCAATTTCTTCCTTCACTCTATTCCTATATGCTACTGGGATAGGATATATCTTATTGTTAAACGGTTCCTCATTCATTACTTCTAACTTGTGCACATAACCCTTGGCAATTCTCGACTTCGACCCAATTAATTCTGAATGCTTATTCAATAATACATTCACCCTATTTTTAAATCATCTGGACACTTAATCTCTTCACTTTCATTACCCCATTATTTATCTCTTCACTAAACTGATTAATATTTACGCAGTCGTCTTCTATTACTATATTCCCCTCTTCATACCATTTAATATATTTCCCATTACACTCAATCTCTTTGCATTCCGCATTTATCTTCAACGCCAACTTATCTATCATATTCATCCCAAATATAACATCTATCTTCAGTCCAGGTACCACCATGAACTCATTTTCCCATATTCTATTTCCCATTTCACATCTCAGAATTACCATTTCATTTATTACACTAAATCTCTTATTATTTGGTGCCACTAAATTACACCTTGCTATCTCTATCGCTTTATCCCCCAATTTCTCTCGTTTAACAAATTCTTCCGCTACAAGTGATGCCTCTGCTCCAGTATCAATTAATACTTTAACCATTTTATTTTCCACCTTTAAATTAATTATTGGTAATAAGTTTCTCTCAAATCTTCCTAATTCATTATCCATTTCATATTTAATAAACTCGCGCTGGTGCTCATATCCGTTAATCCGTAGAATTTTCCTTGGTTCGTCCGTACTCAAAATCCTGATCTCGCGTCGAAGGTCCTGCCTGACTCATTCTTCCTGTATCTGTGCAATTCGTGTTCCTTAATTCCACACTATTAATATTTCTTGCTGGGTCCGTCGATCATCCTTTTCCTGTCTATTCATTACTCCATTGTTTCCCTCATGATTCGTTCTCTCTATTCGTTGCCTTGGTGTCTGACCATTATCCCTGTTCTGCCTAAAATCATTATTAAAGTTTCCATAGTTCCCCCCATTAAAATTTCTTCCACGATCATAATTATACCTGTTCCTTCGATAATTATTCCTAGTCTCATCATTCCTTATGAAATTCGTGCGTCGATCCCTAAATTTATTTTCCCTTTCATCATCATTTTCCAAATCATCATATCTCTGCAAATAATCAATAAACGTGTCTCTATCCACTATGTTTTGCGTCGTTATGTATCGCTTTACTTCCGCATTAAAATGACTTGCTAAATACTTTATAATAATTTTATCTTCTAAAGGAGGATCCAATTGCTTCGCTACAGTAAATTTCTCAATCGCATATGATTCTCGCGTTATCCCTTTCGCCAAATCGTATCTTCCCATAATCAAATCATTTCGAATTCGATTTTGCTGGTTGTCATTCCAGAATTGACGTAGAAATTTGCTTTCAAACTGTTCAAACGTTTCTATTTCATCCTCAACTAGATTGTACCATCGTTTAGCATTCCCTTTTAATATTGCCCTGATTAAATTTAATTTGAATAATTCATCTGTGTATCCCTGTATCAACATTTTAAAATTTTTCAGAAATATCTTAGGGTTTACTTTTCCGTCCCGTAAAATTTCGTAAATTGTTCCATTGAAAGATTCGTTTGCATTAGCTTAATTGGTTCCCTATTAAAGTTTATTGGATTGCTTTTAAATTATTTATCTCTTGATTTATTGATCTGAATTCCGTTTCGCAATTTTCTTCAATTTTATTTAACTTAATATTTAAATTCTTAATTTTATTGTTGGACTCACTTTCGAACTCTTCTCGTTTCGTTTTGATTAAAGAAATATGATCCCATAAACCGTCTATCTCCTCAGAAACTCTACCAACTCTCTCATTCAATTGTGCTTTCATCTCCGCGATATTATGGTTTGCTTCTTTCAGTCCATCACTAAGATTCTTAATTTTACCCTCCAATTTCTCATTGTTTTCATCCATTTTATTTTAACTGCATTTATGGCTTGCTCACTCCTATCCATCTTTTCATTCAATGCCATTAAGATATCCAACATCTTATTTTCTTGTGAAGTTCGCCTCTCTTCACTGGAACTGGTTTCCTGAATTATAACGCCTCCTGGGATCCTATCTCTACTCCTTGTTGTCTCAAAACCTCCCGTGTTTCCCGTATTTTCTTGTCCATTATTATTAAATTTATATGCTAAACTTTTTAAATACTAAAATTTATCTAACTTTAAATTACTGTACAAATTTCACTATTGTTAATTGAAGCTTTTCAAATCCCCGGTTTAGTTTAATTAATTTATATAAAATCTTACAATCGTACTTTAAAATTTATTTTAATTTAATTCGCCCCTCTTAATTTCAGTTTATTTGATTGTGGTTTAATTTACGAGCCCCTTCGTTGGGTCGACATATTAATTGCTGTAATATCCCCTTAGTGGGTCGACCTATTAATTCTGTAATATCACGTGTCCTTACGTTGAGCGACCTATTTATTTTAATTGCTATAATACTAAATTAAATTATTGAACCACCATTTTAATCTTTCCTACAGCTTGTGATTATTTCCTCCTCCAGCTGTTTCTTAACGTTGCTATCAACTGGAGTTTATCATAAACAACTTTATCGACCAATGACAAAATTCAACAAGTTACCGCCTTTGCGGGTTATCTCTGCCCTACTTAATTTGTGGCTCCTCCTCTGTACTATTTCAATCTTATGACCTCGGCTAGCATATATTTGTAATTATAAAAATTCAGTAAGTTTGGATCCCATTTAATGAAACTAATGCTTTATGTACAGCTTTGACGTTATTTACAATACATTTTCAAATTAATTCACCTTTATAAATTTCATTTATCAACAACCATTTAATTTGTACTAAAAACCCAAAGTCACCAAAGAAAACTCATTATCTTTACCAACAAATGTAGAATATTCTAAATCCGTTTTCTTATTATTATTTCAATACGTATTCAACCCTTTGTTGACTTGTTTACAAGCATATAATATTTAGCCAATTTGATATTAAAAATAAAATAAAATTCTTGTAGAAAAACAGATGCCTTATAACTAACAATCTGACCTGGTTTTATCTTTTTACGACGACGCTTCCATTGAAATTAATCTTCCCCAATTTTCGATTCCATTTAACTTATCACCATTATGGACCAACACCATTAAATTATAATTTTATACTTTAATCATTCTTGCCATAGACTTCAAATTTGTAATTCGTTCACCCCTATACTTCAAGATTATGTTCTTCTTTTCGCCTCGACATTTAAATTGTTTTATTGTAATCTTTCTTAACATCAAGCATTCTGGCCTATTTTCCCTCAGACCTCGAAGCCCTATTATTTTTATGTCTTAGTTTACGATTAATTCATAAAATAATCCTACTTACGTTTTAAACGGTAATTTTCATATACACACTCATTTATTTCACTTTGTACCACTTGTTACGTATTATTCAGTATTACTGGCAATGCACTTGGGCCTTCATTGAGTTCAAAACTGACTTTCTTATCGCGGTGCTTGCTAATATAATTTCGAATCCCACTGCATCCGTGGTGTGGTCTAGAACCTGTCGTTTGCTTCGGACCAATCAAATAATTCCATTTCGAATATTTTCTGATGTAATGCTCTGCGTTCGTTCATAATGCCCACCTGCCTGCAGGTGTCTTCACTATCAACATGCTGTATTTTGATAGAATAGTCGCCTTTCCATAAACAACTGATGCAATTTTACTTTAAACTTTCATTGTTTACATGCGATTCACGCAATTTTTAATCATTTCTCTTATCAAAATGGTTAGATCTTTATACGCATTATATTAGCTACATGAAACTCTATTTTCACATCCGTATTACTTAATCGTCTGAGACTCTTTTCTTAATGCGTGTCTAATTATACTTTATCATTTATACGCGTGCTTCCACTGAAAAATATTCTTATTCGCTTTACTTATGTCAACTGAACACTATCTACAGGGTATTTAATCTTTACCATCCGTTTAATACTCGTATTTCTCATTCCTACGCCAACTATGCGTCTTCCTATGTCTTTCCTGCGTCGCCCAAAACTATTTCTACTTTGTACACAGGGTGTTTCCTACTTACTATCTACTTCTATTTCTTACTTATTTCCTGAAATAACTACAATTTTCTGCTGCCTATTCTAATTACTCATTCTCTAGTGACCTTCACTATGTCGTGCACCCTTAACAAACCCTTATCACAGCAATATATATATATATATAAACAAGCATGCTATTATTCTATGATCCTATATAAACATATACTTTTTTGATAGAATGAACTGTAACTTATAAATGGTAATTACTTTTTATTTGCACTGATACTTATTCTTCAATGGGATCTTTTTTTTTTCATTTTAAATACATTGTGTAGAAGAACAAATACATTTATATTTAATACAACATTAATCAATATTTAACAAATCTAAAAACTTGACAACTCTCAAAATTCCATAATCGATTTAAAAAAGGCCATGTTACAAAAAACCATAGCAACAAGATAATGAATGCTAGCATGGACATATTGATGACTTTATCTTCTAAATAATTGTCCACTATATATAGTTGCAAAATACCATACCTGTTACAAATAGTTGTTGCATTAGTGCACTAAAGTACACTATAACCATAAATTACACTTAACATACTTAACTTGCAAAGTTATATATTACAAAAAAAAAAAGAATTAAATTCCTTTAAACTTCAAAAAGTGATAAATACAAGACGTGGAAAAAATCGTTAAAGAACCCAGGTAGTGTACCTACCAATAGAAGAAATTATTCCAGCTAGCACAAATTCTTGCAAAGCATAAGTTTAAATTGTAGATTATATCACTTTTATTGGTTAATAGTCTTCATCCAAGAATTGTACTTGTGTAACAACGCCATCGTTTATGAAGATTTCTTTGCATTGTTTGGGTAAATAAAAATAAGAGTACTTTGTTCTAAAGCATTTCTGAATTTCATGCCTGTTTCCACGACGGACGTAAAATAACCGAAAATAGTCAGGTTCAATCAAAATTTAAACGCATTTTTACCTTAAATTTTGGCAAAACACAATAAATTTAAGGTAACAGATGTGATATTTATATGTATTTAATAATTTCCCAGGAAACAGGTCACAATTGGCGGTGCATGAAAACTTTTTATTGCATTTTTTTTTCATTTTTCATTTGGGAACATTGGCAAACATTTATGTATGGTACATAGTTAGATTGAAAATTAAATTTTCTTTTGAACAATAAAACAAAAAAATCGGGTTTATGAAAAAATAAAGTTGGTGATGTTACCTTGAAGACGAAACGTCATACTTAAAATTAATTAATACCATGTTGTACGGCAAAAAAAAACGTACAACTTTTAAATTTAAACTGTATCTTTAAATTCAAAAGTTTTTGAAGTATTTGACAAATTAATTTTAGGCGTTTTCTACCCTGTATTTCAGAAACCAATAAACGTTTGGCCATAATCAATAGATATCAATAATTTTCTAAAACTGCAGCTTTCCTCTAATTTAGACCGACCGTGTAGCTTTGTTTCATAGATAGCAATACTGGCCTATTGCATTGATATAAAAATCACAAAATATTAATGTTTAAAATCGGATATCACCCACCCCTGGTGGTTGGGCATAAGTCGGCCATCTGAGATTCATTTAAATTTGGGTTTGCATTTTTGAATTACTTAAAATCATACCCAGCAACTTTTATTTGAGAGGTTTGTGATAAAATTTTAAATAAAACTAATAAAATACTAGAGTTTTCAAAAAACATGTTTTGTTTTCTCTTAAAATATCTACAAAGCATTTGAAAACTTTTGAATTTTAAAAAGGGATTATTACCATGTATAGCATTTTCAATCTTGTCACAACAAAGTTATCTATAATAAAACACCCTGTATAATATAATGTTAGATATAAATTACCAAGCAATGGACATTGAATTTTCTAAAATAATGCAACTATTTAATTAGTATGATTTGTAAAAACTTATCCCCGTTTCAGATTACCATAATCAACTTGCTGTTAACAAACACTTACCCCCGAACCAAAACAAGTAAAAGAGGTATCTTCATCCACGTCAAAAAAGAAATATTTGACAAGATTTCAAGTGGACATAGCAAAAAGACAACTTTTCTGTATATCCGATACAAAAGAGCAGTGCAATTCAGAGAATGATGACGTAGTTCTAATCACATCTACTGTTGATGAGTCGGCTATTAATGAACCTGTTTTGTCAGATTTTTGTGAAAGTGAAGATGACTATATACCAGACTCCACAAAAATGTCTATTAGCTCAGTCGATAGTGAAACTTATGAAAATCATGCTTCTTTTCCTTCTGAAGTTCAATCAGAAAACACAATTATTGGCGATGGAGAATATTCTATTGGATTTCATGAAGATTTTGCAGACCATATCTCCAATGAAAATAAATTAGTTCAGAGAAGAAAGGTCAATGAATGTCAGAACTCAAAGAATTCTGAAAAAAAGAAAACCACGAATCGGGCGTGGAATAAAAAAGATTATTGCTATTTTTGTTGCATTGATGTTATGAAGTTTTCACGTCATATTCTAAGACATCACAGTTTTGAATTCGAAGTACAACAAATTACTGCCCTCAGTGTCGGTGACAAAAGGAGAAAAAATCTTTTTAACAAGCTGAGAAATGAAGGAAACTTCTTGAAAAATACTACCAAAAAAGTATTGTACCAGTAAGAAAACCCATATTTGAAAATTTAGATCTGCCAACTATTCTCACACATCTTCCATGTAAGTACTGCAAAGGGTTTTATAAAAAAAGTACCTGTATAGGCATGTAAAAGTGTGTCCGCATAATAACGATAAGGTTACAAGGATCAAAGTCCAAGCTGAGGATCAATCTTTGTTTTCTGCCTATAGGCATAATGATGTCTTACAAAAGGAAATATTTCCTACTATGAGAGCAGATGCAATATCTTTTGCTGCAAAAACAGATTCCCTAATTTGTTCTGTGGCAAGTAGGTATCTAAAAAGTCATCGTGATAAACAGTTTTGATTAGTTGCCACATGCAAAATGAGACAACTAGGTGCATTGCTTATTGAAATAAAGAAAAAGATTCAATGTAAAATTTTATTGAGCGCATTAGATCCACTGAACTTTGATGTCATAGTAGAGTGTACTAAAATAATTTCGAAATAAAACACGAAAACTGAAACTTACGGTGCTCCATCGTTAGCCGCTAATATGGGAAGCCAATTAAAAGATTGTATTGATATGGCTTATAATATGCTACTGAAACTACAAATACTCACAAGTTGCAAATTTTAAAAGAACTTATCACTACTGAATGGCGTTATGAAGTGTCAACCTTAGCAAACAGTGATTTACAACAAAATAAATGGAATAAACCATCTGTCATCTCTTTAGCAGATGACCTCACTTTATTTAAAACATATTTAACTTTGCAAAGGGATAAGACTAGAAATTCCTTACTACATAATTCACATGATGAAAAGGCTTTTAAAACTTTGCAAGAAATATGCTACGTACAACTTCTTCTTTTGAATAGACGAAGAGTTGGAGAATTGCAAAGAATGACTGTGAATGCATATATCACAAATATCGATAATCAAAGCTCAAGTGAGTTTGATAACTGTATAAGTGCAAGTGAAAAAATTGTCATGAGATCGTTCAAAAGAGTAGTCATAAGAGGAAAAAGAGGACGAGGGGTTCCTGTTTTATTTACAGAAGATATGGTGAAAAATGCTAATGTTCTATTGCAATTTAGAGAAAATTTTGTTATGAAAACAAATATGCATTTATTTGCAAGCATGAAATCGTCATCTAGCATCAGCGGCTGAAAAGCAATCTACAAACATGTGAGACTTGCTGGTGTAAAAAATGCTGCTGCCCTGACATTAACAAAGTTACGCAAGCATCTTGCAACTATGTCCCAGCTCATTAATTTATCAAAGCAAGATTTGGAGCAGTTAGCAAATTTTATGGGACACACATCAGAAATACATAAAACATACTATAGGTTACCCAATGATATATATCAAACGGCTAAGGTTTCTAAATTACTACTACTTAACGAAAAAGGAGAAGCTTTGAAGTACCAGGGAAAATCCTTAGGTGAAATCGATATTAACTTGGATATGGTGGTGGAAGATGACCAAGATAGCGACGATGATAACATTGATGTGGATAATATCCAGCAACAAACAATGGGCACTATGGAGAAACATTACAAGGTAACTAAAAAGCAATTCAGTTTGTATTTACTTCAAGCTAACGTAACCAATTTATTAATTTATACTTGGCTAGTATTAAGTTCAAAACAGTCAAATAACTTTTTTATTTGAAATGCATTTCTTTTGAAATTTGGTATGGATTATGTGGTTAAAATTAATGAATTTATTTATGCCATTTTCAATTTTGTGTCACTTCCTGTTTAACCGGAAATGCCTATCACTTTTTATTTTTAAATGAAACTCATTATATTTTTACATTTTTAGGTACAAAATAAAAAACTACCTTCAGAAATATTAACATATTTTTTCATTTTTAAGAATGCATTACAAAAAATAATAAAAACTACCGATAATGTAAAATTTAATTGTCTTTAAAACCTATTTGAAATTATATTGACGGTACAAGAAATGTTCAAATTGTGCTCCATTTATGACTGGACAATGATGTAGTCGATCAATGAAATGTTTTTGTGAATTCTGTACCATTTACGACATGATATGATTAAAATCTTCATCTATTTGTTTTTCTAATTCTTGTAGATTAATTGGTCAATTTTTATAGACTTGACATTTCAAGTGACTCCACAAGGAAAAATTGAGTGGTGATAAATCTGTATAGAACGGACTAGCATTTCCATTGATCCTCTGAAAATGATGTATTGTATAAATATCCGACCATTATTTTTTTTCTGTTTATGCAATGACTACCAATTTTTTTTTATGAGTAGCCGACTTAATTTGGAAACTTTTTTGTCTCTTGTAAAATTTTGATTAGATGCGGTTTGACAGAAAAAAAGTAATTTCAAATGTCTGCATACTTTCGTCATCATTGCTGCATTAACTGTAAAACGGGGCAAATAAAAGAACATAGTATAGTAGTAGGCTTTGCTTTTGTTTTGTTATTTAATTTGAATATTATTTAACCTCAGTTTGCCTGTCAATTCGTGAATTTCTGTAATTCAATAAAAGTTTGCATTTTTCATCTTACATTATGAGTACTTACACAAACAACGAACAGGTGGATATGCTTTTGGTTTTCGGATTTTGTCAAGGCAATGGTCGTGAAAGCGTCAGAGTCTATAGAAAAAGATTTCCTAATCGCCGAATTCCAAACCACCAAACATTCGCAAATATTGAAAGACGTCTTCCTGAAAATGGTAGCTTTCAGTCAAGAAATGCGGATCGAGGACGTGAACGTACCACAAGAACTGCGGATCTGGAGGAACAAATTTTGGATAGAGTTGAAGAAGACCCAAAAATAAGCACCAGACGCTTAGGACTTGAACTACAAGTTCCTAAAAGTATTATTCATGACGTTTTAAAGGAAAATGAAAATTTATTGTAATGGTCCAAAACTTGTACCGCGCTGTTAATTTTCAATGATAGTAATAAAAAATAAACAAAACAATGAAATAAAAATAAAAAAACAGACATTTGAAATTATTTTTTTCTGTCAAACCGCTCGTCTAATCAAAATTTTACAAGAGACAAAAAGTTTCCAAATTAAGTTGGCTACTCATAAAAAAAAATTGGTAGTCATTGCATAAACAGGAAAAAAGTAATGGTCCTATATTTATACATCATATTTGGGACACTCGTATGCTTTTAAAATTATTGCGTACACCACCAAAAGATGTCAATTGAAAGTAGAAACTTGCACCCCAAAAATGGTCAAAATCTATCGACGCGTTTTCGAGTTATTTTAAAATATCAAATATATTTCACGATTTTTGAAGCCCTCTAGCGGCTAAATGAAGCAACTTGTATAATAGGTAAGTTGGCTCAAATCGATCTATTTCGAGCCAAAGAATCTCTGTTCTTACGTTGTACACGTATTTTATGGACACCCTGTATACTATTTATTTTAAGATCTTAGTGTGGTATTGTTACCGATACAGAAACTAATACCGTAGCATAATCTCCGTTATTTTGAGCATATGAAATACATGTCAGTTATGTAATTAGGTAAAAATATGTGGAACATAGTTTACTCGCACATAATGTATAACAGACTAACGAATATACGTACCTATTTGATATTTTATATTATATTTTAATCCAAAAATGAGTTTAATTAGCAATTGGCAAAATATTAACAAGCTGCCAATATGCTGCATTTTAGTAAGCAAACTTGAATTTAATATCCTAATTATATGTAGTTGCTAAGACACTCCCTTTTTGAAGCATAATTCAGTCTTAGTTAAAGCTATATTCATGTGTTGTATATAGTCTATACAATGTACAAATTCCTTCACTGAATTTCAGAAATTATCTTCCAGTTACTTTGAATTGGCTTTAAAATTCAGGGCCATGGAATACCGTTCCAGAAACGTTTACTTCTCTAAAAATTATGAAGTTTAACACGAATAAAATCAGTTCAGTACACAATTAGGCAAGTGAAACGATTTAGACCAATTAGAAAGAATTGTTAGAGATATGAGAACAGATAGTTTTAGGATAAAGTAAGATTGATTTTGGCACCTTTGAAACACTCCATCAAAATTTTGGTTAAAGAAAACTAAATATGCACATATCTCTTTCTGTTTGCTAATTTTTTTTTCAGATACACCAGATTTTGTTTGACATCTTGCTAAAATTCTATCTCAGGGTGACGATAACCTACTTTCAATAAATCGATCCAAATGCTGGGCTATTTTATTAGGTAACCATACATTGTTAAGCAACATTAATTTATCAAATATTTCTTGGTTAGAAATAAACAATACAACTACAACACTTTCTTCTTCAGTTAAAACTCTTGAAGTAATAATCAATTCTAATTTATCTTGGAGAGATCATACTACCTATAGCTGCCAAAAGGTATTTGCTTCATTTCATTTTACAAACCGAGTAAAACATTTTCTACCTTTAATAAAAGGTCCGTCTTGTTTAATCTCTTATGCAGCTTTTATTTTACTATGGTGATATTGGGTACCAGTGTTTACTTTCAAATTAATATTAATTGATTACAAAAGGTGCAAAATAGTTGTATGAGATTTATTTACAATGTTAAGCGTCGTTATCATATACCGCCTCTTTTTAAACAACTGCCATTGTTGAAGTTGAATGAACAACATCAATTACATGTTGCTATTATGTTGTACAAATTACTTCAAAACTTGACCCAGCATATTCTAAGCTCAAAATTTTTTCCTCTGCCACTTAGACATCATAACTCAAGATATGATAATACTTTGATCATTTCTGTACAATACTGAAATGTTTCATTTATCTTTTCATGTATCCGCCTCAATCTTTTGGAATTCTCTTACTTTAATTAAATTCAAAAAAATGTTATTGCGGGCACCTGCTTTCAAGTTATTGATAGATATTTTTTACAGGTGCGATTGCTGAAAATGTATAGCCCAATGCGTTAATGTGTGTGTTTGTGTGTACATGCATGTTTGTATATCTATCTATACATACTCTTATGAGAAGATAGATCCGTGCGTATATGAACGCATGTATATTGTGTTCCTAGGTAGGTGTAAGAGTGGGCTTTATAGCCTAAACCTCGCTGGGGTTACCAAATATTATACTGAATATATGTCTGTAATGTTTTGTAATAATAATAATGATACTACTACTACTATCTTCCTTAATATTTTTCGAATATACAGATATAAACTTCTTACCATTCCAATCTCTGGGCTCTGCGCATAAAAAATTTATTTTAACTAATCAAACAAAAAACAATTAAATTACCTACAAAAAATGTTTTTACTATATTCAACTTAAACTCATGGTACAAACTGAAAAGTTAATTATTCTTTCTGCATTTTAGGGAAAACCAATGACACTTCAAAGAAAAACGAAGCGCATTCTTGAACCATGGACAGACAGACAGAAGCAAATTACATTAGACTGGTTTAAACAGCACTTGGTAGAGAAAATTCCTCCAAAGAAAAATGAATGTCTTCAGCTGCAAGAGCAAAATCCTGGCATATTTGCTTACAAAAGTTGGGCAAAAATTAAAATATTTGTGGTAAATGCCTACACTAAGGCGGGTTGAAACTGTTAGTAATTTGTTAGTAACAAAATATAAATATATACTATCAGTTGTATCATTATTACTTCACTTTGGAGATTTGGTATGATAGCATTCTGCCATTAATCACTTTCCTTTAAGAATCAAATGCACAAATAAAACTTATTTTGAAAAGAAGTGATTTAGACTAGCAAAGTAGTTTTATTTATGCACCACTTATGAAACAAGATACATTTATTGAAATGGATTGGGACTAGAAATTTTTGAATACTTGATTTGATACATTTTTAGGTTTTACTAGTGAGTACATTGCTAAAAGGTTTGACCACCATAATTAATGTTTTATACGAAAGGGGTTAAATAGGTAATTTCAAAACATACTATACGAGCCTGAACTTCTTTTAAAATTGCTCCAATTAGGCCACTGGTAAGATCAACAAACGCAAAAGTAAACATATTTAGATATTTATCTGGTAATTGTGAAGAATGTAGTAGGTACTGGTTTCAAATCTTGACTAATAAATTTCTAAACTACTAATACAATAAACTTGCAGTTGCTAACCTTATATCCAAATACCAAAATAATTAATTTTTTAAGAACAATGTTCAGTTGGTGGAAATCTATATTTCGATACCAATATAACTGTTAATGTTGATGGACAATTATCTAACAGGTCGATGATTCTACAGGAAGCTAGGGACATTCAGGTGGAATATGATACTGTAAAAGGCGTCTTAATTCTAAATTAAAGTCCTTTAATTTCAATTTACATTTGAAGGACTTACAATAAACAAACTAAACAGATGGGAATTTCAAATTTAAATCGCAATTTTGTTGCATCTGTGAACTTATATGGAATAAAAGTTTACATTATTTGTGTAGAGAATTGGAAGATTCCTTGTAAATGTCAAGTTGAAATTATAAGGTTTCTACAACTATTAAGCACGAGAACTACCCTCAAAAGTAGGTATGGAAATTAGAATGTTTGCAAGAAAATGCTTTTATTGTTGAATATAACTTATACGCAGCTGATATTGACATTGGCAAACAAATGTATTAACTGCAGTTTTAATTATTAGTATATACATCATTTAATTGAAAACACTGAATGTGTATGCATAGGCACTAAATGTAATTCAAATATTTTGTTTAGAATAATACAAGCTTTTTCTTAGTTCAGTATAATTTCTTCCTAAATAATTTGGTAGAGATATTTTCTGATTAATATTGGTATACTACAAAATATTTTAGTCGAAGGTCTCTATGGATCTTAAAATATAAACTTTGCATCTTAAATTTACTCAAATAATTGTTTGAACGTTCAAGTTTGATGTTATAAGCTAACGAAGCATTTTCCATTTCATGGCCACTTTTGACCCAAATAATTTTTTTATCCTGTATATATTTGATTAATTATTTCTCTTATGCAAATTCTCCAACTATTTTTAAATTTTAAAACATTTCATATAAGTTTTTCAGAACCATAACCTTCAACTTAATATGCCTGGTCTTAAAAGAAATTTATAATTCAAAAGTATGTTTGGCAAGTAGAGCATACATTTAATGAACTTAAACTGCTTATTCAGTAAGCCAGTGTTAAATTTACACAGAGGTTATTGGCAGTCTATTCACTAATGAAAGTAAAATCAAAAATTAACCACACAGAAAAGTGTGACCACCTTAGTGCCCTACCTGATTTTACTCCTTTGTTTTGAGGCATTTTTATCTTGTAATATCTAGGGTATTAAACCTAAAGACTATTAAACTTTAAGGGTTTCTAGACCTTATGATAATGTTCAGTTACGTAGTTCATTATAATTGTGTCTAATTATTCATTGTATGCCATTTATTTAACTACACGAGTGTACTTCTGCAAATAAGCTGACTACATGAATCGTATAAATATAAACACTTGCAGAATAACTTTTTGCAAACATACCACTGCCATAGTTAGGAACCAAACTTAAATAAAAGAAACCGCAATGGGAAATTGAACCCTCAACTACTGATTAAAAAGCTAGTACTCTAACCATTACACTACGGAAGGTTTAAAGTCATCATTTGTTTCTGACGTGTTTAGTGGTACGCTTTGTATTTTATTCCAATATTAATATAATTTTTAATAGTATCAATTAATATAAACTAAATGATATTCTATAGGATTTCAAAATTATTAATATAATGTAAGGAATTTATAATAACACAACAAACAAAATTAAGTTCTTAAGATCGTTGGAATGAAAAGCTTCCAAAGTGGGTAGTATTTCTGTATAAATGTGCCTGAATTACTTAATTTATTGCTTTAACGCATGAACACTTGTACATGTATCATACTTTCCAAACGTTTTATTGTCGTCAGGTGCAGTGGAATTAATGGTAAACACGAAAGTCCGTGGATAAAGTGTTCATAAAATTTTTCTGAAGTGGTGAATTATGATTTTATACAAATGTAGGCTTTGCTTATTAAACAAAATCGTTTGTGTGGTGATAGCCTTGTTAAAATTCAATACCTAGTTTATAGGTTAATGCACTACCATAACAAGATTACATTTCTCTGCTTGAACATGGTTGCCACTTCTGCGGTCCTCACTGCATACCTAGTACATTAAGCTACAGAACAGATAAAATACATGGTTATAAAATATACATTTGACACACTGCCACGTACCGGAATAATTGCACATTAGAGTATACAATTTTGACAGGTTTTCTCACAAAATGAGGTCCGTGGTTTTTTGCTTAAGACGAATGTACAGTATAGAAAACCATGTAAACCAAATTTCAGTTATTTAACATTTTGAGGTCCGTATATTGGTCCTCATTTTGTGATGGACCTCACTTCGTATGTAATTTTCCCATGAGCGTGTCTCACATTGTACGCTGGGAGAAAATACACACACACACACACACACACGCACGCACACACGCACACACTCTCACACACACTCACACACACACACAAACACACACACACACACACACACTCCACCCACCCGCAGATGATACAAAGCCCTATGTGGTTTTACGAAGCCCGAAACGGGCTTCCCAAAAATTTGTGTGTATTAAATTTTATTTCTATAGATATGGCCATAAATAGCGTTTCTACAAAATTTACCTGGGTTTCGTAAGTCTGTATAGTACCGCAACTTATACACCTTTAGTTGATGGCATTGTCCTTAAGAGGGCGCGTTAGTTCTGTCGTATATACACTGTATATACTGTACAGTCTTTACGAGCCAAATATGTTTGATGTATTATAAGAAGCCCATATGTTTGGCAACCTTCTGATGTTCAGAATAATGTGTGTTGCAGGCAAATGCTTATTTCTTAATTAACAGATTACATTTTACAGCTACAACCAATGTTCAAACAAAATATAGCATAGAAAGTTTATATTTTAACATTTGTTGTAACAGTAAAAATTCGATACACATTCTTGACTTTTGAGATAAAATTACGTGCGAATTGTATTTGCAATTATTCAAAAAATCTTCAAGAACTGAGCAGTAATTTGTACAAGTGTTTCAAGATGCTGCATTGTCATTACATTAATTTCATTATAGTAATAAGCAACCTCTCCTGCTACGCAAAAGGATACATTTCTGTAATAGTCCGAGAGGCAGTCATTTCATCAATGTTTAAATTATGTATTCACTATCTGTAGGCTAAAACACCGGTCTGGCAGTGGTGGAGACGAGGGCTATGTGTGCCATGATTGTAGTAAAATCAAATTTTTTAAGTGATTTTATCATCATGGGAAACCATGTGCAAATGAAAGTTTAAAATTATAATTAATGAAATATTGGTCTATCATCACTATGATTGTGGATTATAACTCTGCCGGGGGTGGTTTTGACTTGATATAGAAATTTTGTCAAGTCTTTTCATCAAATGGTTGTTACGGTGCGTCAGCGACTCCTTCTGCATTTGCCATTTATTTTACTACAACTACATATTAAACTGTTAGCGCTTTCACTTTAGTGTACCCGATAGAAGCGCTCACTTCAATTTATACTGTTGCAATATCAACATGAAGTAAGAAAGCCTTGTAGCTGAGAATCTGCCGCACTTTGACTACAATACGTAATGATAAAGCGATAGGATCGAGAATGAGGATCTAGTAGGCGGCTTTCCCGTCAAGTATGACAGTAGAGTGAAACTTAAGTGTGACTTATAATTTTTTCTTTATTTAATTTAATTATGGAGTGAGTCAATTAGTGAACAAAACCTCGGTGGACCCACGAGCTTTACTATATTCGCGGCTTAGTCTGGGAATTACCCCAAGGGTGAGCAATGAGTTTGGGCGTGGATATAGGGTGGGCTCGACTACAAACGGGAACAAAAAAAAGGGGGAATGAGCGCCACTGCATCTATATAGACAATAAATAAAACTAAAGTATCCTACAGGAAGACGCAGAAACCTATAGGATATAATGATTATCAAAAAGCATACAAATTAAAATAAGCAATACCTCTGGAAACCTCTTGGACCTCTGCTCCAGCTTCTGCGATGTCGGACCTGCAAGAAAATGTCACACAAAAAATAAAATATAAGACACTGTTTGTGTCTTACGACAACAAAATATTTAGGTCTTTATAGATCGGCTGTCCTGAATTCAAAATCTCAACAACAACATCTTACTTATGAAAATATTCTCTACTGAAAATTATTTACTCTGTTTCTATTATCTAATACTGTATCAACTTTTTTTCAAGTTCTACATTCAAAATTTTGTTTATCTAATTTGGATATTATTAATTTCAATTAGTGAAATAAAAAGACGAAAGATTTAAATCAAAGTATAATTTAAATGTAATTCTCTTTTGTTGCAAAAATTATTTATAAAAAAATTTGATAATCAATATAAAATAAGTTTCAAAAGTCTCTGAATTTGTTCCTCTACATAGAGAGATCTTAACATTTATAAATTATTTAATACAGTCGGTTCTTAAACATCCATAAAACAGATCTGTTCTGGCTTACAAAATTCTCTAAAGAACTTATTACACAAAAGTTCATATGGCTCAAACATTGTATGAAATTAAAGAAAGTCAGTTCAACATATGTTAGAAGCAGCATTGATATTCTACTAATCACATAGCATATTGTAAGTAAACATCTTTCAATCAGAAGTGAACTTTATACTTATTTTTCTCAATTAACATGTGCATTACTTACGTGCTTTGAATAACACTTTAATTTAATTAATCTAAAAGTTCAAAAATTCCTCTTATGAAAAAATTTAGTTCTGAACAAAAAGTATTTGACCTATTAAGTTTCTAGGATATAATTCTCAAACTGATTTTTATGTGGAATTTAAGCGTAAACATATCTTGCAAAAAAAAATTTAACAATCACATTCTTTAACAAAAGTTTCCTATAATTTGGAAAACGTTAAATCAAAGCTTTGAACGTAATTAATACGTAAAATTAATTCTCTCAATAAATAGTTTTATAAGTACCTGAATGATTTTGTTTTAACTACTCGACGGTGATGCTGGTAAATGCGCTAGACCAACCAAAACACATAATACTCCATCTTACTGAAGTTTAAAAAGGTACGAAATTGGCATTTACTAGATGCAGCCCCTCGGACAGCTTCAAAACGAGTGATCCCACAATACATAACCAAGTTCCAATCACATTACTTGGAATTCTGCTTGAAATGTAAACGATTTAAATTTTCAATTCTACCATACTCAAACGTGTTTCCTTAAAATTCTATTCTTCAGACAAGCGTACTTAAATGTGTCTACCTAAATGTGCTAGGGAAATTAAACCATCTATTAGATTTATATAATGCAGTTTTATTACACAAATCTCACCACTAACGGACTTCTATCATCACGTGTTGTTACTGTTGCTCTTCGATGATAGAGCAATTCTAAGCTCCCACTTGCAGCAAAAGTTCTGCATCTTCAAACGAAGCGTACCTCCTCGTAGTTGCTTGCAAGATGGCTGCGTTCGCTTCCTTGTCAACACCCTAGCTATAGCGTCACCTTATACGCAGGCGTTGTGTCTAGCAATTGCACAAGTGGGCTTCAGAATGCCTGTAGCTTATGCAATTCAAGTTACGTTCAGGGTATTTGCAGATATCAAAAGCGTAGGAGTCACTATTAAATACTTCGTATAGGTGAAAATAATGTAAAAAGGAAAGAGATGTTCTTCCTTATAGTAAATTAAACTATTTAACGATTTCACGCTAAATGACAATTTCGTAAAACAACAACGGCTAGTAATGTTTTTCTTTAGAGATATTTAATGTAACAAAAAACTTTGTTACACTGCCTCCGACCAAAAAGAAAAAAACTTTGAGGTTAATTATATCTTAATATATACATAACCGAGAAGATTTTTTTTTTTATAGACGAAAACTATCGCCTTAACCAAAAGATAAATACAAAAAAAGAAGCATTATAACTAATCTAAGTAAGAACAAAGTAAGTTTGAACTTTGATCTCTGAACCAAAAAAAATTATGAATGACCTCTTGAATTAAGAAGAGGAAAATGGGGTGCAACCAAATGAGTGTGTAGGTAACTCTGCGTACCACACATCCGTCAGGAACCAATATAGGTAAGTCATAATCGGTAAAAGGTCATAATCTGTAAAAGTCAAAATATTGTAGTCTAACACTCTCGAGTTGCAACCAAACGGGGGAACTAAAAAACTAACCTACTTTTCAAAATATAAACTGAAATTCAAACAAAATGCTTGACACGAACTATCACAAAATAACAACAAAAAGATTGACTTTCTTACTATTACCCTTGACACGATAACCTTACTAATATTAATAGTAAATCGAAAACTCACATCTATATACATAAATATCAATAATTTTCCAACAATGTTTATGTATTCGCTGGTCTCAAAAATTCCAGCTCAATATATTCAGCAAAACTTGATTATTGCTTCTACTAAAAATAAACCGCTCATCAAGCCAATATTTCATACTCATTGTAGCTTACTAATGAATACTTGGCTTCTTCAGCTTATAGCTATTCATAGCCCTATCGCTACTCTTTTCTTTGGGACACTCCAGTCTCAAAAAAAAATCCTCAACTCTACTGTGGCCACACCAAACATCTCGAACCAAAAGCTACTCAATACTACAATGGCCTCACCAACTAGCCTACTCTGATTTACCTCAACAAAACAAACAGCACCTATCTTCCTCACTTACTCTAAACATAACAACACATGACGTGGACAAAATACGTCCACAAACCTGAAGCAACAAATATTTGTTTCGCTCCACCACGGGCTATAGCAACAACACGGACAAAATAGCACTTTTGTCTCTCTCATCTACTACTACTAAATATTCCGTTAATGCACATTTAAAAACAATACTATTTGAGAAATTTTTTCAATCTCTACCAGCAACGAAATACTGGTAAAAGCCTTCAATTAGTCATTTCAACTCTCTCATAACTAAATTTATAATATATCCTTCGCGACACAAATACTAAAGACGACCAATCAGTCCTCTGGTACATATTCTGGATCTACAACAGAATAGGGTTTTAGATCCTTGACATGCCACCTGCCTGCCTTTGATCCATCTAAATTAATTAGGTCGTACACCACACTCGAGCACTTCTTCTTGACTACACTCAAAACAAATTTTGGAGCCAGTTTAGCAGTAAATTTATTAGCCGCGCTCGACAACACCTTATTGGCCCTCCATACTTTATTACCAACCTCAAAAGAAATGTTCCTCCTCCTTAGATTATATCGATTGCTCGACCTCTGATAAGCTACATGCAACTTCGCACGAACGTCTTCAAATACCTTAAAAATACCCTGATGGTCTGAAGCATATAATGGGCGACTACCAGGAATGATTTCAACATCAGCTTCAGGAATAAATCCACTACCGTAAAATTTACCGGATATGGGGACGTGTCGGCCAAAAACCAAAAAATTCGGAGTATAACCCGTCGACTCATGCTTAGCAGAATTAATAGCAAATTGAATCTGCGCTAACTCAGTATCCCAAGTATCATGTTCTTGAGATAGGATCGAATAGCTGTCCCTACCGTCCTATTAATCCTCTCAACAAAATTACATTGTGGCGCATAAACAGCATTATACCATATCTTTTGAATTTCAAACCTATTACATAATGACTTAAAAATTCGACCAGCTAAATTTGAACCATTATCGCAAATAATAAATTGGGGCACACCAAACATTAAAAAAACTTTCTGTTCCATAAACTGTTCAACAACATGTGACTTTGCACTGCGTAAAGGATGTAGAATTGTATATTTCGAGAACCAGTCTCCTACTACCAACAACCATTTAAAGCTTAATTTTTGACCGAGGGAATGGACCCATAAGATCTAACGCAATAATTTGAAATGGAAACTTGGCCTCTTTTTCCTTTCCCATTAAACCTAAAGGACCTGCATTAGAAGATTTTTGCGCACCACACACTAAACATGCACGACAAAATTTCAACACATCTAAATTCATTTTGGGCCAATAATAATGTTCTTGGACTCTAGCAATTGTTTTCGAGAACCCAAAATGTCCTGCAACTGAGGGGTCATGACACGATCTGATGACTTCTTCTCTTTGAACCTTCGGCACTAAATATTTCCACTCTACTACATTTGACGACATAGGCAGGTTTGACGGAATAAACTTAAAAACAAACTCGTTCTCAACTTTCCATTGAGGGTAATTCTCAGGCGACGCCAAAATTTTCTTACGCAACGACACATACCAATTTTCTAAATTATCAAGCTTGACTTCTATTAAATTTACTACATGTTTTGCTTCCGGAGTTGCACGACTAAGACAGTCAGGAACTACGTTAAACTTTCCCTTCCTGTGTACCAAATCAAACGAATGTTGTCTTAACCTTACAGCCCATCTAGCTAGTTTTCCTGTAGGGTTCTGCAAATTACTCAGCCAAAGCAACGAAAAATGATCGGTTACGACCGTGAAACGAACTCCTTCGACCCATGGACGGAACTTTTCAATGGCAAAAATTACCGCAAGGCACTCCTTCTCTGTCGTTGAATAATTTCGTTCAGCACGATTAAGGGTTTTGCTGGCATACGATATAACACGTTCTTCTCCACTGACATTCTGAATTAATACGGCACCTAGACCCGTATTACTTGCATCACACTCAATAATAAAGGGAACGGAATAATCCAGCTGCGCCAGAAGTGGTGCAGACACTAAAGCTTCTTTAATCGACACAAAGGAAGCCTCTGCTTCCGAAGTCCACGTAACGACTTGACCTTTTTTTCTTTTCTTGACAAGATCATTGATTGGTGAAACTAAAGATGAAAAGTCCTTAATGAAACGACGGTACCAACTACACATACCAAGAAATCTCTTGACTTCAGTGGTGGTCTTTGGGCGTGGAAAATTGACCATAGCTGACACCTTATCCGGATCCGTCCTTAAAGAATTTGACCCTACTATAGAACCGAGAAATTTGAGTGACTTCTTAAAAAACTCGCACTTTTCTAGATTCAACGTTAAATTTGCCTCTCGAATGCGTTCCTTGACTTCATACAATAACTGTAGGTGTTCTTCAAACGTCGATGAGCATAGAATTATATCATCCAAATAGCAGAAAACGTATGGTTCAATTTCGGACCGAAAATTGCATCAACTAAACGCTGTTGAGTCTGTGCAGCATTTTTAGACCAAACGGCATCGTCACAAATCTATACTGTCCCGCGAAATAACGCTAAACGCTGTTTTATCCTTCGACGATTCACTAAGAGGGACCTGCCAAAATGACTTTCGCAAATCAAGACTGGAAATATAATTCGCATTACGCAACATCCCTAGGATTCTGTCTATATTAGGAAGTGGGTAGCTGTCATGGACCGTAACATCGTTTAATGCTCTACCGTCGAAGCAAAATCTATATTCTTTACTATCTTTTTTCTTGACTAACAACACGGGCGAATTCCATGGACTCTGACAAGGTTCTACTACTTTTAATCGAATCATTTCATCTAACTCCTTATCCAACTCTTTACTAATATAGGGAGACATAACATTGGGTCTTTTCCTGAAGGGTTTTGTATCTCCTGTATCGATATCCATCTCAATCATATTAGTACGCCCTAATTTATCAGCATTAGAAATTTCCTGAAATGAATCTATGGCAGCTTGCGCCTGTGACCTCTGATTAATCGACAAATCATCCAAATTAAGTAAGCAGTCTCTATATTTTAAGGCAACTGATGATGGACCCACATACGGAACACTACTTTCCGCATCGCCTTGCACATGCCACGAATTATTTTTAAAATTTGCTATCAATCCAAATAGCTTAGCAAAATCACTACCGAATATAAATGCGTGTGGTAAAGATGGCACTACGAGAGCATTAAGAACACGACATTGTTTTCCTACCAAAATGGGCAAATCTACGATTCCTTCAACTGGTTTCAAAGCTCCATCTGCTGTAAAAATACCTTGTTTCTGTGACCTGAAAATTTTTAACTCTAACTTATCGATTAAAGGAATAGCAAGAGATCCAACTACCGATGTAGTACATCCCGAATCCAAAAGACCAGTGACATCTATGTCAAATAATTTAACCATCACATATGGCCGATTATCACCAGATTTTTCAACAAATAACGAATCAGTTTTGGGCTGAGGGTTAGTACGACAAAAATTTTTTACTACTCTTAACCATTCAGACCACTCTTTTCTACAAAAATAATTCTTCTGTTCACAAATCATAATTGCCGCCTTTTGAGAAGGAATGGAATGCCGGCCGCGCAACATCCATCTCCTCACTCGTTTTTTGAACATGATGGACACTTATCACGTGTAACTCCTTTATGACCGCAACCGTAGCAAAAAATTCTTTTTGGGAATCTACAATACCGAAATGAATGACCATGTCGCGAACAATTCCAACACCCTGGAATAATCTTTGTTGGACTTGAAGAACTAGCATGATTAGGTACTGGAAAAGCCTTATTATTACTTATAGTCTGAACTTGTGGAGCACACGTTTTTTGATTATCAACACGAGCTTCTGATGACAAAAAAAAGGGGGAATGAGCGCCACTGCATCTATATAGACAATAAATAAAACTAAAGTATCCTACAGGAAGACGCAGAAACCTATAGGATATAATGATTATCAAAAAGCATACAAATTAAAATAAGCAATACCTCTGGAAACCTCTTGGACCTCTGCTCCAGCTTCTGCGATGTCGGACCTGCAAGAAAATGTCACACAAAAAAAATAAAATATAAGACACTGTTTGTGTCTTACGACAACAAAATATTTAGGTCTTTATAGATCGGCTGTCCTGAATTCAAAATCTCAACAACATCTTACTTATGAAAATATTCTCTACTGAAAATTATTTACTCTGTTTCTATTATCTAATACTGTATCAACTTTTTTTCAAGTTCCACATTCAAAATTTTGTTTATCTAATTTGGATATTATTAATTTCAATTAGTGAAATAAAAAGACGAAAGATTTAAATCAAAGTATAATTTAAATGTAATTCTCTTTTGTTGCAAAAATTATTTATAAAAAAATTTGATAATCAATATAAAATAAGTTTCAAAAGTCTCTGAATTTGTTCCTCTACATAGAGAGATCTTAACATTTATAAATTATTTAATACAGTCGGTTCTTAAATATCCATAAAACAGATCTGTTCTGGCTTACAAAAATTCTCTAAAGAACTTATTATACAAAAAGTTCATATGGCTCAAACATTGTATGAAATTAAAGAAAGTCAGTTCAACATATGTTAGAAGCAGCATTGATATTCTACTAATCACATAGCATATTGTAAGTAAACATCTTTCAATCAGAAGTGAACTTTATACTTATTTTTCTCAATTAACATGTGCATTACTTACGTGCTTTGAATAACACTTTAATTTAATTAATCTAAAAGTTCAAAAATTCCTCTTATGAAAAAATTTAGTTCTGAACAAAAAGTATTTGACCTATTAAGTTTCTAGGATATAATTCTCAAACTGATTTTTATGTGGAATTTAATCGTAAACATATCTTGCAAAAAAAAATTTAACAATCACATTCTTTAACAAAAGTTTCCTATAATTTGGAAAACGTTAAATCAAAGCTTTGAACGTAATTAATACGTAAAATTAATTCTCTCAATAAATAGTTTTATAAGTACTGTAACAAAATTTTTGTTACATTTCATATCTATAAAAAAAACAGTTCTAACTGTTATTATTTTGCGAATTCGTCATTTAGCGTGTAATCATTAATTAATTTAATGTACTATAAAGAAGAACAACTTTTTCCGTTTATGTTATTTTTACCTATAAGGAGTATTTAACAGAGACTTCTATACTTTCAATATCAAGGATACCTTGAGCGTAACTTGTGTTACATAAATTACAGGCGTTCTGGCGTCCACTAGAGTATTTGTTAAACATAACGCCTGCGCGAAAATGACGCGAAGGCTATGAGCATTGACAAATAAAGAATACGGCCATCTTGCAAGCAACCGCGGGTACGTAGACTTCACTGCCAAACATGGTGAATTCCGCTTGTAAGTGGGAGCTGAGGATAGCTCTAGAAGAAGGGTAGGGCTGCTTGGTTGTCGCGTGGAGGCTTGACGAAAGAGCTCTCGTGTAAGCCGCCCAGTCAACTCAAGCAACAGCTACAACACGTGGTGAGAAATCCATTGGTGGTAAGGACCGTGTAATTAATTAGCCGTGTTTAATACTAATACTTGATTCAATCCTTTAGCAAAAATTTGAGGAACACGCTAAACGATGGACTTAGATTGTGGTCGAGTATTATCAGATTAAATGTTTTAAAACGTCCGAGGAATTATGGTTAATGCAGGCATGTTTTGGTATCTTTCGGAATTTCAAACAGATGGAAAGTAAAGTGTCCGAGCTCATCTATTACATTCGTCAACATCGCAGCTGTAACAATTAAATGTACCAGGTACTTATAAACCTTTTGCTGAAAATCAATTTCGTGTGCTAGTTAATGTTAAAGCTTTAATTTACTATTTACAAAATCATAGTAAATCTTCGTTAAGTAACGTAAATTTCAAGTTTGTTTGCTAAATGTGTTTATGCTTAAATACCACGTAAAATTTAGTTTGGAAGTATAACCTAAAATTTAATAAGTCAAATATTTTCATTTGGAACTAGATTGCTTTATAAGAGAAATTTTTTAATCTTTAGATGCTTTAAAAGTTGTTATTCAAAGTGCTTTTATGATGCACATGTCAAGTGATAAAAATATGTATAAAGTCCACCTTTGGATGAAAGGTGTTTTCTAGCAATTTGTTGTAATTAGTAGAAGAACTAAGCTGTTTTTGACATATGTTAATCTGAGTTTATTATTTTCATGCTTAAACCATATGAACTGTTTATGTAACAAGTTCCTTAGATAAAAATCTTGTAAGCCAGAACAGATCTGTTTATGGATGTTTACAAAACTAAACTGTATTAACTAACTTATAAATGCTAATACCTCTCTATGTAGAGAAGTATATTCAGAAACTTCTGTAACTTATTTAATGTTGATTATTTTGATTATAGAGGAACACTCTAAGAAAGTTTTAAAGTTTATATATTGATTAATGAAATTTATTTACAAGTAATTTTTGCAACAAAAGAGAATCATATTTAGATTAAATTTTGAATTGATACCTTTGTCTTTTATTTCACTTATTGAACTTAACATTGGTCAAATTAGATCAGCAAAATTTTGATTGTGGAAAAGTTGATACAGCATCAGTTAATAGTAAGGGAATAAGTAATTTCCAGTAGAGTATTTTCTCATAGGTAAGGTGTTATTAAGGTTTTGAATCCAGGCTAATCGATCTATAAAGATCGAAATATTTTGTTGTTGTAAGGCACAAACGGTGTCTTATATTTTATTTTTCTGTGTGACATCTTCTTGCAGGTTCGACATCGCGGAAGCTAGAGCAGAGGTTTCAGAGGTATTGTATATTGAGGTTTGTAAGTTTTTTTGATAATCATAATATCCTATAGGTTTCTGCGTCTTCCTGTAGGATACTTTAGTTTTGCTTGTTGCCTATATAGATGCAGTGGCGTCCATTTATTTTTTTTGTTCCCGTTTGTAGTCGAGCCCACCATATACCCACGCCCAAACTCATTGCTCACCCTTGGGGTAATTCCCAGACTAGACCGCGAATATTGTAAAGAAGGGCTTAACCCTAATTAATATCTCATAGGTGCCGGCAACGTGAGGCGTATCAATAAATTACGTTTCACTGGCGCCCATGCGTGAGGCTAGCCTTGTAACTAATCAATTAGACAATAAAATTAACATTTCACTGGCGCACAACGTGTGAGGCTCGATTTCGTTGATGTTTGATTTATAAAAATAGTTATTTCATTATCCCTTAATGTGTTGGTTTAGTTGGTAAACTCAAAATTAATTTGGTTGTAAATTTTCATAGGATTTATATCGTGTCTGGAACCTCAAGTCTTTTATGCATTAGTTATTTGAATGTCACAACAGGTTTGATTCGCATTAAAGAAATTTTTGTCATATTGAGTTGGTCAAGAAATAAAATAACTTTAGGTTGTCATAATAAATTCTTAAAAATGGCTGAAACATTTCAAATTGTTCATTTACTCAAAGAAGAGCTGGAATATGAATTAAAATCCGTGGAATAGAAAGTGCTAGGCCGGTTATGGAAAAGAGAAAATTCTAGGTAGATTGTTAGCGAAAGAAGTAGGGAAACCTGATTGTTTAGTAGATCTGTCAGTATATAGGGTAGAATTTGAGGAAGAATGTAGAGATAAATGCTACCATCGATTCAATAAAACATTTGGTGTTAGAATTTGAAGGTGATTCGGGAGATTCAATCTTTAAAAGGGTACTTTCTAGGCTTGCCCATGTATCATGTCGAGTTAAACGTATGAGACTCCCGTCTGACAAACTGAAAGAAGCTGAACTATCTAAAAGGAATTGTTAGCAACCATCCTTACTGTCGAAGCTGAATTGTACGAGAAGGTGAAGCCGAGCCCAGGGTCAAGCAGTGCAAGTGATGCAAATCACACAACTTCGTTAGCAGTAGCTGCACCTATGCATACGTTTCCATATTTTACACCACCGATCCCTGTTGGCTCTTGGTCAGTTAAATTTTCAGGAGACCCCAAGCAGCTGTATTTCTTTTTGGATAGGATAAAGGAGTTGGCACAATCACGTAAGGTATCATATAAAGACTTGTTTGAGTCGTCTGTCGAATTGTTCGTCGGAAATGCTTTAGTGTGGTTTAGAAGTATTAGAGATTCCGTAAAAGATTGGGAAGCCCTTGAGAGTAGGTTGAAAGAAGATTTTTTACCCGCTCATTCAGAGGAAGAGATCTGGGAGACAATAAAAAATCGTCGTCAAAAGAGGGATGAACCAATTGTTCTATTCGTTGCTCATGTGGAAAGTTTATTTAGTAGATTACCCCACACCCCAGCAGAAATTACAAAAGTGAGGATACTCAGGAAAATTTATTACCAGAATTCATATCGCAACTTGCTCTTTCAGATATTGAGGATACAGCTACGTTAATAAAATTATGCAAAAAATTGGAAGAGGCCATGATGTTGAAACAAAAATCAGTTTTCAGTCAGTCGACTAGCTCAGCTAAATTTCGTAATAGTGCTAATTCGTCAGTAAAGAGTAAATACCCTATTTATTTGAAAGATTCTTCTACATCAGAAGCTCGTGTTGATAATCAAAAAACGTGTGCTCCACAAGTTCAGACTATAAGTAATAATAAAACTTTTCCAGTACCTACCCATGCTAGTTCTTCAGGTCCAACGAAAACTATTTCAGGGTGTTGGAATTGTTCGCGACATGGTCATTCATTTCGGTATTGTAGATTCCCAAAAAGAATTTTTTGCTACGGTTGCGGTCATAAAGGAGTTACGCGTGATAGGTGTCCAGCATGTTCAAAAAACGAGTGAGGAGATGGATGTTACGCGGCCGGCATTCCATTCCTTCTCATAAGGCGGCAGTTATGACTTGTGAACAGAAGAATTATTTTTGTAGAAAAGAGTGGTCTGAATGGTTAAAAGTAGTAGAAAATTTTTGTCGTAATAACCCTCAGCCCAAAACTGATTCGTTATTTGTTGAAAAATCTGGTGATAATCGGCCATATGTGATGGTTAAATTATTTGATATAGATGTCACTGGTCTTTTGGATTCAGGATGTACTACATCGGTAGTTGGGTCTCTTGCTATTCCTTTAATCAATAGGTTAGAGTTAAAAATTTTCAGGTCACAGAAACAAGGTATTTTCACAGCAGATGGAGCCTTGAAACCAGTCGAAGGAATCGTAGATTTGCTCATTTCAGTAGGAAAACGTCGTGTTCTTAATGCTCTCGTAGTGCCATCTTTACCACACGCATTTATATTTGGTAGTGATTTTGCTAAGCTATTTGGATTGATAGCAAATTTTAAGGATAATTCCTGGCATGTGCAAGGTGATGCGGAAAGTAGTGTTCCGTATGTGGGTCCATCATCAGTTCCCTAAAATATAGTGACTGTTTACTCAATTTGGATGATTTGTCGATTAATCAGAGGTCACAGGCGCAAACTGCCATAGATTCATTTCGAGAAATTTCTAGTGCTGATAAATTAGGGCGTACTAATATGATTGAGATGGATATCGATACAGGAGATGCAAAACCCTTCAGGAAAAGACCCTATGTTATGTCCCCTATATTAGTAAAGAGTTGGATAAGGAGTTAGATGAAATGATTCGATTAAAAGTAGTAGAACCGTGTCAGAGTCCATGGAATTCGCCCGTGTTATTAGTCAAGAAAAAGATAGTAAAGAATATAGATTTTGCTTCGACGGAAGAGCATTGAACGATGTTACGGTCCATGACAGTTACCCTCTTCCTAATATAGACAGAATTCTAGGGATGTTACGTAATGCTAATTATATTTCTAGTCTTGATTTGCGAAAGTCATTTTGGCAGGTCCTCTTAGTGAATCATAGAAGGATAAAACAGCGTTTAGCGTTATTTCGCGGGACAGTATAGATTTGTGACGATGCCGTTTGGTTTAAAAATGCTGCACAGACTCAACAGCGTTTAGTCGATGCAATTTTCGGTCCGAAATTCGAACCATACGTTTTCTGCTATTTGGATGATATAATTCTGTGCTCATCGACGTTTGAAGAACATCTAAAGTTATTGTACGAAGTCAAGGAACGCATTCGAGAGGCAAATTTAACATTGAATTTAGAAAAGTGCGAGTTTTTAAGAAGTCACTCAAGTTTCTCGGTTATATAGTAGGGTCAAATTCTTTAAGGACGGATCCAGATAAGGTGTCAGCTATGGTCAATTTTCCACGCCCAAAGACCACCACTGAAGTTAAGAGATTCCTTGGTATGTGTAGTTGGTACCGTCGTTTCATTAAAGACTTTTCATCGTTAGTTTCACCAATCAATGATCTAGTCAAGAAAAAAAAAGGTCAAGTCGTTACGTGGACTTCAGAAGCAGAGGCTTCCTTTGTGTCGATTAAAGAGGCTTTAGTGTCTGCACCACTTCTGGCGCAGCCGGATTATTCTGCTCCTTTTATTATTGAGTGTGATGCAAGTAATACGGGTCTAGGTGCCGTATTAATTCAGAATGTTAGTGGAGAAGAACGTGTTATATCGTATGCCAGCAAAACCCTTAATCGAGCTGAACGAAATTATTCAACGACGGAGAAGGAGTGCCTTGCGGTAATCTTTGCCATTGAAAAATTCCGTCCATGGGTTGAAGGAGTTCGTTTCACGGTCGTAACAGACCATTTTTCGTTGCTTTGGTTGAGTAATTTGCAGAACCCTACAGGAAAGTTAGCTAGATGGGCTGTAAGGTTAAGACAACATTCGTTTGATTTAGTACACAGGAAAGGAAAGTTTAACGTAGTCCCTGACTGTCTAAGTCGTGCAACTCCGGAAGAAAACATGTTGTAAATTTAATAGAGGTCAAGCTTGATAATTTAGAAAATTGGTATGTGTCGTTACGTGAGAAAATTTTGGCGTCGCCTGAGGATTACCCTCAATGGAAAGTTGAGAACGATTTTGTTTTTAAGTTTATCCCATCAAATTTGCCTATGTTGTCGAATGTAGTAGAGTGGAAATATTTAGTGCCGAAGGTTCAAAGAGAAGAAGTCATCAGATCGTGTCATGACCCCTCAGTTGCAGGACATTTTGGGTTCTCGAAGACAAATGCTAGAGTCCAAGAACATTATTATTGGCCCAAGATGAATTTAGATGTGTTGAAATTTTGTCGTGCATGTTTAGTGTGTGGTGCGCAAAAATCTTCTAATGCAGGTCCTTTAGGCTTAATGGGAAAGGAGAAAGAGGCCAAGTTTCCATTTCAAATTATCGCGTTAGATCTTATGGGTCCATTCCTCGCTCAAAATTAGGATTTAAATGGTTGTTGGTAGTAGGAGATTGGTTCTCAAAATATACAATTCTACATCCTCTACGCAGTGCAAAGTCACATGTCATAGAACAGTTTATAGAACAGAAAGTGTTTTAATGTTTGAGTGCCCCAATTTATTATTTGCGATAATGGTTCAAATTTAGCTGGTCGAATTTTTAAGTCATTATGTAATAGGTTTGAAATTCAAAAGATATGGTATAATGCTGTTTATGCGCCACAATGTAATTTTGTTGAGAGGATTAATAGGACGGTAGGGACAGCTATTCGATCCTATCTCGAAGAACATGATACCTGGGATGCTGAGTTAGCGCAGATTCAGTTTGCTATTAATTCTGCTAAGCATGAGTCGACGGGTTATACTCCGAATTTTTAGTTTTTGGCCGACACGTCCCCATGTCCGGTAAATTTTACGGTAGTGGATTTATTCCTGAAGCTGATGTTGAAATCGTTCCTGGTAGTCGCCCATTATATGCTTCAGACCACCAAGGTATATTTAAAGTATTTGAAGACGTTCGTGCGAAGTTGCATGTAGCTTATCGAAGGTCAAGCAATCGATATAATCTAAGGAGGAGGAACATTTCTTTGAGGTTGGCAGTAAAGTGTAGAGGTCCAATAAGGTGCTGTCGAGCGCGGCTAATAAATTTACTGCTAAACTGGCTCCAAAATTTATTTTGAGTGTAGTCAAGAAAAGTGCTCGAATGTGGTGTACGATCTAATTAATCTAGATGGATCAAAAGCAGGCAGGTGGCATGTCAAGGATCTAAAACCCTATTCTGTCGTAGATCCAGAATATGTACCAGAGGACTGATTGGTCATCTTTAGTATTTGTGTCGTAAAGGATATATTATAAATTTGGTTATGGGATAGAGTGGTGATGACAAATTGAAGGCTTTCGCCAGTATATCGTTGCTGGTAGAGATTGGAAGTTTCTCGACTAGTGTTGTTTTAAATGTGCACTAATGGATTATTCAAAAAAAAAAGTTATTTTGCCGTGTTGTTGTTATAGCCCGAAGTGGAAGTGAGACAAATATTTGTTGCTTCATGTTTGTGGACGTATTTTGATCGAGTCATGTGTTGTTATGTCTAGAGTAAGCGAGGAAGGTAGGTGCTGTTTGTTGTTGTAGGTCGGAGTAACCTAGTTGGTGAGGCCATTGTAGTATTGAGTAGTTTTGGTTCGAGATGTTTGGTGTGGCCACAGTAGAGTTGAGGATTTTTGAGACTGGAGTGTCCCAAAGAAAAGAGTAGCGATTGGGCTATGAATAGCTATAAGCTGAAGAAGCCAAGTATTCATTAGTAAGCTACAATGAGTAGTGGCTTGATGAGCAGTTTATTTTGGTAGAGGCAATAATCAAAGTTTGCTGAATGTATTGAGCTGGAATTTTGAGACCAGCAAATACATAATCATTGTTGGAACAGTATTGATATTTATGTATATAGGTGTGAGTTTTGTTTTACTATTAATATTAGTAAGGTTATCGTGTCAAGGGTAGTAGTAGGAAAGTAAATCTTTTGTTGTTATTTTGCGATAGTTCATGTCAAGCTTTTTGTTTGAATTTCAGTTTATATTTTGAAAAGTAGGTTAGTTTTTAGTTCCCCGTTTGGTTGCAACTCGAGTGGTAGACTACAATATTTTGATTTTTACCGATTATGACCTTTACCGATTATGACTTACCGATATTGACTCCTGACGGATGTGTGGTACGCAGAGTTACCTACACACTCATTTGGTTGCACCCATTTTCCTCTTCTTAATGCAAGAGGTCATTCATGATTTTTGGTTCAGAGATCAAAGTGCAAACTTACTTTGTTCTTACTTTGATTTGTTGTAATGCTTCTTTTTTGTATTTATCTTTTGGTTAAGGCGATAGTTTTCCTCTATAAAAAAAAACTTCTCGGTTGTGTATATATTAAGATATAATTAACCTCAAAGTTTTTTCTTTTGATCGGAGGCAGTGTAACAAAATTTTGTTACATTTCATATCTATAAAAAAACAGTTCTAACTGTTATTATTTTGCGAATTCGTCATTTAGCGTGTAATCATTAATTAATTTAATGTACTATAAAGAAGAACAACTTTTTCCGTTTGTTATTTTTACCTATAAGGAGTATTTAACAGAGACTTCTATACTTTCAATATCAAGGATACCTTGAGCGTAACTTGTGTTACATAAATTACAGGCGTTCTGGCGTCCACTAGAGTATTTGTTAAACATAACGCCTGCGCGAAAATGACGCGAAGGCTATGAGCATTGACAAATAAAGAATACGGCCATCTTGCAAGCAACCGCGGGTACGTAGACTTCACTGCCAAACATGGTGAATTCCGCTTGTAAGTGGGAGCTGAGGATAGCTCTAGAAGAAGGGTAAGGCTGCTTGGTTGTCGCGTGGAGGCTTGACGAAAGAGCTCTCGTGTAAGCCGCCCAGTCAACTCAAGCAACAGCTACAACACGTGGTGAGAAATCCATTGGTGGTAAGGACCGTGTAATTAATTAGCCGTGTTTAATACTAATACTTGATTCAATCCCTTTAGCAAAATTTGAGGAACACGCTAAACGATGGACTTAGATTGTGGTCGAGTATTATCAGATTAATTGTTTTAAAACGTCCGAGGAATTATGGTTAATGCAGGCATGTTTTGGTATCTTTCGGAATTTCAAACAGATGGAAAGTAAAGTGTCCGAGCTCATCTATTACATTCGTCAACATCGCAGCTGTAACAATTAAATGTACCAGGTACTTATAAACCTTTTTGCTGAAAATCAATTTCGTGTGCTAGTTAATGTTAAAGCTTTAATTTACTATTTACAAAATCATAGTAAATCTTCGTTAAGTAACGTAAATTTCAAGTTTGTTTGCTAAATGTGTTTATGCTTAAATACCACGTAAAAATTTAGTTTGGAAGTATAACCTAAAATTTAATAAGTCAAATATTTTTCATTTGGAACTAGATTGCTTTATAAGAGAAATTTTTTTTAATCTTTAGATGCTTTAAAAGTTGTTATTCAAAGTGCTTTTATGATGCACATGTCAAGTGATAAAAAATATGTATAAAGTCCACCTTTGGATGAAAGGTGTTTTCTAGCAATTTGTTGTAATTAGTAGAAGAACTAAGCTGTTTTTGACATATGTTAATCTGAGTTTATTATTTTCATGCTTAAACCATATGAACTGTTTATGTAACAAGTTCCTTAGATAAAAATCTTGTAAGCCAGAACAGATCTGTTTATGGATGTTTACAAAACTAAACTGTATTAACTAACTTATAAATGCTAATACCTCTCTATGTAGAGAAGTATATTCAGAAACTTCTGTAACTTATTTAATGTTGATTATTTTGATTATAGAGGAACACTCTAAGAAAGTTTTAAAGTTTATATATTGATTAATGAAATTTATTTACAAGTAATTTTTGCAACAAAAGAGAATCATATTTAGATTAAATTTTGAATTGATACCTTTGTCTTTTATTTCACTTATTGAACTTAACATTGGTCAAATTAGATCAGCAAAATTTTGATTGTGGAAAAGTTGATACAGCATCAGTTAATAGTAAGGAATAAGTAATTTCCAGTAGAGTATTTTCTCATAGGTAAGGTGTTATTAAGGTTTTGAATCCAGGCTAATCGATCTATAAAGATCGAAATATTTTGTTGTTGTAAGGCACAAACGGTGTCTTATATTTTATTTTTCTGTGTGACATCTTCTTGCAGGTTCGACATCGCGGAAGCTAGAGCAGAGGTTTCCAGAGGTATTGTATATTGAGGTTTGTAAGTTTTTGATAATCATAATATCCTATAGGTTTCTGCGTCTTCCTGTAGGATACTTTAGTTTTGCTTGTTGCCTATATAGATGCAGTGGCGTCCATTTATTTTTTTTGTTCCCGTTTGTAGTCGAGCCCACCATATACCCACGCCCAAACTCATTGCTCACCCTTGGGGTAATTCCCAGACTAGACCGCGAATATTGTAAAGAAGGGCTTAACCCTAATTAACATCTCATAGGTGCCGGCAACGTGAGGCGTATCAATAAATTACGTTTCAGTACCTGTATGGTTTTGTTTTAACTACTCGACGGTGATGCTGGTAAATGCGCTAGACCAACCAAAACACATAATACTCCATCTTACTGAAGTTTAAAAAGGTACGAAATTGGCATTTACTAGATGCAGCCCCTCGGACAGCTTCAAAACGAGTGATCCCACAATACATAACCAAGTTCCAATCACATTACTTGGAATTCTGCTTGAAATGTAAACGATTTAAATTTTCAATTCTACCATACTCAAACGTGTTTCCTTAAAATTCTATTCTTCAGACAAGCGTACTTAAATGTGTCTACCTAAATGTGCTAGGGAAATTAAACCATCTATTAGATTTATATAATGCAGTTTTATTACACAAATCTCACCACTAACGGACTTCTATCATCACGTGTTGTTACTGTTGCTCTTCGATGATAGAGCAATTCTAAGCTCCCACTTGCAGCAAAAGTTCTGCATCTTCAAACGAAGCGTACCTCCTCGTAGTTGCTTGCAAGATGGCTGCGTTCGCTTCCTTGTCAACACCCTAGCTATAGCGTCACCTTATACGCAGGCGTTGTGTCTAGCAATTGCACAAGTGGGCTTCAGAATGCCTGTAGCTTATGCAATTCAAGTTACGTTCAGGGTATTTGCAGATATCAAAAGCGTAGGAGTCACTATTAAATACTTCGTATAGGTGAAAATAATGTAAAAAGGAAAGAGATGTTCTTCCTTATAGTAAATTAAACTATTTAACGATTTCACGCTAAATGACAATTTCGTAAAACAACAACGGCTAGTAATGTTTTTCTTTAGAGATATTTAATGTAACAAAAAATTTTGTTACAAGAGAAAAATCAGAAAAAGAAGTATAGAAAAGTCGGGTATGCTTTGGGCTGTATCTTGCTGCTTTTCCGTATTTCTATCTTGGAAAACAAGTAAGTTTGAACAAATATAGTATCGTACTGTAATTGTCGACATAATTCGACCTTCCTTCAAAATGGTTAAGTGGACATCTACCCGCGCAGCTTTGTTTGCTATGTCCCAATAATATCAATGTTTTCTTGTCGTTTTGCGTGCACTTCGCTGTATCAAAAGTCTAATGCATACGAACTAATTAATTAATTTTGTTTATGATTGCTTATGGTTACTGTAAATGTCTTGCGTTTTGTTTAGTATCTTTTGGTTTGTATTACGTCTAGACGTATAGAAGAACTATTGCCAATTTAATAGAATAAGTTTGTGGTCTTAAGTGTTTTTGTACATATTATTAGAAAAGATTTCTACGTAATTCAAGCCTGTGCCTATCCTCCCTGGAGAAGGAGATTTTGCTTCATGATACCCCTGAGCTACAATTGAATTTGTTTATGCCGCGGCATATGTAAAAAGATAATATTAACTGTTAAGGGATGGGCTTTATATGGCAGACTAAGTTCAAATGAAAGGTAATTTTGTACAATTCGTTAAAAAGTTAGCTTGCCACTCTTCAGATAGTGGCCAAGCTTAAACCATACCAAAAATTAAACAATGCAAGGCCAACGGGTATGACTGGGGAAGTGCATTGACATTCTTTAGAATTCAGACTTTATGAAGTGTTATCATATAGGTACTATAGTAATAATCAAAGGATTTGCGAGTTCCAATAAATTTTTTTGACCTACTTTAGGCATAGTTAACATTTACGTCACTAAAGCACGCTTGTGTAAGTTGAATTTGCTAGGATGGTTGTTAAATAGGGCATAATAGCTATTTATACACCAAGTGTGTGTATTAAGATGATAACGCCCGAAGGGCGTCTCATCGAGCCAGAGGGCATATGGCCCGAGGGATGGATTGAGTCGCCCGATGGGCGTTATTATCTAGTAACACAAGTGGCGCATACAAAATTTTATATTTTACCTCATATATAAAATTAAAAATAGGTGATAGGTAGTTTTCTATTTTAGAATTTACCTCGGATTTTACTATATAACTATTAAACACGCCTACATAATGTTTTCCATGATGACAATAAACACTTTGACGGTCCTATGTTTTGAACATTTGTCACATTTATGTAATATTAATAGTGCAAAATGGCCGATCAAGAGTTGCCAGCAATATTGCAAAGCAAGCTCCAACAGCAACTGAAAGATTGCTACCCATTAAATTTAAACAGATCTTGGTTAATAAATAGCTAAAAAATTGATTTGTTTTTGAGAGCATAATGAGCGGGCGTTATGAAACCATTACGCCCTCCATTACGCCCCGGTTGTTACAAATATGTTTACATATCTCTTATCCTAGGTGTTATGACTAAATTACAATGAGGTGAAATTTAAATTCTTATTTACTTCCTTATGAAAGCAAATGATTGATTACTTATCAAAAACCATGGTTACAAACCCACGGTTACGCGTCCAAGCCAATACTAAATAATTTTTTCACCTCTCTAATCTGTAAATCCAATTTACCGCCTTTATATTAGCTTCGTAAATTAGATTTACCGCCCTTCCGCGGTAAATGTTTTCTATATTCTATATTTCTTTAAGCAAATACAAAAAATAATAATTTAGATGTTTTTTAGTTGCTATTTTATTCCATAACTTTTCTTCGAGTGGCTTGCGATCAGACTCGATCAAATTGCCATTAATAATCAAAAACTAAAGCTTTCGAGCATTAATCAGCAAATTGGAAATTTTGTATTGTCAGATTGACATGCATCACATTCACGATAATATTGATCACAATAAAATATCGGACTATTTATCAAGGTCTTTTAATACTATCTATGATGATGTCGACTATCTTTTTTTATCCAAACAGTGTTGGATATAGCAAACACAAATTTTAAAATAACGGAAGAAGGGGCTAGGCGAAAAACATTTGTAGCACCACGGGCGTTAAGGTACACATTCAAGCCCCTCTGCCAGCCGCCCTCGTTTCGCTCAGGCGGCTAATATCGGGGGGTTTCAAAATGTAATGCGAATTTTAATGACACGCAGATGGAAATAAAATAATGTACAAAGCAGTGGGAAGACTTTTGCAGCCCTCGCTCCGAAGGAAGATCGCTCATTTTAATGAATGAGTTTTTAATCAATTCCTATTAATAAACAATTTACGTGCTGCTTCACAGCAGTCCTAGCAGGTAAAATTCCGCATGGGCGTTTTAATGGCGTAAATGTCAATTATGCCTAAACTATGGTAAAAATTTACATGAACTAACAAATCCTTGGATTATTACTATAATATATGATAGAACTTCATAAAATTTAAATTCTAAAGCACGTTAATGCGCTTTTCCTGTCAAACCAGTTGTTCATGCATTTTTTAACTTTTGGCGTCGTTTGGGAATGTCAACTGGCAAGTGCTGATCTTTTATGTTTACTGTATGAATAAAACTTTCTCCAGGAAAGTAAAGTATCAAGCATATTTGAATGGCGTATTTGGTGATTTGACCTAAGTCAGTTTACGATTATTGTATGTTATTTTCATATTTTAAACTGAAGTTTAACTTGTATAGTAAATCCAGATAAGTTAGTTTTAGTTTTACATTTTGTTACGGTATTCCGTGTAGATAAGAAAGAAAGCAGTAAAATAAATAAAGAGAATTGCCTACACCGAATACTGCAAAAAAACAGGGACAGAATGGTAAAACCGAAATCCAAAATAATTAGATTTTGGACTAGCTCAAAAACGTCGTAGAGTGGGGTGGGTGATACAGAAAGAACATATTGGAAACCTCAGTAAAAACTATATTACCAACACACACCCAGTCTCAAGAGACTACTTACAAAAGTCAAAAACACATTTACGTAATAGTTCGGTATTATGTGATGTACACAAAGCGTCAATTTACATATAGTACAGTATAAACCTAAACATTTTAAAATATCAAGAATAAAATCTTACTTCTAAATACAAGAATTCTTATAACATGTTCAGCCCTAAATGTGTACAAGAATTAAAGAAATAACACTGTATCATAATCGTTCGTGTTGTGAGCGTGCAGTTTGTAACGTATAGTCTGCAATTTAATGCGAAATCAACCCAAAAAAAGAAGTATCTATCTTCCAAAACAGCAACACAAATAAAGCAAACAGAAAATTTGACCGTACCTTGATCTATCGGCTTCTTTCTGATACCATCTTAGGATGACGAAATGCGGCCGCATTTGTCTATGGCTGGGTGCTGGAACCACCAACTTAACTTATACTAGCACAGAAAGCATTTTAATCCCGCAACGCAACACGTTTTTTCGCTAAAAGGATGCTGTATTGAATGCCCCGTTTTAAAGCACTGTCTGTTTTTATAAGAAAAGAACTACGTACGGGCAAGGTGTTTGGCTTTCAGAAATATCGCCAAAAGATCAAATGTGAAGAATTCTCAGACAGCAGCTGTAAAAATATCAGCTGTAACAGCTTACAAACAAGGAATAACGGTTACCAAGAATTGTTAACAAAGAGGGAAAATCTTATTGTTTTTCACAACTGCACAGTTGCAAGGGAACTTGATGGAAGTATAAACTTGCTATAGATAACAAACCTCTTCCAAGTGTTCATTTACTAGGCGAGTGGTTAAGGCCACCTAATCTTTTAAAAAAAAGCCATGAATGTATGTGCAGCTGTTGAAATGCAATCACTGCAGGTGGTAAAAAATATTGCAGCAACTTTGTAACCTGAGGTTGCTAAGCTGATGTTTGATATTATCAGGCAAAATATAATAGAGTAAATACTTGATGAAATTTTATAAAATAGCACTAACTTCAAGTGGAAGAAAATCGAGCTTGTTGATCGATAGCTTTTATGATTTGTTTAGATATTTTAGGGCATTTTAAATAGAAGTTGTGTGAATTAATATTCATGCAGAAAAAATCACTTGCACGGTTTTGAACGTAACAATTTATATTAACACTTAATATTTTGTAACTCATGTCATCAAACGCAGTTATCAACATGTAAGCTTTTTGTAGACCTTGTTCTAACTGACCTACAAATTATTCAGCAAAATCGTTTATAAAAGGTCAACAATTTTACAAGCGATCTGGAATTGCATTAGTTCTAGTGTGCGTCTATAAAACCAGAGTTAGAAAAAAAAATAGCTTGAACTTAGGGTTATTAATTAAGATGAGAACCTTACCCAAAATTTAAACATTTTATAGAATCAAAATACCACCCTCTCTTCCTCTCGCAAAATGTAGGTATTAGATTTATACATGGGAAACATTATGTTAAATAGGAAAGCTAATATACAGGGTGTAACAAAATAAGTGTAAAACATTTTAGGGGGTGATTCCTCATCGTAAAAGAGATAGGGTCTTTCATATAAAGAAACTTCATTGGAGCATCCCTTGTTAAGATACAGCCCGTTAAAGGGGGTACATAAAATTTGTTTTTCATTTTTGTTACAAACATAAAAAATGTAACAAAATTGAAATTAAGGTGACACTTTTTACTATCAAAAATACACTTACTAAGTAATTTATTTGGTTTACCCCATGGTTGTAAGGGGTGGGAAACGCAACCCCTACAATTTATTTCCAATGTAACTTTTGTCTTATTACTTGTTTGCCATTTAAAAATTTATTTCCAATAGCTTATTTCATTCTAAACAAAAAATGTCTCTTGAATTTTTTGCCCAAAATTAACCAGTTTGCAGAAAAAAATTATTTTATAAACAACTACAGAGATACATCGTCATAAGACGAAAATGCAAAACTAATTTATTTAGTAGGCCGCTATTTGTGATAGTGACAATTAAATTGTTATCATGCTGTCAGTTTGTAAATTTTTGAAATTGAATTAATAATTGTGTGTCGTTGTTCTGTTCTTAAGTTGTTAGTTTAATAATTCACTTGTTATTAAAATGGCATACACAAATGCGGAAATGGCTGATATGCATTACGTTTACAGTCTGTCGCAGGGTATTGGGTTAGAAGCGTGTAGAAGGTATGCTGAAGTGTATCCTCAACGGCAGCTTCTTTCGCATAGAATATTTGCCCAACCTCATCAACGATTACGAGAATATGGTTCATTCGAAAAAAAACGCAGGATTGTGGTCGCCATCGAGAAGTTAGAACACCACAGCTTGAAGAAGCAGTACTTAATTTGGTTGAAGAACAACCCACTAGCAGTACTAGAAAGATTGCTTTCGAGTTAAATGTTGATCATATGACGGTATTTCGAATTTTAAAGAAACAACTCTTATACCCCTACCATCTACAACGAGTACAGGCACTGTTACCGCGAGATTTTCCGAACCGTCTTGAATTTTCGAATTGAATGCTGGAAATGATTAGAAGAAATCTTGACTTTCTGAAAACGATCGAATTCACAGACGAATGTACTTTTTCTCGGGACAAGATTATTAATTTTCATAATAACCACATATGGGCTGATGAAAACCCGCACGCTATTGTCCAAACTAACCATCAAGAACATTTTTGTCTTAACGTGTGGGTCGGAGTTACTGCGGACTATTTAATTGGCCCTCATTTTCTAGCTCCTCGATTAAATGGTGAGGCATACACTCAATTTTTAAGAGAAGTGCATCCAGTACTGCTGGAGGAAATCCTTTGTGGTATCAGAAGGGTTATGTTTTTTACGCATGATGGGGCTCCCGCCCATTTTAGTCAAGCAGCACGTCAGCATTTAACTCAAACATATCCAAATCATTGGATAGGTCGAGGAGGACCACATAATTGGCCCGCTCGATCCCCGGATTTGAATCCTCCCGATTTCTCTACTCTGGGCCATTTACAGAGTTTGGCTTATCCTACTCCTGTTCGCGATGTAGAGGACTTAAGAAACCGAATCATCGATGCGTGCAGGGTAATTAGAGAGACTCCAGGAATATTTGAGCGATTACGTGGTTCAATGCGCCGAAGTCTAGATGCATGTGTAATGACTGAAGGTGGACATATTGAACATTTACTATGATTTCTACATGTTGCATGTTTTATTATTAATAAATTAGTTTTGTTTATTCATCTTTAATCATACTTTGATGCAGGTAGTAACTACAAAATAACAATAATAATCCAGTTCACATTTATGACGATCTATCTCTGTAGTTGTTTGGAAAATAATTTTTTCTGCGAACTGGTTAATTTTGGGCAAAAAATTCAAGAGACATTTTTTGTTTAGAATGAAATAAGCTATTGGAAATAAATTTTTAAATGGCAAACAAATAATAAGACAAAAAGTTACATTAGAAATAAATTTTAGGGGTTGCGTTTTCCACCCCTTACAACCATGGGGTAAACCAAATAAATTACTGAGTAAGTGTATTTTTGATAGTAAAAAGTGTCACCTTAATTTCAATTTTGTAACTTTTTTAGTGTTTGTAAAAAAAAATTAAAAACAAATTTTATGTACCCCCTTTAAGGGGCTGTGTCTTAACAAGGGATGCTCCAATGGAGTTTCTTTATATGAAAGACCCTATCTCTTTTACGATGAGGAATCACCCCCTGAAATGTTTTACACTTATTTTGTTACACCCTGTATAACAGACTTTTATCCAAAGTCACTGCTTTATCAACTAATGCCCTAGTGTTCTTTGCACACGAACTCTTACAGAACACTTTTAAACCATTTAAGATTCGATGAACAGAAATGTGGATAAACATTGTAGTCATAGCAATATCACACAGAACCACTACGATCTTGGTTATTTAAAAATCTATACTGACATTAAAATTATCAACTGCTTTTAAGTTATAGTTATTTTTAACAATGCTGACAAAAATTGCAGGCAGAACTATATTAATGTCTTATAGGTATAAAAGATACTCACGACATTAAAAACATAACATTTGGTTCCGTTTCTAAACTTTTGTTACATAATGCCAAACTGGAAATTTGAAGATTGTATTGGAACAATATCTAGAATCTATACAAAATAGAGTGAAATTCATTCAACAACATTAAAACTTGGGTTAGTATTAAAGCAAATAATATACAGATGCCTTGTTCAAAAGACGAACATGACCATTAGATATGGAATTTTAGAAATTGCAATTTTAACTGTAATATCCCTTTCCACGATTACTCTGCTGAATTTAGAAATGGCCAAAGGAATTGAATTTTGCATTCCTGCACTTTCAGTGTGATAACAGAAATGGTCTCTCTAAAATCTAAATATCCAAGATACTGGACCAAAGACCGAATAAAAAACTTTCCAGTACGAATATGCGAATAAATTTAAAAGAACCAGAATTTGAGTTGACTAATCTGTGATAAACTCGAAAAACGAATTCAGTTAGTGCTTGGTTTTAGCTTTTGGATCTATTGTTGTAATTTTAACATATTCGTGGTTTTAGGTTTATCACCTTCAACATAATATACTTTTAAATTCACTTGATTAAAATAAGGAACGTGGTTTAAAAATAGTGCACATTTAAGGGCATTAAAATACAAGGAGACGAACAGGTGTTTGGCTTTGATTAGCGAAACGGCATTCAGTTACAGGCCTTTCTTTCTTTACACTCTTATAAAGTTGAGAGTAAACGTAATTTTAAATACATAGAGCGTATAGAATTTTAATCACCAGACTTCTTTTATAATATTTTCCACAACATAGTTCTAGAACCAACACTCTAATAAATAATACAAATCTGAAATGTAAAGTAAATAAGAATCTCCAGCAGGAGAAATAAGACCTTTTTAAATGGCAACATTAGCGGACTTCGTAAAGGTGGTTAGTTGTAATACTTATACACATTTATTCTGATATACTCTGAAGGGATGTGCCTGAGTAAAAATTAAATTGTTTTACCACACCCCTGGACCCGGGCTTCGTCTAGTCTGTAGTACATAGCGGGCTTCGTATGATATGTGAGGTACGTATATATATATATATATATATATATATATATATAACTGAATAGTATATATATATAATATATAATCCACCTGTCTATCATTATTGCAGCCATCAATTTGCAAATTACATTGGTAGTTGCATCCATCGAATTATTGCATTTGTATACCAGACCGTAATGAAATCCTATGTTATTTTGATTTTCTGCCAATTTTCGTAAATGATAAAAATTCTATAGCTAAGGGTGAACGAATTCTATTATTTGGTGTGATTTTGCTTCTTATAAGAGTAGCAGTTGCTATTTTCTGAGGATGTAACATTGGTACCTCCATGGAAAATATGTATAATCGTAGTTCAATTGATTCTCGATAACAAGCAGTGCGGGAATATACACAAGCGTATATTTGAATCGGTTTCAAACATTAATCTGCACCTTATTGCATCTGAGACTTGGCAACTATGTAGCGTATTAGTTGCGGCAATTCGTCATATATTTGGTAACTTCTGACATCGGCACAAGTTATGCTAGTGTATTAACAATGGATATTCATTCTAGATAATTTATTATGTTGCAGTGTATTGGCACACAAGAAACTATAGCTCGGTAAAAGTATACATTATCAATATAATAATTATTATAATTGCAATTTGTAGACACGCTGCATAAATTAAAATTTTTGACAACTAAGGTAAGTTTAGGATATTTTTAAATTTCGTATACCAAGTACTAACTAGACCTAGCATGCTGTATGCACATTATTTTTAAGCATTCAACATAACGTCAATAGAACAGTTGATTGAAAAGTGTTAGGTGGACCCTAGTGAAAAATTATTATACAAGCCCGCCCGCACTTAAAAGATCTTTTTTTTTATTTGTTACAAGACTGAAAAAGGACAATGCGGGTGTGTCAAACTGCCCCCTCTCCCATTTAGCATTGTGCTCATTTGCTTATCGCAAATAAGTTAAAAACAAATCCAAGGGCCAAGTTTACAGCTAGAACCTGCTTTTTCTTTGTTCTTCAAATTCTTCTTTATCGAATTATGCCCATTTTGTGCTCAATTGTACCCTTGTTGGCTTCAGTTGTGCTCAGTTCCTTATACCCAGAAATAAGAAAAAAAAACAAACTGAGGGAATTTAACTGCCAGTCTCGGCCCTTTTTTGACTGATTAAAAAAATTAATTTTTAGTTCATTGAGCTGAGCTGTGTTTGTTGTTACTATGCATTTCTCAAAAGCATAAACATATAACAACTACCGGTACTTCCAGAATAAAAAATTAAAGGTCTATTTCCAACGTAGAATGCTGCTCATAACACCCGAAAAACAAAACTTTATGAAATTACTTCTAAACATATTATTGTGCTACCTACTATAAAAATGCTGAGATTTAAAAAAAACGATCTATTTTAGAATCGGTTTTTTGTGATAGACATCTGTAAGTTATTCTTTTTCATATTCTAATTATTACGTATAACAAGTATAATTAAAAATTACTAATTCTGTAGTTGTTGTCTAATCAAGTTACTGTGTTTACTTGGATAATATCTCTTGAAAACAACAAGATAGCATGATTAATTAGAGTAAGCTGAAACTAATGTATATGCGATTGTGGGGGAAATTGTTGATAACATTTCGAGAGGAATGCCAGGGTAAAACTAACTCACACAGTTTCTAAATTTTTTGCATTGTAAGTTAAACATTTACACAGATTTCTGAAGAACAGTTACGTGTTAATCTAAAATAGTTAATTATGCAGGTCACATGTTTTGGCATACAATACTCTGTTAGAATCCGTTTACTGCAGGGTAATTTTGCTTAACTGCAAATACTCTAGGGAACTTCAAAGAATGCTATTATTGCGCACATATATTAGTAGTTCCAGTAAGTTGCCACAGCTATGAAGAATTTAATAGAGCTATATCGAAAACCGAACAGATCCTTTTGAAATCGCTAAAATGTATGATTATTAGAGGTAAATGGGGCAGAGGTATTCATATCTTTAGTATTGACGTACAGGGACATATCAAAATATTAATCGAACTAAGAACTAACTTTGTTCCTAGTGAAAATATATATCTATTTGCGAAAGCAAATGCAGTTGTACCAATAACCAGCTATTGTCTTTAATAAGTTTACTAAAGCTTGTGGCACCTTAAATGCATCAGACATTACATCAACACGTCTCAGAAAACATTTGGCAACACTTACACAAATATTTAATATAAATGATAGCGAAGTTGAGCAACTAACAACATTTATGGGCCGCACCGCGGGGTGTGCATAAAAGTTCTTATAGGTCACCTGATGATGTTTATCAAACAGCAAAAATTTCCAAACTTGTTTTTAATGGAGAAAGATAATGCTGACATCTGTAAAGGGAAAATCACTTAGTGAGATTGAAGTCGACATGGAGTAGGACTTGCTAAAACACTGTGAGAGTAGTGACGAAAGTGATAACGAAGGTAAGGAACCTGTTTATCAAGATGTGACAGGATCGAGCAATAGTGCTAATGGCATAGACAAACATACTAAGAAAGATATTCCTAAAAAAGGAAAGAAAAGAGAATTAGTACCTTGAACTCCAAAACAAAAACAAGTTGTACATACCCTTTTCAGGGACCATATTAGAAATAAAAAACTTCCTCGGCATTTTGAATGCGAAGACTGAATTCAAAAGCATACTGATTTTCTAAACAATAAGTACTAGTTAAAGGTTAAAGTATTTGTTCAGAACATTTATACTATGAAAGCAAAAACATGAAATGCTATTCTTGGTGTTATGCTTTATCACTTCCATGTACACGGTAGTTAAAACCATTTTTTTTAAGTATCAATTTCTGTTATTTATAAAATCCTATCGCTTACTTTGGGAAGTTAATTAGTTTGGGGAACATGACTAAATACCCTTTTTTTTTGAGCAAATATACAATTAAAAATTTGCAAATACCTAAACTAAGGTAAATGTTGGATGATAATAAAATTTTAAGGTGTGTTCTATCTCAAATTAGGTTTTATTTCAGTGAATCTGTTATTTTATTTTTATATCAACTAATTGATAATATGTTTATTCATCTATTAGTACTATTTAATAACTTAATTATAACATGATGATCAAATTTTCTTTCATGATTAGATCGCGTCTTAATATTATATTTTGTCTACGTTTCATCCACTTTTATAAGGAACTACACCAGGAAAGGCAGAAACAGTACCGTAACTAAATTTGTTCACCAAACCAGAGACGAAACTGTCTTTTGCAAGGGAGTTGACTCACTTGCACAAAATAGTTTCATCTCTGGCATGGTTAACAAATTGAGTTACCGTGCTGTTTCTACCTTTCCGTATGATGCATTTATGAAAATAAACGAAATGTTGATGTGGCCCAATCCCACAAGATTTTATCACTAAGACTCGGGCAGCAGGAGCTTTCGTAATTATTTTAATTATAACTTAACCACTTTCAGCAAAAAAATTCAGTTTAAAATTGTTATGTTCATTTCTATGGCCTACTTTAATAGAAATGTTATTAGATGATTGAAATTTAAAAGTTACTTTAATGTTAAGATACAGTAAATGTTCTCAAATATTAGAAAAGTATGTAATATATTAGTATAAGATGTAAATTAACTGAATATTTTAAGAGAAAAATATACTCAGAGAATACGGTAAAATATTTTGTTCCTTTTGCATAGTAAACATTTAAAAGAAATGATTGTCGATAGTAAGTTTATGTGAATATACAGAGTGCATGGTTGCTTTTAGCATCTGTAGAACTTGTATTTTTTGTTTCAAAATTTAACCAAATGTAGTTTGATGTTATAGTTAGACTAAATAAACAGAAACAATAATGACGGGTTTAACCTTGATATCCAAAAGAATCATACATAAATGTTACTTTGTTATGTTTTTTAAATACACATGAGATTCATATTTCTGCACACATTTAATGTTCTTCTACCTAAATTAATGTAGCAAAGTTGTTTAGCGATAGCGTATGTTACGTTTATTCTCAGCATTTAGTAATTACAATAATTTTAAACTCAAATCCCGTTGGCGTTAAAAACTAAAATTAATTGGGTAAATTAAAATAACCCTTTCACGTGTTAATTCATTTATCTGCTTGTATCAATTCGATTTCTATTGTTAAATCCTTCCGCTAATTAATCATAAATACTCTTGCTAAGAATTCCTTAACATAAAGGTTATGCTAAAATTAAATAGGCGATAACTGGTTCTAAGTACCGCGTATTATCTCAATAAACCGTGTTTTCCCAGTTTTACGTCTTAACAACAATATTATTTTGAGCTCTGATCCTTAGTTAAACGAAATGAATATTCACTTTGTTCTCGAAAAGCTAGACGAAAACATCTATTCTGGTTTTCTCCGTGTCGTTTTCGCTATGAAAATTTCGCACACGCAATACGGCATGGTAGGTATTATTCTAAACATAGAATGGGTGTTTGGCCAAGCTGTATTACAAAATCAGCAACTGAACTCAACTAAAAACAATCCAGGAGTACTGGTCAACTGGACACAGCAGCAGTTCGAAGGATTGGAAACATGCAGGGAAAACACAGGTCAGAAATGAGAACAATTTTTAATAGCATAAGGCATTAATTTCATTTTGAACATATACATCTTTCATATATTGAAATATTTATGTAAAGGGTCATCAAAAATCTTTTAAAAATTACGTAGAGCGAAAGGGAAAGGTCATCAAATGTTCAAAGGTATTTCCAGTAGTAAATAGTGTTATTTTTGCTGGCTTTAAATTGATTTAAGGGAGTTACAATTTGGGGTCAAACAAATTGATATTGTTACTTTGATTCGGGGGTTTATTTTTGAATAGTGAATCACTGTATCCAAATTATAAAGCTGTAAAGTGTATATACTCTTGTTCATTATACAAATTTTGGTTAGTTTCGTTTATATCATTCAAGTAGGAAAGTGCTAAAGGAAAGGGGGGGCAGAAAGTTCTTTGTTATCGTACCGTTGTGCACTCGGTGTGGATTGAGCTGAGCTAGTCGAGGCATATAAAAAGAATTGTATTTAAAATTTAAAGTTGAGGTTATTTAGAAACCCAGTATATAACTTTATGGGTTTTAGGTCAGCTGAATTGAAGAATTTTTTTTATAAACTCAAGCTTTCGAAATTTTATTTTTCCATTATTAAGAGTACTACAAATAAATACATTGACTTAGTTATGTGAACAGGATTTAACTAATAGTTAAAAATTATAAAAATAGTATTTAATACTTACTAAAGTCAGATAACGATCAATTGGATGATTAATAGTAGTAAATAGTATGTGTAGTATAATTAAATATAAAGATAAAATATTTAAAAATGTGGAAAATGTGTTTTAAAATTTTAAATAGTAACATTATTTTGATGTTGATGTATACTGTCTTGGTTTTTAATTTTTGTAAAACAGTTGTTTGTATGTTAATTTTTGTTGGTTTAATAAAATGATCTTGTGTATATAATTTTTAGTAAATATGTATGTACATGTTTTGTTTAATTTATTTAGTTGTGTTTATAAGTTTGTGTGTGTGTCTGTGTGTGAGTATGATTGTAAGAAGATGTTATGTGTAATTTAGTTATTTGTTATTGGTTAGTATTTTTAGTATTTTTGATAATGGTTTAAAATAAAACCGAAAGCTTAGATTTATAATAAAGAGTACACTTAATTAACCAGCAGACCTAAAAGCCTGTTATTATATATATTATATTTTATAACTGCAAGGTCGTTATACCATATATATATATATATATATATATATATATATATATATTACATAGCTGTGACAGCTCCGCATTGGAGCGTCACTAAAAGAGTGCTGTGGCAATGATCGGCGTTAGGTGTCGCTAAAAGAGTGATAGATACAGCTAATTGTAAAATTTGAAATTGTTGACTTACCTTCCTTTCTAACTTTTCTTTGCCTGACTAACTCAATAAATTAATGGAATTTTCAAAATGAAATCAAACACATCAATATCATAAAGCGTTTATACAGTCTAAAATATTTTCTCTCATACAAAATCATATAGAAAATTTACAGCATAGTTTCTTTCAAACATCAAATTTTTTCTAACAAGTACCTATTTACTTAATTTTCAAAATGTCTCTTACCTTATCTAGGTTTATATTTACAGAACTAAATCTCTTCTCTTATGGATAGTTAAACTGGCTTTGATTGCCACGCTTTTAAGGTTTTTGTTTGGCCAAAAATATCATGGACAGATAATCTATAAAAAAATCAGTGCTTTGAAATCTGACCACACTTTCCCTTACAAAACAAAATTTTTTTATATGATTAGGACTTATTCTCGCTTAAATTAAATGACAAAATTCAAATATCAGTTACGAACAATATAAACCTAAAAGTAATACTTGCAAAATTCAAAAAAAAGGCACTCCTCCAATTCGCAATTAACAGTATTAAATATGTTCTACTTTTTGGTTTTATTTTAAATTGACATTCAAATCCCAGTTTACAAAACCATGCATATTCTAAACTTTTCTTCTTGGGTTTATTTTAAATTGATTTAAAGTAGTGCTGTATCGAAGAATTTTCCCTCTTCATTGTATATAATTACATTTAATAATTTCCATATTTATGCAGATTATGTTTAAAATATACTTCGTTGTTCACTATTACATTTTAATACTCAATTATGGTATGCGTACTGCATACTTCAAAATAACATCTTCTCGACTTAAATGCATTGAATCGAATTTCTTTACATGTTGCTTGTTTGACGTCAATTTATAAATTGAATTTTTAATGTCGATTGCTTCCATTTATATATAAAAATTATCTCTTTTCTAGAATGTATGAGTGCCGTATGAAATTCCAATTCCAATTACTACATGCCTATCTGACGTAAGTTTCTGAAAATGCCTTAGCAATCAAAATCGCCGCGTTTTATTACCTCGTTAGTGTTGATTTATGTGTGCTGTCCGTCCTACTCTATCTCCCAAGGTTATTATGGCGCATTGTATCTCCCACAGTGATTGCGAAAGCTAATAAATAATTCATATCTATTTTAATAAGTTTTTTAATGTTCCGGCCGCTTCTTGGAATAAACGTCTCTCTATTAATTAGGTAATACAAAATTGATGCATTTCTTCTCCATTCCTCTCAAAATTTCGATAACATGTTTTATTTAAATTAAATTTACGTTACACAGAGTCAATTTGGCTAATTATTTTAAACTTTAATTGTTTTATCCACGGATTTTATACATGCAGAAAGACCCGCATCTTCTTACATTTACGCGGTAGTTACATTTAAAGAGTCGATAAAACAGTTTACGAAGTACGTTGATAAATACAGTTACAAAGTCGGTAATACAGTTTAAGAGTTCATAAATACATCGCGCAAGCGCAATCAGTAAAGCGGGCGACGCGCCCTGGTGGATGGCAACGACAACCTTATTACAGATTCCGCGTTGCCAACTACCAATGACGTCACCAATGCACAAAATTATATTGCGCCATAATCGGAAAATTTACATAATTTTAAAACAATGATAAAAGCAACCAAATTAGATAATGGATTACTTACATCAGAAATCCGGCATTCGCACGAAGTTGCGCTACGGTAGGTCTCTATTGAAGTCCATCAGGCTACCCAAAGCCCTTTTGCGGTAACTAAAGATGGTGATTCCGGTGCTTCAGCGGAACATGGACTTCCGGCTTATTCTCGGGTCGTACGGTTCGGTTTGCCCTAGGTGGCTCTCAAATTGTCACCTACCTATGCAGGGAATGACGGGAAAAACCAGGTAAAGGTCGAAAACCAAAAGATAAGCAAGAAGGAAACTACATAGGTAAAGCTAAGACACGATACGATACCTGACACGACCACACTCCTTGAAGATCAAAGGCAAACAGCCACGTTTAAGAGCGTCACGGAAACCTCTCACCACTTTGTCCCCACTCTTTTTCGTCTTTTACACCAGCGCGAACTTATTCGTCCAACCCTCCCGCGTCGCGCGATCTGCGCAAACTCACTATGACGTAACGGAAGTACGCGCCTAGTCTTTTAAAATTCCGCGCACCGCGTCTTTTGAAATTATGGCGCGAAACCTACGTACATCAGACTTAACCTAAAACAATGTTTAAGTACCGATTGGCACGTAACAATCTTCATGATTGTAATAAAGATTGGTTTTCACAGCAAAACGTGTTTTAATACACATAAATTTAAAGCGTTATTTTTTAACATGATAAATATAGTTCTTATGCTAAATAGAACGAATGTTTTATATGCAATGGGAAATGTATTTTTATGCTAATTAAATTAAATGCCTTTGTACTTACGCTTGAAAACGATCGATGTGCATTCGCATTTAATGCGTTTTAAGGTATCTTATTTTTACATATACGGCTTATATTATTTGCTGTATTTACAATACGCTTATATCACACAGGGTGATTTTTTATACACATGCAATTGCATTTTTGCTTGGTACTTTAATGAATGATGAATTATACAGGGTGTAACCATAAATTTTCAAAAATTTCTATTTTTTTTTAATTCTTTCATATTTTGGTTAGATTTATTTGTAAAATTTGGGTTTCAATGACCTCTCGTGACCCCTTATCATGTCAATATATATATATATATATTGCCGTGGAATCGCCCTTATGTTGGGTGTCATTATTATTACTGTGATATGTCCCACGATGGGGCGTACCATTTATATTGCCGTGGAATGCCCCACAATTGGGTGTAATTATTAAAATTGGTATGAAATAGCCTCTACGTTGTTGTGCCCTTAATATTGCTATGAAATAGCCTTTTTAGGATTTAAGCCCCTACGATGGGTGACATTAAAATTGCTATGAAATCCCCACGACTGTGCGCCATTAAAATTGCTATGAAATGCCCCACGATTGGGCGTATCATTAATACTGCTGTGATCTGCCCCATGATTGGGTATACCATTTAAACTGCTATGAAATTCCCCTCTTTTTTCTATCTGTTGAAATAATTTAAATGAAGCAAACTAAAATTACACAGTATAATGATTGGTAATATGTACAGTTTTATATCAATTCAAAAATTAGCCCCTGAATAAATTATTCACATTCACCAAATTTAATTTTCCCGAAAGTCAGCAAAAATATCTTTGTAATTACTCTAAAGTACCTTTCGAACGTTCAAAGATGATTTTCCTTATTTTCAAATTCTCAAATGACCTTTTTGTTGAATCTTACAGATATATAATATTTAGCAAATATTAAAATTGAAACAGTCTTTAACTAATAAAAATTTTAAGATCTCTAACCTGGGTTTTCCTTGCTCGTTATTAGAATTGCCTCAGAGTGTCTGTGGTTAGCACCCCTTGATTGTTACGGCTCGACCTGCTTCACTTGATTTACCAGAATGATGGATTATGGTTGCTTGTATTTTTCCCCTTGGATTTCTGGAGTAACTTTGAATATCTTCACGTAATTTCAGACGTACAGTTAAATATGCCTTTAGAGTGTTTATCCAAGCGGGCCCCCTCTCTCTGATCTTTATTCAAATACGTTTACTTGCATCTTTATTCAACTATGTTTACTTGGATGTTTACTCGAAACCGTTTACTTTTCTTGGATGTTTATTCGAAACCGTTTACTTTTCTTGGACGCTTATTCAAAGCCCTAAATTTGTTAAATATCTAAAATAAAATACAATTAATAGTTTATCTTACGTTTTACGCGTAAAACATAATGTCACTTACAAATTTTCACTTTTAATAAATTATTTACTTTCAGTAATTATTACTGGTACGTAATTTTTACTTTAAATCGACGTGATTCGTACCTTTGTTGAAGATATACTGTCTATTTTCGAGTTTCATATCCTATTTATAAGCTCCACCTTTCAACGCTCCAATTGGCGCGCATCGCGTGTTTATTGATAAACGTTTGTAATTTCCACCTATCTCTGTAGAACCTTGCGATCTCTCAAATTCCCTGGTTTCAATTGTTGTACTTTCATCCAATTACGCACGTCTACATTCAATATATCATAGAATCTTCTTAGAATTTCCAAATATCCATTACAAATTTGTCACGTATTTAATATTTGTGTCGTTTATAGTTCAAGGCTTATCGTATAGCAAACCGCCTGTTATTTATTGTTTGTTATTTGAAATGTTGGATTTTCGTGTAAATATAATTCCTAGTCACATACTCATTTTCTAATAATGATGTATTAAAATACCTTTACTTATTCATGCGTTCACATTTTTGACGAAATTATTGAATATCTAGAATGCCAGTTTATCTATCTTTCCCGATAATGTGTTTATATTGATGCAATTTGTTGCATTTGGAACCTTATCTTTTACTCGTTTCTATTTAATTTTGGACTTATAAATTTAACTTAAAACATATTATACGACGTACCCATTCTTATTAGTTAAATATTATCGAATTATTGAAATTGAGCTTCTTTCTTATGCATTAAATTAAATATAATTTATATACAGTGTGCTCGCTATTGACCTTTTGTAAAATAGTCGATTTACTCCTATAATTGGTGGAATTATTTTTTTTTTCTTAACGTGAAAATTATTTACATTTATTCTACAACCCCTTTCACTTAATCTACCCTTACACTGCCCTCTTATCATAGCAATATACAGGGTTATTACAAATGAAATAGACAGTTTGGATAGGTTATAGAAAGTTTATTTTTGAAAAGTTAAGATTATTACCTATATGATATAAAGAAGAAATGATTAAGTTTTATTTAAAATTTTTACAAATGTTCAATGTGTGCACCTTTGGTAACAAGACAGATATCAACACGGTAGTCGAATTCTTGCCACACGCTATTAAGCATGTAACCGTCAACTGTAGCAAGAGCATTTGTGATACGTTGTTTAAGTTCGTCGATATCAACAGGAGGCGGTGGTATGAAAACTTTGTCTTTTACATAACCCCATAAGAAATAGTCGCAGGGCGTTAAATCTGGACTACGAGGTGGCCACGGCTTAAGCACAAGGTTTTCCTCACTTGCACGGCCGATCCATCGTCTAGGAAGATGTTTATCCAGATATTTTCTGACCTGTAAGTGCCAGTGAGGCGGAGCTCCATCTTGTACAAAAACGAAGTTATCACTATCTTCCTGTAGTTGAGGCATTAACCATTCGTGTAACATGTCCAGATAAATTACTCCGGTTATTGACACTTTGTGAAAGAAGAACGGCCCGTAAACCTTTTCACGAGATAAAGCGCAAAACACATTAACTTTAGGGGAATCGCGTATATGTTGTAAAGTCGCTCTTGGGTTTTCTGTGCCCCATATCCTTACATTATGTCTATTAACTTTTCCACTAATGTGAAAGGTACATTCGTCACTGAAAATTAGGCGATTAAAGAATGTGTCATCATTTTCGAGACATTGTTGCATCTCCAGACAAAAATTGTTACGTACGACTTTATCACCGGCATTTAAACTTTGTACTAACTGCAATTTATACGGTTTCATTTTCAAACGTTTTCGCAGAATTTTCCACACAGTAGGTTGAGGAATTTGCAATTCTAAACTTGCTGATGTAGTCGATTGTCTTGGACTTCATAAATAAACATCACGAACACTATCGATTTGTTCTTTTGTAACAGGAGGTCTTCTAGTACTCTTTCTTTTACACAGACATCCACTATTTTCGAAACGTTTATACCAGTCATAGATTGATTGCCTTGTTGGTGGTGTTTTACTGTATTTTGTTCTGAAATGACGCTGCACAACAGTAACAGACTTTGTTTTGGCTAATTCAAGAACACAATAAGCTTTCTCCACTTTAGTAGTGGTCATTTTGCTAGACTGGTCGTTGTTTTAACAGCAGTACCAACCTAACAGTTGTACCAACATAAACTTTAAGAAATTCCCTATAAACCTATCTCGCTTACTATATTCAAATACACCAGTCTGATTTTTTAAAGGCTATCCAAACTGTCCATTTCATTTGTAATAACCCTTATATATATATATATATATATATATATTGCTATGATAATAAGGTAGTTTAGGGGTAGGTTAAGCCACGGGGGTTGTAGAATAAATAAAAACAACTTGCACTGTAAAAAAAACGCACAATTCCAGAAATTATAAAAGTAAATCGGTCACCCTACATATTGTTAATTGAGAGCACACTGTATATAAAATACACGGGATTACATGCATGAGAACATAAAGATGTCTAAGAGTAGTTTATAAGTGAAGATAAAATTCTAAAATGCAACAAATTTCATCAAAATTAAATCACCGGGAAACCTAGATGAATTGGCATTGCAAAGATGTTACAATTGCGTTAAAAATATCATGGTACACGCAATTCTAATAATTCATTATTAGAAAATCGTACGTGACAGGAAGAAATCACATTTGTTCAAAAATCCAATATTCTGTAGAAATAAACAAGCATCAGGCTATTCAGTTTAGATAATAATAAATAAGAAACATTCGAATACGTGAGTTAATAAAAGGCAGAAGTTGGAAATTACCACAATATGCGGGAGGAGTACGTGACTGGAAAGGCATGCATTGAAAGATTTGAACTAAATAATTGATGTAAATTCCAAGGTATGTGAGATAAAGCCGAAGTGTCGTCCCAGAACGTAAGTAAGCCAATGAAAAACAGGTGGAGGTACGGCTCTATATACGATAATGACGAAGCAACAAGTTAGTCTATATTCAAACTGGACTAAGACTATGTTCAATAGTGTTAATAATTTACGTAACCAGTGAATTAAAAATTAAAGTGAAATTAGATTTAAAAAGTGAGAATTATGCAACGAAAATAAGCCGATCTATAAATAGACGTAAGTAAAACGACAATTAATAATACATTTCTAATATTAATAAAACAGGGCTTTTAATACCGATATTTAAATTGGATTTCAATACCTACATTTAAACCGGATTTTAACACCTATATTTAAATTGGATTTTAATACCTACATTTAACTTGGATTTTAATTCCGACATGACTTTAATTTTGGTTTTGATATCGACTTTTAATTTCGACTTTCAATTGGAAATAGTTTAAAAATGAAAGTATTCCAAATTTAGACATGTTCTGAGTTGGTACGATTTTAATTGGAATCAATTTATGGATGCAGATCACAGACTAGGAAGGAACTACTAAACCCATTCCAGGTTAGCAATCTTAATACACTTTATTATTGAAAACTGTTTTAATTTAATATGTATCATTTTGTGTATTTGTAAGAGTCAACAAAATATAAAAGGGTCACTGAACAATTTATGACAAAGGGAATAGGTATCTTGGAACGTTCGAAGATCCCCAAATAAGTAAAAGATACTTTTGCTGGCTTTCAGAAAACCATAAATCTGGTATATGTAGATATTCTGTAAAAAGGGAAAATTTTGAGAGTTGTAAATATTATCAATCATTATATTGTGTATTATAGAATTGCTTTATTTGATTCAATAAGATTCATTTGGGGTAAAATTCTTATTTAACATTCCACATCGTAGGGGCTCAATAAGAATATTAAGGGTAAATTTCACAACAAAATTTATGACGGCCCAACGCAGGGACCAATTTCACAGCACTTTTATGACGCCCATCGTAGGGGCATGATTGTTCAAGGGGAATTGCACAGCACTTTTATGACCCAAAACATGGGGCTTAAAATAAAATAATAATAGAGGCCTATAGCACAGCAAAATATATATATATATATATATATATATTGTTGTGATATACTCCTGTGAATGCGGGAACTGGGTCCTTTCAACAAAAAAATTCTAGTCCCACCGATTGGGCGTCATGAACTGCTGTGATCCTGTTTTCGCCTCGGCTGCTCACCTAATTTTATAAACCTCCTCATTCATAAAATTAAACAACACATTCCTACCACAAACATCAACGTCAACTCTATTTACATCAATATTCAGAATACATTAAATTTTCAAATTAAATTTCAGCATAAAATTCAGTTTTAAACAGAATTTCAAGATTAATTTTATTATCATTTTAATGTGCATCCAGAATTAAAGTCCTTGTTGGATGCCTACTAATTAATATAACAATATAAGCAGACCGGAGTCTGAGTATAAAGGAGCATCTACCACCCTTTACGTTAATTAACCAGGTTCGTCTAATTGAGCTCAAAGACATACCCAAATTTTCATCATAATTCAGAACATCAATACTAAATACCCCTTTCTACTTAAACAAGCAAATTTCATCTTAACATTAAAATTTTATGGTTAGTACAATTTCACTAATGTCCATTTAAAGTAAATCAATTATAAAGTAATTCAACACACACAAAAATGTCAAACAAAATAGTATAATTTACCTGAAGGCCACTGTCCTCGTAGCTTCAATGTACATCGTCCCTTTAGTTAATCACACCATTCCAACAGGATTATATTTACGGCTTCTAATTCTCAACGCTTTTAAAATTTTCTCCATCACCATTTATTTAAAGTTGTTTCTGGGCTTTTCCGGAACTCATCTGTGTATATCTGACCCTTGTTTCGTGGATCCAGACACGTATTTGAACCATTTAATTATTAACACCCCGAAAAATAGCAAAGAAATTCATGCGTCTTTCACCAATATACGCCAAAACTGCCTACTTTTGTGTATACATTTGTCGTTGTAAATTTTGCTAATTGGTACAGTGATACTAAATTTTATTACCTTGTATCTAAGTGCACTGAAGTACATTCATGTTAGCACGTAAATAACAAACTATTTTGAATCACTAAAATATACGAGCAAAATTTTAAATTATTTTATCAAACTAGAATGCACTGTTTAACATCTTGAATCAAATCGCGGATGTAAGAGCTTTTAACGCATCGAATAGTCAAAAGTCTAAGGAGCTTGTTTATATTCACCTCGGTATATATAGCAAAAGCCTGTCTGTCGGTCTGTTCCCCAAAACGGGTAATTCTAAAGAATTTCTCATGCCATGTTCCCAGTCCGTCGCTCGCGCGTCGGTTTTACGAATTTTCACTCGCCCCATTTAAAACTCAGAAATTCACACGGCACGCAAACATGTCCGAGAAAAACTAATTAATTTTGTACAGAAATTGTTGTTTCTACCTCTGATATTTGCATCCTATTTTCAACCAATTGTGACCCTCGTGACGTTGCTTAAATCACGCCTTTTACTATATGTGTCTTTGCTTGACGTATTTTCTCTTTCCTTTTCTAACCTGTTCGTATTGGTGCAAATTGATATTTTTATTATCGATTATATTTTAGTCCATGTGGACTATCTGGGTTAAATAACCCCGTATCGCACATTCTCGTGAATATTAAGCCCCGGTTTCTCCAAGATTCTTTGAAACCATTTGTTATCTACACAATTTTCGCCGTACGTGATATTTAAACTACGCAGGTGTTCAAAATAATATTAATTCTCAGAGCTTTTAAATAAACCCTGTTTTGTATTTCGTGCTAAAGCATCTGACCGTTTCCAATATCCTTAGAATCGACATGTTTATCTAAACAAATTAAACTGAAATTGCCTTTTAAAATACGCAGGTGTGTTTAAACATCCTACTTCTAACTAACACTTCTAGGATTTGCTTTTTATTGGGTTTTTACAAGTTTCTATAGATATTATCTGTTACTAACGATTCAATTAACTTCAATTAAAATTGACTTCTATCCTTTCATTTTTAGCGAATACAAGTTAAATATTAATTATTATGTGTACACTTTGTTTTACTACCGGTTACTTAAAATAGGGTTAATTAATATAAATTTTGCACGTAATTGGTCTTTGTTTCTTTACTAGGGATAATTAAATTACCCGTAAAGTTTTTTAATACTGCTTCTTTTGATATAAAGCGTCTTGTACATGATTTAAATCTCTTATGTTTAATGAAACTAATAAATTTTTATGCTTCACGGTTTTAATAACGCGTATTATTTAATAATATTCATTATACACGGTGATTAAAATTATTTGATGTGATTATTTAATTTTCTACCCTGGTCTAAATATGAGTATTTTCCCCCTATTTGAATACAAATAATCCCACTTATTTGAATGCAAATATAAAGCATTTAGACAAAAAAAATTACAAAAAAATTGCCTATCTCTCTACCCTTATCTATCTAACTTACCTACTTTGTCTCCAATCCAAAAAATATTTACACCTATCCTATATCCCTATCCTATTCCTAACTCTCACTTAATTTTATAAACTGAAATTATCCCTAACTTCATCCTACTTATCCATCTAATCCTATATACATCCTATATACCTATCCTATTCCTAACTTTTAACTAATCTTCACTATACTTTACTTCCCCCTACCTAATCCTATATACCCATCCTACTCTTACTCTATTCCTAACTCTCCACTAATCTTATATGAAATATCTATACTTAACCTATCTTATTTTCTTCCTACATTTCCTCTTTATTCTCATCCTAAACCTATTCCTAATTATCTCCCATATTTATCCTATACCTAGCTTTATTTTCTATAACTATACTAAAATTCACCTATCTCTATCCTTAGTTCATCAAGTTATTTAAATCTAACTGTCTTCTTGACCCTCCAAGTCTTTCTTCTCACCATCCTAATACTCTTCATCCCTATTTCTCCCTCTTCTATATCTATACTTAACATCCCTGTTATCTCACCTACAATAAACTTATCATCCCTATTATCCTTACTCTTAAATATTACTTCTTCTTCAGTCCCTACACTTGTCTGTTTCTCATTTATTATTGTTTCCCTTTCTGCCGACAAACCAAACGATACTACTTTACAGTTATCAATTTTTCCCTCTATGGAAAATCCTATGTACCTTCTAGAATTCTTATGTAATGGAATCCGCCAGAATGAATTCCTTAAATCTACTTTATTAAAAACAACTTTGCCGCTTAACCTCGTCAAAAATATTTCTGCCTTCACCTGCTCCCGATATGCTGCTGTTACTTCTACCACCACTAATTCTGCATGTTTTTGTACTAAAGCTTGAACCTCTACTATCCTATCCTCTGGACATCTTATTGTGTTGATCTGTTTACTTTCATCATCCTCTACCTCTACTACATTAATACTAAACCCTGTGTTATCCTCTGTGACTTCATAACTGCCCTTCCATGGCACTACCCTATCATTAATCCTTATTACCTTCCTTTCCATATCTATCAAAACCCCTAACTTCATCATACAGTCAACACCTAAAATGCTCTGAAACTTCAGTCCAGGTACAATTACAAACTCCTGTTCACAGCTTAAACCTCCTATATCTATCCTAAGCACCACAACACTATTTACTACAGCCAACTTCTTTTTATTTGGAGCTACTAAATGGCTACGCTTTATAGGCATAATTCTATCACAAACCTTATCCCTAATTTTGCTGACGAATTCCTCCGATATTAAACTCGCCTCTGCCCCTGTATCAAGTAATACTTCTACATTATTTTCAAAAATTTCTATATTAATAATTGGCAAACATAATTTTTCCTCAGTTTCTGGCTCTACTTCCTCCTCAATTTTGAAAAATTCACGTGGATGTTCATATACATTTACACTGAAATCTAGTGGTCTGTCGCGTTCTAAAAATCCTGTCCAGGTCTGTTTTCCCTACATGAGTCCGTCACTTCAGTCATTTTACATTAATCTCTTCTTCACAAAATGCGTACTTCGGACCTTAAATGTCCCATTTCCTGTCGAAGACCTGTAATATCACGCTCATTTTTTCAACCCTATTTTCTACTTCCCCAGTTTCACGGTAAGACTATCTTTAAATTCTGTAAATTCTTTAGTATTTTGTTCAATTTTCCCGCTTATCTGCTCTAATTTTTGGTTGGACTCCTCCTCGCTCTATTAGATTCTTCCCTAGCTAATCGCATTTCCTCAAACATTCTCATCATTAACTCATTTCCTTGATCCCCTGATTCCGTCCTCGACTGATCTCTACTGCCTCCAGCTTCTTCCATTTTCGAATTTTTCCCACACAATGCACTATCGTCACTTCCAATTTCCACTCCTTGACTCCTTAACCACTCTTTTCTCTGCATACGTTCTAATCACTCACACACACTTTCAAAATACTCTTAAATTTATACACACACAGAAACTCTCTCTCTCAGATCGCCAGTTTCCTGGAATAAAATCACAAAAATTTTATTTGGAACTCGAGCCTCACTTTTGGGTCGCCAAAGAATGTTGTGATATACTCCTGTGAATGCGGGAACTGGGTCCTTTCAACAAAAAAATTCTAGTCCCACCGATTGGGCGTCATGAACTGCTGTGATCCTGTTTTCGCCTCGGCTGCTCACCTAATTTTATAAACCTCCTCATTCATAAAATTAAACAACACATTCCTACCACAAACATCAACGTCAACTCTATTTACATCAATATTCAGAATACATTAAACTTTCAAATTAAATTTCAGCATAAAATTCAGTTTTAAACAGAATTTCAAGATTAATTTTATTATCATTTTAATGTGCATCCAGAATTAAAGTCCTTGTTGGATGCCTACTAATTAATATAACAATATAAGCAGACCGGAGTCTGAGTATAAAGGGAGCATCTACCACCCCTTTACGTTAATTAACCAGGTTCGTCTAATTGAGCTCAAAGACATACCCAAATTTTCATCATAATTCAGAACATCAATACTAAATACCCCTTTCTACTTAAACAAGCAAATTTCATCTTAACATTAAAATTTTATGGTTAGTACAATTTCACTAATGTCCATTTAAAGTAAATCAATTATAAAGTAATTCAACACACACAAAAATGTCAAACAAAATAGTATAATTTACCTGAAGGCCACTGTCCTCGTAGCTTCAATGTACATCGTCCCTTTAGTTAATCACACCATTCCAACAGGATTATATTTACGGCTTCTAATTCTCAACGCTTTTAAAATTTTCTCCATCACCATTTATTTAAAGTTGTTTCTGGGCTTTTCCGGAACTCATCTGTGTATATCTGACCCTTGTTTCGTGGATCCAGACACGTATTTGAACCATTTAATTATTAACACCCCGAAAAATAGCAAAGAAATTCATGCTTCTTTCACCAATATACGCCAAAACTGCCTACTTTTGTGTATACATTTGTCGTTGTAAATTTTGCTAATTGGTACAGTGATACTAAATTTTATTACCTTGTATCTAAGTGCACTGAAGTACATTCATGTTAGCACGTAAATAACAAACTATTTTGAATCACTAAAATATACGAGCAAAATTTTAAATTATTTTATCAAACTAGAATGCACTGTTTAACATCTTGAATCAAATCGCGGATGTAAGAGCTTTTAACGCATCGAATAGTCAAAAGTCTAAGAGAGCTTGTTTATATTCACCTCGGTATATATAGCAAAAAGCCTGTCTGTCGGTCTGTTCCCCAAAACGGGTAATTCTAAAGAATTTCTCATGCCATGTTCCCAGTCCGTCGCTCGCGCGTCGGTTTTTACGAATTTTTCACTCGCCCCATTTAAAACTCAGAAATTCACACACGGCACGCAAACATGTCCGAGAAAAACTAATTAATTTTGTACTGATATTTGCATCCTATTTTCAACCAATTGTGACCCTCGTGACGTTGCTTAAATCACGCCTTTTACTATATGTGTCTTTGCTTGACGCATTTTCTCTTTCCTTTTCTAACCTGTTCGTATTGGTGCAAATTGATATTCTTTATTATCGATTATATTTTAGTCCATGCGGACTATCTGGGTTAAATAACCCCGTATCGCACATTCTCGTGAATATTAAGCCCCGGTTTCTCCAAGATTCTTTGAAACCATTTGTTATCTACACAATTTTCGCCGTACGTGATATTTAAACTACGCAGGTGTTCAAAATAATATTAATTCTCAGAGCTTTTTAAATAAACCCTGTTTTGTATTTCGTGCTAAAGCATCTGACCGTTTCCAATATCCTTAGAATTGACATGTTTATCTAAACAAATTACTGAAATTGCCTTTTAAAATACGCAGGTGTGTTTAAACATCCTACTTCTAACTAACACTTCTAGGATTTGCTTTTTATTGGGTTTTTACAAGTTTCTATAGATATTATCTGTTACTAACGATTCAATTAACTTCAATTAAAATTGACTTCTATCCTTTCATTTTTAGCGAATACAAGTTAAATATTAATTATTATGTGTACACTTTGTTTTACTACCGGTTACTTAAAATAGGGTTAATTAATATAAATTTTGCACGTAATTGGTTTTTGTTTCTTTACTAGGGATAATTAAATTACCCGTAAAGTTTTTTAATACTGCTTCTTTTGATATAATGCGTCTTGTACATGATTTAAATCTCTTATGTTTAATGAAACTAATAAATTTTTATGCTTCACGGTTTTAATAACGCGTATTATCTAATAATATTCATTATACACGGTGATTAAAATTATTTGATGTGATTATTTAATTTTCTACCCTGGTCTAAATATGAGTATTTTATATATATATATAAATATATATATAAATATATAAATATATATATATATATATATATATATATATATATATATATATTGTTGTGATACTGTAGCAATGACCCGTACACCTTTTTTTTGTGAATTATAATAATTAAAAATTTTTATTGTCAATTTTTGATTTTCAATATATAATTTTAATTGCGTCGGCTAGCTCAGTTTTTAATTACGCATGGAGCTTGCGACAATACGACAAACAAAGACTTTAAATTTAACTTCTACCTCTACTTAATGTTCTAATCTTTAAACCAAAACACCATTAAGCACAAATTATTATGTTCTCAAAAATATTTACAACGTATGAAAAGTATAAGAATTTTCTAAGTAGAACTTTCTTTTAATAATTGAATACAAAAATGAATAATTACCATTCCCAAAGTTGATCAAAAAGCCAGCAAAATCACTATTATTAATATTATTAACTGAAGCCCTATGAACGTTCATTCAACTTCTTTAAATGTTTACGTAATTTACGTGTACTAAAAAAAAACGATCCTTGCCGACCCCTCACAGAAATTATAATGAAAGCAATTTTTTAATTAATTAAATTGGAAATATTCAATGAAATGTTAATTTTTAAATTATTCCGATTAGAAATGTACAACGAAATATTCACAAATAGAAATAATAAAACATTCAGATTGGCTAATCTGTTGTTTCCAGCTCGAATCAATCCCCGTATCAACTGCTTCCATATTTAGCTTAGTGATTTTATACTCGCAACATTAAATCTGCTTTGGACATGGTCTGCAGTTTTCTTAGCATAGCTTTAAATTATTCTAGCGTCCTTTGTTAAACTTCTTGACAATTAATAGTTGAAGTAAATGCTTGTTGCATTTCCATTTGATTCAATAATTATTTAGAATCGCTTATCCAGTAATCATTCAGAGTCCTTTTTCTTAATGTTATTACTAGAATTTAAATTAAAACAACTTTTACTTACTCACGTTTTTGAAGGGTTAAAACGACAAACCTCCTAATTTTCCATAATTACCACAGTATTATTTCATACTTCCCAATGAATCACTTCACGTAAACATTTTCCTATTGAGCGATATGAACTAAGTCTTACTTCATGTTAAACCGATTTGTTTACACATCCGGTCGTATTTAAATGAATCGTCTATCTATTGACAAGCGCAGAGTTCGTTGTTGTACATGATTCTTTCATATCAGGTTTCTGGGTATTCCATCGTAATTTTGTATATTAAAATTAAAGCGTTGCTTTTGTCACGTACCATTTCGAGTTAATAACATAGATTCCCTTGGAGTTTCATACTTCTAGATAAGTAGACCATTGTTTGTTCAAATAAATTTGGTGAACTTTTGATTTATCCATCATGCCTTGTTTGTTTCCAATATATCTAATCACGTAGACTTTATATAATTTATGTATTAAATTATATGCGTTTGCTATCTTATGCATTATTAAACCTGCTTGTTTTAATTGGGATTTTTGACGTAATAATGATACGTTATCCATGCGTGTCGCGTTTCAGCTTCCGTTTATGTTGTTTTACGACTTGCAAATTTGTTTATTCAAATAATCTTCAAAATATTTTTCATTAACTAAATTAATTATGATTATGGTTTATATACAGGGCGTTGTCATTTACTTTGAGTCTAATCATTGTATTTCTTGTTTTCTTCAGAAAACTGTGTTGTTTTCTAAGCCCTCATGTATTTTATATGAAGTACGCTATACTATTGGTCCTAACTACCACTAAATGACCTTATTAACACATCATCATCATTAGGTCTTCAGTCCTAGAACTGGTTAGACGCGTACCATCATTGTTCCCTATTCTGAACTAACCTACAGATTTCCCTGAAATATGCACAGTTTGCATCTATAACTGTCTGATCTAGGTCTACATCTACCTCTTTTTTCCTATCTCTGGTTGTAATATATCACATACTATTCCCCAAAAATGCCTTACAACGTATTCCGCCCCACTATTTCTGTAACTTATTTGTTATTATCTTTGTCTGTCCATGCTATCGTCCTCATACATCTGGAGCATTTCAAAAGACTGCTACCGTTTTTGTGTCTGCATTTCAGCCAACATTTTTTAACATGTTTCTATTTATACAATTGAGAGGATGGTTATTAAAGAAGTGTGCGATTGCATTATTGAAAGGCTTAAGTAGTCGTTTTTTTATATTTATTTTGAGGGGGAAAATTCATTATGATTTAAGTTACCTCTTTGGTAGATTTTAACATGGTTCTGAGGCGACTCTATGGCGGGTTTACACCTGTCAGATACCAATGTTGTTATATGAAGATTGTATATGGATCTGAGGCGACCCTATGGCGGGTTTACACTTGTCAGATACCAATGTTGTTCTATGAAGATTGTATATGGATCTGAGGCGACCCTATGGCGGGTTTACACTTGTCAGATACCAATGTTGTTCTATGAAGATTGTATATGGATCTGAGGCGACCCTATGGCGGGTTTACACTTGTCAGATACCAATGTTGTTCTATGAAGATTGTATATTGATCTGAGGCGACCCTATGGCGGGTTTACACTTGTCAGATACCAATACTGTTCAACGGAGATTGTATATGGTTTTGAGGTAACCTTATTGTGGATTTATACTTGTCAGATACCAATGCTGTTTTACAAGGATTGTTAATATGCTTATTTTTATGTAATTAGTTATTTTATGTATAAATAGAAATCATGTATGTAGGCTGTATTTCATGTTAATATTGCAAGGAAAACCCAGGAAAAACTTGCAATGCTACCTAGATATTGTGGGCATTTGATTTTCATTTGTTATTTCTTTTAGTAATGGAATCCATTTTTACTGAAAGTCACGGATTCGTTTGCAACGCAGTTATTTTTATGTAGGGTTATATAGGCAGCTTCTTTGATTTTGCGTTTTTGGTGGTTTTGGTTTTCTTCTTTTTCTTCTTTTCAGGGAGTATGTGTATTCAGCTCGTTCCCTTTCTATTGTTTTCTAATTTTATACCCTATTTTACCGAGATTCAGTGAAGGAGGTTAAGCAACCTGTGGCTACCAAGATCCCCCAACACTTAGACATTTGCCGAAATAATGGTTTTCTAGTAAATCCTTTCACACAGTTAACATTATTCGAGAATATTGCCCAACCAATTCTTGTAGTTACTTATAATAATCATCATGTTTACGCACAGTTATCTTTTCGTCATTAGTTTATCCATCTTGGGATTGGTTGGGTGCGTACCTCCATTGATTTCTATTCTGGGCTAGCCTACACATCTCCCTGAAACCTCTACAGCCTACATCTTTTACTATCTGTGTGCAGTAGTCTAATCTAGGTCTGCCTCTTCTTCTCTTTTTTCCTATCTCTGCTTCTAAAATATTCCGCACTATTCCCTCATGCCGTAGTATGTGGCCTATCATTCTATCTCTCCTATTTTTTACCGTTTTCCACATATTTCTTTCTTCCCCTACCATTTTTAGTACCTCTTCGTTCTTAACTTTGTCTGTCCATGATATCTTCATCATACGCCTGTAACACCACATTTCAAAGGCTTCTACCTTTTTCTTGTCCGCTTCTCCTACTGTCCAGGCTTCACAGCCGCACAGTGCTGTGCTCCACACATATGTTTTAAGCAATCTTTTCCTTGTTTCTATGTTTGTGGTCTTTGAGCACAATAGTTGCTTTTCTTGTTAAATGTAGCACGACCTTGTGCTAATCTTTGTTTTATATCTTTGTGCTTTTCCCATCTTGCGTTATTTGGCTTCCTAGGTAGCAGAAATCCTTAACCTCTTGTAAGTTCGTGTTAAATACTTGTATTCTTGTTTTGATTTATTTTCCCCACCTTGCAAACTAGAACTTTAGTTTTAGTTTTGTTAATTTTCATACCGTATCTCTCTGTTAGAACCGTTTCCATTTCATTAAGAGCCGCTTCTAACTCTTCCTTGCTAGATGCTAATACCGCTATATCATCTGCAAATATAAGCATATCAATTTTTTGTCCCTGCATAGTAATTCCAAATGTCTTTCTGCATTTGACAGTATTCATTGCCTCTTCTATGTACAAGTTAAAAATCAATGGGGATAGGGCACATCCCTGTCTCACCCCTTTCCTAATGTTTACTTCTCTACGTTCCTGCTCTAATTCTATTACTGCTGTTTGCTCTTTGTATAAGCTATGTACTATTCGTCTATCCCTATAACTCATTCCAATCCTTTTGAGTATTTCAAACATTTTTTCCAATTTACATTGTCGAATGCTTTTTCCAGATCTACAAACCCTATATACATGCTTTCCCCTTTTTCTATTGTTTTCTCCATTATCACTCTCAGAGCTAAAATAGCCTCCCGTGTTCCCCTGTTTCGCCTAAACCCAAATTGGTCTTCTCCTAGTATTTCTTCAGCTCGTTTTTCCATTCGTCTTTGCACAATTCTAGTTAATATTTTTGACACGTGTGCTGTCAAACTTATTGTTCGAAAATTTTCACATCTATCCGCGCCTTTCTTTTTTGGTATTAACACAGCAATATATATATATATATATATATATATATATATATATAACATCCCACCATCAATCGGACGTCCGTACATTCTGATTTTACATTACATCCAACGTCCATGTGAAATACTACGTCCAGTATACGGACGCCGAATTTCCAGCATGTTAAATTTTTGGAGAAGCCTTGTATGAGCTAAATATGTCATTTGGCAAAAATTAGGGTGGACGTCCCTTGGCTGCAAAACATTAAAAAATATACATTTTAGTTCAACGTTTTTACAGCAGAGGCACTGCGTTCGTCGGGTGTATATCGAGACCGTATATCTATCAGTCGTGGTATTCACAACCACACGTCCGGAGAATTGGCAACGTTGTACTCCTTGAAGTCTCTCGTTATTTCAGGTCCACAACAACTAAGCTTTACTTGTTCGATTGACTAGTATGTGGGAGGGGAGTTTGACAGGCGCTTGCTGCATTTGCTTTTCCGTAAGATATCATTAGTTCACGTTTAAAGAATTACGTGACTAATTTGAAGGACGAAACTGCGTTTAGCGTTCATTGAAGTAATACAGTAGTCTATAAAATTGAAAATGCATACATGTAATCATTGACTTTTATTAGGACATGATTTAGGCTTTAATTATTATAAGAACTTACCATGAGTAACAAATCAAGAATAATTTTGAACCCAAACGTTTGTCAACAAAGCGCTATATAATTTTGCTATAAAGTACGACATTAATTAAACTACATTGTTTGATTTTTCAGCATTACTACTTTTTCTTATTTTGGTTATTTTAAAAAATTCAGTGTTATGGATCTTAATTTTTAATAATATTTTTAGAATAACGCAATTTGAAAACAATTTTTACCACTGTTTCTTTGTTGTTCAAGGTTGACATTACACCGTGCCATTGTATTCAAATCTGTATGTTATTAAATCGATTGGTGAAGTGATTTCTAAAGAAGAGTCAAACTTATTGATTGCAATGTTATCTAAAAATAGTTTTACCGACACTTAAATTTTCTTAATGTGAAATATGATAGGCTTTGAGATGTAGAATTTTTCATATATAAAAGCGGATGAGTTTTTTGCCTACACTCTACAAGGGTAATGAACAATAATTAACTCTCTTTTTTGAACCCAAAATTCCTTGAGTGTACATACTATTTTCAAGTAAAGTCATTGAGAAGAACGACAAATATCTCCTTGTTATAAATAATTACTTTTTCATTCTTTTAAATTTAGACGTTCTAAACCCGCCGAATATACCGTCCTTGTAAAATTCATTATACTGATCCTGATTAAGATTTTGAGGGTTCTAGGCTTAAATTGACTGTTCTTGGCTATATATTCATATTTTTTTATTCATATTAAATAGAAAAATGATCTTTGAAAGTAGATTAATAAAGAGGAACTTATCTAATAATTATTTGTATATCAAGATTGTGAAATTGACTTTTTGTGTACCAAAAAGCGGTTTGTTGCTGAGGAAAGATAATCTCAAGGTCGCTACAAAAATTTCACCGCCAGGTGTACAGGTGTTCAGAAATACCCTAAAGATCATTTCTTATATAACTGAACATACCAGCCTACATGCTTTTCAAATCATCTGCACATGCACAAACACACAGCGACAGACCCAGAAGAGCAAAAGATTTTTTGAACAAATCGCTAGTATATTGTTTTAGTAATGTGTATGGTAGTTCTATTTTTTAAAAGTTCCGAACGTTATATTAATGTATCTGATTCTCGATCGCTGGAAGTAAATTCCGAAACGTAGTATCATAAAGCAGAATATAAGTTATACAACTTATACTTTTTGGTATTAATAAATCATGATTCATAACTTGGAAGAAACAATAATTGTTTCATTTTCATATTCTACCCTAGGAGATTTGATTATTTTAGGATTATTTTGATTACGTATCATGATATAAATATTAACATAGACACATGCCTTCCTTTATAAAATAAAAATGCAATTTAATTGAAACTTTATTTTTCCAGAAAATATACAAACGTAGTTCCACTTAGAACCTTAATTTCGAAACTAAACGTATTATTAACATAATAAACTGCATTGTACTAAAAACATTTGTAAAACTACAATAACAGTAGTAGTAAATAAAAAAAATCGAAAATAATACCTGTATAACATACAAAGTATACGATCTTACCAAAATACAGTTATTATTTTGACGAGACATACTTATTCTGAACATAAACTTTTATTTTTAGTCAGTCTATTAGCTAAATTATCCGGAAACACAGTCTTTAACTTTTCACACTCATGACGTTTTGGGGATTTTTAGATTTTATGTCTTGCAAAGTAATTTTCAACAATTTTTTGTTTACTATCCAAGGAACCACTTGTCTCTTTTTCTTTGTGTAATTTTTATTGTGTTCGTTTTCATTGTTGGCTTTAACTATCTGTTGACATCCTTCAAGATATACTATTAACTGACCAAAGACCAAAGCTCTGCAAACCTGGCAGCAAAATAAGAAGAGAAATTACAGGAGAATGCCGCAAACCTAGCAGAAAACAGTACAAGCACCAGAACGCTTAGTGCCGGTGATACAATGGCAGGTACCAGAATCTAAGAAAGTCGGAGAACGCGAACTGGCGCCAAGGTTCAGAATAAAACCAGCCACATTTACTAGGAAGTCACATATACAGGCATATCTTAAACAGTTCGAGGCTGTCGCGTGAGCTAACGCTGGAATGACGATGAAAGGGCGACCGCGTTAATTATCGCATTATGATGCAAGGTACACCGCGTACTTAAATTGTAATAAACATGATGGCATTCTCTGGGGTAAAAGATTCCGAAGTTAAAATTCATATTTCCGGGAGGGGACTACTTTGGTGAATGCGATCGGAAAGTTCAGAATAAGAGTCTGGAACATTTTGCGAAACGAAGCGTGGAATGTTAGAAGTATGAAGCAAATAGGTAAGCTAGAGAACCTAAAATTGAAAGGAATAGGTTAGCACTAGGCATAGTAGGGATCAGCAAACTTCAGCGGCCAGAGGCGGGGAATTTTTGGAATGGAGACTTCAGGGTAATTCACACAAGAGCAGAAAAAGGAAATTTGGGTGTGGAGATAGTTATGCGAAAAGAGATAGAATGCTGTGTAGAAAATTACTTACAAAAGAACGAAAGAATACTCATGGTTAGATTAGAATCTAAACCGGTAAATACAGTAATAGTAGTGGGGTAGAGCCGGTCCTACTTCAAAACGCGACAGACGTATTTTCCATGTGTAGAATACGGCTGAATCGTTTTGAATTAGGATCGGCTCTATATGATTTCAATGTAAAATAGTCGTGAAAACATTTCAATGTAAAATAGTTGTGAAAACATGAATTCTTTTCAATGTAAAATGCTTGTGGGCACGTTTTGAATTAGGATCGGCTTTATATTACTTTCAATGAAACACACACTTATGTTGAAAAGTGCAGAGAAGAATGTGTGTAGCTGTTTTGAATTCGGTTTTCTATCGAGAAGTTAGACGTGCACCGTTTTGAATTAGGATCGGCGTTATATACTTTTAATGTAAAATGTGAAAACCTGAATTCTTTTCAAATGTAAAATACTTGTGGGCACGTTTTGAATTAGGATCGGCTTTATATTACTTTCAATGTAACACACGTATGTTGAAAATGTAAGTGCAGAGAAAATGTGTAGCTGTTTTGAATTTGGTTTTCTAGTTAGAAGTTATAAAGTATGACAGATGCAAAAAAAATATCGCATTCAAGTCAATTGTGTTTAACACGTGCACCGTTTTGAATTAGGATCGGCGTTATATACTTTTAATGTAAAATGTGAAAACCTGAATTATTTTCAAATGTAAAATACTTGTAGGCACGTTTTGAATTAGGATCGGCTTTATATTACTTTCAATGGAACACACGTATATTGAAAAAAGTGCAGAGAAAATGTGTTATATGTTTTGAATTTGGTTTTCTAGCTAGAAGTTATAAGTATGACAGATGCAAAATATTGCATTCAAGTCAGTTGTGTTTAATTAAAGTGGATTCTGATTTATGTTTAGAGGCTGCAAATACACATGGGCCGGTTTCAATTCAAAATGTGTTCACTCTTGTGATAGGTTGAAAAGTGGGTTGGCAAAGTACGCAGATGGTGGTAATCTGCTATATAAGGAGATTGCTCCTAATATTAATTTAATTAGTCAAAGAAAAGCAATATGGATTTTAATACTCTTAATAAAACCACATATCGCAAACCTTATGTAAATTCAAAAAATATTATAGTGAATAAGAGGTTTAAAGTTTTAAAAGTGGAAACACTCAAGACAAAATATGGAGATAGAGTATTAGTGGAAACAGAAGAGTTCAAGAGTATATTGCCATTGAGATATTTTGAATACCTTTAAGCACATGGAGTGAAACAATTAAATGAAAGTATTGGCTCGAACAAACACGTATACATAACTAGTAAGGGATCGATCGGTCTAACTGTCAACATAGAATTTTCAGAATAATATGTCACTAATTTAAGAAATTAGTTTATTATTATAACACATCTAAGTCGATTGTATAAAAAATTATGTATTAAAATAAAGTGGATTCTGATTTATGTGCGTTTTACTTGAGTTTACTACCTTGTTTAAAGAAAGTCTTGTTTCAAAAGAGAAACTATTATAAAATACTTTTTTATTTTTACAAAATTGTTGAATATTTTGATCTAACTATTTATAAATGGAAAAGTATTTATTAACTCACGTTCTTGAAGTAACTGCTCCCCTCACCGCTAGTTCATCTTTTTTTGCTTTATTATTTCTAGCTCTAAATATATACGACGCAGTAGCTTCTCTCCACGCTTTTTAAATGCGTTAAGCAACTCTACTGCATCATCTTCGTAGGATTTGTCATCTTCACAACAAACAGTCATATTTGATTCTGTACATAACTTTTTCATAGCCGACATGTTTTGCCTGATCTGTGAGCATAACATAAAAGATTATTGTAGGTTCACCTTTTCTTTTGTATACTACCTGATGTTTCTGAGAGGTTCAGAGTGTATCAACGATTCTACGATAGCCTCAGAATTTCCAGAATGGTTTTTTGATCTAATGTAACTTATAAATTAGTAGTGTTTTAAAAAACACATGTATAAATGTGAAAAAGCACTTACCGTGATATATCTATTACGTCACTATCAAAAATAGCAGCAGTATCGAGTTGAGCCGAAGAACAACCAAAAACTTCTTTAATCACGTCTTCGTCAGAATGTAATATAAATTGCTCTAGAACTTTTACGTTGGTACTATTACAATTTTTTTGATGACAAGTTACTCATTTTTTAAAAGTTGCTAGTAATAGTAACTAATAATTATACAAGAGATCTGATTGAATACTGTTGGTAAATCTACGTGAAGTATTTATATTAAATAATAAACTGATCTGTTAGAAAAATTAAAAATTTGCATCGTTTTTCTGTAATCTATTATACCTCAGCAGAAAATAATGAATTAGTTTCATTATATGAAAAGAAATTGCAATGAATGCACATAATAAAACCCTAAATTAGATTTATTTCGTTTAGATTACCGCTGTATAAGAATTTTTTTAAAGGTACTGCTAAGCAGAAATAATGAATTAAAAATTTGCCTCGTTTTCTGAAAAATTCAGCTCTATAATCTATTCTAATAAACAAAACAGTATGTAAGCGAATATAATTATACCTCAGCAGAAATAATGAATTAGTTTCATTGTATGAAAAAGAAATTGCAATGAATGCACATAATAAAAACCCTAAATTATATTTATTTCGTTTATATTACCGCTGTATAAGAATTTTTTAAAAGGTACTGCTCAGCAGAAATAATGAATTACATTCATTGACTGAAAATAAATTGCAAAAGGCGCTGCATATATAGGGATATAGTAATTTGTGCGAATCATGCTGAATTTTTGTAGTAAACGCTAGATGATTATGTATGTTCCATTGAAAGTAATATAAAGCCGATCCTAATTCAGGTTTTCACATTTTTCATATGTATCAATAAAAATAGCGCTGTAATGATTGTATGTATTTTTTCTGTATACACATCATAAAATCAAAGGTCATATAAAACATATTTTCATAGTAAACGTAACTGAATGAAAAATGATGTTGTATGGAATTCCTATTACAGTTGTTTTACTCAAAGTCGCCTTCAGTTTGTAAATACTGGAAATGCTTTTAGCGAATTGTTTGTTACGTACTGAATGCAACTCTGCTTGAAAATCATCTTGAATAAAAACGTAAATAAAAGAGATTTTTTTAACAATTGCATTCAAAGCAATTCGCTATGCAATTATTTTGATTTGATGCTATTTCTTTTTTACAGTTGTTTTGCTTACGTGTTTTCCGTAAACTCAGATGAATGAACCTTTTGAAATTGTTTTGCTTACGTCAGATGATATTTGGTATAAATATTAAATAGAGAAATACGTATATTGAGTAGTGTATTTGATTTTCTATAGAATCATGAATGCTGAAACCGTATCCGAGATTAGTACAGCAATTTTGAGATTAACTGTAAAATGCGTGAATTTATTGAAAACAGTGAATGAAATAACGAAACACATTTTAATTATCAAAGCAAATATTAGTATATTGAAGCTTGCTATTAAAAATAAGGTATACGAAGACAATCAACAAGAAAATCCTAGTAGGCTGGAATCTAATTTAGCAAATCTTAAAAGCTACCTTGTACGATTGAGGCACTTGAAACGTACTTTGGAATATCGTGGTAAAGGTGTTGATGCAACGCTTACTAGAGGTCATACTAGAAAAATTTGATTTGGCATGATGTACAATCATGTTTTGGAAGTCGAATAATTACGGGACTTATTACCAATTTAAATTATAGAGATCCTCTAGTGTTCTTAGACAAGGCGTTCCCTAGTTTTAAACGCAAGATTGTTGCTTGCTTAAAAAAGTCAATGTTGAAAGTTAATGTAATATTTGCAGCTAACTTTGTTAAGCCTACAACTGGTGAAATAGATTTGAAAACGTTTCCTGCAAATCGTCACATCGATATAAATACCAATCTCAAGCTGTGGTATAAGGAGAACGTATTGAACAAGATTTCGAAGCGATTAGAAGAATTTAGCGAGAAAGATTCTGGTTGGGCAATCCGAGAAGTTTTACACTTGAAGGTAAATATAAACAATCATGATCCACTTAAAGGAGGGTGTTCAACGTTTGTACCGGTCCCGGACTTTATAAAAAAGAAAAAAGCTGTGGTAAATGTAATAAATAACGATCAACATTGCATTCTTTGGAGCTTGGTTTCCGCTTTATTTCCTGCTAAACAAAATAATCATAGAATATCTAGCTATCCACATTTTGATACAGTATTACGCTACAATTCAATTCAGTTTCCAATTGCATTAAAAGACATAAAAAAAATTGAAAAGCTTAACAATCTCGCAATTAACCTATATTGTATAGAAAATGCTAAAATACTACCATTTTGTTTAAGTGAAAATTTTAAAAAAATTGAACCTATTAATCTGTTAGTTTTAAATAATGATTCCTTACAATATGCTCGTCCTACAAATGCTAATGAGAATCACTTTCATTTTACTTGGATTAAGGATATGTCAAAATTATTTGCAAAACAGTTGTCTTCACATCAACATAAAAATTTTTTTTGTTATAGATGTTTAAATAATTTTAGTACAGCAGCATTACTTAAGCGTCATTCGAATTATTGCGAAAAACAGAATACTTGCTCAATAAGATTACCTGAAGAATCTGAAAAGTATCTAACATTTAAACATTTCCACTATCAAGAAAAAGTGTCATTTGTGGTTTATGCAGATCTCGAATGTATACTAGAACCATGCAATGAGTCTGAGGTAAAAACACAGTTCGTTACCAAAGGCATATACCCTTTAGTGTAGCGTATTATTTGAAATGCTCGTATGATAATAAATATTCCAAATTTCAATTGTATCGCGGGAAGGATTGTATAGAATGGTTTGTTGCTCAATTGAAACTGATTTCAGAAACGACTAATAAAATTTTCTGTAACCCAAAACCTATGAATCCTTTAACGGAAGAACAAAAGTCAACATTTAAATTTGCCCTTCACTGTCACATTTGCAATAAACCTTTTAGTATAGATGATATTAGAGTTCGCGATCACTGCCACTTTACAGGTGAATTTCGAGGAGTGGCTCATCAAGATTGCAACATCAATTATCATAATTCGTATATGATACCGGTAGTTTTTCATAACTTATCAGGCTACGATTCGCATTTCATTATTAAAAAAATCTCGTTAGAGTTGTCAGGTTCGTTAAACATTCTGCCAATAAATAAGGAAAAATACATATCTTTTACAAAATATGTAAAAGGTATGAAAGTTAGTTTTAGATTTATCGATTCATTCAGGTTTATGGCATCTAGTATCGAAAAATTAGCTTCCTACTTAGATGATAATAATAAATCCATTACCAGGGAAAATTGTAACACTGATAATGAGTTTCAGTTACTTACGCGCAAAGGCATATTTCCTATGATTACATTAACTCTTGGGATAGACTCAATGAAACCGATTTACCCTGTAAAACAGCATTCTTTAATCGTTTACGCAATGAAGAAATATCAGATGAAGACTACAATCATGCTAAACACGTTTGGCAAACATTTAATATAAAAACACTAGGGACTATTCAGATCTATATTTAAAACAGATGTACTGCTCTTGTCTGATATATTTGAAAATTTTAGAAAAACTTGTATGTTCACGTATAAGTTAGATCCGCTTCACTACTTTACGGCTCCTGGTTTAGCTCTAGATGCGATGTTAAAAACGACGAACGTTAAACTCGAGTTGCTTACTGATATTGAAAAATAATGTTTTTAGAACGGGGAATTCGTGGCGGTGTTTCTCAATGTTCGAATAGATATGCTAAAGCAAATAACAAATATATGAATGCAGATTATGATCCAAATTTCGATTCTAAATATTTAATGTATTTTGATGTTAATAATTTATATGGGGCTGCAATGTCTGAATATCTTCCATATGGAGATTTTGAATTTTTAGATGGTACCAGTCCAGATATAGTACGTTTAGACATACTTAATATTCCCATGATTCTGATGTAGGATATATTTTTGAATGCAATTTACACTATCCAGTATCTTTACATGAAATACACAGTGACTTACCTTTGGCGCCTGAACATATGATACCACCAGTACCTTCAAATAAATCAAACTTAAAGAAATTACTTACAACTTTATATCCAAAACTCAACTATATTATTCACTATAGGAATTTAAAATGTATTTAAGCTACGGTTTAGAACTGAAAAAATTCATAAGGTACTTCGATTTAAACAAGCCCCTTGGTTAAAAGAATACATTGATTTGAATACGAAATTAAGACAACAGTCAAAAACAGTTTCGATATATGCTTTTATAAAAATATGATAAATTCGGTTTATGGAAAAATGATGGAAAACGTACGGAAAAGGAAAGATGTGAAATTAGTAAGCAAATGGGAAGGGCGGTTTGGAGCTCGTAGTTACATAGCGAAGCCTAATTTTCATAGTTGCACTGTGTTAGACAAAGATCTAGTCTTAATAGAAATGAATAAATTAGAGGTTTATTTAAACAAACCCATTTATGTAGGTTTCTCTATTCTAGATATTTCAAAACCTATTTATATGAATTTCACTATAGTTATATAAAATCGCAATTTGCTAACAAAGCAAAGTTACTGTATACAGATACGGATAGTTTGATTTACGAGTTTAGCGTTGAAGATATTTACTCTTATATCAAACAAGATATTCATAGATTTGATACTTCCGATTACGACCCTCATAACAAATATCATATTCCATTATCAAATAAAAAAGTTCCTGGTATTATGAAAGATGAAAACAATGGTGATATCATGCTAGAGTTTGTAGGGCTTAGATCTAAAATGTACACTTACAGAGTTCAGGATAGGATAATAAAAAAGTCAAAGGGATCTTCCTTAGCAAGTATTAAGCAAATTTCTTTTGATGATTATAAGAATGCTTTGTTTTATAACCAGTCTGTACAGAAACAACAATGTTTAATTAGATCAGTCAAACATGATGTCTTTACTATTAAACAAAACAAAATTGTTCTTAATCCAAGTGATGATAAAAGAATTCTTAGTACCTCAACCACTGATACTAAACCTTGGGGGTATAACTATACACTCAGAAATGACTTGTGAAGCTTCAACCGCTGGCTCAAATAAAGAATGCAATTTATTTTATCTCGATTAACATATAATTTTTTTAGTTATAAAACTTCAGTGTTATGTTTATACCTGCACAAGTACACCGTTTTTTTTTTTGGATGTATCTAAAAATAGGATACCTTTCAATCTGCCTGAGTTTGAACTATATTAGTATAAATGTATTGTAGAGAAAAATAGTAGTAATAACCGTTCTGTTTTAAAAAAAAATTTATTAATAACATACCAGTTAGTTTATTTTGAGAAATGTATAATATGTGAAAGATATTGTAAAAAGCATGTAAAAAATATTAATAAATAGACTGTGATTGCTAAATGATTTATTGTTTTTTCATAATTTGTAAAGGTACAGTAATAATAATAATAAAGTAATTATAATATTCTTATGCTGTTTGAGAGTGGATTGTATTTGACTATCTTATCATGAAGTATAAGGCAATGACAAGATGTATTTGGCAAAACGTTTCTGCTAGTTTCAAATTCTAATCTAATATCGACAGTACCAGATTTTAACGTTTCATTTTGTCTAGAACAATCTATGACTACTAATGGTGCAATACTTCGTAAATCTTCAGGATTAAAAAGTGGTTCATTTTCCTTTTCGTAGTATGATTGCTGAAACTGAGCATACATCTCATATAACAACGCAGTCTGTTTATTCTCGAACTTCAAATTTAAGTTATCGTACGGGAAAAATTTCTGAATTTAAATATAGTTTCATGTTGGTTAAATAGCAATGATCAAAACGACTGTAGTTGCTCATGTATCTATTTTTTCGGTTGGTTTGAAACCGACAATCACAAATCTTGGTTTTTCTAATTGTGTTGTTGTTTTAATGTTCCATGTATGACGTTGCGTTTCTTGTAGAAGTTGATATTCATGCAACTCCCATCCTCTAAACGGAATATGCAAATCCTGATTTTGTGCAACGCATTCTATTAAATTAATTCGTTGAGTATCATCAACGACTACATGCGGCATTTTCCATAAAACTTTGTTTAAAACAACTTTTATTTCTTCATCGGGTGTAGGATTAATTATAGCCTTAGTATCAAAACTGGAACGTAGTAAAACTAACTCATGACGTATGTTTAAAATAATTTTTTTAAAATCTTCGCATAATCCGAGAACCATTGAAAGGTTTATTGCAACATTAAAATTCCCATTGGCATCAACTAGTTGCGAATCATCCATAGGAGACCACCCAGCGTTTTGTAAATGTTTACTTTGATTGCTATTATATGAAACATATCCTTCATTATAGACGTTAATCCAGGATTCCGAACACGATCTACAATGATACCTCCAATCTCATATCTAATTTCATCAAAAAGCAGCAAAATTCCATTATTTACAAACTTTGCTGTCTGAGACGGCGTTCCATCTGTTTTAATTAATTTGCCTTCTATGTACAGCTCTTTCGATGGTAAGGTGTATACATCTTGTTGCTGTATAGGGATTCGAATTTCATCATTATTGTTTAAAGATGTGTTAGCATAAGGTTGATGAGTATGTTTTCAATATTAACAATTGCATTATCGAAGTAAACTTTTCACGCACGTTCAGTATTTCACTATTCATTCTACTTTTTTTTAATTAAATAAATGCAGTCCTAACGATTGTAGAAACTGCCGGTTTTGTGTTGTTAGCGGTTTTTGAAACAATCAATCGAGTGTCGATTGCTTTGAAATTTCCAGCATTTATAGCAATTCTTGACATGTTGCGTGCATTATACTTAATACCCATGGCTATTGCAGATTTTTTAAATGCAACCTTACAGTTAGCAGTTCTCCTCTGAAATTAACTAAATTTCCATATTGATCTAACACTTTAACTATTATTTCATTTATTATACGTGACTTGATTGGTAGATATATAATCGTAGGTGGGCACTCAACAATTTTAAAACCTGCAGGTACTTGCGGAAAAAATTCGTGTATTACATGGGCTGGTTTACTATTTAAATAGGATCCGCTTGCAATATTACAATCGATTAAAACTGCATTCACTTTACAAATGTTGATTGCGTAGTCTGCTTGATGCGTGACAAATGCTAGCAATTTTGTGGATTGAAACCAAGTAGAGAACCAATTGAATCCTTTTGGTAAAATCCACATCTAGACTACATTTAATACTACATTTAAGTGTATTATTGTCAGCTGTAATTTCTATATACACTGGAGTCTTTCTAGCGCTTCGTGATTGTTCCATACGACCACGCCATCTTTTATCACCTAAAGCTTTTTGAAGATATTTATTAATTTCTCTAATCTCATAAGCACCTTCAGGTATTTCTATGAATTCTCCGTTAGATCCATAATAAAATTTATTATTTATTCCTTTTTCTATGTTTGGAATTGTGTTATAAGACTCAAAATTTGTTAATCCTAATACGTACTCGAATCATTATCCAAGTTTATAGGTGGATTAAAATTGCTTGTTAAAACTGAAGTGTTTCCCGTTAGAGTAAAAGTGTACGACATAACGACTTCGTACGCAGTTCTATGCGCTACTTAGAAATTGTAAGCATAAATGACCGCAAAACACAGTACCGTATGATTGTTCTTGGTTAATGTTATAAAGAATTCTTACCCCCGCTATTCAAATAACTTATCAACTCTGTTGGCGGTCGCAGGTTTCCGTAGCTGTCATAGTAAATAGCGCTACTACCGTACTTTTGTAAGAGGTCCAATGCGTGCCTAAACCTTCTATTCCATCTAAATTAATTATACCACAATTCTTTAAAATTAACTTTCTTGGGAAGATTGTTTCTCATGAACACACCACGGAAATATGGTACTTCTAATTGCTTAACAAACTCTATTAATTCTACATTGCTTAGTGCACGATTAGGTAAAATTAAGTTGCGTTCCTTTGAGGTTTTGCAGGGGCTAAAAAGACCAAAACCTTTTTATAAGGTTTGATGTACATGCCGTTTCCGACTGCAATGTCCTCCATTGCCTTGTTATGACGCTGTTTTTCCGCTAGTTGTTCCTTAGCTATTTTAGTATCTGAAACTGCTTTTGCAACAGCAGCTGCACCTCCAGTAAGAGTACCAAGAGCGCTTAGGCCTGCAAAATTGGTATTAGTGGTAGAAAACCTCCTGTTTTAGGAATTGATATAATACGAGCTGATTTAATATGCTTCTTTTGTTTTGCTGTATTGGCTGCCTTAATTGCTATGTTGATTGCATCCATAACATTAGATCCTTTAGACTTTTTTAAAGCTGTACGTGCTTGTTCGATAATACTTTTAATACCTAGCGTACTTCTTATTTTACGTTTCTTTATCAGTTTTCTTATTTTATTGATATTTTTTGTTCTCAGTGATGCACAGGCACCCATACCAAGTTTTACTTTAGCTTTCATTGCGGTAGCTACTCCAAATGCTGCTACTTTTTCACCTAAAGACGAGTCACCAGAATTTAGTCTTTCTGTAGCTAACTGAGCTAACTTCGAATCTGCTTGATGGCGTTTAGATAGATCCTTTTCTTTGGAGTATGCAATATCGTGCTCCTTACAAGCCTCGTCTAACTTGTTTATTCCCTTGTCTCCTCGAGCTAACCGTTCGATTAGTTTTGTGCCCGGACCGCAAAATTTGTAACCCGGAATATGCGCTTCAAATGGTAAATTGTTAATTACAGTATTTAATAGTCCGTTCCCAGTAGTTTTAGAATTATTATATGTAATCATTAGAGCACAACTATCCTCTCAAGCTGTGCAGCAAATAAATAAAATATTATGAATTAATGATTCTTTATATACTAGCCGTTTCTTATATATATATAATTCTACTTTTTTACAAATCGAATTTAGTACTTGCAAACATGCATGTTGTGAAACAATCAACACCTTTAACCATAAACAATAATGATATTGGTGCGCAATCTTTAGCTAAAAAGAAAAAACATAGCGTTCTTTTACCTGCATCTATTCGATGTCTAGTTGTTGGTCCATCAAATTGCGGTAAAACCAACGTTATGATTGGGTTGATAGAACATCCTAATGGTTTAAAGTTTGAAAACGTATATGTTTATTCTAAATCACTTTATCAACCAAAGTATCAATACCTTGAAAGTCTACTGCGACCAATAAAAGGGATCAAATATTATACATTTTCCAGTTCTGATAATATTATATCACCATCTGATGCTCGAAATAATTCTATATTTGTTTTTGATGATGTAGCTTGCGATAAACAAGGTATCATTAGGGAATACTTTAGTATGGGGCGTCATAAACAAGTAGACAGTTTTTACCTTTGTCAAAGTTATACTCGTATACCTAAGCACTTACTACGTGATAATGCTAATCTTTTAGTTTTATTTAAACAAGATGATTTAAACTTAAAACATATATATGACGATCACGTCAATACTGACATGAAGTATGATAAATTCCGTGAAATATGTGCTGCTTGTTGGCGAGACAAATACGGTTTCTTAGTTGTAGACAAAGATAGTGAACCAGATCAAGGAAGGTACCGAATAGGTTTTGATCACTTCATACATATTTAAACCTTGAGAGACGCAAGTATCGTTAGCATCGAAGAATTTTTTTATTACAATAAACTTTTACGCAATGAATAAGGAGTCGATAAAACTTAAAAGAATTTTAATTAAGAAAAGAAACATTGTAAAAAACAAATTGCGCCAGTTAAAAGATAATGAAGTCGTCCAAGTGGAATCAATATTACCCATAACATCACGATTAGAAACTATTGCTAATAAACTGGATGGGGAAAGTGTGGTAAAGAAAGAAAAATTTAAAGAAGAAGAAGAACTGCCTCATAGCAGTGTAAAAAAAATTAAACCTACATTGCTAAAATTGATTTTTCGCCGGTTATTGCACAGCATATACCAAATATAAAAATGATGCCCTAGAGGTAGATGATGATGATGTTGAGAATGAATACGAAGCAGAAATTAATCGAAATGCACAAGAAGCTCAGGAATATATTCAAAGCTTTGTCGATTCACCTGGTATGACACATTATCTCGAACAGCTACATCCGCTACCTCGAGAATATATTTACAATATGTTTAAAGATGTTAAGAACGAATTTGATCATAAATATGGTATTAGGTTTAACCCTGATTCGAATGGTCTTATGATAGGCAATTGAATTTCGCGTTGGATGATGAAAATGTTCTAATAAATGATTTGAAATATAAAGGTACTCCTGGATTATACGAACTACTGTTTAAAAAATATCCTGTCGGGTACAGTCAGCAAGATCTAAAGTCGTACCTTGATATTGTGAAAAGAACAAATGCTAATAGAAGATATTATTCTGAAACAGAACAAATTCAGGGTAATACTTTATATAAGTACAAAAATATAATACAATTAAACATACTTCCCAAACACCCGTAGACCTAGAACATTACCCTATAGAAAGCGTCTTGGAGACGGTATGACAATGGAAGTATCAAATAACGCAATAGATTATTTATATTGGAATGATCCCAATGAACTTGTTGATAGATTACGACTTTTAGTTTCATCACAGACTGCTGGACACACAGGTCACGGCAACGAAATAAATTCGATCATTGAAGAATTGCGTGAGGCAAAAGTAATTAGATGATATGACAATTGACAAATTTGGAAGGCACTTACATAACCGTAAAATAGATATAAGTGAACAGGAATATGAAAACAAAAGTGAAGGTTTTGAAAACTTGATTGAGTATAAGTTACATATGCTACATTACACGGTAGTAGAAACGTTTTACTCTAATACATTCCTTGACGGTGATAAGACATTTCTTATTTTCAATATTAAACATAATTATGAATTTCCTTATGAGGAAGCAGTCATTGAGAATATTAAAGGATACCCGCAAGACATTGAAATTCTTATAAACGAAAAAAGTTATTTAATTGCACAGTTACAAGGATTTTTGCTTAAACGTATGGATGTAATCAGCTTTCGTGACAGCGGTGCTATCATAAACAATACCACAATGTTTCTTGATTTTATATTAAAAGTTCCTTTCAAAGCAAGTGGAGTCCGCGACATTCAAACATAGAAGTATCTTAAATAATTGTATTTAATAAATCCTGATTAGAAAAAGTATTATGTTAGTTGCTCAATCAAAAGTGAAAGAGGATATAGTAAATGAACTTCATAAACCAGCAAGAATAAATTTCAAGAGACGCAAAGTGATAGTAAAAGGTTTAAATGACCTTCTTCAGACCGATTTGATTGAAATGCTACCATATTCGCAAACAAACAAAGGATTTAAATACATTTTAGTAGTTATTGATTGTTTCTCCAAATACGTATGGGCTGTACCACTTAAAAGTAAAACGGGTATTGATGTTACTGCTGCAATGAAAACAATTTTAAATAAATTTAAAAATCCTCCAAGAAATTTGCAGTCTGATTTTGGTAAAGAATATTATAACAAACACTTTCAATCCTTAATGCGGACATATGGCATAAACCATTATAGCGTTTTTTCTACAAAGAAAGCATGCATTGTGGAACGTGTAATTAGAACTTTAAAGGGAAAAATGTGGCGCTTGTTTAACCTGAACGGTTCTTACAATTGGATAAAAAATTTAAGCGATATTGTGAAACAATACAACAATACAGTTCACAATACTATCGGAGTCAAACCTGTAAAAGTTGATAAATCAATTGAAAAAACTATTCTTAAATCATCATTTACCCACATCAAACTTGCAACCAAAATACCAAAATATTCAATTAAAGACAGTGTGAGGATTAGTAAACACAGGGAAGCATTTAAAAAGGTTACACACCAAACTGGTCAAATGAAATTTTAAGATTAAAAAGGTAAACGTAACCAATCCGACAACATATATATTAGAAGATCAAGACGAGAAAGAAATCAAAGGTGCATTTTATGAAACGGAGTTGCAAAAGGTTAAACATCCAGGAATTTACCTGGTAGAAAAAGTCCTAAGAAAGAGTGGAAATAAAGTATTTGTAAAATGGTTAGGCTTCTCTAACGTATACAATAGCTGGATCGATAAAAATAATGTTTGCTAGAAGTTGTTATAATAATAGTTAATAAGGCTAACATTGTAAAATTATTTTAAAATAAATAATACAAACAAAATCTTTCTATTGTTTTTTATTATTATAAAGGAATTTTGTAAGGCTAACATTGTAAAATTATATTAAAAATAAATAATACAAACAAAATCTTTCTATTGTTTTTATTATTATCAAGCCATTCTTTTAATAAAAGGTATTTTGTTTTGCCACAGATTATTATTGCTGTGTTTACAACAATGTATGTTATATTTTAAACGATTGTTGATTTTAACTCCGATAGCTTAGGACAACCTAGTGCAAGCATATCAGTTACAAAGTTTTGCATTATATATGTTTCAATCAATTTCTTCTTTTCTAGACCCTTCACAAATACTTCTTCACCGGGTCGGATAATTTGCTTCAAATAAAGCGCTATATATGTTGACACCATTCCAGCCGTTGAAGATTCATCCCAAGAAAGACCATGAATATTCCTTGTCACCCAGTCATTATGTTTTATATGATCTTGACTCAAACAACTAGACTGCATTGGCAGTTTAAAAATTTGATGCCAAACATCACCTAACAACAAGTCCAAAACCGCAATTTCTTTGCACACAAACTCGTTTTTCTTGTATTTAAATCCCTGAATATCGATTATATACATGTTTGTATGTTAATATATGCAGTAAACTTCGACTAATTAAATTAATATTAAGAGCAATCTCCTTATATAGCAGATTACCACCATCTGCATACTTTGCCAACCCACTTTTCAACCTATCACAAGAGTGAACACATTTTGAATTGAAACCGGCCCATGTGTATTTGCAGCCTCTAAACATAAATCAGAATCCACTTTAATTAAACACAACTGACTTGAATGCAATATTTTGCATCTGTCATACTTATAACTTCTAGCTAGAAAACCAAATTCAAAACATATACACACATTTTCTCTGCACTTACATTTTTCAATATAAGTGTGTTCAATTGAAAGTAATATAAAGCCGATCCTAATTCAAAACGTGCCTACAAGTATTTTACATTTGAAAAGAATTCAGGTTTTCACATTTTACATTAAAAGTATATAACGCCGATCCTAATTCAAAACGGTGCACGTGTTAAACACAATTGACTTGAATGCGATATTTTTTGCATCTGTCATACTTTATAACTTCTAACTAGAAAACCAAATTCAAAACAGCTAACACATTTTCTCTGCACTTAAATTTTTCAACATACGTGTGTTACATTGAAAGTAATATAAAGCCGATCCTAATTCAAAACGTGCCCACAAGTATTTTACATTTGAAAAGAATTCAGGTTTTCACATTTTACATTAAAAGTATATAACGCCGATCCTAATTCAAAACGGTGCACGTCTAACTTCTCGATAGAAAACCGAATTCAAAACAGCTAACACATTCTTCTCTGCACTTTTCAACATAAGTGTGTGTTTCATTGAAAGTAATATAAAGCCGATCCTAATTCAAAACGTGCCCACAAGCATTTTACATTGAAAAGAATTCATGTTTTCACAACTATTTTACATTGAAATGTTTTCACGACTATTTTACATTGAAATCATATAGAGCCGATCCTAATTCAAAACGATTCAGCCGTATTCTACACATGGAAAATACGTCTGTCGCGTTTTGAAAGGACCGGCCTACCCTACTACTAGTAATAATACAAGAATACATGCCCACCTCTAGCTACACTGACGCAAAGGTAGAAGAAGATACGTAAAAGGACATGAAAATTTAATAGTTACGGGGCAATTTAATTCAGTAGTAGGCGAGGGTAGGGAAGGGGCGATAGTAGGTTTATTTGGTTTAGGCGCGAGAAACGACCGGGGAAATAGGCTGGTAGAATTTTGCGACAAGAACAATTTAATCATCACAAACACATTATTTCAACATCACGCTAGAAGACGCTATACGTGGAGGATGCCAGGAGATATAGGAAGATATCAAATAGATTACATTATTGTTAGACAACGGTTTAGAAATCAAGTAAAAGACTGTAGAAGCTACCCAGAAGCAGATATAGACACTGACCACAACTTCATAATTATGAAGGCCGCACTTAAATTTAAAAATTTAAAGAAAGAAACGGAAAAAGGCACTTTGAGTTTAAGAAACTAATAGATAAAGATATTCAAGAAAGATTCGAAAAAAAGTCAAATGAATTACTGAAAGATATTGGGAAAATATCTGATACTAAGGAAGTAGAAACAGAATGGAATAACATTAAATCCAGCCTAGACATGGCGGCCAGATATATTCTGGGATATACATAAAAAGAAAATAAGAAACCGTGGATAACAAAGAATATCCTGAATTTAATAGAAGAAAGACGAAAATACAAAAATAAATCAGACAAAACAGGAAAACAGAGATACAGAGCCAAAAAATGGGAAATTATTCGCAAATGCAGGAAAGCTAAAGAACAATGCATTGATGAAAAGTGCAAAGAGGTATAAACTAAGATGGAAATAGGAAAGACAGATAAAGCATACAAACTAATTAGAATCAATTTTAGGGATATAAAACCATATAGTAAAAATATAAAGGGCGCGGGAGGAAACGTCATTATAGAAAATGTAAAGAAAGTGGGTAGATGGCAAGAATATATAGGGAATTTATATGCACGAAAGAACGAACAGCATCAGAGAAGGAAGCAGACATTGAAAAATGACTTGGGGTATGCTATACTTAGAGATGAATTTGAATTAGCAATAAAGGGTCTGAAAATCGTAAGGCGCCGGGTACAGATAAGGTGCAAGCAGAAACTCTAAAAGCCGCTGGACAAGCAGTAACAGAATGTCTCTTCCAACTTGTAAGCTATATGTATGAGACAGGCGAGACACCCAAAGATTTCAAACGTATCATCATAATAACTATACCAAAAAAAGTAGGCACGGATAGATGTGAAAATTTTCGAACAATAAGTTTGACAGCACATGTGTCAAAAATGGAATGGAAAACGGCCGGAAAAGGATGAGACAAAGAGCAAACAGCGGTAATAAAATTAGAGCCAGAAAGTAGAGAAGTAAATATTAGGAAAGGTGTGAGACAGGGATGTGCCCTATCCCCATTAATTTTTAACTTGTACATTGAAGAGGCAATGAATACTGCCATAGGCAGAAAGACATTTGGAATTACTATGCTGGGACAAACAATTGAAATGCTTAGATTTGCAGGTGATATACCGGTATTAGCATCTAGCAAGGAAGAGTTAGAAGCTGCTCTTAATGAAATGGAAACGGTTCTAATGGAGAAATACGGTATGAAAATTAACAAAAATAAAACTAAAGTACTAGTATGCAAAGGAGGGGAAAATAAATCAAAAACAAGAATACAAATAGGCAACAAGAACTTACAAGAGGTTAAGAATTTCTGCTACCTAATAAGCCAAATAACATGGAAAAACGCAAAATATATACAACAAGGATTAGTATAAGATCGTGCTACATTTAACAAGAAAAAGCAACTACTGTGTTCAAAGACAACAAACATAGAAACAAGGAAACAATTGCTTAAAACATTGTGTAAAGCACAGCCACCTGTGGAGCCTGTACAGTAGGAGAAGCGGATAAGAAAATGGTAGAAGCCTTTGAAATGTTGTGCTACAGACATATAATGAAGATATCATGGACAGAGAAAGTTAAGAACAAAGAAGTACTAAAATTGTAAGGAAGAAAGAAATATATGGAAAACGGTAAAAATAGAAGAGATAGGATGATAGGCCACATACTACGGCGTGAGGAATAGTGCAGAATGCTTTAGAAGCCGAGATAGGAAAAAGAGAAGTAGAGGTAGACCTAGGTTAGAACTGCACACAGATAGTGAAAGATGTAGACTGTAGGAATTTCAGGAAATGCATAGCGTAGCTCAGAATAGAAATCAATGGAAGTACGCATACAACCAGTCCAAGGATGGATAAACTAATGACGAAAAAAGTAACTGTACTTGAACATGATGATTATTATAAGCAACTACAAGTATTGGTTGGGCAATATTCTCAAATAATGTTAATTGTGTGAAAGGATTTACTGGAAAACTATTAATTCAGCAAATGTCTAAGTGTTGGGGGATCTTGGCCGCCACAGGCTGCTTAACCTTCTTCACATACCATACATGTGATTTTCCAATGCTCCACCCGAAGGTACTACATTGGCCAGGAAGAGTTTTTTTTTTACCTGGAAAATTTGGAATTTTGCCGAACCCTTGCTGCTCCAAGCAAGATAGGGATCTTTAACGTGCGTGACAACACACGCACGGGACCTCCATTTTACCTCTTATTCGAACGAGGGTATATTTTTGTGAAAAATGCTTGCTTAACATTTTTCAAGCGGATTGTGTCGGAATTCGCACCCGGGACCTTGGGCGTAGTAGTTACATCGCATACCAACTACGTCCCGGATCCGCCTCCCCCTTAACATACCACTAAATCTTGGTGAAATAGGACATATAATTAGAAAACAATAGAAGTGGAACCGAGCTGTTTATAGGCTGTGTGAGAATTTCAGGGAACTGTGTAGGCTAGCTCAGAATTTAAATAAGTGCAGGTACGTGTCCAACCACTTTTGAGACAGAAAACCTAATGTCGAAAAAATAAGATCAGATAAATCTGATAACTATTATACACAACTACAGATGTTGGTTGTGAAATATCTGTAACTATTGTTGACTGTGCGAGAAGATATATTGAAAAAAATATTAAATCGGCAAATGTTGAAGTACTGGGGGAACTTGGCAGCCACAGGCTGCTTATCCCCTTTCACAACCACTGAATGTCGAAAAAATAGGGTATATAATTGAAAAACAATAGAAGGGGACCGAACTGCATGTAACAAGTGTTACGTGCCAAAGTTTTAAACATGTATTAGTTTAATTTTGATGTGCGTAAGTTTGGCGCCACAATTTAAAAGACGCGGTGCGCGTATTTCCGTTATGTCAATAGTGGGTTGGACGAATACTTCGCGCCGACGCGAAAAAGACAAGAGTGGGGACAAGTGTTTCCGAGACGCTTTAACGTAGCTTTTTTGCCAGTACCTTCGAGTGAAGTGGACGTCTTCCGGTAACGTATCGTTATCTTATCTATGTAGATTCCTTTGCTTGTCTATCTTTTGTTTGTCGCCCCTTTACCTGGTTTTTCCGTCATTCCCTGCATAGGTAGGAAAAATCTGAAGCCACCCTAGGCGAACCGTACTGCACGACCCGAGAATGAGCCGGAAGCCCATGTTCCGCCAGCAGCTCCGGAGGAATCATCATCTTTAATCCCTCCGGGATGGAGCCCTGATGGACTTGGGAGAAGCCAACTATAACCCAATTTCGTTGAATGCCGGATTTCTGAGTGAGTACTCTTTTGTTAAATTGTTCGCTATTATCCTTTATTGTTTTATATTTATATCAATCTCCGATTATTGCGCAATATAAATTGTGCATTGGTGACGTCATCGGTAAATGAGCGCGCCCAAATCTGTACAAGATTAGCGCTACCAACTACCGATGGTGTCTAGTAAACCCGCTTGCGGTGTTGTAATTATCGAACTTTTAAACTGTAAGAATTTGGGTTTAAATGTATTTATCGAACTTTATAAATGTAATTACCGTTTAAATGTAAGAATTGGCCGTCCAACGTGTTGTTTTTAGGTGGTATAATTCCTTTATGCCTATGGAATGCATTAATTAATGTTTTAAATAGCTTTTTCATCTAAATTAAATTAATAAATGTCATTATCTATGTTCCTTAAGATATCTGTGGATTTTAAATTTCAGGTTGGTATCTTGTAAAATTCCCCAGAGATTTCCCTGAATTGACATGTCAGCGGTTGTAATGAAAACCGTCATTTTGAGGTTATTGTGATTTATATCCTTTGTCTAAAAAATGCTACATTAATTAATTTACTGTAACTTTAAATGAAGTTTATAACTGAAGTTATCTGAAATATGTGTTAGTTGTTCTAAACAGACCTGCAAGCTTTTAGGATTTATACCTCCACCCTGCTTTTAAATTATACAGGTGAGTGCATCATTTATATAGGAATGAATACAAATACATAATCATTTAACTAATTTGCATGCCTTTAAACACCGGTTATCACAAAAATTATCTATTTATAACCCTTGTTTTTTAAAAAAAACTGTATTTAAATTACCTTGCGTGTTTACACTTTTAAAAAAAAGCCATTTACCTGTTTGATTTAGATATCCGAGTTATCTTTACAAGAAACCTTATGTTTAAAAAACGTTTAATGTAGTGAATACCTTTAGAATATCTTTTGAAAATGCTAGATTACAGTTCTTGTTTTATTTCTTAAATAATACACTACCTGCGTGTTGTTCTAATTTGGAGGGTCTTTTTGTAGTTTATCAATGATATATCCCTTTATTAAATATTAACCTTGCCTTATATAGTTTTAAAAGCTGTTCCCTTGAATGTTTTAAACAGTGTAACCTATAAATGCGTTTTATAGAGGTTCTTGCTTTATATATAGTAACGAAATTATCTAACCATATCTTTACCTTCCAAAATGTTGTAATAAACTGCATCTCTTTATATCTGTTCCTTTGAATACTAAAATAAAGAAATTTCCGTTAACGTTTTATTATTTAAACTCATTTACGATAGTTGTTGATAACTCCTGCAATATCGAAAGAACGTTCCAATAATTTGGAATACTAAACTTTTGTATAGGTATCGTGGAATTTTTCTTTCATGTAGCGAGTATGATTTTGTCTTAATTGCATACTTTTTTATATGCTTTTTAAAATATCTTTTTGTTTTTCAACAATTTTATTAGTGAATCGAGTTTTAATTACTTTTATCTCCTTCACATATCGATTTAAACCTCATTAAATGGCTTAAAATTATCTTTAAAATTGTTTAACCTTATGTATATCTAAGAGCTTTTCACGTAACTTCTTTGACAATGTACCTAATGTTCTTAGCTCTCACTTGGCTTAATAACTTAAAACAACCAGCAGGTCGTTTGGCAAGATGGAACTTGCGTATATCTCAATTCACTTTTGACGTTAGGCATAGGCCTGGTAAATTAAATATCGTACCTGATGCCTTATCTCGTGATGTCGTTCTCTTAACCTTCCAAATTTAATTCCTGTTACCTGGTATCTTAATATGATTAAACCCTTACGATTTACCTAATTTTTTTTTTGTTCTCACTAACAATTGGTTAACTTTAATTACTTATTCCCTCTCTCATACGGTATATAATCTCTTACACGTTTAACTTTACTTACCTTAAATTAGCTATCTTTTTCTTCTGGTTGACTTTTCCTTGACCATACCGTTACTTATATATCTCTTCATTCTCTACACCCCCCAATATAACTTTGTCGTTTCATTTAATTAACCTTCGAACTTTTCCTACAGCATATTATTTGGTTTTTAGTGTTTATCTTACGTCATTTAATTTTGTGTGGTAATTGTCGTAACTTTGGTTGTAATAACTCATTGAATTTTTATGATTGGTTTTAGCTGATGTTGAGTGGATGATTTTTTTCTTTGGGCCAACATAGGAGTCATGACCTATGCCATTGTTAGAAATAGTTCATATTCGCAGTTGCAAAAACTAGGATTGTCTATTCCATGTGTTTTTCCTCTGAATTATTGCAATCGCCCACATTATACTACATCATTATTTCTTTCTTTTTCTATTAAATCAACATAACTTATAAACATTTTTTTCATTGTTTTTTATTGAACTTTGTGGTGAGGTGCTATTGCTTTTTATTGTTATCTTATTAAATTCCCGGTTGTTTTAGCGTATTGGGACAGTGTACCTGTATTTAACTGCGTATAATTGGGCATTTTTGTGTGTTTAGGGTGCTACCGTTTTGAAAAACTACCTTAAAACAGTTTGTTTTTGTGTGAATGTATCTGTAATGATACTTTTAAGTTGTCGTGTCAACTTTTGTCTGATTTTCTTATCGTAGTGGATGCACTCGTTGGGAAAATGATTGTACTAGTTCTCTTAGGAGCCTAGTGAATGTCAACATATGATATATCTTATCTTGTCGGATTAATATCGCAGGTGGTCCTTCAGACTGCGCTGTGTTTAACAGGGACAACTCTCTATCTTCTCTCGGACGCTTGTCCAAAACTATACTTTTTCTTATCCCGCTGTCTCCGCTATGCCTTATTCTTCGTTTGGTGGACCTGTTCTTGTCCCGGAACACCCGTCTGCCATATAAGAGTGATGTTCCCTCACTTCGAGCTACTGACCACATTGGCTGGTTGAGTGGCGCTTTGCTATCCACCTTTCTCTGTTCTTTTGCTCAATGCGAGCCCTTCTTCTACTTTCTTCTACCTGAAAGTGTCTCTTATGCATTCCAAATAACCTACCTCCTTCTTTTTACCGTTCCTATTTCTACTGCCTTTTTCATTTCCGTTAGTCACCGTGTGGTTGCGCGGGAGGTTTTTACAGACACCTAGACCTCGTCTCTGCGAATCTTTCGTGGGGTCATGCGGTGCCGCTGTCAGCGCATGGGCTCTGGCAGTGAAGGTATGTATGAGTGTGTGAATGTGTGAGTGCATGTGTATTCTATCGATATACCATGTGGGTATCGGGTGATTATATCACCGATATCATGCCGCCGGGTGCAGGGATGCACCCAAATGCCTTGCCGGTCCCTCGTGCCGTTTATTGCAAACGGGCCTGCTTCACAGGTCGCTCTTTTTAGAGGGCACGAGACAATCCCCATTTAAACGGCTCTACCGAGCCACTCTAACTTTACCTTATTTATTGTCTTGGGTAATAACTAGGCCAATACCTTTGTCTTCTTTATTATCTTTGATAATACCCTTAGTTTTAATATCGTTATCTTACCGATTACCTATAATAATAACTTTAGTTTTAATATCGTTATCTTACCGACTACCGTTAGTAATAATTTTGGTTTAATTTCTCGTTATCTTACCGATTACCATTAGTAATAACTTCGAGATAATGTCACATTATCTTACCTGTTATCTTTAGTAATAACTTTTGTTTAATATCGCGTTACCTTACCTACTATCTCTATAATCACTTTAGCTTAATTTCGCGTTATCTTATCTAGTATCTCAAATAATAACAAAAGCTTAATACCGTTATCTTGTCTATTACCTTTGAGGATAACAATTTAAGCTCATTATCGTTATCTTATCTCTTATCTTTAACAACAATTTGAGATCTTGTCTTATCTTTTTATCGTCCTAACGTGTGGTATCTATGACCAGACGTGGGAATTCTTTGTCTTGAATTTTAAGTGAAAAAGCTAGCCGATATAGAAATGTAACTTGTAGGTTAGCATATAAGGATTTAATAGGGTGGTACTTTTGGTAAATATGTTGATTCACAACTAAGTCATTTACAAGTTTTAATGTGTATCGTTAGTAAGCCAAAGTACCAGTAACAAAATTTGTTACAGTGTAGAGTGACTCACTCTATGAACATTTTAAAATTTGGGCACTTCTTGCCAACTAAGAATAGTTTCGATGCAACGCTCGGTGTGTTTGCACGTAAGAACTTTAATGTTAGCTTTAGTTTAGATAGGTTAGGCGACTTGTTGCATCCGTTTTAGTTTAAGTAGTGTTTCATGCTCCCCGACAAATTTGTGTTGTCAATCATTAGTGTAGTCAAAAACAATGGGGCTACCTATTCCGTTTCCTGGTACTTCGGTAGACGTGTTATCGGTCAAAAAACCAGGTGGCGCCTTATATAAACATTTGTAGGTTTTAAGTTAGGGTTTATGTAGGGTAGTTAGGACTTAGATTTTAAGCTGTTACTGTGCTAACAGACTTTTCCTTTTTTTAAGTTTTTTTCTTTTGTGGCTTTGTCGCGATTGTTACGTGCCAAAGTGGCCCTTAAACATGTATTAGTTTAATTTTGATGTGCGGAAGTTTGGCGCCACAATTTAAAAGACGCGGTGCGCGTATTTCCGTTATGTCAATAGTGGGTTGGACGAATACTTCGCGCCGACGCGAAAAAGACAAGAGTGGGGACAAGTGTTTCCGAGACGCTTTAACGTGGCTTTTTTGCCAGTACCTTCGAGTGAAGTGGACGTCTTCCGGTAACGTATCGTTATCTTATCTATGTAGATTCCTTTGCTTGTCTATCTTTTGTTTGTCGCCCCTTTACCTGGTTTTTCCCGTCATTCCCTGCATAGGTAGGAAACAATCTGAAGCCACCTAGGCGAACCGTACTGCACGACCCGAGAATGATCCGGAAGCCCATGTTCCGCCAGCAGCTCCGGAGGAATCACCATCTTTAATCCCTCCGGGATGGAGCCCTGATGGACTTGGGAGAAGCCAACTATAACCCAATTCCGTCGAATGCCGGATTTCTGAGTGAGTACTCTTTTGTTAAATTGTTTGCTATTATCCTTTGTTTTATATTTATATCAATCTCCGATTATTGCGCAATATAAATTGTGCATTGGTGACGTCATCGGTAAATGAGCGCTCCCAAATCTGTACAAGATTAGCGCTACCAACTACCGATGGTGTCTAGTAAACCCGCTTGCGGTGTTGTAATTATCAAACTTTTAAACTGTAAGAATTTGGGTTTAAATGTATTTATCGAACTTTTAATTGTAGCTATCGTTTTTAAATGTAAGACAAGAAAGAACCGCGCCTATGATAAAAGACAACAAACATAGAAACATTGTTGAAAGCATATGTATGGAGCACAGCACAGTATGCTTATGAAATGCGGGCAGTAGGATAAGCAGACAAAAAAACGGTAGCAGCCTTTTGGAGTGTTGTGCTTCAGATGTATGAGAATGATAGCATGGACAGACAAAGTTAATAACAAATAGATTATAGAAACAGTAGAGGAACAAGGATATCTGTGGAAAAAATAGGAGAAATAGACGAGCAGAATACGTTTTAAAGCATTTTTTTGGGAATAGTATGGGATATATTGCAAGTAAAGATAGGAAAAAGGAGGTAGATTTAAACCTAGATCAGATAGTTATAGATGCAGACTATGTAAATGTTTAGGTTAGTTCAGAATAGGAAACAATGAGGGTACGCGTCTAACCAGTTCCAGGACTGAAGGCCTAATGATGATGATGAGGTGAGGTCTTGAATATTCTGCAGGTCATACTAGATCATGACCAAAAAAACTATGGGGCCTCAACATCAAAGCTACAAATGAAGTACGACGACTCTCTGTATCACGCTCAAGTGAAAAACCGTCACCAAAGGGATAACAAGAATTTGCAATAGTTTAAAGCAGATATTTCTTGCTTGGTGAGACTAGCCTACCTAACAACACCAGATAGCTTCCTAAAGTAACTGACGCTACAGACCTTTGTTGGCGGGGTACGTAACGGAGTGATCCAGCAAACACTATGGCTGTCTCGACGAAGGGCCTTCGATGAAGCGCTAGCTCATTCTTTGGAATTTGAAACAGCAAAGCAAACTTCACATCATAGTAGTGGCAAATGCAAAATGTTCCGTTTGAAAGCAGCGCTCAGAAATTATGGAGAAAGTGATTCGACGAGTAGTTCGTGAACCCCAACCAAAGGGGAAGGGACCCTGATGCCGGAATTGTGGTGAGTTTGGGCGTATACAGTCCAAATATAAGCAGCCCAAGAAGGAAGTAAAAAAGCCGGATACTAAAGGGGTTTGACAGGAAGGGGCGAAAGTCAATCTGGACGGATTCTGCGCAGGAGATGATCATTGACATCGCATCATACAAGAATGATGGCATTATTTACATATGTGAACAATTTAGTGGCAAGATTGAGAATTTCTTGGTTGATACTGGAATAACGAGGACAATTGCTAATCCGGATAAAGTGCACAACAGTGGTATAGTGTCATTCCACGCTACGATTCAAACCGTGGCTGGTGAGAAAATTCAAACACATGGGGTGCTAGATGTAAAAATCAGAGTTGGGAGCGAATTATTTGACCACCAGGTAGTAATTACGAACTCCACCAAAGAAGTTGTCTTGGGAATAGATATTTTGAAGGATACAAATCCCATGTAGGTATGAAAGAGGATGTCTTAAGAGTAGGGAACGAGGTAGTGTTGTTTTGCGAACAGACAAAGTGTCTATGCGAATTTGTTTTTACTTGACGGACAAGGTTGTTCTACCTGAAGGAAGAAAAATGTTGTACCGGGAGGCTTGGATGTTGTTTTCTAGGAAGATTTTGTGCTCGCTATTGAACCGATTAGTGACGAATTTCTTGGAGATGACGTGCTTTTGAGAAGACTGACGAAAGTGACGTATGGTGTACCTGTTAGAATCCTAAACGCTAATGACTTCTAACATGCTAAAAAATAATTCAACGGTTGGTGGTATTCTTCGGTTGTCCAAGTGACGGGGTGTTCCGGTGTTAAAAAAGAATCACCCACCAAGGATTATTCCACAAAGTTATTAGATCAGTTGACGAAACCGTGCCAGTTTCTTGAATAACAACAGCTGGCCGATCTTAAGAACTTGATCCGACAGTACTCGGAAGGTTTCGCAATCGACGGCGGCCGATTAGGAAAGATCGCAGTAGCCGAGCACAAAATTGATACATAAGATGTCAGGTCAATATAATAGCAGGTGCGGAGACTCCCATTGGCCAAATGCGAGGAGGTCGAGAAGATTATTGGAGTTATGGAGGGTAAAGTGATTAAGCATTCTGATAGCCCTTGGACATCACTTGTTGTGCTTATTAAGAGGATGGACGAGTTAACAAGATTTTGTTTAGACTACATGCGATTGAATGCCGTGATCAAAAGGACAGATACCTACTTCTAAGGTATGGACATCCTAGATACATTTCCAGGGTAGCGATGATTCTCAATTTTGGATTTAAAGAGTGACTACTGGCAACTGAATATGGAACCCAAACATCGAGACAAAACTGTTTTCACTATTGGCATTGGCCTATGACAATTAACAGTCATGCTATTTGGACTTTGCAACGTTCCTGCCACCTTCGAACGTTTAATCGACAGCATCTTGCCTGGCTTACGTGGAGAACGCGTCTGGTAATTTGTATGGCGTGATTCTGATTGGAAAGTCATTTGGGAAATATTTGAGAAATTTGGAAAGTGTTTTGAAGACTCGGGGAAGCCAATTTGAAACAGAGTCCAAACCAGTGTCATCGACTAGGCAATGATGTGAAGTACCTAGAGCAAGCAATTTCACTCAATGAAGTCGGGCTAGACCCGAAAACAATTCAGGCGCTACAAGAGCGGCTGATGCCAAAAGACAACCACCAGCTACGCAGCTTTCTGGGATTCTGCACTTACTGTAGAAGATTCGTTTCCAAATTTACGAATATTGCCAAGCCTTTAGTAAAGTTGGCTGAAGATGTCGTGATTATGTTTGGAATGAAGATTGCCAGCGTACGTTCCATCAACTTGGGCAGTTATTAATAACAGATCTGATCTTAAGTTATTATCATCGATTGGAAGGCAAATTCATCTTGATTACAGATTCAAGCAATGTGGCGATCGAAAGTGTACAATCCCAAATGCAAGGCGGTCAAGAGAAAGTCATTGGTTACCTTAGCAGGATGCTCTAGAAACCAGAACGGAATTATTGTGTTACACGGCGGAAACTGTAGGCTGTGGTGCAATCTGTAGAGCACTTTGTAAGTGCTCCTACGAAAAAATTTCACCTGAGAAGCAACAACGTCGCTTTGAAGGTGCTATTACAGTTTAGAAAGCCCGAAGTGCAAGTCACCAGATGGATAGAATAGTTTCTGCAGTATGATTTCGACACGGAACACCGTGCTGGTGCAAGTCATCGTAATGCAGATACACTTTCGAGACGGGCTTTAGCCGAAGATTGTAATCATTGCTCAAGGGTAGAAACAAAGTGTGATCTACTTGGTGGATTACCGTGATCAATGACGATTGGTAGCCTATACAGATGCGAATGAAACAAGAGAATGACAAAGACCTATGACTCATTCTGGCTTGGAAAGTCGGACCAGAACGCGTTTCCTGGCAGGACACTAGTCCATTGAATAGCACTCTAAAGTCGTACCGGACACAATGGGAACACTGAACAGACACTTGCATGTGCTATGCTGGGACGCAAAATACTTCTGCCGTGTGATCTTGAGTTTGGGTGTCAGCTCTGAGATGACCTCGTGTGCTAGGGCTACGTCCGAGGAGCTCAAATCCATGGTGACGTTAGGAAAATATCCGGTTCAAAGCGATCGAATAATAACCAGATATGACATCAAGGTACAGGAAGCTGGTTTTAAAAGGGCGACCGCGTTTGGCTGCACAACTGCAGACAGAGACGTGGATTGTCCACAAAGATACAAAGGGTCCGTTAAATTTGTATAAAAATCAACGACGCAGTATATCGGATTCGTAAGCTCCGAAAAGGTACGCGTTAACCGGTTAGCATTCTACGGTAGTGATGACGCCGGTAATGCCGAAGAACGACACTCAGTGAGACTATCAGTTACGCTTGTTTAGATGCTAAGTAGTTTATATGTATATGAATAGTAATTTTTTTTTATTTATATGTTGCTTATATCTTAATTATTGTCTGGTTCTTTATTTTGTTATGTATTTCTACACTTTACTGTCGGGCTGTAGGTTCATTGGTTTCGTTTTGATTGACCCCTCAATCTTTGACTGTGTTAATGCGACCTTCTCCTTCCTTCCATTTTTTCTTCTGTTATAGTAATTCCGGCTAATCGTTCTTGACCGACTCACGTCCTATTTTATGGCCGGCTAAAGTTATAACCAGTTTGTGTGCTTTATTCTATCCTTATAAAAACACTTGGTATTTTCAAAATCGAAGGTCCACGGCTTCTAAATTAGGTAACATGAACATTAATTGCTATTTATAAGCAATCGTAAACAGACAGTTGTTGTCCAGACGCCGACGAGGCAACAACAGTCATCTACCACCGCCTCCGGGCGACCAAAAGTGAGCAGCGGAACGGTGACGGCCTGAGGGAGTTCTCCAGCTATACGGGGCGCCGAGGTATGGGTACACAAGTGAAGTCGTTGGAGATCCACATCCGTCAGTCCTGTTAGACGAACTACCTGACGATGGAGCGGCCTGTGGCGAATAGCCATCTTGTCGGTCGAAAACCACAGGCCAGTGTACCCAGGATCCGGATATCGTGTAGTTGGAGGACAACCAAGGGGAAGATCCGGGAAACTGCTCACTGCATCAAAACAAGAGGATTCCAGAAGCAGGTCTCTTGAAATCCAGACCAACATATATATTTAAGAAGATCAACCTATAAGAAACACCACAACAACTCATCACATCATCAACAAGCAGAAAAACTCTCGGGTTAAAAAGGCATAATACCGACGCCGAGAACGTCGGGTCCAGCTAATGCACGGAATCGTAAACAAATTAGGTAAAATGTATTGTAAAAGTTTCATGCGGTCAGTATAAATGTACCCTTCGGTATTCGAAGTTGATACTTTGATACTATTGTATTAAAATGTGCTAATTTTTTGCACTATTTCTACTTTTTGAACAAAATTTTGTACTTAAAAAGTAGACAGGCTATTAAACTTACAAGTTGTGAGGACTATTTTGTATCGTCGAACAAAAGTGTTATATATTAATATTTGGCAAGCTAGATATCAATATATAGAAGCAGAAAGTGTTTCGTTCTTAAATGTTGAAGTACAAATCAAGAAACATACATTTCAGCTGTTTTTGTTAGCAATTGTTTTCAAACAGCACTTGATATCCTAATCCTCAACCGTCGATTTCTCGGTCATCATATTCGCACAATATATACGATACATCTTGCGTAGACCTTGAATTTAACCTGATTCTAACTGTTCCAATAGACAAAATTAATGAAAACTGTGAAACCTGATTTCTAAACCATTTTTAACTACATATACAATGTGATTCTAGACAAATCCTTTAACGCATTATAACTTCCGTTGCTTTTGTAAAAACTTGTTTACTTTTTAAGAAATGTTATATAGGTAGCCTTTTAAGTCAAATAATTTCAATTATCACTCAAAATGAAACATGTTTACATGGTTTAATTCTTAGAATAAGAAAAACTAATATGATGAAATAAATTCCATATATAATAATAAACGGTAATCATAACTTTGAATTTCAACGAAATTCATACAGGAACTGCACAGAAAGCACAAATACTTAACTATCTTGACGACAACGAGATATGCGGAAAAGCTGGCAATGTTGTCGGATCTTTGGTTGATATCGTATTTGGGCTGTATATGAAAGGAGTATATACATCGGAAGCTTAAAGTGTGCAATATAAAAGGACGCAGTGAAGATGAAAAAGTAAAAGTAGATATTTTTGTAACAATAGATTCTAAACCCCCTAGGTTCAAGCCCATTCTAAACGCTTTAATATACATGCATGTATATTGAAACATTGGCAGTATTTCTGGTGGACGCTGTAAGTGTTAGTTGTAAAAGGACGCACTATTAATACTGGGATGTAAATATATATATATATATATATATATATATATATATATATATATATATATATTCATCCAAGTTCTAACTGAAAATCTTTTGCCATCCACAATGTCATCCCAAGTTCATGTATTTTTGTGACTTGAGGTAAAGTTGCTTGTTTTAACACTGCTAAACATGTTTTTGTCAAGTCATCCTCAATGACTTTGTCCGTACCCCTCAGCTTCTTTTTGGCGCTCATAACTTTTTGCACTTGAGAACTTTACTAACAAGGATCTTGGTTTATTTACAGCCTGTTCATCTGGTTTCCCAATGCGGCAGGATTTTTTGATGACACCGAGATGTTCGAGTTTTCAATTTATCATTAAATATTTTTGCAACCATTTCGTCTACGCATTCCCGTTCATTTTTCATTATACCGAATAGTCATATCAACACACTTAATAACTGACAGCATTGGTGATAATTGGTTGAATTTCTTTCTTATCTTCTTTGGACAACATATTGATTAGAATAAATTAATGAAGAAATGATACAAGATGTTGAAAAATGAGTAAACACTGGCTCACCACATAAACAAAATTTGTTAGAAACTATTTGAGATTTAACAATTAAATACTAATAGTCGAGATCGACAGCAAAACACATCTACTTGCCACACTGTTTCATAATACTTCTAAAATTTCAAAACTTCTCCAATTCATACAATGTACATCTGCATAACAATTAGATGAAGTCATGGTAATTTCAAAAGAAAAATAGAATATAATTACATGTAGCACTAAATAGGATTCTGAAATATTATGAATAATCGATAAACATACCAGAATATTGCACCTTATAGTGAAAAAGTGGTATAGTATATTTTACAAATACACCTATCCCCCGATTTACACGGTAAATACGTTCCTGAAAAAAACGTGTAAATCGAAAATTAAAAATTTTCAAGTCAAAACGGTGTAAATCGAAAAGCTTGCAGAAAATGCATAATTTTGCTATTTAACAGTTGTGATTTTTTTCAATATTTTTAGGTGTACACAGAAATAAAAATAAAATGCATTGACAGGTTAAAATATGTAATATATTACAGAGACACTGTTTTTTTTATTTAATTACAATATGTACATTAAACAGAAGAATACAATTTTCTGTAGATAAAACTTTAATTTTATGCGAACAAATACAGACACAGTGAGCGTGTGAGGCAAGTCAGCACATAAGCTCGGGATTCCCCGTGAGATGTGTACACAGCACACGTGTTCAATCACAGTAGCATTTAGTAGAGTACGATAAAAACAAAAAAAAACTTATTTGGAAAACCATGTAAAAGCGAGAACGTGTAAAACAAGTACCGTGTAAATCGGGGGATAGGTGTACAGGATATACAAGTGATTTTCTTTGTTCAAAATGCATTAAAATTAAGATCAGGTGTGTTTGTAATGCCTTAAAAAAAGGTCAACACTAGTAAAGCTCGTGATGGGTAAAAGAAATATTCCCAATTTGAGAAAATTTCCAAAATGGGAATATTCCCCAAAAAATTCCCAATGACTGAATAATGTTCTATAATATGAGAAATCTGCTTTTTAACAACTTGAAGTATTCTACCTTTTCATCCTCAATTACACCAACTAATTAACGACAATGGGTAATAGTTGTATATTTCATTGGGGTTTCCTTAGCTAAAAAACAGTACAGTAGCAGTAGGTAATTTACTTTGCATCAGTAGTTCTCAATCTAATTCATTTTAATTTTAAATGTGAAAGTATGGGTAGAAAGTGTGCTAAAATAAGAAAGTTTTAATATTTAAGACCAAGTAGCAGAATGCAAACTTTGAAAAATTATTTATAAAGTGATAAATGCTACAAAAAATGCAAAGGCAGGTTGAAAAATGTTTTAAATATTTTCAGAGTTTAGAAAGAAGTATTCTAAAAAATGTAACCATTAAGGCCTAAAACAGTTAATGGCATCGGAAGTTGGGTCAAGCATTTCATTAATTCTAACGACTAGAACTGCAAGTACCGCAACAACCGAGGCTCACGTTTCTAGAAAAAGTTGACTTAGTTGTAATGAAAACATTTCTGGATAGCATGCCATCTAACGAACAGGTACCTAAATAATAATTCCTTGTAATATATTTATGACTAACAATTTTTATGTTAACAATATTTAAAATATATTAAATGAAAATTAAGAAACTATTTATTGGAGAAGTGCAACGATGATTTTTGCATATATCTTTATAGTATTCATAGATTCATACTCATACATCATACTCATATGCGATATGCATACCTCATAAATATATGAACTATAAAACTTGTTTTACTTTAGAAAACTATATTATTTTTAATTTGTGCATTACTTTCTTATAATTAGTTGTTACATTTTATATTGTATTGGAACATTTACAGGTTCCTTACTTTAAAAACCATTTCAGCTACTACTCATTTAAATTTACGAGTTTTTACACGTCTATGATTTCAAGTCAGCTTAGTTAGGCAGCCAACTGTGCTTGTCCTTTATTAAATTCACGAGTTTGTTGTCCATATTCCTTCTGGTTTCTTATCTAGACATGAAATCTTTACTAATTAGGAATTTCCTGAATGTTGCTGGTTTGATGGTAATTAAGTAAAACAGCCGTGTTATCTTTGCAAGATAAGCATGTGCTCAAGTTTATTTCTATTACATATGGGATTTCTGTGATTGTTTCTTCGGAAAACAATTTTATAACTACAGATACTTAGCGCTCGGTCACGTTGGTTCTTCTCTGCTAAATCAGCCTAAAGAACAAAACAACAGTACATACCAAACAATTCACACTTTTCTTTGAACATCTGTACCTACAAGAATAATTAAACACAAAACGCACATAAAATTTAACTCTAATAAATAATATTTAGGAATTTAGATAACAAAACAAAATTAAATTATAAGAACAAACATCTGTATCCTCTGCTCCTTAAATTTTAATAAGATCTAGTAACAATCAAATGGAAAGGGTATTTTGAAAACAAAAGAACTATGCAAATATACAACCTCCTTAAATATTGCTGTATAATTTAGGATAAGAAACTAAGTGGATTTAACTACCGTAATTAACAATAATTTGTATTGGTACAACAAGCAATTAATACTAATCACGAATATACACAGCGGCAGAAACCTACGTAATCTAAATACTTATAATAATGTAGACCGAATATGTTCTAACTAGAGCTACTGAAATGTATAAGTACACAAAAAACACATATCTATTGTACATTTAAAGATAAAACCACAAATTATTAGATAAATCTTATAATCTAGTGTTGCTCCTAACATTGCTAGAATGTAGGCAAACTACATAACATTTAGGAGTAAAGCAAAAAGCTGTTGATCACCAACATACAATATTCCTTCATGCAGGCTATTAAGGGTATGGGTAGCTACAATGGTTGCCCATCTCATCCTAGTTTGATCTGCATATAATACGGTAATCAGACAAAATATACTGTACCAATAAAGTAAATTTCTGTGGTACAACAAAACAAACCTTAGTTCTAACTATCAAAGAATATTGAGTACAAAGCCGAGCTGAAAATATTAAAGGTATTTCACTCTTCAATTATCTACCAGTCACATATAAAGAGAAACACATTTTTGATGATAAGCATTTGCAATTGTACAATTTAGCAACATTCGGGAAACTCCTAATTAGTAAAAATTTTATATCTAGATAAGAGACTAGAAATAATATAGACAAGCAAACTCGCGAATTTAACAAAGGACGAAGCACACAGTTGGCTGCTCAACTAAGCTGATTTGAAATTATAGAAATGTAGCAATAAGTAAATTCAAATGAGTAGAAACTAAAATAGTTTTTAAAGGAAGCAGTAAATTTTGAAATACGAAATGGAACATAACATAGTTATAGATAAAACCCTAAATTTTCTACTTCTTTTAGGGCACAATTGATGACAAACTGACCCAGGCAATTTTCGTCAGGAACACTGTCTTCTATAGTGGAACACCCATTATGGATTAAAATGTTAATAAGATTATGTCTGTCATATAAACTACCAAATAGATGGCAACTCTCAACTACGCAAGTAGATAAGGAGTATAGCACTATTGAAAATAGCATCAAAAATTTGTTGTACTTATCAAAAAATTTAAATTTTCAATTAGATGGGCGGAGTAATATACAAGATGAGGGTATTTAAAATTTTCTTATTACTACTCCAAAATCTGTTTGTCAAATTTATTAATACAAGTGAAAATAGTTATACAGGGAAATATTTAGCTAATGAAATTGACAAAGTGTTAACACAGTACAATCCTGAAAAGTTTTTTGTCTGAAATGGAGACAATGTCATCAGTATCAAAAAGTTTTTGCCATCATACAAACTCAATATCCACGCATAAACCCATTATGATGCATGGCACGTAATTTGCACTTACTATGCGGTGATATTTTGAAGACTGAATCTGTGGTAAAATTTATGAATAAAGTAACCAATATTATCACATTAATAAAAAGGTCACATATCCTTAGTGCTAGAATAGAAAAAATTAAAACAGGGAAAGAGTACAATACCTCGCTTAAGGTTCCATGTAAAACCAGATTGAGTAGTAAATCAACTGTCTAAAAAGCATGCTTATATGTAAATTATCTTCTCAAGGTTGCAGATTAACAGAAGAAAAGCATATCGATGGAACTGAATTGATAGATTCTGTATCTGCCCAGATGGAACTTATTGATGTTCAAGTTAGGCCGGAACTAGAAACTATCAACTTAAAAGTTGTGGTGTGGGTAAAATCTTTCTAGAAAACTGCAGATAAATTACAACCACTTGCATGGTGGAATGAAATGTGTGGTTCCTCACAATTAAGTACTGTGTCAACTAGAATTTTATCTGTTCCAATTACATCTGCGGCAACTGAACATTCGTTTGGCTGCTTTAGCTGGATACACTATAAAATGCAAAATAAATTATCTAGTAATTGAGCTGGAAAGTTAATATATATTTCACATAACTGGAAATTGTTAAAAGACGTGCATGCAGATTCAAAGAAAGACCTGTGTTCAGCAATAACATTGTCACTGTCCATTGCCAAAGAAGATGGGAATATTGGATCAAAAATAGGTGGGAGTAAAGTGTACTTTCAATGAATCAAAATCGAACACTAAAGCAGAAACATCCGATAGTGCAGAAATCAAAGAGAATATTGAAAATACAATTGAGGGCTCAGGCGAAAATGAAGACAATAATAGAATTATTGTGGATGGATGATGTCACAAAATAACTTTTGATTTTTTAGAATTATTTTTATTGATAATTTTTTTTATATATCATTTTTGCAGGCTGCTATATTTTGCATTACACAAAATTGAAAATTTCCCTACAAATTCCCGATATGGAAACTTTCCAGCAAATATTTCCAAAATATAAATTCCCCGGAATTTACAATTACTAAGTAAAACCAATTCACATCGATAATAAATGTGGATTAGAATAAAAAAATTGCATATTATTTGAAGCATATACTAGCACTGCATTTGATTTTCCAATGCTCCACCTGAAGGTACTACATAGACCAGGAAGCGAGTTTTTTTACCTGGAATCTTTAATGTGCATAACAACTCACACAGGACCTCCATTTTACTTCTCATCTGAACGATGGCGCATTTTTGTGAAAAATGTTCGCCTAACATTTTTCAAGCGAACCATGTTGAAATTCAAACCCGGAACCTTGGGCATGGTAGTCACACAAATACCAACTAAGCCACCAACAGACTAATAACAGAAATATTAACCTACAGATTGCCTAAAATAATTCATAATGATCCTAATTAATCTTTAGTAAAACTGTAAAATGATAAATCTTAGTGTTTCATGTATGCCTTTGGACAGAGTGGTTAACATTTTTGCCAAAAATTGAAGTGAGAGCATGCCGATACTGGGTTTGCAACTACAAAGACTTACTAAAAGTTACAGAACCTAATGCAACATATCACAAAACTGCGCCGACAATAGACTATGGAAAAAAGCATATGATTAATGTAACCGCAAGTATTCAAACCTTAATAATTTACTTCTAATGTATGAGAAATGCACTACCACATAATATGTTATTCCTTTTGCAGTTTTACCAGTAAAAATGCTACTTTCTAAATTCTCCTATATCAATACTTGAAAATTATATATTTTCCAAAAACTAAAAATTTGAGGGCAACAATTTTCTGAACATAAAAAATGTACTTCGGGAGTTCAACATGATAACAGAAAATGACTTTTACTGTGGTGGGAAGTTAATGAATAAAAGTGATTTAAAAGCATCTTGTTTAATGAAATTAGTTAAAGATTTGTATAGCCAAACCTACTACATAGAAATATCATCAATATCAACAATCAGCAGTGGTAAAAACAAAGATAAATACAATTTTCAATTACATTTTTCTTGTATATAAGCTGTTTATATTAGAAAGCGGTTATCCAATCAATATTTTATTTGAAAAACAAAATATAGCATTTTATTACTAATATACTATTTGAAAAATTGTTAAAAATAACTTTGCACAATTATGCGAAAAGTTCGCAAAATATATACAAAATTACAAATAACACCATCACAATACGAGGTCTTGTAACAATATTTCTTATGCTAATATTATGAACTTTCTGCTTTTAGTATCTACTTTTTATTCCTTTACGTTGTACAAAAATAATACACCTTCAACTGTGAAATGCTCAATAAATCACGGAAACATTATATGAGTAAGTGGTACATGATTATCTGATAATTAATAAAATTCTAAGTCTTTTTAGGTTTTAACCTACGTTTGGTAGGATTGATGCTTTCTACAATTTGACTGATTTCATTTTTGTCAATCACAAATTCTGGTGCAATGGGTAAAGGTCGCAGTCTGTGAAATGCTTGGCTTATATTCAATCTATTGAACTGTTCCCTAAAAAACTGAGAAGTACATTCAATATTGTAAAAGACTAGCAAGCTTATGAAAAATATAAGTATGGTACATAAAGAAGTTTGCTTAAGGTTTTGTCCCGAACCTCTTCGAGAATGACAATCAACATCAATATATTTAAAAGAAGAATCAGTTGTAAAGTAATAAGCATCTTCTTCACCTGAATCTTCATAAAAAGCTGTGGATTCGACTTGTAAGTAATATGTTTTTCCATCTAATGGCAATGGCGGCAGAAACAATAAAATGCCTACATTATTTTTAGTAAGCTTGAAGTTTTCTAGTTTAGTTGTATGTATTAAACTGGAAGTATGTGAATCCCGCGATAAAGTAATTCGCAACGTTTTATATAATTCTAGATTTTTACAAAACACTCGTACCATTACATCAGTACTGACTGCAGGTTTAAATACTGTAAAATTTAGACCATGTATATCATTTTCCAACAGCTACAATAAAATAAGATAAAATTAATGAGTATAGTAAAATGTATCATTATTTACAGAAATATTTAGCGATGTTGGAGAACCCCATTCAATACGTTTATCTTCAGCAATACGTTTCACTTTAACATTGTAAGTGCAATATGGATGTAAACCTCTTATACGAAACTGACCATTTGATTCAGAAGTAGCTTCTTCAAAGAGACGGGAACAATTTTCTAAGCCTGATGCAAGAATTGTCACTCGCTCTTCAAAATCTCCATTGAGTGATGTTACCTGTCCATAGCCACTATATGCAAAGCGTTTCCCTCTAGAAACAAAAAGCAATTAAGATGGATTTGTCTAGTATTTTGTCATTACTTTAATGTTATAGAAATAGCAAGACCTTCTTCAGCAACAATAAGCTTCGTGCTTGGTTCAAAGCTATATTCTTTCTTCATAGGTTTTAAGAAGTATTCTCCAGGTATTAAAGAATCAAATGTTACAACCCCATCTTCACCAGTTGGAATATTTTTGCGATATCCTTGCCCACCAGAAAGTGATAAAAGCACCCCCTAATTAACATAACAAATCATTAAAAATCAATTACTCAGCTTGAAAATTAATTAATTTTGATTAGTGTATAAGTTTGTATACAAGATTTATTGTAATTAAAATTATGATAATTTAATTAAACTACATTTTCTATGAGAATATAGTCACCAAAGAATTGAATTTTGTTATGGTTGGTGATATTAATTTAAACTTTTCATCAAATGGATACTATGTTGACAAAAGGAAAAGAATGTTAGTATCATATGGAATCAAGCAATTCGTTAACAAATCTACCGTATTAGTAATAAAAGTAGTACATTAGTGGATTGGGTGTTATCCAATAAGAATAATATTATAGCTAAAGAACATAAAACCTCCAAAATAAGCAATCGCTCATTAATTTCAATAAATTTAAGGAATAAGCAAAATAATTTAAGAATATCTATTAAAAATGTAGAGCATTGAATGCAATCGATTTTGACTATAAAAACAGATTTAACAATGCATGAATGAAACCTGCACAATAATAATGCAGATGATATTTATAAACTATTAAATAAAAACTGTGAAAATATGTTGAATAAAACTGCTCCAATTACGAACTCCCAACTTAATCATAAAGTAAAATGGTTTGACAACAAGGTTTATTCAAAAATGCAGCTCTGAGACAAGGTTTAGGATATATTTAGGATAACTACAGGAGCACAAAAGTATGTACTGTATGTACAGTAAATGTATTTATAATAAAAAAATATAATTACTATTTTAATAAAATAGATAGATGTAAACAAAACCACAGAGATATGTAGATAACTTTAAAGGATTTAACAAACTTAAAATCTAACGAAGTACAGTTGAGGATCCAATTTCCATGTGAAGACAGCATATTTTATGTCAAAAAGGAAATCATTTTAATGTCTATCTTGTGGAAAGCATTAACAACACTGTTATAAGTATAGAGTCCCCTGTTAAATGGAGTAGTGAAAATTATAACTTGTACTTACCTTTCAAAGAGTTTAAAATAGCGAATATGAGTGATTTAAAAAAATATTAAGTAGATTGAACTGAAAATGCTCACCATATAAATTACTCAATGGAAGAACTATTGATGAATTATTTGAAACAGTTGGGCATATTTTATTAAATCTAGTAAATACATCACTACAGACAGGTCTTTTCCTAAAGAACTTAAAAGCAGTGTAATTATTCCATACCTAAGGTAGCTAATACAAATATACCAAAAGAGTTTCGACCACTAAATATACTACCACCTATCAAGAAACTCCTTGACTTAGTGGGGGTACGATCAGCTTCTACAACATATCAACAGCAATGGAATTCTGAGGGATAATCAATCTGAGTTTAGGAAAAAATTGCCCTAGCGAGAACACATTGCAGGTATTAATGAATAAATTTAAGGAGCATATAGATAACAATAAGTTTATTGTTGTGGTCTGCTTGGACATAAAGCGAGCATTTGAAACCATTGATAGAGAGATATAATTAAAGAAAACGTATAGTTATGATGTAGGAGGCAAAGTCTATAAATGGTTAGAAAATTATCTGAAGGGGTCGTAAGCAGAAAGTATACTTCGATAATGAGTTGTCAGTGAAAAGAGAAGTGATAACTGGAGAGCCAAAGGGAAGTTGTGTATAAATGACCTTGAATTATATACTACATGTGAGTTCATTAATTTGCTTGCTGATGACACATTGTTGGCATTCAGTGATGTTAATTTAGAGACGACAATTAGTAAGATGAATGTAGTACTCTCTAATATTAATAACTATATAAAAGTAAATATTTAAAATTAAGTGTTGATATAACTAAAGCTATTATTATTAGTACTAAATATAAGGAGTCAGTCGATCAGGGTTGGTCAATAGGTTGCACATTGATGGTGATAAAATTTAAGATGTCTTCCTTAAAATATTCGGATTTTAAAATAAATAGTGTGGTTTCGTTTAATAATTATTTTGAGTATTTAAGTGGTAAAATCTGCAAAAAAATGTTTTTCTTAAAGAGAGTAGTTCGAAGATTATCAATGTATAGTAGATGATTTTATTTTCTTAACAATGATTTTTATTTACAAAATACTTCATTCACTATTACTAACATATTTCCAACAGTATATTTATAGGTATGCAACCCAAGTTGCATTCAACAAACTTCATAGGCGTCATAGAAACGCAAAAGTGATCGCCCCTTAATAATAGACTCGCCAATCAACACACTTAAAACGGAATACACTCGCCTCGGAATTCCGATTATTACAATACAAACATTAATTATAATTATCAAGGAGGCGAGCTTTCGTTTGTTATTGGATATATATTGACAGGCACTAGCCAGGAGCAAGCAATAGCTTCTGATCTTCTGAGTTTAACCTTTAATCACGGTACACCAAAGCCTGGAGGTTAAACCAAAGGGTTGTGCGTTATGCACTAACGTGGATACTCCATGCCCTGCCGGCAAGGTGCACCAAATCCTACCACCAGGGTCTGGACTTACACCAAAGGAAGTTACTTCGCAAAACATTTTGGTATCAGCATCTACTGCTGAACACGGTTCACTGAGACCTGATATCCGAATCATCCGTGACGTCCCCGTCTTCACCACCCACCATCACTGAAGCAGACGTAGCCGCCTGCACGTGTGAATACCATACCCCACACCAGTTCCCACGCCTTTAACGAAGAATCCGCCATCAATATACCGTTCCATGCCTTGTGTCACCAATAAGGGAACCCACACAGTACATGGCACCTGCGTTGATCGACCTGCCATGTAGAACACCGTATATCAATGTCGATCCAACAAAACTGTTACCTGCAGATCCCAGGCGACAACATAACTGTGAGTACTTACTCCTATGTTAATACATTTTAACATAGGTTTCTTTGTAAGCAGTGTTTCTTAACAGCAACACGCATCAAAGTTCAAAGTGAATCCAGTTTGTGACTTTCCTTTATTTTTGTATACAAACATTACATGCATTTAAATTCGCACTATAAGTTTTCTAATGCTAAAGGACATTTGCATTACTAACGTTAACAAAATTTGTTCACATAAAAATTCTATTCTCATGCATTAATTAACGGACATTTGTATATTGCATATGCATATATGATCCTATGTAACTGTTATTTTAATTTCCTGTTATTGTATATATTTCTTGCAGCCAATGTAAATAAATTATACACATTTGTTGTCTCTATGCATTAACCAAACAAAAGGTGACCTCACAAAAACACAAAATCGTGAACTGAGCAACCACATATTGAATGCTCTAAGAGCATACATGTTTATAAAATTTCGCTCCCTTAAGTTCTCTTAATCCTTTGATCAGAGTTTGTTGATAGTCTACAAGTCTTAATAGCATAAAGTTTATCAACCAGCTGATGGCTACAAAATTAATATATTTGAACTAAGTTGAGTAAGTAAAAATTGTTTTAAATTTGAATTTGCAATAATTATGCAAAAGAGAGTACATATAAAGCTGGAATAGATATCGGTGATTGTTAAAATTGGAGTTGCATCACCATTTGATAGTAGTTGTTGGGGAGCTTGGGGAAATTGGATGCATTTAATATGGTAGATGAGTGCTGTTATGGTTAAATGGTTACTGCTGGAGAATATGGTTATGATAAGGCAAGGGGGTGTTCCAGTATGCCGCAGTCGAAGTGGGAATAATGGCAGCCGCATGATGAACTAGTATCTAGGTAACTGTTGCTGTAAGTGTTGGATTTCGTTTTTCTTATTTTCTACATATATGAACTAGTGTTCAATGGCCATTTGTGCATTGGGTGTATAAGTTACGACTAAAAAAAGGACAAATTTGAAAGGCGACTGATTACATTTTTATATTGCATTAGTGTATTGTATTTTTATTTGGACATTTTGATTTAAAATGATTGATATTAACAAATGTTGGTATGTACAAGGTAAAAGGGTACTTTTGGGGGATTGATGTGCTATCTTTGCACAAAGCTTTAAGGATTATTATGAGCTCGTACTAAACCTGAGGTAAAGTTAATATGGGAGGAAAGCCTTGTTACTTTATAAAGTAATATTAATTGTAAATATTGATTGGAGTAATTATTGATGCCAAATAAATTATGTATTATTTCATAAAGGCATTGCATAATGGATTAATAATGTGTGAACGTGGATTTTTAATGGTAATTTGTCATGTATAATTTTTATTATGAGTATGTAATAAATATATGTGATTTTTGTAGCAGATATATTTTTTGGTGACAGAAGCTGAGCAGCCGTGGCATGTATTTTTTTAAGTATTTTAGGCTCAGCATATCATCACTTCATTAGCCCCAAGTTTACAGCAAGTAGTGGCATCAAGTAAGTAAGAGTAATTTAAAGGTTTTTAGTTTTTTTTTAAAAAGTCTTTACCATACTGTAACCTCGCAGCAATTATGTCGATCCAATCGTGGGGCACGAGTCATATAACAATGAATGTGTGGAACCTCACAGCAATATTTCTGTGATATTTAGGGTTTAAAAACCAGCATTTGTATTCAATTTGGTAATTATTTCAGGATTCTGTATATGAAATATTATTAACAAGGTGAAACGCTTCTCTGTAGAGTAAACATCAATAATTGTACTACATAATTTTAGTAGGCTAAAAGTCAACTAGCATCATCCTTTAATTATGAATATTAATTAAGAATAGCGTGTGTTATATCATAAACATTTTTACTGTTGTATTTAAGAAGTATAAAGCATTGTAAATTTCATATTATAAACCAAGGTAACCCTCAAAAGTTAAATTATAGGAAAGTTTTAGCATTTAAAACTGTTTAGTTTGAAGCTATTTGTCGAAGTTTTTCAGGTATAGTTAGGGAGCGTTAAAGATAAGACTACACAAACAACAAGCGAATTCTTAGAAAGGGTGGTAAGGTGGCTGTCAATTAAAAATGAATTATAGGTTTAAGGGATCTAGGCGGTTACAAATATTGCTCTGTCAATAGAGAAACAAAGAGGGGTTAGTTATTTGAATACGTAAAAGTAAGATAGAAAATTACGTGTTAACATGTACATAGTTTAAACTTGGGGAGAGAGGATGATTGTGTCCGTTACAGTAGAACTTGTAAACCAGTAAACAAAGAGTGATTGTGTTATAAAATGAGTATGAGTGGAATAAACAGAAAAAGAACTAACGGTCAGGAACAATGGGGATAATAGACAAGGTAAACAGATGAATTAGCATGTATACATGGAAGCGAGATAGAGATAACGAGTATTATTAGAGGCGTGTTTGGAACGGCAACTTTTGCCAGTAGGGATGCGATTTTCGGAGAAATGTATATAGTACGTGCATGGTTAAGAGTGGAAACTTAGGTTTTCGAAGAAGATCGAACTGTTGAGAGTTTCAGGAATTGAACGTTTGTATTGACGGTGTTAACAAGCATTAGAGGGGGCACACAAAGAATATATAAGTCCTAACGAATGGTGGTGAGGCTCTCTCACTCTCTGACACTTTCGCGCTCTCGAAGTATTCAGCAAGTGTACATCTTACACTGGTAGTACAACTAGATAACGCGTCAAGTATTAAAGTTCTGTAAATAAAATTGTTACATTTTCATATTTGCGCGAAGTGTGCTTTGTATACAATTGTGAATTAAGTAAGAGATTGTATTTGTTGTAATGGTTGATTACCAATACATTATTGGAGAAATTTGGGAGTATGGAGGTGGAAAATGAGATAATCCTTTGCTGACATGGATGCAGTTAGCAATCATGTGATGTGGCAATACAGATTGGATGTTTTTGTAGGCAGCAGTCATTTATGGTATGATGTCAGTCCTGGGAGCAGTAATAGAATCCAGGTAACTCTAGTTTTGTTTGTATATGTGTATAAACAGCTGTTTTGTGCTTTGTGGGTATACTGTTATGAAGTATAAACTTGGGAAGTGTTATGAATTGAATTTTTGCTGTTACATTATTGCACTTTATTCCTTTGTGGAAATGTAGGTTTAAGAAATAATTGACGATATTAATAATTTTTAGTATGTACAAGGTAAAAGGGTACTTTTGGGGATTGACGTGCTATATTTGCACAAAGGTTAAATGGATTATTATGAACTAAACCGGTGGTAAAGTGAAGACTGTGGGAAAGCCCTGTTACTTTTTTTTGTAAATAATAAAATTGTAAATATTTATTTGTGTAACTATGAATTTCAAAATGTATTGCGAAATGTGTCATTTTAACAAAGAGGATGTACATGATGTATAATTAATGAGTGAACGAAGAGTTTTATGTTGACACAACATTTATTATAAACCAATTGGATTTAATTTAATAAGCCAAAATCAAAAATACTCCACTCTTCCACACCTCTTTAACAAATTATATACTCCCCTTTAAAATACTTCCTTGACCGTAACATTTCCAAGTCCAATATTTACATGGAATAATATCACATAACCTAAAAATTTAACAGTTTTGAAAAAATTCGCACTTCTTAATATTTAACTTTAAGCCTGCTAATTTAAGCTCTAATAAAATCCTCTCTAGGTGTGAATAATGTTGCTTTTCTGTTTCACTGAAAATTAAAATATCATCGACGTAATGAATGCAAAATTGTTCATATACCCCTAAAATTGCCTGCATGGTCTTAATTAATGCTGCACTTGACGTAGACAAACCATACGGTACTACCTTAAAATTATAGATTTTCCTTCCTCTGAAAATCCTGTGTACCATCTAGAATCTTTATGTAACGGAATCAACCAGAAAGAGTTCCTCAAGTCGAGCTTGCTGAAAACTAATTTACCACTTAACCTAGTTAAAAATGGTTTGTCCACTACTGAAAATCCTGCCTCACACAAGTCTCATTGCTCTTTCCCCCCATCTTTCCAATACTTCCGCATAAGTCCTACTTGCTTCCGGTCTGCCCCTAAGTTCATTAGTATTATTAGCTGATCTAGGTTGCTCTCTAGAAATTTTTTGATGAGCTATTTTGTCACTGAACTCTCGGTCCCTGATTCTCATTCCTAGTGCCGCTGCTATTCCTGTAATTACTTCCTCTAAATTCCCAATTATTCCTAAATTGCGATCTATTAAAATTGGTTTCCCTATTATTAAAATTATTTCCCCTATTATTAAATTTATTTTCACTATTACTGAAAGTATTTCTCCTGGTTTCAAACCTAACTTGATTTACATTCCTATCATGGTACTCCCTTGGTCTCTCCCTATACTTACGTCATCGTATCTTTGTAAATACTCCAAGAATGTCTCTGGTTCTATAATTTTCTAAAGTGCTACATGCTGTCTAACTTCTATCTCAAAATGTCTCGATAAATATTTTATAATCTGCCATCAGTTACTAATTGTTTCGCTACACTGAATTTCCTTATGGCATATTGTTCACAAGCTGCAAATTCTCACCTGTACTTTCCAGTAATTAAGTCATCCCTTATTTGATTCTGTTTGTGATCTCCCCAATACTGCTTTAAAAATTTACATTCGAAGTCTGAATACGAGTCAATGTCCTGTCCCACAAGATTATACCAAGCTTCCGCTTTGTCTTTCAATAAAGCTTTCACTATATTTAATTTCGCCTGCTCATCATATAAATTATGTACTAATGCCCTGATGCTATTAATGAAAATCTGTGGGTTTACTGTATTATCCCTAAAAAATTTCATATGCTGGTCTAACGATAAGTTGTTATTATAATATCTCGGTCCATCTCATGTTAAAGCGGTCATATACTGTTTTATTCCAATCACTTCCTGTTCAAATCTGCCTAACTGGTCACTGCACGAATCACTTACTTCGGTCATCCTACAATTAATGTCTTCCTCAGAAAAACTCTCACTTCCGTTTTCACTTATCCTATTTCCTGTCTAATCCCAGCTATACTCCTTTCATTCCGTTCTATACGCACTTTGACTTTCTCCATTTTTACAATCAAACCCGAAATTAAGATAGTGCATAAATACTTAAAATGCCGTGGCTGTTCAGCTCACTTTCCTGTTCATAAAATTTCAACACAAAGACTCTTCCTAGGGTAAATAGACAATATTTATTATAAACCAACCGGATTTAATTTAATAAGCCAAAATCGAAAATATTCTATTCTTCCACACCTCTTTAACAAGTTATATACATCCCCTTTAAAATACTTCCTTGACCGTAACATTTCCAAAGTGAATATTTACGTGGAATAATATATCAAATTAATTTAAAAAAAGTAGTAGGGCTTCAACACATATTTTTTACTCAATTAACGTTTCAATATGAGCTCATAGTAAAACCTGGGCTTTTATTGTAAATTTCTGCTCATAAATATTTTAAATTGACCCTCCTATCTCGTACAAAATATCAAATAATTTATAGATCATAAATATATTTAAACCTATGAATAAATTCAAAAGGAATCTTTTAACACATAAAGACAAAATAAAAAAAACCTTGATTTCTCTCCCAAAAATTCACGCTATGACCATAAAATACTAAAATGTTTCCAATATTTCAACATTCGGCAGTAGGTCCAAACTTTTGGCTGTGCACCAAAATTCTTCTACACAATTCTGACCTTAAGCAGTACGTCTGAAATTTCAGCAGTGGCCTTACTTCTTTGCACAAACCTAAAATTATGGCCGTGCACCAAAATTTCCCCTGTGGACTAAAATTTTTGGCAGTAACCCAAAATCGGTTAAAAATCAATATTCCATCATTTCAAAACTAATTACACATTTTGCACAGTATGTGTAAAACAAATCAAACTACTATACTGAGCATTTATTATTAGTTAATTAAAAAAAAAATTATAAATCCCAGAGCTTGAAACCAGTGTCCTGCTCGTTTGGTACCTCCTCCCCCCCCACCTCCAAAACATGATGAAATTCTCCGAAGTTCTGTCTCAACATATTTTATTTTCAATTCTCAAAATATAGACATCAACCAGGTTAAGCTCCTTCGTTTCCAACTTAACATAGACAAATCCACACGTAGGCAAATTCTTCGCATTCTACTTTCAAAAGAAACTCATTAGTCAAAGCCAACTTCAATTCGTTATGTTTCTAAAATGAGCATTTCATAGTAAAATCCTCTTCAAAGCCAACAAAATGAACCCGTGCACCATGGCCTTCTTAGTATTCAAAAAATCAATGCTCGGATAACCTTGGTATAAACCACAAGTCGAAGAAAACCAACGTCCAGAACATGCCTCTTTCCAACATGTGTTGTCCCTATCTCATTCATAAACATGTGCTCGAATCAACGTCACCTAGTTTTCAACCTGGGTCGCTTGACCAACAGCTGCCCCCATGCATATCTGCTTTTTATCAAGTTTACAATCATCAAGAGGTCGTAAAACTGTGTTGTTTGTTTCGTTTCTTATAGACCCTTGACTTTTATACAAGGAAAATCAACTGTTTGAAAATCGTTCTAACAGCTTTAGAAAACAAATACCAACTTGACTACTATTAAGTATGAAGGTTCTATTTTTGTGATTTAAAATATTAAATTTGAAATACATTAATATTCACGGGATGTTTCTTATACACTATGGGTCATATTTCATGAGTAACTCATACGTGAAAGATTATGAAAATAAACCTGAAATTCCGGAAAATTTCTGAAAAAAAAATAATTTTCAGCATAGACTTTTAAACGTTTTTAAAGTTGTTTTAGATGTATTTTAACATGCTGAATCCAAAAAACACATTCAAACTGAAAAATAACACACTTTTAGTGCACCAAATACCACCATATATATATATATATATATATATATATATATATATATATATTAGATTAATGCGATATTGGGGTATCAGTCAGGTCTTCTGTTGAAATAAAACTTCTTCTATACTAATTCGAGCTTTCGAAAATTATTATTTTCTTCTTCAGTAAAACTATAAGTACATACTTAGAGTAATTAACAATTGTGGGTTACTTACGAAAAATGAAGTTTTTATAAATTAGGCTTAAAATCTAGCATCTAAAATTAATTTGAATTTGTATAAATTGAATTTGACATGTTTTGATTGAAGACAACTGTAAGTGTATCTTAGATTATAATAAAATTAAATTTCGTGTCGCTTTTATAGTGAAATGTAAAGTATGCTGTTTGAATTGATATCAGGTGTTGGTGTGTCTTTTGTATTTATTAGATTTTTTAATAACGGTCAGAAGATATGAGTAAATGTTGTTGAAATTTTGTGTATCTGTTTTTTTATTTAAAGGTGTTTTTTGTAAAAAAATAATGATCATTTCTAAAAATAATCGCTTTTTGTAGTTTATTTCATTGAAGATTATACCGGTATCGTTATAATTAATTTTATGACCTGGGAGGAAAGTGCAGATGTTTTATTGTTGTGTCTGCAGTTGCTTTTATGTGAGGCTATTCTGGTTGAGAGCCATGTGGAAGTGTGCCCTATGTATTTTCCATCACAGTCCTGGCAAGGTATACAATACACAATTCCCGATTTTTGTTGTTTTGTAGTAACATCTTTTAAGTTTGTGTATAATGTTCTGTTTAAAGTTAATGTAGGTTTTATTGAAAATTTGATATTGTTTAAGTTTTTGAAGAGTTGTTTTAATTTATAAAAACTTTATTATTCGCAAGTAACATACAATTGTTAATTACTCTAAGTATGTACTTATAGTTTTCCTGAAGAAGAAAATAATAATTTTCGAAAGTTCGAATTAGTATAGAAGAAGTTTTATTTAAACAAAAGAGCTGACTGATACCCCAATATCGCATTAATCTAAAATATATAGTATAGTCAATATTAACCAATTTATATATATATATATATATATATATATATATATTGCTGTGATAAGGGGTTGTTTAGGGGTGTATTGTGTAGCAACGGTCAATCAGTAACCATAAATTGCAATAGGAAGCAGAAAATTGCATTTATTTAGCAGAAAATTAAGTAATTTGGATATTATGCAAATAGTAAGCATTTAACACCCTGTATATAGACCATAGTTAGCTGTAAACAATGCGAATAAGCATATCTTACAACAACGGTACTAGTATTTAGCAGGAAAATAGGTAATTCATACATTAGGTAAATAACAAGTATTCAACACTCGGTATATAGATCTTTATTAGTTTTAAGTAATTCAAGTGGGAATATCTTTCAGTAAAAGTACGCGTATTCAGGAGAAAATGATAGTAAATATAATTAAAAACGCGTTGAGAAGTGTTCTAATTCGTTATAATATAATATGAAGATAAGAGATAAAACCCAACAAAGCTTTACGCAATTACGCAGAAATAATAAACATTTTGATAAGAAAACGCAGTTTCAAAATAGATAAACGAAAGTAAAATTGAAGTTACATCATGTATTTTGTTTAATTATGAAAAACGCAATATCTAAACAAAACAATGTATGGTCAAGATAGCGAATAATAAGGTATCAAATAAACACATTACACAGAAAGCCAAGTAAATTACATCAGAAACCACTTCAAGATGCAGGAAATACAAGGACCGTATTGGTTAAGATATCTACGAGACTTGTTGAAAACCCAGCCCACGTGCAAGGGAGAAGAGCCTATATTTAACAGCGAGCAATGATAAGACAGTTCAGTTTAAACTCAAGCAGGACGAAGCTGCATCCCTGTGAATCAAAAAGTCATGCGTAATTTTAAATATATCAAGTGATAATAGTGCGACAATTATGAAGACTTCTTTTGCCGTTTAACGTGAGTAGAATTTGGGGTAATTTATTTAAACTAATAATATAATATAGGGCTCCTAATTGGTTGATAATAATTCCGAATGTGATGATATTTCGAATGGAGAGATATAATAATTCTAATGGATGGTACATTTTTTTTATAATCCTAATTGGATGATAATATTTCGAATGTGATGAGAATATTTCGAATCTATGGTACATTTTTTTATAATTCGAATGGATGGTATAATACTTTAAATGTGTGGATAGATATAATAATTCGAATGTGGGAATATTTTAAATGGATTAATAATAATATTTCAAATCAGCGTCGATGATTTTGGTACAATTCTGGTACAATTTTGAGTTGCGAGAATCAATAAAGAAGCACGAAGTAATTTATGGAAAACGAGGGGTTCAACTAAACAGAGCAGTGATAGATGAATGAGGACAACAAAAGGCTGTTGATCCACAACCTGAACAACCAATAACAGGTGATCTAATTAGTTTTAAGATATTTTTTCTATTTAAATTTCAATACTGAATTTACTTAATTCATATAAAAAGTGTAACGAAGTCAGCAACAAACATTGCATACGTTAAAAGTATGTAACATATAATAAAGGGATCTAGAACGTTCGAAGTTTCTTTGGTAAAAAGAGGTAGTTTTTGGTGACTTTAGATTGATTTCAAAGCATATAAATTTTTGGGGTAAATGATACATATGATATTGATTGATTGAGGAGTGTATTTTAATATTTTTCAAAACTTGTAAATAATATTTCTTTTCATTACATGAAATTAATTGACTTCGTTTTATAATTCAAACAAAATTGATCATCATAACGTTGTGCACTCTGTGTAGGTTAAATAGGGCTAGCCGTGGCATAATAATAAAATTACTAAAATTTAAATTTGATTAGAAAACAGAGCAGTGGAGTTATAGAAAACGTCATAACACCGAGTACGGCGTTATCATATCAATTTTTATTGGCTGCCCAAGCCTGGGGCACGAATTAAATCAAAATAAATTTGAAAATACGACCGTGGGATTTAAAATAAATTAATTAAATTAACCCGGGCCTTTGGAGAGTTTTAATTAGCGAAAAATCAAAAAATCAAAAATTCAGAGAAAATTTGTATATTAATTAAATTTAGGCAGATTTATTTAGTATTTAAAAATTTATTGTAAATATAATAATTTCAAAAATGGACAAAAGAATACGGGAAACAAGGGAAGCACTAAGAAATCAAGGAGTGGAAATAGGATCCCAGGAGAGTGTAATTATCCAGGAAAGGAGTTTGAGCGAAGAAAGACGGACCTCACAAGAAACTACAATGATGGAAATTTTAATGGCACTGAACAGCAAAATGGACAAAAACAAAGAGGCCATGAAAACCATGACTACGAAAATGGACGAGAACAGCAAAAATTTAGGTAATGAAATTAAAATTCTAAGTGATGGATTAAGGGAAACCAACTAAACAATTGCTGAAATGAGGGCACAAATGCAAAAGAAAATTGTCAGGGTTACCGAAGATATCGACTGTGTATGGGATCATATTGGTATGGTAAAATCAAAACAGGAGAAATATGAAAGCGAGTCAAACGATAAAATCACAAATTTAAATATCAAATTACGGAACGTTGAAGAAAACTGTGAAACGGAATTCAGAACCATAAATCGGGAAATAAATAATTTATAAACTAATTCAGGAAATTTTAATAATAGGGAACCAATTAGGCTAACTCAACCAAATCTATTAATTGAACAATATACTAAATTTTACGGGGATGGAAAATTAAATCCGAAAATATTCTTGAAAAATTTTAAAAGGTTAGTACAGGGCTCGACAGACGAGTTATATAATTAAATTTAGTCAAATCAATGCTGAAAGGAGGTGCTGAAATGTGGTACATCTTAGTTGAAAGCGATATAGAAACATTTCAACAGTTTGAGCAGAAATTTCTACGACAATTTTGGGGGGATAATCAACAGGATAAAGTTAGGAATAACCTGAGCATGGAAAAATACAATTCAGATAAAGGAATGACGCGAGAATTATATGCTATTGAAAAGTTTACCTTAGCGAAACGATTAGATCCTTTTTTGCACGATAAACTAATTATAAAATATTTGGCAGGGCATTTCAACGCAGAAATAAAACGATATATAACGACGCAGAATATAGTGGACCGAGACATATTTATTGAATATTTACAAAGGTATGATGAGTTGGAATCTAATTATAAAATGAAAAATAATGCTAGGGATCGACGCACGAATTTTATAAGGACGCAAAGAAATAATAATGAGACTCGAAGTAATTATCAACGAAACAATTATAATTATGATCGTGGAAGAAATTTTAATGGGGGAACTATAACAATTTTAATAATGATTTCAGGCGAAACAGAAATACGGGGCAGATACCAAGGCGACAAATAGAGCAAACGAATCATGAGGGAAATAATAATAGAGGAATAAATAGGCAGGAACATAATGATCGACGGACGCAAGCGAGGAATACGGAACGCACGCAAACAAGGAATACGAATCGCACATACGCGGAGATAACGAGTCAGGCAGGACCCTCCACGCGAAATCAAAATTTTTAGGTACGGACAAACCAAGGAAAATTCTACGGATTAACGGATATGAAAATCAGCGTGAATTAATTAAACATGAAACGGAAAATGAATTAGGAAAATTTGAAAGGAACTTATTACCAATAGTTAATTTAAGAGTGTAGTTAGAGTACTGATTGATATTGGAGCAAAAGCATCACTTGTTGCGGAAGAATTTGTTAAACGAGAGAAATTGGGGAATAAAGCGATACCTATAACGAGGTGTAATTTGGTGGCACCAAATAATAAGAGATTTTGTGTAATAAATGAAATGGTAATTCTGAGATGTGAAATGGGAGATGAAAAATGGGAAAATGATTTTATGGTAGTACCTGGACTAAATATAGATGTTATATTTGGGATGAATATTATAGATAAGTTGGGGTTGAAGATAAATGCAGAATGCAAAGAGATTGAGTGTAATGGGAAATATATTAAATGGTATGAAGAGGGTAATATTGAAATAGATAGTGACTGCGTGAATATTAATCAGTTTGATGAAGAAATAGATAATGAGGGTAATGAAAATGAAGATAATAAATGTCCAGAAGATTTAAGAAATAGGGTGAAGATATTATTAAGAAAGCATTCAGAATTAATAGGGTCGAAATCAAGAATTGCCACAGGTTATGTGCACAAGTTGGAAGCAGTAAACAGTGAACCGTTTAACACTAAAATATATCCTATTCCAGTAGCATATAGGAATAGAGTAAAGGAAGAAATAGAAGAAATGTTACGTGAAGGTATCATTAAAAGCTCCAGTACACATTTTGTGAATCCATTAGTCGTCGTGAAGAAAAGTGATGATAGCATCAGGTTATGTTTAGATGCAAGAAAAATTAATAAGCGAACGAAACCGCAATACAATTGTCCACCAACGATGGATAGCATATTAGCAAGAATAGGTAATAAGAAAATCTATAGCAAATTAGACTTAAAGAATGCATTTTGGTTGATTCCATTAGCGCGAGAATCAAGGAAATATACGGGTTTTTCAGTAGAAGGAAAATATATCAATTTAGAGTGGTCCCGTTTAGTTTGTCCTCGAGTACGGCTGCATTAGTGAAGGCGATGCAGAATATTTTGGGACCGTATGAGGAATTTTGTATCCACTATGTGGATGATGTGTTAATATTTAGTGATAGTATAGAGCAACACTTAGTACATTTAGACAGAATATTATTAGAGTTGAATATAGCAGGTTTGAGTTTAAATTTAAAGAAGTGCGAATTTTTTCAAAATAGGGTTAAATTTTTAGGATATAGGATAGATAGTAGGGGTATAATTAGAAAACAGGGAATGAAGAAATATGAATTAAAAAGACCTAGATTCAAGAGCAATACAGGGGGAAGTTGTAAATAAATTTGAATTAACCATACAAAGGGGACACAAATAAATAAATAAAATGTAAAATAAACTTATGAATAGGTATATATAGGATAGTAAAATAGGATACGGGTATAAGAATAGGTATAGGTATACACAGGATAATAAAATAGGACATAGGTATAAGATTAGATAAATGTAAATAAGGCATTAATAAAGGGAGAGTTAGATTTCTAAAATGAAATAAAAATATAAGAATTATAGACCAATGTGAGTTTAGTTTCACGTTGGGCGCCAAAAAGGTCATTGTTCTAAAATTTTATATTTTAATTTGGGGGAATAATGCTGTGATAAGGGGTTGTTCAAGGGTGTATTGTGTAGCAAGGGTCGTGCAGTAACCATAAATTGCAATAGGAAGCAGAAAACTGCATTTATTTAGCAGAAAATTAAGTAATTTGGATATTATGTAAATAATAAGCATTTAACACCCCGTATATAGACCATAGTTAGCTGTAAACAATGCGAATAAGCATATCTTACAATAATGGTACTAGTATTTAGCAGGAAAATAGGTAATTCATACATTAAGTAAATAACAAGTATTCAACACTCGGTATATAGATCTTTATTAATTTTAAGTAATTCAAGTGAGAATATCTTTCAGTAAAAGTACGCGAATTCAAGAGAAAATGATAGTAAATATAATTAAACACGCGTTGAGAAGTGTTCTAATTCGTTATAATATAATATGAGGATAAGAGATAAAACCCAACAAAGCTTTACGCAATTACGCAAAAATAATAAACATTTTGATAAGAAAACGCAGTTTCAAAATAAATAAACGAAAATAAAATTGAAGTTACATTGTAACATATAAATTTTCGGTAAAGTTATTTATTGACCTTAGCGATGTATCTGTTATTTTAGTTGTTATCTAACAACATTTATATAATTCATTCAGTCATCATTGTATATTTAATAACCAATAAACTCACAAAGCACATTTTAATCCTAATTACAATTAAAATATACATACTACATATTCCTTTTGATAACATTTATATATACAAACTTGTTACGTGTTCCTACACCTTAAGGTATCTAAGATTTTAAATTGTTCTGACGATTGGCGATCGTTGGACACTTTTCGTTTCCTAGTTGAACTGGAAGGTCGCTCCGTGTTGAGAACATTCAACATGTGCAGGAAAATCAAGTTTTCCTGGCGACGACGTCGTAAAAGACGAGCAGACTGTTGAAGTTGTCCATGACAACTATTGTAATAATGTAGTGTACAAATCCCTTGGCGAACGGTTTGTATAAATAAATTAGAATGTGAAATTAATTATTTTATTATAGTGCAACTTTGATAGCGTACAACTTTAATGCCATACAACTTTGATACCGTACAACTTTTCAATCACGAAGTAATGAAACTTTGAATTTAAAATTTCTGTAACTCTGGAAATATGGATGGTCTTGTAATAATTTTCAGTGATTTCACGTAAATTTTGACGCAGTCTTAGATGAATGAAAATATTTTATTTGGTATGATTAAGTTCAATGTATGGAACTCGTTTAGCAGGCAAAGCTGTAGACTACTGTGTTCCACACGTGGCCGACGTCGCTTGTAACCAGCGTGTTCTACTGATGCACAGGTCGATTCAAGGTTGCAGGTCATTGCCGCGGTCGGTAAGAAAGTATTAGCTTATAACATAAGGCGGACGTTACAAAGTCCACTGCGTAAATTTTGCATGCAATAATATGCTTATGAAACTTGTTTTACATTACGTTGCTGTATGCAACTTAATATCACTTGTATAAATGTTTTGTCAATTGAATTTAAAAATCCCATTGTAAAGTATAAAGTACAATGAGTACCATTATCTATTTCTTATTAATAGTGTGTTCAATTTAAAACATCATATCTCACCAATTGTACAGGTGTGGATATACCTCATCAGTTATCTTGTTTTTGACGAATTGAAATATTTATCTGTTAAATTATAACAATTGAAAGCTATATCATGTAAATTGCAATTTAAAGTAATCTGACAATTGTTGATTTTTGCTAAAATTTAATAAAGAATATTTACACATTGTGAGGTCGCGTAGCGCTACAATGACTAACTTATAAATCATTTTCATAAGAATTGAATTTTTTAGTAATGTTATTTATCATGATGTTATTTACTTTTCTTTAAAGAGAATACAGAATTAATTTATTGGACTTCAGTTCATTTTTCAATAATACTAAATTCTTCAAAAATTGGTACGGTGTTTACAAAGTAAACTTATCCGAAAAAGAATCAAGATAGTAGAAACAATTGAAATTAATTTAAAGATACTATATTCATACTGATCCGTAATATATATAGGGTGTCTATGTCGGTAGATACTATGTTTCAGAGTCACCCCATTCATCATTAGATCCTTGAAGAAGACCAACAGATGTAAGTATGAAATGTGTGATTATCAAACTTTGTATTCAAAATACTTTATGGTAATATAGGTTTCCAAATTTTCCTTTAAGCAAATTCATTTAGTCACTTGCTTTATAAAAAATTTAGGTGGCGTCCTTTATTCTGTTTCTTTCAATTCAAATATACCCACTGACCCAATCTCATGCGACCGTGGGTCAGAAAACCCAGTTAGCTCAATGTCTTTAGAGTGTTCTTTTACTATAAGCCAATTTCCATCCAAACCTTACCCTGGGCTTGATACAAGTACATAAGAATTCTCGATTGGTAATGTTAATCTACCACAATTTGTTGTGGATTAGATTGACGGAAAAAATTTAGATAATAACATCATGTATTTTGTTTAATTATGGAAAACTCGATATCTAAACAAAACAATGTATGGTCAAGATAGCGAATAATAAAGTATCAAATAAACACATTACACGGAAAGCCAAGTAAATTACATCAGAAACCACTTCAAGATGCAGGAAATACAAAGACCTTATTGGTTAAGATATCTACGAGACTTGTTGAAAACCCAGCCCAGGTGCAAGGGGGAAGAGCCTATATTTAACAGCAAGCAATGATAAGACAGTTCAGTTTAAACTCAAGCAGGACAAAGCTGCGTCCCTGTGAATCAAAAAGTCACGCATAATTTTAAATATATCAAGTAATAATAGTGCGACAATTATGAAGACTTCTTTTGACGTTTAACGTGAGTAGAATTTGGGGTAATTTATTTAAACTAATAATATAATATAGGGCTCCTAATTGGTTGATAATAATTCCGAATGTGATGATATTTCGAATGGAGAGATATAATAATTCTAATGGATGGTACATTTTTTTAATAATCCTAATTGGATAATATTTCGAATGTGATGAGAATATTTCGAATCTATGGTACATTTTTTTATAATTCGAATGGCTGGTATAAAACTTTAAATGTGTGGATAGATATAATAATTCGAATGTGGGAATATTTTAAATGGATTAATAATAATATTTCAAATCAGCGTCGACGATTTTGGTACAATTCTGGTACAATTTTGAGTTGCGAGAATCAATAAAGAAGCACGAAGTAATTTATGGAAAACGAGGGGTTCAACTAAACGGAGCAGTGATAGATGAATGAGGACAACAAAGGGCTGTTGATCCACAACCTGAACAACCAATAACAGGTCAGATCTAATTAGTTTTAAGATATTTTTTCTATTTAAATTTCAATACTGAATCTACTTAATTTATATAAAAAGTGTAACAAAGTCAGCAACAAACATTGCATACGTTAAAAGTACGTAACATATAATAAAGGGATCTAGAACGTTCCGAGGTTTCTTTGGTAAAAAGAGGTAGTTATTGGTGACTTTAGATTGATTTCAAAGCATATAAATTTTTGGGGTAAATGATACATATGATATTGATTGATTGAGGAGTGTATTTTAATATTTTTCGAAACTTATAAATAATATTTCTTTTCATTACATGAAATTAATTGACTTTGTTTTATAATTCAAACAAATAGGTAATCATAAAGGGGTGGAGGAAAAAAAAAATGATCATCGTAATACATATATATATATATATATATATATATATATATATATATATATATATATATATATTGTTATGGATTCAAAGGGTAAACAATAAAATTTCGACCACCCTGCATAGAGAAAACAACATTATTTACGTGCAAAAATTTATTTAATTTATTTAATTTAAACGGACAAGTATTGATGTATTTTTATAATTAAAGATGGAAAGGTTAAAGGTACATGAAGAAAAACTGTTTTAAAAACAAATAGAAACGCATAATTAATTTAATTTATTTTAATTCAACATGTAAAAGCATTAGAAAACACACCAGGGTAAAGAAAATCAATAATCCCAAGGCAAAAGGTTTCTTGGTAACAAACAGATGTCAATTTTATCGGATATGGTGAAATATAAACTCCAAGAATTGTTGTTTTAAACTGGCTATAATTAAGAACACCTGCATTTTTAAAAGGTTACATTCTTCGAAATTATCAGCATAATAAAGCAGGATTTCATAGAAAATAGTTTTCAACCGTCAGTTGATTCGAATAACAAACTAACAAAGTTCTTAAAGAGCAGGGGAGATGCACGATCGGTAATATGCTACAGATATAGACGGATATAAAAGCATTGGTATTCGAAACGCACGTACTGATCCACGTGGTGTGATGAGAAGCTGTCAGCAATATCAAGTTTCTATAACTCAAGTGGGGTTTGGAAAGCGATATCAAATATGCATAAGACAGAGATAAAAATATTAAAGGCGGGGTTTTATGATGACACAGAATAGTATCATTGGTTGGGAACGGATAGTTTTACAAACGTACGAACATGCGACAGGTGGGAGCGATTTCGGAGTGAATTTCAGGAATCTTCAAGTTGATTATATCAAAACTTGCCGAATTGTTATTTGAAAATAAGTTTTTCGCGTGAAGTGTGTCCTAGAGGTGGCATTTTGAAAAATATAAATACTCTGGGAGAATTAGGAAGGCTCTCTTTGTATTCTCATCGCTTTATACTACTTGACAACGATAGACCGACGTTATAGTAGAGTTCTTGTGAGTATTAAAAATATTCATAATACAGTAAATGTAGTGCTAGCACTTCTAACTTGGTAGTTGAGGCCTTTTAGTTATTAACGTGAGTTGTGTCGAGTGAATTAAATTAACCGAGGTCCAACTAATACCATACCAAGCTAGTAAATCAATAAATAGAAGTACAATATACGTGAGTTTGTATGCTGTTATGGAATGGCATTTTGAAGCAAGGCGCTAGGCGAATTTATTGGGGTTATCATCTATGAATATAAGGAGTATCAGAGCGCATAGTCACGAAGCCAAGGGGTTCTGGTGATCATCGTCGAAGGGATGGAGGCCTGAAGCATTCTCCAGGTAACTTACTTGAAATTTCTGTCATGTGATAAACTTTTGTATTATTTGGTGATGTGTGAGTGAATATTTGGGTTATTTATGGTTATATAACGTATCGGAAAAGATGCGTGCTGCACAATTATTGGAGTTAGTTAAAATATTGAAAAAGGGTGTATTTAAAACTTACAAAATTTTATTATGAATATAAATTGGATTGTTAAGGGTAAACGGGTCTATTAATTTTGTATTAATTTATGCAAGGTAAAAGGCATACATTAATAAACTGGGTTATTATGAGCTCACCATACTCCAGTGCACAATAAAGTTAGGGTATTATTTGGGGCCCATCTACTCATATTGTATTCAATGTGTTTGCAAATAATAATTTAAAACAAGGACTTTAAAACATATCACTTATTGAATTGTAATTAGTGTACCAAACTGTTTATACCTGTAAATAATTTGTCTATAAATCGTGGTAAATAAAAGATTGTATGATTGTTGTATTATTTGGTGATTTTATTGAATGGTGTGTGTGAGTGGGAACGAAGAATGATTGTAAATTTAGGTATCCGAGAAGAGGCACAGCTGATCTAGCCAGGGAAGCTGCTGAAGATTTTAAAAGCAGAAATATAGGAGGCGTTCAAAAAGCAAAAGTAAGAATTTTTTTTTTAATTTTTTATTTTTTGAAAATTTTTATTTTTGAAAAGTATTTAATGACTCACTCCCGATTCTTAAACTTTAATCCCCGGTTCGACAGCAATATATATATATATATATATATATATATGTATATATATATATATATATATTGTAGTGGTTTTAAAGGGTTAAATTTGGTGGTCAACAATGCAATTTCAAACACCCTGTATAGAGGAAAGAGCATAATATACGCGCAAAATTAATTTCATTTATTTAATTTAAATTAGCAAGTATTGACATAACTAGGAATTAGAAGGTAATAGATTCGCAAAGAAAATCAGCTTTATAAGCCAATAGAAATTAGTAATTAATTTAATGTAATTTAATTTAAGGGGTTATAACGTCAGAGAATGCATAAGAGCATGTAAAATCAATAAATCCAAGGCGAATAGCTTTCGTGGTAACAAACAAATATATCGGTTGGATTGAATACCATGAAAAGAAACTCCTAGAAATGTTATTTTAAACGTTCGTTAATTGAACACCTGCATGTTTTGAAAAGTCGACTTCTATGTATTTTGGAGCATAACAAGACAAGTTTCAAGGAATATTGTTCAACCGACTATCGCAAAGCACGTACTCATCCACGTGGACGCGGGCAGCTATATCGATTTTCTACCACTCAAGCAAGGTTAGAATGCGACATCAAATATGCATAAGACGGGAATAGAGATATCACAGGCGGGGTTTTAAGACGTCACGGAAATGTATGATTGGTCGAAATAGGTAGTTTGAGAATAGACGAGCACGCGAGAATATTTCTAGAAGCTTAAAACGGTTAGACAAAATTTGGAGAAATACTATTTTACAATTAGGTATTTCGCGTTAAGTGTGGCCAAAAAGGGGGCCTAGCTTTATGATAAATACTCTAACAAAATTAAGAGGGGTCTCTTTTATTCTTTAATCTTGCATCGCATAACGACATACAGAAAGCAACTGACGAAACTTGTAAGTAAAATTTGTAAAATTCAGTATTAAATTGGTTGTGACCTTATAGTTTGAGACGCGGTTGGTGTCGAGTTTATTTAAATTTAATTAAGGTCCAACGAATACTTTAACCAGCTCGGAAATTAATAATGCGATAATAAACAAGTGTAATATACATGGATTTGGATATAGAAATTGAGATTGGATGGGTAGCAGGAAGTGCAACTTAGATTGTGGTAATCTTTAAAACATCTTGTGGAGCCGCACGCAATACCAATTGGACGAGGGGTTCAGGAACATAATACATCGTCAACGAAGATGGAATCTTCAAGTTTTTCCAGGTAACGCATTAGAATTTGCTGTTTTTTTATAAAATGTTGAAAATTTTTGTGATGTGTGAGAGTACTTTGATGGTATTTTTCGTTATTTTACGTATTGAAAAGGATACGTATAACTGACTAGTAATATGGTATTTTGAATATAAAACAAAAGATGTACGTAAAGCTTATTTGAATTGCTTGATGAATTTAAATTTAATTGTTAAGAGTACATGGGCTTTTTTGAAGTTTGTAGTAATAGTATGCCAAGTGGAAAGCATACATGGATAAACTGGGTTATTATGAGCTCACCATATTCCACTGTAGTAATAAACCAAGGTCACGTATTATTTGGGGCCCATTTACTCCTGTTGCATTAAATGTGTTAGAAATTTCCATTTTAAAAACAAGGACTTGACAAAATTAGCATTTATTGAGGTGTAACTTGAGCACCGAACTGTAAATAACTATAAATATTATAATTTGTAAATAGTGGTCAATAAATATTGTATGATTGTTGCATTGTTTTGTGATTTTATTTGAATGGTGTGTGAACGTTAAATAGAATGAGAGTAAATTTAGGTATACGAGAAGAAGCACAGCTGAGCTAGTCAGGGCAGCTGCTGAAGAAATTAATTTCAGAAAAGGCAGAAAGCGGGTAAGGAAAATTTTGTGAAAGTCAATTTAGGTTTGTAAATTGATCTGTTTTTTTGTAACTGGCAAGTACCAGGGCTCGAACGATTTTTAGGAAGTTCCAGAGGCTGATAAGAAGGTTCCACGGCAATTTATGACCCCCAGTCTGTGGGGCTCAAATGTTTTTTTTCGAAAGTACCAGTTCCTGTGACCTAAATGCAGGGTTCCACTGCAATATATATATATATATATATATATATATATATATATATATATATATATATATTACATCCTGCTAACAATTCTGCGTCTTTACAAAGTTGATACGTTTTAGCGTCCACCAGAAATAGCGGAAATAGATCATTACACATGTGGAGTATATTGTTGTTTATTTCTTGAAGAAGCCCAAAATCACAAAAGCATTGTAAAATAGTAAAATATATAGATATACACTATGATGATATGAGTAATTGGACTTTCTACATTTAATCGTTTGTTTTTCTGTTGCCTGGCGACTTCAAACGTTCGAGTAGTATTATAATCAGATGGTGATTGAATAAACTTACAACATCATTACTCAAGCGTTTTCTGATAATAATAATACTATCGTCTCTCAAAGTGCTGCGTACGCATTATAATACTCTACTTTGTGTCCGATGCGCTGTTAAATTAAAACATGTGTATGCATTCCCAATGTTTTATAAATTATATCAGGATGTAAGAAGTAAGAGTAATTATGTCACTTTAAATTATTATCATAGCTTTCCATGATCAAAAAGTGATTTAGATTTCAAATTTGATGACATTTTTTTAATACAAGACATTAGTTTCATTAATTCTAGAAAAGTTGGTAGTTTTTACATTTTATCGATATGCTTATGTGAATCAAGACGCTAAAACGGTTTATTTAAAACTTGATTTAGTTGGTGCAGGCGTCAGAAAATAAATGTTTGCTAAATTTATTTTAAACCTCAAATTTAATCCCTTGGAATAGTTTTATTCTGAAAATTTTGCCTTTGCATACGCCAATTGATTTTATTGGTGTAATGATTATGCAATTATTTAATTGGAACTGAACATCGCGGTGGGTATTATTCAATAACTAGCAATGATTCAACTGCACTACTTAAAATGTTTTACCATCGGCATCTTGAGAATGAGCTGCTACTTGCATGATATCAAAGCTCGAAACGTAAGCAGAAACGATCTTTTACTTCGTGAAATTACTAAAAGAATAGTTCCGGTTTGTAAAAAATATGATCACCATTTTTCTATGAAACCACTTAAATAATTCTTTTTTCAATTCTTTACCAATGTTTGAAAGAATTTAAAACACACATACAAATCATTAAAACAGCTGCATTCTTTCGTGGTGTTAATTGACTAATAGAGCGTGCGTTTAAATGTGTGGACGCCGCCGTTTTCAACAATTTTAAGCCAAAAATGAAAATAAGGAAGGCGTTTAAAGCGCACCGCCAAATGTTTTAAAGAAAGTCTCTTGCACACTTTAACTAAAAGATGCTGAAGAGATTATGGGTTGGGAAAATCTTTAACTTAAAATTCAAATTTTTTTTGGATATTGTAAAAAGAATCTCCTCGCCAGTACAATATTTGGTCATTCCTATGTTCGTTTAGATGCATAAAGCGTTCTCGTATAGTTTATTGACATATTTGCATTAAAATGTCTACAAAATGGTTTAAGGTGGGGGTATGTAAACCTAGTTATGGTTTATAGTATGTATGTTTATTGTAAGATCTGGGAAAGCTGCTATAATGGAACATAGTAATTAATGACAGCCTACCTTACACTAAAATTTCAAAACTTAATCACTTCACAATATAACTTCGTTGCAAAAAAGTGCAAAAGGCTTTTGTGTGCATCACCTGAACTTATTTAAATACAATACTCGAAAGTAGTTCTGAGAAACAGATTTTTTTTTGTTTTTTTCCAGGGCAATATCCAGTTTTTCGTTAACCCATTCTTTACTTCTGCCTGAACTCTAGGATGACGCTAGCCATTCTGAAAAAAATATTTTATTTGTCTTACCCACATTTCACAGCTTCAGAAATCGTGTACAAAACTTCAATTATCAATAATCTAGAAAAAGCAGGCTTTATTGGAACTTTGTTAACAAAAGGTTATTTTAGAATTATTTTACTATTATGATATAATTCGATTTATTTGAAAAAATACTGAAGATATTGTTCCAGAACCAGCAATAAGAGAAAGGATTGAGAAACATAAATCCTTGACCGTTTACAATATTGTTAGGTGTACCACCAAAATCAGATGATTGTGATGTAGGTATCTTCCTTTTTGTTGTGTGTTAGACAACGGTTTAGGAATCAAGTAAAAGACTTTAGAAGCTACCCAGAAGCAGATATAGACACTGACCACAACATCGTAATTATGAAGGCCGCACATAAATTTAAAAATTTGAAAAAAAGGCACTTTGACTTTGAGAAACTAAAAGATAAAGATATTCAAGAAAGATTCGAAAAAAGTCAAATGAATTGCTGAAAGATATCGTTAAAATATCTGATACTAAGGAAGTAGAAACAGAATGGACTAACATTAAATCCAGCCTAGACATGGCGGCCAGAGATATTCTGCGGCATACACAAAAAGAAAATAAGAAACCATGGATAACAAAGGATATCCTGAATTTAATAGAAGAAAGACAAAGGTACAAAAATAAATCAAATGAAACAGAAAACAGAGATACAAAGCCATAAATAAAATGGGAAATTATTCGCAAATGCAGGAAAGTTAAAGAACAATAGATTGATGAAGAGTGCAAAGAGATACAAACTAAGATGGAAATAGGAAAGAAAGACGAAGCATACAAACTAATTAGAATCAATTTTAGGGATATAAAACCGTATAGCAAAAATATAAGGGACGCAGGAGGAAGCGACATTATAGAAAATGTAGAGAAAGTGGGTAGATGGCAAGAATATATAGGGAATTTATATGGAGGAGATAAACTATCTGCATTAGAACAGGAATCAGACATTGAAAATGATGACTTGGGATATCCTATACTTAGAGATGAGTTTGAATTAGCAATAAAGGGTTTGAAAAATGGTAAAGCTTCGGGTACAAATAAGGTGCAAGCAGAGACTCTAAAAGCCGTTGGACAAGCAGTAACTTGTGAACTACATGTATGAGACAGGCAAGATACCCAAAGATGTCAAAAGCAACATCATAGTAACCATACCAAAAAAGAAAGGCGCGAATAGATGTGAAAATTATCGAACAATATTTTTGACAGCACACGTACTAAAAATATTAACTAGAATTGTATAAAGACAAATGGAAAAACAAACTGAAGAAATACTAGGAGAAGACCAATTTGGGTTTAGGCTAGCTCAGAATAAAAATCAATAGAGGTACGCCTTCAAACAGTCCCAAGATTGCATGTGAAAATTTTAAAAACTGTGTATCGTGTCGTTTATGAACTATAATGTTTTTCAGTATAGGGGTTGCTGCCGTCCCCAAGACTGGCTTTAATGCACCGTTACTAGTAAATATTTTGATATTAAATTATAGGATTGCATGTGATAATTTAAAAATTTTTACATCGCACCGTTTACGAACTACAATTTCTTTTAATGTAGGGATTACTTTCACCCCCAAAGCTGGTTTTCACGCCCCGTTACGAGTGTTTATTTTTGTAATAGTGTTGGATGATTTCATGTTAAAACTATAAAAAATTTTAGGCAGATACAATTTATTTAGTTTAGGGGTTGTTGCCACCCCAAGATAACTTTGGCATACCATTGCTGGTAGATGTTTTTTATTGTAGGCTATTAAGCATTGCATTAGAAATTTTTTTTAAGTTTTCTGTTGAACCGTTTACGAGCTATAATATTTTCCTGTATAAGGGTTGTTGCCACCTCCCAAGACTGACCTTCGTGTGCTGTTGGTGGTGTTTATTTTTAGAACAGATTATTAGAGGATTGCATATGAAAATTTTGTTCCAGTCTTATACGAGGTACAATTTATTTAGTTTAAGGGTTTCTGCTACCCTCAAGACTGGTTTTGGTGCACTGTTGTTGGTGCATGTTTTAGTTATACATTATTAAGCATTGTATGTGCAAATTTTGAAAACTTTCTATCATGTCGTTTACGAGCTATAATGTTTTTTAGTATAGGAGTTGCTGAAATCCCCAAGACTGGCTTTCGCCAACTGTTGACAGTGTTTATCTTTGTAATAGACAATTCAAGGATTGCATGTGAAAACTTTTTACCCGGTCCTGTACAAGGTACAATTTATTTAGTTTAAGGGTTGTTGTCACCCCCAAGACTGACCTTCGCGTGCTTCTAGTGGTGTTTATGTTTATAGCAGACTATTAGGACCATCAGAGAATCGCACGTGAAACTTATTTGCTACTCCTTTATGAGATATAGTTTATTTAGTTTAAGGGTTGCTGCTACCTCGAAGACTGGCTTTGGCACAGCATTGCCTGAGAATAGTTTTGAAAGAAACTATTAGAAGATTACATGTGAAGATTTTAAAAACTGTGTATCATGCCGTTTATGAACTATAATGTTTTTCAGTATAGGGGTTGCTGCCGTCCCCAATACTGGCTTTAATGCACCGTTGCTAGTAAATATTTTTGTATTAAATTATAGGATTGCATGTGACAATTTAAAATTTTTTACATCGGACTGTGTACGAACTACAATTTCTTTCAATGTAGGGGTTACTTTCACCCCCAAAGCTGGCTTTCACGCCCCGTTACGTGTATTTAGTTTTGTAATAGTGTATTGGATGATTTCATATTAAAACTATAAAACTTTTTAACCAGATACAATTTATTTAGTTTAGGGGTTGTTGCCACCCCAAGACCGGCTTTGGCTCACCATTGCTAGTGGACGATTATCTTATAGACTCTTAAACAGTGCATGCGAAAATTTTTAAATTTTTCTAACGAGTTGCTTAAGAGGTTAACATTTTTTTAGCATGGGGGTTGCTGCCGCCCTTTAGACTGACTTTGGTGCAACTTTGCTAACTGATGATTTGTAATGTACTATTAGCGGATTGTATAGAAATCTTATAAATTTTCTATCCCGTTATTTACAAGCACCAATTTTTGTAGTATAGGGGTTGCTGCCACCTCCAAGACTGGCTTTTGTGGACCTTTGCTGATGGATGTTTCTATTATAAACAATTGGAAGATTGAATATTTTCTATTGCGTTATTTATGAGTTATAATTTATTCAGTACAAGGGTGAAACTACTCCTTAAGTATGGTAAGGGAGAATTATGTGCAGAATTATAAGTACCGATGTAGTCAGACACAATTTGCAAATTTCGAAATCTATATGTAAATATTTGTAATAAAATATTTAAATTATATTTTCTAAGCTTCACAAAATTGTTGCTAGAAAACAGTAAATAACATCATACAAATGTAGAAATATGATAGGACATCATTTATACGATTTTGCAACCCAAGAAATAAGCAAAAAATTAATAAATTAGTAGATAAAAGCTTGCATTCTCTGAAACTATACGGATGCAGCTTCTACATAACTGTTCGTTGCCCTATCATGCAAGCAGACTAACTGGAACCATGCTATGTTGCCATTTAGCGGATGTAAACATGATAACATAATAAAATATTACGTATATTAAAATATATCCAGTGGCGCCCTTAACGGAAAATCGCTAGACTAAAACTATACGATTTCTGTACATTTTCCTATCAATTTTAAAGCCACCTTGCGTTTCTTAAATATTTAAAATAAAAATTTGTACAAAAACTCATTTACTTTGATGTATTCCAAATCCTACCAATTTAGGTCTTCTTTGATATAAATATCTTAGTCAAAGAAATTCCATGTCAATAATGCCAAAAAGTTAAAAGGTTACCTTGCGTCCGATATACAGTAGTAAGTTTACAAGGGATGCAAGTTTAAATGTAAATTTCGGTCTATCGGGTGCAGAAATGATAGTAGGATATATATATATATATATATATATATATATATATATATATATATATATATATATATATATATATACAGTATGTCTGAAAAAGTTGGCAACATATGAGAAACTTTTTTATTTGTAATGTCACGAAAAAAAGTTATTCTTTATAAAAAGTTCTGCATGACCCATGATAAACTTTGACTTTATCTGTTAAGAATTATCTCAAATATGTAGACAAATACGTAATTAGAATTATTTATTTCAAAAACGTAACATCAAACTTTATGTGGATCAACATGAAAAATCCGTTTTAACTTTTTCATCACTAAATATGCATCTCAACTTGTCCACTGTTTCTTTCTAAGTATTTAATTGTTCTTTTAGAAAATGTTTTTATTATATTTCTAATACCAGTTGGAGTAATATCGTCACATGCTTCCTGAATTGTTCTTTCCAAATGATCAATATTGTCGAATGGTCTTTTAAGGTACACTTTTTGCTTTAGGTATCGCCACAAAGAGAAGTCTAGTGGGTTCAGGTCTGGAGATCTTGCAGGCCAAGCAAATTCCATAAATCTTCCTAATACTCGTCCATTAAAAGTTTGCAGTAGATATTCTCCAACATTTCTGGTACTATGACATGGTGCCCCATCATGTTGGTACCATATGTGTTGTCTTTCTATTATTAGTAGGTTATCAATAAAATAGGAAATTTTATCATTCAAAAATTCTAAGTAACGTTCAGAATTCATAGTATTTCTGAAAAAAAAGGGTCCAACTATTCTATCCTTAAATATTCCACACCATACAATTGTTTTAAAAAAATATTGGTTGCGACATTCGACAGTAAAATGCGGATTAGTGTCGTTCCACCAGCGGCAATGTTGTGAGCTAACTGTTCCATTAGAAGTAAACGTTGCTTCGTCCGGAAAAAGTATGCACCGTTCCGTGTAATGATTATCTTCTTACTCCCCCTGGGACCAAGCACAAAATCCAAACCTTTTATTAAAATCTTCGGGTTTTAGGGTTTGAATGGTTTAAATTTGTTTGATTTTAATATCTTCGCAACTACATCTTTACTTACACCAAATGTGACCGACCTTTTTCTTATCGAATCTTTAAGATTTTCTACTACTGAGAGCATTGTTTGGTTTTGAATATCTTCAGTCGCGATCCATGACTGATGTTTTTTTCTGAATTTATTATTGACATTTCCATCTCTTCTAAATTTTTTCATTATTTTACTAATTGTTGCAAAATGTACATTTTGATCGAGATGTCTGTTAATGAATATTACTGCAGCTTCTCTATAGGTTTTGTAGTTATCTCCGACAATTAGTACAATTTCAATTTTTTCGTCAAGAGTCAATTTCAACAGCATTTTTGCTACTTCTTGAAGTACAATTAATACACACTGATGTTTTCAATTTTGTTTACATTAGTTACAATTACATTTCAACTTCAATGCACACTAACTAGATGGAATGTATTATTTATTTCTCGAAAGCTTTTACTAGACTGACTTTCGGTAAGAGAAAGGTCATTGTCAGAGCCACCTAGATTTTAAATTATTTCGTTTATTGTTGTGTATTGCAGTAGAAAATTACAGTATTCTTTTGGGTATTACTTATTTATTACTGATTTAAGTTCATTGCTAAAATATTTCAAATCAACAGATAAACATTTGAGGTGCATTGACTTGTTAAATAAGATAAAAGTTAACATGTTTCACAACTAAAATTTGCAAAATTTAAGTTGAAATTGTAGTGGTCAAAATATTCCTATTAATCTTTTACAATTTGTGGACACCCTGTACATCTAATGTCAAATGTAAATACTTGAATATTATTATTTTTTATAGCAGAACTTTTTATAAAGAATAACTTTTTTTCGTAACATTGTAACATATTTTTTGTCAAGTTAGTTACACATTCGTTATAAATCTAATATCATGTTTCGATAATATAAAAATATAATTTATAATTGTCTTATAACAAAAGATAGTTTATAAAGTGTATAATGGATTATGCGCTCCTTCCCCTTTCGATGTCTAAGTTACTACACCAATCGTTTGTCTGTCATTTCAACTTCATTTTTTGATTAGAGCTTGAAGAAGTAAGCTGCTCTCCGGAGTATAGAAAAGTCAACATGGTACTAAGGCACATTGATTAGTGCCGTGTTCGTAAGAGAGTTAATAAACGAATAACTTCGTGTCATGAAGTGGTTCCTGACAACTTTTGGTGAAGATTATTTTGTATTCCACCATCGGTGAAGTCAGTTGATTCCTGCAGATGCGAAGAATATTAGAGTGATCCATTATTAAAACAGTTAGTATAAATAATTTGATAAAATTTATTAATTCGTCTTCCGTAGTGCAATACGACAGAAATAAGACTTTAGTTTAAAATTTAGAAAACATGAAAATTGTTGGATATATGAAACGGAGATTTTATTTGGTTAGATAATATTTTGTTCTGAAGGTTTTTAAAAATTCCAGCATAAAATTTAGCACAATGGTATGTTTATTCGTATTGTGTGGTTCTGGTAAGAACATTCAAGTTTTTTGATTGAACTGTACTTCAAGCACGTGAGTGATTTTTAACCTTAATTTAATTTGTATTTATTCAAATGTCTTACGTATGATGAAAGGTTGATATTCTATTTTGATTTAGTTATTTTGAAATTCATTTTGTAAGAAGCATCCCGTTTTATTTTCGTAACTTTACAAAATTTTAAAGATGGCTCCATTGTTGCCTATTATATTTGTTCCACAAGCAGACAGTTTTAGCTTCACTAGAAAAATTGTTATTGAAATTTGATGTCAAAAATATCTAGTTATTCGATATGATTACCACATGCTATTCTATGTTACCTTAATAATATCTTTGATTATTTTGAGGTCATGCAATTTAACTTTAAGACATGATAAATTTTTGAAGGATATAAAGTTAAAGCTTATTCTTTGTCTGAATACTACATTTTAGTATCACGTAAAATAATCTTGATTCTCACTTTGTAACAAAATTTTTGTTACATTAAATATCTCTAAAGAAAAACATTACTAGCCGTGGTTATTTTACGAATTTGTCATTTAGCGTGAAATCGTTAAATAGTTTAATTTACTATAAGGAAGAACATCTCTTTCCTTTTCACATTATTTTCACCTACACGAAGTATTTAATAGTGACTCCTACGCTTTTGATATCTGCAAATACCCTAAACGTAACTTGAGTTGCATAAGCTACAGGCGTTCTGAAGTCCACTTGTGCAATTGCTAGATACAACGCCTGCGCGTAAGGTGACGCGATAGCTAGGGTGTTGACAAGGAAGCAAACGCAGCCATCTTGCAAGCAACTACGAGGAGGTACGCTTCGTTTGAAGATGCAGAACTTTTGCTGCAAGTGGGAGCTTAGAATTGCTCTATCATCGAAGAGAGTGTAGTGGTTGCCGTGCGGAGGCATTGCAAAAGAGCTCTTTCGATGCTGCCCAGACAACCAAGAGCAACAGTAACAACACGTGATGATAGAAGTCCGTCAGTGGTGAGATTTGTGTAATAAAACTGCATTATATAAAACTAATAGATGGTTTAATTTCCCTAGCACATTTAGGTAGACACCTTTAAGTATGTTTGTATGAAGAACAGAATTTTAAGGAAACACGTTGTAGTATGGTAGAATTGAAAATTTAAATCGTTTATATTTCAAGCAGAATTCCAAGTAATGTGATTGGAACTTGGTTATGTATTGTGGGATCACTCGTTTTGGAGCTGTCCGAGGGACTGCATCTAGTAAATGCCAATTTCGTACCTTTTTAAACTTCAGTAAGATGGAGTATTATGTGTTTTGGTTGGTCTAGCGCATTTACCAGCATCACCGTCGAGTAGTTAAAACAAAACCATTCGGGTACTTATGAAACTATTTATTGAGAGAATAATTTTACGTATTAATTACGTTCAAAGCTTTGATTTAACGTTTTCCAAATTATAGGAAACTTTTGTTAAAGAATGTTACTGTTAAATTTTTTGCAAGATATGTTTATGCTTAAATCCCAAATAAAAATCAGTTTGAGAATTATATCCTAGAAACTTAATAGGTCAAATACTTTTTGTTCAGAACTCAATTTTTTCATAAGAGGAATTTTTGAACTTTTAGATAATTTAAAAGTTGTTATTCAAAAGCACGTAAGTAATGCACATGTTAATTGAGAAAAATAAGTATAAAGTTCACTTCTGATTGAAGGATGTTTACTTACAATATGCTATGTGATTAGTAGAATATCAATGCTGCTTCTAACATATGTTGAACGGACTTTCTTTAATTTCATACAATGTTTGAGCCATATGAACTTTTTGTGTAATAAGTTCTTTAGAGAATTTTTGTAAGCCAGAACAGATCTGTTTTATGGATGTTTAAGAACCGACTGTATTAAATAATTTATAAATGTTAAGATCTCTCTATGTAGAGGAACAAATTCAGAGACTTTTGAAACTTATTTTATATTGATTATCAAATTTTTTTTATAAATAATTTTTGCAACAAAAAAGAATTAAATTTAAATTATACTTTGATCTAAATCTTTTTCGTCTTTTTATTTTACTAATTGAAATTAATAATATCCAAATTAGATAAACAAAATTTTGAATGTGGAACTTGAAAAAAAAAGGTTGATACAGTATTAGATAATAGAAACAGAGTAAATAATTTTCAGTAGAGAATATTTTCATAGGTAAGGTGTTGTTGAGATTTTGAATTCGGGACAGTCGATCTATAAAGACCGAAATATTTTGTTGTCGTAAGACACAAACAGTGTCTTATATTTAATTTTTTTTGTGTGACATTTTCTTGCAGGTCCGACATCGCTGAAGCTGGAGCAGAGGTCCAAGAGGTTTCCAGAGGTATTGCTTATTTTAAGTTGTATGCTTTTTGATAATCATTATATCCTATAGGTTTCTGCGTCTTCCTGTAGGATACTTTAGTTTTATTTATTGTCTATATAGATGCAGTGGCGCCCATTTCCTTTTTTTGTTCCCGTTTGTAGTCGAGCCCACCCTATATCCACGCCCAAACTCATTGCTCACCCTTGGGGTAATTCCCAGACTAAGCCGCGAATATAGTAAAGCTCGTGGGTCCACCGAGGTTTTGTTCATTAATTGACCCACTCCATAATTAAATTAAATAAAGAAAAATTATAAGTCACACTTAAGTAAGTTTCACTGGCGCACAACGTGTGAGGCTCGATTTTGTTGGTGCTCGATTTGTAAAAATAAGTTATTTCAATATCCCTTAATGTGTTGGTTTAGTTGGTAAACTCAAAATTAATTTGGTTATAAATTTTCATAGGATATATATCGTGTCTGGAACCTCAAGTCTTTTAAGCGTTAGTTATTTGAATGTCCCAACAGGTTTGATTCGCATTAAAGAAATATTTTGTCATATCAACATTGAGTTGGTCAAGAAATAAAATACTTTTAGGTTGCCATAATAAATTTTTTAAAATGGCTGAAACATTTCAAATTGTTTATTTACTCAAAGAAGAGTTGGAATATGAATTAAAAATCCGTGGAATAGAAAGTGCTAGACCGGTTATGGAAAAGAGAAAAATTCTAGGTAGATTGTTAGCGAAAGAAGTAGGGAAACCTGATTGTTTAGTAGATCTGTCGGTATACAGGATAGAATTTGAGGAAGAATGTAGAGAGATAAATGCTACCATCAATTCAATAAAACATTTGGTGTTAGAATTTGAAGGTGATTCGGGAGACTCTATCTTTAAAAGAGTACTTTCTAGGCTTGTCCATGTATCATGTCGAGTTAAACGTATGAGACTTCCGTCTGACAATTTGAAAGAAGCTGAACTATCCAAAAAAGAATTATTAGCAACTATTCTTACTGTTGAAGCTGAATTGTATGAGAAGGTGAAGCCGAGCCCAGGGTCAAGCAGTACAAGTGATGCAAGTCGCACAACTTCGTTAGCAGTAGCTGCACCTATGCATACTTTCCCATATTTTACACCACCGATCCCTGTTGGCTCTTGGTCAGTTAAATTTTCAGGAGACCCCAAGCAGCTGTATTTCTTTTTGGATAGGATAAAGGAGTTGGCCCAATCACGTAAAGTATCATATAAAGACTTGTTTGGGTCATCCGTCGAATTGTTCGTTGGAAATGCTTTGGTGTGGTTTAGAAGTATTAGAGATTCCTTAAAAGATTGGGAAGCCCTTGAGAGTTGGTTGAAAGAAGATTTTTTACCCGCTCATTCAGAGGAAGAGATCTGGGAGACAATAAAAAATCGTCGTCAAAAGAGGGATGAACCAATTGTTCTGTTCGTGGCTCATGTAGAAAGTTTATTTAGTAGACTAACCAATACCCCAGCGGAGATTACAAAAGTGAGGATACTTAGGAAAAATTTATTACCAGAATTCATATCGCAACTTGCTCTTTCTGATATTGAGGATATAGCTACGTTAATAAAATTATGCAAAAAATTGGAAGAAGCCATGATGTTGAAACAAAAATCAGTTTTCAGTCAGTCGACTAGTTCAGCTAAATTTCATAATAGTGCTAATTCGCCAGTAAAGAATAAATACCCTATTTATTTGAAGGATTCTTCTACATCTGAAGCTCGTGTTGATAATCAAAAAACGTGTGCTCCACAAGTTCAGACTATAAGTAATAATAAGGCTTTTCCAGTACCTACTCATGCTAGTTCTTCAGGTCCAACAAAGATTATTCCAGGGTGTTGGAATTGTTCGCGACATGGTCATTCATTTCGGTATTGTAGATTCCCAAAAAGAATTTTTTGCTACGGTTGCGGTCATAAAGGAGTTACACGTGATAAGTGTCCATCATGTTCAAAAAACGAGTGAGGAGATGGATGTTGCGCGGTCGGCATTCCATTCCTTCTCAAAAGGCGGCAATTATGATTTGTGAACAGAAGAAATATTTTTGTAGAAAAGAGTGGTCTGAATGGTTAAGAGTAGTAAAAAATTTTTGTCGTACTAACCCTCAGCCCAAAACTGATTCGTTATTTGTTGAAAAATCTGGTGATAATCGGCCATATGTGATGGTTAAATTATTTGACATAGATGTCACTGGCCTTTTGGATTCGGGTTGTACTACATCGGTAGTTGGGTAGCTTGCTATTCCTTTAATCGATAAGTTAGAGTTAAAAATTTTCAGGTCACAGAAACAAGGTATTTTTACAGCAGATGGAGCTTTGAAACCAGTTGAAGGAATCGTAGATTTGCCCATTTCAGTAGGAAAACAATGTCGTGTTCTTAATGCTCTTGTAGTACCATCTTTACCACACGCATTTATATTCGGTAGTGATTTTGCTAAACTATTTGGATTGATAGCAAATTTTAAAAATAATTCGTGGCATGTGCAAGGCGATGCGGAAAGTAGTGTTCCGTATGTGGGTCCATCATCAGTTCCCTTAAAATATAGTGACTGTTTACTCAATTTGGATGATTTGTCGATTAATCAGAGGTCACAGGCGCAAGCTGCCATAGATTCATTTCAGGAAATTTCTAGTGCAGATAAATTAGGGCGTACTAATATGATTGAGATGGATAACGATACAGGTGATACAAAACCCTTCAGGAAAAGACCCTATGTTATGTCTCCCTATATTAGTAAAGAGCTGGATAAGGAGTTAGATGAAATGATTCAATTAAAAGTAGTAGAACCGTGTCAGAGTCCATGGAATTCGCCTGTGTTGTTAGTCAAGAAAAAAGATAGTAAAGAATATAGATTTTGCTTCGACGGTAGAGCATTAAACGATGTTACGGTCCATGACAGCTACCCTCTTCCTAATATAGACAGAATCCTAGGGATGTTACGTAATGCGAATTATATTTCCAGTCTTGATTTGCGAAAGTCATTTTGGCAGGTCCCTCTTAGTGAATCGTCGAAGGATAAAACAGCGTTTAGCGTTATTTCGCGGGGACAGTATAGATTTGTGACGATGCCGTTTGGTCTAAAAAATGCTGCACAGACTCAACAGCGTTTAGTTGATGCAATTTTCGGTCCGAAATTCGAACCATACGTTTTCTGCTATTTGGATGATATAATTCTATGCTCATCAACGTTTGAAGAACACCTACAGTTATTGTATGAAGTCAAGGAACGCATTCGAGAGGCAAATTTAACGTTGAATCTAGAAAAGTGCGAGTTTTTTAAGAAGTCACTCAAATTTCTCGGTTATATAGTAGGGTCAAATTCTTTAAGGACGGATCCGGATAAGGTGTCAGCTATGGTCAATTTTCCACGCCCAAAGACCACCACTGAAGTCAAGAGATTTCTTGGTATGTGTAGTTGGTACCGTCGTTTCATTAAGGACTTTTCATCTTTAGTTTCACCAATCAATGATCTTGTCAAGAAAAGAAAAAAAGGTCAAGTCGTTACGTGGACTTCGGAAGCAGAGTCTTCCTTCGTGTCGATTAAAGAGGCTTTAGTGTCTGCACCACTTCTGGCGCAGCCGGATTATTCCGTTCCCTTTATTATTGAGTGTGATGCAAGTAATACGGGTCTAGGTGCCGTATTAATTCAGAATGTCAGTGGAGAAGAACGTGTTATATCGTATGCCAGCAAAACCCTTAATCGTGCTGAACGAAATTATTCAACGACAGAGAAGGAGTGCCTTGCGGTAATTTTTTGCCATTGAAAAGTTCCGTCCATGGGTCGAAGGAGTTCGTTTCACGGTCGTAACCGATCATTTTTCGTTGCTTTGGCTGAGTAATTTGCAGAACCCTACAGGAAAACTAGCTAGATGGGCTGTAAGGTTAAGACAACATTCGTTTGATTTGGTACACAGGAAGGGAAAGTTTAACGTAGTTCCTGACTGTCTTAGTCGTGCAACTCCGGAAACAAAACATGTAGTAAATTTAATAGAAGTCAAGCTTGATAATTTAGAAAATTGGTATGTGTCGTTGCGTAAGAAAATTTTGGCGTCGCCTGAGAATTACCCTCAATGGAAAGTTGAGAACGAGTTTGTTTTTAAGTTTATTCCGTCAAACCTGCCTATGTCGTCAAATGTAGTAGAGTGGAAATATTTAGTGCCGAAAGTTCAAAGAGAAGAAGTCATCAGATCGTGTCATGACCCCTCAGTTGCAGGACATTTTGGGTTCTCGAAGACAATTGCTAGAGTCCAAGAACATTATTATTGGCCCAAAATGAATTTAGATGTGTTGAAATTTTGTCGTGCATGTTTAGTGTGTGGTGCGCAAAAATCTTCTAATGCAGGTCCTTTAGGTTTAATGGGAAAGGAAAAAGAGGCCAAGTTTCCATTTCAAATTATCGCGTTAGATCTTATGGGTCCATTCCCTCGGTCAAAATTAGGATTTAAATGGTTGTTGGTAGTAGGAGATTGGTTCTCAAAATATACAATTCTACATCCTTTACGCAGTGCAAAGTCACATGTTGTTGAACAGTTTATGGAACAGAAAGTTTTTTTAATGTTTGGAGTGCCCCAATTTATTATTTGCGATAATGGTTCAAATTTAGCAGGTCGAATTTTTAAGTCATTATGTAATAGGTTTGAAATTCAAAAGATATGGTATAATGCTGTTTATGCGCCACAATGTAATTTTGTTGAGAGGATTAATAGGACGGTAGGGACAGCTATTCGATCCTATCTCGAAGAACATGATACTTGGGATACTGAGTTAGCGCAGATTCAATTTGCTATTAATTCTGCTAAGCATGAGTCGACGGGTTATACTCCGAATTTTTTGGTTTTTGGCCGACACGTCCCCATATCCGGTAAATTTTACGGTAGTGGATTTATTCCTGAAGCTGATGTTGAAATCATTCCTGGTAGTCGCCCATTATATGCTTCAGACCATCAAGGTATTTGAAGACGTTCGTGCGAAGTTGCATGTAACTTATCAAAGGTCGAGCAATCGATATAATCTAAGGAGGAGGAACATTTCTTTTGAGGTTGGTAATAAAGTATGGAGGGCCAATAAGGTGTTGTCGAGTGCGGCTAATAAATTTACTGCTAAACTTGCTCCAAAATTTGTTTTAAGTGTAGTCAAGAAGAAGTGCTCGAGTGTGGTGTACGACCTAATTAATTTAGATGGATCCAAGGCAGGCAGGTGGCATGTCAAGGATCTAAAACCCTATTCTGTCATAGATCCAGAATATGTACCAGAGGACTGATTGATCGTCTTTAGTATTTGTGTCCCGAAGGATATATTATAAATTTAGTTATGGGATAGAGTGGTGATGACTAATTGAAGGCTTTTACCAGTATTTCGTTGCTGGTAGAGATTGAAAAAATTTCTCAAATAGTGTTGTTTTTAAATGTGCATTAACGGAATATTTAGTAGTAGTAGATGAGAGAGACAAAAATGCTATTTTGTCTGTGTTGTTGCTGTAGCCCGTGGTGGAGCGAAACAAATATTTGTTGCTTCAGGTTTGTGGACGTATTTTGTCCACGTCATGTGTTGTTATGTTTAGAGTAAGTGAGGAAGATAGGTGCTGTTTGTTTTGTTGAAGTAAATCAGAGTAGGCTAGTTGGTGAGGCCATTGTAGTATTGAGTAGCTTTTGGTTCGAAATGTTTGGTGTGGCCACAGTAGAGTTGAGAATTTTTTTTGAGACTGGAGTGTCCCAAAGAAAAGAATAGCGATAGGGCTATGAATAGCTATGAGCTGAAGAAGCCAAGTATTCATTAGTAAGCTACAATGTGTATGGAATATTGGCTTGACGAGCGGTTTATTTTTAGTAGAAGCAATAATCAAGTTTTGCCGAATATATTGAGCTGGAATTTTTGAGACCAGCGAATACATAAACATTGTTGGAAGATTATTGATATTTATGTATATAGATGTGAGTTTCCGATTTACTATTAATATTGGTAAGGTTATCGTGTCAAGGGTAATAGTAAGAAAGTAAATCTTTTTGTTGTTATTTTGTGATAGTTCGTGTCAAGCATTTTGTTTGAATTGCAGTTTATATTTTGAAAAGTAGGTTAGTTTTTTAGTTCCCCCCGTTTGGTTGCAACTCGAGAGTGTTAGACTACAATATTTTGACTTTTACAGATTATGACCTTTTACCGATTATGACTTACCTATATTGATTCCTGACGGATGTGTGGTACGCAGATATACCTACACACTCATTTGGTTGCACCCCATTTTCCTCTTCTTAATTCAAGAGGTCACTCATAATTTTTTTGGTTCAGAGATCAAAGTTCGAACTTACTTTGTTCTTACTTAGATTAGTTATAATGCTTCTTTTTTGTATTTATCTTTTGGTTAAGGCGATAGTTATCGTCTATAAAAAAATCTTCTCGGTTATGTATATATTAAGATATAATTAACCTCAAAGTTTTTTTTCTTTTTGGTCGGAGGCAGTGTAACAAAATTTTTTGTTACATTAAATATCTCTAAAGAAAAACATTACTAGCCGTTGTTATTTTACGAATTTGTCATTTAGCGTGAAATCGTTAAATAGTTTAATTTACTATAAGGAAGAACATCTCTTTCCTTTTCACATTATTTTCACCTACACGAAGTATTTAATAGTGACTCCTACGCTTTTGATATCTGCAAATACCCTGAACGTAACTTGAGTTGCATAAGCTACAGGCGTTCTGAAGTCCACTTGTGCAATTGCTAGACACAACGCCTGCGCGTAAGGTGACGCGATAGCTAGGGTGTTGACAAGGAAGCGAACGCAGCCATCTTGCAAGCAACTACGAGGAGGTACGCTTCGTTTGAAGATGCAGAACTTTTGCTGCAAGTGGGAGCTTAGAATTGCTCTATCATCGAAGAGAGTGTAGTGGTTGCCGTGCGGAGGCATTGCAAAAGAGCTCTTGCGATGCTGCCCAGACAACCAAGAGCAACAGTAACAACACGTGATGATAGAAGTCCGTCAGTGGTGAGATTTGTGTAATAAAACTGCATTATATAAAACTAATAGATGGTTTAATTTCCCTAGCACATTTAGGTAGACACCTTTAAGTATGTTTGTATGAAGAACAGAATTTTAAGGAAACACGTTTGAGTATGGTAGAATTGAAAATTTAAATCGTTTATATTTCAAGCAGAATTCCAAGTAATGTGATTGGAACTTGGTTATGTATTGTGGGATCACTCGTTTTGGAGCTGTCCAAGGGGCTGCATCTAGTAAATGTCAATTTCGTACCTTTTTAAACTTCAGTAAGATGGAGTATTATGTGTTTTGGTTGGTCTAGCGCATTTACCAGCATCACCGTCGAGTAGTTAAAACAAAACCATTCAGGTACTTATGAAACTATTTATTGAGAGAATTAATTTTACGTATTAATTACGTTCAAAGCTTTGATTTAACGTTTTCCAAATTATAGGAAACTTTTGTTAAAGAATGTTATTGTTAAATTTTTTGCAAGATATGTTTATGCTTAAATCCCAAATAAAAATCAGTTTGAGAATTATATCCTAGAAACTTAATAGGTCAAATACTTTTTGTTCAGAACTCAATTTTTTCATAAGAGGAATTTTTGAACTTTTAGATAATTTAAAAGTTGTTATTCAAAAGCACGTAAGTAATGCACATGTTAATTGAGAAAAATAAGTATAAAGTTCACTTTTGATTGAAGGATGTTTACTTACAATATGCTATGTGATTAGTAGAATATCAATGCTGCTTCTAACATATGTTGAACGGACTTTCTTTAATTTCATACAATGTTTGAGCCATATGAACTTTTTGTGTAATAAGTTCTTTAGAGAATTTTTGTAAGCCAGAACAGATCTGTTTTATGGATGTTTAAGAACCGACTGTATTAAATAATTTATAAATGTTAAGATCTCTCTATGTAGAGGAACAAATTCAGAGACTTTTGAAACTTATTTTATATTGATTATCAAATTTTTTTTATAAATAATTTTTGCAACAAAAGAGAATTACATTTAAATTATACTTTGATCTAAATCTTTCGTCTTTTTATTTTACTAATTGAAATTAATAATATCCAAATTAGATAAACAAAATTTTGAATGTGGAACTTGAAAAAAAAAGGTTGATACAGTATTAGATAATAGAAACAGAGTAAATAATTTTCAGTAGAGAATATTTTCATAGGTAAGGTGTTGTTGAGATTTTGAATTCGGGACAGTCGATCTATAAAGACCGAAATATTTTGTTGTCGTAAGACACAAACAGTGTCTTATATTTTATTTTTTTTGTGTGAAATTTTCTTGCAGGTCCGACATCGCAGAAGCTGGAGCAGAGGTCCAAGAGGTTTCCAGAGGTATTGCTTATTTTAAGTTGTATGCTTTTTGATAATCATTATATCCTATAGGTTTCTGCGTCTTCCTGTAGGATACTTTAGTTTTATTTATTGTCTATATAGATGCAGTGGCGCCCATTTCCTTTTTTTGTTCCCGTTTGTAGTCGAGCCCACCCTATATCCACGCCCAAACTCATTGCTCACCCTTGGGGTAATTCCCAGACTAAGCCGCGAATATAGTAAAGCTCGTGGGTCCACCGAGGTTTTGTTCACTAATTGACCCACTCCATAATTAAATTAAATAAAGAAAAATTATAAGTTCACTTAAGTAAGTTTCAACTTGTAAAGTCAACTGTAGTACTACTGAAGACTATATTTAAATTTGAGATTTAAATTATTAAGAGAGCAAATACCTTACAGTAAAGATATGTTGAAATATTGAGTTTAAAGATGTTCGTCTTTTTGAAAGTAGAACAATACTAGTTTCTTTCCATGTAAATTTTTATTGTAAATATTAATGTTGAAACAAGCTAAACTAATTTAATTGAATAGAATTTTTTGCTTAATTCTTTTATTATTAAAACTTCAAAGAAAATTGATTGGTTCTTAATAAGCAAAAGATTAACCCTGTCTAATGTTGACAAGTACCCTGGGTGTATATATTTTTGGAACTTAAAAGCAAATATGTTATTTATTGGTGAATATTTTTAAGGACACAAACGGTGTCCCTATTGTGCATTTGTTTGTTCACAGGATATGCAGAGACATCTGTAATACATCTGGTATGTGACATTTTGGTAAGTGCTTTGCAAGGTTGATATTTAAGTTTTGTGGCTACATAAGTGGTGTAGACTTCAGGTTTCCGCATTCCCCTAATACAATTACATGTATCTTCGTATGTTGTATTGAAAAATACAGTAGCGCTCTTCATCTATATTTTTAGTCATTTGTCAACCCATGATAGCTACCAGGTAGGCCATTATATAGAACATTGAGTGGTGAATACTTTCAATGGTTTTTATAATTATTTTGATTTGTGTTTGGTGTGTTTTCTAAGGTTATACATTTTATGAACTAAAATGTTGAGACTTTAAAATGAAATTGAAATTTATTTTTGAAAATTAAGAATAATTAATTAATTTACAGATAACCATGTGATGTTGTAAAGAGGTATAGAGGGCTTAGTTGATATTTGGTAGTGCAGTAAAGTTGTATGCACATTTATAGAGTTTTACTATGAGCTCATGATAAGACAAAAGGGTTAACGTAATGTATGAGGAATGCCCTCTTACTCTAATTAAAAATGTGTTTAAAAGGATTATCAATCTGAATTATTTTTATTAATTATGAAAATGTTGACAATATGACTGTATATGAAGAAATGACATTTTTGAAAATGTAATATTGATCTCACATTAATTGAGTGTGATATATTTTGTGAATTGAGTTATTTTTGAGTGTGTGATAGTAGGGTGTAAATTTCTATTTAGGTTTCAGCATGGTGATATTGAGCGAGAGTTTTTAGATTTAACAGGTAGGTGTCTGTGTAAATTTTAAGAAACTTTAGCTAGTAGGAGACAAGTGTAGAGCAGCCGAGGGCGATTCTGGAGCAAAACCTCACAGCATTTATGTCAACCCAACATTAGAGTAAACCTCACAATATTTATGACACCCAAAGTGTGTGGCACGAATTTTGAAATCCAACTCATAAACCAACACAGCAAAGTTAAAAAGCAAGAGGTACTAAAAATGTTAGGCGAAGAAAGAAACATGTAGAAAACGGTAAAAAATAGGAGAAATAGGATGATAGGCCACATACTACGACATGAGGGAATAGTGCGGAGTGTATTAGAAGCAGAGATAGGAAAAAAGAGAAGTAGAGATAAACTATGGCACACAGATAGTGAAAGATGTAGTCTGTAGGAATTTCTGGGAAATGTGTAGGCTGGCTCAGAATAGAAACCAATGGAGGTACGCATCCAACCAGTTCCAAGATGGATAAACTAATGACGAAAAAATAACTGTACTTAAACATGATGATTATTATAAGCAACTACAGGTATTGGTTGTGTAATATTCTCGAATAATGTTAATTGTGTGAAAGGATTTACTGTTTCAGTACACAGAATGGAACCCTGGGGAACACCATAGTACAGATTCTCAACAGTTGAAAGTGAGTCATGAAAAGCAACATATTGAAGCCTCCCACAAGCTGCCGAAACTAGGTCCCAACAGGACCTTAAAATTCCATTGAATATTTTCCAGTGCTGCTGCAGAGGCGAATAAACTATTTAGTTGTTTGTGGCCACCTACAAAATTGGTATCCTGGTCGCTGTATAAGGTCACGCAACGACCCCTTCGTGCAACAAATCTTTTAAGTGCAGCAAAAAAACAGCCGCCGTTAAGCCGGACGCTAGTTCCAAATGGATGGCCTTAGTTGCAATACACACAAAAAGTCAAACATAAGCCTTTGAGAACTTGGCACTGCAGTGTTAGCTCATAATAAGCTTAAATAGACCGGCGAAGTCTACGCCGCTGTGATGAAAGCATTTATGGTTGCCGAAGACTCGTGCGGAGGGTAAGTTACCCATAAGAGGAATAGCAGTTTCTATAGGACGAGTTTTCCAGCAAGGTAAATATTTTGAAAAAATGCGAGATACGACTCGTTTACTATCTAGAATCCAGAATTCCTGTGCAAGTATACACTGCACAGTTTGAAGATTGTCATGCAAAAACTTTGACAAAGTAGAATAATCGTCCGACAGTTTTGTGAGCACGTATGGATATGGAGCTTTAGTAACTAATGGAACTAAAATGTTACACTTTTCCATGAATGTCTCTGGAGGACCTGGACCTAAATTATCATTAAACCACTTACGTTGCAAGAATACTAAAAAGGGAGGAGCCTTCCCACCATAAACGACAACGAAAGAGTTCACCAGGCAGAAGTCCGCACGATCCAATGGCAGTGGGGTTTTGATCAGAATGTATATAATATCAACTATTAGGAGTTTTTCCTGAATCTATGACACGTGGTTAGCGACAAATGTTTTCCACCTGTTCCGATCAGATTGAATCCATCAGAGGGTGATACGGGAATCGAACCAACAACGTATTTCGTGAAAATGAAATTATATTCTTGAAAACCTATGTTGCATAAGAAACAAGCTGCATGACTAACACCGAAGCACACAACTCTAGGTCGAGGTAATGTTAACCTTTTAAGAAAAGCAACTTTCGATTTTGCACAAACAAAAAATGTAGAGAAAGTACCATCCTTAATTGGAAATACAAAATATGCAACTGCACAATAACCCTTTTCACTTGCATCATCAAAACAATGAAGTTCATATTGGTTGAAAGAACTGGGAGCGAGCGTGCATGACAAAAAAAAATCTGACAATGCGGTGAACCCCTCACAACACTTTTCCCACAAACGCAAGATACAGGGCGAGGGTCATCCAAATCAAGTTTATGATTCTGCAGTTGTTAAATTAAATGTTCAACACTAAAAGTAGGCGGAGACAAAATTTCAAGAAGGTCGGAAATGTGTGCAAGAGTGAACAGCACTTTGCGTTTAGTACAACAAGATGCGAAAGATTGAACAGCAAAGCGAAAACTGTCCATCAAGAGAACCCACTGGAGTCCAAGAATTTTTAAACTGGAACTTTCTTTTTGATTAAAGGAGTATGAATCAGAAATGTGAGTGAGTGGCAAATCGGCTAATAGAGAAAAATTGTTGCTAGCCCACTTTCTTAATTCAAACCCATAATTGGCTAAAGTCAATATTAATTGTGATTTAATGTAATGAGCAACTTCAAGTGAAAGCCACAAAAGAACTAAATCATCCATGTAAAAAAGTTAGAAAGCGCCATTGCGTCAAGTGAATACCCTTCACGACAAAGTTCAATTATTTGTAACAGACATCTGATGGCCTGAAATGGAGATGAAGCAACACCGTAAGTTATGGTGTTGAGGCAATAATCCTATAAAGAAGCATTGCGTGCAAAGTGTCACACAATGTACTAAAAACCGCGGTGATTGGGTGTAATTAACAACTGATGGTAAATCATCTTGAAGTCCGCGATTAATACAACTGAATACACCCGAAAATAATGTAGTTACATCCTGCTGTAGCTTAGGACCCACTAGAAGATTATTGTTTAACGTGTACCTCCACGTGATTTAGCAGAGACATCAAAACAACTCTTAGTTACGTAGTAGAGCTGTTTGGGCACAAAATGCCTTGGTGCGAAATATAGTAATGCTTATAAGAAAAAGGCAAAAAAGTTAATGACATATGGTGAAGATTAATATACTCTTGCATAAAAAGGTGTCAGGTTGTTTTAACAAACCTCTTTCAAGTGAAAGGAAACGCTGCACCTCTAAATCTCTTGTTTTAGGAAAACATGGAGGATCATGTCCAAATGGCAGGGTTAAAACAAAACGACCATTTACTACGCGAGTGGTTTCGTTAAAAATTTTTTCACAAAGTGCATTATTAGGTAACACTGTTAGAATGTCCGGAATATCTTCAACTTCCCAAAAAAATTTAATATTATTTTCTAGAAAATCAAGTGACACACGTACGATAAAGCCGTAGATAATTCTGATGTGATGGAAATTTCTTCATATTTACCTATTAGAACATACCCAAAAATCGTGTTGAGAGCGGTAGGTAAGCTTTTGGAACCAGCAATTTGGCAGTCTAATATTATTTTAGGAGACATATCCAATCCGAGTAACAAATCTATAAATCCTGACACGAGACGTTAGGATCGGCTAAGGCTATATTGGAAATGTGATGCCAGTTGTTTGTGAAAAATGAATGATAAGGAATGTTATTATAAATTTTGTCGATAACTACCGCTTCAACTGATAATACTCGAGCCCCCGTTTTAACAGGACGAATGTTTAAACAAACATTTCTGCCCGTAACCATGGAATTCGTTGAATTGATCCCAATAATGAGTTGAAGACGAGTTTGCTTTTAAGCTTAAGCAATGTACTGCTCTCTTTGTGATAAGCGAATTAAACACCGAAAATTGTGAAGCTTATCGCAACAATCTTAAATTTTAATTCTGGCAGTAGCTAATAGTACACCTTTTGTGGTGTAGGAAACTGCTGCATTAACTAACGCAACATTACCGTCACAACTAGATGTGGAAAATTGGGGCATGTTACATGATTTTTTAATGGGTGGATCCACTGGTGCTTGATCCACTGCATTAAAATGCAATAAAGTGTGATGTTTATTACCACATTTGTAACATTTCTGAATTGAACGACATCCTCTTGTAGTATGCGTGCTGCTCAAACAATTAATGCACAAGATTTTCAACTTGGCACTGTTATAACATTCCTTTCAAGCGCCTCCAAAAAAACTGAGGACATTTATAAACTGTGTGATTTAAATAACAAATTGCACATTTAATTGACTTCACATTGCTGACCGGGCACACTATACTAATGTGCTTTTTACTACGAGAATTAAAATTATTACTAAAAGATTTTTCAGGTGTTGGTCCCTGTGTTTAAATTATTTAATGTGATACACTGTTTAGAAAGAAAATCGAACAAATCGGCATAAGCGGGTATTTCCCCAGAATTGAAATGTAATTCAAATTGCGTTACTATGGACATGTCTAATTTTTTCATTAATTGATGAACTAGAATAAAATTCCATTGGTCGACAGGTAGGTTTAAATTTCTTAACACTGTCGTATTGGTAGCAAATGTATCAAGTAATTTCCGTAATTCCGTAAAATTAATTGACTTCATTTTAACGTATTATCGATCGCAAACTAATGAGCATTAGCAATAACCCTTGAGTTTTTAAAACGTTTAATAAACGAATCAAATGCAATATGGTAATTGGATGCAAGTAAAGACGCGGTTTTGATCAGCTGATGTGCTGACCCTTTGGTGGCTGCTAACAAATAACTAAATTTTTCAATATCGCTGAGAGTTCGATTATCTTCCACCAAAGAATCAAACATTTTCATAAAGGGCAAAACTGCAACATGTCACCCTCAAAGGCCGGAAGCTCAATTTTAGAAAAGGGTAATTCTGCAGAATTGCGCGATGGCTTCGGCAACCCATGGTAGGGTTTAGTAAATCTACTATTGATATTTCATTTTAAAGAACGACGCGTCCAAAGGCCGACGTATTTTGTTATGCGTATTAAAAATTTCATCATCTTGGGATGCTATTAGACCAATAATTGCATTGTGAGCTTCGTAAAATGTTGATTTAATGTTAACTACAATGTAGTAAGTTTCTAATAGAGGAATTAAACCAACATCTTGTTAGTCTTTGTTTGCGACTTGCGACAGAGTGATATTTGAATCGTTGGCCATTTTTAAAATTTGTAACAAAAATATTTTAACATAGATAAATAAATAAATGTTTAAAAATGGTTTGAAAAGCTTTTTCAATACAATTGTAAACCCCTACAACTTACTTTTTAATAATTAGGTAAGCGAATAACTTAATAAGTGTACTGTAAGCAGTTGGTGTACGTGATACAAGCGCTTGAGGACGTACTTGTGAAATTTTATTAGCTAGTGAAAACAGCTGTTTGTAATATATTTATAAGGTACAAACGCGAAATCAAAGGATTTGTACCAAAATGTATGGAAACGGATGCTTCCACTAACTGTTTAATCCACAAGGCTGTTTGATAATAACAATGTATTTCAAATTAATTAAGCTTTGCTTATTAATCGTGTATGATAATTGACCACAATGCAACATATTTTACATATACGGCTCGAAGGACCAATGCTTATGGAGCGCGAAAAGAGATATTGATCTTAACAACCAATAGTATAACAAAAACAAGTATGATAGCTCCAGTGAAGAGAGATAAAGTGGACTGTATTTTATTATGTGTAGTTGCGTTACTTTTGAATATTAAAAGCCACCCGTTCATACCTTACCTTGTAACTGGTTGCAGTATTAAGGTCGTTTCTGTTGTGGTCAACTGCTTATGGTAAACACCTTCCAGCACGTAGGGACCATGTTGAATTACCTAAAATGAACACACACATACACCTGCAGGTAATTTGTAGCGAAAACAGAAACGTGTTTCTGTTGCAAAGGATAGTGGAGCAATGCCACGAATTACTTGTCGCTAGGCATGTCGGTAATCGTACATAATCGTTGTATAGTTCATGAAGGCGTTAAAGGGATGGCATGTACATTGCAATATTTAATTTAAATACACCTTAACTGGAACATGTAAAAGTACGTTGTAGTGTGGACATTAAATTGTTTTACATAGTTAAATATTTGTGGAGTTTTTTAATATTAAAGAAATATATTTTTAAACTAACTTACACTAAATCAATATGCATTGTGGATGCAACAGAAACTAATGGAAAAATTAATATTTTAGATCACAAGGTAAACAAAATCAAGGGAAGCTGCTAAGCTGGATTCAAAACATTTAAAAATGATTTGGGAAATCTTAAAACAGACTTGGGGAATAAGTTTGAAAATTTACAAGATAGTGTTAAAAATATTCATATTGGGGAACCGATGGGATGGAGTCCAACTAGTGTTCCGTTGGAAAAATATTCAAAATTTTATGGGGATAATAAACTTATTCCTAAGAAATTTTTAAATAACATAAAGACTTTAATACAGAGATTCAGGATGAACAAACCAAGCTAAATATCATGAGGTCCATGTTGAAGGGTAGTGCAGAAATTTTGTTTGGTCTGATTGAAAATGAGTTGAATTCTTTTAAAGATTACGAGATTAAATTTCTAAAACATTTCTGCGGGGCAACCAGCAATTTATTGTTCGAGATAATTTACATATCGGCAAGTATAGTAGTGATTCAGACAAGGTAGTTGTATACAATTAAGAAATTTAGTGTTGCCAAGCAACTTGATCCTCCTTCATAGAACAGGTAAAATATAAAATATTTAGTAGGACACTTCGAGACAGAAGTAAGGTAATGCATAGACTTACAAAACAGTAAATATATAAGTATTTTTGGAATATTTCCAAGTTATGATGAGATGGGTCACTCAGGAGGATGGAGACCAGACCAAGAAGCAAGCCGTCCATGAATGAATTTAAGTTTCAAAGGAATAATGGACAGGAGAGGTACCAAGGCAGGACCTTTAAAAGGAGGAATATGCAGAGAAATAATTATAGTCGAGAAAATGCCATCAGGAAAGATGGGGAAAGAAGAACAATGAATCCCGTGCCATTGAGAATAGAACCGTAACCCAAAGAAGAAAAAATGTGATACACTAATAAAGAGATGGCATGAATAATAGTAATGATAATAGTAGGACATACGCAGGGATCGTGAATCGACTTGGAGTCAAGTAGGCAGCATTTTTAGAAGTAGACAAATCAAATGACGAAAGTATAGAAATTAATAAATATCAACATGCGCATGAATTTATAAATCTTGATTTGGAAAATAATTTAAAAGTTAATGAAAAAAATGATTTACTAATAATAAAATTGCAAGTACAAAGAAAAAGATTAAATTACTTTTAGACACAGAGTCTGAAGCAATATAAATAAGTGAAGGTTTTATAAAAGATAATTCAGAGGAGTGAATGCAGAAAGTCATACCCATTACAAGAAATAATTTAGTATCGTCAAATAACAAGAAGTTTTCACTAATCAACAGTATCATAATTTTGAAAGTTAAGTTGGGAAAGATGGAGGTTACAAGAATTTTTAATAGTGCCAGGGTTAAGAGTTGATGTCATTCTGGAAAGGATTTTATCAGTAAGATGAAGGGTATAATAAATACAGAGAATAAAGTGATGATTATGAGGGATAAAAGGATTAAATGGGACGAAGAAGTCCATATGGAAATAGACGAAAGTTGTATGGATTTGAATCAATTTGAGGAGGAAATGGAAGGTAAAGGAAATAAGAGTTTAGGTATTAGGTAACCTGGTGAAGTTAGAAAGGGAGTTGTATCATTTTTAGAGAAAAAGTCAGATTTATTGGAAAATTCAGAAAATATTGTTGAAGAGATGGATATAATAGATAAAACTGATGAAAATAGTATAATTGCAGGTGTTGATAAGAAGATAAAGAAATTTTCTGTAAATGCAGTTATTGAGAATAAAGTGAATAAAGGTAGTAAAATATTAGATAATGATAACATAATTTGGAAAGCAAAGCTTAATAATTCGTTTACGATAATTTCTATTAAAGGATCAAATCTTTCTGTGAAATGGCATACGTATAAATATGGAGAAATAGAGTTTGGTTTGCCAAAACATTTATTTAATTATGCAGATGTGAGAGGAAATTGAAAGTCTAGTAAAAAGAAAAGGATTGGTGAAGTAAAGGAGGATGAAGAAGTTAAGAGTATAAAGGTAAATGAGTTTGAAAGTGAATTAGAGGATAAAGAAGAAGTAAGAATTGTTAAATGTTCAAGTAAAGTTAAAAATGAGGTAGAATATTTCTGAATTGGTAAATAGAGTCAAGAATTACTTCAGATTGTGAAAACAGTTAGGGGTTATTTATGATGAACCATTTAAAAGATATTTGAATCTTCTTCGGGCAAAAATATCCGAGTATTTGGATGACATTCTGTTAAATCAACATAGACATTTGTGGTAGCAGCAAGACTGTGCACCAGTGCATAATACAGTAATTGTCAAAGAATATTTAAACTAAGAATTTCCTAATCTTTGGATTGGAAATGATGGAACAGTTGCGTCACCTGTTAGATCCCCGGATCTAACACCATTAGACACTTTTTATGGGAAACTATCAAAAATCAAATTTACAAGGAAACCTCTACACACGAAAGAGCTTAGAACAAGACTTACTCGTGCATTTGACGCTATTCCTAGAAAGTTCTTTCAAAGGGCTGTACTAAATGCAAGAAAACGTTACAATTATTGTAATTATTATTTGAACAGGACATTACTTACAACAGTGGTTTACGCTTATCATTTTTTAAATTTGGTATTAAAACACTGTTATTTACGATTAAGCCATTGCTTAAAAAAGCTTTTTTGCTACCTGTCATGCACTACTATAATCAGAATACATTGTTGAATCCGAATGTACAAAAAACCAAAATGGCATCCCTAAGAAATAAAAAAGTTGCTGATGGTCAGGTAAGGACAAAGCGTTTTTTAACAAATTGAATCGGGTTATTCAATAGGGTGTATAAAGTGGCCTTACATGTGATTTTTTTCCAATGCTCCACCCGAAGGTACTACATTGGCAAGAAGCGAGTTTTTTTTTACCTGGAAAATTTTGAATTTTGTCGAATCCTTGCTGTTCCAAGCAAGGTAGGGATCTTTAACGTGCGAGACAACACTCACACACGGGTCCTCCATTTTACCTCTAATCCAAACGAGGGTGTATTTTTGCGAAAAATGCTCGCCTAACATTTTTCAAGCGGACCGTGTCGGGATTCGAACCCGGGACCTTGGGCGTAGTAGTCACACACATATCACTGCGGCACGGAGCCGCCTGTATAAAGTGGCCATGAGAAAATGCTTTTAAACTTGGAATATTATTTGAAATATTGAAAATTTTTACGTTATCATAATTCACTGTGTGTTGTGTATTGTGTAAATGTGTAGAAAGAGCACAAGAGATTTTTCCTAATTTTGCATCACTTTTATGCTGCGTCATGCGATTTTGGAGCCACTGTTGGAATTTATGAAAGAATCTCTTTAATAAAAGTCCTCATTTATATACAACAATTATCTCTTTTCTAGAATGTACAAGTGTTTATGTAATTCCAATCCAAATACTACATGCCTATCTGATGCAAGTTTCTGGGAATTCCTCATCTTGTTACCACATTAGCGCAATGCACTTATTAGTGATGTGCGCTGCCCATCTTTCTATAATACATATAAGGTTTCTGGTCTCATCGCATCCCTCCTCCAGTGATTGTGAAAGCTAAAAAATAATTCTTATCGATTTTTATCCATTCTGAACGGACCTGCACTTTGAGGAAGTTCTAAAATACTAGAACAGATATAATGGCTTGCCAGTTTCAGTGAGCTAAAGAGCGAAACCATAGGTTTAACCAAATTAGTAAGGTCAATAGTGAGGAATCAGACTAAGACAGGTCCCCGAAAGAGGGCAGCAGCTTTTTCGGTACTTAGAGTGGCAGAGATCATAGGGGCCGGTATGGCATTCTAAGACACACTACTGCAATGTGGAAGGCAACGGGAAACCACCACATTACTTGCCAAGTACACAGCAAACTTAAATTGTTATTAATGATGATGGCATCCTCTGGGGTAAAAAATTCCGGAGTTAAAGTAGTTCCCCATTAGGATCTCCAGGAGACAACTTCTTCGGTGGATGTGATCCAAAAATATAAAAAAAAGTCGTAAACATTGTGTGAGTCGGACCGTGGAATTTCAGAAGTATGAAACAAGTAGGTAAACTAGAGAACTTGAAAATTGAAATGGATAGGTTAGCACTAGACATAGTAGGGATCAGCGAAGTTCGCTAGCCAGAGGTGGGGGATTTTTGGAGTAGACTTGGAAAACTATTAATTCAGCAAATATTCAAGTGTTGGGGATCTTGGTAGCCACAGGCTGCTTAACCCCCTTTCACATGCTACTGAATATCGGAGAAATAGGGTATATAATTATAAACAATAGAAGAGTAACCGAATTGCATTTAACAAGAAAGATCAGAGGTTATGTTCGAACACAACAAACAGAAACAAGGAGAAACTTGCTGAAAGCATATGTGTGGAGAACAGCACAGTATGTCTAAGAAATAGGGGCAGTAGGAGAAGCAAACAGAAAAACGGTGGAAGCCTTTTGGAAAGTCGTGCTTCATATGTATGAGAATGATAGCATGGACAGACAACGTTAATAACAAAGAGGTTATAGAAATAGTAAAGGAATAAAGATATCTGTGGAATAAAATAGGAGAAATAGAAACGCAGAACATGTTCTAAGGCATCTTTGGCGACTAGTGCAGGATAATATTACAAGCAAGGATAGGAAAAAGGAGGTAGAGGTTGACCTAGATCAGACTATTGCACAAGTGAAAGATGCAGACTGTGGAAATTTCAAGGAAATGTGTAGGTTGGCACAGAGTAGGAGACAATGAGAGTACGCGTCTAACCAGTTCCAGGACTGAAGACCTAATGATGATGATCGATTTTTATGGATTTTTAATGTTACGGTCGCTTCATAGACTAAATGTTTATTTATTAATGATGTATACCATATTTCTTATTAACCGACGTATTCTCCCAAAAATTTCTTTTCAATCTCGCCTATTTCAGAAAATTCTTCATTTAAAAAGAATTTATGTAATACAAAAGTCAATTTATATGATTGATTTAATGTTTTATAATGCAAACGTGGTGCATTTCTATAGGAAATATTTGCTTTCACAGTAAAAACGTTTTAATACACAAAATTAAGATTAAAGTGTTGGTTTTTAACAAGATTGATTGTAGTTTCTTACGCAAAATGCGTAAAGCTAGCACTATTCTATGCTATTTACAGCAAATGAAGAGCATTTTATATGCATCATAAGTGTATTCATAATTAATAAGTGAAAATAAATGGCTTTGTATTTATCTTAGAGTAATTATATTAGGATTATTAGGATAACCTACTTTAAATAAATATTATTATTATTATTATTATTTACAAGCACAGCTTAAATTTGTGTTTTCGCTATTATACATTAATGGCTATGTATTTACAATACACTTGTAATTATTTACACACACGCAATTGCATTTTCGCTTAGCAAAAAGTAAACTTGTATTTACAGGGTGTAACCATGAATTTTTGGAAATTTCAATTTTTTCAGAATTCTTTTATATTTTAGTGGGCTTTATTTGTAGAATTCGAGGTTCAATGCTCTCTCATGACTCCTTATCATGTTAATATATATATATATATATATCGCTGTGGCTTGGCGTTGGAGATTGTCCCAAATTATAATGTGACTTAGATACAGCAATGGAAATTTAGAAATATTATCTTACCTTCCTGTTCTTTATTTGCATGGTTAGATCAACGGAAATTATATTGCAGAATTTACAAAATCCGTCTCATACTCTAGATTTTTCTGTATCCACCTAGAAGCATTAGTTACCTGGGTAAGGTAATATTAACAAGAATTTACACCACTTTTGCGCTTTAATGATCCCATTAGTGTTAAATTTATGTTTTATCATAAAACGTACCATTTACCCTTGCCTAATACACAAAGTTAATGGACACTTCTCATTCTATCTTATTGAAATGCATAAGACTATAAAATGATTCTTGTCTATCTCGGTTGAATTTTATTGCATATTAATGTTCGTGGGTACCTGAACTGGGCGTTTATTCAGTAACTAATTTATACAATGTTTCTTTATAATTGATGACGTATTTGGCTTTATTAATCACAATGGTTCTAGAATGTAGGCTCCATTCAAAAATCTTAAAATATTATTTTGAACAAGAGTATGCATATTTTATTTCTGATATTATACACACACACCGAAAAATAATTAAAGCTCGCATCCTTTGCTTTGCATCATAAATGATTGTAAATGTAATCCACCTCTCCATTATGCAATGTATTACGTTTTCAATATACAACGTACTTATTTTTAAAATGCGCTTTAAGGTATCTTTAACAAGAATGAATATTACACATGGAAATTATGCTTTTTATTAATGCGAATGAATTGAATGGCTTGGCACATGCAATTAGATTCGCTGTAACGGTGAATGAAACATGTTCTAATGCATCTTTATGCACAGATAATTAATTACATAAATAATTGAAACTTGCAATTGCTTTTTATATGCTTTGCAAATGCAATAATATTGATATGGTTTTTACGCAGATGCATTAAATGACTTTGTAGTTATCTCTTAGAATGGAACGCGTTTTTATTAAGTATAGGAGGGTTTATTTACACAAGCTCTTAAGGTTTTTACATAATTAAATAAGGGGTTTCTTTTATGTTGAGTGCAATGAAATACGCTTTGTATGGTATCTTTCAACGATTAATTTATACAGGGTAGAGTAATTAAATATAAGAAATTTCAATTTTTTCCCATTTCCTTCTCTTTGGGTGGATTTTATTGATAGAATTTGGGTTTTAATGACCTCTCGTGACCTCTTTATCATATCAATATATGCATTCATGTAAAAACAGGCACATTCAATTGTAACTAAACTCCATGCATAAGAGCATGTAATTTTTAAAAAGATCCTGTCCTGCAATTGAGTTGATACCATTCCCATAGCCCTCACAGCTCTGCAAATCTTTATAGAAGTGACAGACTACATATTCTGTCATAAATAATTTCATTATATCACAAATGAGTTTCCAAATGAGTATATTTTACCATATAAACTTTTCAAAACAAGAATTGATTCATCACCTAATCTGATACTAGCTAAGATTATTTGCATATATCATTTAATATTTCTACAGGTAGAAGGGGTTGTTTGAGAAGAGAGATTTAAAAGCTTATGTTGTGTTTAAGGAAACAATATCCTCTATGTATAGATTGTTTGTTAGTAGCCCCTTGTCATAAGTGTCAGTCATCTGCTGGTACCTTCAACATATCTTTAACGATCTAGTACCAAAATTTTAAATCTGTACTTATAGGCTATGTTACTCATATTTGAATTTGGTTGTAATCTTCATTGCAATATGCGTAGAGGAGTCAGCCAATAGAAGAGCATCAATCAAGATGGCGGAAAAGAGTTGTGAATAAAAATAATTAACTTTTTTTTGTAATATATCAACGGCTAATAATTTCAGGGTAACCCTTAAGGCTTCCTATACTAGATTGTGGTACCTTACTTCAACGTCTTACTTACCAGTCTGTGTCAAACTCTGATTTTGGATTTTTTTTATTCCTAACATTTTTTAGGTATAATAGTAACTTTTTGCTTGATAAATTATGTACTAAGAGTAAGATGAGCAACAGAAAATCCAGAATGCTTTTATTTAAATTTGTACGTAATTAAATTTTAATGCCTTTGAAATCATGTTTTGATTTCATATCTGATTGGTTGAGCATTAGTAATTACAATTGGTATTACAATATTTTGAATTAATGTTATATGATATATAAATTAATGCAGTAACCCTGACATTTTAAAATAACGTTACACATGGCTGTTTATTCAAAAACAAAATATACTAAATCAGCATTATCACTAATGCAGTTTCAAAAAGAGGTTACTGAACCAAGATATTTTATATCGCACGGGTAACAATGATGAGTGCTACAACTACAAACTATTATCAAATCTTGTATAACATAAAAACAAAAAGTTTTTATCTCAAATCACTAGAAGAACAATATAGTTAATAATTCTTTTTAATTACCAAAGAGTGTTACTGTCACATTTTCAAAATATGCAAAAACGTTAAAATTTTTGCATTTGAACAAAATGTATTTATAGGTTTAAAATACCCTTATACAATTGTAATTTCTATACTGATTGAATGATTAAAAAAGTGCAAATATGCAAGAAAAGTTCTATACCACCAGTATACAGCCCTAATTATTTTTCTTCGCACAATTTATAACTCATTGGTCCACTAACACTTGCTAAGAAAAACAATAAAATACTGAGTACCATTTAAAAAATGTTTGGTCAAGAACTGATAATAGTTTATTAACATGAAATCAACAAATCGCTTCTACAATGATTTAGTAATATGTAAATAAAGATTTTTTGCAGTGAAATAGATTAGTATTTCCCTGTTAAACATCAAAATTGCTGTTGCTGAACCAACTTTGCATCAAAACATTAAACACTACAACATATTCATTACAAGCCTGGCAGCAGTACCAAACTAAATATCTTATTTACTGGAAACAACTTTCACATAACAAATATTATGTCATAATTGTCTATTAAAACTAGAAAACTTACCTGTAAAGGTTCATTATTATCTGAAAATACAACACTGGTAGAAATTTTAGCTAATTTATGTGCTATGAAATTTCCCTGTTCATCAGGTCCCAATAAAACATAAGACTGCTTTGATGCAAGCAATGTGTATTCCCTTGAATCATCCTGAGGAGGAAATCGATATCTCCCATTTTTATCCGTTTCATTAGTCAATATATCAGAATTGTCTGCTACAACACTTATCGATACTCCTTCAATTGGTGGACTAACATAACCTGAAAAAGATTTAACTTACTGAATGGGGATTACTTGCAAATTATGGCAACACAATAAACCAAGTTTAAACATTAAGGTGTGATTACTATAGAACATGTAAATCAATTTATATTTTTTCAAAACAAACACTAAAATACTTCAAATTTATGTTTGTTTTTACTTAACTACAAGTGTATCCATAACAGCTATCATTTTTATCCTTTATATGCTGAAAACACGGACCAAACCAAATTGATTTATTACTTAGTGCTGCTAATGTGAATCCACATCTATTACAACTCTATACAAATTCAATATTCTGTTATAACTCATGTGATATGTTAGAGTGGATGTTAGCACATGTAGAAGATAATTTTCTACCTTATGGTTTATGTAAGTTTTGTAAGAACAAAACACACATGGTAAGTGATCAGGCAAGACCATCAAGCTGTAAATGACCTAAAATGACAAATACTAATCGGCTTTTAAAGTACGAAATGAAGTATTACTTATACAATTTATTTAGTGATGAATTTGAGCTACACAAAGAGACAGAATCGCCGCCTTCTAAAGAAGATGTCACATTACAATATTACAATTATGAATTTAGACAATATTACATGGTTGTTTGATAGTTGATGACCATTTAAGGCTCCTGGGTAGTTCAGTGCAGGAGCTCTTGTATGTTGGGCTGATGATTAGGGATGAGGTTTTTATTAAACAAGGTGTTTGGGCCTCTGTAAAGGTACTCACTAAATGGATGCCATGAAAGGGAGCAAATAGTGACCTAAAGAATTGTCCACGAACTTTGACAAACGACGAAGCGCCTCTATAGTTTTCATTTCACATTTATTAACCTAAATAGTGTTACAAAAATTTAGTTATTCAATTCAAAGTAAATCAAATTACAATATAAAATACAAACTAAATAATTAAAATTTCAAAGGGACAATAATTGCTTAACCTACCACGTTCTATAAATCGACACGAGTGCATTGAAAGAACTAATAATACCTTGAGTAGTAATGCTAGGTCGCTATTAAGACAAAACAGCATAGAATCCCATGTGTATCCAGGTAAAATGCAGGCAAAGCGCTGGGGCTCCAGTGCTTTTGTTGATAGATAGTTTGCTTAATGACGAATGTGTAATGGGACTCCTTAGGCCTTTGCCCTCGACACCGTGGGGGGCGCAGCACCGGCCGGGTGTCTTTGTTGTTAGATAGTATGGTGAATGGGGCTTCACCTTCGTGGGGGGCGCTCGTGTCTTTACTTGATGAGGAACAGGGTGCTCCTTAGAGCTTCGTCTCCCTAGTTTTTTTTATTCTCGACACATTAGTTAATTGAAGAGAGAGATTTTTAGGTTACGCAAAAATAATAAGAAACGTGGTGGATGACGTTTTTAAAATATTCTCAAAATGACGCGGACTGGGGCTCCATAGCATGTTCTGAACGGGGCTGTGCCCCATGAGAGATTTTTAGATTAAGCAAAAATAATAAGAAACAGTGGATGACCTTAAATATTCTCAAAATGATAAATGTGGAATGAGACTCCATAGCATGTTCTGAATGGGGCAGTGCCCCATTAGGTAATTGACTACTTCGGAGATTTTTAAGTTAAGCAAAAATAAGAAACGTGGTGGATGGCGTTAAATATTCTCAAAATGATAAATGCAAAATGGGGCTCCCTAGCGTGTTTTGAACGGAGCTGTGCCCCCCTAGGTGATTGACTACTTCGGAGAAATTTAGGTTAAGCAAAAATTAAACGTGATGAAGAATTTTTAGGTTGTGCAAAAACGTGCACGTGGTGAAAAATTTAGCGGTGTTCCTTAGAGATTCGCCTTCGTTTTTCTTCTCGTTGCATTAGTTAATTGAAGAGAGATTTTTAGATGAAGCAAAAATAAGAAATGTGGTGGATGACGTAATCATTCTCAAAATGATGAATGGTGGTGGGCTCCTTAGCGTGTTCTGAATGGGGCTGTGTCCTATTATTTTTGTATTAAATATCAAATGAATAGCAGAATTATTTGACTCGTAATATAATGATTTTAATTTAAAATATAGGTGTGTATGCAAAAACATGTTAAGACAGGTATGTCTTTATTTTGTTCATGGTTGCATCACCAAAGTAATTTATACAATTACACTAAACTCGCAGCCGGACCTAACATATAACCTTGTCTTTTTTATCCAAATTATAGCCGTCTGAATTTAAAATATATGCAAATCATGTCGTTATTAAAAACGTGTTGAAGAATTTGGATGGTGACGTAATCATTCTCAAATGCGGAATGCGACTCCATAGGACGTTCTGAACGTGGCTTTGCACCCATTAGGTGATTGAATATATCACGGTTTTTTAAGTTAAGCAAAAACCTGCACGTGCTGAAGAATCCCTCGAGAATCTCAAAAATTATTTTTGTATTAAATATATAATGTAAAAAAGAAACACAACATTTTAACGTTTTATTTAAAAAATTACATTCTTTAATTGTCTTTATCTTTCTGTGAAGTGGCTGTAGCAGATTCTTATTTATTCAATTTTCTTGTTTTAGCATTGCTATCACTGCTAGAGTCGTATTCATTTCATAAAAATTTGGTGTCCCAACGCATATGAAATGCTCGATTACTGCTTAATGGTAACGTTTAGCGAAAAAACTTTCAAATAAATCTTATGTATACTCAAAATGGCTACAATGTAAAATTAATTAGTATTATACAGGGTGCTCAATAAAAAAGTTATTTATCAAACTTATGTTTTTTTTAAATGGAACACCCAGTATTTTATTACAAATTCTGATATGCTCGTATCAAACTAGGGTAACTTTTATCAGGATTACCTATACCTAAATCTCATAGCTGTTGAGATATTCAACTTTTTTCAAAATCGCATGATTCAGTAAAAATTTTTGTTACACCATGATTTAGATGATGCTGAACATTTAACTTTTGTAGGGGAATAGTATAAACTTGTAGTTAATGGAAGCAACACCAGTTATCAAAATAATATACAGGGTGCCCATTGCATCGTTTTCTGTTTATTGAACAATTAACGCAAGGAATGTCGCTTATTTCAAATGGAACACCCTGTATATTTTCAAGTAGTAAAATGCAAAATTAAATTCTCCATTAAACAATATTAGGTTACCCTATATTCATATTCAACCATTTTCGAGTTATTAGCGAATAATTAAAAATGTTGGTACATAATTCTAAAGTTGGGTAATTTACTTTGATCACAGGCGGCGCGGCGCGTTGCCTACCAAATAATATTAACTATTTGACTTCGTTGCCACACAAATTTCCTAATCGAATGCATCCTAATAGAGCTGCGTTTGAAAGATTATTGCAACGCTTTAGAAGTACTGCTAATGTTGAATATTAAAAAACTCAACAAGTAAAGCATGTTACTAATAGTGAAGGAAATCAATTATTGGTATTGGAATTTGTAGTAGAAAGTCCTAACACTAAGTTGCGTAAAACCAGTCAAAAAAATCGGATTGAGTCAAACTAGTGTTTCAAAAATACTAAAAGCCAACAAATTTCACTCATATAAAATTCAGCTTCACCAAGAGCTTAAGGATGGGGATTTTCAAAGCAGAATTGATTTTGGATTATGGGTAACGGATCAAATCGGAGAAGATGATAATTTTTTGAATTTTGTTTTGTTCAGTGATGAAGCAAAATTCCATAACAATGGTTTTGTTGAGTTTTTTCACATTCAATATTGATTGATTGAAACGTCTTTATTATTAAATTAAATATACATTATAAGATATAAATTTTTGATACAAACTGCATCAAGCGCGATTAGGGTCATTAGGCCCTGTCTTACACCTAACTTGCATGCAGCTGTGCTCTTGAATATTACCTACTTCTAAAGCGTTGCAATAATCTTTCAAACGCAACTCTATTAGGATGCATTCGATTAGAAAATTTCGGAACATAAATTCTTGAATCTAATAGACAATTTTGTTCAGCTTCGCCAACTACCAATATCATATCAATCCTTTCGTTAAGACTATAGGTTTTCATTTTACAAATGTTCACCTCACAACAACACAGATACAAAACTGATAAACAACAAAAACAAAAGTTAAACATGGTTGCTGTGGCAACGAAGTCAAATAGTTAATATTATTTGGTAGGCGCCGCGCCGCCTGTGATCAAAGTAAATTATCCAACTTTAGAATCATGTACCAACATTTTTAATTATTCGCTAATAACTCGAAAACGGTTGAATATGAATATAGGGTAACCTAATATTGTTTAATGGAGAATTTAATTCTGCATTTTACTACTTAAAAATATATAAGGTGTTCCATTTGAAATAAGCAACATTCTTTGTGTTAATTGTTTAATAAACGGAAAACGATGCAATGAGCACCCTGTATATTATTTTGATAACTAGTGTTATGTTTCCATTAACTACAAGTTAATACTATTCCCCTACAAAAGTTAAATGTTCTGCATCATCTAAATCATGGTGTTACACAAATTTTTACTGAATCATGCGATTTTGAAAAAAGTTGAATATCTCAACAACTATGAGGTTTAGGTATAGGTAATCCTGATAAAAGTTACCCTAGTTTGATACGAGCATATCAGAATTTGTAATAAAATACTGGGTGTTCCATTTAAAAAAACATAACTTTGATAAATAACTTTTTTATTGAGCACCCTGTATAATACTAATTAATTTTACGTTGTAGCCATTTTGAGTATACATAAGATTTATTTGAAAGTTTTTCGCTAAACGTTACCATTAAGCAGTAATCGAGCGTTTCGTATGCGTTGGGACACCCGGTATATATATATATATATATATATATATATATATATATTACTCATATTTAGACCAGGGTAGAAAAATAAATAATCACATCAAATAATTTTAATCACCGTGTATAAGGAATTTTATTAGATAATACGCTTTATTAAAACACCGTGGAGAATAAAAATTCATTCGTTTCAGTAAAAATAAGAGATTTAAAATCATGTACAAGACGCTTTATATCAAAAGAAACAGTATTAACAAGCTCTACGTGTAATGTAATTATTCCTAAACAAATGGAAATTACGTGCAAAATTTATCTTAATTAACTCTATTTCAAGTAACCGGTATTGAACAAAACGTACAGATAATATCTACAGAAACTTGTAAAAACCCAATAAAATGCAAATCCTAGAAGTGTTAGTTAGAAGTAGGATGTTTGAACACACCTGCGTATTTTAAAAGCAATTTCAGTTTAATTTGTTTAGATAAACATGTCGATTCTAAGGATATTGGAAACGGTCAGATGCTTTAGCACGAAATACAAAACAGGGTTTATTTAAAAAGCTCATTCGGCGAAAATTTTGCAGATAATTAATGTTTACAAAGAATCTTGGAGAAACCGGGGCTTAATATTCACGAGAAGGTGCGATACGGGGTTATTTAACCCAGATAGTCCACATGGACTGGAAAATAATCGATAATAAAGAATATCAATTTGTACCAATACGAACAGGTTAGAAAAGGAAAGAGAAATGCGTCAAGCAAAGACACATATAGTAAAGGCGTGATTTAAGCAACGTCACGAGGGTCACAATTGGTTGAAAATAGGATGCAAATATCAGAGGTAGAAACAACAATTTCTGTACAAAATTAAATAGTTTTTCTCGGACATGTTGCGTGCCGTGTGAGAATTTCTGAGATTTAAATGGGGCGAGTGAAAAATTCGTAAAAACCGACGCGCGAGCGACGGACTGGGAACATAGAATGAGAAATTCTTAAGAATTGTCTGTTTTGAGGACAAAAGCGACGTGCCGGCTATTCGCTATATATACCGGTGGTAATATGAATTTCGGCCTCTTAGACTTTTGACTATTCGATGCGTTAAAAGCTCTCTTAGATCCGCGACTTGATTGAAGATGTTAAACAGTGCATTTTAGTTTGATAAAATAATTTAAAGTTTGCTCGTATATTTTAGTGATTCAAAATAGTTTGTTATTTACGTGCTAACATGAATGTACTTCAGTGCACTTAGATACAAGGTAATAAAATTTAGTATCACTGTACCAATTAGCAAAATTTACAACGACAAATGTATACACAAAAGTAGGCAGTTTTGGCGTATATTGGTGAAAGACGCATGAATTTCTTTGCTATTTTGCGGGGGTGAATAATTAAATGGTTCAAATACGTGTCTGGATCCACAAAACAAAGGTCAGATATACACAGATGAGTTCCGGAAAAGCCCAGAAACAACTTTAAATAAATGGTGATGGAGAAAATTTTAAAAGCGTTGAGAATTAGAAGCCGTAAATATAATCCTGTTGGAATGGTGTGATTAACTAAAGGGACGATGTACATTGAAGCTACGAGAACAGTAACCTTCAGGTAAATTATACTATTTTGTTTGACATTTTTGTGTGTGTTGAATTACTTTATAATTGATTTACTTTAAATGGACATTAGTGAAATTGTACTAACCATAAAATTTTAATTTTAAGATGAAATTTGCTTGTTTAAGTAGAAAGGGGTATTTAGTATTGATGTTCGGGAATATGATGAAACTTTGGGTATGTCTTTGAGCTCAATTAGACGAACCTGGTTAATTAACGTAAAGGGGTGGTAGATGCTCCTTTATACTCAGACTCGGTCTGCTTATATTGTTATAGTAATTAGTAGGCATCCTACAAGGACTTTAATTCTGGATGCACGTTAAAATGATAAAAAAAAAATTTTTAATCTTGAAAATTTTTGATACTGAAATTTATGCTGAATTTTAATTTTGAAATTTTAATGTATTGTGAATATTGATGTAAATAGAGGTAACGTTGATGTTTGTGGTAGGAATGTATTTGTTTTTTTTATAATTGAGGATGAAAGCTATCTAGAGGAGCAGCCGAGGCGATTAACAGAAAAAAATCAACAGACCAGGTAATTCAAGAGATTTCACAGCATTCTATATATATATATATATATATATATATATATATATATATATATAACAAGACGAGTTATTTGCAGTCCGCAATAAGGAATTTGCATAGAACACAATAAAAAATGAGATGTATCTGTAAATAAACTTATGAAAATAATAAAAGCATATTGACGAATACAAATCGAGCTATTAGTTGTATAGCTATTAACAAAACAATAGCCTTATTATTTCACAAGGAGAGGAAACATCCACTTACCGGTTTCAGCTTCTTTAAGCTTCGTCAGAGTAGATTAGTTTCCAACAACCCTATGAAGTAATTGAAGCGATTATACTGATATAATTTCGAAGGAATCTGTACTATGGCAAAAGTAAATAATTTTAAGTAAATTGACCTCTATGTTTACTAATGCAAACATACTCCCTAGCAGAAAATTTTTTATTCTTTACGTTAACTGTTTTGATCGTACTGTATACTGTATTGAAAAGTTTGTGTTCGTTGCGTTTTGACACATCTACAGGTCGAATGCCGATTGTTCGATGTTTGGTGTTGTTATATGTAGCCACGAGTAAGGATAGTATATTCAGCCATCGATAAGAACAATTCAAACTGAATTGTTTCCACATTTTTGACTTTAATGTACGATTCACGCATTCTACTACGCAAGCTTTGCTGTACACACAATAAAGTATAATCTTATATTTTTCAATAAAGCCTTAAATGTTGAATTATAAACTTCCTTTCCCAAATCCGTTTGAATGTACCGTGGAATACAATGGTCTTTGTTAAAAATTGATTGCAAAGCATTTAAAACAGCTTTAGACGTCTTGCGCATAACCGGTACGGCCCATAAGTATTTAGAAAATACATCAATAACAACTAGAATGTATCTATATCCTTTATTCATCTTTGCATATGGGATCATTTGCATCAACTCAGCTTGAAACAGCTCGTTTAATCCTTTTGTGATTACAAGTCTTCAAGGAAAGTTAATGCAAGCAGACTTATGTAACTCGTGTAAGATTGCTCCTTTACAGATATATTGCTGATGTGTGTGTGTGTGTGTGTGTGTGTGTGTGTGTGTGTGTGTGTGTGTGTGTGTGTGTGTGTGTGTATGGTTGACGGCTATATGCTTGCGTTTTTGAGTTTCTCTTGCAGCGTCTAATGTCTTATACATGATATTCATAGAATCATCTACCTGTTTGGTTACGACTTGTGCAACAATAGTGTTCACAGTTACTAGAACAAGGTTACTCATCATCTCTTCAAACTGGTTAAAGTCTGCTCTTGTAACATACTCGCGCAAGAATTGTGTTGTCATACAGTCTGTTGTCTGCTGTACAAGCGTGTCTATATACTGCTGAATAGTGGTACCAACTCCAAGCGTTGGTTCTCCCTCTTGCTCCCTTACGATCTACGCTATTATACGCAATTCGCGTAATTCTTCCATAATCGATGTAATGTCATTGCGAGGCGACTAGAAGCTTGAGCCATTCACACAGTTCGTTGGGATCTCTAGTGCCTTCTCGTTTTAATCCGTGAGTAGACCACGGCCACTCGGGTTCATAGTTTGCTGTCATAAGCTATACACTGCATTACTTCTTTTTTTAATGTTCGCATAATCGTTAATTTCTTTAAGTGTGTAGACGGTTTTGTATACACTTTCCATGCTTGACTGCTGGCAACCCTGCAGATATTATTATTATTGATCGCGGTTATGACGCGACGACCTGTCAAGTTTATGATTTATGCCAATAAATTCAATTCAATTATTTAAATCAGGGTTTATGTTTTATTTTTCGGCCAATCCTACAGTTCAGGCGTGAGATTACAGAATGATATGCGTTTAAGTGCAAAAATTTAAAAATATTTTTCTCAAATTTCACATTTTGTGAAACCTAACCTAAAACCACGTTTTCGTAATATTGGAAAAATTTGCATTTTTGTTTTATTTGATATTAACTGATTATTATGCAAAAAAGAAACAAGTCCGGTTATAACTTAGAAGATTTTGAAACATTTTGTAATGCTCAAGGTGCTAGTAATAGTACTAACCATGAACCAAACAGTGGGCCTCAGTACAGGAATGAAGTTTCAATATTATTAGACATGGTAACACAGCTTATGCAGCAGAATTCACAAATGTTACGAATGTTGCAAGTCTCTCAACAATCAAGTAACAAGGCAAACACAATTACTAACATTAACAGTGCTTCTGAAATGAGTGATGCACGAAATTACAATATTATGCCGGATCTTTCAAAGACAATTGGAGACTTTGAAGGTGATACAGATCTACATTTAGCCAAAGTATGGTTTGAAAATCTAAAACGGACAGCAACATTACGTCGATGGCCAGACGCCTTCTTATTTCAAACTGCCCAAAGCTAAACATTAGTTAGCTGGCCGTATTAGTGAAATCCCAGATTGGCAATCCTTTGAAGATGCTTTTTGTAAGACGTTTCTGATTAGTCAAAGCAAAACCGATTTATGGACGTCTATGCAAAAACGCAAGCAATATCCTAATGAAAATCTAAGTACTTATTTCCACGCTAAGGTAACGTTATGTAAAAAAAATACAGTTGGATTTTTCGGAAATCAAAGAACAATTATTGATTGGTTTGTTGTCTCACGAAATGTCGACATTTATTATTTCAAAACATCATAAAGATGAAGACGATTTATTTAGAGACATGATTAATTACAAAGGTGTTCTTAGAATGAGACAGAATAAAGCACAAACTGAAAAGTCAATAGTTTTTGAATTCAGGACTGCGAAGGGCTCCACTAGCCAAATTAACTTCTGCAGTGTAAAATGATAAAATTGTAATCGCAGCAGACACGTAATGTCACAATGTCATAGTCCAATAAGAAGTAAAGGATCTTGTTATGGATGTGGTTCCACTGAATACTTGGTAAACACTTGTCCTAGGAAGAAACTTAATGAGACCATGCCTACAACATCTACAATAAAAAATACCAGAGAATCAGGTAATGATTCTAATCATACTGCGTTAATTGTAAGTACAGCTATAAGTAAACCATTTCATGTACCAATTTATATCAAACGTAATACTTTTCAACATTGTTTAAACTCTGTGTTAGACTCTGGAAGTCCTATATCAATAATAAAATATGATCTTGTTAAAAATATTAATTTTGATAATGTAAACCGTGAGAAATTCCAATGTATAAATAAAGTAGAATTACAAATTTTAGGATCAATTACTTTTGAAGTTGTTGAAAATGTAAACATTGATTTATTATTTTATATTGTACCAAATGAAGCTGTTCCATTTGAATGTTTACTCTGTAGAAATTTTATTTCAAATACGAATATACAAGTGTCATTCGAAGGTGAAACAGTTAAAGCGCAACCTTCACAATCTTGCTTAGACTTTATAAGTGAATGTAAACAGATTTTACACATTAATTATGTAGAAGAGGATTTAAAATTACCAAATTTAAGTGTAGGTGATATAGTAACACCCATAGAAAAACAAAATTTTCAACAGATCATTAGTAACAATTATTTGAATGTAAAACGTCCCATAAAACCAAAAATTTCTTTTAAAATGCATTTAACTTATAGTCATTTACAGCCATTCTCATGTAACCCAAGACGTTTATCATTTTTGGAAAAACAGGCCCTTGATGAAAATTTAACCAGTTTGTTTAATCAAAATAACATTCATGAAAGTGACTTGCCTAATTGCTCTACTATAGTTTTAATTAAGAAAAAAGATGGGAAGTATAGACTTTGTGTAGGTTTTAGGACCTTAAATAAATATTTAGTTAAAGATAAATTTCCGTTACCACTTATTGAAGATCATTTAGATCGATTAAAAGATAAAAATTACTTTAGTGATCATCATCATCATCATCATTAAGTCTTCAGTCCTAGAACTGGTTGGACGCGTATCCTCGTTGTTTCCTAGTCTGAACCAACCTACACATTTCCCTGAAATTTGCACAGTCTACATCTATCACTATCTGTGTGCAAAAATCTGATCTCGGTCTACCTCTACCTCTCTTTTCCTATCTCTGCTTGTAAGATATCCCGTACTATTCCCCAGAAATGCCTTAGAACGTATCCTGTTCTTCTATTTCTCCTATTATTTTTTTCATTTTCCACAGATATCTTTATTCCTCTACTATTGCTACAACCTATTTGTTATTAACTTTGTCTGTCCATGCTACCATCCTCATACATCTGAAGAACAACATTCCAGAAGGCTTCTATCTCTTTCTGTCTGCTTTTCCTACTGCCCCTATTTCATAGACATACTGTGCTGTGCTCCACACTATGCTTTGAACAGTTTTCTTCTTGTATCTATGTTCGTTGTCTTTGAACATAGCTGCAGTTTGGTCACCTTCTTTTGTTTTACAGTTATATACCCTATTTCCCCGATATTCAGTGGTATGTGAGGGGGGGGCGGCCTTTGGCTGCCAGTTCCCCCATCACCTGAACCTTTGTCGAATTAATAGTTTTTCCAATTTATCCTTTCGCACAATCAACATTAGTTGAAAATATTTCACAACCAACAAATAGTTGTTTATAATAATCATCAAATTTACAAGCACTTATTTTTTCGTCATTGGGTTTTACATCTTGAAACTGGCCAGACTTGTACCTCGGCTTATTTATATTCTAAGCTAGCCTACACCGTTCCCTGCAATCCTCACAACCGCCTATATACAGCTCGATTCCCTTCTATTGTTTTCTAATTATATGCACTATTTCACCGAGATTCAGTGGTATGTGAAGAGGGTTAAGCAGCCTGTGGCTGCCAAGGATCCCCAAACACTTAGACATTTGCAGTATTAATAGTTTTCAAGTAAATCCTTTCGCACAATTAACATTAGTTGAGAGAATTGCAAAACCAATATCTGTAGTTGTTTATAATAATCACCATGTTTAAGTACAGTTATCATTTTTGGCATTAGTTTTTCCATATTGCGACTGCTTGGAAGCGTACCTCCATTGATTTCTATTCTGAGCTAGCCTACACATTTACCTGAAGTTCTCACAGCCTACATCTTTCACTATCTGTGTGCAGTAGTCTAACCTAAGTCTACCTCTACTTCTCTTTTTTCCTATCTCTGCTTCTAATATATTCCGCACTATTCCCTCATGTCTTAGTATGTGGCCTATCATCCTATCTCATATTTTTTACTGTTTTCTACATAGTTCTTTCTTCCCCTACCATTTCTAGTACCTCTTTGTTCTTAACTTTGTCCATGGTATCTTCATCATACGTCTGTAGCACCACATTTCAAAAGCTTCTACCTTTTTCTTGTCTGCTTCTCCTACCGTCCAGGCTTCACAGCCATACAGTGCTGTGCTCCACACATATGTTTTAAGCAATCTTTTCCTTGTTTCTAGGTTTGTGATCTTTTTCTTGTTAAATGTAGCATGACCTTGTGCTAATCTTTGTTTTATATCTTTTGTGCTTTTCCCATCTTGCGTTATTTGACTTCCTAGGTAGCAGAAATCCTTAACCTCTTGTACGTTCTCGTTACCTATTTGTATTCTTGTTTTTGATTTATTTTCCCCTCTTTTGCATACTAGAACTTTAATTTTATTTTTGTTAATTTTCAAACCACATCTCTCTGTTAAAACTGTTTCCATTACATTAAGAGCAGCTTCTAACTCTTCTTTGTTAGATGCTAATACCGCTATATCATCTGCAAATCTAAGCATATCAATCTTTTGCACCTGCATATTAATTCCAAATGTCTTCCTGCATTCGACAGTATTCATTGCCTCTTCTATGTACAAGTTAAAAATTAATGGGGATAAGGCACATCCCAGTCTCAACCCTTTCCTAATATTTACTTCTCTATTTTCTTTCACTAATTCTATTACTGCTGTTTGCTCTTTGTATAAGCAATATACTATCCGTCTATCCCTAAAACTCATTCCAATCTTTTTGAGTATTTCAAACATTTTTTTTTCCATTTTACATTGTCGAATGCTTTTTCCAGATCTACAAACCCTATATATACGTTTTTCCCCTTCTCTAGTGTTTTCTCCATTATCACCCTCAGAGCTAAAACAGCATCCCGTGTTTCCCTGTTTCGCCTAAACCCAAATTGATCTCCCAGTATTTCTACAGCTCATTTTTCCATTCGTCTTTGTACAATTCTAGTTAATATTTTTGAAGCTTATTGTTCGAAAATTTTCACATCTATCAGTGCCTCTTTTTTTTTGTATAGTTACTATGATGTTACGTTTGAAATCTTTGGGTATCTCACCTGTCTCGTACATATAGCTTACAAGTCGGAAGAGACGTTCTGTTACTGCTTGTCCAGCGGCTTTTAGAGTTTCTGCTTACATCTTATCTGTACCTGGCGCCTTACCATTTTTCAGACTCTTTAATGCTAATTCAAACTCATCTCTAAGTATAGGATATCCCAGGTCATCATTTTCAATGTCTGATTCCTGTTCTAATGCTGTTAATTCCTCCCGTGTCCCTTATATTTTTGCTATATGGTTTTATATCCCTAAAATTCATTCTAATTAATTTGTATGCTTCGTCTGTCTTTCCTATTTCCATCTTAGTTTGTACCTTGTTGCACTTCTCATCAATCCATTTTTCTTTAGCTTTCCTGCATTTGCGAATAATTTCCCATTTTATGGCTTTGTATCTCTGTTTTCCTATTTTGTCTGATCTATTTTTGTATTCTCGTCGTTCTTCTATTAAATTCAGGATATCCTTTGTTATCCATGGTTTCTTATTTTCTTTTTGTGTATACCCCAGAAAACCTCTGGCCGCCATGTTTAAGCTGGATTTAATGTTATTCCATTCTGTTTCTACTTCCTTAGTATCAGAAATTTTCTCGATATCTTTCAGCAATTTATATGAAATATTTTCAAATCTTTCGTGGATATCTTTATCTTTTAGCTTCTCAAAGTCAAAGTGCATTTTTCCGTTCCTCTTTTTCAGATTTTTAAATTTAAGTACGGCCTTCATAATTACGATGTTGTGGTCAGTGTCTATATCTGCTTCCGGGTAGCTTCTCCAGTCTTTTACTTGATTTCTAAACCATTGTCTAACAATAATGTAATCTATTTGATATCTTTCTATATCTCCTGGCATCTTCCACGTGTATCGTCTTCTAGCATGATGTTGAAATAATGTATTTGTAATGGTTAAGTTGTTCTTGTCGCAAAATTCTACCAGCCTATTTCCTCTGTCATTTCTCGTGCCTAAACCAAATAAACCTACTATCGTTACTTCCCGACCCTCACCTACCAGTGCATTAAAATCCCCCGTAATTATCAAATTTTCATGTCTTTTTACGTATCTTAGTATGTCTTCGATATCTTTGTAGATCGCCTCTACCTCTTCCTCACTGTAGCTAGAGGTGGGCATGTACACTTTTATTATTACTGTATTTACTGGTTTAAATTTAAATCTAACCATGAGTACTCTTTCGTTCTTTTGTAAGTAGTTTCTACACGTCGTCCTATCTTTTTTCGCATAACTATCCCCACACCCGAATTTCCTTCCTCTGATACTGTATGAATTACCCTGAAGTCTCCAGTCCAAAAATCCACCGCCTCTGGCCAGCGGACTTCGCTAATTCCTACTATGCCTAGTGCTAACCTATCGATTTCGAGTTTCAGGTTCTCTAGCTTACCTACTTGTTTCGTACTTCTGACATTCCACGCTCCAACTCGCAGAATGTTCACGGATGTTTTTCTATTCTTTCGAATCACATCCCCGAAGTAGTCCCCTCCCGGGGATCCGAATGGGGGACTACTTTATCTCCGGAATTTTTTACCCCAGAGGATGCCATCATCATTAATAACAATTTGAGTACGCTGTGTACTTGGGAGTTAATGTGGTGGTTTCCCGTAGCCCTCCACATCGCAGTAGTGTGTTTTAGAATGTAATACCGACCCCTATGGTCTCTGTCACTCTAAGTACCGAGAAAGCTGCTGCCCTCTTTCGGTGACCTGTCTTACTCTAGTTGCTCCCTACCTGTTCTACTATTTTATAACGTCGTCAAGGTGCAGGTCCGTTCAGAATGGATTTTAGTAAATTAGATCTAAAAAACGCATTCTATTATTTATCGCTAGATGAAGAATCAATGCAATATACGACTTTTATTACGCCTTCAGGACAATACGAATTTTGTAAAGCTCCGTTTGGACTTAGCTCAAGCTCATCTAGCTTTGCATGTTATATCAATAAAATTTTTTAAAGAATTAATAAGCCAAAATAAAATTCTAATTTACCTCGATGATATTTTAGTAGCCACCAGAAGTGTTGAACAAAATTTAGAGCTTTTAGATCAAATTTTTAAAGTTCTTACTGATAATTTATTCGAGTTAAGACTCGATAAATGTTCTTTTCTTATGCCCGAAATTGAATTTTTAGGCTATACCATTAATAAAAATGGCGTAACGATGAGTACAGAAAATACTGATGTTATAAAAAATTACCCTATCCCAACTAATAATAAAGACTTACAAAGTTTTATAGGATTAGCAAGTTACTTTCGTCGGTTTATACAAAATTTTGCTATAATTGCGAAACCTTTGTACGATTTATTTAGAAAAAACACCACTTTTGTGTTTAATGCTATACATCTTGAAGCTTTTGAGAATTTAAAACAGAAATTAATTTCAAAACCAGTTTTGGCAATTTATTATCCATTATTGGAAACTGAGTTACATTGTGATGCTAGTTCACAGGGATTTGGAGCAATATTATTACAAAAACAGAGTGATAATAAATTTCACCCTGTGCTATTCTTCAGCAAACGAACGAGCGATCACGAAAGCAGATATCATAATTACGAATTGGAGTGTCTTTGTATACGCTCTGAAACGCTTTCACATTTATGTACAAGGCATTCATTTTAAAATAATAACAGATTGTGACAGCTTTAGGTTAACATTAGCAAAAAAAGATATTGTACCTCGCATAATGCGCTGGTGTTTATATCTACAACAATATGACTATGAAATTCGGCATAAGCCTGGTGTGCAAATGCAACACGCTGATGCGCTTAGCAGAATTCGCAATATTTTAGTATTAGAAGGCAATACGTTAGAGCAGACATTGGCCCTTAAACAAAGTACAAATAACGATATTGTAAAATTAAGACATTTATTAGAAAATACAGATCATCCCATGTATGAATTACGAAACGGTATTGTTTATAGAAAATACCACAATAAAATTTTATTCTATGTTCCACAACCTATGCAATATACCATAATGCATACCTATCACAATGGTATGGGACATTTAGGTTTAGACAAAACATTAGAATTGATAACAAGAACATATTGGTTCCCAAACTTAAAAGATAAAATTAAGAAGTTTATTCAAAATTGTTTAAAGTGTGTGGAATTCAACTCCAAGTCGGGTCCAGTAGAAGGATTTTTGCATAGTATCCCTAAAGGTAATATAGCCTTTGACATGGTACACATTGACCATTATGGTCCTTTGCAGAACAAGACTAGAAAATAAATATATTTTTGAAATAATAGATGGCTTCACAAAATTTACTAAATTTTATGCCTGCAAAACTATGTGTACTGAAGAGATAATTAAACATCTAAAAAATTATTTTAGAAATTATAGTAAACCTAAAACATTAATTTCTAATCGTGGAACATGGTTTACATAAAATTTATTTAAAGAATTTATGATCAATAATGATATCAAATACATCCTAATATCAACGGGAAGTCTTAAGGCAAATGGACAAATGGAAAGGATGAATATACTGTTAACACCCCTGTTAGGTAAAATTAGTAATAAAAATCAAGTGTCATGGGATTCTGTTTTGCAAGATGCGGAATTTTGCATCAATAATTCAGTAAACAGATCCACCAGACATCCTCCTTCCAAATTATTATTTGGCCGTAATCAAAATGGCAAAGTTAATGATACATTACAAGATATATTAGATACTTTTACGGATAAAGATAACGATATAGAGGGAATTAGACACCAAGCAGACACAAACATTAAGAAAAATCAAAAAACGAATAAAATTTCCTTAACAAAAGACGCAAAAAGCTATTAATTATAAAATAGGCCAATTCGTAATGATGAGTAACATAGATACTATGCCTGGATTTAGTAAAAAATTAATACCTAAGTATCGTGGTCCCTATCAAATCAAAGAAATCTTACCCAACGATAGATACGTTATTACAGACCTCTCCGGATTTGAAAACACAAATCCCTACAATGGCGTAATTGAGGCTTCTAGACTTAAAGCATACCCCTCAGATGAGTTTCATTCATTCAATTAATTACTATAAAAATAATTACAATTACAAATTTGATTTTTATTTTCTTTTTCATATTTACATTAATGCGATTATGTACAATTTATGTTTACTTACTTAATTTATGTGCAATTTAGGAAATGAGGTATACATTTATGAACAATTTATTGTAGTATCCATACATTATTTGCTACTTAATTTTTAACATTGGTTATAATGAATGTTTATGTATTATTTACTATTTATGTTGTATCATTTGTATTAGGTACCAAATTAATTATTATGATCGGGGTCGAGCATCAGTCAGGTTAGGCCGAGTTGTAGACGGTTTTGTATACACTTTCCATGCTTGACTGCTGGCAACCCTGCAGCTGTTATTATTATTGATCGCAGTTATGACGCGGCGACCTGTCAAGTTTATGATTTATGCCAATAAATTCAATTCAATTATTTAAATCAGGATTTATGTTTTATTTTTCGGCCAATCCTACAAGTGAGAATTTACCCAAAGGATTGAGAAGGAACAGTAGCTCATACAACCCTTTGCTACCGTTATAGCAAAATCGTTCTACACACACCTTTTCACCAATCCCGAAGATGTCTGAATCTCCAATCATTAATTTTCCTGTCTCCAAATTAAAACGTACTTTCTCTCTGCGCAAGTTCTCCGTGTCATTGTTATAATTACCAGTAATGTTGGAAAACAGATTATCCACACAGTATCTTGCTGATGGTAAAAATCGTTCATACTCTGCCTGGGTCTCTGGAGTGTTGCCGCTACTCTCCGATTCTTCGAAGATGGACTCTACAGGCTGGACTGGGCTATGAGGATTGCGTTCCCATGCCTCCTCTATTGCTGGTGCGGCGATTGGTGTGGAACTGTGCACCCGATCAAGAAATTTAAGGCGTCTTTTAGGAGTAGATTGTACGTCATGTTGGGGTGGTGACCAGTGCTGGCTTTAGATCTTGGACTCCTGTTTAATATCTTTTAGCAGATCAGTCTGAAGTGTTTGTAAACGTTTTGTAATATGTGCATAGACCTTACTTAATGCAAGTTCCTTTTCAACCACACCTGCTTTTAGCACTTGCAATTTCCTCTTGACTGCCTTTCGTACTTTTAAGAGTTCTTGTTTGGCTTTGACATCGTCTGCCATCGTCTAGAGATGGGTAGGAAGTGATATATGCTACTTATGTGCTTTATAAGTATATATAGGCGTCAAAACCTTTTTGGTAGTGACGGCTCTGCAAATCGCCATATTTATTCATCACCAGGAACCCATACCGATCTCGCCAGCATACGTCACACAATTCTTTAAATCGGTCAAATGACATGTGTTTACATGGTCAACGTATACGTGTTTTAAATTGAGTTCGTGTTGTTTGAATAGCACTAGGACATTAGCAAAGTCTCTAATCAATTGTTTAGGTATTTTGGAATAGGTCTGACATGGGTAAAAACAATCGATGGCCTTATGTCGAACCCAAAGAAAAACATTCTCGCATTACATTTTATTTATCGCACGACACGTCATCGAAAATAAATATCGAATGAGGTTTGGCATCCGCTGGGGTAACAAATGCTTCCCATTTGTTAAACACAAAATATCCTATTCCTTTTATTGGTTGTAATAACTTGTCTAGGTACTGATACTTTGGTTGATACGAGGATTTTGAGTAGAGATAAATGTTTTCAAAGGGTATACCATTCGGATGTTTCAAGAGACCAATGACTATATTAGTTTTGCCACAATTGGATGGACCTGTAATGATACACCATATTGTTGACGGTAATAGTAGTCCATGCTTTTGTACGTTAGTGTTGTTGCTGCAGTTGTGGTCGGTAATTAGCAACGTCAATTGTTGCTTTACCAGACGCATTCTATCCATATACTAAAACGTAATTGCAGTATGGTAAGCATGTAAACAAACAATTCTGCGCACATGACCAGTATCCTTTAAACCTTTCGACTGACAAGATTAATGAAATCTTATTGTGGCTACTGGTTACTCAATAGTGCTATCAATCGCTTACCGGTAGAATTACATTTACCAGGCAGAAGTATTAGTGGAAGAAATCGATGTGTGTCACATGCTCCCCAAAGCTCAAAATTCACAACATGCAGGTTTAATCGTCAAACTTAAACATCTTAACAGTAGAAATAAGTTTATGGAGGCTCGTAAAAAGACCCAAATATGTGCAAGTAATTTAAATCTGCCATACAAATTAGCACCAAGTCGAATTTTTATAAACGAAAATCTAACAATGCAAAATCGTTCAATCTTTAATATAGCACGAAAAGCTAGACAGGATAAAGGCTATAAGTTCATATGGACAAGAGAAAATATTACATATGTTAGAAAAGCAAAAGGCACAAAATCTATTGCAATCAGGTATGAAGATGATATTAGTAAAATAGTTTAAATATATCTTAGTAAATAGTTCCAAGTTACAGAAAACCCAAGCCCACAAATGGTTTATAAAATAATAAACAATTTAGATAATACAGGAATTAACACACATATATTATCAGATAATAATGAATGTGCTAAATTATTACAAGCAAAACAAATATCATTCTCCATATTTCATACTAATATCAGAAGCATTTTAAAAAACTTCACTCAATTAGAAGCTTTGATTTCAATATATGAAAACTTTTTTGATGTTATAGTCCTGACTGAAACATTTCAATGCCCATCACCATAAATATTCTCTTTAGAAGGTTATATGCATTACTATAACGAAGGTTCGCTTAATAAAAATGATGGTGCTATTCTATATATTAGAAATACCCTGAAACATAATGTAAATATTATTTGTACAAATAGTCTGAATATTATAAGAATTACTCTAAAGCAAGGTAATGGTGATGTTGCTATTAACGCAATGTATAAACCTCCAAGTTATGAAACAAATAAATTTATTAATGTATTAGCTGAATACTTGGAGGAAATGTGTATAGAATCTACTGAAATATTAATAGGGGACTTCAATATTAACATAAAATCGGAAAATATATTTTCACAGAAATATTTAAATCTTATCACTGAATTAGGAAACAAATCTTATATAAATAACTATACTAGAAAAAAAAATCACAGCAATACATGTTTGGATCATATCATGGTTAAATCAAAAACTCCTAATGAACGGTTTACATCAATGATTCTGCAGTCAAGAATATCCTGTTATTCTGGGTTTTAATGAGATTAACAAAGGCCAAAACAATACCAATAAAATAAAAAAAATTATACTCTACATCCAACTAAAACTAAATATGGACAAGGAGAGCTGGAATGAAGTTCAAGAAGGGACAGTTGATGATGCATGCCAGTTTATCATAAATAAAATATTTACAATATTGAATGCAACACCATTATAACAAAACCAAAAAATTTGAAGCGAAAAACATGGCCGACAAATGGCATTATCACTTCAATAAATGCGTGTGACCCTCTATATAAACAATTGCAAAAAGATCCATCTAATGTCAACCTAAAAACACAATATAAAAATTATCGGAATAGAATAGTCTCGTTAATAAGAAAAGTTAAACGTCAATACTATGATGAGAAAATAGAAAGAGGTAATTTTAGCCCTAAAGTAATATGGGAAACTACCAACAGCATTTTACATCGAAATAAACAAAAAATACAGATAAGTAGTATTAAAGCTGAAAATGGAAAAGATGATATTACAAATATCGCAGAAATTGCTAATCAGTTTAGCAGTTTTTTTGCTACAGTAGGTGAAAACTTAGCCACAAAAATACGCCCCCCCCTTTGTCCAGACAAAACTATAATCTTAAGTCAAACAGAAATGGCAAATCAATGTTTTTAGAGCCAGTTACACATACTGAAATTAAACAAATTATCCATAAACTCGAGAATAACAAATCACCCAGGGAAGACAATATAGGCTCAAATATAATCAAAATTATAGCTAACACTATTTCACATCCCCTAAACATATTAATAAATAGAATCTTTCAAGAAGGTGACTGCCCTAAACAGTTTAAAACCGCCATTATCAAACCCATACATAAACAAGGTGCTAAAAATTTAATTAATAACTATAGACCAATATCTTTAATATCTAATTTATCTAAAATTTTCGAAAAAGTTTTGCGATCACGAATAATGAAATTTGTAGACAAAAACAAACTTCTGTCAGAAAACCAATTTGGATTTAGAACAAATCTAGGAACTAATAATGCATTGGCTGTGGTAACCGGAGCCATCTATAATGCTGTTGATAAATCTAAACCTGTTAATGGTATTTTCTTAGATCTCCAAAAAGCCTTTGATACAGTATCGCATGTTATTCTGCTGGCTAAATTAGAAAAATGGGTCTGCATGGGATTGTCCTCAAGATACTGACAAACTATCTGAGAGGCAAACAACAGCGTGTCAAGATTGGAAATGAATTCAGCGATTATCTACCTGTAAAGTGTGGAATACCTCAGGGGACAGTGCTAGGTCCAATGCTCTTTTTGATTTATATTAATAACTTTCTTAATGTTTTGCAGAACAAAGAAGGGCATATGTTTTCGTTTGCAGACAATACAGTCATCATAGTGCAGGGAGAAACAAGGTCGGAAATGACCACTAAAAGCGACATATGCCTAAAAAAGATTATCCTTTGGTTAAATGAGAATAAATTGACATTAAATCCTGAAAAAACTAAATACATTCCTTTCACATCATATTTAAAAAATATACCAGTATTGCCAGATATAATTCTACATGCTAATGCTTGTAAGAGTCAATGTAGTTGTAAAAATGAAATTGTGCAAACACTACAAATTAAATACTTAGGAGTTATTGTGGATGCCCACCTAAAATGGAATGCACATATAAAATATCTCTGTGGAAAACTAAGACTCCTAATGACACACTTTATATTGCTACGAGATATATTCTCGATCAAAAATCTTAGAATAGTATACAATGGCCTTGTCCTTTCAATCATTAGTTATGGAATTTTAGCATCGGGGAGGATGTTATAAAACCATTATGAATAAACTTTTAGTAATTCAAAAGTCTTTTATAAAAATAATGTATAGAAAACCGAGAATCTATAATTCAAATTTTTTATATATAGAAGCTGACGTGTTGGATGTAAAGCAAATCTTTATATTAAAAGTGCTATTATACTATAAGAAGTACTGCAGTACAAACCTAACCGATCATCTACATAATACTAGACAAAAACTAAACTTAAATGAAAAAACCAATAAGGTTTCTAAACAATTAACTAAAACCTCAACCTCATACGCTGCTACTCGATTATTTAATACTTTACCGAGAACTATAAAGGAAATAAATTATAAACACTTTAAATGCTATCTGTATAAATGGATATCATCTAAACCTCGCAAGTTTTATCATGATTTACTGAATAATCTATAGCTAACCTACATAAAAATAAATGTAGCCAAATATAAACCTATGAACCTTATAATATAGACTACAGATTCAGATAAATATATAATATGATTGTAGATCATTCCAAAGATTGAACCTTGTGCCAAACTACTGAATGTCGCACGCAAGTTGCTCTACAACTTTTAGCGACAATTACATTGCTTAGTAGAGACAACACTGTTATTGTTACTCTGAATATAAGATTATTAATAAAATTTAATGTAAATTAATTTAGTTTTATAATGATGTAAGGAACTACTAAGCATAAATAAACTGCTTTTGTGGATCGGGTACTAAGCTTCAGAAACGCCTCGAGGGTGGTGATATAGGTCGCAATCCCTTAGACGAAGCCTGCAAACTACACGACATCACCTATGATCATTCTACAGACTTAACAATCTGACACCAAACTGATAGACGTCTCGCCGAAACAGCACAAAAACGTCGTACTGCACCCAACGCTTCGTTAGGTGAAAAACTTGCTGCGTTTGTAGTTGGTTCTGCAATGAATGCCAAAGTTAAATTTGGTATGAGTTGCCGCAAGAAAACTATAAGGTGTAAGAGAAAACGATGTGGTCAGCGTCTACATACAGAAAGTGTTATACCATTCAAGCGTTTCATTCGCACCATCTACGAATGCATTGTTACATGCCAAACTGGCTATGTAGCATTTTTAGTTTTAGATATAATTTGTAAGTCAATTGCCGCGTATTTTTAAATTAATAACGTTAACTTCCGTCGTCGCTGACAGTCGCGGCTGCGCAGAAGAACTGCGGATGTGCGCGAGTGTCGAAAGCGGGGATTAAACAACGAGACCTGGAACAAAGCAACAACTATCTGAGTGGTGTGTATTTTTACTTTAGAAATAGGTATGTAGATTCCCTGTACCTTACCTTTGTTGTACATGGTACCTATTCCTTCCGACCCCCTACGAGTGTAATAAAAGTTACGTGACGGACGGATAGCAGATTTGATGGTCAACATGACGTAACCCACAAACCACCTGCTGGATCCTGAGATTAAGTTCCGAGATACACCTCACGTGAGTAATTTGATTTTACTTAATTTGTGCATGCAAATTTGACTTAGACAGCGATTGCATCAAATACGTGATCTGTAGAAATATAACAATGGCGGGTAAATATACCCCATAATTATAACAGCATTAAAAACGTTCGTCCGACTGATCTTATTAAAACTGCTAAACTTGCAGTGACACCAATTAAAGATATAGCAGATGAGGTTCATGGCATCCTGCGTGTAATTCCTGTACCCAAAACTGGTGGTTTCTTACCTTTGATACATATTTTTGCAGCCCTCTCCGCAATTGGAGTGTTGTCGAGTGGAGCAGCTGAGATTGCAAAAGCTATACTTGGACTATAGCAATTTAAGGAAGCGAAACGACATAATAGGGCACAAGAGGCTGTGACACTTGGAAAGGGTATCTATTTGAAACCTTATTGCCGTGGATATGGACTGTACCTAAAGCCTTATCTTACACACGGGTAAGGTTTACGTAAACAAAGACAACAAAAAAAAACTCAACACATTCGTTAAACCTACCTATGCGAGCGTTAACCAATGTTGACTTGAACAAATACATAAAATGTTTACAAATATCCCACTTTCATGGAATTTTCATGCGCAATTCACTTCCAAACACAATTCATTGGCGCGAATGTGGTATTCTTAATCATAACACTACACGTGGTGCGGAAACTCATTGGACCGCGTACAAAAAAGATGGTTCAAGGGCAGTCTATTATGATAGCATTGGTAATCTACAACCACCGAGGAAACTTGTCGAGTACTTAACCTCATCAGGACCATGCACTCTCTATTATAATTATAAGCAATTTCAACCGCTTAACACTGTTACCTGTGGACACTTTGTATTGAAATTTTTATTGCAAAATAGTCATCCATTAAGTTTCTAACAATGCTATATATTATTTGATTTTTATTGTATTGTTTAACTGCTTTGTGTAAAAATGTGTTTAATTAAAAACCATATATTGCAAGTGTTTCAGGAATCCCATCATTATGTTTGTATTAAACAAAGTGCAAGTTGTGTTTTGTGTGCTCCTGCTTTAATATTGAATTTATGTGGTTAATTTAGATTTTATAATTTTCAAATTGATACGCATTGTGTAATTAGAAGTGCTGAGTTGTTTGATACTATTTTCAATACAATCAATCAAAGGGCTGATTTGTTATCTTACTACTACTATGGAAAATTGATATAATGTGTATTAGTTTAATTTAAACTATTTATCAGCTCAATGCTTACATCTGTTAACTTGGACATATGCTTTCACTATTGATTAATTTGATGTGTTTATTTATTGATATACCCAGCCAGGTAATAAGGATTTATTTTATCTGTCTACTACATACTAATAATTTCCATTAATACATCTTGTTTAAAAATTTCTATTCTTAAGTTTGTTTTTTTTTGGGCTCTTCTTAATTATATAATACACTTGCTCCTATTTTCAATAAGTTAATAATTATCCTTTCTTTCACTTGTATATTAATTACTCTAAAACATCAATGTAATACACTCCTTTGTTCTCTTATGTTTTGATGTCCGTGGTCCAGTGTTCTTGTGTTGAATTAGTCACTACAAAGGACCCTGTAGTGTGAAGATTAGTTTCATCCTTTACCTAGTTTCATCCTTTACCTGTATTCATTCTTTTATTCTCTATTATTATACTGATTCTTATGGCAGGTAGTTTCTTTACGTGCTGCCCAAAAAAGCCTTGCAGCAACTATGTTTGCATAAACTGCCATTGTATCTTCCATAAAAGCTGCTTAGAAGTCAAGAAAGGTAAAACTCTTATAAGACTTGACCAATATAGAGTCAAATGCTGTGACGAGAAAGGCATAATCACCTCAAATAATGAAACTATAAATTTAAATGATTTAGTTACTTCCCTACAAATAGAAAATGTGAACCTAAAAACTGAGTGCAATTATGTTACAAAGCAAAATCAGTGTCTCACTTCACAACTGGATATTTGCCGTATGGAAGGTGTCAATATGGAGCAATCGCTCATCAGAGAGCAAACGGAAAGTAATCTAATACTAAAGGAATATACAACTAAAATAGAAAACCTCGAAAAGGAAGTTTCATTTTTAAAAACTCAACTACAAAATATGCAAATTACTGACATTCCAACCATAACGAATAATTCAACGGAATCGGTATTAACTCCAATTAGAAAGATCGACACACCAAACGCAACAATTAACAATATCATTGGGAACAATATTAATAATCGATCACCAGTGGATCTAGTCCTCGATAATGCAATTGTTCCTCTATCTAAAAACAATGTTAGATCTGTCTCAAGTAGAGCTAATCTATCTCCTGATGATGTAATCAGTAGTGATACTAGTTCTCAAAAAATTCTAATTATCGGGGACAGTCAAGTGCGTGGTCTAAATGTCTTATTTTCCAAATTAAATTCAAGTTACATAATTACAACATGTCTTAAACCTAATGCTTCAGTACGCCAAATAGTTGATGGATTGGAAAGCACTATAAGCAACCTATCGCATAGAGATATCATATTTTTTATTGGTGGAACAAATGATTTGGATAGACATACCCCCGCTCAAATTATAAACTCTTTCAAATATGTTATGGACTTGTGTAAAAATACAAATTTGATACTCATGGATATTCCTTACAGGTTTGACAATACTAAATACAACAAGAAAATTGAGAGTGTCAACAGGTATATAAATATATTAAACAAAAATAATTTTAATTTTACTGTCTTTAATGTTAACCAATACTTAAATTATTCTGACTATACAAAATTTGGTATTCACTTAAATAGGAATGGTAAAATTAAACTAGTTACATTGTTTGTTAAAAATGTTCTTTCATTGTTTTCTAATCATTGTAAAATATCTGTAAAGGTTACACCCAGAATGCATAATCATTTTAAGGTATGTTGACAATGAAGTTTTACTTCTGCTACAGGTTTAAATGCTAATCTAGTATATGTTAGTATTAATAAGCAATTAAAACTGGCAGCCAAACCATATATATGACTTGGCTGGGTCTAACCTATCTATCTATTATCAAAATATACAATGTATTAGAAACAAAATAGGAATTGGAATCTTTTTAGCTGATAAGAAATTTCATGTTCTCAGCTTTGTGGAACACTGGCTTTGTGATATTGAAATATCGACATTCTACCTCGAGGATATTTCATAGCTTCCAATTTCTCAAGAACTACAAAAATACATGGTGGCTCTTGTATCCTATTACAAAATATTCTTAAGGATCATTATTGTGTACTGAATAAATTAACTACTTTATCCCTGGAAATTCACTGTGAAATTTCAGCAGTACTGATTAAATCTTTAAACACTATCATAGTTAACATTTACCGGTCCCCACTTGGGGACTTCAAAATATTCCTGGCCACCTTAAACAAAATTCTCAATCGAGTTGATTATTCTAAGTCTATTGTGATTTGTGGAGATTTTAATGTTCGGTTTAATTTGAATGATAAAACGCTAAATTATTAACTGACCTATGTCAATCTTTTCGACTAAACTTAACTGTTACTTTCAAAACAAGGCTCAATAACTGTCTCGATAATTTATTTACAAACTGTAGTTCCTATATGCTGAATACCCACAACAGTGTTTTATCTGACCATTTGGGAATTCACTTCCAAACCATTATAAGAAACAATATTTGCACACCACCTGCTAAACTGTTTCGTAATATATCTGAAAAAAAATAAGTTTATTTTCTATAGGCAGTTAGAACAAGTAGAATGGAATGTCATTAGTGAAAATAATGTACCAGATTTCAATAAATTTCTCTCCACAATTAATAACATCTTTAAGAAATGTTTTCCATTACAAGTTATCAAAAATTCTAAAACTTGTCAGAATCCCTGGTTTACCAAAAAACTTTATGATATGCGCAAGAAATTACAAGATTTGTATGATACCTGGATCCAGTGTCCTACTACTGAGAATAAATTATTAGTGAATAATTTTAGAACACAATATCGTCAGTCCATAAACATGTCAAAAATTAAATTTAATTCTGAAAAAATAAAAAAGTCCAAAAATCCAGCGAAAGCCATATGGCAAATCATTAACCTAAAGAGACCAAACAACAAAATCAATACTGTCCCTAATTTGACTGTTGATGATTTTAACAATTTCTTTACCTCTGTAGCAGAAAATATTATTGCACTGAATAATTTTAATGGTCATGATCCCATGCTTAATCTAACTAATAAAGTGCATCAGACTTATAATACTTTCTCTTTCAAACCAGTGTCATATTTGGATGTTAGGAAAATAATCGATTCTCTTAAAACTAGTAAATGTAGCGATGCTTACGAGTTATCCTCTGAAATAATTAAATTCTGTAAAATATTTTAATCTCACCTATAACTAATTTAATAAACTCTTCCATTGAAAACCACATTTTCCCAGACTGTTTAAAATTGGCGAAGGTAATACCCTTATTTAAAGCTGGTGACCCAAATTCATTGTCGAATTATCGTCCAATTTCATTACTGCCCGTTATCTCAAAATTTACGAAAAGTTCTCTGCAATCAAATCACAGTACACTTCGAATTAAATAATATTTTCTGCATTGAACAATTTGGCTTTAGATTAAATAAATCTACAACTCTAGCTATTTTAGAACTTGTAAATGAAGTAACAGCTAGTTTTGAAAGAGGAGATTTTGTATGGCTACCTTTTTCGATTTAAGCAAGGCCTTTGATTGTGTTATTCATGATATTCTTTTAAAAAAATTAGAATACTACAAATTTGATCATAATAGCTGTTCACTGATTAAATCCTATCTGAGCAATCGACAACAATTTGTAACTTTTAACAATAATAATTCTGAGATTAAAAATATAAAATATGGTGTACCACAAGGATCAATATTGGGACCCGTTTTGTTTTTGATATATATTAATGATTTACCATCATCTGTAACATTAACTAACTCAATTTTATTTGCTGACGACACCACTTTAGTCAATTGCTCTAATTCACTTAATGATCTTTTCAATAAACTAGTTATCACCCATTTCTCGGCTACCTCTTGGTTCACTTCTAATAAATTAAGTATTAATGAAAACAAATGCCAACAAATGTTATTTGCTTTAAAAAACCATTCTTATATAAACCCTAAATTTGTTAAATTTCTAGGTGTATATGTTGATGGTTCCTTGAAATGGGATCAACATATAAATGTTATTGCTTCTAAACTAAATAGCGCAATTTTTTGTATTCGTAATTTAAAACACTATGCCTCCACGAATATCGTTTTTATTGCATATTATTCGCTTTTTCAAAGCCACCTTCTATATGCTATTTTAGTCTGGGGCACTCCTCTTATACAAAAGACTATTTGGACTACAACGCAAAGTAGTTAGAATTATGGCGGACTTAGCTATAGAGCCGATTGTAGGTCGTATTTTCTCCAGTTTGGGATTCTTACATTTCCATGTTTATACATCTTAGAATGCCTGCTATTTATGCACAAATCGTATAATTCACAACCTGTGGCCTTTCTTACATCTCACCAACATGATACAAGAAACAATAATCTTTTTCGTGTTCCATTTTCTAGATTACAAGTCTCAAGACATTCTTTTAATTATTATTCATACAAGTTCTTTAATTGTCTACCACATGTCACTAAATCATTGTCAAGGAATGAGTTCAAAAACAAAATCAAAACCTTTTTGCTACATCAAAAGTACTACTCATTTGAAGAATACATGAATTGTGATTTTAATGTTCACTTAACATAAATTACATTATAACCATGTTATTTTTTGTGTCTGCAAAGCTTTGAAACATGTCATTTCTTGTTTATAGTTTATATTTGTATTAACACATGACACATATTTGTATTGTAATATTGACCTATGCAAAAAATTGTTTTTATTTTAAAGCATGAATAAATATCTTATCTTATCTTATCTTATCTTATCTTATCTACCAATACGACTAGTTGTTATTTTATCGTCAACCACTGAACATGTATACATTTATTTTAACTGGAAATGAATCTACGCTCACGGCAATCATCAACCCACCAATTGTTCCCGATGATGACCATGAATACGTTATTGGTCTTACAACCTTTGATACATATTTTTCAATTCCCAACGTAACGGAAGCGAACAATAAATTTTACATTGATGACATCGTGCTTACTTTACCAGAAGGAACTTATGAAGTGCATGCACTTCATTCAAACATTATCTCATTGATATTCGAGCCAATAATAACAGTTTACATACAGAAATCAAAGTATCACGTATAGTGGATTTTACACAACCAAATTCATTTGCTTTGTTGCTGGGTTTTAAGAAACGTTAGCTGCCAGCTCTTACTACCACTATTTCGGACCATCCGGCACAGGTCTTTCCAATCAATTCTATATGCATTGAATGAAATCTTGTGGTCGGATTGTATCTCAATAGCAAACCTGTTCACATTTTGTATCAATTCTTTCCTGCAGTTGCAGCAGGCTACAAGATTGTTAAAAACCCCGTGAATGTCACCTATATGCCACTTAATACACGAATCATCGATCGCATCATTGTTAAAATAGTTGATCAAAACGGTAATCTCATCACTTTTCTTCGAGAAACCATCACGATTAGACTTTATCTAAAGCGTTTTTAAACAATGGTTCTGCCCTACGATCATAAACCACCAAAACCTATTAATGGACACACTGTCAGCAACTTTAAAAGTACATGACACCCGTGCACCGATTAACACCGGAAAATGTTAAATTTCTGCAAACATTAGGACTCAAAGTACTACATCGCTAAAATGGATAGTAATATTTTAAATGTTATGCAACGTGCTATATTTGATATAATCATCGTCAATGCCGAAAAACATATGCATACTCCATACTCCAATACCACATATGAGAAGAACGATGTTATACGGATTCCAATAGAAAACGAAAACGTCTATACATTACCATGGGACAGCATAATTTATATTGAGGGTACAATGCGTGTCAGATGGTGGCGTTTCACCTACAGCCGATTTTGTCAACAAAGGAGTTTTATTTTTACTTGATGAAATTCGTTATGAACTTGGGGAAGGTTTATTGACGGGGTTCATAATCCAGGTATAACTACAACTATTAAAAATTTCTTATCCTACGATCATAGCAAAAGCCGTCGTTTTAGAAACGCCGGTTGGTCCCTCATCGATAAGCTTGATCTCAATTATGCTAATGGTCATTTCAATGTATGCATTCCCTTGCACATAGTTTTAGGATATGCGGAGGACTACCAAAAAATTCTTTTAAATATCAAACAGGAGCTTATTCTTATTAGAAATCGTGCTGATGATGCAGTTATATCGAATTCTGATAACAAAGAGTCAATCAAAATTACTATTACACATATATCATGGCGAATTCCACATATAAACGTTGCAGATGCAGAGCACTTAAAACTATTCAAACATATTCAACGCAATGCCACCATGGACATAAGCTTTCGCAGATGGAAACTACACGAATATCCCGAATTACATACAACACACACACATACGTGGGCTGTGAAGACGGCTTCTCAAGTGGAAAACCGCGTTTTGTTATTGTCTCCTTTCAAACCGATACATCGCGCAAAAAAGGGCGCAGTCATTTTGACCACTGTAAGTTGACCGATATGAAATTACATCTAGGTTCATCTATGTATCCTTACGATAATCGTAACATTGATTTCGATACCAATCGCTATTCTATACTATATGAAATGTACACACAGTTTCAACAATCGTATTACGGGGGCATCAGCAAGCCGATATTAACACCCAATAAATTTCAAATGCACGCTCCACTTGTAGTCATCGATTGTTCCTATCAAAACGAAATAGTGAAAGTAGGAGCGGTTGACGTACAATTAGAATTTCAAATGAAGGAGGCACTTAAAGTCATCATTCTACACGATCGTCTGATTCGCTACAATCCTGCAACCAATATTGTAAGTGAAGTCTAAAATGAATAGTCCATTATTGTCGACGTTCAAGGTTTTAAAACTGTCAATAATAACTTTGTGTTTAAAGAAATGGCTGTTTTACCACTATCGTTATCGAATGGAGTTGCAAGTTAAGTGGAAAAACAGTCTGTGACTGAACTTCGCCTGCACGATTTTGTATGCTTTTTTCTTATTCACTTTGTATATGTTAGTTTAGATAAATAAAGACGATAAATAAATAAAATAAATAAATAACATATGTGCTGAAACCACAGTATTTTTGGAAACGACTATCAGCTCGCTTCAAATACCAAAACGTATGGTTAAGCAGAAACTTTCATGGTATATCTTGGGAAGATGGTAGCTCACAATGTCTTTTATTTGTTTACATACATACATACATACATATATATATATATATAGAATGCTGTGAATCCTCTTGAATTACCTAATCTGTTGATTTTCTTCCGTTAAATTCGCCTCGGCTGCTCCTCTAGATAGCTTTCATCCTCACTCATAAAAAAAAAAACACATTCCTACCAAAAACATCAACGTTAACTCTATTTACATCAATATTCAGAATACATTAAAATTTCAAAATTAAAACTCAGCATAAATTTCAGTTTTAAAAAGAATTTCAAGATTAATTTTATTATCATTTTACTGTGCATCCAAAATTAAAGTCCTTGTTGGATGCCTACTAATTAATATAACAATATAAGCAGACCGGAGTCTGAGTATAAAGGGAGCATCTACCACCCCTTTACGTTAATTAACCAGGTTCGTCTAATTGAGCTCAAAGACATACCCAAAGTCATTCAATACACACAAAAATGTCAAACAAAATAGTATAATTTACCTGAAGGTTACTGTCCTCGTAGCTTCAAAGTATCGTTTCTTTAGTTAATCACACCATTCAACAGGATTATATTTACGGCTTCTGATTCTCTACGCTTTTAAAATTTTCTCCATCACCATCCATTCAAAGTCGTTTCTGGGCCTTTCCGGAACTCATCTGTGTTTATCTGACCCTTGTTTCATGGATCCAGACACGTATTTGAACCATTTAATTATTAACACCCCCGAAAAATAGCAAAGAATTCATGCTTCTGTCACCAATATACGCCAAAACTGCATACTTTTGTGTATACCTTCGTCGTTGTAAATTTTGCTAATTGGTACAGTGAAACTAAATTTTATTACCTTGTATCTAAGTGCACTGAAGTACATTCATGTTAGCACGTAAATAACAAGCTATTTTGAATCACTAAAATATACTAGCAAACTTTAAATTATTTAATCAAACTAAAATGCACGGTTTAACATCTTCAATCAAGTCGCGTATGTACGAGCTTTTAACGCATCGAATCGTCAAAAGTCTAAGAGAGCTTGTTTATATTCATCTCGGTATATATAGCAAAAAGCCTGTCTGTCGGTCTGTTCCCCAAAACGGGTAATTCTAAAGAATTTCTCATGCCATGTTCCCAGTCTGTCGCTCGCACGTCGATTTTTACGAATTTTCACTAGCCCCATTTAAATCTCAGAAAATTTCCACACGGCACGCAAGCATGTCCGAGAAAAACTAATTAATTTTGTACAGAAATTGTTGTTCTACCTCTGATATTTGCATCCTATTTTCAACCAATTGTGACCCTCGTGACGTTGTTTAAATCCCGCCTTTTACAATATGTGTCTTTGCTTGACGCATTTTCTCTTTCCTTCTCTAACCTGTTCGTATTGGTGCAAATTGATATTCTTTATTATCGATTATTTTAGTCCACATGGAGTGTGAAATAACCCAGCTTTAACAATTCTCGTAACTATTATGCGACGTTTTCCCAAGATTCTTTGAAACATTAATTATCTGCAAACTTTACGCCGAATGTGACATTTAAACTACGCAGGTGTTCAAATATAATATTAATTCTCAGAGCCTTATTCCGTGGTATTTTAATCTTGGGTTTTTACAAGTTTCTATAGGTATTATATGTTATTAACGGTTTAATTAACTCCAATTAAAATTGATTTCTATCCTTTTCATTTTTAGCGAATACAACTTAAATATTAATTATTATACGTACACTCTGTTTTACTACCGGTTACTTAAAATAGGGTTAATTAATATAAACTTTGCACGTAATTTCTCTTTGTTTAGGAATAATTACATTACACGCAGAGCTTTTCACTACTGCTTCGTCTTATAAATAATTTAAATTTCTTATTTTTACTGAAACAACCGAGTTTATTTATGCTTCATGGTTTTAATAACGCGTATTATTTAATGAAATTCCTTATACACGGTGATTAAAATTATTTGATGTGATTATTTAATTGTCTACCCTGGTCTAAATATGAGTATTTTCCCCCTATTTGAATACAAATAATCCCACTTATTTGAATGCAAATATAAAGCATTTAGACAAAAGAATTACAAAAAAAATTGCCTATCTCTCTCTACCCTTATCTATCTAACTTACCTAACTTATCCAACCCAAAAAATATTAACATCTATCCTATATCCCTATCCTATTCCTAACTCTCACCTAATCTTATAAACTGAAATTATCCCTAACTTCATCCTACTTATCCATCTAATCCTATATACATCCTATATACCTATCCTATCCCTAACTTTTAACTAACTCTCCACTAATCTTATATGAAATATCTATACTTAACCTATCTTATTTTCTTCCTACGTTTACTCTTTATTCTCATCCTAAACCTATTTCTAATTATCTCCCATATTTATCCTATACCTAGCTTTATTTTCTATCAACACCTACTTCTACTTTTCTATATACACCTATTCTCTATTCCTATCCTATTTAAATCTAACTCTCTTCTTGACCCTCCAAGTCTTCCTTCTTACCATCCTAATACTCTTCATCCCTATCTCTCCCCCTTCTATATCTATCCTTATCCTCCCTATTATCTTACATACAATAAACTTATCATCCCTATTATCCTGACTCTTAAATATTGCTTCTTCCTCAGTCCCTACACATGTCTGTTTCTTATTTATTATTGTTTCCCTTTCTGCCGACAAACCAAACGATACTACTTTACAATTATCGATTTTTCCCTCTATGGAAAATCCTATGTACCTTCTAGAATTTTTGTGTAATGGAATCCGCCAGAATAAATTCCTTAAATTTACTTTATTAAAAACAAACTTGCCAATTAACCTCGTCAAAAATAATTCTGCCTTCACCGGCTCCTGATATGCTGCTTCCATCCCCACTACTTCTGCATGTTTTTGTACTAAAGCTTGAACCTCTACTCTCCTATCCTCTGGACATCTTATTGTGTTGATCTGTTTTACTTCATCATCCTCTACCTCTACTACATTAATACTAAACCCAGTGTCATCCTCTGTGACTTCATAACTGCCCTTCCATGGCACTACCCTATCATTAATCCTTATTACCTTCCTTTCCATATCTATCAAAACCCCTAACTTCATCATACAGTCAACACCTAAAATGCTCTGAAACTTCAGTCCAGGTACAATTACAAACTCCTGTTCACAGCTTAAACCTCCTATATCTATCCTAAGCACCACAACACTATTTACTACAGCAAACTTCTTTTTATTTGGAGCTACTAAATGGCTACGTTTATAGGCATAATTCTATCACAAACCTTATCCCTAATTTTGCTGACGAATTTCTCCGATATTAAACTCGCCTCTGCCCCTGTATCAAGTAATACTTCTACATTATTTTCAAAAATTTCTAAATTAATAATTGGCAAACATAATTTTTCCTCAGTTTCTGGCTCTGCTTCCTCCTCAATTTTGAAAAATTCACGTGGATGTTCATATACATTTACACTGAAATCTAGTGGTCTGTCACGTTCTAAAAATCCTGTCCCATCCTGTTTTCCGTGCTTGGTCCTGGTTGTCCTTCTACAACCTGTGCGTACGTCCTCCTCGTGTTAATATCCGTGTCCCTGTCTCTATTCGGCGTGCTGGTCACAGTCCTGTTTACTTCCGGTAAACTGTTCTGTCTCGTGTAACTAGGTCTTGGCGTCGGTCCCCTAGTCGCACTATTGCTCCTGTATTCCTGTCCTCGTCGTTCCCAATTCGGTCGAAAATTTCTGTTGTAGTCAGGCCGTCTCGGATAATTCGGTGTCCTGTTGTCAAACCTAACTGTGTTAACGTTTCGTTCTCGTATCTCTCTTGTCCGTCCTACACATACATCGTCATATCTCTGCAAATACTCTAAAAATGTCTCCCGTTCTGTGATGTTTTGTAAGGCCACGTGTTGTCTAATTTCCAGTTCAAAATGTCGTGATAGGTACTTGATAATCTGTCTGTCCGTCAATGGTGGATTCAGTTGTTTGGCCACACTGTACTTGCGGATGGCATATTGCTTCCTAGAACCTGCAAACTCTCCTTAAATTTTCCTGTAATCAAGTCGTCCCTAATCTGATCCTGTTTGTGATCACTCCAGTAATGTTGTAAAATTTGTTTTCAAAGTCCTGATATGTGTCTATGTCCTGTCCTACTAAATTGTACCATGCTTCCGCGTTGTCCTTTAATAAAGCCTTTATCGTATTCAGTTTAGTCTGTTCGTCAAATAAATTTCCCACTAGATTTCTTACGCTATTAATAAAAATTTGTGGATTTACCCTGTTATCGCCATAAAACTTCATGTGTTGGTCCAATGATACTCCACCTGTAGAAAATCTGGGACCATCCCCCGTTAAATTTGACATGTTGTATTTGATACTACTAACTTCGCGTTCTACCCTGCCTAACTGATCCCTACATGAGTCCGTTACTTCAGTCATTTTACATTAATCTCTTCTTCACAAAAATGCGTACTTCGGACCTTAAATGTCCCATTTCCTGTCGAAGACCTGTAATATCACGCTCATTTTTTTCAACCCTATTTTCAACTTCCCCCATCTTTATGGTAAGACTATTTTTAAACTCTGTAAATTCTTTAGTCGACCGCTCAATTTTCCCGTTTATCTGCTCTAATTTTTGGTTGGACTCCTCCCTAGCTCTATTAGATTCATCGCTTAGCAGTTCTAATTTTCTGTTAGACTCCTCCATCGCTCTATTCGATTCTTCCCTAGCTAATCGCATTTCCTCTAACATTCTCATCATTAACTCATTTCCTGTTTCTCCTGATTCCGTCCTCGACTGATCTCTACTGCCTCCAGCTTCTTCCATTTTCGAAATTTTCTCACACAATGCACTATCGTCACTTCCAATTTCCACTCCTTGACTCCTTAACCACTCTTTTCTCTGCATACGTTCTAATCACTCACACACACTCTAAAATACTCTTAAATTTATACACACACAGAAACTCTCTCTCTCAGATCGCCAGTTTCCTGGAATAAAATCACAAAAATTTTATTTGGAACTCGAGCCTCACTTTTGGGTCGCCAAGAATGCTGTGAATCCTCTTGAATTACCTGATCTGTTGATTTTCTTCCGTTAAATTCGCCTCGGCTGCTCCTCTAGATAGCTTTCATCCTCACTCATAAAAAAAAAACAACACATTCCTACCAAAAACATCAACGTTAACTCTATTTACATCAATATTCAGAATACATTAAAATTTCAAAATTAAAACTCAGCATAAATTTCAGTTTTAAAAAGAATTTCAAGATTAATTTTATTATCATTTTACTGTGCATCCAAAATTAAAGTCCTTGTTGGATGCCTACTAATTAATATAACAATATAAGCAGACCGGAGTCTGAGTATAAAGGGAGCATCTACCACCCCTTTACGTTAATTAACCAGGTTCGTCTAATTGAGCTCAAAGACATACCCACATTTTCATCATATTCCCGAACATCAAAACAAAATACCCATTTTAACTTAAACAAGCAAATTTCATCTTAAAATTAAACTTTTATGGTTAGAACAATTTCACTAATGTCCATTTAAAGTAAATCAATTATAAAGTCATTCAATACACACAAAAATGTCAAACAAAATAGTATAATTTACCTGAAGGTTACTGTCCTCGTAGCTTCAAAGTATCGTTTCTTTAGTTAATCACACCATTCAACAGGATTATATTTACGGCTTCTGATTCTCTACGCTTTTAAAATTTTCTCCATCACCATCCATTCAAAGTCGTTTCTGGGCCTTTCCGGAACTCATCTGTGTTTATCTGACCCTTGTTTCATGGATCCAGACACGTATTTGAACCATTTAATTATTAACACCCCCGAAAAATAGCAAAGAATTCATGCTTCTGTCACCAATATACGCCAAAACTGCCTACTTTTGTGTATACCTTCGTCGTTGTAAATTTTGCTAATTGGTACAGTGAAACTAAATTTTATTACCTTGTATCTAAGTGCACTGAAGTACATTCATGTTAGCACGTAAATAACAAGCTATTTTGAATCACTAAAATATACTAGCAAACTTTAAATTATTTAATTAAACTAAAATGCACGGTTTAACATCTTCAATCAAGTCGCGTATGTACGAGCTTTTAACGCATCGAATCGTCAAAAGTCTAAGAGAGCTTGTTTATATTCATCTCGGTATATATAGCAAAAAGCCTGTCTGTCGGTCTGTTCCCCAAAACGGGTAATTCTAAAGAATTTCTCATGCCATGTTCCCAGTCTGTCGCTCGCACGTCGATTTTTACGAATTTTCACTCGCCCCATTTAAATCTCAGAAAATTTCCACACGGCACGCAAGCATGTCCGAGAAAAACTAATTAATTTTGTACAGAAATTGTTGTTCTACCTCTGATATTTGCATCCTATTTTCAACCAATTGTGACCCTCGTGACGTTGTTTAAATCCCGCCTTTTACAATATGTGTCTTTGCTTGACGCATTTTCTCTTTCCTTCTCTAACCTGTTCGTATTGGTGCAAATTGATATTCTTTATTATCGATTATTTTAGTCCACATGGAGTGTGAAATAACCCAGCTTTAACAATTCTCGTAACTATTATGCGACGTTTTCCCAAGATTCTTTGAAACATTAATTATCTGCAAACTTTACGCCGAATGTGACATTTAAACTACGCAGGTGTTCAAATATAATATTAATTCTCAGAGCCTTATTCCGTGGTATTTTAATCTTGGGTTTTTACAAGTTTCTATAGGTATTATATGTTATTAACGGTTTAATTAACTCCAATTAAAATTGATTTCTATCCTTTTCATTTTTAGCGAATACAACTTAAATATTAATTATTATCGTACACTCTGTTTTACTACCGGTTACTTAAAATAGGGTTAATTAATATAAACTTTGCACGTAATTTCTCTTTGTTTAGGAATAATTACATTACACGCAGAGCTTTTCACTACTGCTTCGTCTTATAAATAATTTAAATTTCTTATTTTACTGAAACAACCGAGTTTATTTATGCTTCATGGTTTTAATAACGCGTATTATTTAATGAAATTCCTTATACACGGTGATTAAAATTATTTGATGTGATTATTTAATTTTCTACCCTGGTCTAAATATGAGTAATATATATATATATATATATATATATATATATATATATATACGTACCTCACATATCATACGAAGCCCGCTATGTACTGCAGATTAGACGAAGCCGGGTCGAGGGAGTGGTAGAATAATTTAATTTTTACTCTGGTACATCATATTAGAATAAATGTGTATAATTATTACAACTAAGCACCTTTATGAAGCCCGCCAATGTTGTCATTTAAAAAAGCTTATTTCTCCTGCTGGTGATCCTCATTTACTTTATATTTCAGACTTGTGTTATTTATTGGGGTGTTGGTTCTACAACTATGTTGTGGAAAATATTATAAAAGAGGCTGGTGATTAAAATTGTTTGTGCTATATGTATTTAAAATTACGTTTACGTCGACTTTTTATGGATGTAAAGATATAGATTTGTAACTTAATACTGTTTAGTAATCGAAGCCGAACACCTGTTCCTATCCTTGTATTTTGATATTTTTAAACAGCCTTCCTTATTTTAATCAAGCGAATTTAAAAGTATATTATGTTGAAGGTGATTAACCTAAAACAACGAATATGTTAAAATTCAACAAGAGATCCAAAAGCTCAAACTAAGCACTAAGTGAATTCGATTTTCTAGTTTATCACAGGTTAATCAACTAAATTCTAGTTTTTTTAAGCTCATTCGTATATTCGTACTCAAAGTTTTTAATTCGGTCTTTCACCCAGTATCTTGGATATTTAGACTTTACACAGACCGTTTCAGTTATGACACTGAAAGAGATGCTGCAGTTAAAGTTACAATTTTTAAAATTTCATATCTAAAGGTCATGTTTGTCTTCCGAATGAGGCATCTGCTTATATTTGCTTTAGTACTAAACCAAGTTTTAATGCTTTTGAGTGAATTTTGCTATATTTTGTGCAGATTCTAGATATTGTTCCAATATAATCTTTAAATTTCCAGCTTGGTATCACGTAACAAAAGTATAGAAACGAAACCAAACATTTCGTTTTTAATGTCGTGAATATCTTTTATACCTATATGACATAAATATAGTTCTGCCTGCAATTTTTGCCAGCATTGTTAAAAATAACTACAATTTTAAATCAGTTGATAATAATTTTAATGTCAGTCTAGATTTTAAAATAACTAAGATGGTGGTGGTTCTATGTGATGTTGCTATGGCTATAATGTATATCCACATTTCTGTTTATGGAATCCTGAAATGGATTAAAAGTTTTTTGTAAGTGTTAGTGTGCAAAGAAGACTAGAGTATTAGTATATAAAGCAGACTTTGGATAAAAGTCTGTTGTATATTAACTTTCCTATTTAACATAATGTTTCCCATATATAAATAGAATATCTCCAATTTGCGAGAGGAAAAGAGGGTGGTGTTTTGATTCTATAAAATGTCTAAATTTTGAGTGCTTCATCTAAATTAATAACCCTAAGTTCAAGCTAACTTTTTTTTGTAACTTTCTATCGTTTTGTAGATGCACGCAAGAACCCATGCAATTCTAGATCACTTCTAAAATTGTTGACTTTTAAAGATTTTACCGAATAATTTGTACTTCAGTTAGAGTGATGTCTACAAAGAGCATACATGTTAATAACTGCGTTCGATGACATGAGTTACAAAATATTAAGTGTTAATATAAATGCAAAAGGAAAACCAACTTATTCCTATTGAAAATAAGAAACTTTAACTATACAAATTAAAAGTTTAAAATATGAAAATAACATGCACAATCACGAACTGACTTAGGCCAGATTACACAGTACACCATTCAAATGTGCTTGAAACTTTACTTTCTTGGAGGAAGTATTAAACATACAATGTACATAAAAGATCAGCATTCACGGGTGGACATCCTCAAACCACACCGAAGGTTAAACGCTGCATGGCAGCTGGTTTGGCCTGAGAAGCGCATTAACACGCTGTAGAATTCAAATTTTATGAAATTCTATTATGAGTTGTAGTAATAATTTACAACATTAAAACACCCTTGCACAAGTTAAATTTCCTAGGACGCTGTGAAGCAGCACGTAAATTTTTATTAATAGCAAATGATTAAGAACTTATTCATTAATAGGTATCATTAAAATAAGCGATTTTCTTTTGGCAGGGGCTGCAAATTCGAGTTGCCATAACTCCCTTACGTCCCGCAGTATATGTACATTATTTTATTTCTATCTCTGTGCCAATAAAAATCGTATTAAATTTTGAAGCCCGCCGGTGTTAGCCGCTCAAGCGAAACAAGGGCGACTGACACAGAAGGGCTTCAATGTGTACTTCACCGCCCGTGGTGCTTATGGCTGTTTTTCGCCGAGCCCCCTCCCCGGTTATTTAAAAATATGCGTTTGGTACATTTGTGTTTGGATAAAAAGGACAGTCGACGTCGACATAGGTAATATCGTAAGACCTTGATAAATAGTCGGTTATTTTATTGTGATTAATTTATCTTGAATGTGATGTTTGTCAAACCGACAATACCAAATCGCCATTTTCTGACTAATACTTGAGCACTTCAGTCTTCGATTATTAATGGCAATTTCGTCGAGTCTGATTGCAGAGCACTCGAAGAAAATTTATTAAAAAAAAAAAAACTAAAAAAACAGCTAAATTGTTATTTTTGTATTTACTTAAGGAAATAAAGCATAAAGAAAAACATTTACCGCCGAAGGGGGTAAATCTAATTTACTAACCTAATATGAAGGCGGTAAATTAGATTTGCAGATTTGACTGGCGAAAAAATTATTTAATATAGGCTTAGACACGTTATCGTGGATTTGTAACCATGGTTTTGGAGTAATAATCAATCATTTAACTTCCTAGCAAAGTTGTTATGTTAAATCCCTGCAAGGGATCTATTTCTGCATGAATATTAAATTCAAACTATATTTATTTAAAACACCCTAAAATTTCTAAATTAAACTACCTTACGCTTTTTATGTTATTTCAAATCATATATATTAGCAATCAACAAGCTTGACTTCCTTTTAATTGAACGAGTACGTATTTAAACATACTGTAAAATTTCCTCATAATTCTTAGTACATGGTTAAATAAGTAGCATTTATTCTATAATAATGTCCTTTGCTTTGCATTTTCAATTTTTCAAATCTTATAAATACAGAATAAACTTTGGAGGCAGTCTGTTTCTATATAGAGCCCTTTTTCCATAAAGGAGCCCTGTAAGTCATGTTGCTAATTAAGACGCCTTCTTGTTAAGTTGTTTTACTTAGCTCTTACTGTCTAGTGCAATTGTTTCATATACTATCCAATCCGTCGGCAAGTGTAATACACACTTGTAGGTCCACTACGATAGTACCAGAAGTAGAGAACTACACTTCTTGAAGAACATTTATTCAGTTTTCTTCTTCTTGATGCTACTATGAAAGCTACGTCCTTGGTTGGTTGATAACCACGTAAGTGATGTAGTTTTCGTACTCCTGGTTATGACACAATAAATTAGAGATTGCGTGTTAAAATTGATTTTCTTATCTCAGTGCACAAGTGATTCCGTAATTATTTTCCAAGTCACATTCATATAAATCGAAGCTTGTTATGACGATTTTCACTTGTTTTAAAATTAATATTAGGAAATACTAAAGTCAACAACCAATTTATTAAATTATAAACTAGAGTAAGTTAACACTTTGTTTATATCAGTTAGGGTTACGTTATTTTTTTTAGGAAGTGCACTTCACAGAGCATGTAAAAATGCTGTACACAATTGTCTAATTTTCTCCTTGTATATATTTAGGGCTGGAAACATTGTGTAGGTATCCTTGTATGTATTATTTAGATTTTAAGATTTTATACTCGAGATTGGCTTAAATTTATACAAGGTGTCATTAGAGAGGGTGTAGAGCCCAATAAGACAAACAAAAATTGTTTATTAACTTGTAGTCTAAAATGAATGGTTAAGCTAATAACGGACACACAAAAAACATTATCTAAATTGTTATAAAGCCTCTGTAATGTTTAGCTATGCCATGAATCAAATACACAATAATATCATTCCTTAGAGTCGACCAACAAAGTTGTGACATATGCAAACAAAACTTATTGAAATATGATATCTGTGAACTGTAAAACGAAATAACCCATGCACCATACCTTCTACTAAAGTCATTTAAAACTGAAGTTCTGATGATAATCAAAAAAATAAAATTTCTTTATGCTGATTTGGTCGACTGTATTAGGTTTCTGATCTCGTAGTCTGAATATTCTAGCAATTCAGCAATAATTCACTTTAAGTCGATTGTACTTTTTCATTGAACATATTAAACGTTTTGCAAACTTGTTTTTCCTGTTTGCTTTTGTTATTAGTGTCGAATGATGCAATTCCATCACCTGCTTGGGTAATATACTTAAATGTAGTGTTGTGAGATAACTGTAATTATAGGTTTTTTTGTTTAGCTTATCAATATCCACCACCAGACATATAACTAATGCCATCCTGTATTACTATGTTGTGTTATACATGGTGGCATAAGTTTTATGTCATTAATTTAAAGTGGGTGTAGAGACCGATAAGACAAACAAAAATTGTTAATACACCTGAGGTCTAAAGCAAACAATTTAGCTACAAATAGACACACAAAAAGTATTAAAATTTCTTTAAAACCACTGCAATGTTGACTAGGTCACAAATAAAATATACAATTACATCATGGTTTTTGAAGTCGGCCAATTAAGTTGTGACCTTCAGCAAACTTAAATTAGTAAAATGGAGTGCATTTTGCTGCCAAACGAAATAGCTCCATGTACTTCAGCTGTTACTGAAAAAAGTTTAAAGTTTTTTCTAAAATTCGCATGTTTAGATAATAATCACAACAAAAAGTAGTCCACCATTGAAGTGGTGGTAGACCATTATTTCATTAATTATAGTTGATAAATTTGCATTTGCACATGGTCTCTCACATGATAAAATCACTTAAAAAATTTGCTGATTTTACTACAATCATGGTGTAATTGCCCTCGTCTCCACCACTGAAAGACCGGCAGACTTACGGCAATCTTTTTATTTTAGCCCACAGATAGTGTATACACAATACAAACAATGATGAAATGGCCGATATTTCGGTGATTCTGCCTCTTGGACTATTAGAGAAATGTGTCCTTTTGCGTAACAGGAGAAGATGCTTATTACTATAATGAAATAAATATAATGAGAATGCAGCATCTTTAAACAATTGTACAAATTACTGCTCAGTTGTTGAAGATCTTTAATTAATTGCAAATATAAATCTCGAAAGTCAAGAATGTGTATGGAATTTTTACTGCAACAAGAAGTGTTAAAAATAAACTTTTAATGCTGTATTTTATTTAAATACTGATTGTGGCTTTAAAATGTAATCTGCTAATTAAGTAAGTATTTGCCTGAGACATACATTAATCTGAGCAGCACACGGTGCCAGACTTACGGGCTTCTTAAAGGCATCAAACATATTTGGCTCGTAAAGACTGTATAGTATATACAGTGTATATACGACAGAACTAACGCCTTAAGGACAATGCCCTCAACTAAAGGTGTATAAGTTGCGATACTTTACAGACTTATGAAGCCCAGGTAAATTTTGTAAAAACGCTATTTATGGCCATATCTATGGAAATAAAATTTAATACACACAAATTTTTAGGAAGCCCGATTCGGGCTTCGTAAAACAACAGAGGCTTCGTATCATCCGCGGAATATGTCTTTTGGGCTGTAGGACGTTAGTACGTTATATATATATATATATATATATATATATATATATATATATATACACGTACTAACGTCCATACAACCCTAGACATAGTCTGCAGATGATACAAAGCCCTTTGTGGTTTTACGAAGCCCGAAACGGGCTTCCTAAAAATTTGTGTGTATTAAATTTTATTTTGATAGATATGGTCATAAACAGCATTTTTACAAAATTTACCTGGGCTTCATAAGTCGGTATAGTATCGCAACTTATACACCTTTAGTTGATGGCATTGTCCTAAGAGGGCGCGTTAGTTCTGTCGTATATACACTGTATATACTGTACAGTCTTTACGAGCCAAATATGTTTGATGCACTATAAGAAGCCCGTAAATCTGGCAACCTTGTGCTGTTCAGATTAATGTGTGTTGTTGGCAAATACTTATTTCTTAATCAACAGATTACATTTTAAAGCAACAAATGGTGTTTACACAAATATAGCAATAAAAGTTTATATTTTAGCATATGTTCTAGCAGTAAAAATTCGATACACATTCTTGACCTTTGAGATAAAATTACATGCGAATTGTATTTACAATTATTCAAAACAATCATCAACAACTAAGCAGTAATTTCTACAAGTGTTTCAAGATGCTGCATTTTCATTACTTCAATTTCATTATAGTAATAAGCATCCTCTCCTGCAATGCAAAGGACACATTTGTCTAATAGTCCGAGAGGCAGGATCACCGAATCGTCGGTCATTTCATCATTGTTTAAATTATATATACACTATCTGTAGGCTAAAACAAAAAGATTGCTGTAAGTCTGCAGTCTGGCAGTGGTGGAGACGTGGGCTATGAGTGCCATGATTGTAGTAAAATTAATTTTTTTAAAGTGATTTTATCATGTGAGAGACCATTTGCAAATAAAGGTTTATCAATTACAACTAATGAAATATTGGTCTACTACCACTACAATTGTGGATTATACCTCTGCCGGGAGTGGTTTTGACTGGGCGGCTATGTGGCGCAGTTGGTATGCATGTGACTACTATGCCCAAGGTCCCGGGTTCGCATTCCGACACGGTCCGCTTGAAAAATGCTAGGCGAGCATTTTTCACAAAAATACGCCCTCGTTCGGATGAGAGGTAAAATGGAGGTTCCGTGTGTGAGTGTTGTCACGCACATTAAAGATCCCTACCTTAATTGAAACAGCAAGGATTCAGCAAAATTCAAAATTTTTCAGGTAAAAAAGCTCGCTTCGTGACCAATGTAGTACCTTCGGGTGGAGCATTGGAAAATCACATGTAGGGGATGGTTTTGACTTGAAATAGAAAATTTTTTAAGTCATTTCATCAAATGGTAGACTAAGTTCAAATGAAAGGTAATTATGCAAAATTCGTTAGAAAGTCAGTCTGCCACTCTTCAGATAAGCTAAAACCATACCAAAAATTAAACAATGCACGGCCAGCTGGTATGACTGGAGAAGTGCATTGACATTCTTTAGAATTCATACTTTATGAAGTTTTATCATACAGGTACTGTAATAATAATCAAAGGATTAGTGAGTTAAAATAAATTTTTCTGCCCTAGTTTAGGCATAATTAACATTTACGTCAATAAAACACGCTTGTGTAAGTTGAATTTACTAGGATGGTTGTTAAGTGGGGCGTAATAGCTATTTATGCACCAAGTGTGTTATTAAGATGATAACGCCCGAAGTGCGACTCATCCAGCCCGAGGGCCTATGGCCCGAGGGATGAATTGAGTCGCCCGATGGGCATTATCATCTAGTAACACAAGTGGTGCAAACAAGATTTTATATTTTACCTCATATATAAAATAAAAATAGGTGATAGGTAAGCTTTCTATTTTAGAATTTACCTCGGATTGTACTATATAACTATTAAACACACAAACAATAAACAGTTTGACATTCCTATGTTTTTACATTTGTCACATTTATTTAATATTAATAGTGTAAAATGGTTGATCAAGAGTGGCCAGCAATATTTGCAAAGCAAGCTCTAAAAGCAACTGAAAGTTTGCTACCCATTAAATCTAAGCTTTAACACACTTGGTGCATAAATAGGTAAAAAATTGATTTGTTCTGAGGGCATAATGAGCGGGCAATATGAAACCATTATGCCCTCCATTACACCCCGGTTGTTATAAATATGTGTACATATCTCATATCCTAGATGTTATGACTAAATTACAATGAGGTGATATATAAATTTTTATTTACTTCTCAAGGAAAGCAAATGATTGATTACTAATCAAAAACCATAGTTACAAACCCACGCTAACGTGTCCAAGCCTACACTAAATAATTTTTTCACCTTTCTAATCTGTAAATCCAATTTACCGCATTCATATTAAGTTGGTAAATTAGATTTACCGCCCTTCGGCGGTAAATGTTTTTTTTATTCAGTTTTTCTTTAAGCAAATACAAAAAAGTAATAATTTAGGTGTTTTTTAGTTGCTATTTTATTGCATAACTTTTCTTCAAGTGCTTTGCAATCAGACTCGATCAAATTACCATTAATAATCAAAAATTAAAGCTTTCGGGCATTAATCAGCAAATTGGAGATTTGGTATTGTCAGATTGACATGCATCACATTCAAGATAAATTGATCACGATAAAATAGCGGACTATTTATCAAGGTCTTACGAGACTACCAATGATGATGTCAACTGTCCTTTTTTATGCAAACAGTGTTGGATATACTAAACACAAATTTTTAAATAACCGGGGGTAGGGGCTAGGCAAAAAACATTCGTAAGCACCATGGGCGCTAAAGTACACATTGAAACTCTTCTCTGCCAGCCGTCCTCGTTTCGCTTGGGCGGCTATCATCGGCGGGTTTCAAAATGTAATGCGATTTTTAATGACACAGATGGAAATAAAATAATGTACATATACAGTGGGATGTAAGGGAGTTAAGGAGCCTCGACTTTTGCAGTCCTCACTCTGAAAGAAAATCGCTCATTTTAATGAATGAGTTTTTAATCAATTCCTATTAATAAACAATTTACGTGCTTCTCACAGCAGTCCTAGTCAAGTAAACTTCCACACGGACGTTTTAATGGCGTAAATGTTAATGATGCCTAAACTAGGGTAAAAAATTTATAGAACTATCAAATCCTTTGATTATTACTACAAAATATGATAGAACTTTATAAAATTTAAATTCTAAAGCATGTTAATGCGCTTCTCTTGTCAAACCAGCTGGCCATGCATTGTTTAACTTTCGGCGTGGTTTGGGTATGTCAACTTGCAAGTGCTGATCTTTATGTTTACTGTATGTTTAAAACTTCCTCCAAAAAAATAAAGTATCAATCACATTTGAATGGCGTATTTGGTGATCTGACCTAAGTCAGTTCATGATTACTGTATGTTATTTTCATATTTTAAACTGAAATTTAACTTGTATAGTTAAAATTTCTTTTTTCAATATGGATAAGTTATTTTCGTTTTACATTTTGTTACAGTATTCTGTTTAGATAAGAAAAAAAGCAGTAAAATAAATAAAGGGAATCGTCTACACCGAATACTGCAGAAAAACAGGGATAGAATGGTAAAACCTAAATCCAAAATAATTAGATTTTGGACTAGCTCAAAAACGTTGTAGAGTGGGATGGGCGATACAGAAAGCGTAAATTGGAAACCTCAGTAAAAACTACATAACCAACACACACAGTCCCGAAAGACTATTTACAAAAGTCAAAAACACATTTACGTAATAGTTCGGTATAACGTGATGTACATAAATTGCCAATTTACATATAGTACAGTATAAACGTAAACATTTTAAAATATCAGGAATAAGATCTTATTATATAAATACAAGAATACTTACAACATGTTCAGCCCTAAATATGTACAAGAATTAAAGAAATAAAACAGTAACATAATCGTTCATGTTGTGAGCGTGCAGTTTGTAATGTATAGGTCTGCAATTTAGTGCGAAATCAACCCAAAAAAAAGTGTCTATCTTCTGTAACATCAACACAACTAAATAGAAAAATTGACTGTACTTTAATCCATCGGCTTTTTCCGGTACTATCTTAGGATGAGGATATGCGGCCGTATTTGTCTATGGCTGGGTGCTGGAATCACCAACTTAATTTATTCTACACAGAAAGCATTTTAGTCTCACAACACGTTTTTTCGCTAAAAGGATGCTGTATTGAATGTTCTGCTTTCAAAGCATGGTCTGTTTTCATAAGAAAAGAACTACGTATGGGCAAGGTGTTTGGCTTTTAGAAATATCGCCAAAGGATCAAGTGTGAAGAATTCTCAGATAGCAGCTGCAAAAATATCAGCTGTAACACCTTGCAAACAAGGAAATAACGGTTACCAAGAATTGTTAACAAAGTGGGACAATCTTAATGCTTTTCACACCTGCACAGTTGCAAGGGAACAGCATGCCACTTGATGGAAGTATAAACTTAGTATAGATAACAAACCTCTTGCAAGTGTTCAATTACTGGCAGGTGGTTAAGGTCACGTAACCTTTTAAAACAAAGCCATGAATGTATGTGCAGCTGTTGTTGAAACGCAATCACTGCAGGTAGTAGAACATATTGCAGCAACTTTCTAACCTGAAGTTGCTAAGCAGATGTTTGATATTATCAGGCAAAATATAATATAGTAAATACCTGATGAAATTTTATAAAATTGCACTAATTTCAAGTGGAAGGAAATCAAGCCTGTTGATCGATAGCTTTTATAATTTGTTTAGAAATTTTAGGGCGTTTTTAAATAGAAGTAGCATGAATTAATATTGATGCAGAAAAAATCGCTTGCAGGGTTTTGAACGTAACAATTTATATTAACACATAATACAGTATTGCCCGAAATAAACAGTACTGAAATTGTAATTGTTTTGTATATTTAAAAAATACATATTATTGACACTTTATTATATGTTCTAAATGTGCACCTCCTCGTTCGAGACAGACTTCATAACGATGTTCTAAGTTTCTGGTCATGTTATTGAATAAGGGTTGTCTCAGGGCTGCAAAGAAGACTCTAACGGCATCCTTTAATTCATCGATGGTTTGTGGTGCCCGTTTGAAAACGGCATTTTTAGCCATGCCCCAAATGTATGCGTCTGGAGGTGTGAGGTCTGGAGAATGTGAAGGATAAGGGAAGTCAGTAAATCGTGATATGAATTTGCTTGGAAAATGTTCTTGAAGAAATTGACGAATTGCGGCAGCAGTATGGCAAGTTGCCCCGTCCTGCTGAAAAAATTGGTTTCGAAATGCCAAGTTACGTGCATGACAGAATTGACGTAGATCAGGGATAAATCGTGTTAAAATTTATCTGTACCTATGTTGATTAAGTGTGACTTGCCTACCATTCTCTTCGATAAAGTACGGACCAATGATTCCGTGTCCGGAAACAGCACACCAGACACTCACTTTTTCACTATGTAAAGGAACCTCTTGAACCTCATCGGGTCTGGCAAAGCCCAGAAATCGATTTGTGCGACGATTCACATAGCCTGACAAGTGAAAATGTGCTTCGTCTGAAAACCAAACATTTTTCAAAAATTTAGGATTTTCATACTGTAACGCGAGAATTCTGGCGCAATATTCCACTCTACTGCGATAATCCCGAGGATGTAGTTGTTGATGTACCTGAACCACATACGAAAATGTACCCAGCTCCTTCAGGATTCTTTGAAAGGAAGTTCTTTTTAAATCAAGTTGTAATGCTGTCCTTGCCTGGCTGACTTTCGGATTTTCTAAGATTTGCTCAAAACACGTTCATGGTTATTGTTGTTGTTAACTGTCCTGGGACGCCCTGAGTTTCCTTTTCGTTGGCACAATACACTACCTGTATTTCTAAACTTTTCAATAACCTTCAAAATTACAGCATTACTTGGAGAACGTTTATTAAACCTTTGTGTGAATTGATCAGACACGTATAGCAAACTTGCACCATTATGTCGGCCGATTCCGTATGAACGAAAATAATGCTCTACCAGAAACACTTTCTCCTCTGTACTTAACGCCATTTTTAACAATTAGGCCCTACTAATTACTTGTTTGAGGTTTACTTCACAGGTCTATACTAGCTAACTTGAGTGTGACAGCGCACGCATAAAAACACCGCCAACTTAGTTTCAGTACTGTTTATTTCGGGCAATACTGTATTCAGTAACTCATGTCAGCGAAAGCAATTATTAACACGTAAGCTTTTTGTAGACATTGTTCTAACTGAACTACAAATTATTCAGCAAAATCTTTTACAAAAAGACAACAATTTTAGAAGTGATCTGAAATTGCATTAGTTCTTGTGTGCGTCTATAAAACCATAGAAAGTTATTATTAATTATTTTTATTATTAATTTAGATCAGAACCTTACCCAAAATTTAGATATTTTATAAAATCCAAATACCACCTTATCTCCCTCTCGCAAATTGGAGATATTAGATTTATACATGGGAAACATTATGTTAAATAAGAAAGCTAATATACAACAGACTTTTATCCAAATTTCCTGCTTTATTAACTAATGGCCCAGCGTTCTTTGCACACTAACTCTTACAAAAAAACTTTTAAACCATTTTACGATTCGATGAACAGAAATGTGGATAAACATTATAGTCATAGCAATATCAAACAGATCCTGGTAATTTTAAAATCTAGACTGACATTAAAATTATCAACTGATTTTAAATTATAGTTATTTTTAACAAAACTGGCAAAAATTACAGGCGGAACTATATTAATGTCTTATAGATATAAAAGATACTCACGACATTAAAAACATAACATTTGGTTCCATTTCTAAACTTTTGTTACATAATGCCAAACTGAAAATTTGAAGATTGTATTGGAACAATATCTCGAATCTGTACAAAATATAGCCAAATTTATTCAACAGCATTAAAACTTGGGTTAGTATTAAAGCAAATAATATACAGATGCCTCGTTCGGAAGACACACATAATTATTAAATATGGAATTCACTTAGTGCTTAGTTTGAGCTTTTGAGTCTATCGTTGTAATTTTAGCATATCCACGGTTTTAGGTTTATCACCTTCAACATAATATACTTTTAAATTCACTTGATTAAAATAAGGAACCCCGTTTAAAAATAGCGCACGTTTAAGGGCATTAAAATACAAGGAGCTGAACAAGTGTTGGGCTTTGATTAGTGAAACGGTACTCAGTTACAAGCCTTTCTTCACATCCTTATAAAGTTGACAGCAAACGTAATTTTAAATACATATAGCTTATACAATTTTAATCACCAGACCTCTTTTATAATATTTTCCACGACATAGTTGTAGAACCAACATCCCAATAAATAATACAAGTCTGAAATGTAAAGTAAATAAGAATCTCCAGCAGGAGAAATAAGACCTTTTAAAATTGCAACATTGGCGGGCTTCGTGAAGGTGGTTAGTTGTATTAATTATACACATTTATTCTGATATACCCTGAAAGGATGTGCCTGAATAAAAATTAAATTGTTTTACCACTCCCCTGGACCCGGGCTTCATCTAGTCTGTAGTACATAGCGGGCTTCGTATGATATGTGAGGTACGTGTATATATATATATATATATATATATATATATCCTTAAGACTAGTAAGATGTTTCTCAAAAAATGTCTCGCAATAAGTTTAATTGTCTATTTTGTTGCAAATAACTCATCCTAACTAATTCCATGCTGTTGTTCAAAAAAGATGTAATCGAACCTCAAACCCACTAACCTCACCATGTATAATGAAATTAATATATTTAAACGCATTAATGTCGCCTATGTGGGACTTTATTCGTCTGATGAATCCCCTAGTTTTTAGTTTTTTGTAGTTACCTGACCTATTTTCGTTTTCACGCAGACCTATAATTACCCTATAAAAGAGATTTACTTAATCAACAATGACAATAAAAAAAATAAAATTTAAAGTTGGCAACCATGTTCGGGTGGTTAGGGTGGCAATAATGAATCAGTCATTGGTACCTACTGCAAGTTAGAACAAGTCATATACAATGATTAAAAGTTTTTAAAACTTACTAAACGTGATCTTGAATACATGCGTTGTGAAAGCATGTAGTTCAGATTCTGGAAGCGAATCAATGAGAAGTGGTTAATCAAGTAAATCTCTTAAAACAAAATAATCTTTTATGCATAATATAGAAATGTTTTGGATTTAGTGAAAACATTTTAATAATTAAACATATTGTATGTTTTTATATGATTTGGATGATTCAAAATAGTGTACCATATTCAACATATTATAAATTAACCGAAAATTGATAGGATAGGTCAGCATCGCCAAAGGGAAAATATGAAATTTCAGGCTAAAAAAGAGAAAATTATTTTGATGCAGTAAATAGTTAAACAACCTTTAAGGCTTTTATTACTTTTAACTGAATGTACACATAGGAAATGTTGGATAAAAAGACATATAATTACGTTTACAGGCTACTTAACTTGCGTTAGATACCAATACCTGTATCAAGAATTACGCCACTATCATAAACTTACATTTCTAGTTTGTCTATTTCAACTAAATTATTTTTCACTTAATCTCACATACATTCTTGATATATTCTATCAGTTTCACACAATTTGTTCCTGAAATAAGAAAATTGTTATGTAAAAAATATTAACGAGCATGCTCGATCTTAGGCTTGAAGTAAATAGATATAGGGTAACAGAATCTGTAAGCATCATATTGGAGAATTCCTGTTAACAGATATATATATATATATATATATATATATATATATATATATATATATAGTTTGCATTTTTTTATGCAAATTTTATGTTACAATATTACAATGTTACATCCTTTAATTAAAATTATATTCTACTACCGAGGGATTAAATTTTAAAGTATGTTATAGTTGTGTAAACAAAGAAGATATTGGGTAGGTTTTTTATTATCAAGGTAGTACATATTTTTCTAATTAAGCACACTTTAAATTATTACTTTCTTAAACTTGGGTTATATAAAATTTATTCTGCTACAATTAAGGATCAACAAAACATGGTGCAAAATAGTTGTTTTACATATAAACCAGAACCATATAATTTACATATATATCGATGTTATTTTAATTAAGACTAAATTAGTAAAATTCCTGAGGTCATTAATTAAGATGCATTTTCCTGAATGTGGTTGTTAAAGGAAGTATTATCTCAGTTGGCAAATGTTGAAACTTTTGTCAATAGGATTGCATGCAGAATACAAAATCATCTCTAGTTAATATTCTAAAATCTTCTAATAAGTAGGTACATACATTCAGAAATTAGGTGTGTCTTTTTTAATAGTAATATCCCTTAAATATACTATCAACTGCAATACAAATTTTGTTATACCTACATCTAGTGCTACTAATAATTGTTGTCTCCAGCAGTGTAAAATTTAACTAGAATAAATAATACACAATCTTTTTATTGTGTTTTATTAAATCGTTCTTTTAACAACAAAAAAAAGGTATTTTGCACATTGCAAATTATTATCACAATGCATGTAGCAATAAATATTACACAATAAACGGCTGGTTATTCACCTAACAATAAAATATTACTCTAAGAAGACATAATCGGTGTATGCTGGGTTGCCTATCATATAATTACCAACTGTTAATTTCAAATAGGTAGTTTGTCACCTTATTAATCACTTTATCCCTAACAAGTCATAATTTATGCATGTTGGGTTGCCTGCCATAGATATGCATATATTTTTTAGAATTCAATTAAGTTTTAGTACACGTCTGTTTATTGCTTTTTATGCTACAGGGTCTGGTCCTTTTCCAAAATTAATCCAACTTAAAGTTCTCACAAACCTCCGGTAGTATTGCACAATATTTGCAAAAATATTTACTTCTATAAACTAATTTCATTTATTACTGAAAATTGTTATTATTTAATAAAACTTAAAGCTATTAAAGTTAATACCTGCATACCTAGGTTTTTTCCTCATGAATAAATAACGACATACCTGTTTTTGTGCGATTTGCATATATCTATATTTTATTCAATCCATAATTAGAAAATCCGAGGTCTCATTCAGTATCCAGCTGTATTGTAAATAGTTACTAATAATATATTGAAATGAACGGCAAACAGTATTGCCAGTTGTGTAAATGTTTTGTTTCTGCAATCAATCAAACTGCATGAAAATATATGAACTCATTAGCATGTAATTAGAATATGCTGGTAAGTGATACTAATATATATATATATATATATATATATATATATATATATATATATTTGTTACTAACAGATTTTTCTAAAATTAATACGACTGTAGCGGTGATAACAATGCTAAAACAAGAAAAGTGAATAAATAAGAATCTGCTACCGCCACTCCACAAAAAGATAAAGACAATTAAAGAATGTAATTTTTGTAAATAAAACATTACAATTTTGTGTTTCTTTTTAACATTATATATTTAATACAAAAATAATTTTTGAGATTCTACGAGGATTCTTCAGCAAGTGCATGTTTTTGCTTAACCTCAAAATCTCCGAAGTATTCAATCACGTAATGGGTGCAAAGCCCCGTTCAGAACACCCATTCCGCATTTGAAAGTGATTACATCACCGTCCAAATTCTTCAACATGTTTTAAATAATAACATGATTTGCATATATTTTAAATTCAGACGGCTATAATTTATATAAAAGGACAAGGTTATATGTTAGGTCCGGCTGCGAGTTCAGTGTAATTGTATAAATTATTTTGGTGATGTAACCATGAGCAAAATAAAGACATACCTGTCTTAACATGTTTTTTGCATACACACCTATATTTTAAATTAAAATCATTATATTACGAGTCGAATAATTCTGCTATTCATTTGATATTTAATACAAAAATAATGAAACACATCCCTGTTCAGAACACGCTAAGGAGCCCCACCACCATTCATCATTTTGAGAATGATTACGTCATCCACCATATTTATTATCTTTGCTTGATCTAAAAATCTCTCTTCATTTAACTAATGCAACGAGAATAAAAACGAAAGCGAACCTCTAAGGAGCACCGCTAAGTTCTTCACCACGTGCACGTTTCTGCAAATCCTAAAAATTTTTCATCACGCTTAATTTTTGCTTAACCTAAAAATCTCCAAAGTAGTCAATCACCTAAGGGGGCACAGTTCCGTTCACAACACGCTAGGGAGCCCTATTTTGCATTTATCATTTTGAGATTATTTAACGCCATGCACCACGTTTCTTATTTTTGCTTAACTTAAAAATCTCCGAAGGAGTCAATTACCTAATGGGGCACAGCCCCATTCAGAACATGCTGTAGATTCCCATTCTGCATTTATCAGTTTGAGAATGTTTAACGTCATCCACTGCGTTTCTTTTTATTTTTGCTTAACCTAAAAATCTCTCATGGAGCACAGCCCGTTCAGATCACGTTAGGGAGCCCCATTCCGCATTTATCATTTTGAGCATATTTAACGTCATCCACCGCGTTTCTTATTATTTTTGCTTAACCTAAAAATCTCTCATGTGACACAGCCCCGTTCAGAACATAGCTATGGAGCCCCAGTCCACGTCATTTTGAGAATGTTTTAAAAACGTCATCCACCACGTTTCTTATTATTTTTGCTTAACCTAAAAATCTATCTTTTCAATTAACTAATGCGATGAGAATAAAAAAAACTAAGGAGGAGAAGCTCTAAGGAGCACCCCGTTCCTCATCAAGCAAAGACACGAGCGCCCCCCACGTGGGCGACGCCCGGTCGGCGCTGCGCTCCCACGGTGACGAGGACAAAGGCCTTAGGAGCCCCATTACATATTCATCATTAAGCAAACTATTTATCAACAAAAGCACCGGAGTCCCAGCGGTTCATCCGCATTTTATCTGGATACATATGGGATTCTATGCTGTTTTGTCTTGATAGCGGCCTAGCATGACTACTACCTTGTATTACATTATAGTGTTAGCATTACTAGGTTTCCATATAGCCACACAAAAGTCGCAATAGTTAAACTTGTACTATGAAACGTCGCAGAACGTTCAAATAATGAGCAACAAATTGTACACTCGTATAGAGATTGACGATATTAATGTAAACCAAAATAAAAGCATAGTTCGGTGTTCCCAGTTTCAAATAGTACCTTCTTTTGCATGACAATCAAACAAATATTGTCGTAAGCACAATTAGTCAAGCACGAATGTAAAATGGGTTGCTGTGCTTTTAATTTTTAAATAAGAAACTTCACTTATAACCAAACATTTCTGCACTAACAAAGGTAGCGCTTGTTAACATGCACAAACAATAATAGGCAAAAACATATGACCTTATAAGGTGTCATTTCTACAGGCCTAGAGATATCAAACCATTGTTGATCGAATCTTAGCAGTACTTCGATACAAATATCAACAGCTGAGAATTTTAGGGTAATACCACGAACAGGTAAAGTTCTTCATGTGCTACCAGATACAATGCGTTGTTTATTAATTACACTGCAAGATTAGGCTCCAATCAACAAGTTGTAAGAGTGCAAATTGGCATAGGCAGATTGTAATTGACATTTATAAGCTTCCAAATAACAGATTTTCCAGCACCAAAGAACTAACACCAATTATTACTTCAATTTCATCTTACATTTATGAACGAACAACAGCATGTGATTGAATAAGTTCCGTGAGAATTAAACTCCTCATTAAAGCCTAACAAAAAGGTGATTATAATTCATTAAAGCAAAGATGTAACAATATACAAAAACAGATGTGCTGCACTTGTGGGAAAACCAGACTTATAACTGATTCAATCGGCATAAAGTGTAATTGATTACTAACCCACTATCAAAGGGTAGTAAATAAAATAAACAGGCGATACAGTAAAATATCCACCAAAGAAGATAACAAAAGTACAATATTCCCTTGAACTACGTCTAAGTTCGGCGACTGATACCTAACTGATGTAAAAGTCAAAAATATTGTATTGTCGCCAGCTCTAATGATAACCACGTCTAAAACAAGTTTTTTTCCTTTTAATTATATTAAATAGAATAACACAATTATTTAATATTTTAATATTAAACATTGATATGACAATTGGCAGAATAATACGAGAAAAAGCATATCAAAACTTCTATACTATAGAGCAGATAATCATAGACTGCGGCAATAGTACATAGAATTATAACTCTAAATCATAATACACTATAGATCAGAATGAGAAAAGAAGGGTCACATCGATCATACTGATAAAGATGCAAATCAAGAAAACATAGAAACATTTGCTGTAACATATTTATACAGAATTTTTATCCTGTTCAAGAAATTTACAATACACTGATACGGCAAGCCATTTACAATTATTTAGTTGCCTGTGTTTATCGGCACGGCAAGCACCTTAAACAATTCTTATGTTTTAATCTAATTTAGGTATTCTTTTTAATAAATTAAATATACTTATCAATTAATTTTTAAACTGAAGTAATTCAGAAACTAAGCAAAATTTGTAAAACGTGTATCCTTTTTTAACTTAGAATGTGATTCTGAATATATAGTACTATTTTATCACACTTATTATAAGACATTCTGTATACAGGCTGATTCAAATCCGAGGTTCACCATAGGGATTTCGCTTATTAATGTTTAAATTCAGCAAAGTTATAAATTTTAGGCTGATTAATAATCTGCAAAGCAATTTGACTTATCTCATTTGGCATCCAAATATTTTCAAAAATGTAAAAAACTGAATTTTGATTTTTTATTTTTAGTGCCACTATTTAAAATGATATTCAAAATATAAAAGTACTTTGTAATGGCCACTTTTACCTCCAATGGAATGGCCCAATACAATGTGTTAAAAAATGTTTTGTCATTACCTGACCATCATCAACTTCCTTATTTCTATGGACACCATTTTGATTTTTGGTACATTCTTATTCATCAATTTTTTCTTTACAGCAATGTATGATAGGTTGCAAAAAGGCTTTTTAAACAAGAGCTTAGTAATAATTAACAGTATTTTAATCCAAAATTTTAAAAATGGTAAACCTAAACCACTTTCTATAAGTTAAGCGATGTATTCACGAAACAATAATTAAAATAAATGCTCACAGAACTGACCATTTTTGTTAACGCATAATTGTGCACGTTTTCTGGTATACGGCACAGCTCTTTGAATGGACCTTCTAGGAATAGCATCAAGTGTACGAGTAAATCTAGTTCTAAGTTCCTTCATGTTTCTGGGGGTTTCCTTGTAAACTTGATCATTGACAGTTCCCCATAAAAAGTAGACTAACGCTGTTAGATCCCAGGATCTAGCAGGCCATTTGATTATACCACCAACACCAATCCAACAATTAGAAAATTCTCAGTTTAAATAATATTTTACGATTGCTGCATTATGCACTGTCCTGCTGCTACCACAAGTGTTGATGCTGATTTAATGGAATATCATGCAAATACTCGGATATTTGCAAATAAAAAAGATTCAAATATCTTTCTCCATTTAACAATTTGTCATACATAAATTATCCAAATAAACGGTCATTTAAGATACCATTCAAACATTTATACCAAAACATTGCTGTGGTCTTCTTTTCCAAATGTGTCTCAAATTTTCTACTGCTCAGTAATGTTGAGTACTACAATTAAAAATTCCAGCGCTTATGAATTTAGATTCATCAGACCAAACAATTTGGTTTAAAAAATCGTTATCATCATTTAACATTCCTAACAGTAAATTGCAATGTTCTAGTCACCTGATTCTATCTCCAAATTGGAATGTATGACTTACATAAATCATGTATGGTGTATACTTATTTGCATGCATAGTTCTCCAAACTTGTGTCTGCGGTAAGTTTAATTAAGCAGCTAAGTCAAGTTATAAAAAATATTTTAGCTTGATACATTCCATTTTATATATGTAAATTTATTGTCTCTTTAATTTAAAAACCATTTCAATTTCTACTTATTTGAATTTAAGGATTTGCTACACTTTTATCATAGCAACTCAGCTGAGTTAGGCAATCAACCGTATTCACCCTTTATTTAATTCAAAGTCTACATGTTTATATTCGTTCTGGTTCCTTATCTAGGCACGTGGTTAATAAAAATTTCCTGAATGTTGCTAGTTTAATTGTAATTAGGTAAATAGGTTATGTTATCTTTGAAATATAGACTTATTTCTATTCAATATGAAATTTCTGTAATTATTTCTACAGAAAAACGAGTTTAGAAATATCTTGCTCGAATGAGTTCACTATATTTCTAGCACTAGTCTGTGTTCTTTCTTCTAAACTAAATAAAATTAATCAAATCGGGCAGTTTCAAATTAAGTATGTTGGAAAATGGGCTTTCTATTTTTACGTGACTGGTAGGTAATTGAAGGGTGGCGTTTTCTTAATAGACATTTTAATATTTTCAGTCCAGTTTGTAACCAGTATTTTTCGGATTTTGTGATCCCTCTCTTAGGTTACTTGAACTCATGATGGCTTGGCCATGACAGAGAAAATCTTGCTATGTAGTTACAGTACATATTGTCTGGCTGCCGTTTTTGTATTCAGGCCAAGATATGATGAGATGAGTACGCATTGCATCTACTCATAACCTTCACAGTTTACATGAAGGAATATTATATTATGATGATGGACAACTGTTTACTTTGCACCTTGACCGTATGTAGATTGCCTACATTCTAGATATGTTAAGAGGAATATTATACTTTATGCTATAAGGTTTGTCCAATAATTTGAAGATTTGTATTTAAATGTACTATTGTAAATACGTATTTTTTGTGTACTTTTATGTTTCAGTAGCTTCTACTTAGAACAAATTCGGTCCACATCAACCTGGTAAGTAAGTAAATATTTAATAGATGTATGTTTATACCGCTGTGTACATATCATTAATTAGTTGTTTGCTAATACAAATTGTTATTAATTACAGTGGTTAAATGCCACTGAGTTTTGTTAAACTAAATTATGCGGCAATATTTAAGGGAAGCGTAATAACATAGTTCTTTTGTTTACAAAACACCCTTCAATTTGATTGTTACTAGATATAATTAGCATTTAATGTTAGCACATGAAGGGAGGATACAGCTGTTTGTCCTTAAACCAGCAATTTGATATTGTTTTGCTATATAAATTCTTAGAAATTATTTACTAGTTATATTTTATGTTTTGCATTTAATTATTCTTTCACGTACAGATGTTCAAAGAGGAAGGCAAATTGGTTTGTGTGTACGTCGTTTCGTTCTTTAGCCCCTACCCCGCCCTCCCTAACTCAGACTGTTTAATGTGCCATTCATTTTTCTCTTTCTCTCCTTCCTTTGTTACCCTAAAATTTGGACGGGCATTCCGTTACTGATTTCATTCTTTTCTACTGTTGTGCTCGTATTATGAATAACAAATATTTGACATATCCAACATGAGGTCCCACATTGGGCACCAAATAGTCCTTACCCCCTAATTTGGGTGAGCATTCCATTACTGATTTCGTTCTTTTCTTACTGATTCGCTTGTCTTAGGGGTAACAAGTTTTATAGTTTACTATTTGTAAAATATCATGTTGGTTATTATTTAAATTTCTGTTGCCATAAGCACTGTGAGGTCTAGTAAACAATCCCTATTTCGCTAAATTCTTATCAAGCTTCAGAAACAGTACGATGCAGTTCTTGACGTTCTGAATACAATCCTAAATACGTTTTGCCACTTATCATTAAAAATTGGCGAAAGAAATAAAAAACATACAGCATATCGTTTTTCAAAATGACTAAAAGACATATTTATTGCTGATAGAAATAATGTGTTATAAAAATAATGGGTAATGACAGGAATAGCATTAGTAAAATGTTTCATGGCCTGCTAATAATATTAGTAATTTAAAATACCAATATTGATGATTAAGCTATTACTTTAAAACCTTTTTGTTACCTACCACACATTGTTGTAAGCAGAAAAAATAGATGTATGAGAAGGTACCATAAATAAAAATAAGTAAATCAGAATGTACCAAAAATCAAATGGCGTCCATAAGAAATAAGAAAGTTGTGGTTGGTCAGGTAAAGACAAAACATTTCTTGACAAATTGAATCAGGTCATTGTATTGGGGGGTAAAAAGTCGCCATGAGAAAGAAATTTTATATTTGGAATATTACTTGAAATAACAGAACTAAAAATGAAAAACAGAAATTCAATTTATTTATATTTTTGAAAATATATTTAATGTCAATTAAGATAAATCAAATTAGTATGCAGATTATTAATCAGCATAAGATTTAGCAACTTTGCCGAATATAAACAAATCATCTATCTCTATTAATAAGTGAGATCCCAATGGTGAGCCTCGAATTTGAATCAGCCTGTATACAGAACAAATTGATAAAGTGAAATAGTAAGGTTGTAATTTTCCTAAGCACTTAACTCAATTTTTTCATTTAAACAAAACCACCTGCATGTTTATCAATATATTTGAATAAAGTATATTGAGAACTATAAGTGAAGACTCACACTGTACTTCCTAGTTACTAACGTTTATATAAAAAAATTTTGATTATGCAGATGTTCACATAAAAAATCATGGAATCAATCCTAGGTATTAAAAATTTTAAAATGAAATTAAACGCTTATAAATAAGAATTTGACCATATACATGCCATTTCAACTTTTTAATTTTATAATTCCTTGCAATAAATAAAATTGTACAGTATTTGAATGAACAAAAAGTAGGTTTTCAATGGGATCCTTTATGCCAATAAACTGTTTAATTTTTATTAACCCCATAGTTTTCAACAATAATCTAACTTGTTTAAAAATTCATAAAAATGAAGATTTTCGTAAGAATATAAGTTATGAAACTTTTACGAATAATTAGAGATGAAACATTTTATTTTCTATTCCAATAATAACACAAGATAATATTTATGATAACAGTTTTAGCACAAAAAACTCATTGTATGAGTATAGCATTAAACTAGATGTTCTGATATAGTTTCCACTCCAGTCATTACGAGCTTGCATTCATCGTATAAACTATTTATTAAAGTTTGTTAACGAACTTTGGTTAATAAATTAAAAAGTTTTTAATGCTAATCATAATGTTCTCTCTTATTTAGGGTCTTGGTTCGCTTGAAGTTCTTGTTATAAATCTAAGCTGCTATATAACTGTCAAAATTTACTTGATTGTTTGTAAAACGTGTTAACATAGGCCAATGAATCATTTACTCAACAAATGCAAACTTGTATAACCTATATTAAACATGATTTGATGTTGTTTTGGCAAAACAAGTTTTTCATGTTAAAACTGCTAATACTAATATTTTATCCCTTTGGCTATTTTGTTGAAATTTCAAAACCTACTTTTATAAAAAAAATCTCAATTTAAGTAATTTTTAAACAAGAAACATCGCTTTTAGTGATAGAATATGATTAATGTGAATCAAAGAATTTATAGAAGTATAAGACATCGTAAAGATAATGGGTGCTCTATCTAAAAAACAAAGTTTTAATGGTTTGAACACTGTACAATTTGCTTATGTATTACAGTCACACGATATAATACAATCAAAAAGTGAGAATGGTACATGAAAGACTGAAGTCATATGTGCAAGTGTGTTTAACTTAATTTTGAAATAATGAATACTCAAAACACACTATTCTATGTGAACACGTATAGTCAGAATTTTTTATTTAAAAAATAATAACTTGACAATGCAGCACAAGAAAGAAAACGAAACTAGATAAACAATAGCAGTTTATTGCTAATCTGTCAAGTTTTTCTAATTTTTGTTTATCGCTTAATTTATGTAAAAAACAATATTGTACCATACCGTATTATATCCTTGTACTAAGAATAACTATAAATTCAGAGTCTTTCTTAACAAGCTACAGTGCACAATATCTGTCCAAAGGAAGTAAAATTTGTCATAATTTCTAAAACAAAATACTGGCTTCTCGTTTGCAATGAAATTTAGAACTTTAAAAGTTGAATATCGTCTTTTTAATGAAACCGTTTATGACAACTTTTAAGAACAGTATCTCCTCAAACGCCCATCTTGCATATTTTTCACTAAGTTCTTCCATTATTCTCAACAAAATATCAAGTATGTCTTATAATGTTCATTTAAATCTGCATTGGCATCAAGTGCATTACTTTTTGAAAAAAAAATTTTGTTTCAAATTCAATGTTACGAGATTTGATAAAATCTCTCGCAAGAATTAATTCGAGTTAACAGGAATTCCATTCAAGCTGCTACAAAAAAATGTATTACAACTGTAACGTGTTGATTTTCTTTCCTCCCAACACTTACTATTTTTACGGAAAATAAAGGAACACAAACCCAACAATAGACGTAACATTTATTGATAAATACCTAAATAAATTTTAATATAAAAATGTGCAATTGTTTATATAATAAGTGATAGTAGACGAAAAAAATTTCAAGATGTTAGTAGATGAGAACAAGAAATTAAAACAGTTTTTAAAACTGTCCTTTAATGATTGCAATGTCGTCATAAGAATATAAACACGACTGAATAAAATTATATTTAAAATGAATTATTGTGGCCTACATATACAATATTCACAAGAAATCAAAATATGTAAGTATAAAAAATGACAACTTACAAGTTGACTGATGTTATAATATGAGCAAATACAAAAAATATAATATAAAATGAAAAGAATGATATATACACTAAATTAAAGTTCAACTGAAAAAAAAAACAAAAGGACAGTGATTGGATGAAAAATGTAGTCATGGAAGCAGAAAAAGGCAAATAGATGCAACAAAATACTATGACATAAGATGTGAAAATAAAGGCGCATAAACAACTGCCTAAACAGCCTTCTCAAGTGAAGGAAGATATTATATGAACCGCAAAATAAAGCATTACAAATACGTTGTATTAGATGATTTGCATCAAGTGTAACTGCATGTGAAATTAGCAACAAATAAAAATAAACTGAACAGAACGAGTTATACACGATGACTCTAAAAAGAATACACAAAAAGAAATGGTCTTGAAATGTATTAAAAATGAAATTGTATAATTAAGAACATGATAGGAAACATGGCAGAACGTAAAATAAAATATGTAAAAACACATTTTAGATGAGTTAAAAAATGTGCTATTATAAGTAGAAACTAAGAAGATTGCCAGCAATTCTGTAAAGTTGGAATACCAAATTTGACTAACAATCCAAGTATTAAAATCATTAAATAAATATTTATAATCTATATAATAGAAAACTATTCAAACATAATTTATAATTAAAAATTCAATAAAGTATTACTATTCAATTTATATAAAAAGGGTCAAAATCATAAAAACACAGTTAAAATAAGTGAATTTAGGATTGAGTAGAATTGTACTGAATATCCTAAGAGTATACTAAATAAATATTACTTAAGTAAAAAAATTTGCACATTTTAATTAATGTTGCATTATTTGCTAAAATGTGTTAAAAAGCTAAACAGGTATAAAGTAGTTATTAATACCTACCTACAAATATTCTACCTTTCTTTGCAAAAAACTTAGCTCCTACATTTGTACAATCTTCTTCTCCCTCAATGGCAATTATAGGAGGATAAACATATAAAACTTCAGAATGTGGAACCAATCTCACTATATCAGTAGGTTGCATTATGAAGCTAATAAAATATCGTTTATCCCCAAACTGTAATGGTCCTTCTTGAGTTTTATTTCCATCTCGGTTAACAATCATATATAATTCACCATAATTTTCTTCGCATTCGATTTCAACAAGGATAGTGTGTTCTGTAGCAGTTAAATGTATTTCATGCTCTTCTGAATTTGTATTAAAGGATATTAAGTTTGTTTCATATACATGGCAACTCTCTAATTCAAATTTATATGATCCTGGTTGTTGTAAACACAATGATGTTTTTCCCTTCTTAATGTCTAATGATTTATCTTTTTCATTTTCTGTATATAGAACCTATAATTTAAAATATGTTATTTATAGTGTGAAAGAAGAAGGTGTGTCTTAATATTAATTATAACTACTACAACATACAACATTATCCAAATCTAATGATTTAGCAATAATAGTTCTTAAGAATTATTTTCTATTTTGAGCTAAATCAACAAGCAAAAAATAAATGATTTAGTGTAATTAGTCAACATAGTACAGCTAGATCTATCCTTCTAAAAAAGATGGTCTTTAAGGTTAGGTAATAAGTATATAAAACAAGCATATTGGGAAATGCCTTTTCCAATTACATCTATCACACTCCATCATCATCATCATTAGGTCTTCTCAGTCCTGGAACTGGTTAGACACGCGCCCTCATTGTTTCCAATTCTGAACTAACCTTCACATTTCCCTGAAATTTACACAGTCTGCATCTATCACTTTCTGATCTAGATCTACATCTACCTCCTTTTTCCTATTTCTGCATGTAATATATCCCATACTATTCTCCAAAAATGTCTTAGAACGGATTCTGCCCTTCTATTTCTCCTATTTTTTTCCTCAGATATCTTTGTTCCCCTACTCTTTCTATAACCTATTTGTTATTAACTTTGTCTGTCCATGCTATCATCCTCATACATCTGAAGCACAACATTCCAAAAGCCTGCTACCGTTTTTCTGTCTGCTTTTCCTACTGCCCTTATTTCATAGGCATACTGTTGCTGTGCTCTACACATATGCTTTCAACAATTTTCTTCTTGTTTCAATGATTGTTGTCTATTCATCATAATCGCTGTTCTTTCTTGTTAGAAGCAGTTCGATCACCTTCTATTGTTTTACAATTATATACACTATTTCACCGACATTCAGTGGTTGTGAAGGGGAGGCGGCTACGTGGCATAGTGGTATGTGTGTGACTACTACGCCCTAGGTCCCGGGTTCGAATCCCGACACGGTCCGCTTGAAAAATGTTAAACGAACAAAATTTTTCAGATAAAAAAAAACTCTCTTCCTGGCCAATGTAGTACCTTCGGGTGGAGCATTGGAAAATTACATGTAAGGTTATGAAGGGGAGTAAGCAGCCTGTGGCTGTTCCCCCCAACACTTAAACGTTTGCCGATTTAATATTTTTTCCAATATATCTTTTTCACAATCAACATTAGTTCCAGATATTTCACAACCAACACCTAGGTGTTTATAATAATCATCAGATTTATCTGCGCTTATTTTTTCGTCATTAGGTTTTCCTTCTCAAAACTGGTTGGACAGGTACCTGCACTTATTTATATTCTGAGCTACCCTACACAGTTCCCTCAAATTCTCACACAACCTATATACAGCTCGATTTCCCTTATATTGTTTTATAATTTTATACCCTATTTCACCGAGATTCAGTGAAGGGAATTAAGCAGCCTGTGGCTGTCCAGATCCCCCAACACTTAGACATTTGCCAAATTAATAATTTTCCAGTAAATCCTTTCACACAATTAACATTATTCGAAAATATTGCCCAACCAATACTTGTAGTTGCTTACAATAATCATCATGTTTAAGTACAATTACTTTTTTCGTCATTAGTTTAACCATCTTGGGCCTGGTTGGATGCGTACCTCCATTGATTTCTAGTCTGAGCTAGCCTACACATTTCCCAGAAATTCATACAACCTACGTCTTTCACTATCTGTGTGCAGTAGTCTAAACTAGGTCTACCTCAACTTCTCTTTTTTCCTCTTTCTGCTTCTAATACATTCCGCACTATTCCTTCATGCCGTAGTATGTGGCCTATAATTCTATCTCTCCTATTGTTTACCGTTTTCCACATATTTCTTTCTTCCCCTAGCATTTTCAGTACCTCTTTGTACTTAATTTTGTCCGTCCATGATGTCTTCATCATACGTCTGTAGCACCACATTTCAAAAGCTTCTACCTTTTTCTTGTCTGCTTCTCCTACTGTTCAGGCTTTACAGCCGTACAGTGCTGTGCCCCACACATATGTTTTGAGCAATCTTTTTCTTGTTTCTAAGTTTGAACACAATAGTTGCCTTTTCTTGTTAAATGTAGCCAGACCTTGTGCTAATTTTTGTTTTATATCTTTTGCGCTTTTCCCATCTTGCGTTATTTGGCTTCCTAAGTAGCAGAAATCCTTAACCTCTTCTAAGTTCTTGTTACCTATTTGTATTTTTGTTTTTGATTTATTTTCCCCTCCTTTGCATACTAGTATTTTAGTTTTATTTTTGTTAATTTTCATACCGTATCTCTCTGTTAGAACCATCTCCATTTCATTAAAAGCAGCTTGTAACTCTTCCTTGCTAAATGCTAATACCGCTATATCATCTGCAAATCTAAGCATATCAATTTTTGTACCTTCATAGTAGTTCCAAATGCCTTCCTGCATTTGACAGTATTCATTGCCTCCTCAATGTACAAGTTAAAAATTAATAGGGATAGGGCACATCCCTGTCTCATCCTTTTCCTAATGTTTACTTCCCTACATTCCTGCTCTAATTCTATTACTGCTGTTTGCTCTTTGTATAAGCTATGTACTACTCGTCTATCCCTATAACTCATTCCAATCTTTTTGAGTATTTCAAACATTTTTTCCATTTTATATTGTCGAATGCTTCTTCCAGATTTACAAACCCTATATACACGCTTTCCCCTTTTTCTATTGTTTTCTCCATTATCACCCACAAAGCTAAAATAGCCTCCCGTGTTCCCCTGTTTCGCCTTTGTACAATTCTAGTTAATATTTTTGACACGTGTGCTGTCAAACTTATTGTTCGAAAATTTTCACATCTATCCACGCCTTTCTTTTTGGGTATTGAAATTAGTTTGAAATCTTTGGGTATCTCGCCTGTCTCATACATATAGCTTACAAGTTGGAAGAGACGTTCTGTTACCGCTTGTCCAACGGCTTTTACAGTTTCTGCTTGCACCTTATCTGTACCCGGCGCCTTACCATTTTCAGACCCTTTAACGCTAATTCAAACTTATTTTTAAGTATAGGATATCCCAAGTCATCATTTTCAATGTCTAATTCCTGTTATAATGCTGTTAGTTCATCTCCTGCATATAAATTCCCTATATATTCTTGCCATCTACCCAGTTTCTCTACATTTTCTATAATGACGTTTCCTCCCCCGTCCTTTATATTTTTGCTATACGGTTTTATATCCCTAAAATTGATTCTAATTAGTTTGTATGCTACATAAAAATAAATCAGACAAAACAGGAAAACAGATACAAAGCCATAAAGTGGGAAATTATTTGCAAATGCAGGAAAGCTAAAGAACAATGAATTGATGAAAAATGGAAAGAGGTACAAACTAAGAAGGAAGTAGGAAAGACATGTTTTTGTCTTTCTTCTATTAAATTCAGGATATCCTTTGTTATCCATGGTTTCTTATTTTCTTTTTTGTGTATGCCCCTGAATATCTCTGGCCGCCATGTCTAGGCCTGATTTAATGTTATTCCATTCTGTTTCTACTTCCTTAGTATCAGATATTTTCCCGACATTTTTCAGCAATTCATTTGATTTTTTTTTGAATCTTTCTTGAATATCTTTATCTTTTAGTTTCTCAAAGTCAAAGTGCCTTTTTCCGTTTCTTTTTTTCAAATTTCTAAAATTAAGTGCGGCCTTCATAATTACGATATTGTGGTCAGTGTCTATATCTGCTTCTGGGTAGATTCTATAGTCTTTTACTTGATTCCTAAAGCGTTTTCAACAAGAATGTAATCTATTTGATATCTTCCTATATCCCCTGGCATTTTCCCCGTATATCGTCTTCTAGCATGATGAAATAATGTGTTTGCGATGGTTAAATTGTTCTTGTCGCAAAATTCTACCAGTCTATTTACCCTATCGTTTCTCGTGCCTAAACCAAATAAACCTACTACCACTCCTTCACCTACCACTGCATAAAATCTCCTGTAATTATTAAATTTTCATGTTCTTTTACGTATCTTAGTATGTCTTCGATATCTTTGTAGATCGCTTCTACCTCTTCGTCACTTTAGCTAGAGGTGAGCATGTATACTTGTATTATTACTGTGAGTAGATGGGACCCGCGTATAGTCAATGGAATCCTGCGTTCTGATTGGCTGATTAAATTATAGGCCACACCCCCTTCACTTCTTTAAGTTTTTATTGTTCGTGTTAAGCGGCGATCTTGACTTGCAATAATGTTATAATGTACGTCACAATATTCATAGCTCGGTTCCGCCGGTTGTATAACGATCTAAGCTGCACAAATGAGTGTTATTTTCTAACCTATTGACCCAATTAGGTAACAAGATACAATTATTGCTTCTATGCATGTTCATTTTGAAGTTTTCGTTTCTAGAACTTGTTTGTATTTTAATTATAATTATTATTGAATCAACGTCGACCGATAAAATTTGTGTTGTTATTAAAGAATGTAATACTAACAACATTGCACACTAAGCGGACCACAAAATTCATTTGAATTTAAATTTAATATTATTCCTATTATAGGTATGTTATTATCCTGTAAAGAGTAAAGATGTAGTTTGCATAAAAAAATGCATATGAAACGTATTCGTCAGCAATAAACTACTGTTATGGTTTCTGATAACCCTAAGTAACTTGCTGTGCTATAAATGATAATAGAAGAGTGTGTGTGTGTGTGTGTGTGTATGTGTGTGTGCAGCCTTGGCAGGTCAAATCGTATTTATGCGGATATTTGCGGCTTATGCAATCAACAAACAACCTTGCTTAGGTGTGCAGGTCAGATTTGTATGGAATCGTAAAAACAGTATTTAAGCGGAGGAACATCTGCATCACTTGCAGTTTAATTCGTGCTCTGCTTCTGTTTAAATCAAAGTGTGTATTTTTTAATTAAGCATGGCTTTTTGTAGTAGTAAACGATTTTATCAATATCAACAAGCGTTATAAGTTATTACAACACTGTGTAGAATTTAAATTAAACGCATGCCATGAACGTGTTAAAAATCCAGAAAAGTGGTTGAAGAATAGATTCAAACAAATTTTTGAGCATATTGTTCAGACTTTATTCAAGATGGCTGACAAGCTTGTTGTTACAGAAAATGTGCTAGCAAAATCATGTTTATATTGCAAGAAAAATGTACAAAATAAATATGTACAGTGTCATAAGTGTGAGGAAAGATTTCATCCTTCCTGTAGTGACAGAAAAGGTGTTGTAAAAGCTCACCTGGATGGTTCAAAAGTTTATTATTGCAATGATTGCATTCAACAAAATGGCTGTAATACCCAAGGTGTAATGTCTGTTGATATGGAATTGGTAAACAAGCCTGGGGATGCAATGGATGTTATAATAATTGACTACCTTCAAAACAAACAGTTTAAATTCCTGTTAAAGGATGTGGTTGAGATGGTAACAAAACCCTTGCTGCATGAAATCATGGAATTAAGAACTGATCTACAAATCTTAAAAGATTCCAATTTAGACCTAATAAAATTATTAACATCAAGGTCTAATGTCTCACAATCTGTCACTGATAATCCAGTAAAAGGTAGCAAACATGCACAAGTTAAGCAACTATTACAATCCACTGCATTAGTTGATAGCAATAATAGCAAATGTGGTAATTATATAGATAATGTACCTTATGGTGAAAAGGCAGTTCCTTCACATGTAACACCTTTAACCTCTATTGGAGCTGATAACAGTTTAGAATGTGATAACATCAATAACAATAATACAATTAATAATTCTGGTATGGATGTCAATACTAAATTAGTGCAACTGAAGTCTAATAATGACAATCAGAGTCAAGTTGAAACCACATTAAATACTATTGCAAATGATGTCTGGTCTACTGTCTTGCGTAAGAAAACCAAACTTCAGAGAAATAAAACTTTAGTTGGTTCGGCCATCCCGAAACTTGATTCTGCTGATGTTCTCACTGGAGTTAAAAAGCGGGCATGGCTTCATATTAGCAGGATTGCCCACAAACAGAATGGTGAGCCTGGTTCTGCTCAAGATGTAATTGATTATTTGAAATCTGATTCGATCGACACAGTGTGCTATCGAATAAGCACTTCTAAGGGATTCAGTAATTTTAAATTAGGGATTCCTCTTAACAAACTAAAGATTTTTATGAGCCCTAGTTATTGGCCATGTGATGTCCATGTTCGTGAGTTCACTTTTAAACCGTCTACTAAGAAAATTTCCTCTATTAATCCTTCTGCCAATGACAATTTTTTAGGTACAACCTCGACCACTGCTCTCAGCACTTAGCAAAATACGGCACACACGTCAGTAGCCAATGTAATCTAAGCAATGAGAAAAGTCTAATTATTTTTTACCAAAATGTTAGAGGTATGAGAACCAAGATTACTGAGATTCGTAAACAAATGTTATGTTCTGATTTTGAGATTTTGGTATTAACAGAAACATGGCTCTCTACAGGTTTCCTGGACTCAGAGTTTTGTGGCTCAAAATATCAAGTTTTTCGATGCGATCGCAATTATGATCTAAACAACTGCAGTAGAGGCGGTGGTGTCTTGCTTGCAATAAATAAGTTGCTTATAGCTAAAGAAAGGCACTGATCCAAATTTTGAAGATATATGGGTTCATCTAACAGTGTCTAATCATAAGTTTGTTCTGGGAGTTGTTTATTTTCCTCCAACCATGGAGGCTGAATTTTACAAAAAGTTTATTAACACCTACTTTGTCATTAGCGGTGATTTTAACCTTCCTGAAATTTTGTGGATTAGGGGAGAAGCTAATTATAATCCTAACACACTACCTACTATGAGAACTGAAATATTAATAAATGGTATGTTTTTCCTTGAGCTAAATCAGGCGAATAGGGTTTTTACAGCATCTAATAAGATGCTTGACCTTATTTTTTGTAGTGATAGTTTAAACTGTGAAGTGAGCATGTCCAAATGCCCTTTGGTAGGTGTGGATAATTACCATCCGCCATTGCAATTGTATATATCGCTTTCAAGTCAAGGAGCTAGTGCTTCACTAGACTTCAGGGACAGCACGAAGTATTTCTGTTTAATAAAGCAGATTTTTCAAAATTAAATCAGTATTATGATTCACAAGATTGGTCATTCATTACAGAAATAACTGATTTAAATGAAGTCGTTTATCTTTTCTATTTCATTTTGTTCGACGGGATAAACAAACATGTACCCAAGAAAACAGTTCATCTGGAAAAATATCCTAGGTGGTACAGTTGGGATCTGAAAAAGCATCTTGGCAAAAAGAATAAACTATATAAAACGTATAAACATACACAGTTAGAGTCAGACTATAGGAAATACTCTGAAGCTAGACGTACTTGTAAGTTGCTCATCGATTTATGCTATATGGAATATATCTCCAATATTGAAGAGAACATACCAGTTAACATTAAATACTTTTGGGCATTTGTTAAAGGACTAAAGAGGAAAAATGGTGTACCTGCAAATATGGAGTATAATAGCACTGTACTTGACACACCTCAAAGTATCGCAGAGGCCTTTGCCAGGCATTTTCAGTCTGTTTATTCTGAACACTCTTTGAAGCCAGTGTTTGATAAGTTTTCTCTCAATCGGTCTGTATCCCTATCTCAACACTGTTTTACATTCGAAGAAATTATTGCTAAAATTAAGACACTAGATACAAAAAAGCGAGGTGGGCCGGATGGTATTCCTCCACTTTTACTCGTTAAGTGTAACAACTCTTTAGCGAAGCCATTGTGCTATCTTTTTCAGAAGTCTTTTAATCTTGGGATTTTTCCTGATTGTTGGAAATGTTCAGTTCTGTTCCCTATTCTTAAAAATGGTAACAGACACCAGATAACCAACTACAGAGGTATCTCACTCATGTGCATTATACCCAAATTAATGGAAGCAATTATAGCTGAAGAGTTACTACAGGTTTTTCGGTTAACCTTTCTAGAAGAACAGCACGGATTTATTAAGGGTCGGTCAACGGCTACAAATTTAGCTGTGTTTCAAGATTTTATAATAAACTCCATGGAAAGTGGCTATCAAGTTGATGTCATATATACAGACTTGGCCAAAGCCTTCGACAGTGTTTGTCATGTTTTGCTATTAGAAAAATTGGAATATCTTGGTGTATTCGGTAAATACTTATTATGGATTGCTTCGTTCCTAACAAACCGACGACAGTTTGTTCAGTTGGGTAATTCGACATCTCAAGAGTTTTATGTTCCCTCTGGTGTGCCACAAGGGTCACGTATTGGACCAGTATTATTCTTGTTATTTGTAAATGATGTGGCTTCATGTTTCACTCACAGTAAATTTCTAATGTACGCTGACGATATAAAATTCTTTGCCTGTATCAAATCCATTGAGGACTGCTCCAAGATCCAAGTCGATTTAAATAACTTCTTACAATACTGTGATGATAATCTACTGAAAGTTAATGAAAGTAAGTGTAAGGTCATGAGATTCACTAAATGTAACAAGCTCGTGAAGTTTAATTATACCATTACGGGTGTAATCCAAACCGTAGAGAGTATTAGTGATTTGAGAATTATTTTTGACTCAGGTATGACTTTCGCTAAACAAGTGGATAATGTTGTGCTTAAAAGCTACAAGATGTTGGGTTTCCTACGTAGGTGCACCATACACTTTAAAAACATTCATCCAATTATAGTTTTATTCAACAGCTTAGTTCTTAGCGTATTAGAGTATAATAGTATTATATGGGCACCATCCTATAATTGCTATAATTCTAAGTTACAAAGAGTGCAAAACAGTTTTGTTAAATACGTCTTATGGAAACATCACTTTCCTTATAAGGAGGTGCCCAGGTCCACTCGTTTGTTGCTGGTTGGTATGAAAGATCTCACCTTCAGAAGAAACTTGGCCAAGGCAGTATTTTTATATAAATTGGTAAATGGTCAAATCGATTGCTCACCTTTATTGGATATGGTTTTTATCCGTGTCAACAATAAGGCTACATGCAACAGTAATTTTTTTGAAGAACTTTCTCACAGAACTAATTATGGACGATCTGCCTTTATCGATCAAATAACAAGAGCATTTAATAAGAGCAATAGCAGGGATATTTTTGGTATCACTATAACTAGTTTTAGAAATGGAATTTCCTGGTGATTTTTTTACATCAATTTAGATAGGTTTTTTGTGTAGTTTTCTGTTCTTTTGTCTATTTACGGTTATATTTTTATTGTATTTTGTGCCAATTAGGAGTTTTGTCCTGTAGATGCACTATATAAATAAATAAATAAATAAATTATTGATTGCAATGCTAGGGTGAGGACTACTTTCACAGCGGATGGATTCAGATCTTCATATTCCATTTAAACCACTCTCCGATCTGAAATTTGAAACGATATGGGAACTATTATTCAATTTACATCAAAGCAACAAGGCTGGGGAGATATGTTCAAAATTTTATCTACAAGTTTTGTTCCCTGAAAGGTGCCGGAGGCACTCGCGAACAATTTGCTACTTTCGAATAGGAGTGTCACAAAAGAAGAGGTACAGTGGCAATTAATAATAAAGATAACCTCTGTCTTCCCAGAGCCATAGTTGTAGCACGAGCTTATGCCTTAAATGCGCCAAATTTAAATCATGTTAGGCGGAATATTGGCAAATGCCAAGACCAAGAGACCCAAAACTTGGTACAACAAGCAAACGTTAAAGTTCCTTCAAGTAGCGCTGGTATAAAAGAACTTCAGCAATTTCAACGGTATTTAGTGGACTATAAAATTACAGTTTACGCTTATGGTTCCAAGGGTCGAGATATTTTATTTGAAGGTCCATAGGCTCGTTATAAAATCAACCTGCTTCGTCACAGAAATCATTATAATGTTATCACCACCCTCACAGGCACATTCGCTTGTAAGTATTTGTGTTCGGTGTCATATCCCATATGACCGCAAGGCCAAACACCGTTGTGCTGGTCAATGCCCTGGATGTAGACGCAAACCACTATGTCAAAAAGTAGCAGCTGAAATAGTATGTACCGACTCTAATAGAAAATTTAGAAGACAGAGTTGCTATGATAATCATAAAACATCGACAACAAATACTAAAAACATATGTGAAAGTATTAAAAGTTGCGAACAATGTCTTAAGACTATAAAGTCAAATCGGAAGCATGTGTGCAAGGAAATATTCTGTAATGTATGCAGATCGCACCAACACTCAGGACACTTTTGTCATATCCAGCTAGATACAAGTAAAGCACAAATAAATGACACGCTTTTTGTCTTTTACGATTTGAAAACTCGTCAAGTTTACAAAACCTTGAAGGGGGAAAATGTACATACACCTGTACTTTGTGTGCTTGAACACATATGCGATGAGTGCTTTGAAGGTAAAACAAACTATAGAATGTCACAAATGTGGGATAAGAAAGCAGGTAATAAAAGATGACAACGTTATTCACTCTTTTGTACAGCACATCCTTACGCTAGGTAAAAAAAAATTCAAGAGCGTTATAGTAATAGCGCACAACAGTCAAGCATACGATTACCAGTTTATTTTAAAATACATCCTTGAGAACACAGATTTTAAACCTTTCGTTATCATGAGAGGAAGCAAAATTCTGATGATGACTATGGGAAAATTAAATTTCTATATTCTATAAATTATTTTCCCATGAAATTGGCTGCTCTTCCCAAAGCGTTTGGACTTTCAGAATTAAGAAAAGGTTATTTCCTCATTTGTTCAACACTGAGATAAACGCGAATTATGTGGGGGCTATGCCGGCAGTCAAATTTTATGATCCTGATAGCATGAAAATTATAGATCGTCAAATTTTTCTAGAATGGTATGAAGAAAATAAAAATAAACTCTTTGATTTATAAAGAGAAATGGTAGAATATTGTATTTCTGATACCAAGATCCTTACACAAGCTTGTGTAAAATTTCATCAAATGCTTATGGAAGAGGGGAATGTTTCTCCATTTACAAAAGCAATTACCTTACCAGGTGCCTGAAATAAGTTATTTAGAAGAAATTTTTTAAAACCCAGGACCATAAGCATAATTCCCAAGAAAGGTTATAGAAATACCAATAACCAGTCTAAAATAGCAAGTCAGTGGTTAATTTACGAAGAACAACAACGAAAAATCAACATAAAACACTCTCTAAAGCAAAAAAAAAGCTACTGTGGCAGGTGTACAGGTAGATGGTTATTGTTCCAAATCACCTCTAAAATTGTTGACCTTTTATAAAGGATTTTTTCGAATAATTTGTACTTCAGTTAGAGTGATGTCTACCAAGAGCTAACGTGTTAATATAAATGCGAAAGCAAAACCAATGTATCCCTATTAAAAACAAGAAATGTTAACTATACAAATTAACAGTTTAAAATATGAACAAAAACATGCAATAATCACGAACTGACTTAGGTCAGATCACATATATGCCATTCAAATGTACTTGAAACTTTATTTTCGTGGAGGAAGTTTTAAACATACAATATGCATAAAAATCAGCACTTGCTGGATGACATGCTCAAACCATGCCCAAAGTTAAACGACGCATGGCAGCTGGTTTGACCGAAGTGGCGCATTAACATGCTTTAGAATTCAAATTATATCGAAGGATTTGCTAGTTCATATAAATTTTTTACCCTTCTTTGGGCATAATTGACATTTACAACATTAAAACGCCTTTGCGTAAGTTTAATTTACTCGGATGGCTATAAAAGAGCATGTAAATATTTATTAATAGCAAATGATTAAGAATATTCATTAATAGATATCATTAAAATGAACGATTTTCTTTCAGAGCGGAGGCTGCTAAAGTTGAGTCACTGCAATTTCCTTACATCCCGCGGTAGGTGTACGTTATTTTATTTTATCTCTGTCATTCAAAATCGTATTAAATTTTGAAGCCCGCCGATGTTAGCTGCCCCTGCAAAACGAGGACGGTTGGCAGAGAAAGACTTCTATATATACCTTATCGTCCTTAATGCTTACAGCTGTTTTTTTCGCTGAGCCCCCTCCCCCTATTTATTTTAAAATTTGTGTTTGGTACATCTAACACTTTGGATAAAAAAGAGAGTCGACATCATCATAGGTAATATCGTAAGACCTTGATAAATAGTCGGGTATGTAGTACCCCCGCATATACCCACCCAATTAATTGGAAAGGTTAAAATAGGAAACTAGTAAAATTAGATAGCCTCATTTGTAGAAATAGCATTTATAGTTAAATTTATGATAAGTTCATTCAGGTCTTCAACCTATGTGCTATTTCCAATAGAGGAAATAGCATATTACAACATAAGGCCAGCAAAATAGTTTTTACTTTCGAAATAGACAGACACAGCAAAGTAACAAGGTCAAAGTCCAAGCAGAACCCATTAGGTAGCTGCTGGTCACCAACTGTAAATATGCTAAATTAACAATTTACAATAAGGACAGTCGCTGCGAGGAAGCAAAAGAAATAAAATAGCGGAAGTTCCACTCCAGATTTCAACGAGCGAGGCCACTATGTGAAAAAGCAATGATTTGACCGATGTATAATTTAGTATTAGTGAAAGTTTCAGTGACTGAAGTTTTTTTATTAAGGGTACTTTTATCATTTTATGCCTGATGTAATTTGTACCAGTACTAACCATAAGTAATAGAGAATGGGCCCACTGGATAACCGTTTTCGTAAGTTGTATATCTAATGCCTAAATTTCCAAGGATGTAAATATAATAAATAAATTTTATATTTAGTAGTCAAATATATCCAATAATATGATCAGAGTTTAATTAAGTAACAACCGAGGACCTCTGGTACATATAACAAAAATGATAGCACCTCCCCCCTTTCCAGCCAGAGATACGGAGAGCTACGTCTCCCCTAGTTAAAAACACACCAAAGACAAACAAAAGAAAACCGCTCAACACAGCCCTTTTCTCTTTCCCCGATTGCTACAGTGATATCTCTGATGGAAAGCATTTAGTAAGCTATATATAAATACATTAAAATACGTGTAGTTAAAGTACCATAATATTTTGCAACAATACACGCATATAAAGAAATAAAATTAAAATATAATAATAAGCAGAAATCCTCAATACGGAAATGAATGGAAGTTCGTCATAATCACGTAATTTAAAAATAACATGTAAGGTCATACAGAAATATCTAGAACAAGGAACGAAGAATGCTTACACAGAAAAATTATAAAACTTAATAAGTGTAATAACATGGAGCATTAACACAACGGCATTCAGGTTTAATATTATATAGTTCACAATAGATATCACAATTAATTATAATACACATGCTTTGAATACAAAAAAATAGGAAATTTTCAAGTACAATCCGATAAATCCTAATTTTGATATAAACTAATTACAGGGATATACTACAGTAAAATAAGCAAAAGAATATAATATTATATACTATGACCCTAGGTACAAAGATTTCAAAGAAATTCAGGCCAGACAAAAGCTTACTAACACATGGTGCATTCATTGTATAATTGATGTATAGGATATATTTAATTGTATATTTAGGAACTTTATAAAAATATTTTGCAAACAAGCACGATAGAAATTGTAGGTAAGTAACAATGCCACAACAACCTTTAGGAGTAACGGGACCACACATAAACCCTACCACACATACTACTATGACGTTAGGAATGATAGCCCGCCCATACAATTGAAGTGTTTACAGGAAATTCAAATGTAGTAGAATATTTCAAAAAAATTGAACTATGCTCTAATTTAGACCGATGGGACGAAACTACAACTTTAAACTTAGTCAAATATAGATTACAAGGCGACGCATATAAAATTTTTAAATCCGACCCTGAACTTGGAAGCAATACTATAACATTTAAAGATTTTAAGGCTAAATTTATCAAACGATTCGCGTCCATAAAAATACCAGGCAAAGCTTTATGGAAATTGTCGAAATGTTTCCAGAGGCATGATAAATCAATTTCAGCATAAGTAACGCATCTAAGAATTCTAGGTTAAGAAATATTACAAGAAGATAGAACATTAGGAAACAAACAGCAACAAGCGGGTTTGAAATTAAAATCGGAACAGCTAGTAATAAATCAATTTGGGATGGGAATTCAAAAGAATTAATGAAAAATCTCGAAGCCAAATTTTTACGGACAGAACAATTAACAATTGACAAAGCAGAAGAATTAGCACAACATCAAGAACTAAGTAACGCAATGCTTAATAGTAGAACTATACCACTAATGACAGTAAACTGTGAGTTTAGATGCACAATTTGCAACTTGCCAAATCACACAAATGAATAATATAAACTTAAAGACCGAAACCGGGATAGATTTAATAATAACCAAGGCCATCAATTTTATAAACAGCAAAACACGGCGCCCTACCCTAATAATTATAAAAATTATTTTCAAATATTACTAAGCGAAATTATAGAAATCAACGACCACCATAATAAAAAATTTTAATGACAGGGACGCGAAAAGCTATCAATATAAACTGAACCGGCGAACTGATAATCACTTTTACAGACCTAATACGAGTTACAATAACCAAGCAAGCTACAACAGGACAAGTGCACATTTTTTAGACAATAAGGGATAATGGAAATCGCGCAGACGGAATACAACAGTTAACACAATAAAAACGAACCCTTTAAATGAATAATCGAAAAACAACAATTTCATCAAAAACCAGCCCTAATTATACCACACCTTAACCAACTTAATACAGCCAAAACGCCCTGCATTATTTATTTGTATGTCAACGGAATACATAAGAAGTTTTTGATAGATACCGGCTCCTCGTTATCGCTAATAAAAGAGAAATACGCACACTTAGGGAAAATATCCAGGTGCGAACCCATAACTTTAGCAGGAATAACCGGGCACCAAGTACAAACAGACGAAATGATATATGTATCACTAGGAACAAACCCATTTCACAGAAAGTGTAAATTTAATTTTATTATTTGTGACACGAGCTTGTATCAAGGTAGACGAAATCTTAGGGCGAGATTTTTTTAATTACAAACAATGTAATAATTATTCTTTCGAAAAATATTTTAGGTTGTAGAATACAGAAATTAAAATTTTGCTAAAATAAAGGAGTTGATGAAAACGATTAATACGGGTTACACTAGGAATAGAAAGATGGTAGGATATGATGAAGGTAAAAAGCCTTCAGACAGTAATTTAAGTTATAATAAATCATTTTATGGATCATTAATCCAAAATAGCTGCAATGAGAAGTACTATGATGTACAATATAGTTCCAAGTGCGGAAGAATTAATAGCAAGAGAAGAAGATTTAAGTTTTATTAAATCTTTTTCTGGAAATCCAACTAGAAACAATTATAGCAAAACGTACAACGAAGTACGGTATAAAAACCCAATTAGTAAAAACTTAGTAGAAATGGAAGAAAATATTATAGCTCCCAAGAAAGATTTAAGAAATAAATGCTATTCTCCTGAAGAGCCAATTCGGGAAAACGACAGAGAAATGTCTAATGAAATAGAATATAGAAACCCAAGTAAAGAAAACTTAGTAGAAAGGGCGGCAGACATTATAACTCCCTGCCCTGGTATAGAAAGCAAACAAACAAATTTAAAACAGTTCTTGTGTTATTTTCAAAATGTCCATGGATTACGTACAAAACTAACAGATTTATATTGTGCTACTCTGCCCGAAAACTATGATTTAGCTATTTGTAAAACAGGTTTACACAGTGGAATTTTTAATAGTGAATTACTCGACAACCGTTATATTACTTATCGCACAGATCGTTCTCCTAATACAAGTGATAAAGCTCGATTTGGAGAAGTGCTTTTTGCAGTTCGCAATATATTTTCATCGGCTGTTGAGACAGTTATATCAAACAGAGAGGAAATTTATTAAAATTACAAAGAATTTTCATTAATAATGTCTTTCCGAAACATCTTATTAATAAAATTTTATTCAACATCAAGACAATAACCATACACATCAAATACATCCGTTGGAACCCAACACTTACAAACCCATTCCATTTATTCAAAAATTATCTCCACAAATTGTACACACGTTAAAGAAAGAAAATACAAAAATAACTTAAAAATACACAAAAATACTAAGTCTTTTATTCGATAAGTTAAAAGATAAAACTCCAAAAATGCTACTTAACAATACTGTTTATAGTATTAAATGCTCTTGTGGAGGCACTTACGTTGGACAGTCTAACCAATATATTAAAAGAAGACTGACTCAACATAAAAGTGATGGTAAGTTAGGAAAAACATCATGTAAACTATCACACAACACACACAACACACACACACACACACACACACACACACACACACACACACACACACACACACACACACACACACACACACACACACACACACACACACACACACACACACACACACACACACACACACACACACACACACACAACACAACACACACACACACACACACACACACACATATACAAATAAACAACACATATATATATATATATATATATATATATATATATATATATATAATATATATAATATACAATATATATATATATATATATATATATATATATATATATATATATATATATATATATATATATATATATATATATATATATATATATATATATATATATATATATATATATATATATATATATATATATATATATATATATATATATATATATATATATATATATATATATATATATATATATATATATATATATATATATATATATATATATATATATATATATATATATATATATATATATATATATATATATATATATATATATATATATATATATATATATATATATATATATATATATATATATATATATATATATATATATATATATATATATATATATATATATATATATATATATATATATATATACATATATATATATATATATATACATATATATATATATATATATATATCACATATATACACACACAACACAACACACACACACACACACACACACTACACACAACACACGCACCACACACACACACACACACACACACACACACACACACACACACACACACACACACACACACACACACACACACACACACACACACACACACACACACACACACACACACACACACACACACACACACACACATATACACACATATATATATATAGTAGATACTGTAAACAAACTCTTATGAAAATAATAAGAACCATTGACAAATACAAATCGGGCTGGTAGTTATATAGCCATTAACAAAACATTAGCTTTATTGCTTGATAGGGGAGGAAACATCCACTGACCAATGGTTTCGGCTAGTTAGCCTTATCAGTGGATGTTTCCTCCCCTATGAAGTAATAAAGCTAATGTTTTGTTAATGGCTATAAAACTACCAGCCCGATTTGTATTTGTCAATGGCTCTTATTATTTTCATAAGAGTTTGTTTACAGATACATATTACTTTTTATACAATTTTCTTATTGCGGACTGCAAATAACTCGTCTTTATATATATATATATATATATATATATATATATATACACAACTGGTCATCAACCAAATTTTGAAGAAGTTACCATTCTCGAAATTGAACCAAACTATAAAAAAAGATTATTTTTAGAATCATATCATCTTCATTAGGTCTTCAGTCCTAGAACTGGTTAGACGCGTACCATCATTGTTCCCTATTCTGAACTAACCTACAGATTTCCCTGAAATATGCACAGTTTGCATCTATAACTGTCTGATCTAGGTCTGCATCTACCTCTTTTTTCCTGTCTCTGCTTGTAATATATCCCATACTACTCCCCAAAAATGCCTTAGAACGTATTCGCACTACTATTTCTCATTTCCCTAGATATCCTTGTTCCCCTACTATTTCTGTAACTTATTTGTTATTATCTTTGTCTGTCCATGCTATCGTCCTCATACATCTGAAGCACAGCATTTCCAAAGGCTGCTACCGTTTTTCTGTCTGCGTTTCAGACTGCCCGTATTTCATAGGCATACTGTGCTGTGCTCCACACATATGCTTTCAACAATTTTCTTCTTATTTTATGTTTGTTGTCTTTCCTCATAGGCGCTGTTCTTTCTTGTTAGATGCAGTTCGGTCATTTTCTATTGTTTTACCGTTATATGCCCTATTTCTCCGACCTTCAATGGTTGTGAAGGAAGGTAAGCAGCCTGTAGCTGCCAAGTTCCCCCAACACTTAACCATTTGGCGATTTAATATATTTTCCAATTTATCTTTTCGCACAGTCAACATTAGTTGTAGGTATTTCGCAACCAACAACTAGTTGTTTATACTAATCATCAGATTTATCTGCGCTTATTTTTTCGTCATTAGGTTTTCCGTCTCAAAACTGGTTGGACACGTACCTGCACTTATTTATATTCTGAGCAAGCCTACATAGTTCCCTGAAATTCTCACACAACATGTGTATTCAGCTAGTTTCCTTTCTATTGTTTTCTAATTTTATACCCTATTTTACCGAGATTCAGTGAAGGAGGTTAAGCAACCTGTGGCTACCAAGATCCCCCAACACTTAGACATTTGCCGAAATAATGGTTTTCCAGTAAATCCTTTCACACCCTTAACATTATTCGAGAATATTGCCCAACCAATTCTTGTAGTTACTTATAATAATCATCATGTTTAAGCACAGTTATCTTTTCGTCATTAGTTTATCCATCTTGGGATTGGTTGGATGCGTACCTCCATTGATTTCTATTCTGGGCTAGCCTACACATCTCCCTGAAACCTCTACAGCCTACATCTTTTACTATCTGTGTGCAGTAGTCTAATCTAGGTCTGCCTCTTCTTCTCTTTTTTCCTATCTCTGCTTCTAATATATTCCGCACTATTCCTCGTGCCGTAGTATGTGGCCTATCATCCTATCTCTCCTATTTTTACCGTTTTCCACATATTTCTTTCTTCCCCTACCATTTTAGTACCTCTTCGTTCTTAACTTTGTCTGTCCATGATATCTTCATCATACGTCTGTGGCACCACATTTCAAAGGCTTCTATCTTTTTCTTGTCCGCTTCTCCTACTGTCCAGGCTTCACAGCCGTACAGTGCTGTGCTCCACACATATGTTTTAAGCAATCTTTTCCTTGTTTCTATGTTTGTGGTCTTTGAGCACAGTAGTTGCTTTTCTTGTTAAATGTAGCACGACCTTGTGCTAATCTTTGTTTTATATCTTTTGTGCTTTTTCCATCTTGCGTTATTTGGCTTCCTAGGTAGCAGAAATCCTTAACCTCTTGTAAGTTCGTGTTAAATACTTGTATTCTTGTTTTTGATTTATTTTCCCCACCTTTGCAAACTAGAACTTTAGTTTTAGTTTTGTTACTTTTCATACCGTATGTCTCTGTTAGAACCGTTTCCATTTCATTAAGAGCAGCTTCTAACTCTTCCTTGCTAGACGCTAATACCGCTATATCATCTGCAAATCTAAACATATCAATTTTTTGTCCCTGCATAGTAATTCCAAATGTCTTCCTGCATTTGACAGTATTCATTGCCTCTTCTATGTACAAGTTAAAAATCAATGGGGATAGGGCACATCCCTGTCTCACCCCTTTCCTAATGTTTACTTCTCTACGTTCCTGCTCTAATTCTATTACTGCTATTTGCTCTTTGTATAAGCTATGTACTATTCGTCTATCCCTATAACTCATTCCAATCTTTTTGAGTATTTCAAACATTTTTTTCCAATTTACATTGTCAAATGCTTTTTCCAGATCTACAAACCCTATAGACATGCTTTCCCCTTTTTCTATTGTTTTCTCCATTATCACTCTCAGAGCTAAAATAGCCTCCCGTGATCCCCTAAACCCAAATTGGTCTTCTCCTAGTATTTCTTCAGCTCGTTTTTCCATTCGTCTTTGCACAATTCTAGTTAATATTTTTGACATGTGTGCTGTCAAACTTATTGTTCGAAAATTTTCACATTTATCCGCGCCTTTCTTTTTTGGTATAGTTACTATGATGCTACGTTTGAAATCTTTGGGTATCTCGCCTGTCTCATACATATAGCTTACAAGTTGGAAGAGACGTTCTGTTACTGCTTGTCCAGCGGCTTTTAGAGTTTCTGCTTGCACCTTATCTGTACCCGGCGCCTTACCATTTTCAGACTCTTTAATGCTGATTCAAACTCGTCTCGAAGTATAGGATATCCCAAGTCATCATTTTCAATGTCTGATTCCTGTTCTAATGCAGTTAGTTCCTCTCCTGCATATAAATTCCTATATATTCTTGCCATCTACTCACTTTCTCTATGTTTTCTATAATGACGTTTCCTTGTGCGTCCCTTATATTTTTGCTATACGGTTTTATATCCCTAAAATTCATTCTAATTAATTTGTATGCTTCGTCTGTCTTTCCTATTTCCATCTTAGTTTGTACCTCTTTGCACTTTTCATCAATCCATTGTTCTTTAGCTTTCCTGCATTTTCGAATAATTTCCCATTTTATTGCTTTGTATCTCTGTTTTCCTGTTTTGTCTGATTTATTTTTGTATTTTCGTCTTTCATCTATTAAATTCACGATATTCTTTGTTATCCATGGTTTCTTATTTTCTTTTTGTGTATACCCCAGAATATCTCTGGCCGCCATGTCTAGGCTGGATTTAATGTTATTCCATTCTGTTTCTACTTCCTTAGTTTCAGATATTTTCCCGATATCATTCAGCAATTCATTTGACTTTTTTTCGAATCTTACTTGAATATCTTTATCTTTTAGTTTCTCGAAGTCCAAGTGTCTTTTTCCGTTCCTTTTTTTCAGATTTTTAAATTTAAGTGCGGCCTTCATAATTACGATGTTGTGGTCAGTATCTATATCTGCTTCTGGGTAGCTTCTACAGTCTTTACTTGATTCCTAAACCGTTGTCTAACAAGAATGTAATCTATTTGATATCTTCCTATATCTCCTGGCATCTTCCACGTATATCGTCTTCTAGCATGATGTTGAAATAATGTGTTTGTGATAATTAAATTGTTCTTGTCGCAAAATTCTACCAGCCTATTTCCCTGTCGTTTCTCGTGCCTAAACCAAATAAACCTACTACCGCTCCTTCCTCCCTCACCTACCACGGCATTAAAATCCCCGTAATTATTAAATTTTCATGTCCTTTTACGTATCTTAATATGTCTTCGATATCTTTGTAGATGGCTTCTACTTCTTCGTCACTGTAGCTAGAGGTGGGCATGTATACTTGTATTATTACTGTGTTTACTGGTTTAGATTCTAATCTAACCATGAGTACTCTTCGTTCTTTTGTAAGTAATTTTCTACACAGTATCCTATCTTTTCCGCATAACTATCCCCACACCCAAATTTCCTTCCTCTGCTCCTGTATGAATTACCCTGAAGTCTCCACTCCAAAAATCCCCGCCTCTGACCACCGAACTTCGCTGATCCCTACTATGTCTAGTGATAACCTATTCATTTCGATTTTTAGGTTCTCTAGCTTACCTACTTGCTTCATACTTCTAACATTCCACGCTCCGACTCGCAGAATGTTCCCGACTCTTATTTTAACTTTCCGATCGCATCCTCCGAGTAGTCCCTCCCGGAGATCCGAATGGAGGACTATTTTAACTCCGGAATCTTTTACCCCAGAGAATGCCATCATGTTTGTAACAATTTAAGTACGCTGTGTACTTGGGAGATAATGTGGTGGTTTCCCGTTGCCTTCCACATCGCGGTAGTGTGTCTTAGACTGCCATACCGACCCCTATGGTCTCTGCCAGTCTAAGTACCGAAAGAGCCGCTTCCCTCTTTCGGGGACCTGTCTTAGTCTGGTTCCTCACTAACGACCCTACTACTTTGGTTGGACCTGTAGTTTGGCTCTTTAGCTCATTAGAACACGCAAGCCATTTCACCTGTTCTAGTGATTTAGAACTTCGGCAAGGTGCAGGTCCATTCGAAATGGAGAATCATATCACATTAACAAAATTAAAAACAGTTTAAACTCAAAAACCGACATAGATAATTTAAGTAACATTTATTCCTTATTATACCAATATTAAAAATTTTTAATTTTTTTTTTAATCTTAAAGAATTCTTAATTCTAAAATTTATTTTATCTTTATAACTAGTTTATTTAGTTATCAAACATCACTCAATCGAATTATAAATAGTTTGATTAATAGTATTATAGTCCCAAAAATTATCTAGTTTGCAATACTCTAAATATGACATGCCATTTTGATTTCCAAATTTATAAATGTCAAAAGAATGTATACTTTTTAAAATGTTAGTCTTAAGCTTGATATGTTTTTATATTTATTGCTAGTTACTTTTAAGGTATTTTTACGCATTTACTAAAGTAAGTAACTATTGTCCAATTATTAACTTAACTGTCATGTACTATTTTAGCTTCTGATGAAGGGGACAAATTCTCCGAAACTAGTAAAGTAAATAAAGTAAAATTGATTGAAACCTATAGTTATATAAGCAATTCACCCAAAAATACCAAGATCTTATTCAATATTTATTAAATATCGCTTATTAAAGAAGACTCAGACTATATACATATATATATATATATATATATATATATATATAAATATTTTAAGTAGTTAATTACACAAGGTAAGTTGATAAATACTATCGTATTATAGTGAATAAGATGAAATAATAACTTAGACTTTTATTCAAAGCCCATATATATATATATATATATATATATAATATATATATATATATATATATATCTATAAATAAGTTCCTTCATAATATAAATTAGGAAGCCTTATTTTAAAAACACAACAATAGAGTTGTCCAGCACACTGTTTTATGTATTCAATCTTGCATTCCTAAATTATTGGATTCTTTGGTAACAAACTCTCTCAGCTCTGTTCTCAAGAGTATAATTATTCATAAGCAGCATGGTTTCTCAGCCGGCTTATGGACTAGTACTAATTTCGTACTATTTTGTACATATATAACTGAAGCATTAGGGGATGGTTGCGAAGTAGATGTGGTGTACACAGATTTTTCTAAGGCATTTGATAGTGTCAATCAATCAATCAATCAAAAGTTATTCATTGTCACTCTGGAGTACCACAAGGTTCTCATTTCGGACCATTTCTATTTTTGTTGTTTATCAATAATATTGGTAAAGCTCTTATGTCTGATTTCCTAATCTTTGCTGATGATGTTAAAATTTTTCGCAAAATTAAATCTCTGGCAGATTGTAAAAAATTGCAAAATGATTTAGATAGACTCTTCGATTGGTGTCAAAGTAATGCACTATGTATCAATGAGCAAAAATACACAACCATTCGTTTTAGTCGGAATCTCTTTGGTATTGAAAAGTATGAATGTAGTATTAATAAATTCACACTAAACAGAGTTGATTCAGTGAAGGATCTTGGGGTGAGTGTAGATGATAAGATGATTTTTAATTTGCACTATAATGAAGTAATTGCAAAAGCCAACAAAATGCTAGGTTTCATAAAGCAATTAACCAGACACTTTAAAAATTCTAAAACATTAATTATATTATATAACTCATTTGTTAGAAGTCTTCTTGCTTATTGTTGTATTGTTTGGTCCCCCTATTATGGAATTCACATTAATAAGTTTGAAAACATTCAGAAACGATTTATTAAATATCTCCGTTTCAAGGAAAATGTTGTTTACAACAACTCCAATTATAACATGTTATTACTGTATATCGGAATGCATATTCTTAAAAACATAAGAATTTACTATGATGTTTGCTTCTTTTATAAAGTGTTCAACAACCTTATAGCCAATCAGCTTCTATTGCAAAAGTTTAACATATGAGTGTCATGTTATGGTGTACGTAAAAGTAACTTCTTAAAGCCCCATTACCATCGCACACTATATGGATTCTACTCGCTGATAAATAGAATTATAAAGAATACAAACATATATTATCATAAAATGGACATTTTTGGTCCTACATTGAAGCAATTCAAAATTCTTATGCTAAAGGTATTATGTGAGAGTATTTAAAGTTATATACGACCATATATTGTATGTGTATATATTTTTTTATTTGTAAATATTGTAAAAAGCTTAGGCGTAGATAAATAAATAAATAAAAAAAAATACCCTGGAGAACTAATCCGGGACATGCGTAAGAAAACGTACAGTGAAGTACTCAAAAATAGTTCAAAGAAGTAAAATATACTAGAAAACGAGGAAGCTAATATAACCTCCAATATAAAAATACAAGACAAAAAAATCACTAATTCCAGAAAGCCAAACCATAAATGGGAAAGGGCTAACAGCACCGAGGTACACGAAGATACTCACAAAAGAGAAAAAAGGTTTCTACAAAAGAAATATATAGCGATAGACTGACCAAAACACTCCCTAAACGCAGAACCCGAAATATCAAATGTCAGATTAAAAGAAAACATAATCCCTGCTAACTGCGAGACCCATTGCAAAATGTACCTAACACATAACCTCACATGCAACGAGCTACTAATCAAACCAAACCTAACAAGGAACAACGGAGTTCTCGCCGCACAAACACTAATCAATAACGAAGATAAAAGGGCAATACGACTGATCAACTTGAGTAACGCAGATATTATGCTTGGCGAGAACCAAAATATAGGAACAGCAGAAACCGTAAACACCGGTTTGGCTCAATTAACAAACTAAAAGCCCAGAAAAAGGGAGTAGGTGAAGTCGCAACCCTTCAACACATTGAACGAAACATCTATTACCTAATTACGAAAAGTAAGTACTTCCAAAAACCCATGTAGCATATCTTATGGAACACATTAAAAGAACTTAAAGTACAACTATTGACACTCAAAGACACAAAAGTAGCACTGCCATGAATCGGATGTGAATTAGACAATCTACAATGGGAAACCATGTTTAAAATGATTAAATTTATATTGAAAGGAACTAATATTACTGTGCACATATATCATCAAGAGACCGACAATGGAACACACCAGCAAACCATTCATACACTAGAACCAGAGGCCTTTCCTATGTGGGACAGGGAATTAAGTAAACGACATCAGAAACAAGACTTATTCTGTCAAGAGATCATGCAACAATTAGAAACGACACCCACAACAAACGACCCAACATTTTACCTAGATAACGATGACATACTGTACAAAACGCTACAAGAAAACGACCACCTAATAATACCAAAAACACTAATCGAAAAAGTGATTCATGATTTTCACGACCTACCGTTCGCAAAACTTCAAAGTCAAACAAGACACTAGCCTTCATTCAAATTCGTTGCTACTGGCCCAACATGAAAAACGATATCATAACGTGCGTGTCCAAATGTCAATTGTGCTGTCGTCAGAAAATCTCCCCACACTTAAAATCAGCACCCCTTCAAAGTTTCCCAGACATAACAACTCCCTTTCAAAGAGCGTCCATAGACATCACAGGCCCTTTTGTTACCTCATACCAAGGAAATAAATACATGTTGCCATTCCAAGACCATTTTACAAAATACGTAGAAGTAATACCCCTTCTCAACCAAACGGCATACACCGTTGCTTAAGTGTTTGTAACCACCATCACTGACCGACATGTCACCCCAAAACAACTAATAACAGAACAAGGAACAAACTTCGTATCCGTCATGTTTAAAAACGTATGCACTTTTTTAAAAATCGAAAGAATTCAAACCACCCCCTATACCCACAATCAAACAGAAAATCAAATGAAGTCACAGGGTTTTTAAAGACTTTTCATCACGTTACATACAAAAAAACCAACAAGACTGAGACAAATGGATCCTGTATTTACAAATGGCGTACTGCATGAACACTCACTCCTCAACGAGATATAGCCCTTATGTCTTATTATATGGTAGGGACCCCGTCCTACCAATCGACGACATTATAAGACCAAACAGAATACGATACGACAGCGACTACAACTACGTATCCGAAATGATTGGCAAACAAAACACAGCTTTTAAGGAAGTACGAAATCAACTGACAAAGACAGCAGAAAATCGAGCCATTCAGTTCAATAAAAACACGAAAGACAAAAACTTACAATTAGGAGACCTAGTGTACCTACACGATCCCTCCAACAAACCAGGAATAGCAATAAAATTAGCAACCCCATGAACAGGTCCTTACCGCATAATCAAGTTAAGGGTTCAGTAACTATCAAAATCAGATTACTGAACGGACGGAAAGAACAAATGGTACATGTAAATTGACTTAAACCATGTGCAGGAATAAATAATACAGACGAAATATTACTAGAGCCCGTCAGGGGTCTCCCAAGTGACGATGGCCCAGAGAACATCCCAATACAACCACCCCACAACGATGGAATAAACCCACGGGATGCAACTGTCACAATCTTACAAGACCTAGAAAACCAACTACACGCCCAAGCACATCAAAATGAAGAAGCAGAAACAACCCGCCCACGAGTAGATAGACGTACAATGGATTTCATTAAAGATAAGATAAGATAAGGATTTTTCAGCACTTTGCCTATATACAGGATGTGATAAGTCATTACACTCTTATTAATATTCTATTGTATATTAAAGTATTCCTTAATGCTATAGAACGAATTATCATATAGGAATTCTTTTAGAAAATGCTTATATGTTTTAAAATTGATTGCTTCTTTTATATAGTTAGGAATAGCAGTGTATATTCTAATGCCAGCTTGTATCAGCGATTTTGCATAATAAGCACTGTGAAATTGTTCTTGATGAAGAAGGTGTCCTTGGCATGTTTCATGTTCATGTATAGACGAGTGGGTACGAAAATTTTTAATATTTTGTCTTACATATAACGATATTTTATATATGTATATCCCAACAACTGTTAAGATTCTTTTTTCTTTAAAAACTAATTTACAGCTAGCTCTGGCATTTAGGTTAAATAGCAGCCTAATAATTTGTTTTTGTGATACCAGTAATCTTTTCATTTCAGTGGCTTGCCCACAGAGAATAATATTATAGTTTAGGTACGTATATACCAATGAGTAATATACATTTAAAGCTTGGGGTTCACTTAAGTATTGCTTCATAGTTTTTAACATATAATATGATTTGTTAATCTTTTTGCATCGATGATCTATATCTGCTTGCCAGTTTAATTTAGCATCTACGTAACTTCTCAAGAATAATACTTGTTCACATATTTCAACCTTTGATTTATTCAGCCTAATATCGATGGTGCCTTAGGTGTCTTATTTTATAAAAGTATACACATTTTGTTCCAGCTATATTGATAACTAATCTGTTTCTTGCACACCACTGCCAAAATTGTTCAATCACAATGTTTACTTTGGTCTGTAGCTCTTCTGGAGATTTAGCTTCTACCACCATTGTGGTGTCATCTGCATAAAGTATTACTTTAGCTTTGGTTATGTATTTTGGAAGATCATTGATAAACACACAGAAAAGCAGAGGCCCCAGAACTGATCCCTGCCGTACACCTAATTCGCAGACATGTTCTTTTGACATGGCGTTATTGATTTTGGTTTTTATTTTTCGTTACTGCATGAATGATATCGGCCAGTCACATATTTTACCTCTAATGCCAACATTAAATAATTTAGGTTCCATGCGGTTAGGATTAACACAATCAAATGCATGTGTGAGATCAAAGAAAAGGCCTATAACATACTTGCCTTCATCTCGTTGTTTAAGTACATAATTTAGAAATTCACATGCAGATGTTTCAGCAGAACGACCTGGTCGAAAACCATGCTGCTCATCCACCAACTGATTATATTTCATTAGAAAATTCATTATTCTTTTTGCAATTAATTTTTCAAAAATGATAGAGAAAACTGAGAGTATGCAGATTGGTCTATAATTTTCAACACATTCTAGATCACACTTTTTATGAACTGGCACTATTAAACAGATTTTCAATGCATCAGGAAACCGCCCAGTTTTCATAGAGTAATTTAGTAGAAACGTTAATATTGCAGAAAAATACTTTATTGTCTTCTTTATAAATGATTTTGGAATTTCGTCCACACCTGTTGAGTTTTTATTATTCAAATTAGCTGCTGTATTTAATAATTCTTGTTCGGTTACATCTGTGAAATATATACAGTTTAGAACTAATTTCCGCGCTGTACAGTTACTACAACTAGTGTCTTGCAGACTATTGCTTACGATATTATTAGCAACATTACAAAAGTATTCACAGAACGCATTTGAGATGTCATGTTCATTATTCAAGACCTTTTAATTGTATTTTATTCGAGTTACTGCAATTTTATTGTTCATTTTTTCCAGTGATTTGATGAACTATTTGCCACATCTGCTTAGTACTGTTTAAGGATGCTAATATTTTTTCTTGAAAGTATTTTTTGCATTGCAAATATTTTGACCATGTTGTTTTTTTTGTACTTTGTATTCAGCCATTAATCTGCCATCATTAGTGACCTTTATCATCTGATAAAGTGTTCTTAGATGTTCTGCTTGCTGAATAATAATCTGATTTAGCCATTCCTTATTAGATATTCTGTAGTTTGAGAAGTAACATTTTTTGGGACTTACTACTTCTACGCACCAATAGAAGGTGGCCCAAAATTTATTAAAGGCATTGTTTATGTCTGTTTCATGATATACATTATACCACCCCATTTTGGTTATTAGCCATATAAAATTGTTAATGTGTTTATCTGTAAAGTGTCTTCGCAGTTGGAAAATTTTTTATGATGCGTGTTTTATTTTAGCCACTTGAATTGAGCATATCTGAGCTGAATGATCTGAATACCTAGATCAGTCACATTTATTCTGCAATCTTTAGCATTTGTTAGCATATAATCAATCCCATTCTTACCTCTGGTTGGAGTATTAACATATTTATTTAGACCGTAGCTTAGAAATATATCTTCCAACTCTCTTTTATTTAAAGAATCTTTTAAAAAGTTTATGTTCAAGTCACCACATATTATTAAAATTTCAGATAATTGTGACACTATAGTTAGCACTTGATCAAACTGCTTTATAAAGTTTTTAAAATTACCATCGCCGCATCAGTATATTGTTACAATACACACCGTCACATGGTTGAAGTTACATTTAATTGCACAACACTCAAAATCCTGTTCGGTACAGTATTCAGATAAATCGACTACTTTCGTTTCTATTTTCGATTGTGCAAAGATTACCACACCACCATGTCTTTTAATAGTTCTGCAGTAGACTGCTGCAATTTTATATCCATATATATTGATAGATGATACCGCATCTTCAAATATCCAAGTTTCTGTGATGCATAAGAATAATAATTTTTGGTGTTTGACAAACACATCTAATAAATGAATTTTACTGGATATACATTGTATATGCAAATGTATCAGTTTAAGTGTATTGTAGATTATATTATATTTAAGTGTTTCTACATTGGTTGATGTTAGCAGTCTGCTGTCTTTTAGTTGTTGGTTTTCTCCTTTATATCCGCTTGGGCATGAAAAACTGCAAGTTAAATCTGCAAATTTGTATATTTTTCGGCCAAAATTCCATATTAACAATGTTTTCATAAGAGTCAAAATCAAACGCCCACCTGAAAAGCTTTTAGTTTTCCAAGGGTTTTTAATTCTTTGCAGTCTACTGCAATATTAGAATACGCCTCATGTACATATTCAATAATTGTGTCTGGTGTAGTTTCAGGTGAGTGGCCACCAACGTAAACCCAGGCCTTTTTAATAGGAGCTTTGAGTTTTGCTTCTTTGATATTGGTTCCAATTAGTGTTTGTTTTTTGGTATTTGCTTTTTTCCTCACTTCACTAAATCCCTCATTACTATCTGTTTTATCTTCATTTATATTAACAAGCTTATTTATTATGTGTCTTTGTTTTCTTTCTAGAGACTTTGTATTTTGGTTTCCTATTGTTCCCTTTGTTATAGTTGCACAAGAAAGTTCCTTAGCATTAGGTTCTTCAATTTCAAATTCAGATTTGTGAATTGGTTTGCCCATTGTAGTGGTCTCTGTTATAATTGCTTGCAGTGCACTATCAGAATAGACTGTATGATTAGGAGCAGCTATTACACTGATATCATCCTTATCAGCAACTTTCAAGTCATTAGCTTTGTTTTGAAAATTATTATTACTCAGGTTATATTTTGCTTGTAAATTATTGAATTTAGTTTTTAAAGATTCTTTTTCATTAGATTCTTACTGAAGTTGACTTTCTAACATAATGATTTTCTCTTTTAACAGCTTGTTATTTTCTTTTGCTTGGTTACAAGCTGTTTCAAAAACAAATATGCATCTTTAGTAAAATCAATGGTTGCATCTGCAGATAATAATTCACAGCATTTTACACGTTTTGCACAACTATTATGCATTATAGTGTGACAGGCACTACAGGTAACACCTACCACAAAATTTTTTCTGCAGTAATAACACATTTTTGAACTACCACTTTCATTAAGATTCTCACTTTCGGCCATCTTTAACAAAATGAAAAAAACTTAGACATACAAAACCTAGATTCAATAGACCGAAACAGAACAAGAGGTCTCCGCGAGACACGTCGCAATCCAATAAAGAGTTAAACCTATCTAAGCCAAGGAAAAATTAAGAAATACAGACAATAAAACGAAAGAAAAAGGGACAATTAGCAGTTTTATTTTACATATACTAACATAAAAAAATTATTTAAGGAAAGCAAAGCAATTAAAGCACGAGCAACGAATTGATCAACATTATCTTCATTCAGAAAAGTACAGAGAGATAAGATAGCAAATTTTTATATGAATTGTTTTTAATTAGTATAATTTTATAGTCAAGTAAATAAACAAATGTAATAGTATAAGAGATAGGAAATATTTAATCGTACAGAAAATGTATAAATGGAAACTAGTTTGGAATATTATAGCATACACTACCTTTGATTTTGCAATGTTCTACTACATTGGCCAGAAAGCGAGTTTTTTTAACCTGGAAAATTTCGAATTTTGCCAAACCCTTGCTGTTCCAAGCAAGGTAGGGATCTTTAACGTGCGTGGAAACACACACACAGGACCTCCATTTTACCTCTCATCCGAACGAGGGTGTATTTTTATGAAAAATGCTCGCCTAACATTTTTCAAGCGGACCGTGTCGAGATTCAAACCCGTTTAATCAAAATTACGCAAGTTATAACCCATTGTGGAATGCATTCACACAGTTCAGCAGTAGCAGGAAGAGTAACAAATTTTCTTTACCCACTGGGAGCTGAAAACTGCAGAGATGTACATCACTCTAAGTCACAAAAATTTATGAAAATATAATTGGTGGTATACAAATCAATGCGACAATGATAGCAAGTATCACAATATTAGGACATGTAACAGACAACAGGACATGTGAAGGAGGAACATACATGGAAAACGGCCACACTTGAAATAAAGCTGTGATACAAGCCAGTGTCAAAATTACAGTAATGGAATATACAGCAACAGTAACATTGGATAACAACGAAATAAGCATAACAAATTGAATAACATGTAAATTTTTAGAAGCCTATTGCATAGACTCTACGTACAGAGAAACAATATGGAATTTTATTCTGGAAACAGCATGCGGCATCAATCTAGGTACGCTACACGAGAGAAATGCAACAATTGTATCACACAGAAATCACTTAACCGAAAAAAATCTTAGTAGTGGAACAACTAGACCAAATCTATGCTCTAGCATTAATTAAACCAACCACCCTTTGTGGATATCAAATATGGCAAACAGAACACCCTAGAATATTAGTATTAGTGGGTCAATCAGAAATAAACATTAGAACCAAAACAAATGTTACCACAAAATGCAGACGTGATAACTTATGTTAATTCAAAATTCTTATACGTAGAACAATCGTATAAGAAAATGATAGATACAGTGTACAGTGACCTAGTATATAGAAAATGTTTAACAAACCGCAAAATTTTAAAGAACCGTTTACTACTAGCTCAACTTTCACTGGATATTCTAAGCACAATAATTCAAAACGATGCAGAAGTCATATACATTATGAAACGTACACCAGTACAAGCCACACTACGACGAACGACATTCTGTTATAACAAACTACCAGTTACAGTAAATAACAAGTCCAAATTGATGACATCAATTAGTCATGTGCTGGTAAATTATGCAACCCAAGTATCATGCGAACCAATCGCTACACCACTCTATTTTATTGATGGAAAATGGATAGGTATGAACCCACAACCTATACAAACCGAAGCACCACTACAATTCTTGCCAAATGAAAAATCAAAAATTCAATTTAAGCTCATACAACCACTTGGTCAAGGTGGATTATACACACCACAAGAATTAGAAAAAATGCAATAATTAATGACATTTGGAATGGAACACGGAGCAATACAAAACATTTTAACACTTCAAATGACAGGCCACGAAACAGATAATCAAGGTTTCGCCACACTACACATTTTTGACACAGAGGAAATAAAACATTTAGCAAAGTCAACCCTGCAGTATGTTTGGGGATGGTATACAGACATTGGAATGTTTTACAGTGAAATTATTGGATTTTATGTAATACTAAAAATTATTAAATATATAATTGGAACAGTCTCAAATGGAATGACAATATATAAAACAATAGGATTTGGTATTTCAATTTTGGCAAGTATCTGGAATACACTTACCATGATACTCATAACAAACCACCACAAAAAAGCAACAGCGGCAACAACAGTCGATAGCCCACTAGCACTAGAACAAATGCCCACAAGCTCAACAAGCTCCCCACAACCACCTAATATTAAGCAAGTATGTACCCAACAGATTTATCCTGACTGAGTTCATTAGTCACAAAACAATCTTACAAATTAAACAGCATAAATCAGATGGAAAATGGAGATACGCCCGCAAAATTAAAATACTTGCCTTCAATTCTGTCACTACCGACTCATCTGCTAACAAACAGTAAGTGTGAAAGTGCGAAAGTTCAAAAACTAAAATAGAAAAAAGTATAGTGAAAGAAAACGATAGGAGAAAATGCAAACGAGTTTCCGAAAATAATTATTAACACATAATACGAAAGTTACTGAGAGTAATAAAACAATCATGTTAAACTATAGGACAAGTTATAATTAAGGAATTAAATTGAGTTATTCAGCAGGTACGAAGAGAGGGTTAGAAGGAAAGCATGCTTGTAAAGAACATGCTTTTTTCTAGAACGCAAAGGGCTATGTAGTACTTCCGCATATACCCACCCAATTAATTAGAAATGTTAAAATAGGAAACTAGTAAAATTAGACAGCCTCATTGTAGAAATAGTATTTAAAGTTAAATTTATGATAAGTTCATTCAGGTCTTCAATCTATGTACTATTTCCAATAGAGGAAATAGCATATTACAACATAAGGCCAGCAAAATAGCTTGTAATTTCGAAATAGACAGGCACAGCAAAGTAACAGCAAGGTCAAAGTCCAAGCAGAACCCATTAGGTAGCTGCTAATCACCAACCGTAAATATGCTAAGTTAACAATTTAAAATAAGGACAGAGTCACTGCGAGGAAGCAAAAGAAACAAAATAGCAAAAGTTCCACTCCAGATTTCAACGAGCGAGGCCACTATGTGAAAAGCAATGATTTGACCGATGTATAATTTAGTATTAGTGAAAGTTTCAGTGACTGAATTTTTTTTATTAAGGGTACTTTTATCATTTTATGCCTGATGTAATTTGTACCAGTACTAACCATAAGTAATAGAGAATGCGCCCACTGGTTAATCGTTTTCGTAAGCTGTGCGTTTAGTGCCTAAATTTCCAAAAATGTAAATATAATAAATAAATGTTATATTTAGTAGTCAAATATATCCAATAATATGATCAGAGTTTAATTAAGTAACAACCTAGGACCCCCAGTACGTATAGGAAAAATGATAGCACCTCCCCCCTTTCCAGCCAGAGATACGGACAGCTATGTCACCCCTAGTTAAAACACACCAAAGACAAACAAAAGAAAACCGCTCGAGCAACCCTCATATAAGATAATGCAAACCAACAAAGAAATAAAACAAAAGAAAACCGCTCGACCAACCCCATTCTCTAACCCCCAATTGCTACAGTAACATTCCCCAATCGCTATATTAAAACAGAAACTTCTATCATTTCTCGTATCGCTACAGCTATTTTATTGTGATTAATTTATCATGAATGTAATGTTTGTCAATCTGACAATACCAAATTGCCATTTTCTGATTAATTCTCGAGCGCTTCAGTCTTCGATTATTAATGACAATTTCGTCGAGTCTGATTGCACAGCACTAGAATAAAATTTATGCAATAAAATAACAACTAAAAAACAGCTAAATTATTATTTTTCGTATTTGCTTATGGAAATCATGCATAAACAGAAACATTTACCGCCGAAGGGCGGTAAATCTAATTTACCAACCTTTTTCCATAAAAGAACCCTGTAAGTCATGTTGCTAATTAAGCTGCCTTCTTTTTAAGTTGTTTTACTTAGTGTTAGTCTAGTGCAGTTGTCTCATATAGTATCCAATCCGTCGGCAAGTGTAATACACACTTGTAGGTCCACTACGATAGTACCAGAAGTAGAGAGCTACACTTCTTAAAGTACATTTATTGTTTTCTTCTTGATGCTGCTATAAAAACTACATCCTTTGTTGGTTAATAATCACGTCAAGTGATGTAGTTTTGTATTCGTGGTTATGACATAATAGATTACAGACTGCGTGTTAAAATTGACTTTCTCATACCAGTGGTCAAGTGATTCCATAATTATTTTAAAAGTCACATTCATATAAACTGAAGCTTATGTTAGGACGATTTTCACTTGTTTAAAATTAATATTACAAAATGCTAAAGTGAACAACCTGTTTACTAAATGATAAGCTAGAGTAAGTTAACACTTGATTTATATCTGCTAGGGTTACGTTATTTCTTCTAGGAAGTGCACTTCACAGAGCAGGTAAAAATACTGTACATAATTGTCTAATTTTCTTCTTGTATATATACATATATATATATATATATATATATATATATATAAGGCTGGAAATATTGTGTAAGTATCCTTGTATGTATTATCTAGATTTTAAAAGTTTATGATCGAGATTGGCTTAAATGTATACAAGGTGGCAATAGTTTCATGTCATTAATATAGAGAGGGCGTAGAGCCCAAGGAGACAATCAAAAAATGTTAATCAACTTGTAGTCTAAAATGAATGGTTAAGCTAGAAACGGACACACAAAAAAAAAGTATCTAAATTGTTATAGAACCTCTGCAATGTTTAGCTATACCATGAAATAAATACACAATAATATCATTCCTTCGAGTCGACCAATAAAGTTGTGACACTATGAAACATAACTTATTAAAATACAATGTCTGTGAGCTGTAAAACAAAATAACCCATGCACTTAGCTGTTACTAAAGTCATTTAAAACTGAAGTTCTGATGATAATCACAAAAATACAATTTCTTTATGCTCATTTGATTGACTGTATTAAAATAAAATCCAAAAGAGAGTATTCTCGTGTAGAAATAATATAATATTTAAAAAAGTTTTATAAAATTACAGCAGAATTCTTTCGGCGTTAGCCATCTTCAATGGCATGTCAACGTAGACAAGATGCAATCCATATCTATTGGAACAATCAATAATTTAATTAGTCTTTATTGATGTGACATTAGTTTAATACTTAAAATGTCCTATATTTAATGTAATAGTTTGATGGAATATTTTTAAGTTGACATGGCACCGAAGATGGCTAACGTCGAAAGCACTCTGCTGTAATTTTATAAAACTTTTTTAAATATTAAATTATTTTTACACAAGAATACTCTCTTGTGGATTTTATTGGAAAATTTCATGTACCCAGTCAAGAATTAATTCTTCATATTGACTGTATTAGGTTTCTGACTCCGTAGTCTGGATATTCTAGTAATTCAGCAATAATTCACTTTAAGTGTTGAAATGTATTGATTAAATTAATATCTTCCTCCTAAAGGCTTTGTTGTTACAAATTTGAAAGTTGTATCCAAGACATCAGTTCGACTACAATTCAAACTTTGTGTATATTTTATATTGAACGTATTTACATGCCTGTTAAAGTTAATAAACTATTTATAAATATTTTGTTTATTTAAAAACATCAACAGTTCATAACCTCAAATACTTCATAAAGTATTGTAAATTTTAAGAACATTACCATTTAGTAATACTGCAATAAATTTGTGTGTCAGGCTCCTTGTTATATTATGTGTGATGCAAGATGCAAGATGAAGCATAACTACATTATCAAGAAGAAGTTTGTATGTCATACTGTCAAAACATTTTATTTTGATCTATGGATTGTGTCATTGTTGTCAAACATACCACTGTCTGCATTCCTAGTGTATGCACACTTAATACAACCTTTATCTATAGAATTACAAAAATACATATAACATTGGCAATTCAGCATTTTATCCAGTTGTGATGTCATCCTAAAGTTAAGGCGAATAGACGATACTAGATAATATTATGTTAAATTTAAAATTCTCCATTTCGTGTATATAATTGTGAAATAACATTTGTTAGTCTTTCTTTTATTAAATGTATTCTTATCAATAGAAAAAAATACATTCAGATGAATGTGGATAAAGAAACAAAATGACAGGCTTTATTATCAAAATAAAATTAAATATTGGGATTAGTGTAGGTTTAATATGAATTTTGTGATACATTGTTAAATGATAAAAAAAAAAGAAAAGAAAAATCGAAAATGGCAGAAATCAATATGGCCACCGTAGAAAATAAGATAGTGTCTAGTTCGATCTAGTTCGGTCTATATTTTTGAATTAGTAAAATAATGTTTAGCAACTTTATTTGAAAAGCTTTTTCATAAAAATTTGAATAAACATAATATTTAACTTTTTCCGAAATCCAATTTTTTAGTTTTTTAAAATATCTATGAAATGTTTGAAAATTTTTAAAATTTTAAAAAAGGATTATTAATCAGCAACAAATGATGCAAAACCCTGCCCATTTAACTCACTCTATCTCTTCAGATAACAATGTTACCCATACAATATGATCCAAAATAAGACACCCAGTATATAGAGTGAATGAGGCTGCTGACAAATAAACCTTTCATGTTAACATATTCAATCCACATTTTATGTCGCCTTACTAACATAAACCATATATTGGTCTATTTGTAAAAAAAGTGAACTTTTTGTGTCTAAATTTTGCATTTATTCGATGTTCAATCACACGCACAACTAAAATACAATATCACACCAGTAAAACTAAATGTAACTATAACAAGATTTTGTCGAAATGCATGCTAAATTTACTTTCGTATTGATATACTGTGACTCTTAAACACTTTTCTACAAAGTTCTGGAATGTAATGATACCGAATGTCTGTTTTAAACGGCATTTATTGTACAATTATATATATATATATATATATATATATATATATATATTGTTATGGATTCAAAGGGTTAAATTTGGGGTAAGCAATGCAATGTCAAACACCCTGTATAGAGAAAGGAACAATTTATTTACGCGAAAAATTTATTTCATTTGTTTAATTGGCACGAACAAGTATTGACGTATTTTTATAATTAAGGATTGAAAAGTAATAGATTCATACAGAAAACCAGTTTTAAAAACAAATAGAAAACGCTTAATTAATTTAATTTATTTTAATTCAACGTGTAACAGCATTAAGAAACGCACCGGGGTAGAGAAAATCAATAATCCCAAGGCAAAAGGGTTCGTGGTAGCAGACAAGGACGTCAATTGTATCGAATACCGTGAAATATAAGCTCCTAGAATTGTTGTTTAAACGGTCGATAATTAAGAACACCTGCATGTTTGAAAAGGTTACCTTCGTCGAATTTATAAACATAATAACGCGGGCTTCAAAGAAAATATTTCCAGCCATCAGTTGCTTCGAATAAACAAAATAACAAAGTTTCTTAAAGAGAGGAGAAGATGCACGATCAATAATATGCTACAGATAAAAACGGATATAAAAGAATTGGTTTCAAAACGCACGTATTCAATCCACGTGGACGCGGTCAGCAATATCGATTTTATATAACTCAAGTGGGGTTGGAACGCGACATCTAATATGCATAAGACAGGGATAAAAATATTACAGGCGAAGTTTTATGACGACACAGGACTGTATCATTGGTTGAAATAGATAGTTTTACAATGGACGAACACGCGACAGGTGAAAGCGATTTTTCGGATTAAATTGTGTGTCTGAGGTAAATTTCTGGGAGCTTTAAGTTAGTTAGATTAAAATTTGCAGAAGTATTATTTTAAATTAAGTATTTCGTGTGAAGTGTGTTGTGCTCTGCGCCACTGTAACTGCATTGTATATATGTAATTAAGAGAGAGGGAAGGCGGCGATGGCTAGGAGTAAGCGGCGATAGTGGGGAAGTGACGTTTTGATGGTGAAAGGTGAAGGATTAGCTTAATTCACCGACCACCTTAATGATTATTAAGTTTTACGTATTATAAAGAGTACGGGTCCTGAATTGTATTTCGGTTTAAATTGCAGCTCAATGTACCAATTTATTATAATTTTATTCGATACCCTTAGTGTTGCTAATAAATGTTTACAGGTATACTGAGTTTCATTTTTAGCACAACACAAATTGACGTCCAACGGGGCTTGGTGCAAAGGCGAGTTGCAGATCACAATTCAGAAGATCATCGTAAATATACGAAATAAATATTGGAATTGGGGTGAAGAAAGGTCACTTTGCTTGGTATGTACAATTGTCCAAACAAATAATCAAGATTGTGTTTGAACTAACATTATAACCGTTTTCATAGCAAGCAAACAGCTGGTCCATCCAAAGCATTATAATTTAAACAGGCCTTTTAGTAGGAAACAAGCAAGATGGTTATGTTGGGAGTGCAACAAGGATAGACGCTATCTCAAGTGCAAAACGAGTATGAAGTTCTAGACAGGTTTTTAATTTATAGATGTGCTTAGTAAAATAAACTTCAAGTTTTCAAGACCAGGTTAGAAGATAAAAAAGTCAGGTTATAACACATGTGGCGTGTATGCTGTATTACACTGTCTTACATTGTTTACAATTATAAGACTGTTTGTTTTGTACAAACTAATATTGTTTAATTTTTAAGGAAGTAGGAGTCGCGATAGTGGAAAAGTACCCGCACTTTGGTAGTAAAAAATTAAATAATAATGGAGGGTAACAAAGGCTCAGGAGAATCCATGGATATGACTGATTTACAAAGTTTAATGGTTCATTTAACACACAATATGCTTAAAATGCAAGGTAGTATATCGGATTTGGCAGAAACAGTAAGGGAAAGTTCCCAAAGAAGTAAGTCGCCCGTTAGCGTTCAAATAGTTCCTTCAGATATTTTAGTTAAACCGGAAAATAGAAATTATATATCACTATGGCGAGACTTGGGGGGCAACAAGCTCGTTTTCCAACCAGGGGGTCAAATACACCCCATCAAATTTTTGAAAAAATTAAAACAATTATTTATAGAGGCAGGAGTGCCTAACAATGCGAAACTTAACCTCGCGATGTTAGGATTAAAGGCGGCAGCAGCAGATTGGGCGGCTGCTCGCGAAAATTCATTTACAGACTTCGGTGATTTCGAAAAGCAATTTAAACATCGATATTGGAACGCGGATAGTGAGCGTGAACTATTCTACGAGCTTAAATATGGGCAATACAAAACTGGTAGCCGGGCTGATTACGTTTAAAATTATCCGGCAGGTAGAATTTTTATCGGAGCGAGTCGACGAAGAGGTATTAGTCAAATGGTTAACAACACATTTTAATCCAGAAATTCAAAGGGGGATTGTACTGCAGGGTATCGGCAATACAACTGAGTTGGAATCTTTTTTACGGAAAATTGATGCAACATACATTTCGAAAGATAGATACAGTATGACACCACGAAGGGTTACGAAGATCGAAGGGTTGTAAATCATAGGGGGGTAATCATGATGCACCTCGTTATCAAAATAATTACCCAAAATTTCCAGAAAGGCGGGAATCTTCTAGTAATAATGTTAACGAAAGAGAAAACTGGCGTAGTACAGATAATAGGGAAATGGCCAACTACGATAATAATAGGGAAATTCGATATTTAAATAAACATATTAATTTGGAGCCAAGTGAACTGTTAAGCGAAGCGGAGGACACCCCAAATTACAGTCAAGTGTCACCTATAATAAAAGTATATGTAAATGAAAACCCCGTGAATGCTTTAATCGATACTGGCAGTCAGGTATGTGCAGTATCAGAAATTTATCTTAAAGAATTACAAAACCAAATCCAAATACCAGTGTTACCTGTATCAAATGTTACCGTGTCGGTAGCCGTTGGTTGTAGGGTAAGTAAGATATCCGAACAGATCCTATTGCCTATAAGCATAAATGATTCTACTTTCGATGTTCCTTGTATAGTAGTACCAAAACTCAATCAAAAAATAATTCTAGGTAGCGACTGGCTAAAACAAGTAAATGCAAAAATTGATTTATATAGTATGTCTCTTCTTTTACCGGAAGAACAATTAAATTTAAAATTTTTGGAGGACGAGTGGCCAACTAAAAGGGTTTCTATAAATTTAATTCATCAAATTAAAAGGAATTCTCGTCACAGGTATTCTGATGAAGAACTAAGGGAAGCAGCCTGGTCGGCTCAAACCTTTAATGACAAACAAAAGGCACAATTGTATGAGCTATTACAGTCTAATAACCAGGTTTTTTCAGAGACGCCTGGAAAAACTAATGTCTATGAACATGAAATTATTATGCGGAATGAAACCCCATTCTTTAAGAGGTCCTACCCTATCCCATTTGCTTACCGGGAAAAAGTTAAAAAAACAAATGCAAACAATGTTAGATGAAGAAGTTATCGCTCCCTGTAAGTCAGAATACATATCTCCGTTAGTAACGGTACAAAAAAAAGACAAAACCCCAAGGGTATGTTTAGATGCCCGCTTTTTAAATTCCCACATGGTTAAAGATCATGTATTGCCTCCTTCACCCGAAGAGTTGCTGGCTAAATTTGGTAGGGGTCAAGTAGTTTCGACATTAGACATGACAGCGTCATATTGGCAAATTCCGATTAAAAAGGAACACCGCCAATATACGGGATTTTTATATGAAAACACCACATACTGTTTTAATGTTCTTCCATTTGGACTCTCTACATCAGTTGCCAGTTTTATCCGGTGCTTAAGCAAGGTCCTAGGACCTGAATTTGAGGGGTTTGTTTTGAATTATGTCGATGACCTCCTTGTTTCTTCAGCTTCTCCCGAGGATCATTTAATTCACCTTGAGAAGGTATTTCGAAGATTTTTAGAAAGTAATCTTACTATTAAATTACAAAAGTCGCATTTTGATCAGCACGAAGTCGAGTTTTTAGGGCACATTATATCAAGCACGGGTATTCGTATAAATCCAAAACGCATTGAGAGTATCCAGAAGTTTACTGTACCACGAAATATCCGGGAACTGAGAGCTTTCCTGGGATTTGTAAACTATGAACGCAGATTTTGCGATAACTTTGCTGGACTTACCGTCCCGCTACTAAAATTACTTAAGAAAAATTGTAAATGGGAATGGGATAACGAATGCATGATTGCATTCAATAATGTTAAGGAAGCTTTTCTACAAGTTACTACTGTGGTACACCCAGATTTCAATAAATGTTTTTATATTCAATCTGATAGTTCAGACCAGGCGGTAGGTGCAGTTCTGTACCAATTAAACAGTGATAATAATCACCAAATTATTGCATTTGCAAGTCGAGTGTTGAGGGGGGCTGAACTGCGCTATAAAGTTACCGAAAAGGAAGCTCTCGCGGTTATTTTTGCACTAAAGCAATGGCGCACATTAGTGCTGGGTCAAAGTTTAATAATTATCACGGATCATAAGGCATTATCCTTTTTGCTGACGATGACGTTAACTACGGGAAGGCTTGCTCGATGGGCACTTTATGCTCAAGAATTCGACTTTCAGATACAGTATTGTCCAGGAAAGGACAATGTGTTAGCGGACACGCTATCTAGGTATCCAATAAAAAAAATTGGGAAGGGCGTAGTAGATTGTAAGAAATTAACCTTGGGGGTAGCATTCATGCAATTAACGCAAGAATTTCGACAATTAAAAAATAATCTCAAAACAATATGCCAGGACCAAAGGAAGGAATTGTGGATTAGTAAAATAATGAAGTTATTGGAGGGAGATGAGTATTGTAGTGAAGGACAGAGAGCATTTAAATGGTTTCAAATACATAAGGGAATTTTATTTAAAAAGGGTGACGTTAATTCGCCCGGCTGGAGACTATGTGTGCCGCGTAATCAAATACAGGGTTTAATTCTCCAGCAACATGTAGATGGGGGTCATTTCGGCTACAAGAAGGTATATGCTCACCTAAGGGAACTGTGGTATTGGCCGAAAATGTGTAAACAGATTCGACATGTTGTGAGGGCATGCGAGCTGTGCCAAAAGGCCAAATGTTCCAAAGGTATGACAGGAACGGTGAATTCGGTTATTCCTAAGGGGCCTGGCGAACTTGTGTGTCTGGACCTTATGGGGCCCTTACCTAGGTCAAGGGGGGGTGCGACCTACCTCTTAGTCATTGTTGACGCATTTACACGATTTGTAAAATTATATTCTCTGAAAAGGCTTACCGCTCGTGCCATTGTAAATCGTCTCATTAACGATTATTTTGTAACTGTACAAATCCCCCGAGCAATTCTGTCCGACAACGGGACACAATTCAAATCCAAGTTGTGGTTATCCCAGTTGGATCAATACCATATTTCTGCCCGATTTACATCAGTGTATTTCCCAGAGGGCAACAAAACAGAGCGTGTGAATAAAGAAATAGGAAGATTGCTTCGCACTTATTGCTTCGACAAGCATACACGTTGGGCTTGTTGTTTGACTAGGGTAGAGGAGTGTCTTAATAGGGCCATACACAGTGTTACAGGGTATGCCCCTGTAGTTTTACAATTTGGTGAAGGTACGGAAAACAATATTAAAAAAATTATTGAATTTCCGCAGCATCATTTTCCAATACGGTCACAGGATCAAATTATACAGTTGGTCTATGAACGGCTTATTTCAAAGGCAACCAAATATAAAGTAAAGGCGGAAAGGGTCAAGGGTCCTACATCTTTCAAGAAGGGGATCGTGTTCTTATGCGGACGCATCCCATGTCGTCAGCCATAGATGCGTGTATTGCAAAATTTTTCTTGCTGTACGAGGGGCCTTATACCGTTAAACGGGTTGTAGGGCCTAACTCGTACGAACTTGTAGATAATGAAGGCCGCTATAAGGGCAGACAAAATATCAAAAATCTTAAGGTATTTCATACTGTGGAAAATCCTGAGTTTTTGTAAGATGTATTTTTGGCAAAAAGTGTATAGTAGTGTTATATTAAGGGGATTTAGCTTATTTTCATTTCTTTTGTTTATGTGGTATATTTGTATTAAAATAGCGCTGTTGGGGATACCGCTTACTATTTTAATAGGGGGGGTAGTGTTGTGCTCTGCGCCACTGTAACTGCATTGTATATATGTAATTAAGAGAGAGGGAAGGCGGCGATGGCTAGGAGTAAGCGGCGATAGTGGGGAAGTGACGTTTTGATGGTGAAAGGTGAAGGATTAGCTTAATTCACCGACCACCTTAATGATTATTAAGTTTTACGTATTATAAAGAGTACGGGTCCTGAATTGTATTTCGGTTTAAATTGCAGCTCAATGTACCAATTTATTATAATTTTATTCGATACCCTTAGTGTTGCTAATAAATGTTTACAGGTATACTGAGTTTCATTTTTAGCACAACAAGTGGCCTAAGGATATAAATACTCGGAGAATGGGGCTCGTTGTCTTTTGATTCTCTTGGTATTTTCATCGCTTTAAACCACGTATAATAATCAACCGACGCTTGTGAGTATTGAAAAATTGTATATTTCAGTAAAAATAGTATTAGCACTTATAACGTGGTAAGTTGAGGCCTTGTAGTTATTAACGTGTGTAGTGTCGAGTGAATTAAATTAACCGAGGTCCAACTAATACCATAACAAGCTAATAAATCAATAAACAAAAGTATAATGTACGTGAATTTGTATGCGGTGATGGTATGGTAATTGGTAGCAAGGCGCTTGGTTATCATCTATAAAAATCTAGAGGATCAGAGCGCATAATCACGAAGAAAAGGGGTTCTGGATAGCATCATCAAAGGAGATAGAGTCTTGAAGTATTTTCCAGGTAACTCATTTGTATTTTCTGTTATTTGATAAACTGTTGGAATTATTTGGTGATGTGTGAGTGAACATTGGGGTTATTTATGGTTTTATAACGTATCGGAAAAGATACGTGTACTTGACAATTAGTAGGGTTAGTTTAAATATTGGAAAAAAAGGTATATGTAAAACTTACTAAATTTCATTATGAATTTAAATGGGATTATTAAGGGTACATGGGTTAATTAATTTTGTAGTAATTATATGCAAATTAAAAAGCATACATTAATAAACTGGGTTATTATGAGATCACCATACTCCAGTGTGCAATAAATATAGGGTATTATTTGGGGCCGATCTACTCCAATTGTATTAAATGTGTTTACTAATAAAAATTTAAAACAAGGACTTGACAAAAATATCACTTATTGCATTGTAACCAAATTGTATATATCTGTGAATAATTGTTTGTAAATAGCGGTAAATAAAGATTGTATGATTGTTGTATTATTTGATGATTTTATTGAATGGTGTGTGAGTGGGAAGGAAGAATGATTGTAAATTTAGGTATCCGAGAAGAGGCAAAACTGAGCTAGCCAGGGAAGCTGTGGAATCTATTTTGAAGCAGAAATCAGGGTAAGAATTTTTAACGACACTCTCGATTCTTAAACTTTAATCCCCGAATCTACAGCAATCCTATGACAGCCAAACGTTAAAATTTGAATAATTAGTAGGGAGTTCCAGAGACTGACCCAACAATCCACAGCAATATATATATATATATATATATATATATATATATATATATATACATCCCAGTATTAATAGCGTGTCCTTTTACAACTAAGACTTACAGCATCTACCAGAAATACTGCTAATGTTTCAATATACATGCATGTATATTAAACCGATTAGAATGGGCTTGAACATAGGGGGTTTAAAATTTATCGTTACAAAAATTTCTACTTTTACTTTTCCATCTTCACCGCGTCCTTTTATATTGTACACTTTAAGCTTCCGATGTATATACTCCTTTCATATGCAGCCCAACTACGATATCACGCAAAAATCCAACAACGTTGCTAGCTTTTCCGCATATCTCATGATCGACAAGATAGTTAAGTGTTTATGCTTTCTGTGCAGTTCCTGTATTAATTTTGTCGAAATTAAAAGTGATGAGTACCGTTTATATTTATAAATGGAATTTATTTCATCATATTAGTTTTGTTCATTATAGGAATTAAGCTGTGTAAACATGTTTCATTTTGAGTGATAGTTCAAATTATTTGTCTTAAAACGTTACCTACATAACATTTCTTAAAAGGTAAAAAAGTTTTTACAAATGCAACGGAAGTTAATATGCGTTCGGGGAAATTGTTTAGAAGCGCATTGTAAATGTTGTAAAAAATGGTTTAGATATCACGTTCCACAGTTTTCATTAATTTTGTCTGTCAGAACAATTAGAATAAGATTAAATTCGAGATCTAAGCAAGAGGTATTTTATTTATTGTGCGAATATGATGACCAAGAAGTCAACGGGTTGGGGATTAGGATATCAAGTGCTGTTTGAAAACAATTGCTAACGAAAACAGCTGACATGTATTTTACTTGTTTTGTACTTAAACATTTAAAAACAAAAAACTCTGTTTGTACATATTGTTATCTAGCCTGCCAAATATTAAATATAACACTTTTGTTTGGCGATACAAAACAGTCCTCACAACTTGTAAGTTTAATAGTCTGTCTACTTTTTAAGTACAAAATTTTGTTCAAAAGGTAGAAATAGTGCAAAAACTTGGCACATTTTAACATTATAGTATCAAAGTAACATCTTCGAATACCTGAAAGGTACATTTTTAGTGACCGTACAAAACTTTTAGAATACATTTTGCCTAATTTGTTGCCTAATTTAAAAGCCGCGGACCTTCAATTTTGAAAATACCAAGTGTTTTTATAAGAATAGAATAAAGCACCCAAACTGATTATAACGTTAGCCAGCCATGAAGAAAAGGATGCGTCGGTCAACAACGATTTGCCGGAATTACTGTAACAGAAGAAAAAACGGTAGGAAGGAGAAGGTCCCGTTAACACAGTCGAAGATTGAGGGATCAATCAAAACTAAACCAATAAACCTACGGTCCAAAAGTAAAGTGTAGAAATACATAACAAAATAAAGAACCAGACAATAATTAAGATAAAAGCAACATACAAATACAAAAAATATTACTATCCACATACATATACAATGTGGAATACTACATATAAACTACTCGCTAGCATCTAAACAAGCGTAACTGATTGTCTCACTGCATGCATTTCTTTGGCACTTCCGGCGTCATCACTACCATAGGATAACCATTTAGCGTGCACCAATATTGTTCTACGCGTTAATCGCTTGAGAGCAATAATGCCACTTTTAGTTCAAAATGTATAAAAAAATTTGTCTACAATCGTTATTAATTTTCTAGTTTTTATCACTCGCCGTGCATAAAATGTCCTCAATAAAGTCTTTCCTTGTCAATATCAAGCGAAAAAGCCTTTATTTAGCAATTGTAGAAAAAAAATTAACTTTATATACCATTTTTTGAAACCTGTTTACGTTTTTAGTACAATAAAATTAAAGAAAAAGGTAGGTATACGTATAATAAGCTCAAAATTTTACTGTATTAAAAATGTAGATGATTTTGGAAACTGGACAAATGATACAGTTAAATTGGGGTGTCATTTACTATTGTTATAAAAAATTATGAACTTTTTGTCAAACAAGCAATATGCTCCATAAATTTGTAATACTAACTTTGGATAGATGAAAAGAAAGAAAATTCAGAAATTTTAGAACTAGTCCTACTTTATATTTTGACATTTACAAGAAACCTACTGACTCTGGTAGATACTTAAATTATCATTCTAACCATGCTTTTATTCATGAACTTAATACCATATTAACTTTAAAATGCAGTATTCAAAAAATTGGCAAACCAAATTTACTTACAAAGAACTTAAAAGAATTAGAAAATATTATACTAAACAATTCATACCTAAAACCTCTTTTAAAAAAGCCAACCTAAACAACCGCAGTACCGTTTTAGAAAAATGTAGAAGTAAGGACTTGGTATCTCGGCATATACTCAATACCCTACGTGGTAAACAGCAATTACTTTTATGTAGATATAGTCATACAAACAGGAAAATCAACAACTTTAACAAAAGTTTAAAAGCGCATAGTAACAATTGAAATATAAACCACCCATACTGATATTCATTTCTGGAGAAACACACTTTTTCAAATTAAAAAAAGTCTTCAAGAATTTTTACCCTCTAACACATTTAACAATTTCAATTACAAACACATTATTACTTATAACAAATACTTCATATTAGTTAAAAATAGGAATGTAAAAAAAATCCACACTTCACAGCAAACTCAACTCTACAGCAAACAATTATTTATTGATAACAGTAAATGGCTAGTGAACCACAGTAACACATTCATACCAGATGACATTAAAAGCTTCTTGTCGTTAGGACCCAATTTTAATATTGAAATATCTACCACAGACATCAATATTGGTAAATTACTATCTGATGTCGAAGCCATCATTGAATCCATTGAGAAACCGGCACAAAAAACAATATTGAGAACTAGAATCACCAATTTAATTACCAATTTTTAAACAAATCGTATAAACAAAAAAATAAACAACAACTATCGCATGTACAACATTACCAAGAAGTTTTTGAAAGACAACCCCAACATTCATGTAACAAAAGCTGACAAAGATTCTGTTACCGTAACTACATATAAGAAACTCACAAAAGACCCTACGTTTCCTACTCAAAATAAAGTTAATGATCACATTAAATTCTTGTATGAACATTCTACAATCACCAAAATTGAAAAGAATATTTTAATAAAAAATAATTGCATTCCAGGCAAATATTATGGTTTGCCAAAAATCCACAAAATAAATATACCTCAAGTCCCATAATCTGTTGTATAGACACTCCAACCTACAATAATGCTACCTTTTTATTTAAAATTTTACAAAAATCCTTTCCTCTTGAAGGCTATAACATTAAAGACACATTTTCTTTCGTCGATAAATATAAACATTTTCAATTACCCACTGACCATCTTCTTATATCTTTAGATGCCTCTTCTTTGTTCATCAACATCTCCAAAGAATTATTTGTTAAAATTATTACTGAAAAATGGAATGTTATTCAACTACATTGCAACCTTAACTTGTAACGTAAAAATATTCTATAGCACTATGGTCGTAAGAACCGCTTCAACATAAATTTATTCTGTGGTATTTGATCCTTGTAGTTGATGTTATAAAATCTTAAAGAAACAATTCTATATGAAAACAGGGGGTCGTGTTCGCTTAAAGAACTTAAATGTTTTGTACGGAAATATTTGGTATTTTTATAATTATCAGGAAACGTATTTATATGGAGTTTAGTAGGTTGTGTTGCCTATCTTTCAGGCAGATATTTCCTCTACATTCATACAATCAGTATAGCGCATGTGCATACCGGTCACGGGATACGACACGCTGATGAGGTGTCGCTAAAAGGGGCGGCCATTGTTCATATAGATGTAGTCGTGTTGGCATTCTTTTTCTTGTTAAAAAAACAACATGAATCTCCAGGCCTTACACAAGTGGGGCCTTCGCATCGGTTTAAGTTGGTTATAGTAGAAGGAGGCGAGTTGGCTTTGGGACGCGGTGCGAAGCGCCAGGCTCCTGCGAAACCGGCAAAGCACTAAAACACGCCATTCCTTGATGTGTCGTGTTGAGATTTGTTAATGAGTATGACATTACAGAATGATTGAAATGATGGACTAGAAGGTAGATGTTGTAATTGAATCCAAGATTGGAGAGCAGTTCATTTGTCGAGGCGATTAATGTTTAGTAATAACAAGTTGAGAAGCAGATTTTTGGAACATGTGTGCCGGCGATCAATAGTCAGATTTGGAAGCGACAAAACCTACAGGTATCAAATCCTTCTTTGTTCTGTTTGTGAGGGTTCGTAAATGCTCGAATAAATAAATTTCGAAGTTCGTTTGATCAAGTTAAATTTTGTATGTTTAGAGCAGCGTGAAAGAAAACAGTTAAGAATTACTACAGTAATAGTATTATAAAATTTGCATAAAGTCACTTGTTAACAATATGACATTTCAGTCCATTTTTTACTTTTAAAATATTTATTTACTCATATTAAAATTTTTATAAGCCTCTAATACCAGATTTAAATGAAAAGTTGTTTGCTTAAGTTAAACACATGTGATTCGTTTTTAGTAGAAATAATGTTTGTAAAGCATATGTAAACCAGAACTCAGATCTGAAAGCTTGGTACTAAAACTTGTTTGATACATGATTATTAATTAAAGGATCTGTTATGTCAAAGACAGATGTATTGAAACTTAATTTTATTTGTACAATTTATTATCACATTTAAAGAAAAATTCAACAAAGAGAAACCATATTAAATTTCATTTTTAGACTCAAGTTTTTTTATTCCATGCGTAATTAGATTTACTAAATTCTTAAAGTATATGAGTTTGTTGATCTATGAAATTATACGAGGCTGAAGTAATTTAAAAAGGCCCCTATTTGCTTCAACTAGTTTGTTCTAGGTATTTATTCCTGATTTAAAAAGCTTTGGTGTGTTAATCTCAATATTATCCACCTATAATTATCAGCAGGTATTTTTATTGGAAAGCACAAACTGTGTTTTTCTAATAGAGAATTTGTTGTGTATTTTGTTCCAGGTTCATCGAGATCGGAGAGGTCGTAAGTATGTTCCAGAGGTTTCCAGATACATCAGTTTAGTAAGCTGTAAGTTTTTTTATTGTGTCCACATCCCGTGAGATTCTGTATCTTCTCATTGGAGTATTGAATCTTTAGTGTAACCGTTCATACAGATACAGTGGCGCTCAACCCATTTTCCTTTTGTTAGTTTATCGTAGAGTTTAGACCATCACCACACTCTTTTCTTATTGCTCACCCTTGGGGTAATTCCCAGACTTAGCCGCGAATAATAAAAGCTTCACTTTATCCGTCAACAAGGAGGCTCAAGTAGAAAAAAATATAAATTTTCATTTTACTAAATTTTCGTTTCAAACTTACGTTCTTTACTATCAACTGTTGATTTGATTTTTAACAACACTTACATTACTTTTAATTCTAAGTTTTATCAGCAGACTTTGGCACTGCTATGGGTTCACCTCTATCCCCCATTATTGCTCAAATTGTGATGGATTATCTGTTAAGAGTCAGTCATAAGTTTACTACCTTTTGACATGCCCTTTATAGTCAAATAAGTAGATGACATTTTGTTTCATTCCAAAACACTTGATCGAATATACTTTATATATTTTCAATAGTTTCAATACTAATTTGGCTTTCACTTTCGAAAAAGAAATTAATTGTAGTGAAGTAAAATAAATATACTTTGTTTGAATTTCTAAAAAAACATATCAATTGATTAATTGAGTTGTATGATGAGATTTTTTGTGTAAAAACTTTTGAATGTATACTGGATAGTTTATTTTTAAGTGGGTTGGCAAACCTACAATACAGGTTTTCACCATTATAGAAGGTGATTATTTAACCTATCTGAATTTAGATAGCTTAATACAATTATAAGCGAGAAGATACTAAATTAGATGACTTACTAAGATAAATTTTGTACATATTAAGAAAGATTTAATTATTAAATTTTTTATGAATGATAATTATGCAATTAAGATATGCAGTAAGTGAATGATCATCCTAGTTTGAAAGAAATATTTTGGACTTTATTTTTAGTATATAGGATTTGTGTTGAGAGGAAGTTAAATTTGTCATCGATGTTATATTTAAGATATTGTTGATAAGACAAATCTGTTGTAGATGTATTAATTGTTTGTAAAAGCATATTTCGCATTATTATAAATCTGATGTATGATTGCAGTGATTTTATTAATCAAAGCGCTAGCAATGATATAAGCAACGAGCAATTTGAAACCTTCATCATAGTAATTTTATAAAGCTCGGGCATTTCACAGCACTTATACACACACACACACACACACACATAATGTGCATGCGAACATGCATGCACACAGACAGTGTGTTTGATATTTTATTGTCTAGTTTATATCTGCTAAAATATTGCAGATACGAAAAAATGTTAAATAAGAGACTTGTCAAACAACATATGGTCTATAAAATAGTGCAAACAATTTTTTCCATAGCCTATTAATTATCCAGAAATTTAAGTAACTTTGTTTTTTCAATAGAACACCCTGTATATTTTTACAGAATTGGATTCGAATTCAATTTCTCTTTTCAATGATATATCAGAAATGCAATTTTGTTTTAAATTATGTATGTTATTTCAAAAAATTAAATTCTTACATCAGCTGTTCATTTAAATGTACTGTCAAATTTGTTTCCGTTAGTAAATAAGATTAGTATTATAAGAAGTTCATCGCACTTAATATTGAATGTTGAGAACACAAATAATGAAAAAATTGATATGCTATGTTGGTTTCACAGATCAAATAATCCTAAGCAAAAAGCTACTTTTTTTGTATAGGCATTTGTATGTTAACACAATACAATATCATAAAAATACTTTTCAGAATTTAAAAGTTTCTACAGACACAAGAAAGTAAACAACAAAGAAGATGAAAAGTGTTATTTTAGCTTCCTTCTAAGCTAATCTTAAAATTTCTACAAAACAAGCAAGCAGTTCTTGATTTAAATGTTACAAAATACCAAATTTTAAGTTTTGAGAATCCACAAACTAAAGTCATATAAGTTCAATTTGGTCCAACCATGATATCTAACTGATCCTCCGAAGAGGGCAGTCTTTTGTGAATGGCTACTGAACGTGAGAAGGCAATATTTTGGTAACATCATTTTTACAAACGAATTCAATTTCTATAAAAATGAAATTTATAATAAGCATAATACACATTATTATAATGACCTAAACCTAGGCATGGTTGTTGAGGCCAGTACACAAGTGCGTTTTTCAATTAATGTTTGTATGGGAGTCATCCACAATAGATTTTTAGGACCCCATTTTTACGATATTTAATATTTTTTTCAAAACGAATTACAGAATTATATAGACAATCAACCATTGGCTGCAAGACGAAAATTATGGTTGCAACACGATGGCGGTCCTGTATATAATAAAGGTAAGGTACACAATTCTCGTAATAATGAATTTGGCCAAAACTGGATTGGTAACAGAGGACCCATTTTTTACCTCCTAGGCTGCCTGATTTGTCAGATGTAGATTTCTTTATATGGGATTTCTGAAAACCAAGGTTTATTAAACCTCTTCTCAAAATGTTCAGGAATTTAAAAATAAAATCATTCAAGCTTGTTTATTAATTATGCCTGAAATGTTACGAAGCGCTAGAGAAAACAATCAAGAAGGCCCAAGAATGTTTACAATTCAATGGTGGACAATTTGAAGTCAGTATAATAAACTTCTTCAATTTTGTTGTCAAATTTGTTGTTTTTTATTCAACTAAATGTTTATAAAAAGCAATTCAAAGATATTTTTGAAATAATAGACTTAACTTGAAAGAAAAATGTGTTACGTGTAGTTTTCTGTATAAAATGTATTCAATGTTCCCTGTGATATTTTAGTCTATTATCAAAAATTAATTTCCATTCTGTTTTAATTGTTTATGTACGTTTCTTAATGAGCCGTTTATCACTCCTGGCAGCTGTAGTTGATATGATATGATCAACGTCATTCTGTTTGTAGCTATTAAAAGAAGATTATGAGTTCTTTATTTTGTTGTATGATCTTTAAAGTGTGTACAGTGTTTTGATTTTTAGCAACTTCTTGGAAGAATTTATGGCTATACAATGTTAGTTAGTGGTGTTTGTCCACTTTCGTTTGCGGAACTTTTTGAGTCACTGATTCTTTTCTACTTCAATAAGGCATTAGGTACAGTATTTGTATACTAATTTTTCTTTTTTTGTTGTATCGATATTTCTTCTTCTCTTTCATTTTTTTTAACTTCGTTCCTTACTCATACATTTCTGCTTATACCTTACTTATTATTTACTGTTGCACCCCTACCTGTTCTACCCTGGAAGAAGCAATAGTCGCCTGGCTGTTTACAAAATCGAGTAATGTGTTGCTGCTAGTAAGGATACAGCAAACATCTGGATCTTTAAGGTCGTATACTTATTTATTTTGATACATGCTTTTCATCGCCTCCCCGGTCAATTTAGCTCACGTTATCAGTGGAAATTAGCCGCGTTTTTATTACAAGTAAATCCAGTTGTTATAACAGATTTATACTTACATTACTGAAATTAGAAGTAGAGTTTGATATCTCACTTTGTCAGGAAGGAAAATTGTATGTATTGAATGTTTGTTTCTTATTTTTTTGTTTGCATATTGACATATTTAATAGCAATATTGTTAACTTACAGTGTGTTCATAATTTTTGGGGTCATTATTTTAATGAATGGTATATGTACATTTTTGAACTATGGTGTGTTTATAATTGTTATGGGTTTACTTTTCTATTAATTTTGTAGGTCGCATCTTTGGGTTGGATTTTTTTTAACGAAGTGTATAGATGTATTTTAGTTGATTTATAGATATATTATTGTACTATCAACCCCACCCCAAGTGTCTTGTCAAAGGCCCACAAACAAACGTGTTATTATAGTACTTAGATTGCTATACATTTGCGCCTTGATAGCAGATGAGCAGCATGCCCTTCGTCGCGTTTTAACCTGTGTAATTATTAATTATTCATTTGCATGCTTTTCAAAATCCTATGTATGCACCAAACCGTTCGTGGGTTTCCATCTCTCTCGTTATGTGTGTGTATATATATATATATATATATATATATATATATATATTGCCGTGGACCTTGGATTAAAAATCGAGCCCCTCTAATTATCAATTTTATAACAAATCGAAAATTTGCACACAATAGAAAATTTAATCAAAAGTTAATTTCTTACCCAGATTCCAGCATCATCACCTTAATTCGCTTCCTCGGCTGAATTGCTTTCTTCAACTGCTTCCGGCTAGCTCAGTTGGACCTCCTCTTGGATACCTAAATTCACTATTATGCTTTGCATCATTCACGCACACTCTCAATAAAACCACAAAATACAACAATCATTCAATCTTTTATTTATCACTATTTACAAATAAAATTCAATATTATCCACATTTCAGTGATCAAGTTACACCTCCATAAATCCTATTTTGTAATGTCCTGTATTTTAATTTAAATTATCAAACACATAGAATGTACCCGAAGTAAATGGGCCCTGAATAATATCTTATTTCTCATTCTTTCTTTATAATTTATTTTAAATCTACGTAAACTCTAGAGTATGGTGAGCTCATGATAACCCAGTTAATTATGAATAATGTATGCCCTTATACTTCGCATACTCTTACAACAAACAAAAAAACAAACACATGTACTCTTTACAAAATTTAACTTTCTGATGGAACGTTAATAAGCTTTATATACACTTTCAGATTTCTATTTAAATACCATAATAAAGTTAGTTATACGTATTATTTTCAATACGCAAAATAATGCACAATACCTTCAAAATTCACTCTCACACGTCACCCAATATTCATAGTTTCATAGTTCATAACAACAACAATTTTAAAGCGTTACCTGGAATTTCTAGAAGATCTCTGCTCCGTTGACGATGCCGTATATTTGCTTCTTTCTGCTCTGCAGGCCGCTTCTAGCTATTAGTAGAAGAACCCCATTTAAGTTGAGCTGCTTGCGCTGCCTTCACGGTGTATCCAATTTCCAAATCCAAATTAATTATACTTCTTTCATAATTGTTTAATTTAATCCACGTTACATAACGTCACTACACGAGCTTGTTAAAAAAAATATAAATTGCACCTCAATAAATCTCAGACTCGGCACTATCCGCGTACAAATTATGAGGCTACCATCGTACTATTTAATTTAAAATAATTTTCTATACTTACAAGCTTGTGGTAACTTTCATACGTAGTCTCAAGCGATCAAAATACTAAAGACTTTTATTATATTTTCAAAAGGTATTTATACATTTACGATGCCACCTCTCGGCCGCATTTCACCCGAAGTTCTTCATTTACAATAACACGTTCTTAAAATGTTGGTTCAACCGATTTCTAAATCCTCGAAATTCAGCATGTCGTTACGATATTTTCTGAAAATTAATATTCAATATTCCCGTGTCTTGTCTGATGTACAACTAACGATATCGAGCAATAGTCTATCCATTGACGTCTCACAAATCCCGCCTATACTAACGCTGTCCCTTGCTTATGCATCTTCTACGTCTCTTTCTAACCTTGTTTGAGTGGTAGAAATCGATATTCCTGTCCGCGTTCTACAACTCCATGTGGACCCCAAAATACGTGCTTTAAATAACCCCTCATTAGTGTTTAATGTGAAAACATACGACCGTTTACCCGATATTCTTTGGAACTTGTTTGTTATCTATAAAAATAAGTGGAACTTGACATTTAGAAACCTGCAAGTGTTATTTTTAACTAACGTTTTAAAACAACATTTCTACGAGTTGGCTTTTCAGCGTATTTTAACCCAACCGATATATTTGTTTGTTAGCAACGCGTTTCACCTTGGTATTATTGATTTTTACACGTTTTTATGCATATTATACGTAAATAACCGTTCAATTAAACTCAATTAAATTAATAAATTAATGGCATTGGCTTCTACAATTTATTTCCTTTGCAAACCTACTAAATTTTAATCATTATTTGTAAAATTTTGTTAATACCTGTTACTTAAAATGAACTAACTGGAATAAATTTCGCAAGTAAATTCTGGTTGTTTCCTTTATACAGGGTGTTTTAAAATTACTTTGTTTATACGTAGATTTAGCCCTTTAAAACCACTACATAATCCCCCCTATTTCAATTCTAAGAAAAACCCTTCCCGGTTTTTCTGAATTTAAATACCTACACTCTAACTTAATCTTACCTGCTATTTCTATACACCTATCTACTCACCTAACACTACCTATACCTATTTATCCAACCTATCACTACTTATCTACCTATTTCTATCTATTTCTACACCTATCTCTACTTATTTCTATCTATCTACACCTATCTTTATTTATAATTAACTATTCACACCTATCACTATCTTTTACCTAACTATTTCTATCTATTATTAACTCTTCACCCTCTTATTTCATTGTATTTTCTCTTTTCATTTCACCCCTTTAGTCCTTTATTGACTCTTTACGTACCTCTCTTGTACTTTTCTCTTTATCTTCAGTCTTCATAACTTTTAACCTCACCTATTATCACTATCTATTCTTATCTTAACTATACATACCTAATTCTATACCTATATCTAACTATCTCCCATATTTATCCTATTTCTAATCTTATTTTCTATAAACCCTTACTTCTACTCTTCTATATACACCTATTTCTATCCCTATCTATTTAAATTTTACACTATTATACACCTATCTCTACTTTCTATATACACCTATCCATATTTATCCTATTTCTACTTCTACTTTTCTATATTCACCTATCGCTATCTCTATATTCTACATCTACACTAAAATTCACCTATCTCTATCCTTTTGTTCATTAAGCTTCATTTTCTTATTTAAATCTAACTCTTTTCTTAATCCTCCAAGTCTTTCGTCTCACCATCCTAATACTCTTCATCCCTATTTCTCCTCCTTCTATTTCTATACTCATCATCCCTGTTACTTCACATAAAAGAAACTTATCCCTATTATCCTGACTCTTAAATATTTCTTCTTCATTCCCCATACTTGTCTGTTTCTCATTCATTATACTTTCTTTTTCTGTGGACAAACCAAACGATACTACCTCTACATCTTTATCTTCCCCCTCTATACAAAAATTTTCATCTCTTCTAGACCCTTCATGTACAATATTGATTTCACAAAAATCTTTTAAATTCAAATTCAAATTACCAAAATTAACTTTGTCCCTTAACTCACTTATGCCTACATTTACCTCTTGTGTGTCACATAACGCTATTTTTACTTCTATCTTTATTAATTCTGACTCGTTATCCACTATTAACTCTGCGACTGACTCTACCTCTACTTGTTCAGCTTCTTCTTTTACTATTACTTGTACCTCATCTAACTTTTCCTCACTATATTCCCCTGAGTCAATCTCTCTCACCTCTTCTTCATCTCCCTCTATACTATTAATACATAACCCCATGTCATCTTCTGTGACATCATAACTTGCCTTCCAGGGCAATATCCTATCCCTAATCCTAACTATTTTCCTCTCCATATCTATTATAACCCCTAACTTCATTATGCAATCGAACCCTAATATCCCTTTAAACTTTAACCCAGGTACAATTATAATTTCTTGTTCACAGCTTACTGAACCTAACTCTACTTTCAAAATAACCACGCTATTTATAACAGCAAATCGTTTTTTATTCGGCGCAACGAGGTGACTTCTTTTTATTGGCATTATCCTGTGTCACACACTTTATCTTTAACCTCATTGACGAATTCCTCCGATACCAAACTCGCCTCAGCTCCTGAATCTAATAATGCTCCTAAATTTTTTCAAAAATTTTAATTTCAATTATGGGCAAACAAAATTTTTCTACTATTTCTGGCTCAATTTCTTCCTCTATTTTCAAAAATTCCCTAGGATGTTCATACTTGTACACAGTGATGTCTAGTGGTTTGTCCTTCTTTAAAAATCCTGTCCAGGTCTGTTCTTCCTACTCGGTCCTGGTCTAACTGTCACTTCAGCATATGTTCTAGGCGTTTCCACTCGGTCTGTGTTTGTATTAGCAGTCCCCCTTATGTCCGGTGAACTGTTTTGTCTTGTAGGTCCCGGTCTCGGTGCAGGTCCCCTACCTACACTGTTGCTTCTATAAAAGGTCCTTCGCGGTTCCCAATTCTGTCGCTGGTATGAATAATTATTCCCCCGTCAAGCGTAGTTGTACCGTTTGTTGTCAAACCTAACCGTGTTTACCTGTCGTCCCTTGGTTCCCGAGGTCGTCCACTGTTTACGTCATTGTACCTCTGCAGGTACTCCAGAAACATCTCCATGTCCACAATGTTTTGTAGTGCTACATGCTGTCTCACTTCAACCTCGAAATGTCTCGACAAGTATTTTATAATCTGTCGGTCCATCAGTGGTGGGTTCAGTTGTTTCGCTATGCTATACTTTCGTATAGCATATTGCTCCCTACTTCCTAAAAATTCTCCTTTAAATTTCCCCGTGATTAAATCGTCTCGTACCTGGTCTTGTCTGTGGTCACTCCAATAATGTTTCAAAAATCTGTCCTCAAAGTCATTGTAGGTGTCAATTTCCTGTCCTATTAAATTATACCAAGCTTCAGCATGATCTTTTAGTAAAGCTTTTACAACATTTAACTTTGCCTGTTCATCGAATAAGTTATTTATTAAACCTCTAACGTTATTAATAAATATCTGAGGGTTAACCCTACTATGCCCATAAAATTTCATCTGCTGCTCTAAAGACACATTACGTGTTACAAACCTTGGACCATCCCCCATTAAAGTCGCTACATTATGCTTAATCCCGGTCACTTCTCTCTCAACCTGACCTAACTGATCCTTACACGAGTCCGTTATCTCAATCATCTTAGCATTAATCTCGTCCTCACAGAAAATCCTTACATCAGTCCTTAATTGTCCCATTTCCAGATTTAAACCTCTAATATCGCGCTCATTTTTATCAACCCTATTCTCAACTTCCCCCATTTTCACCATCAAACTATTTTTGAATTCCGAAACTTCTTTATTTGTCTTATCTATTTTTTCACTTAGGGTTTCCCTAACTCCTGTTAATGTCTCATTCATTCGATCAACTTTTCTATTCGATTCAGCACTCATTTCTCTAATCTCCTCAAACTTCCTATTAGATTCTTCCCTACTTGATCTCATTTCCTCTAGCATTCTCATCATTAATTCATTTCCAGCTTCTCCTAATTCTGTCCTCGACTGATCCATACTACCTCCAGCTTCTTCCATTTTCGAATTTTTATCACACAAGGCACTATCGTCACTTCCAATTTCCACTCCTTGACTTCTTAACCACTCCTTTCTCTGCATACGTTCAAATCACTCCCACACTCACACTCAAAATATTCTTAAATTTATACTAAACACAGACTCTCTCACTCAGATCGCCAGTTTCCTGGAGTAAAATTTGTTACGTTACGTAATTCGTGGCAGTCCCTGTTCGGGCGCCAAAGTTATGCTATGTTGGCTCGTAGCCGTGCGTAACACAGAGAAAATCAAAGAAATGACCGGGCTCAATCGGAGATTAGGGGGGGTTGTAGAAAGCAGACCAACATACAATGTACGCGGCTGTAAGGGGTTAGTGATAATAATACCTGCAAGAAAAATAGTCAAGCAAACCTGAAAAAAAAGAAGGAAAAAGCATAGCAGCAATGATAAGTCTAAATTATTCAGTACTTTGTAGAATGTAAAAAAAAACTGTTTGGATAATCTATATAATATAATCACGATAAAAGCATTACACAAATTTTTATTACAAAGTGAGGTAATATTGGGGAGTAGCAGAAACGTTTCCTCACACACCAATTAAACATAAATCAGACAAAATGTTAACAAAAGATAAATAGGTAAGACACAATAGATATGAGTAATTCAGTAGGATTGATTTCTTTTTTTTCTTTCTTAATAGCAGGCAAGTCTATTGTAAAAGGTATCAGAACGACAAAGATATGGTAAAGCAACGGATAGATATTTAAAGTAATAACAAGTAGGAAATAGTTCAACTTACAAAAGTCCTTCAGCAACGCTTCCTTGCAACGGAAGTGTGAGATTCACGATGTCCTGCACTAACGAAGCACTTCAACCTTGACTGTGAGGGTGTTGATGGAATTTCTTACACTTTACACTAATCACACCTATGTATTTCACTGGCGTTAGCAGCAGACATTATCATGCTGATGGAACTATGTAGCATTGATAAATTCTTGTTAACTCTATTTCCTGAGACAATAATTTCGAAATCTTTTGTAACACAAATCGTAAAAATAAAATGGTAATAAAAATTTAGAATCACGCTTTCAAGGCACGATGTAATGCATTAAACTAACAGTAACGCGAGGTGTTTTATTTGCTACCTATGGTAACAAAGAAAAATCTAATGCTTTTGAATAACGAAAATTTGCACAAACAACGATCTATTTTAGATTCGTTGGGGTTAGAAAATTCAGAGACTACAGTATCAACTGCTGTCTTTACAAGTGAATGAGATACCTGTTTATAAGAAGCAACCTTTTTCTACTAAACCTGCTACAACTGTATCATCATTTGTTTTTGAAGCACTCAAGCTTAAAACTGTATTTGGATAATCCAAAGTATGCACTACTCTGATAACAAAAGGACCACGAAAACTAGATCGCACACACAGTTCAAATATAAAAAGACAAATCAACTAAAAAAACACAATTAGTAGAGCAACGCGCATCACTAAAACCGTCCGTCAATGACCTTACCACAACACTTCTGGTCAACCAAACACGTTACATATATAGCATACTTCCTTAAAAAAGGAATTAGAACTACACACTGCTACAGTTAATATACGACTTTTATTTCACAAGAAAGACAACTAAAATCGTGCCGCGCTTGTTCAGGAACAATTCGAAATAGATCCCGCATTAATTCTCACTCTTGTCAAAGCAAAAAGAAACAGTCTTTTTCACGTAATTAATATATAGGAACCAAGAACGAACTACGACTCTGCACTCTAATCTGTTTATTTAAACTAGTTGTTACCATGAACTCTTGTCGACGACTAACTCGTTCGCTAATAACATAAGGAACATCCAAAACGTGAATGCACCATCATATCTAATAACTAATTACAGTTGTTTATCATTTTCGATAAGCCGGAAAGCAATTTACGAATAATCCAATTTAAAACTTCGTTGCAATTTATTTATTAATGAAAATCAACCTTCAAATTATCTATCTTTAATTAAACTATTTTTAAAATTAATACACGCGAGTTAAATTGCATACAAATCTGAAAACTATTCGAAAGTATTTACTTTATACAAACAGCGATCCAAAAACGATGTAATTTTACGAATTGGGAAATAGCGTAAAATGTTAAAGTATAAAAATGCCCGTTACAAATTACTAAAATTCTACTTGAAACTCGAGCCTCACTTTTGGGTCATCATAAGAATGCCGTGGTAACTTACGGGATCTCAGTAGTTTCAAAAATTAATTTATACAAAAATCGAAAATTTCACCAAAAATAAAAAAAATTCAAAAAAAATAATTTCTTACCCCAATTCCTCTCTTCCTCGGTTGAATTGCTTTCTTCAACTGCTTCCGGCTAGCACAGTTGGACCTCCTCTTGGATACCTAAATTCACTATTATGCTTTGCATCGTTCACACACACTCTCAATAAAACCACAAAATACAACAATCATACAATCTTTATTTATCACTATTTACAAATAAAATTCAATATTATCCACATTTCAGTGATCAAGTTACACCTCCATAAATCCTATTTTGTAATGTCCTGTATTTTAATTTAAATTATCTAACACATAGAATGTACCCGGAGTAAATGGGCCCTGAATAATATCTTATTTCTCATTCTTTCTTTATAATTTATTTTAAATCTACGTAAACTCTGGAGTATGGTGAGCGCACGATAACCCAGTTAATTATGAATAATGTATGCCCTTATACTTCGCATACTCTTACAACAAACAAAAAAAACAAACCCATGTACTCTTTACAAAATTTAACTTCCTGATGGAACGTTAATAAGCTTTATATACACCTTCAGATTTCTATTTAACTACCATAATAAAGTTAGTTATACGTATTATTTTCAATACGCAAAATAATGCACAATACCTTCAAAATTCACTCTCACACGTCACCCAATATTCATAGTTTCATAGTTCATAACAACAACAATTTTAAAGCGTTACCTGGAATTTCTAGAAGATCTCTGCTCCGTTGACGATGCCGTATATTTGCTTCTTTCTGCTCTGCAGGCCGCTTCTAGCTATTAGTAGAAGAACCCCATTTAAGTTGAGCTGCTTGCGCTGCCTTCACGGTGTATCCAATTTCCAAATCCAAATTAATTATACTTCTTTCATAATTGTTTAATTTAATCCAAGTTACATAACGTCACTACACGAGCTTGTTAAAAAAAATATAAATTGCACCTCAATAAATCTCAGACTCGGCACTATCCGCGTACAAATTATGAGGCTACCATCGTACTATTTAATTTAAAATAATTTTCTATACTTACAAGCTCGTGGTAACTTTCATACGTAGTCTCAAGCGATCAAAATACTAAGGGCTTTTATTATATTTTCAAAAGATATTTATACATTTACGATGCCACCTCTCGGCCGCATTTCACCCGAAGTCCTTCATTTACAATAACACGTTCTTAAAATTTTGGTTCAACCGATTTCTAAATCCTCGTAATTCAGCGCGCCGTTACGATATTTTCTGAAAATTAATATTCAATATTCCCGTGTCTTGTCTGATGTACAACTAACGATATCGAGCAATAGTCTATCCATTGACGTCTCACAAATCCCGCCTATACTAACGCTGTCCCTTGCTTATGCATCTTCTACGTCTCTTTCTAACCTTGTTTGAGTGGTAGAAATCGATATTCCTGTCCGCGTTCTACAACTCCATGTGGACCCCAAAATACGTGCTTTCAATAACCCCTCATTAGTGTTTAATGCGAAAACATACGACCGTTTACCCGATATTCTTTGAAACTTGTTTGTTATCTATAAAAATAAGTGGAACTTGACATTTAGAAACCTGCAAGTGTTATTTTTAACTAACGTTTTAAAACAACATTTCTACGAGTTGGCTTTTCAGCGTATTTCAACCCAACCGATATATTTGTTTGTTAGCAACGCGTTTCACCTTGGTATTATTGATTTTTACACGTTTTTATGCATATTATACGTAAATAACCGTTCAATTAAACTCAATTAAATTAATAAATTAATGGCATTGGCTTCTACAATTTATTTCCTTTGCAAACCTACTAAATTTTAATCATTATTTGTAAAATTTTGTTAATACCTGTTACTTAAAATGAACTAACTGGAATAAATTTCGCAAGTAAATTCTGGTTGTTTCCTTTATACAGGGTGTTTTAAAATTACTTTGTTTATACGTAGATTTAGCCCTTTAAAACCACTACATAATCCCCCTATTTCAATTCTAAGAAAAACCCTTCCCGGTTTTTCTGAATTTAAATACCTACACTCTAACTTAATCTTACCTGCTATTTCTATACACCTATCTACTCACCTAACACTACCTATACCTATTTATCCAACCTATCACTACTTATCTACTTATTTCTATCTATTTCTACACCTATCTCTACTTATTTCTATCTATCTACACCTATCTTTATTTATAATTAACTATTCACACCTATCACTATCTTTTACCTAACTATTTCTAACTATTTCTATCTATTATTAACTCTTCACCCTCTTATTTCATTGTATTTTCTCTTTTCATTTCACCCCTTTAGTCCTTTATTGACTCTTTACGTACCTCTCTTGTACTTTTCTCTTTATCTTCAGTCTTCATAACTTTTAACCTCACCTATTATCACTATCTATTCTTATCTTAACTATACATACCTAATTCTATACCTATATCTAACTATCTCCCATATTTATCCTATTTCTAATCTTATTTTCTATAAACCCTTACTTCTACTCTTCTATATACACCTATTTCTATCCCTATCTATTTAAATTTTACACTATTATACACCTATCTCTACTTTCTATATACACCTATCCATATTTATCCTATTTCTACTTCTACTTTTCTATATTCACCTATCGCTATCTCTATATTCTACATCTACACTAAAATTCACCTATCTCTATCCTTTTGTTCATTAAGCTTCATTTTCTTATTTAAATCTAACTCTTTTCTTAATCCTCCAAGTCTTTCGTCTCACCATCCTAATACTCTTCATCCCTATTTCTCCTCCTTCTATTTCTATACTCATCATCCCTGTTACTTCACATAAAAGAAACTTATCCCTATTATCCTGACTCTTAAATATTTCTTCTTCATTCCCCATACTTGTCTGTTTCTCATTCATTATACTTTCTTTTTCTGTGGACAAACCAAACGATACTACCTCTACATCTTTATCTTCCCCCTCTATACAAAAATTTTCATCTCTTCTAGACCCTTCATGTACAATATTGATTTCACAAAAATCTTTTAAATTCAAATTCAAATTACCAAAATTAACTTTGTCCCTTAACTCACTTATGCCTACATTTACCTCTTGTGTGTCACATAATGCTATTTTTACTTCTATCTTTATTAATTCTGACTCGTTATCCACTATTAACTCTGCGCCTGACTCTACCTCTACTTGTTCAGCTTCTTCTTTTACTATTACTTGTACCTCATCTAACTTTTCCTCACTATATTCCCCTGAGTCAATCTCTCTCACCTCTTCTTCATCTCCCTCTATACTATTAATACATAACCCCATGTCATCGTCTGTGACATCATAACTTGCCTTCCAGGGCAATATCCTATCCCTAATCCTAACTATTTTCCTCTCCATATCTATTATAACCCCTAACTTCATTATGCAATCGAACCCTAATATCCCTTTAAACTTTAACCCAGGTACAATTATAATTTCTTGTTCACAGCTTACTGAACCTAACTCTACTTTCAAAATAACCACGCTATTTACAACAGCAAATCGTTTTTTATTCGGCGCAACGAGGTGACTTCTTTTTATTGGCATTATCCTGTGTCACACACTTTATCTTTAACCTCATTGACGAATTCCTCCGATACCAAACTCGCCTCAGCTCCTGAATCTAATAATGTTCCTAAATTTTTTCAAAAATTTTAATTTCAATTATGGGCAAACAAATTTTTTCTACTATTTCTGGCTCAATTTCTTCCTCTACTTTCAAAAATTCTCTAGGATGTTCATACTTGTACACAGTGATGTCTAGTGGTTTGTCCTTCTTTAAAAATCCTGTCCAGGTCTGTTCTCCCTACTCGGCCCTGGTCTAACTGTCACTTCAGCATATGTCCTAGGCGTTTCCACTCGGTCTGTGTTTGTATTAGCAGTCCCCCTTATGTCCGGTGAACTGTTTTGTCTTGTAGGTCCCGGTCTCGGTGCAGGTCCCCTACCTACACTGTTGCTTCTATAAAAGGTCCTTCGCGTTCCCAATTCTGTCGCTGGTATGAATAATTATTCCCCCGTCAAGCGTAGTTGTCCCGTTTGTTGTCAAACCTAACCGTGTTTACCTGTCGTCCCTTGGTTCCCGAGGTCGTCCACTGTTTACGTCATTGTACCTCTGCAGGTACTCCAGAAACATCTCCATGTCCACAATGTTTTGTAGTGCTACATGCTGTCTCACTTCAACCTCGAAATGTCTCGACAAGTATTTTATAATCTGTCGGTCCATCAGTGGTGGGTTCAGTTGTTTCGCTATGCTATACTTTCGTATAGCATATTGCTCCCTACTTCCTAAAATTCTCCTTTAAATTTCCCCGTGATTAAATCGTCTCGTACCTGGTCTTGTCTGTGGTCACTCCAATAATGTTTCAAAAATCTGTCCTCAAAGTCATTGTAGGTGTCAATTTCCTGTCCTATTAAATTATACCAAGCTTCAGCATGATCTTTTAGTAAAGCTTTTACAACATTTAACTTCGCCTGTTCATCGAATAAGTTATTTATTAAACCTCTAACGTTATTAATAAATATCTGAGGGTTAACCCTACTATGCCCATAAAATTTCATCTGCTGCTCTAAAGACACATTACCTGTTACATACCTTGGACCATCCCCCATTAAAGTCGCTACATTATGCTTAATCCCGGTCACTTCTCTCTCAACCCGACCTAACTGATCCTTACACGAGTCCGTTATCTCAGTCATCTTAGCATTAATCTCGTCCTCACAGAAAATCCTTACATCAGTCCTTAATTGTCCCATTTCCAGATTTAAACCTCTAATATCGCGCTCATTTTTATCAACCCTATTCTCAACTTCCCCCATTTTCACCATCAAACTATTTTTGAATTCCGAAACTTCTTTATTTGTCTTATCTATTTTTTCACTTAGGGTTTCCCTAACTCCTGTTAATGTCTCATTCATTCGATCAACTTTTCTATTCGATTCAGCACTTATTTCTCTAATCTCCTCAAACTTCCTATTAGATTCTTCCCTACTTGATCTCATTTGCTCTAGCATTCTCATCATTAATTCATTTCCAGCTTCTCCTAATTCTGTCCTCGACTGATCCATACTACCTCCAGCTTCTTCCATTTTCGAATTTTTATCACACAAGGCACTATCGTCACTTCCAATTTCCACTCCTTGACTTCTTAACCACTCCTTTCTCTGCATACGTTCAAATCACTCCCACACTCACACTCAAAATATTCTTAAATTTATACTAAACACAGACTCTCTCACTCAGATCGCCAGTTTCCTGGAGTAAAATTTGTTACGTTACGTAATTCGTGGCAGTCCCTGTTCGGGCGCCAAAGTTATGCTATGTTGGCTCGTAGCCGTGCGTAACACAGAGAAAATCAAAGAAATGACCGGGCTCAATCGGAGATTAGGGAGGGTTGTAGAAAGCAGACCAACATACAATGTACGCGGCTGTAAGGGGTTAGTGATAATACCTGCAAGAAAAATAGTCAAGCAAACCTGAAAAAAAAGAAGGAAAAAGCATAGCAGCAATGATAAGTCTAAATTATTCAGTACTTTGTAGAATGTAAAAAAAAACTGTTTGGATAATCTATATAATATAATCACGATAAAAGCATTACACAAATTTTTATTACAAAGTGAGGTAATATTGGGGAGTAGCAGAAACGTTTCCTCACACACCAATTAAACATAAATCAGACAAAATGTTAACAAAAGATAAATAGGTAAGACACAATAGATATGAGTAATTCAGTAGTATTGATTTCTTTTTTTTCTTTCTTTTTTTTTTCTTAATAGCAGGCAAGTCTATTGTAAAAGGTATCAGAACGACAAAGATATGGTAAAGCAACGGATAGATATTTAAAGTAATAACAAGTAGGAAATAGTTCAACTTACAAAAGTCCTTCAGCAACGCTTCCTTGCAACGGAAGTGTGAGATTCACGATGTCCTGCACTAACGAAGCACTTCAACCTTGACTGTGAGGGTGTTGATGGAATTTCTTACACTTTACACTAATCACACCTATGTATTTCACTGGCGTTAGCAGCAGACATTATCATGCTGATGGAACTATGTAGCATTGATAAATTCTTGTTAACTCTATTTCCTGAGACAATAACTTCGAAATCTTTTGTAACACAAATCGTAAAAAAAAATGGTAATAAAAATTTAGAATCGCGCTTTCAAGGCACGATGTAATGCATTAAACTAACAGTAACGCGAGGTGTTTTATTTGCTACCTATGGTAACAAAGAAAAATCTAATGCTTTTGAATAACGAAAATTCGCACAAACAACGATCTATTTTAGATTCGTTGGGGTTAGAAAATTCAGAAACTACAGTATCAACTGTCTTTACAAGTGAATGAGATACCTGTTTATAAGAAGCAACCTTTTTCTACTAAACCTGCTACAACTGTATCATCATTTGTTTTTGAAGCACTCAAGCTTAAAACTGTATCTGGATAATCCAAAGTATGCACTACTCTGATAACAAAAGGACCACGAAAACTAGATCGCACACAGTTCAAATATAAAAGACAAATCAACTAAAAAACACAATTAGTAGAGCAACGCGCATCACTAAAACCGTCCGTCAATGACCTTACCACAACACTTCTGGTCAACCAAACACGTTACATATATAGCATACTTCCTTAAAAAAGGAATTAGAACTACACACTGCTACAGTTAATATACGACTTTTATTTCACAAGAAAGACAACTAAAATCGTGCCGCGCTTGTTCAGGAACAATTCGAAATAGATCCCGCATTAATTCTCACTCTTGTTAAAGCAAAAAGAAACAGTCTCTTTCACGTAATTAATATATAGGAACCAAGAACGAACTACGACTCTGCACTCTAATCTGTTTATTTAAACTAGTTGTTACCATGAACTCTTGTCGACGACTAACTCGTTCGCTAATAACATAAGGAACATCCAAAACGTGAATGCACCATCATATCTAATAACTAATTACAGTTGTTTATCATTTTTGATAAGCCGGAAAGCAATTTACGAATAATCCAATTTAAAACTTCGTTGCAATTTATTTATTAATGAAAATCAACCTTCAAATTATCTATTTTTAAAATTAATACACGCGAGTTAAATTGCATACAAATCTGAAAACTATTCGAAAGTATTTACTTTATACAAACAGCGATCCAAAAACGATGTAATTTTACGAATTGGGAAATAGCGTAAAATGTTAAAGTATAAAAATGCCCGTTACAAATTACTAAAATTCTACTTGGAACTCGAGCCTCACTTTTGGGTCATCATAAGAATGCCGTGGTAACTTACGGGATCTCAGTAGTTTCAAAAATTAATTTATACAAAAATCGAAAATTTCACCTAAAATAAAAAAAATTCAAAAAAAATAATTTCTTACCCCAATTCCTCTCTTCCTCGGTTGAATTGCTTTCTTCAACTGCTTCCGGCTAGCACAGTTGGACCTCCGCTTGGATACCTAAATTCACTATTATGCTTTGCATCGTTCACACACACTCTCAATAAAACCACAAAATACAACAATCATACAATCTTTTATTTATCACTATTTACAAATAAAATTCAATATTATCCACATTTCAGTGATCAAGTTACACCTCCATAAATCCTATTTTGTAATGTCCTGTATTTTAATTTAAATTATCTAACACATAGAATGTACCTGGAGTAAATGGGCCCTGAATAATATCTTATTTCTCATTCTTTCTTTATAATTTATTTTAAATCTACGTAAACTCTGGAGTATGGTGAGCGCACGATAACCCAGTTAATTATGAATAATGTATGCCCTTATACTTCGCATACTCTTACAACAAACAAAAAAAACAAACCCATGTACTCTTTACAAAATTTAACTTCCTGATGGAACGTTAATAAGCTTTATATACACTTTCAGATTTCTATTTAACTACCATAATAAAGTTAGTTATACGTATTATTTTCAATACGCAAAATAATGCACAATACCTTCAAAATTCACTCTCACACGTCACCCAATATTCATAGTTTCATAGTTCATAACAACAACAATTTTAAAGCGTTACCTGAAATTTCTAGAAGATCTCTGCTCCGTTGACGATGCCGTATATTTGCTTCTTTCTGCTCTGCAAGCCGCTTCTAGCTATTAGTAGAAGAACCCCATTTAAGTTGAGCTGCTTGCGCTGCCTTCACGGTGTATCCAATTTCCAAATCCAAATTAATTATACTTCTTTCATAATTGTTTAATTTAATCCACGTTACATAACGTCACTACACGAGCTTGTTAAAAAAAATATAAATTGCACCTCAATAAATCTCAGACTCGGCACTATCCGCGTACAAATTATGAGGCTACCATCGTACTATTTAATTTAAAATAATTTTCTATACTTACAAGCTCGTGGTAACTTTCATACGTAGTCTCAAGCGATCAAAATACTAAGGGCTTTTATTATATTTTCAAAAGGTATTTATACATTTACGATGCCACCTCTCGGCCGCATTTCACCCGAAGTCCTTCATTTACAATAACACGTTCTTAAAATTTTGGTTCAACCGATTTCTAAATCCTCGTAATTCAGCGCGCCGTTACGATATTTTCTGAAAATTAATATTCAATATTCCCGTGTCTTGTCTGATGTACAACTAACGATATCGAGCAATAGTCTATCCATTGACGTCTCACAAATCCCGCCTATACTAACGCTGTCCCTTGCTTATGCATCTTCTACGTCTCTTTCTAACCTTGTTTGAGTGGTAGAAATCGATATTCCTGTCCGCGTTCTACAACTCCATGTGGACCCCAAAATACGTGCTTTAAATAACCCCTCATTAGTGTTTAATGTGAAAACATACGACCGTTTACCCGATATTCTTTGAAACTTGTTTGTTATCTATAAAAATAAGTGGAACTTGACATTTAGAAACCTGCAGGTGTTTAATTTTAACAAACGTTTTAACACAACATTTCTACGAGTTGGCTTTTCAGCGTATTTCAACCCAACCGATATATTTGTTTGTTAGCAACGCGTTTCACCTTGGTATTATTGATTTTTACACGTTTTTATGCATATTATACGTAAATAATCGTTCAATTAAATTAATAAATTAATGGCATTGGCTTCTACAATTCATTTCCTTTGCAAACCTACTAAATTTTAATCATTATTTGTAAAATTTTGTTAATACCTGTTACTTAAAATGAACTAACTGAAATAAATTTCGCAAGTAAATTCTGGCTGTTTCCTTTATACAGGGTGTTTTGAAATTACTTTGTTTATACGTATATTTAGCCCTTTAAAACCACTACAATATATATATATATATATATATATATATATATTGTGTTTGTTGTAATATTGTGCGGTTTTGGTACATTTTTTGCATCAAATTTTTGTTTTTAAATTCATATTATTTCTACCTGTTTTGTTCCATCTTTATATTCTTTAGGTACTGATATGTGAATTGTTATTTTTGTGCCAAACTTGTATGTTTGGTGCCCTATGCTGTATTTCTATATTTTGTGTACTCTATATTTTCCAAGTTAAACATTATATTCTTTGGTCTTTGGGCTACTAAAATGTTTTCTTTATTAGGATTATTATTTTTGAGTTACCGTGTGAGAACTGAGCCGCTGTATGGTGCTTGGTTATCGTATTTGGAAACTTGTCTGGTAGTTGGAACCTTTGGGCCGCAGTTCTATATTTTCTTTATGGTGAGACTCTGGCACCCTTGCACTTTAGGCGTCACCATACTGGTCCTTAGCTAAAACCTTCATCCCACGACCTACTGGCTGAGCAAGCCACCCTTCTTCTGCCATCAGCACATTAGGGACCACTCACGTATAATTTTTTTATATCTATTTTCAGTTTACTATCCACGGTGACAAATGATACATGTGATATACTGTTGTAATGAGAAATTAAATTAGAATTCGATTCTCTAAAAATATACAGGGTGAGTTATGAAATCCTCACATTAGGTTATTTAATACAATTAGAATTACGATTATGTAAATAAAGTATGCTTTTCAAACTGTACAATAACGATATTGAAGAACAGAGTTTGTTTAAGTTAATTTTCAGTTCATATTAATTTATGTTATCAAGTATTCCAATAACACATAAATAGAAATAACCTCATCATCATTTTGTTTTCGACCTTACTTAAGGTCGGTTGGACGGAGCTCTAACTTCTTTTCTATTCTGTGCTAATCTAAAAAGTTCTACATACCCTTCACAACCTAAATTTCTAATAATTTGACTAATATAGCTTGGTCTATGTCTTCCTATACTCTTCTATCTTTTTCTTATCTACCTGGTTCTACATAAATTGTAACAATTTTTTTGACATTTATAAAAGCTTATAATTTTAATTATAAAATACACTGCATTGTTTATTCAAATAAATAATTAATTTGACAATGTTAATAAATGTTCAGATCAGTACCGTATAGTCCAATCACAAGTCATATATTAATTAATAATAATAATATAGGCTCTATTCGTAAACGTTGGTCATTTGAACTGCATTTCCAATGTCAGACAATTTTTGTGCCTTGTGCGCATTCCGTCAACGGAAGGATCAGTCTGGCTCGACCACTCGCTGCAGTTAGAAGCATCATGGGACTCAATAAAGTCCGGGCTAGCAATCTATGCATTGCCAAAGACGTGGCAGCATAATCAAGTGCTGAATGCACTTGACTTTTGTCTGTTTCTGATAATGCGCTCACCAATTAATTTTGATCTCGATAACTCACCAACTAATTTTTGATCTTGATAAGTCACAGCTTAATTTTTAATTTCACTAATACACAGTTTATAAGGTTACGAATTTACAAGTTCAGATATCACGTTTTAATTTCTCAGTTTACCATTAGATAATCTCCCTTTAAGATAAGTTAAAGAAGAGTCGAAAATGATGCACATTCAATTGCAAATTTTATGGATTGATTTTATGTATCGATTTACTTCGATGGATTGCACAACAAGTTGATGAAAATGGTTCTCTATAATGGTCCAGTATAATACGCTGTAATGCATTTAATTCGCCATTAGTTCAAAAGAAGAAGCTCAAGCTTACGCTTTTGTAAAATGCAGATGTGGAAAATTCGCTGACGTCACTTGTTTGTCTAAGGAATCGCAAGCTAACACATGTGGTCTCAACAAGATATTTGTTGCAATTCAAAGTACAACCAGTTGCTAAGGTAAGCGTTAGCCTAAGGACTTGACCTGATAACAGCTGTTCTGAATAACTTGACGAGGCGAATATTTGAAACTAAAATGGTGGAGTTTTTTTTTTGTTTGTTTTACGAGAAAATCGAGAGAACTTTTATCGTTTGGATTTCATTATAGTATAAATTATTGCTTACATTAGACATTACAGCAAATAATTAAGATTATCGATTTCCTTATTTAATCTGGAAACGTATCTCATTCAAGTTCAGTAATACATAAAGTAATTATGAGAACTAATTTTATTTAGCATTGAATATATAACAAACATTTGTAAACCAAGGTAAACAGATCTGTGCATTTTGGGTATTTAAAAACTTTACGGTAATATTTAATTCATTGTTGACATTTTGATTCCTAGTAGAAATTATCAAAATTCTCATATTTAAATATCTGAGTCTAAAAGATTAGACCACATTTTATTGTACATTTTTGTATATAAATTTTATAACAGAAAAAGGCAAATTTAATTAAAGAACCATCATTTGATTTAATTGAACTGTTTTATTTTAGACAAGTGCATCCAAAGGTAGAAATAAATAAGTTAAAAGAGAATATATCCCCTTTTGTAAAGAATAAGGTTGTTGGTTGTCATACAATAAACAAGTACTAAACAGTGCAGTGCTTTCAAGAAGCTAGATATTTAAATTTCCTTTTGTTATTTATGTTTAAATTATAGGTATTAATAAGTACTCTTTTTCTTTATGGTATAAGGTAGCAAAAGTATACCTCTTGCGACCTTCGTTATTATAATAACTTTGTTTTCTTTCAGATGCTGCGTGTTCGCAGTAAAAGCAATTTTTTCCCCTGAGGATTTCCAAGTTCTCCCTTAGGATAACCCATGCTTTATCAATTCTAGGATTTGGTGGCGCCCTTTTTGCATTCCCCATTTTTATTTGAGAGTCGGTATACAAAACAATATTTTTGTTATGAAATCCACCACTCCTCATAAGCTCTACCCAAGGAATATTTCTCTAGCTTAGCCGGAAGACTGTCGATTCCCCTTCACTGTAAGAGTGAATTCGTTTTATTTGGCGCACAATGACCTTGATTGTTTTACTTGCGCTCAACGTTTGAGGCCTCGATTGTTTTAAGATATTAGCAACCTGATGGTTGTTAACGAAATCCAACATGTTTACATGATTCCCATTTATAAGGAAATGAAATATTACCTGGTTATCCCCTCCAAAAAAGGAAAAGTATTAAATTATATGTTAAGGTAAGGCTTAAGCAACAAATCACTGCCAATATGCCAGACCTTTAACTAATTGTGAGTTGTCATGGAGACGTTTATTAAATTATATGTTATGGTAAGGCTTAAGCAACAAATCGCTGCCAACATGACAGATCGCTAACTAATTGTGAGTTATGTCATGGAGACGTTAATTAAGTTACATGTCATGGTAAGGCTTAAGCAGCGAATTGCTGCCAACATGACAGACTGCTAACTAATTATGAGTTATGTCATGGTGACGTTTATTAAATGTTATGGTAAGACTTAAGCAACGAATCACTACCAACATGCCAGACCGCTAACCAGTTATGAGTTATGTCATGGATACGTTTATTAAGTTATATGTTATGGTAAGGCTTAAGCAGCAAATCGCTGCCAACATGCCAGACCACTACCTAATTGTGAGTTGTCATGGAGACGTTTATTAAATTATATGTTATGGTAAGGCTTTAGCAACGAATCGCTGCCAACATGCCAAACCGGTAACTAATTGTGAGTTATGTCATGGTGACATTTAGTTAACTGATTTTTATTTATTTTTTGTTTTGTTTTTGAACTTACTTAAGGTCAGTTTGCCGCAGCTCTAAATTCTTTTCTATTCTGAGCTAGTGTAAAAAGATCTACATACCCTTCACAACCTAAATCTCTAATAATTTTACTAATATAGCTTTAAGGGGTCTTCCTACTCTATTTTTATTTGGTAGTCTATAATCTAAGACCTTACCAAATAGTTCCTCATGTCTTAACTGGTGCCCTATCATTCTATCCCTCCTGACCTTTAATTGTTTCCACATATAGGGTTCCTCACCTATCCTTCTATAAACTTCCTCATTTGTTACTCTAACTGTCCAACTAATCTTTAACATTCTCCTATAACACCAAGTTTCAAAAGCTTCTATCTTTTTTTATCTACCTCTTTAATCGTCCAAGTCTCACTACTGTATAATAAAACACTTCATACGTACGACTTTAAAAAACTTTTTCTATTATCTAAACTAATACTATTAGCTATTAGTAAGTCTTTCTTTTTTAAAAACTTAGAAAGAGCATTTTTAATTTTAAGCAACACTTAATTTGAACGAAAAACTTTAACAAATTTCATATTTTATCAACTATATTTAGAATTAACTACAAGTTAGAAAAGAACAATAAAATTGCAAATCAACGCTCATTTCTGTTTCAAAAAAATAGTCACCTATTATTTTGTATTTAAATAAAGCATTAAACTACGATGTAAGAACCTCTTGCTACATTTTATCAATTATAAATAATACTTTATTGTACCAAAAGAGATTGTTTTAAATTTAATTTAATTTATCAGAATTTTGTCCAAGAGTACAATGTACCAATTATAGGACAAAACTACAACTATTCAGTAGAGAATAATACTATAAACAAATACTTTTACACTCTTTCAAAACAGTGCAATCTACAATATTTGATAAACTATCAACAAACATATCAAAGTGATCACATAAGTCATTAAATTCAGTACACATTGTTGCTATAGGCGATTTCATTAAAATATTGGTGTTAAATGAACTATTATAAGAACAATATCTATGTCTACTAGATTTACAGGGAATATAAAAATTCAGTTTGCTTAGCAAATATTCGCAATCAATAGCATTATGCACTAGCTTATATAAGAACGTAATTCCCATAACTTTTCTTCTGTTTTCAAGAGTGTTTATATTAAATGTATGTAACAATAAGTTATGATCAAATCCTATTTCTGGATATACATTATATAAACGAAACCACAGATATTTTAAACATTTACATTGAACGAATTCTAAATGATTCTTATAGCAATGACAAATTGGATTCCAGACATTTGTGCAGTATTCCAATTTAGATTTTACAAATGTATCGTACAATATTTTTAAGGCTATAATATTTTTAAAACTATGACAATTGCGCATTATGAAACCTAACATACGAGTGCTTGATTTCACAATATTATAGATATGACTAGAAAAATAAAGTCGTTCATCAAAGTAAACACCTAAATCTTTGGCACCAATACACCACTTCAATATAATGTTGCCTAATTTATAATTGTTTGTTATAGATTTTAATTTATGTGTAAACGTTATCACTTTGTACTTATTGACGTTTAAATCAAGCTTATTGTTATAACACCAACACACTAGCTTGTCTATGTTGGCCTGCAGCCTGTCGCAGTCCTTCACGGATGAAATTGAAGTGAATATTTTGATGTCATCAGCAAACATTAATATTTCACAATTAATCGACTCTGTAATACTGTTTATAAATATAAGGAAGTGTAAGGGACCAAAATTAGACCCTTGTGGGACACCAGAAGTTGGAATGTAGCAGCTAGGCGTGTAACCATTGTAGTTCACATGTTGAGATCTATCGGTTAAATAAAATGATATTAACGAATTCGACAATCCAATAGCGTCTAATGAAGATTTTAATATTGAATGACTTACTTTGTCAAACGCCTTTGAAAAATCTGTATATATAACGTCGACCTGGCCTTGACTATCTAGTACTTCAAATACATACTGAACAAAACAGCAGAGATTGCTTTCTGTTGACCGTTTTTGCACAAAACCGTGTTGGTATGGTGAAATATATGGTTTAAAATGTTCATACACTTTATTATACAATATCACTTCAAAGACTTTATCGAAAGCACATAAAATAGAAAGTGGTCTGTATTTATCAATATTATTTAGTTCTCCGCTCTTGAAGACAGGACAAACACGTGCAATTTTCCAGGCTTTTGGAAATTGGGATGTAGATATACTCAAGTTCAATAAAATCTTTAGAGGTTCAGCAAAAACAAAAATACAGTCTTTAACAACATAAGTTGGAACTTGATCATCACTAGCCGTTGCTTTATTCTTCAACTTTGTAATCGCTCTAATTACATCAGGTTTTGTTATTTCAGATTCTCTGATATGCATCACCTTGTTAGTTTTAGTAGGTACTGTATTGGCTAGATTGGGCGTAATATCCAAGTCATTTGTTAAAGGGAACGTACTACTAAAGTGATCGCAGAATACATCTATTATAGACTGTGGAGTTGTGTAAGACACTCCATCTTTCATCATAACTCCCGGAATTCTACTACACTTTTTATTAGAATTAACATATGTTCAAAATTTTTTTAGTTAATGAATTTTCTGCCTCCCTTATGTAAGTTCTATATGGTATTTTAATCTTGTTCTTAATTGCGGTTCTCAACTGCTTAAATTCAAATAAGTCATTGAGAAATCCACTTCTTTTGTATCTTGTATAAACTTGATGCTTGGACTTAATATCTAGAATAATCTCTTTAGCAAACCAGTGTGGATGGTTACTTTTTTATTATTTTGTAGAGGTACATACACGTCGAAAATACTGTATAATTTATTGTAAAACACAGTTAGCGCAGTATCAATATCATGGTAATTGTTAAAAAATTTCCAATCAGTATTAAATAAGCAATTATGTAGATTACAGAAATCTGCTTTTTTAAAGTTATATTTCCTATTAGATTGACTAATTTTAAATAACGGTTGTATACGTATTCGCAAGTTAAAGTGCAGTTCTAAACAAGGATGATGTGCATCTTCGTTGACTATTGGCAACATATTGTGTTCAACTACACAGTCAAAACTAGTAAGAACAAGATCCAGTAATCTTCCTTGCAATTTTAAATGGTATTGTTTGAGCAACCTAAAGCAAATCACAAAAGTTATGCACAGCTAGGTTTAAGGAATTTTCTGCTTCACTGTTGTATGTTGGAATATTAAAGTCGCGTACAATTTGCAAATGCTTAGTATTAGTGTAAAACTGTAGAAAGTAATTTAAAAGTCGTTCCAATATTTCTAGAGTAGGTGTATAAGGAATATATACTACGAATATATATATATATATATATATATATATATATATATATAAACAGCCAAACGTGAATGTACACTTACAACCAATAATATCAAGACTAGGAACATCACTAGTTAATTCATTTAAATACAGCTGCTCAGTAATTATTGAATTTTTGACTGCCACAAGAACACCTTCACCCCGTTTTAAACTCACTTGCTGAAAATTACTATCACACCTAAAACAGTTGTAACTATGTGGAAAGTATTCAGATGATTGGATGTCATTTGATAACCACGTTTCGGTAATACATATAAAGTCATATTCGTGTGATGGTGTAATAGCCGAATAATTTATAGTTATTTCTTCGAATTAAGTTTTATGCATTTAAAAGGTGAGTGACTTGTTATAGGAAGTGAAAAGTGCGGATTTGTACAGGAAGACAATCGATAGGAAGTACACGTGCAACGAACTCTAGGCTAGGTGTAATTTGAATTAGTAAATAAGCATAATTGCATAACATTGTTAGCAGTTAAGAACTAATATAGAATAAGAGCATATAAGTCTAACCCTCAGATGTAACAGTTGTACTGCACCTTAAAGTGACAAGTAAATTAAAGATGTGAAATGGTCTTCGACTTTGTTTTAATCACCTCTACTGAAGCCCCCAAGAGACCACTACATGGCGATCCTGCCAGCCCTGCTAATCCTGCCAGCCCTGCTAATTCAGCCAGTCCTGTAATTCTGCGAGTCCTGCTAGTTCTACAGATTAAATTATAATAACCGAAATTTGAAATGGGCACCAGCAATTCCAAAGAAGAAGTAGTTATTGCACAAACTGGAATGAATAATGGTTCGATAAATGGATGTTCAAATTCTGAGGTAATAGGTATTACGTCAGGTACAATTTTAGCGTTGTTGGGTATTTTATTACTTTTTAAAATGTTCAAGAAAATGTTGGACAAGAAGATTAGGAGAGAGGTCAGTAGAAGCCAGCAGATTGTATAGTAAGAATTATTTTATTTTAAGCTATAAAAATTAAGTACGAGTTAAAATTAATGACGGAAAAGTTGAAGCAAATTTTAGAGGAATTTAAGATTTTTATTAAAAATTTAAATAAAGATGGTCAAGAAAGACGAAACGATTTAGATGTTACTAATAGGAAATTTGATTATTTGAATAGGTTATGCGAGGAGTATAGGTTAGAGAAAGAAAAGATTAAAGTCGCAAAATTTGATAGTTCTGAAATTATCGATAAAGTTAAGCAGCACATAGCCATAATAGATAAGTGTATAGGAGATATTACTGAAATTTTAAAAAGTAGGAAGTTAAGTATTTTAAGTAGGAAAAATCAAGACACCATGGGTGAAAAATTTGAATTAAAAGTAGCAGCCTCCATGATTCCAGCCATGGACGGTTCAGAAAATACCACCAAGCAAATGGTCGACGCAATTGAACTATATGATAGCTTGTTAGATGATGAAGGTAAGAGATTGTTAGTAAATTTTGTCATAAAAATTAAGTTAAGTCAAAATGCTAAAATGCGATTAGACAGTAATTATGAGAATGTAGAAGCGCTTGTGAACGATATCAAATATAATCTTTTAACTAAAAAATCAGCATCAGGATTGTCCGCCGAATTACATAACTCCAGACAAAATAATAAATCAATTGAAAATTTTGGTAAAACGATCGAGGAATTAATGGTCAATTTAACAATAGCTCAAGCAGAGGGTAACGAACAATCATTAAAAATTTTGACAGCCGCTAACGAAAAAATTGCATTAAATGTATTTACAAACGGAATAAGGGACGAAAATTTAAAAACAATTATAAAAGCTCGAAATTACGATAAATTAAAAGACGCCATAATAGCCGCGAAGGAAGAGGAAATTGCAAATAAACCTCAGCAAATGTATTACACAACCGGAAAAGGTCGTCAATGTACTAGACGCGTAAAATATCATAACAATAATACAAATAGAAGTCAACGTACCTCACACACCAGGTATCAAGGTCGAGGAAATAATCCATGCACGTTCATGAACACTAGAGGTCGAGGAAATGCATACGTAAGTAAAACTGTAAGAGGTCATCAGTTTTATAATAGGGGAAACCATCGCAATTTTTACATCAACTCGTCAGAGAAAAACTGCACAGAAAATACATCAGACCAAACTAGGGAACCGAAAACATTTTTTCGAGACCCCCCGGAATAATTTAAGGAATGTTCACAACATTTTAAATATTAATAGTGTAAATTTCATAGAAGTAGGATACAATAACAATACAATTAAATTAATTTTAAATACAGGAGCATCAGTAAGTGTTATTTTCATTTCTAGTTTAACAACTAAGATAAATATTGATACAGATAAGCAAATTTTTATTCAAGGAGTGTCGGGTAAAACAAAAGCAATTGGAACAGTAAATCTACCAATTACAATAGGGAATATCTCAATTAATCATACTTTTGTTGTAATGAACGATTTCGAATCAGACATAAATGGAGTAATAGGATCAGATTTTTTTAATAAGTACAGATCAAATATCGATTATAAAAATTATAAATTTACTTTCGTAAGTTATAATGTATCAACGTCAATTCCATTATTAGCAAACGAAGATTTATATACAATAATCCCACCACGATGCGAGGTTATCAAACATTTCAAAGTAAATTGCAAAGAGGAATGCGTAATAAGATCACAAGAATTGTGCGAAGGTGTATTTCTAGCAAACGTAGTTGTAAAGCCAGTTAAAGATTTTATACCAGTAAAGTTATTGAATACGAACGACACTGAAATTAAGTTACGAAATTTTAAACCTACCATCGAACGACTTTCAGATTACAAGATAGTTAAATTTGAAGTCAAAATTCTCAGTTGAACGTATTGATAAATTATTAAAAGACATTAACGTCGAAGGTTTGAATAGCGAAGAACAAACCATCATTCATAAGATTTCTGCTAAGTTTGCAGACGTATTTTATGTCGACAATGACCTACTAACCGTGTCAAACATAAGTGAGCAGCATATTCAATTACAAGCAGATGCTAGATCAACGTACGTTAAACCATATAGGTTACCACATTCACAGAAAAATGATATAGGAAAGCAAGTAGATAAAATGTTACATGACGGGATAATAGAACCCGCACAGAGTGCGTGGTCTTCACCACTACTAATAGTACCGAAAAAACCGGATAGTTTAGGAAACAAAAAATGGCGCGTAGTTATTGATTATAGACAATTAAACACTAAATTGCAAGATGACAAATTTCCGCTACCGAGTATCGAATCAATTTTAGATTCGTTAGGAGGTCCGATATATTTTTCACGTTTAGATTTATATCAAAGTTATTATCAGATAGGATTACAAGAACAGTCCAGACCGTGTACGGCATTTAGTACAGACAAAGGACAATTTCAAATGACTAGGTTACCGATGGGGTTAAAAGTAAGCCCGAGTATTTTTGCACGAGCGATGACAGTAGCCTTATCAGGATTGAATTACGAGAATTGTTTTACATATTTGGATGATTTAATTGTATTCGGAGATAGTTTAGAAAAGCACAATACAAATTTAGTAAAAGTACTCAATAGGTTAAGAAAAGTCAATTTAAAATTAAATCCAAAAAGTGTGAATTTTTAAAAAGGAAATTTTATATTTAGGGCACGTTATAACGGCACAAGGTGTACAACCAGATCCAGAAAAATTGCAGTCATGCAAAATTATCCAACACCACTTAACGCAAACGACGTTAAAAGGTTTGTAGCATTTGCCAATTACTATAGAAAATTTATTCCAAAATTCGCTGAAATAACAGCACCGTTAAACAAATTGTCTAGGAAAGGTGTAACTTTCCAATGAACCAATGAATGTCAAGCAGCATTCGAACTGTTAAAAACAACTTTAACAAACCCACCAATATTACAATACCCAGATTTTTCAGATAATAGTACATTCATCTTACGCACGGACGCATCAGGTTACGCGTTAGGAGCAGTTTTGTCGAATGGCGACGACAAGCCAGTAGCTTACGCAAGTAGAACACTTAACAAAGCCGAAATAAATTATTGTACAATAGAAAAAGAGTTATTAGCTATAGTTTGGGCAGTGAAAAAATTTAGACCATACTTATTTGGCAAAAAATTTCAAATTTTAACGGATCATAGACCGTTAGTATACTTATTTGGTATGAGTAATCCATCTAGTCGATTAACAAAATTTAGGTTAACATTAGAAGAATATGATTTTACAATAACGTATATTAGGTGTACAGAAAACGTGACAGCGGACGCTTTATCTAGAATTATTATAGATTCAGATTATTTAAAGAATATGGAACGAGCGGTTCACGAAAAAGTATATGTAACAACAAGAGCCCAAAGTAGAAAATTAGGCGACTCTAAAGTCGAATCAAAAGCATCAAAGGATGATGGGACTGATCACCCCAACATTGTTGAACTTTTGAAGCATCCGAAGGATGCAACAGAATTACGATTTGTATCAGAGGAGGAGTTTAACAGAATCATTAAATCCAATAAAGGAAATAATTTTGTTTACATGCATGTATCAATTTATGATAGGAGTAAAAATATAATTTATTTGAAGCAAGGATCTCGATCAGCGTCAGCCTTAGAAGCGTCGTTGAGAGACCTGCAATTTCTTCGTAGAAATTTACAATTCCGGAATTTATTATTATAAAAACGAAGAATCGAAGTCATTTTAATTAACTGTAAAGCCGGCCGCAATTTACTTAAAAATGACATACGAATTAGTGTGATTAGGAAGTCACTAATATTCAAAACTCAGAAACGCAAAGATTAATCATTAATGATTTTCATTTATTGCCTACGGAGGTCACGCGGGCATCAATAGAACATACAATAATATAAAGCGATACTATTTTTGGTCAAGTATGCGAAAGGATGTAGAAACATTTATTAAAAAATGTGACGAATGTCAAAGACATAAACATTCAAATATTAGCAAACAGCCGATGATAATTACAACCACAGCATCCGAAGCTTTGAAAAGTTTTTTAGATTTAGTTGGACCATTGCAACCAGATGCAAATGGAAACAGGTACATTTTGACACTACAGTGTGATTTAAGTAAATTTGTAGAAGCATATCCATTACAAAATAAAGAGACTGAAAGTGTAACTAGAGCGTTTGTCGAGAATTTTATTTTACGCTACGGCATCCCACGCGAAATTTTAACGGATAAAGGTTCAGAGTTCATGTCGGAGATTTTTAAGGAAATGTGCAAATTATTAAACATAAAGCAGTTAAATTCTACAGCTTATCATCATGAAACTATCGGTGCGCTCGAAAACTCACATAAAAATTTAGCAGCATATTTAAGGATCCAATGTCCGCAGTATTCGAATAATTGGAGCAGTTGGATACCTTATTGGTGTTTTGCATACAATAATTCAGTGCATACGGAAACTAAATATACCCCGCACGAATTAGTATTTGGGAAAATTAATGAAATACCGTCAAACGTGGTAAACTCAGTAGACCCACTATATAATTTTGATAATTATCCAGCAGAACTTAAGTATAGATTGCAAGTCGCTGGAAATGAAGCGAGATATAATTTATTACAATCCAAAAGTAAACAAAAGAATAAGTTTGATATCAAAACTAAGCATGTTAATTATAAATTAGGAGATAAGTTGTTGGTTAAGAATACATCTCTTAATAAAAGAGATCCAATATTTGTAGGCCCATATGAAGTAGTTTTAGATAAGAATCCTAATGTTATAGTTAAGATAGATAATAAGTTAGTAGAAATCCATAAGAATAGGACAAAATTATATAACGTATTGTAATTTAGAAAATTTTTTTTTATTTGAAAAACAAAAATTTTTTAGTGCACCCCGTGGAGGTGTGATGGTGTAATAGCCGAATAATTTATAGTTATTTCTTCGAATTAAGTTTTATGCATTTAAAAGGTGAGTGACTTGTTATAGGAAGTGAAAAGTGCGGATTTGTACAGGAAGACAATCGATAGGAAGTACACGTGCAACGAACTCTAGGCTAGGTGTAATTTGAATTAGTAAATAAGCATAATTGCATAATCATTGTTAGCAGTTAAGAACTAATATAGAATAAGAGCATATAAGTCTAACCCTCAGATGTAACAGTTGTACTGCACCTTAAAGTGACAAGTAAATTAAAGATGTGAAATGGTCTTCGACTTTGTTTTAATCACCTCTACTGAAGCCCCCAAGAGAACACTACATTCGCAATCACTAGTCGTTGAGATAAATTGTTCTGCTTCATTACACATACTACAGACATTCTGATAGCAACATGTATATGTATAATTTGACGCGATTAGTTTTTTTGAACTATAGTTGGGGTTCTTTTTACGTACTTAATGTTAAGGTTGGTTTCACCATTATCATTTCGTTCTCTTAAACTTGTTTTGCATTTAATCAACAGCTCTCGCTGATAGCGTGTTTCATCATTTTTAAGTAAAAGTTGCTATATTTTTGACTTGCTTTGATTATGTTTTTATTTTTTAGAATAAAGTATACATCTGCGGTATTAACTAGTGTAACACAAACAGAACGCGGTTTATCTTTGTTTTGTTGCCTAACTCCTAAGTGCATAATGGAATTTGGAACTATATCAATTTTAGCATGAGGTTTAATAATTTTAGGAAAATCAGTTACTGTACCGAGCTCATTGTTGATGGAGTCCTCTGGAATTCCGTATATAAAATATTATTTTCTCGTTTGATACGTTCCTGTGCTTCAAGAACTACTGTTTCAAAGGAATCGGTTGAGAGTAAATCCACATTTGACACCTTTTTGTAGGACATTGCGGCTGATTTTAAATCATCAATTTCTGCTTTTAGATCTAATATTAATTTTTTCAATTCATTGACCTCCGATTCCTTTGCTACACATGCCTCACAGTGATAGACCACTTTTCTTTATTTAGCCGATAAACATTGTATTTCGGCTCGCAATAAATTAGAACAAGTTGAATGCAATGGAAATTTACATTTATTACAACTAATTTCTTTATCAGCTTAAAGGTCTTGCTTACATACCTAACATTTGCTAATTAGCGGCATTGTTACAAATATAAACTATACATATATTTTACTAAGATTTTACTAAGATCAAATCTTCCGCAATTTAGATCTAACTATTGTAAGGCATATACACGTCTACTCTTTACCAAGGCCCAAACTATATTATAATAAAAAGAAAGACTTGCCACCAGCAGGCACGTTCGCTGCCATACAGAATCATTAGATTGTAATCAAGTATTAGTAATAATACAGTTGCCTTTCTAATATGTTTAAGTTTATACTAAGAACCTTATGTATAAAAACAAGCAATATTAGTCATTAGAGACACAATAAAACGCAATTGATGTTAGTTTATAAAAGACACTGTTTTGCGATCATGTTAGTTGGTTCAGTTCAGATTCCATTTAAAATCAGTAATTAATTAATGTAAAAATGTAATTAAAATTCAAGTTACCCTATTTGTTGCTGATGTACACAGAAGCGAACGGAATTAAAGCTTATTATTAAAAATTAAATTAACAGTGAAATGTACCTTAAACAGTAAATTGAAAAGATTTTAATTTTAAATTTTTAAAAATGTTGTAGTAAGTGGAAATAAGAGTACCAAAACGAATTAAAGTATTTAAAAATATTTTTAGAAAACCAACATTAAGGACGAAAAATTAATTGGCGTTCCATTAAAGAAAACAAAGTTACATAATTTTTCATAAAATCAGTAGACTATGGAAAAGATTATTTCCGCTATTTTATGGTATATGTTTTATATGACAAGTCTCTCATTTTTACACTAAGAATCTTAAAGAATTAAAACTTATCTTATTAAATAATGGTTATCCAAATTACTTGTTAAATAAACTTCTTTTTTCTAACACATTAAGAACACCTAGAATTATAAATACACAATTGATTTATAAAAAACTACCTTTTATAGAAAGACTTACTCCTTTGCTTACTAAAATACTAAAACAACCTAATGTTATAATTACAAATGATTATGTCAAATCACTAAAAAGGCTGTTTACAAAATTAAAAGATAAGACTGAGGTACCACTATGTAACAATGTAGTATATAAGATCAAATGCAGTTGCTTGCTCAGTTATGTGGGACAAACTAATCAGTGGTTACGCAATAGAATGACACAACATCGCAGTGACGCAAAACTTGGTAAAAACAATTGCGCCTTAGCTAGACATGTGTATGCCACCAAACACAATCCGGAGTATAACCAAGTTAAAATCATGGAAACAGAAGAAAATTATAAAAGCGCTTGTTCTTGGAATCCTTCCACATACTCAAAGACACCAGCTCTATGAATAACAAACAAGATATGGAAAATTTAAGCATCGTATATTCTCGTTTTATAATCAATAATATTACTGAACTTTTTATTTTTATCTTACAACATCTATGTTAGTCATGTGTCACTGATTATGCCAATTTATCAATGGAGATCTAGCAGTTTTATATCAGTTTATTGTGTATACTACTTTCAATTAAATGAAGTAGTGTCACTGTCATTAACTAAATAATTATATATTTATGAACAACAGTTAATGTAAGTTATCATGTTTGTAATTGAGTGACTACATCTTTTTTATTTTATAGACTTATGATTATGGCAAAATGTGTTGCCGAAACGTTAAGTAATAGAAAAATATTTTAAATTACTATTTATTTTGACCAAAATCATCCCAAGAAATTTATAACATCTTATCTAAATTATATGTATATATATATATATATATATATATATATATATATCACACACACACACACACACACACACATATATATATATATATATATATATATATATATTATACACATGCATGCACCCACACAAGCATGCCATGCACATGCACGAATGTATGCATATGCATTCACATGTATGCAACGCATGCCCATGTATATGCATACATTCATGCATGCATGCATGCACACACACACACACATACACACACACGTTAGATAATAAATATTACATCTGGAATTATATAACTGATATATTATGCTAATAAAGATACTGATATACTGTTTGAAACATGCTAAATACATTTTTATACTACTAGAAAGAGTTTTTGCTATTAGTTGGTTTTTATATTACTTGAATTACTTAATATATTGAGGGAAAATATCTTTTAGCAATATCAGAAAAATGCATGATACAAAATGTTGCAGCTAGTAACATGGATGTATAAGCATAAAACAATTGTACAACATAAAAGTAATTCTAGCAAAATTTGTACACTGCTTAAAAAAATATGATATTTTGTAAATGTGTGTATAATTTATTTATGATCTTCAAAATAATACAAATCTTGGCAGTTAGTATTACTTTTCCTTGCTAAAAACCTGAATGCACCAAGTTGAACAGATTTGCCACAACTTGCAAAACTGTATCTGCTTAGCTGAGATTAATTACTTACAATACGCGGTTCAATTTATATTCTCCAATGTTCATATTTCAATAAAAAGTACTAAATATCAAGTACATTATCTATTACCTACCTTGCTTGTATGAGAGGAAATAAAAACAACCGAATATCCAGTTTGTACAAATGGGGGAACTAGTTCAGTTACTGAATTAACCGAAATTTTCTGTACTGATGTTTTCCAACAAAATTTATTTGTTGCCAATGAGATTTCATAGCTACCTTGTTTAACATCTTGAAAAATATACGTACCATTACCTAAAAAGCCTATAAAGTTTTAAAATTATTAAAACAATCTTACTCAATAATGGAATAATGCTAATTTTATGTTCTTTAGGAGTTCCACTTAATAATGATTGCATAATGATATTTATGCCAATACATTCTTCCTGATTATCACAAACAACTTTTCCTACTACGGTAGCCTTCAGTTGAGAAAATGCTATATCCATAAGAGGTCTATCAATTACTTCAAAGTCATAAAATAAAGGAAAGTATCTAAAGTGTATTATGTATTATAATTAACTTAATGTTCACACTTACTGAATGCCTAATGATTTTTCATATTCATTTAGAATAACTTTCATACGATATTTTCCATGGCTTAAATTTGCACAAAACCTGCCATCACGTGTTGTTTCGGTAACAAAGGTTCTAGTAGAACCAGTAGGTTTTATCGAAATATTATGAACTTGTTCACTTAGAACACTACCACAAACCCTATATGATGATGGAACAAATTCAGGAATTTGTAAAACACGTTGGTTTACTTTAAGTGTAATGCTTTCAAACTGAATATTATCTATAAACAAAAATATAAATGTATAGAAAAATGTGAAACCAATAATACCAGCAGTAGCAGAAATTATGTAAGTATCAGCTTTTAAATTGCCTAATACATATGACCCATCTCTTTTTGTAGCAGTAACTTTATTACCATTTAAAAATATATGTGCACCTTGTATCGGTTTACCATCTTTAGAAGTACGAACAATTCCAATAATGCTAAATCCTACAATCTATTTACAACAATTACAAAATATGCAAGGTAGTGCAGTATTTACCTTAAAAGTTTCGGGTAAAAGCAAACTTCCATGACCTACTTGAAACTCTATTAATTCTGGCTGAAAATGAATGCGATTTCCCTCATAATATGGCATAATAAAATAATGACCAGAAGATACAACATCAAAAGTAAAGTTTCCTCTTGCTGACGATGATAAGTGGCATAATTGGTTACCTTTACCTCGTAAGTCTTCAATTATTGTTTTCTTGCAACCAGCAACATACGGAGTATTTACATCCTAATTCAAAAGATAGATGTACAAATGTTATACAAATAAAATGTCACTAAAACTTACATCATGGTCCTGAAAAAGAACTAATTCAATTCCATCCACTGGCTGACCATCACTTCTGACATAACCAGTAACATCATATCCACTTATTACTAAGCTACCAAGTGGTAGCTCTGTATTTCCTTCATTAACATGCACATTAATAGACTCTTTAAAAATTCGCCAACTAAAAGTTAAAAACATATTATTTCCCCACAAATTAATTATTAAGTGAGTATTCCAGATTAATTTTTTGTTAATTTTATCCTCCTGCTATTTATTTAAAACAGAAAAGACAATCTCTGCTCTTACACTTAATCTACAATAACCAATGCAACTTTCATTTTAAAATTAAAATATCATATGAGCTAACAAAGTCTATTTATGACATATTAGAGTTTATTGTCAATATAAAGCCAAACAGTAAAGAAATATAGAAAGAAAAATAAAAAGAAAAAAAGAAAGTAGGTAGATAAAGAATATGTAGGAAAAGAACCAAGTAAGTATATCATTTAAAGCAACCACATTTTTGAATAAACAATTGAATGAAAGTATAATTTGTATACAACAATTATATACAAACAGCAACTGCTACAGAAGTAAATTGTACAATACCATCCAGGAAGTTCAAACTGAAGTATTAACCTGAAAAGGCCCCACATGGTGATACAACAAATATGCTTGTAAAATAATTTAAAAAAGCACAAAAAATTGCTGTATCAGTATAGTTACTATTTGAGACTTTGGTTCCATTCCAAGAATGATTAAAACATTATCCTCAGTCTATTAAAACATATCTTCTATAATCACATTTATCAATTTTAAAAGCATACAAATTCACCGAATATATCTTTAGATGAATGCGAATACCGTTTTGAAAGGACTTGCACCTTGAGGAGTTCTAGATTACTAGAATGGGTAGCATGGCGAGTTGCAATGATCTAAAGAGCCGAACTACTACAGGTTTAAAAAAATTAATGGGGTCATTAATGAAGAATCAAACTAAGACAGGTCTCCGAAAGAAGGCAGCAGTTCTTTCGGTACTTTAGAGTAGCAGAGACAATGGGGGTCGGTAGGCCATTCTAAGGCACACTACAACGATGTGGAAGGCAACGGAAAACCACCACATTACCTCACAAATACACAACGTACTTAAATTGTTATTTAAGATGATGATATTCTCTGGGGTAAAGGTTTTTGGAGTTAAAATAGTCCTCAATTCGGATCTCCGAGAGGGAACTACTTCAGAGGATGTGATCGGAAAGTTTAGAAAAAGAGTCAGGAACATTTTGCAAGTCAAAGGGTGAAATGTCAAAAATATGAGCAAGTACATAAGCTAGATAACTTGAAAATTGAAATGGGTAGGTTAGCATTATACATAGTAGGGATCAGCAAAGTTCGGTGGTCAGAAGCGGAGAATTTTTGGAGCAGAAAATTTTGGGTAATTCATACAGGATCAGATGAAGAAAATTTGGATGTGGAGATAATTATGTGAAAAAAGATAGGACACTGTGTAGAAAACTACTTACAAAAGAACTAAAGACTACTCATGGTTAGATTACAATCTAAACCTGTAAATATAGTAATAATACCAGTATACATGCCCATCTCTAGCTACAGTGCGGACGAAGTAGACGAGATATACAAAGATATCGAAGACATACCAAGATAAAAGGACATGAAAATTTAATAATTACAGGGGATTTTAATGCAGTGGTAGGTGAGGATAGAAAAGGAGCGGTAGTAAGTTTATTTAGTTTAAGCACGAGGAACAATAGGGGAAATTAGCAGGAAGAATTTTGTGACAAAAACCATTTAACTATCACAAACACATTATTTCAACATCATGCTAGAAGACGATACACGTGCAAGATATAAGAAGATATCAAATAGATTACATTCTTGTTAGACAACGGTTTATGAATCAAGTAAATGACTGTAGAAGCTGCTCAGAAGCAGATATAGACTCTGACCACAACATAGTAATTATGAGGGATGGAAAAAAGGATGGAAAAAAGCAGTAATAGAACGTCTCTTTCAACTTGCAAGCTATATGTATGAGAAAGGCAAAATACCCAAAGATTTCAAACATAACATCAGAGTCGCTATTCCAAAAAAGAGAGGCGCAAATAGATGTGAAAATTTTCGAACAATAAGTTTAACAGCACATTTGTCAAAAATATTAACTAGAATTGTACAAAGATGTAAGGAAAAATGGGATGAAGAAATACCAGGCAAAGATCAATTTGGGTTTAAGTGAAACAGGAGAACAGGGGAGGCTATTTTAGCTCTGAGAGTGATAATGGAGAAGACAATAGAAAAAGAAGAAAGCGATTATATAGGGTTTGTAGATCTGGAATGAGTTTTAGGAATAGACGGAGAGTACATAGCTTATACAAAGAGTAAAAAACAGCAATAACAGAATTAGAGCAGGAACGTAGAGAAGACAATATTAGAAAAGGGGTGAGAGGGGAATGTGTCCTATCTCCATTAATTTTAACTTGTACATCGGAGAGCCAATCAAACTGTCAAATGCAGGAAGACATTTGAAATTATTATGCAGGGACAAAAGATTGATATGCTTAGATTTACAGATGATATAGCGGTATTAGCATCTAGCAAGGAAGAGTTAGAAGCAGCTCTTCTTAATGAAATGGAAACAGTTCTAACAGAAAGATACGGTATGAAAATTAACAAAAATAAAACTAAAGTGCTAGATTGCAAAGGAGGGGAAAATAAACCAAAAACAAGAATACAAATAGGTAACAAGAACTTACAAGAGGTTAAAGATTTCTGTTACCTAGGAAGCTAAATAACGCAAAATGGAAAAAGCACTAACGATATAAAACAGAGATTAGCACAAGGTTGTGCTACATTTAACAAGAAAAAGCAACTACTGTGTACAAAGATAACAAACATATAAACAAGGAAAAGATTACTTAAAACATATGTGCGGAGCACAGCACTGAATGGCTGTGAAGCCTGGAGAGTAGGAGATGGCGACAAGAAAAAGGTAGAAAAGCCTTTGAAATGTGGTGCTACAGACATATGATGAAGATATCATGGACAGACAAAGTTAAGAACAAAGAGGTACTAGAAATGTTAGGGGAAGAAAGAAATATCTGGAAAACAGTAAAAAATAGGAGAGCTACGATAATAGGCCACATACTAAGACATGAGGGAATAGTGCGGAATATATTAGAAGCGTATATAAAAAAAAGAGAGGTAGGGGTAGACATAGGTTAGACTATTGCACACAGATAGTGAAAGATGTAGGATATGGGAATTTCAAGGGAATGTGTAGGCCAGCTCAGAATTTGGAGGTACGCAGCCAACCAGTTCCAAGATGGAAAATTAATGACAAAAAAAAAATAACTGTACCTAAACATGATGATTATTATAAACAACTACAGGTATTGATCTTGCAATATTTTCAACTAATGTTAATTGTGCAAAAGGATTTCGAGAAAACTATTAATGCGGCAAATGTCTAAGTGTTAGTGGATCCTTGGCAGCCACAGGTTGCTTAACCCCCTTCGCATATCACTGAATCTCGGTGAAATAAGGCATATAATTAGAAAACAATAGAAGAGGAATCGAGCTGTATATAGGCTGTTGTAAGAATTTCAGGGAACTGTGTAGGCTGGCTCAGAACATAAATAAGCTGAGGTACACGTCCAACCAGTTTCAAGACATAAAACCTAATGACGAAAAAATAAGTGCACTTAAATCTGATGATTATTATAAACAACTACAAGTATTGGTTGTAAAATATTTTCAACTAATGTCGATTGTGCGTAAGGATATATTGGAAAAACTATTAATTCGCCAAATGTACAAGTGTTGGGGCAACTTGGCAGCCAAAGGCTGTTTACCCCCTTCACATACCTTACATGTGATTTTCCAATGCTCCACCCGAAGGTACTACATTGGCCATGAAGCGAGGTTTTTTACCTAGAAAATTTGAAATTTTGCCAAACCCTTGCTGTTCCAAGCAAAATAAGAATCTTTAACGTGCATGACAACACACACACGAGACCTCCATTTTACCTCTCATCCGAACAAGGGTGTATTTTTGTGAAAAATGCTAGCATAACATTTTTCAAGCGGACCATGTCGGGATTCGAACCCTGGACCTTGGGCGTAGTAATCACACACATACCACTACACCATGAAGCCGCCTCCCCCTCACATACCACTGAATATCGAGGAAATAAAGTATATAACTGTTAAACAATAAAATGTGACCGAACTGCATCAAACAAGAAAGAACAGCAGTTATGTTCAAAGACAACGGCCATAGAAACAAGAAGAAAAATTTTCAAACCATATGTGTGGAGCACAGCACGGTACGTCTATGAAATAAGGGCAGTAGGAAAAGCAGACAGAAAGAGATAAAAGCCTCCTGGAGTGTTGTGCTTCAGATGTATTAAGATGGTAGCATGGACAGACAAAGTTAATAACAAATAGGTTATAGAAATAGTAGAGGAATAAAGATATCTGGAGAAAACAAAGAAAATAGGAGAAATAGGAGGACAGGATACGTTCTAAGGTATTTCTGGAGAATAATACAGCATATACTACAAGCAGAGATAGGAAAAAAGAGGTAGAGGTAGACCGAGATCACACTTTCACATGCAGATAGTGAAAGATGCAGACTGTGCAAATTTCAGGGAAAACGAATTAATTAATTTTGAACCGGCAATACATCAAATCCAAATTTAGAAATGTAGAGACAGGTTTTTAAATAAGCTTTCAGAATTTTTAAGTAAAAAAACAGTAAATTTGTTAATATATGAATCATAAATATGAGGTTTTAGAAATTTTGGTTAAATAAATTAAATTTAATATTACATAGTTGCAATTACCATAAAGAAAACCACAGACATTCTTTAATACAATGTAACAACCAGACGCTATGCAAGGAAAATACATAAGTATAAAATTACATGCGAATAAATCTTTTCATATTAATATATTACAATGTATTTATTTATATGGCTTCAGACAAAAAAAACACAAATATAAACCTAAGTAAATTACAAGATAACACATACTTCCCGCGATTCATTTCATAAACTCAATAGTAAGATTGTGCAATGGCAACAAAATCCAGGAATAAGAATATAGAGTGAGAAAAATAACATCAGAATTAGACATTCAACAAAAAACGAATTAATTAATTTTGAATCGACAATACATCAACATCAAAATGTAGAGATTTATAGGGGAGGGGGGCTTGGAGAGTTAATACAATGTGAGTTTTTATATGAGGATTTGATATAATATGAAGTAAAAGTGTAGCTGAATATACAGAGCTCCAAGACTAATTTGATTGCATTCATTAAGAAAAATTGGTGGCGATCAACATGTAAAAGTGAAATGTATCTGCAAGTGGCAGGATAGTTTCATAAACACATGCGCACGGATACAATGTTGTGATAACCATTTGAAAAGAAATGGGGGGTTAGGACCTGGTGAGTCATTCCTCCATTCAACTGGAACTTTGTGGTGTGTTTAAAGTCAGGGAGTTGCTGTGTTTGAATATCTAAGAAGTGATGAAATGAAAAATCCTGGAATTAAAAAGTAAGTACTATTATGAGCTTCATACAACCTTTGAAAAACAATGTTATATACTTTGATAATAAGAAATTAATTAAGTGAAAATAATTATTTGGCCAGACCAATCAGTGACGGAATTGTATATATTAAATCCAAAATAAAACTTTTATTGGTGAAATTTCATGTTAGTAAAAGTATAACAACCTAGTATTTATGAAATGGACAATGACAGAATAGAACGAAAAGGTTGTTTTCTGTTTATTAAGTGCATTGCTAACCAAAATAGGAATTAAAATGTCACATGATTCACATGGAAAACGAGAAAGTATAAAATTAATTATTATTGCTGTATATAATTTAATGTTTTCTTTAGGTTTTGTTTAGTGATAGGATATAATTTAACGTGTTTCTTTAAGATTTAATTTAGCAATATCTGGTCAGATTTGAGGTTACAAAATTGGTTTTTTTGAAGTAAATTTGTATTTTTATTGATATTATTTTAGGTTAATAGAGTTTATGTTTAGGTAATTGTAAAGGATATTAAGCTACCCCAGTAATGGATTTTTTTTGGAAAGCATTTTATTTTATAAGTTTATTTAAATATGACATACTTAGTGTATTTTAAAGTATATTTGAGCAAAGTAAATACGAGGTGAGAAACTTTAGGTTAGCAAAGCAAGGAAAATTTATGCGGAATAACCATCTTCTGTGTAGAGATAACATTAAAGGAATTGCTGAAACCGGCGGTGTGGCATCCTTTAATTTTGACAGAGAAACAAACCCTTCAGGGTAAATGCTAATGTAACAGAATTTTGGTATTTAAGCCATACTATTTCTTATTTCGTATTTCCTTATTTTTCTTTATTTTCTTTCCTCATTTATCCATAGGAACCTAATCCTACACCACTGCACCTATATATTATTATGGGGTTCCCCATTCCTTCAAAATTTATTAACTTCACACATATTTTACCCATAACAATTATTACAAAATCAAATAGAACGTTCTATTATACTTACAATTTGTGCAAAATTGAAACAGTATAATGTCCTGGATAAACAGGTGTAAAGAAAAATGTACCATTTTGTTTTGTTGTTGTTCTACGAACTTCTAAATCAGACTTTAATTCAACAGTAACACCTGCAGGTCCTACTCCACTCATTCCATAACTCTCAACAATACCTGTTATACCAAATCCTTCAAAAACAAAGTTAATATCTTCTCCTTTGCTGCATAGGTCAGATACTCCATTTATTGAAAGATGAACTATGTTTGGTGTTAAACTCCATCCTGGTGGAGGCACTAACTGAAACAAATTAAATAAATAAAAGTTTTGACAAGTGAAATACAATATTAAACGTCTAAACCTATTCTAACATTCATTTAAAAAATAAAACAGTTAGAATATTAGATAATTGATTTATTTTACAAAGTTAATTATTTCTAAATGCACATATAATATCAAATTAATCATTCAGACATTTGGACATTTTATCATATTTAGTTTAAACCACATTTATAGCAGACCATATCATATAATTATTTAATTAAGTAAAAATTATATAACCAATACGTATTATAGAATTTGAACTTTTTAGTTTATTTTTGTATCGTGTTAAATTCCTAAGATAGTGAAATCGCAAATAAATTTAGTTTCAAGTTGTTTTAGACATGACACACTGTGCATTATATTTTGTTGCTTTCTATCAAGTCGAAATTATAAGCTAATGCATATTGCAAAACAACTGTTTGATTTTCATCATTAAATGTATTGAAAATAAAGTACATATACTTTTAACATTGTAATGAACACGATGTATGTTTTCGTTCCATTATATCATGATAAGAGTTCACAAATAACATATGGGGCATGCTTGTTCAGTCCTTGCCTTGCAATCCCTGGTTATAATTTCAGTTAAGCATTTGCTCGTTGCCCTTTATTTAGTCAATATCTAATTTTTCTTATTACATTGCAAATATGTTTAAATAACTACATTTTGATAATTACGCTTGATAATTTTTGTTTAGATAAATACGTGTAAATAACAATGTTTAAACAATCACGTTTATATTACTACGTTTCAATTTTCAACTATTCATTGGTTTTTGTTCTACAATTTGTTGGTACAATATAAGAGGCAGTATGCAGAAATTTTTATCTAAATCCGGTATACGATGATTTAATTTATGGCAAACTGCACTGCTGTTCATTTGATGTAACTCGAAGAGATTTCATTAGGAAATTGTGTATAAGGATCTAGTGGTATTTCCTATCGATGTTCTCAGATGCGAGGCTGACACAAGGACGACTGTGTTCATTTGAGTTTGTATAACTCTCCAAATTCACTGCACACTTTTCTGGCGAGTATTATTCTACAGTTTTAAGAATTTTCTTTCCTTCTTTTTGATCTTCCATGAATCTAAAGTTAAAAAAAAGTTAGTTTGGATTAAATTAATAAACTTCGCATTATCATACCATACGAAATCTAAATTATGTTATGATAAAAAGATCTAGTCTTATTTGATGTTATATTGAAGTGTGATTAATGCAGAAGACTATAGATTTTAAAGATCTAGAAATAATCTTATTGAAACCCTTCTTAGTTAATAAATACAGTTATTGTAACATGTTATGCTTATAGTTCAGATCTGAAAGATATGCAAATTTTCGCCAAGAATGGCTGTAAGATTTTTAACTATCAAGTCACTTTAAGTTGATAACAAATGCATAACTTATTTGCATTCTAGTAAAAAATACTTGATTTTTTTGTAAATATTCAAAAAAATGTTAGATATTATTTAAAGAGAAATAGAAGTATGATTTTCATTATTCAATCTTATGATTTCAGTAGGTAACTATGCTAAAGGTATTATGAACACCTTGTTATGTTAACTTTTTGAAATAGGGTGATTCTGCATTAATTTACAAGTACCTTAATTAAGCTCCTCCTAAAAACTCTAATCTAAACCCTTTTTATATTATTCTCAAATTATACAAGTTTAACAAGTTCAATAGATATGTGTTTAAGTCCTACATAAAATTTCCCTCAGTGTAAAAGTAGGTGGAATAAACTTTAAAACAGTTTATAAAATTCTCTGCACTGTTTGAGTATCAATAAAACAACTTCGCTAAATTCATTGAAACAAGCAAGCATTTGCTTCTCTTCAAACCACTTTAATAGTTTCTTCTTCCTTGAAATACGCTTTTTATTTCCAATTTTATTGTACGAAGCATGTTCAAAACAATTGCTTTGTATAAAAGCTTTGTTATATTTGGCAGGCATTCGAGCTTGCTCAAGTTTTATGGATAATAAAATCGTTCTCCTTAATCAGGTCATTCCTGGTAGACCCGTAGCATGAATCGATAATAATACAAATCTCTATTCATTTTTAAAAGTTAGGCAATCGGTTATACATTGCATTGTCTTTGGCAGTATGCAAGATTGCATACTCGCTTGGTTGTTTTAAAATATATTGTGCTTTCCCATGTGAACGAAATTTAATGGAATTAATTATCGTATTTTGTCTTCTTTATTGCTTGCTCTCTAGTAATATTTCGCAGTTGTTGTTTGGAATATATTTTTGCTTGCGTTTGCAGAATATTTTACACCAATATTGATGAAAATGGTTCTTCGTTACTTAACCCCGTTGTTCTCAAAGTTGTATAAATGCAAGTTAAACTTTAGAAAGGCTCTCTTATTCGATTCTTCTCTTATGTATCCAATCCTAATTATATACAACATCCTTTGAGCATTGTAAAGCGCGATTTTACATAGCTTTGTTCATAGTGTGATAGTATAGTTAAGTTGTTGGATCTAGCATCTAGCCATAGATGAGTGCAGCCCGTACTTCCAAATTCTTGAAGATGGCGAAAGCTTGACTTAAGGTACAGTGTAGTTTTCTGTTTGCTTTACTTATGCTGCTGTTTTGAAAGAGACACTTTTTTGGTTGATTCTGCAATAAATTGCAGACTGTACATTACCAAATCCATGCTCACAATGCAAGAACAATAATGTAATTATTTTTAATGCACTTTTTACTGTTTCCTTTCCTACGTACATTAATGTTAACGTCAACAACTTGCTAGTTAATACTTGATTTCACTATTTAAAATTTAATGTTTCGTTCTTAAAACTTAGAGGTGCACTTCCCAAAGCAGGTAAAAATTATTATATATATATATATATATATATATATATATATATATGTATATATATATATATATACGCGTCGACAGGATGCCATTATGGCTAATATTGAGTCACTTGCCATTAAATTTCATTCTATATATATACACATCCTACTAGCAATTCTGCATCCTTACAAAATTGATACATTTTGGCGTCCCCCAGAAATAGCGGAAATAAATATCTACATATATAAAATATATTGTTACTTACTTGGTGAAGAAGCCCAAAATCACAAAATTTTTTTAAAATATTGAAATATATCGATATACACTATTTTATATTTTCCTATCATTGTAGAACTCTTTCAAAGCCATTTATTGTCGCGTCCGTCGTATATCTTCTTTCATTTTACATTAAGATTACTATCAGTTTAGCTTCCGGCAATGTTGTCGGTAACTATTCCAAGTACCAAACATGAAACTTAGAAATAATACCTTAAGAGAGAGTGAGATATGAGTAATGAGACATTCTACATTTAATCGTTTGGTTTTTACAGGCTGGCGAATTCAAACGTGAATCATTCTAAATACTATTTATTATATTGCTGTACTTTGTGTATCCGATGCGCCGCTAAATTAAACAATGTATGCATCCTTATGTTCTATAAATAGCAGTATATATGAAATAAGAGTAATTATGCCATGCTAAATCATTATCATAATATTGTTATCGTCATGAAGCGATTTAAATTTCATATGTATTTTAATATGATATTATTTTTTAAATAGAAAACATTAATTCTATAAATTCTAGAAAGGTTGGTGCTTTTTTTTATCTTATTAATATAAATCGTACGTTAAAACTTGATATTTATTGTGTGGGCACTTGCTAAATATACTGTAAGCGTCAAATTTAACCTCTCAGAACAGTTTTATTCAAAAAATTTTGCTTTTTTCATACACTATTTGGTTTTATTGGTGTGATGGTTATACAGTTATTTAATTGGAATTACTGCGCAATTTAAAATGTTTAATCGTCGGCAATACAGCTGCTCCTGTTCGTAAAATCTTTAAATATTCGTTTTGGTTCGTAAAATATCGATAGAAATGGATTCTAATAAACGTAGCATATGGGTTTAACGTCAAAAGTGCAAGATATTTTTGTAGGAGACTATTAGACGATTGCATATGAATATTCTAAAAAAATTTCTATTGAGTCGTTTACAAGCTATAATGTTTTTTAGTATAGGGGTTACTGCCACCCCAAAGACTGGCTTTCACGCGCCGTTGGTGGTGCTTATTTTTGTATTAAACTATAGACGATTGCATGTGAAAATTTTAAAATTTTTTATCCGGCCCTTTATGAGGTACAATTTAGTTTGTTTAGAAATTGCTGCGAGCTCAAATACTGGCTTTGGCACACCATTGCTGGTGATATTTTTGTTATAGATTATTAAGCATTTCATGAAAAAATTTTGAAAATTTTCTAAAGAGTTGTTTACCAGCTAAATCTTTTTTAGCATAATGGTTGCTGCCACCTCCAACGACTGTGTTTGGTGTACTATGGTTGGTGGATATTTTGTGTAATAGGGTGCCCCAAAAGTAATGGTCTAAATTGAAGAGTTTGATAGCTGAGATTAAAACCTATTCAAATAACTATATATGTTGTTATCCAATTGTTGATGGTTTCAAAGTTATAACAACTTTTGCGTTTTGTGTCAAAATCGTGCAGAACTTCAAATATTAATTTGCAATAAACGAAATACTGACCTTTTAAAGGTAGTTCGTTTTGTGTGTATGCGTGAATGTTGCGTGTTTAATAAATAAGAACTTCCTCAAACATTTACTTATTATCGCAAGAGAAAATCATAATTTTTCTATAATTTTGGTTCTATGAAAAATTTTGCGTGCTTTTCAAACTAAAATTACTCAAAAAAAGTATTACCATCGAAAAGTGCACACCTATCCAAAAAGCTTCATTAATCTAATAACTGGTAGGTCTAAGATTAAATGCATAAAAAATTTTTGGGTAATTTGTAGGCACAATCCCAAAAACAGCACTTTTATTAAAGAATTCGTAAGTAATAGCCAACTTTATTTTTTGTAAAATATGAACTCAAAATAATCAAATGTATTTAAAATTCGTTTACAACAAATGTTCGAATGTCCTGCCACACTAGTTAAAGATCCCGACCTTGCTTGGAACAGCAAGGGTTCGGCAAAATTCCAAATTTTCCAGGTAAAAAAAACCCCGCTTCCTGGCCAATGTAGTACCTTCGAGTGGAGCATTGGAAAATCACATATAAGGCTTCAACACGATGGCGCTCCAGCACACAATGCTCGTAATGTTAGAGAACACTTAGTCTTGCATATCCCAATCATTGGCACTATCTATTGTCCATCATGTTCGCCCGACCTCAACCCCCTGGATTACTTCTTGTGCGGTTATATGAAAGAAAATGTGTATAAAACACATACCACGAACGAGCAGAACCTTCGTAGAAAAATACGCAAAGCCGTTGGAAGGCTGAGAGAATCGGTCGCGCCTTCAGGTTTTTAAAACGAAATTTTTTAAGACGGTGTCGTTTATGTATAAGAACTGGTGACAGGACATTCAAACATTTGTTGTAAACAAATTTTAAATACATTTGATTATTTTGAGTTCATATTTTATAAAAATTATAAGTTGGCTATTACTTACGAATTCTTTAATAAAAGTGCTGTTCTTGGGATTGTACCTACAAATTACTCAAAAATTTTCTATGCATTTAATCTTAGACCTACCAGTTATTAGATTAATGAAGTTTTTTGGATAGGTTTTTTCAATGGTAATACTTTTTTTAAGTAATTTTAGTTTGAAAAGCACGCACAATTTTTCATAGAACCAAAATTATGGAAAAATTATGATTTTCTCTTGCGATAATAAGTAAATGTTTGAGGAAGTCCTCATTTATTAAACACGCAACATTCACTCATACAACAGAAAACGAACTACCTTCAAATGGTCAGTATTCTTTTATTGCAAATTAATATTCAAAGTTCTGCACGATTTTGACACAAAACGTAAAAGTTGTTATAACTTTGAAACCATCAACAATTGGATAACAACATATATAGTTATTTGAATAGGTAGTAATCTCAGCTATCAAACCCTTCAATTTGGACCATTACTTTTGGGACACCATGTACTATTAGATTGCATGTAAATGTTATAAAAATTTATATCGCATCGTTGACGAGCTACAATTTTTACAGTATAGGGTTTACTACTACCATAAAGACTGATCTGGACACGGCGTTGCTTCAGGATAGTTTTGAAGGAGACTATTAAAAGATTGCTTGTAGCAAATTAAAAAACTCTACATTGCAACACTTACGAGTCACATTTTTTTTTAAATATAGGCATTGATTCCACCCTCAAACTGACTTTCGCGCCACGTCGCTGGAGTTTATTTTTGTAATAGAGTAGTAGAGGATTGCATGTGAAAAGTTTGAAAATTTTCTAACGAGTTGTTTACAAACAAAATTTTTTCTTAGTGTAGGGGTTACTTCCATCCCCTAAGACAATTTGGTGAAGGGTTGCTAGTAGATATTTGTGTAATATGTTATTATAGGATTGCATTTGAATATATCTTGAAAATTTTGTATCGTATCGTTCACGAGATCAAATTTTTCAGTATAGGGGTTACTACTACCCCTAAGATTGGCGTTGACATAACGTTGCTTGCGAACAGTTTTAAAGGAGGTCGCATGTAAAATTTTAAATATTTTTGATTGAGCCGCTTAGAAACTATATTGTTGTCTAATATCGGAGTTGCTTTCATCCCCAAGACTAGTTTTCGCGCTCCGTTGTTGTTGCTTATTTTTCTAATGGGGTATTAAAAAATTGCATGTTTAAATTTTTAAATTTTTGTCCAACGCTTTACGAGGTACAATGTATTTAATTTAGGGGTTGCTGCAACCTCCATGACTGGCTTGGCACACCATTGCTAGTGGATGTTTTTGCTATAGATTATTAAGCATTGCATGTAAAAATTTTGAAAATTTTCTAACGAGTTTTTTACCACTTAAAATTCCTTAAGTGTTGGGGTTGCTGCCATCCCCATGAGTGGGTTTAATGCACTGTTGCTAGTGGATGTTTGCGCAATATACTATTAAAGAATTGTGTGTGAATATTATGAAAATTTTGTATCGCATCGTTCACGACTACAATTTTTTACAGAATAAGGGTTACTGCTACCCTCCAGGACGGACTGACACAGCAGGATTTGATGATAATTTTGAGGAGACTATTAGAATATTGCATGTGATGATTTTGAAAATTTTGCATAGCACTGTTTACAAGTTACTTTTTTTTTAATATAGGGGTTGATTCCGCCCCCAAAACGTTGCTGGTGTTTATTTTTGCAATAGAGTATTAGACAATTGCATGTGCAAATTTTTAAGGGGAACACTTAAATTAGCTTGGGGGTTGCTGCCACCTCCAAGAATAACTTGGGCACATCATTGCTGGTGGATGCTTTTGTTACTGACTATTAAGCTTTGCATGTTAAATTTTTTAATTTTTCTAGCGAGTCGTTTAGGAGCTAAAAATTTATTTAGTATAGGGGTGTTGCCATCCTCAAAGATAGACTTTTGTGTATCGTTGCTTGCAAATATTTTATAGTATGCGATTAGAGGATTGCACTTGCAAATTTTAAAAATTTTCTATTCAGCCGTTTACGAACTACAATTTTTGTTGAATAAGGGTTGCTGCTACCATCAACACTAGCTTTTGTGCACCTTTGCTTATGCGTTTCCATTATAGACAATTAGAGGTTGTTTGCATGCAAACATTTTGAATGTGAATATGTGAATGTGTGAACATATGCTCTCTATAAATTATAATAAATTAGTGGTAAATAGTGTATAATATTTATTGAAAACTGTATCAAAATGTTACTCCTAGCTTCCTCCATCTAGTGATCATTGTGATTTAAGTGGATCAATTCATAGTAAAAACTTCTTAACAGTTAAAGTGAACAATTACTTCAGCAATACAACATCTGTGATAATATTGATTACATATACCATCTGGCTTTATCCACTTCTAATATAAATAAACCTCAAACACATTGTTGTTATGATAAATAAATAACAATATTAATATTCTAAAGTTCTCTAAATTAAATATATGTACAGGGTGACTAAAATGTCATCCTGTATTTCTTGCAACAGTGATAACAAAAACATCAGCTGTGATAAATATGGACTCCAGATATGCTATGATTGCAGTGACCTTACCTCGTCCGAACTCAGGTGTATGGAGTTAAAAAAGAGATCTCTTCAATTCTATTGCAAAAGTTGCATGGCTAAGAGTGATGATGGTTCCTCTGACTTATTAAAGGGAATCTTGGAATCTAAATTTGAGGAGGTCATGAATGATTTGAAGATACGTTTTGATAACTTCAAGTCAGAATTTATGCAGATCGCCACTGACAAGCTTTCTAGTGTTTCAGTTAAAGCAGAAGCACCAATAAGTACTACCTTTGCTAGTGTTGTGTCTAAGTCACTACAGCAATCTGTTATAATTAAACCTAAAGATAACAATCAGAAAAATACTACAACTAAATTGGATGTTGTTAATAACGTTAATCCTGTTACAGCTAACATCAAAATCAATACCGTCAAGCAAATTAAAAATGGGGGCCTGATTGTTAAATGTAATGATGCTGAAAATGCTGATAAACTACTAAAAATTGCTGGTGAGAAACTTTCTTCAAACTATAAGGTTCAACTGCTAAGGAAGGCTCTTCCTAGAGTTAGAATTTCAGGCTTGTCCCAGATATTTACAACTAACATTCTCGCAGATTATATAGTAAAACAAAACACTGACATCTTCTCTGATTCGAATAAATATAACTATATTAAAAGTAGATCCTATAAAAAACAAAGAACATAAGTATCAAGCATTGCTACAGTTAGATAATGTTACCTACAGCAAAATATTGGAGGCTGGGCACATTATCATTGGCCTAGATGTCTGCAGAGTTTTCGATGCAGTCGAAATTACTAGATGCTTCAAATGCAATGGATACAATCATACCGCTCAATTGTGTAAACGTGAGCTTTGCTGTTCTAGGTGTGCGTTAGGACACGAGCTCAAAAATTGCAAGGCAGATAAATCCGAGTTCCGCTGCATTAACTGCAAATTAGCTAATGTGAAATCTGGTAAAGACACCGATATTTGTCATGCTGTTTGGCATCACGATTCTTGTTTGGTCTACAAAGAATCAGTGGCAAAACTTAAAGCTGATTTATTTGGTATATATACACATGCAAACACATATCAACTACAGTCAACACGGCATTTACAGAAATCACAGCAACCTTTCACTCACCTACAAATTTGCCACATCAATATTCAATCGCTCATTCCAAAATTTGATGAATTCTGTAAGTTTGTTTTAGGCACTAATTTTACCATTATCTCTATCTCTGAAACATGGCTACCGTTGGATTATCCTTCAACTTCAATAGTGATACCAGGATACTCGATATTTAGGAAAGACAGACCACTTAGAGGGAGTGGTATTTGCTGCTTTGTTAAAAATACAATCAAGTGTAAAGTAATGGACCTTGAAAATCTTCACACTGGCACATTGGAACAATTATGGCTAAAATTAACAATAAAAAAAATAACTTAACAAGTAGGAACAATTAACAAAGCTCCAACTAGTTCAATATTGTGCCTTCAGGAATTAGAGCATATTTTGGCAATACTTTATCCTGAAGTTGAACATATCATTTTAATGGGTGACATGAATATAGATCTTTTCAAAGAGAACAATAACTCCAATTACCTTAAGTCTATCTTTAAATCATTTAATTTGACTCAAGTTATCAATCAACCCACTAGAATAACATCATCAACTGCTACTCTCCTCGATTTAATTTGTGCGAGTGAAAACTTAAAATACACTGGATCTGGCACTCAAGATGCCTGTCTTACCTCTGATCATCTTTTAGTATATTGCAGCCTATATATTCCACATAACACCGAGAAGACTAAAAACAAGGTAAGATAAGTTTTAATGCCTATACAGATATGTATCATGCCAATCGTCCAAAACTTTGGTAATGTTACAGTGAACTTCGCACTTTAAAAAATACTTGTGTTTACCTTACTCTAAAAACACATTTTATTGTTGCTTGAAATTAACTTTGATTCCGAATATATATTTACGTTTACTCTTGTACTAGAAAATAAAACCAGATACAGAGATTACTATATTTATTCATGATTTTATTATTTACAGACAGTATAAATAAATACGTTTATTGTAATTTTCTGATTGGTTGATTCTTTTTTCAAAACACAACTAGTGTGGATCTGAACCCATGTCAGAAATGTCTTCTTTCTATTTCTCCTTACAATATCACCTCCAAGATTTTCTCTTTGTCTAGATTATCAGAAAGATTAATATAAAGTTCGCTTTCATTATTCTTTAAGCCTGCATTGCACATGAATCTAATTTGACTTGTCTTTAAATTGACATGAGGTTAGCGATAGAATCTCACCATACCAGTAAGATAAAAATTTGCCTATTTGGACCTGTCTTTTAAATAAAAGATGGGTCCAAACAAAACATACTTTACTCCAAAAGGTTTTACTCCAAACATTTTGTTTTGGAAATTTTTATTCTAAAAGTTATCTACTATCAAACTTTGCCTCAGACATATATTTTAGTTCAAGATAATATATAAATTTCAAGATAAATGCAACATATCGTCCAGATGTCTTACCTCTGCAACAAAAAAAAAACAACTGGAAGCTGGAATGTCTTTTGATGGTATCAAATAGCTTTTCATTGCAACTATTTGGTAGACCAGATGTTATCTATCTAGAGAAGTTGAAGACTTCACGTGGTACACAACTTCGTTTGAAAGTGACAGATGCTTTTCCTGCTGAACACTTGGTGAACACAAATTCTTCTTGCCTCAGGTATGATTTGTGCTGATTCCTTTGAATATCAATGATAGTAATAATCTAACCCACCTCTACTAAATATCTAAATTATCTAAGTGTGTATTCACAACAGTCTCTTGTCTTAGTATCTTAATAATATCTAAATTACCTATGTGAGTATTCACAATATTCTCTTGCCTTTTTTGCTTATTTTACATATAGTTAAAATATGCTTATGGATGAGTATTCATAATATTATCTTGCCTTTTTGCTATCCTACATATGGTTAAAATATGCTTATGAATATTTTTTATTGAACATTACCTGTGTGAACATATAAGATTTCATGATCTATGGGTTAAAACTTCATTAATATATAGCTTAAGAATTAAATATAACTATCTTATTTATCTTTATAAAACGCTTTATATAAATGTTTATAAAACATCACATTAAGATTGTGATTTTCTGACCAGTAATTGTATACATGTTATAGAAATAATTATTCAATGTTGACAGAATTTCAATATAAAAGTTTAGTAGTTCTCTTGCCTTCACTTACGTTAACTTCTAATTTCTTTTCTTCTTCGCCCTGAGATCAGTCTTATGTAAACTCCGCAGTCCTTAAAGGCTGATGCTAGTTCTGCCAAAGTATATTTGTCTTATACTTTGTAGTATCCCTACCCTGTGTTATCTCGGAAAAGAGTACAGCACAGACGCTCGTAAAATCACAATAAAAGAGAGATACCATTATTGTTTTAATTCATTAACAAAGGATAAAAACCTTTAATGATCGCAATAAACTTAAACGAACGATAAAAACACCCAAAATCGCAGTGGATTGATTATATCATGCAGATGACTCATACTTCCAGAATGTAATCAAAGGTTCGAGACCTATGACGTATTTAGAATTTTATTATATAAAGATGAAATTTAATGAAGAGCAGATTCATTCATTCAGCATTTAAGATTTAACATGCAAGATTTGAACATAAGTTATCAGACATTCGATCCTTAATAGATAATTATTTTATAGAGTACAACGACGATATATTGCTCCAATATAAATAATTAGTTATCTTGGTGCAACATCACTGGCTATTTTAATCTATTAAAAAAAAAGGAGAAGTACTTTCCAAAATTGATGGAAGATATTTCGACGTATGAAAATTCATTAAAAAATGGAAATTAAAAAATTTGAAACCAGGAATTTTTCGATGCAGTTAATTCCAATGGAAACGATCTGTTGTATAAATTTAATAGGAGCCACCATTTTTTATTCCTGTCTCTCCTATACTCTGTTCTTTTTCATCTCTGGATTTCCTTTTTAGATTGTCCTTCCAAATATACGCTTCCCTGAGATCCAATTTCAACTACTTCAACCCTCAAACCCCCACGAACTCCACTGAAAACCAATCAGATACTACTACTCAGAGAAAAATTCCACAAAATCCTGCAAGACAAAAACTCTAATTTTCAGATGACTTGATCGAGTTCACGTTGAGCGTCATAAATTAATGCTTTGATGCTTGGTAAAACTGTCCTGACGTTTGGTGTCACAAATTATGCTGTGAATATTAAAAAATCCCAATATATTTTGTCACAAAATTTTTCTGGATAATTTAAATAATCTTGTATTGCCCCGTGTCAATGTAGTTGATCAACGACGCTGAGTAGAAATTTTTGTAATAGTCAAAACGCTTCGAGCTCTGACCTCAAAATTTCCAAAATCAAGCTATCCATCTACAACTAATTTTTATACGAAAATAAAGACTTATCCGAGTATAATCTACTTAAGAATACACAAATGTCTTTTTAGGTTACAAAACAAAGTTATAGTTGCTCTTTGGATCATCAATTTTTTGCTAGAACTTTTATTTCGATCGTTATCTAAAAATCGTTTTCATTATAATTAACTGCATCGAGAAGTTCCTGTTTCATTTCCCATTCTCTTTACCATTCACACCCCATTCAATAAAATCACAAAATAATACAACAATCATACAATATTTATTAACCACTATTTACAAATAATAATTCAAAGTTATTTACAGTTCGGTGCTCAAGTTACACATCAATACATGCTATCTTTGTAAAGTCCAATTTTTTAAAATAAAAATTTCTAACACATTTAATGCAACAGGAGTAAATGGGCCCCAAATAATACCTGAACTTGGTTTCTTACTACACACTGGAGTATGGTGAGCTCATAATAGCCCAGTTTATCAATGTATGCTTTCCACTTTGCATACTATTACTACAAACTTAAAAAAAAACCATGTACTCTTAACAATTAAATTTAAATTCATCAAGCAATTCAATAAGCTTTACGTACACCTTTTGTTTTAAATTCAAATTACAATATTAATAGTCAGCTATACGTATCCTTTTCAATACGTAAAATAACGAAAAATACCATCAAAGCTCACTCTCACACATCACAAAAATTTCAACAACAGTTTATAAAAAAACAGCAAATTCTAATGCGTTACTTGGAAAAACTTGAAGATTCCATCTCCGTTGACGATGTATTATGTTCCTGAACCCCTCGGCCTAGTGGTTATGCGTGCGGCTCCACCAGATGTTTAAAGATGAACACCATCTAAGCTGTGCTTCATGCTACCCATCCAATATCAATTTCAATATCCAAATCCATGTATATTACACTTGTTTATTATCGCATTATTAATTTACGAGCTTGTTAAAGTATTCGTTGGACCTCAGTTAAATTTAAATAAACTCGACACGATTCGCATTTCTAACTATAAGGCCACAACAATCTAATACTGTACTATTGAATTTACAAATTTTTAATACTTACAAGCCTCGTCAGTAGATTTTTGTACGTCGTAAGCGATGCAAAATAAAAGAGAGAGCTATTAATTTTCCTAGCGTATTTATATGATAAAATCAGGCCCCTCTTGGCCACACTTTACGCGAAATACCTAATTGCAAAATAACATTTCCGCAAATTTTGTGTAACCGTTTTAAACTTCTAGAAATATTGCTCGCCACCACGCTACAAACAAACAAACTATCACATCAACCTGTCGCGTGCTCGTCTGTTCTAAAACTATCTATTTCGACCAATCATACATTTCAGTGACGTCTTATAACTCCTGTAATATCTCTATTCTTGTCTTATGCATATTTGATGTCGCATTCTAACCTTGCTTGCGTTGTAGAAAATCGATATAGCTGCCCGCGTCTTTATATACCCCACGTGGATTGAATACGTGCCTACTAAAATGCATACTTCTATGCCCGTCTCATTCTGTAACATATTATTAATTGTGCATCCTTTCTGCTCTTTAAGAAGCTCTTGTTAGTGTTTATTACGAAACCACCGACGGTTAAACAATATTTCCTCGAAGCTCGCTCTGTTATCTACAGAAATAAGGGGAAGGTGACCTTTCCAACGTGCAGCTGTGCCTAATTAATGATCGTTTAAAATAACATTTCGAGGAGTTTGTTTTCATGGTATTCTATATAACCGACGTCTGTCTGTTTGTTAAGAAAAGCTCTTCGCCTTGAGATTATTGATTTTTCATGCTCTTACGCGTTTTCTGACGTTATAACCCGTTGAATTAAACTAAATTAAATTAATTAATAATTTCTATTGGCTTATAAAATTGATTTTCTTTATGAATCTATTACCTCCTAATCCCTAATTATAAAATTATGTCAATACTTGTTAATTTAAATTAAATAAATGAAATAAATTTTGCACGTATATAAATGGTTCCTTTCTATATACAGGGTGTTATGAAATTGCATTGTTGACCCCAAAATTTAACCCTTTAAATCCACTACAATATATAAAATATATATATATATTGCTGTGATAAAGGGTTGTTTAAGGGTGTACTTTATAGTAAAGGTCATTTAGAAATGAGAAAACTGCATTTATTTAGTAAAGAGTTAAGAAATGGAGATAGTTTGTAAATAGTAAGCAGTCAACACCCTGTATATAAAGTATAAATAGTTTTAAGCGACGCAGATAAACATAGGAAGACGCATAGTTAGCGTAGAAACCAGGAAGACATTCATTAGGTAAATAGAAGATATTTAATACCCTGTAGATAGAGTTTAGTTAATTTAGGTAAAGCAAGTAATGATATTTTTCAGTGGAAGCACGCGTATATTCATAAGTAAACGATAAAGTGTAATCAGACACGCATTCAAAAGAGTTCCAAACGATTAGATTAATACGGAGATAGAAATAGAGCTTTAGGAAGCATAATATAAATGCGTGCAAATAGCTAACCATTTTTGATAAGAAAGCAGATTAAAAATTGCGTGAATAACATGTAAATATGAAAATTAAAAGTCAAATTGCATCAGTTGTTTATGGAAAAGCAATTAGATCTATCAAAACACAGCATGTTGATAACGAAGACAGCTGCAAGCAGGTTACAATTATTGGGAATCGTGGAGAATTACATCAGAAACTACTTTGAATGTAATTATTTGATTGGTTATAAATAAGCGACGAGTTCTAGACCATACCCACTGACGGAGTGGGAACTGAATAATATATTAGCAGGTACAGTAATAACGAAGTCAGTTTGCAACTCAACAAAGGCCGAAGTGCGCCACTATGAAATAAAGTGATACGTAATAATTTTAAAAGTGAAAGATAAAATAAGTGCCAAGATGAAAACTATAATTGCCGATTAAACGGCTTTGAAGTACGGGGAGAAAACAAACTACAATTTCGAAGTACGGGGGAAACAAACTACAATTTCTAAGTCCGGGAGAAAATAGAGTAATACAATTTCTAAGTCTGGGGGAAGAATAATACAATTTGAGTAAGGGAAGAAATAAACCACGATTTCAAGTCAGAAGACAATGATAATAAGAATTCTATTCTAAGTTTGAGGAAATTGATTGATAAGAAGTAATAAGTCTGAAATGAAACGACAATAAATTGGGGTGCATAAATTAATAATGGTAGTCCATAGGGTAATGGCAATAATTTAAATGTAATCCTGAATTGGGGGAAGATAATTTTTATTCAAATGGAAGCGTTGATGTGAAGAAAATAGACCAGGTCAGATTTTTTTAGTTATAAGACATTTTATTTTTCTATATATTTTTTTATTTTGAATATTGAATTTGCTTAATATAATATGAATGTGAAAAAGTCAACAAAAGAAGTTGCATACGTATAAAGTGAGTAATTTGATAACAGGTTTAGAACGTTCTACACTTCGTTGATAAGGATAATAGGTTTTTTTGGTGACTTTGGGTTTTGAGTAAATAGTAGATGATTGTTAATAAATGAGATTTATAACATTAACTAATTGAAAAGTGTATTACAAATAATTTACAAAAGCTGTACATAATATATTGGTTTCATTATATAAAATCGAAATTAACTGAATTTCATAATTCCAAATAAATGCTAGTCGAGGTCATAAGATAAAGTCAATGGGAGTAATTTGTTAATTTAAATAGTTCAAGGAGGAGCTACGAGTTGAATAGGAAAGTGATAACAAGTAAGGCGGTAACATATCGAATTTTGTTATTGGTTGACAAGGTTGGTTCAAGATAAAATCCAGTTAAGTTTCTGTAGAGAATTGATAGCAATATTAATAAGACAGCCCAACGTCGGAGATAATTACAATCTTGTTTATACATAGTAATATTAATATGGTCGCCCAAATGATGGAGCGCGAATAATTTAGAGGAACATAGCAAATAATATAACAGCCCAAAGTAGGGGCTTGATAATTCCAGTAGTAGCATAGCATATATATATATATATATATATATATATATATATATATATATATATGTATATAATCTTCTTTATTCCTGGACTTGGGTCGTAAATTTACATGGCTTATGGTTAAATCATAATTCCAAATAAACTATAAATTGTCGTTTATGTATATATTATTAAATATTTGCTATATGCGTTTTGGTACATCTACCATTATCATTTAGTACCTACAACATTACTTAGTTATTTCAAATAAAATTGTTCCTACATACCAAAAATATATAAAAACTCTTCGATAATACTGAGTTTGCTATTAAGATGTGAACATTTTAATCATAAGATAAAACATGTTTTTCATAAATATAACTAGGGTTTATAACTTTGTATTCTAAATTCTTGCCTTCAAAATTAGGTTTTCTACAGATACTTTAAAATTAGGGGTATAGATGCCATTCTTGGCACATGGTGGATCAAAGTCCATCATGTTTATGGCGCTCTTTGTAGAACAAATACAATTTGTGTAAAAATTACACAAAGAGCTTTAAATACAAAATGTGCAACAGTAGCGAAAAATACTTAAAGTACTGAAAAGGTACAGATTTTGTAAAGCAAGTCTGGAAATACAAAAAGTTTCGAATTAGTACATTATATATGGAAATTATGTGTCATCTATTTTAGACACAAACAAATATGTAGCGTACTTTGCTCAAAATAAACAATAATTTAAAATTTTATACCTGCTTTGATGCAGAGAGTTAAATATATTAATCCCCATAAATATAAATGAAAACCACAAAGTAATTTACCCTTAACTTTCTGGAATATCCTATTATAAGTGGACAGACAAGTATACTAAGCTCATGTAAGTAGATAAAGACAAACACATACAAGGGTCCATCGCCACTTGCACGGTGTCCATGCTAGACAATTATAGAAAGTGTAAGATTACAGGTTTAAATACTCCCCAGACTTTTTACTTATACTATAGCAATGTTACAAATTTCAAGTTGCAAGGTCCCTATTCAAACCTACCCCCTTCATTTGTTAGCCCAAGAGTTGGATGTCATTTTTCTGGGTCATATAATGCAGTAATCAAATGAACTGAAGTAGAAACAACTTTTTTAGTACTTTTTGTTCCTGCAGATGTCAGTAATATAAAGATAATGTGCTTTAACAAGATTTTAATTAATGCCTATTGTTATTCAAGTAGAGCGGCGAATTCGAGCATGATGCAGTTGCAGTTTTGTGAGAACTAAAGTTAATTATTTTATAGCCATTATTTATTGGGGTCTTCATCACCGCAAAGCTTATTTTAATACACAGAGCGAAAGGGAGTCCCTGTCATTGTTGATGTTATTTAACTACTGGTATTCCTGAGTACTGCATAATTTTAAAGAATTTTGAAAGAAATTACAGTTTGTAATACACTCCAAAATAAAACACATGCATTAACTAAATTTGAAAATAAGCGAATATGAAATGTCTGTACAATGTTCAAAATAGTAGCACTGTTAATGAGGCATTAATATTAATAATTGTTCTTTGTGAGATCGTTGTTGAACTCATCCTACATTTGATTTTCCCATGCTCCAACTGATAGTACTATACACTGAACAGAAAACGTGTTTTTTTTAATTGGAAATTTTGAATTTTGCTGAATCCTTGCTATTCTTAGCAAAGTAGGAATCTTTAACGTGCGTGACAACACACAAGGGACCTACATTTTACTTCTCATCCAAATGAGGGTGTATTTTTGTGAAAAGCACTCATCTAACATTTTTCAAGCGATCCGTGTTGGAAATCGAACCCAGGACCTTGGCTTTGGTAGTCATACATGAATTAACCAAGCCATGGAGTCCCTTACTGTACTTACCACACGATTCTACAGGGTGATTCAATTTTCAGCTGTAACTATGGAGATTTCGAAACTAATTTTCGAGACGCAAGGAAAACTACAAATCAGAACATTATCTAAATAGTATAAGACATTATTTCCTTTTTTATTGAACATTTATTATATTTTTTATTATACCAAAATATTTGTGTAAAGGGTTATCAAAATTCTTTTATACGTGAAAATTTACGTAAAAGGGAAACTCATTGAACGTTCAAGGGTGTTTCCAATAGTGTACAGTGTCATTTTTGATGGCTTTAAACTAACTAAAGGGAGCTATAATTTTGGGGATAAACAAATTGATATTATTATTATTTGATTCAGGGGTTTATTTTGTCGAATAGTGAATCATATTAAGCTGTAAAGCATATATATTTTTTCTTTGTCATTATACAAATCTTGGTCAATTTCATTTGTCTCATTCAAGTAGGAAAGTATTAGATAAAAAAGGGGTAAATTCTTTGTTATCGTAACGTTATGTACTCTGTGTGGATTAGACTGAGCTAGTCAAAACATATTTAAATTATAGGTTTAGAGACACAGCGGTGGCGGGCAGTAGGACACTGAACGTTAATTACATTGGCGTGCAGCGTTATCATAGCTATGTATATATATATATATATATATATATATATATATATATTGTAGTGGTTTTAAAGGGTTAAAAGTAAATATAAACAAAGCAATTTCAAAACACCCTGTATAAAGGAAACAACCAGAATTTACGTGCAAAATTTATTCCAGTTAGTTCATTTTTAAGTAACAGGTATTAACAAAATTTTACAAATAATGATTAAAATTTAGTAGGTTTGCAAAGGAAATAAATTGTAGAAGCCAATGCCATTAATTTATTAATTTAATTGAGTTTAATTGAACGTTTATTTACGTATAATATGCATAAAAGCATGAAAAATCAATAATACCAAGGTGAAACGCGTTGCTAACACAAACAGCCGTTGGATATAAAATATGTTGAAAAGAAGCTCCTAGAAATGTTAGTTAAAACGTTCGTTAAAATTGAACACCTGCGGGTTTTGTAAATGTCAAGTTCCACTTATTTTGTGTAGATAAAGCTCAAGATTTTAGGTATATTGTACAAACGGTCGGATGTTTTCGCAGTAAACGCTAATAAGGGGTTATTTAAAGCACGTAGGCAAGTCCATGTGAGGTTAGATAGCAGATGGACAAGAATATCGATTTCTACCACTCAAACAAGGTTAGAAATAGACGTAGAATATGCATAAGCAAGAGACAGCGTTAGTATAGACGGGATTTGTAAGACGTCAATGCATAGACTATTGGTCGATATCGTTAGTTGTACATCAGACAAACACGAGAATATTGAATATTAATTTTCAGAAAATATCGTAACGACGCGCTGAATTTCGAGGATTTAGAAAACGGTTAAACCCAAAATTTTTAAGAAATATTGTAAATGAAGGACTTCGGGTGAAATGCGGCCGAGAGGTGGCATCGTAAATGGTATAAATACTTTTTGAAAATGAATAAAAGACCCTTAGTATTTTGATCGCTTCAGACTACGTACGAAAGTTACCACGAGCTTGTAAGTATAGAAAATTATTTAAATTAAATAATACGATGGTAGCCTCATAATTTGTACGCGGATAGTGCCGAGTCTAAGATTTATTGAGGTGCAATTTATATTTTTTTTAACAAACTCGTGTAGTGACGTTATGTAACGTGAATTAAATTAAACAATTATCAAAGAAGAGTAATAATTGGATTTGGAGTTGGAGGTAGCGTGTATGAACAGCCTTGCAGTACAGTTTGAAGGGTGTTCAACTACAAATAGCTAGAGGCGGGAGCAGAGCAAAGCGAAACAACTATACAGCATCATCAACAGAGCAGGGATCTTCAAGAAATTCCAGGTAATGCTTTAGAATTTGTTGTTGTTGATAAACTAGGAAGGTTATTTTGATGGAAGAGAGTGAACTATGATGGCATTTTACATTATTTGGAGTTTTGAAAGTAATACGTATAACTAACTTTTATTGTGGTATTTAACTATAAAGCTAAAGGTGTATATAAAGCTGATTAATGTTCCTCAGGAATTTAAATATTTTTTTGTTATGAGTACATGGGTTTTTGGTGTGTTTGTAATAAGAATATGCCAAGTAAAGAGCATACATTAATCATAATTAACTGGGTTATCATGAGCTCACCATACTCCAGAGTTGCCTAATTGAAATTAATTATAAATACAGAAAGAAAGATAAGGTATTATTCAGGGCCCATTTACTCAGGTTACATTCGATGTGTTTGATAGTGCTAGTTAAAATTCTGGACTTTACGAAATAGAATTTATTGAAGTGTAACTTGACCACTGAGATGTATATAATTTTGAAGTTTTATTTGTAAATAGTGGAAAATAGATATTGTATGATTGTTGTATTATTTTGTGGTTTTACTGTGAGTGTGCGTGAACGATAGAAAATATGAGAGTGAATCTAGGTATCCAAGAGGAGGTCCAACTGAGCTAGCGAAAAGCAGTTGAAGAAAGCAATGCAACCGAGGAAGCCGGAATCAGGGTAAGAAAATATTTTTGATTAAATTTTCTATTGTGTGCAAATTTTCGATTTGTTATAAAATTGATAATTAGAGGGGCTCGATTTTTAATCCAAGGTCCACGGCATTCTTATGGCGCCCAAATTCGTGAGGCTCGATGATTCCCGAGGGCAAACCACGGCAATATATATTATAATGCTGTGATAAGGGGTTGTTTAGGGGTGTATTGAGTAGCAAGGGTCGTGTAGTAACCATGAATTGCAATAGGAATCAGAAAACTGCATTTATTTAGCAAAAAAATAGGTAATTCGTACATTGTGTAAATAGCAAGCATTTAACTCCCTGTATATAGACCGTAATTAGCTTTAAGCGATGCAAGTAATCATATCTTATAACAATAGAACGCGTATTTAGCAGAAAAATAGGTATTCCATACATTATGTAAATAGCAAGCATTTAACACTCTGTATATAGACCGTTATTAATTTTAAGTAATGCCAGTGAGCATACCTTTCAACAATAGAACGCGTATTCAGAGAAATGATCGTACATGTAATTGAGAAGTGTTCTACAATTTGTAAAATAAAGAGGACGGAGATAAAAGATAAAACCTAACAAAGCTTTATGCAATTACGCTGAAACAATAAACATTTTTGATAAGAAAACGCAGTTTCAAAGACGCATAAAAATACATAAACGAAAACAGCATTAAAGTTACATCATTTATTTTGTTCAATTATCCAAAAGGCGATATCTATACAAAACAAAAGACTTAAAGTTGAACGTCTGGCAAAGATAACAATGTATCAATAGCAAATAAATATTACACGGAAAACCGAATAAATTACATCAGAAACCACTTCAAAATGCAGGAAATGTTGAAAACAGGGCCTGGTTAGTTGAGATAATCTGCAAAACTCCTTGAAAACCCAGCCCACATGTAAGTGGGAAGAGCCTATATAACACAGAGCAATGATAAGACGGGTCAGTTTACAACTCATGCACCCCGAAGCTGCGTCACGGTTAACCAGAAAGTCACGCGTAATTTAAATATAATAGAATATCAAGTGTATGTTACAGTGATAATAGTGCAACGATTACGAAGACTTTTTGCCGTTTTTTTTTTTATAGAAAACGTGAGTAGAATTGAGTAATTGACTTAAATTAAATATTTATAATAATAGGGCTTCAAATTTGTGGTACATTTCTGAATACTTCAAATTTGTGGTGTATTTCTGAATACTTCAAGTTGCGTCGATAATAATATTTCAAGTATATGTCGACAAGAATAATTCAAATCTGGGTCGATATAATATTTCAAATCAGCTTCGACAATTATATTTTGGTACAATTCTGGTAAAATTTTGATTTGCGTCAAAAGCATTTAAGGGAAGAGATTCAAGGCAGATAAAATAAAGAAGCACGAAGTAATTTTTGGAAAACGAGGAGTAACTGTACTCAAATACTGGTTCAACTAAGCAGAGCATCGGTAGACGAATGAGGACAACAAAGAGGTGTTGATCCACAACACGAAGAACATATCGCAAGTCAGATCTATTTAATTTTAAAATATTTTTCTATTAAAATTTTAATACTGAATTTATTGAATTTATATGTAATGAAGTCAACAACAAACATTGCATACGTTAAACTTACGTAATATATTATAGAGAAGTCTAGAACGTTCCAGGTTTCTTTGGTAAAGAGGTAGTTTTTGGTGACTTTAGATTGAATTCAAAGTATATAAATTTTGGGATAAATGATACATATGATATTAATTGATTGAAGGGTGTATTTCAAGAATTTCAAAAATTGTAAATAATATTTCTTTTCATTATATGAAATTAATTAACTTCGTTTTATCAATTCAAACAAATAGGTAATCATAAAGGGGTGGAGATGAGAAAAATTGATCATCGTAACGTTGTGCACTCTGTGTAGATTAAAAAGGGCTAGCCGTGGAATAATAATAAAATTAGTAAAATTAAATTTGATTTGAGAACACAGAGCGGTGGGTGGCGTTAAGTAAAAACGTTTATAACACCAAGTACGGCATTATCATATCAATATATATATATATATATATATATATATATATATATATATATATATATTGCCATGGTACTTCTACTCTTCTAGCTCAGTACTTTCTCAAAACACATTCGAGGATTTTATTTATTTTCCAAAAATCGTCATAAATTTCAAAAAAAATAATATAATTTCTTACCCTTCTAATTCCTGCTCCATCACTTTATTTACTTCCACAGCTCCCTGGCTAGCTCAGTTGGGTCTCCTCTTGGATACCTAGATTCACTATCATACTCTTTATCGTTCATGCACACACTCAATAAAACCACAAAATAATACAACAATCATACAATATTTATTTACCACTATTTACAAATAAAAATTCAAGATTATCTACATTTCAGTGCTCAAGTTACACCTCAATAAATTCTATGTGTGTAATGTCCAGGATTTTAACTTGAAATATCAAACACATTAAATGTAACTGGAGTAAATGGGCCCTGAATAATACCTTATTTTTCTTTCTTTATTTATAATTAATTTTAATTAGTACACTCTGGAGTATAGTGAGCTCATGATAACCCAGTTAATTATGAATAATGTATGCTTTTTACTTTGCATACTCTTACAACAGACACAAGAAACAAAAAACCCATGTACTCTTAACAATAAAAAATTTTAATTCCTGAGGAATGTTAATAAGCTTTATATACACCTTTAGATTTCTATTTAAATACCATAATAAAAGTTAGTTGTACGTATTATTTTCAATACGCAAAATAATGCAAAATACCTTCATAATTCACTCTCACGCATCACAACAATTTTCATAGTTTATAAAAACAACAAATTCTAAAGCGTTACCTGGAATTTCTTGAAGATCTCTACTCCGTTGACGAAGCGGTTAAGATGTTTCCGCTCTCGGTTTCGTGGTTCTGCTCTGCTGGCCGCTTCTAGCTATTTGTAGATGGACACCATCTAAGTTGTGCTGCATGCTCTGCCTTCGCGATGCATCCAAATCCAAATCCAAATTTATTACACTTCTTTCATAATTGCGTACTTTAGTTTAATTTAATTTACGTTACTTCACGAGCTTGTTAAGATATATGTTGCACCTCAATAAAATTTAAACTCGACACCATCCGCGTATCAAATTATGAGACCGACACAGTACTATTTAAATGAAAAATTTTTATACTTACAAGCTCGTCGTAAATTTCTGTTCATAGTCTTAAGCGATGAAAGTACTAAGAGAACGAAGTTAAAAGAGGGCGATGCTAATTCTTTTAGAGTATTTATACACTTCGAATGTAACCTCTCCAGACCCTCCTAACGCGAAACATTTAATTAAACTAATACTTCTTAAAATTTTGGTTCAACCGTTTTCGAAATCTTCGAAATTTAACTCGTCGTTATTATATTTTCCGAAAAGCCCGCATTCAAATTTTCCCGTGTTTGTCTGTTATACTACTAACTATATAGACCAATAAGATATTCAATGACGTCTTGAAACCCCGCCTGTATTAACGCTATTCCTCTCTTATGCATATTCTGTTTCCTTCTAACCTTGTTTGAGTGGTAGAAATCGATATTACTGTCCGCGTTTCAAACTAACCCATGTGGACTGAATACCTGCGTTTTGAAGTGGACTGTTATTATGCCTGTCTCATTCCGAAGCATTTCATTGATCGTCTATCCCTTCTGCGCTTTAAGGAAACTTTTAGTTAACATTTACGCGAATCGTCCGACCGTTTACCCGCTATACTATGAATACTGTCTTTTATCTACACAAATAAGGGGAATCTGACATTTCCAAAACCTGCAGGTGTTCAATTAACAAACGTTTTAACACAACATTTCTAGGAGGTTGCGTTTCAAGGTATTTTATATTCAACGGCTGTTCGTCTGTTAGCAACGCGTTTCACCTTGGTATTATCGATTTTTCAAGCTCTTATGCGTATTAAACTTAATAACCCTTTCAACTAAACTCAAATTAATTAATAATTTGCATTGGCTTCTACAATTTATTTTCTTTACGAACCTAACTAAATTTTAATCACTAATGTAAAATTATGGTAATACTTGTTACTTTAAATTCATTAAATACAATAAATTATAGGGTAGAAGTCAATGCCATTCATTATTATTTTAATTGGAGTTAATTGAACGATTATTAAGGTATAATATGCATAAAAGCTTTTAAAAACCCAATAATACCAAATATGAGACGCGTTGCTAGCATACAAATCTATCAAGAGGGTTAAAATACGTGGAATATCCAAATCGTAGAAGTATTACGATTGAACACCTGCGTATTTTAAATGTCACGTTCTGTTTAATTTGTTTGGATAAACATGAAAATTCTGCGTATATTGCAAACGGTCGGATAAACCGTAGCTTATATTAACGAGAAGGCTAGATGAGAGGTTATTTAACTCAAATAGGAATCCACGTGGATTGAAATAACAGATAGTAAAGAATATCGATTTGTACCACTCAGACCAAGGTAGAAAAGGACGGATAAAAAGTGTAAAGCAGAGACACTGATAATAAAGGCGTGATTTGCGAAGCTTCACTAGGTTTACGATTGGTGGAAATAAGATGCAGATATGAGAGGTGGAAAACAACAATTTCTATACGAAATTAATTAGTTGTTCGCAGACGCGTTGCGAGCCGTGTGAAAATTTCTTAGATTTAACTGGCATGAGTGCAAAATTTTGTAGAATCGCTGTGCCGGACTGTCGAAAAGGGAAAAGAGAATGCGAAATTCTAAAAATTGTCCGTTGGGGGACAAATCCGACGTGCAAGCGGGCTATTATACAGGGTGTCCATATTTTAATTGCATACTATAGGAATATCCTGAACTATAAGAGATACAGTGGTGGTTAAATTAGACAAAAGTTACCTACTTATGAGGGGATGTTATAGCTGATCTTGAACTACAAATGTTATCCATAGATTGCTAGATATTGGCTAAAATACAAATTTTGCGATTTTCAACTTTTCTTAATAACTTCATTGTTATTATAGTTAGAAGGATGAAATTTGGCATGGTAACATAAAACATAATTTTGCATTTAATGACGATTTATAAAATATTCTAGATTTATTACATTTTTTGTCGCAATAGTCAACTTTTTTTTTTGTAATGGCCGCCATATTGGATTTTTACATCAACGTATAGAAAAAAAATTTACAATTTCAACAACGTAAAACACTTATTATTAATTTTTTAAAATAACATTATTAAGACACAAAAACGGTTTTTGTAAAAAAGATCCAGTGTGTTGCTGTCAAATACAATTAATTCTAAACTGTTCCTTTGTTTGCAATAATCAGTTTTGTTGTTAATAGTTTTAAATTAAAATTTGGTTAAAATATGGTGCGGTACTCGATAAACGAAAAAAAAGACATGTACGACGTGTATATCAAAAGCTGCAGAAATTCTACAGTAGCTGCCCCCAAGTATCATAATCTGTACCCTGAACGAAGCCAACCAAATCGTACGTTGTTTTATAGAATATGTAAAAACATGTCCGACTGCGGTTCTATTAACAAATCAAGAGGTAAATATCTTAAAAAGGTAGAAGCGAGTGCCGACATTAATGTATTAGCACATTTACATGTTACCCCTACTGGATCGTGCAGATCTTTTGCACGTGACTGCAATGTCTCCAAAAATACAGTAACTAATATTATTAAGAGGAATAAATATCATGTCTACAAATACTTGCCAGTACAAAAACTCCATATGGGAGATTCGGAAAGAAGATTAGCATTTTGTGAGTGGTTTATTACTCAATTAGACAATGATCCACAGTTTGCGAATAAAATTCTGTGGACCGACGAATCTACATTTTCAAATTGTGGAATGTTAAATCGTAGAAATAAGCACTACTATTCTACAGAAAATCCACATTTGTTGCAGGAAGTAAAGAATCAAGTTCGTTCTTTTGTGAATGTTTGGTGTGGAATCTTCGATGGCCGAATAATAGGCCCTTATTTCATACAAGGGAATTTAGACGGAGAGAAATATTTAGATTTTTTAATTAATGCTCTTGAAGAATTTTTAGATGAACTACCGTTAGAAGCAATTAGAAACTTACGCTGGTTTCAACATGATGGCGCACCACCTCATAATTTCAGGTTAGTAACGCAGTATTTAAATGAGCGATTTCCTCAAAGTTGGATAGGAAAAAATGGTGCTATTTCGTGGCCACCCCGTTCGCTTGGTATGAACCCGCTGGATTTTTTCTATGGGGAGATGTAAAATATAAAGTTTGTGATACTCCGTCTAATAGTGTCTAACACTTGCAGCAAAAATAAGAAGTGCGTTAGAATCGGTTAATCAAGATTCCATATCAAATGCTATTGCGCAGATGAATAAAAGTGTTCGCTTGTGTCTGGAACAGCATGGTGAACATTTTGAACATTTACTGTAACTTTAAGTTGTGGTGTTTAACTTTCCATTATTATTTATAGGCTAAATCTTTTACAAAAACTGTTTTTGTGTCTTAATAATGTTATTTAAAAAAATTAATGATATGTTTTACACTGTTGAAATTGTAAATTTTTTTTCTATACGCTGATGTAAAAATCCAATATGGCGGCCATTACAAAAAAAAAAGTTGACTATCGCGACAAAAAATGTAATAAATCTAAAATATTTTGTAAATCGTCATTAAATGCAAAATTATGTTTTAAATTACCACGCCAAATTTCATACTTCTAACTATAATAACAACGAAGTTATTAAAAAAAGTTGAAAATCGCAAAATTTGTATTTTAGCCAATATCTAGCAATCTATGGATAACATTTGTAGTTCAACATCAGCTATAAAATACCCTCATAGGTAGGTAACTTTTGTCTAATTTAACCACCACTGTATCTCTTATAGTTTAGGATATTCCTATAGTGTGCAATTAAAATATGGACACCCTGTATAAACCCGTGCTAATATGAGTTTCGCTCTCTTAGATTTTCGATTTTATTCAATACTTTAAACAGTTTGGCTCTTAGATTTTTGATTTTATTGAATACTTTAAACAGTTTTCTCTCTTTATTTTTTGATGTTATACGATACTGCAAGCAGAATACGTGCTACGATACAAGTTATTATGCATTAGTGCACTTAGAAAAGATAGATAAGGTAATAAAGTCTAGTTATATTTGCGGGTATTAATGTACCAATTATCTAAATTAGTAGTGATAAATAAATACATTTAAGTATGCAGCTTTGTATAGCGTGAACGAATTATGAATTGCTTTGCTATTTTTTGGGAGTGAGTAATCAAGTGGTATTTGTAAACGTGATTGGATCCACATAACAAGATTTAGATATACATAGATGAGTTCCTGAGAAGCCCTGAAACAATTTTAGATGAATGGTGGTGTAGAAAAATTTTAAAAGCGGTCAGAATCTGAGGACGTAAACATAACCCAGTTGGAATGGTGAAATTAGCAAGGACGATGTACATTCAAGCCACGAGTGCAGTAACCTTCAGGTAAATTATACAATTTTGTTCGATCTTTGATGTTTTGGTGTGTGTTGGATATCTTTATAATTTGTTTGATAAAATGGACAGTAGTGAATTTGTATAAACAACAAATTTTTAATTTTAAGGTAAAATTTTCTTGTATAAGTAGAAAGGAGTATTTAGCAGTTTATGTTTTGATTATGATAAAAATTTGGGTCTGTCTTTGAGCTCAATTAGACTAACCTGTTTAATTAACGTAAAGGGTGGAGATGCTCCCTTTTATTCAGACTTAGGTCTGCACATATTGTAACTTAATTAGTATGCATCCTACCAGGACTTTAATTCTGGATGCATATTAAATGATGACAAATTTAAACTTGAAATTTTAATGTATTATAAATATTGATGTAAATAGAGTTAACGTTGATGTTTGTGGTAGGAATGTGTTTGTTTTTTTTATAAATGAGGATGAAAGTTTTAACTAGGTGAGCAGCCGAGGCGGAAAGAGTCAAGAGGCGATTATCAGAAGAGATTCAACAGGGCGAGAATCACAGAAAATCTTGGTGCCCAATTCGAGAGGCTCGAATATTTTTTTTTTACCTGGTGAGGCTTTTTGTAGGTTTCACAGCAATATATATTTATATATATATATATATATATATATATAAGGAATAAATACAGTAATATATGCAACAAGTAATACAATTATTTTTATCTGCTTTGGAGAATGCACCTCGTAAAATTTAAGACCGTAACATTAAGTTTTAATAACGTAATCAAGTATTAACTAGGGTGTTGTAGACGTTAACATTAACCTGCACAGAAAAAGAAACAGTAGAAAGTGCTCTAATGCAAGCTAGTGAACATGAATTTTGTAACATAAATCTGCAATTTATTGTGGCAACAACCAAAAAAAGTCCAAAAGTCCAAAACGGCAAACAGGAAAACTAGTTTAAGCTATTGGCTTCTCTCTGGTAGCATCTTAGGATGAGGAAATGCAACCTGCATTTGTCAATACGGTGGACTCTGGATCACACAACTTAACTATACTGGCACACACCCAACGTCCGCAACGTATTTTAAAATAGCAACTTACAATGCTCAAAAGATGTTGTATACAATTAGAATCGAATACATAAGAGAAGAGTAGAATAAATAAGAGAGCCTTTCAAACGCTCGGTTTGTATTTATACAGATTGAGAACCACGGGGGGTAATATAAAACCATTACCAGCAATAGAATGTTAAATATTCTGCAAAAGCAAGTAAAAATACATTCCAAACAACTGCAAAATATTCCTAGAATGCAAGCAAACAGACAATAATCATTTCCATTGAGTTTTGTGTTTGCATGGAAAAGTAAAATATATTTTAAAACATCCAGGCGAGTATGCAACCTTGCATACTGCCAGAGAAAACGGAACATATAACCGGTTGCTTAACTTTTAGAAATGAATAGAGATTCGTATTATTATCGATTCACGCTATGAGGATACCAAGAATGAATTAATTAGGGGGACCGATTTTATTACCCATAAAACTCAAGTGGCCGAGCACGTGCAAATATAACGAAGTAGGTTTTCTCAGTACTATCCATTAAGAGCTTCTATATTTGTACAAAACAGTTGTTTTGAACATGGTTCGCAGAATAAACTATTGAAAATAGTAGCAGGTGCGAGGCATATTTCACAGAATAAACTTTTAAACGTGACCAGGAGAAGCAAATGCTTGCTTGATTCGACGAATTTCCAAGGCGAGTTTCTAGCTTTTTAAAAGTGGTTTAACAATAAGCAATATGTCAGAGACTTTTAGAAACTGTTTTAACATATATTCCACGTATTCCTATTGTACAAAACACTTTCATAATTTTATGGGACGTTTTAATACATATTTATTGAACTTGTTAAGGTTGTATAATTTGAAAATAACATAAAAAAGGTTTAGATTAGCATCTTTAGGCGGCGCTTAATTAAGTTAGTTGCAAAATCAATTGCTTTAAGAAATTTGATGTAACACAGTTTTGAATTTTCTTTTAGCAGTAACAGGTTTTGTAAAAGCACCAAACCTTTTTAAATTGTTTTCTAATTTAGAAAATAATCGCTTACCTGGTTGCATTCTTTCCAAATATCTTTCATAATGCATATCACTAACAGCATCACAATTTATGGACAGGCATAGTAACAAAAGAGAACGCATTCTTTTTTCGCCTGTATATGGAGCAGTATGTCAGAAGAAACTTGAAAATTTGCAATCAAGAGGTATAAACGGAGCTCTAGTCATCTGTGTGAAGTTAGTAGAGATGGTTTGTATTTAAGTTAACACTTAGATGACAGTGTTCCAAAAATATAACCTATTACCTGCATAATGAAAATAGATTTTAATGTATGTTATTTTTGTAACTTCATAATTCACACTTGCTTATAACCACCACCTTCAAATTTACCATGGTCTAGTTTTAAAACTAATAAAATGAAATGAAAAAATATGCCTAATATTAGGATATTACAATGATCATTACCAGATTACAAAAAGGTTATTACTCAAATTCTAATGAGTGATAAACTGCTAATTGATTATCGAAATAAGATTATCACATCTCACCCATATACATAACAATAAAAGAAATTTGATGTATACATCGCTTTTTTAAGTCAAATTTAAAAGTTTCTTTTGATTTATTAAATTAATATTACCTAAATACAAATGTTGGTTTAGTTGAACGTTTCGTAATATATACCATAGCAGATTAAATAGTGTATGATGATTATTTCGTTCTGACTTTATAAGTTGTTTCGTCTTTAGTTACTTACTCAGATACAACTCTTATAAAATACTACAAAAAATTCTTGGTGAAAGCAAAGCTACTTCACTTACATTATAGAAATAACTTTAGACATGTATTAATTTTATAATTGGTTATTGTAATCTATTACCAATTGGAACCGTAACATAAATAACAATCTGTCACATTACTAAAAAAGTCTTCAACCTTTGAAAAAATAACTTTCTATACGTCACTCGTTTGCGAATTGTTTGGACATGTTAATGTACATCTGGTATTCTTGTTTGCACACTCTTCGTTAAAAGTTATTCAAGAAACAACTTTGAACAGGCCAACTTCACACAGGCACTCCAACTTTTAGCAGATTAATTTTAAACCGACAAAATTAATAAATCTTTATTTGCACATTATAAAACAAGTCATTTTTTCATGTCTACACTTCTAGTTTAAAAGTTATTTTATATTCACTTTTGCAGTATTCACTATATGATAGTTACTGTTTAAAATGTGTAAATGGATTATAATGAGCCTAATGGACATATTTTCGTTTGCACATTACAAAATAGATTGACTTTTTTTTTACACACCTGTAGGTGAAATATTTTTTAAAAATTTAGTCATAGGGAGTAATTCACACATGGCAAATGTCGCAATTTTGCAAAATTCTGGCAGAAATAAAAAAAATCTTAGTTTGTACTTCATGGATTAAGTCAATTTTTTCTTTGCATACTTCTAGCTCAAAAGTTATTATAACATTCACTTTTGCAGTATACGCTATACAATAGCTACTGTTCAAAAATATGCAAAAGAATATCTTAAAGAGCCTAATTGACCCATTTTCGTTTGCACATTACAAAATGTATGAGAGTTTATTTGCACACCTATATAGGTCAACTACTTTTTAAATTTTAGTCATGGGGGTTAACTTCACACATGGCAAATATGTTGCGTTTTTGCCATACAACAATTTTTCACTCAAATGCTGTATGCATTACTTGTCAATAAGCAGTATTAAACGTGTCATAATGTGTATTATTTATTCACAAAATCTTATAAGCAACATAACTCATTACCCTACCTTGAAATAGCTGTTTACTCATCGTTGCCAAAAGGTAAACAATATTTTTACACATGATATGTGCTTAATGATTTATGCATTTAGTTAATTTGTTACGTTCAATTTCGCACTTCTGTATATTTTTGTATTGTTAGACTTTCTAAATATTGCAAAACTTTCGCTCCTGCCTTTTGTAAAAATTATAAGAGATGTTATGGTAATTTCTTGTATTTTAATAATTTAATTTAAACAGACAAGAGGCTTACTTGTTATTTCTTTTGTTATAAATTTGGTTAGAATCTATCCTTGCACGGTCAAATAGATATTACTTATTAGTGTTGTTAGAATGTTTGAATTTATTTCTAAGGTTTGCAATGAATTTTCCGTGAGTATTTTCTTATCTAAATTTCGAAAGGTCTTGATATTGATAAATTAATTGATAGGTGACTTTTGGTATAGAAATAATTTATTTTTGAAAACTGGATTTCACATTCCACTCTGTACGACATTCCTGAATGAACGAGTTTTGAATTGAAACTAGCAATTTTCACGTCTTCTTCCTCTTTAGAGTTTTCTTCGAGATTGTTGGTTTAGTTTCACTTTTGGTTAAAATTATGTGTCTACCTTGTATATATTTTTTTCTGTTATGCCAGGTTTTGATGGTTAAGTTGTATTAAAAATTGCCACTGGACTCATTACTAATTTAGGGTCCTGGTGTTGATGATTGCTCTTTACAATAGACAACCTGTTTTGGATACTCCTTACTCATGCATAGTAGATGTTCTATGTTTAGCAGATGTAAGTTGCATCGATCTTATCCATAAGTTTTGAAACCCTAACCATAATATTAAATTGTTGTCTTTCTTACTAACTGAATAAATTCTACTAGTTATTTATAACAGTGAACCACCAATGTTATTTGTTATTTAATTATATTATGTACCGGAACAAGATAATGTGTTTTTCTAACTCTTAGTTGGCGATTTAGTACGGCCTTTACAATTATGTAAATTTTATTTTTTATTATTAAGATGAAATTTCTATAAATCTTCTAGTTCAATTATAAAGGTAAATGTTTTAAGAAGGATAAAAATGAGTACTTTAGCTTTCTGTTTTGATTTGTTACACACTGAATATTTGTGTGAATGTGTGTGTGTCACAATAATTTAATGTAAAGGATGCACAAAATTACGTATTTTGAAGTTATTTGTTTTGTTTAATAAAGAACAACATTGTAGCATTACTATGTGCCTTGATTTATATTGTTTTTATGATTTCTTATTATTATTGATATTTATTTATCTTACTGAATTGATATTTATATTGTTTTAACAGCCAAACGTGCTGCTCTTATTTATTTTATTTTCCTGTTATTTACTAACCATTCATTTCTTCTATTTCAGCAGGGCAAATCGGTCATCCTTAAAGCTTAAATAGCATGTTTACCTGTTTCGCATAAACCCAGATTGATCTTCTCCTACTATTTCTTCAGTCTGTTTTTCCATCCGCTTTTGTACTATTCTGGTAAATATTTTTGACAAATGTGCTGTCAAACTTATTGTTCGAAAAATTTCACATCTATCTGCACCTCTCTTTCTTGGTATACTGACTATAGTGTTACGTTTGAAATCTTTGCTTACAGGTCGGAAGAAACATTCTGTTACTGCTGGTTCAGTGACTTTTAGAGTTTCTGCTTGTATCTTATTTAAAGCCGATGCCTTATTATTTTTCAGACTTCTTAGTGCTAATTCAAACTCATCTCTAAATATAAGATATCCCAAGTCATCTGTAACAATTGTAACAGTTTTAAGTGTATAACAACATTTCTTTTTGGAAAACAATTGTAACAATTTTTTTCAAGTGTATAACAAAATTTCTTTTTGGAAAACAAAGTTGTATTAAGGCAATAGAAAAAATGAAAAAATTCGCCAAGTATATTTATTTGCAAACCTAAGTGGATTTTCGAATTCTCAATAAGTCCTTGGTCCCATAAGGAAAACAACACAATCTGTTGTTTCCTAGTTTAGTTAAATTGCAAAGCTAAGTTTCACATTTTGTACCCATAATAATATAAAAAACAATTCAGGTGTTTTAAAACCCTGCTTAAAAAGTCGCAAATAGCATTCTAATCTTTCAAAGTCCGTGTACATAACTTATTGTTCACAATATATCTCAAAGTTTTCAATTCGTTTCATAAACATGGTGCGTGGTCACCAAGCATTTGTTCTCATAAGGATTCCCCAAGTCAAATTGTCTTTATGAGTTGTTTTCTCAATCCACACACTTCCACGTAACCTTCGAGTCAAGCAGGATGGGAGTTGTTAATGGTAAAAATTAATGGTGAAAAATTTAGTGCCTTAATTTATATTCGTTTCAACACAAACACCTACAGATCAATGAAAATGCCCGCAGATTAAAAAAACTCTCATATCAAGAAACACCCTCTAGTCAAGAAATAACATCAGAACAATGAAAACACTCATAAATCAAGAAGTCTTATAAGTTTCCTAATTTAAAATCAGTCTGGGTCTGTTGTGTTTTATACCGACAAGCAAACACCTGAAAACGAGCTGGAATGTAGGTACAACCAAAGCAAGGGTAGCAGTCGGCGGTCAGTGGTTAAGGATGAAGCTAGTTTGCCGAATCTTTAAACAAATTTGTTCAACAAACCCCTTTCCCATGAATGGTTAAGTTCCTAGCTGCAAAACTCCATAATTTCAATTTGTAAGATCCATCATTCAATTGTAGTAATCGCACTTAATATTGTTAATTCTTCATGACCGTATTAAGATTGCTTGAAATTACAGTTTATTATTAAATTTGTATATAACTGTCAGATCTGACAATCACTCATGGACTTAACTGTCATGTAATGAAATTTTGTTCAACTATTTTTAAAAATAACTAAAGCCTGAAGAAGTATTTGTTTGTTGAATATAGTTATTATTTGATGAATATTATTTATCATGGACTAGAAGTATTATTATTTTGGTAATTTTATCTATATTAAAAAAGTGATCAACTCTCTACGAATTTAAATAAATTTCAGAATTATCAACTGCAAAAGGATTTTTGTATCTATCCTAGAATTCCAATTTTGTTGGTTAGTACTTGCTAGATACAGGGACGTCCAACTTAAATCTAAGTTGTTTTCAGTTTAACTAAGAAAATTTCAACCCAGTCCATCTCTAACTCTTCCTTGAGGTGAATAACATGCTGGGGAAACTGTTCAAAATATATAATTAATCCACTGCAACGAATGCAAAATAAAGTCATCAAAGTGTTATTTGGGATTGAATACTACACTCCTATCGAACTTGTCTATGCAATTTGTCATTTGAATCCTATTTTTAAATTGCGTATGTTAGAACAGATAAAACTAATACACAATATCTCAAAGAAACACTTAAAATCTAATTGTGCCTTAATAACACGAGACAAAAGACAACAACAGTACTAGAATATCAAATAGATTTAGAAGAAACCTATTAAAGACCAGAAAAAGTCAAACATCACCCATTTATGGTGTGTTGGTTTACAATGAGACGCCTGCATTATTGAAATTGTCTAAAAAAACTAATATTTACCAAACTTTTAAAGCGCCATATCTCTGATTATAAAGATCCATGATGTGATATACTTCACCAGTGTTAAATGTTATATGCTAAAAGTCGAGTATGCATCAGGAATCAGTTACTAAAATAACATATCTTTTAATTTAAATTTAAATATTCCATACACATTACTGGTTTGGAATTATATTTGATAAGCTTTAAATGTCATGTACAGGTATATTAACATAATTGATTACTTAAAAATAAGAAACTGTCCTTATGTACTTATTTTAGTAGTGCAACACAGTTAACTGAATGATTGTGCCTTCATCACTAGTTCTTTTTTTGTATTTATTAGGCCCTGTTACCAGTGTTTATCATTGCTTTGGGGTAATAAATAAAGCAATTTTTTTTACAACAATGATTTTAGGCCTAATAGGAATTTGGGTCACATGGCAAGGCAAGAAATGGAGCGGACTAATCATGAGGGAAACAATATTCAGGAAACCCATAAACAAGAACATGAGGAACAAACGAATGGAACCAAAGAGAATTAACCGCACATACGCTGAGATCGCGACTCAGACAGGACCTTCCACACAAAACCAATTTTTTTAGATACAGACAAACCATGCAAGCCCTTACGGATAAACAGATACGAACATCAGCGCAAATTTATCAAACATGAGATGGAAAATGAATTAGACTAGAACTTATTACCTATAGTTAATTTAAAGGTGGAAAATAATATAGTTAGAGTACTTATTGATACTGGAGCGGAAGCATCGCTTGTTGCAGAAGATTTTGTTAAACGAGGAAAATTAATGGAGAGGGCGATAGCTATAACAAAGTGTAATTTGGTGGCACCAAACAATAAGAAGTTTGCAAGCACAAGTAACATGGTAATTCTGAAATGTGAAATAGGAAATGTAAAATTGGAGAATGAATTCATGGTTGTACCTGGACTGAAGATGGACATTATATTTGGGATGGATCTTATAGACGAGCTGAGGTTGAATGTAAATGCGGAAAGTAAGGAAATAGAATGCAAGGGGGAATATATTAAATGGTACGAAGAGGGGGATGAAGTCGAGGGTGAGTGCTTAAATATAACCAATTTGAGGGTGAAATAGATAATGGGGGGAATATAAATGAAGAAATTAAGTGTCCAGAGGATATGAAAGGTAAGGTTAATTTATTATTAAAGAAACATTCAGAATTGATAGGGTCGGAATCAAGAATAGCCATAGGTTATGAGCACAAGTTAGAGATAGTAAACACAGAACTGTTAAACACAAAATTATATCCTATTGAAGCAGCATACAGGAATAGAGTGAAATAAGAAATAGAACAAATGTTACGTGAAGGTATAATCAAAAACTCGAGTACACACTTTGTGAATCCATTGGTCGTTGTTAAGAAAAGTGATGATAGCATCAGGTTATGTCTAGATGCAAGAAAGATAAACAAGCAAACCAAACCGCAATACATTAAAAAAACTAAAGTTGACGTCGCTTCCGGTGAAACAGGAAGTAGTGTTAATTGAGCACCTATCCCAAAAAATAGATGACAATAAATTGTGCAACTTTGTTCCAAGAAGTATTGTTGTATCTTTAAAACTAATGGAGTTATTGCTCGGGGCGTTTTTTATAAGCCACCCTGTATGTGTATATATGTATATATATATATATATATATATATATATATATATATATATATATTTATATTCATATGATAACGCTGCACGCCGATGTAACTGTACGTTTAGTCTCCTGCTGATCGCCACTGCTCTGTCTTTTAATATCCTAAAATTTAAATATGCCTCGGCTTGCTCAGTCTAATTCACACAGAGTGCACAACGGTACGATAACAAATACCCCCCTATTTAATACTTTTCCAGCTTTGAATGAGAAAAACAAAATTGACTAATATTTGTATAATGAGAAAGAAAAAAAAATCATATACACTTCACAGCTTAATATGTTTTACTGTTTGACAAAATAAACCCCTGAATCAAACAATAATAATTTTTAAATTGTTTTATCCCCAAAATTATAGCTCCTAAAGCCAGCAAAAAAGACACTGTACTCTACTGGAAAATCTTTGAACGTTCAAGACCTTTCACCTTTTTTTACGTAAATTTTCATGTATAAAAGAAATTTTTGTTGACTCTATACATAAAATATTCAGGTATAATATATATAGTCAATGTTCAAAATAAAGAGAAAATAATGCCTTATGCTAAACAGTTATGACCTGTAGTTTTCCTTGTGCGTCTTGCTTTGTTCTCCCTGGCTCTGCTACTGCGTGCTGTAGATCAGTACCCCAGGATTACTGTCAGTTTAGTTGCTCCATTCAATGCTTAACAATCCTCTGTTTTATGCGCCTTTGCATAGATTTAAACCAATATTTTTATTCAGATGTCTTCCCAGTATTATCAATTTATTTAGTTTCCAAATTTTACCCCGTTTAATCAATAATTAAATACTTCTTAATTTTATCAAATATTTCGTAGCATTACTTAGATTTCAAGTCTTTTCTTAGTCTTACTTAGAGCCCTAAATTATAAATATTTATAATTAATTATTTAATAAACTTTTACTCACGTTTTCCAGCAAATGGCGAAACTTGTCTCATTTATTTCTCACTATTGTTTACTTTAAAATTTTCTAACACCATTGTCACAAATATTTAATTATTTTTTATTTTAATATTCACTCGTTGCGTAAATTCTTGACTATAAGTAATGTAGACTGTGCTCAGTTTGAATGAAGACTGCCTGCTTATCAAATTCGCGTGTTATATAAGCAACGCCCCATCTAAAATTCATTGGTTATCGGCGTTGTTTCTTCGAAGTTTACGACCAGCCATAGGATGTTTTGAATACTTTGGGCTTTTACAGGTATACATCTAATAATAGTTCGCCGGAACGATGTCTTGGTCACGTAGGATACCAGTGGATTTCTATTATGTATTTATTCTTGACCGCCTGTTTTAATGTTGTTACAAGAATTTCTAATTCACCTTGGCACGTAATTTAACTTAAGGCTTTTGTTTGTCTAGATAATACTCTGGGTTTTGTATTAACACCATGTAAAAAATCACGTACACGAAATGACGTAAATTAACATATTTCTGTTTACATTCTGCGTTTCCAAAACGTATTTATTTTGAAAGATGCGTTTATTGTCAGAACACTATACAATCTCCTTTCACTATTGCATGTTTAATTTTAGTAGGAATTGCATCATGATTTCCTAGCCTTTACTGCATTTACTGCGTATCTATTTACAATTTATGAATGCTTTTTGGTTTAAGACAAGTTTGATTGCTTGTAGTGTAATTTCTCTTGCTGAATGCGTATTCATTGTTGAAGGATATGCTTCCCAGTATTACTTAAAGTCAATTGTGATCCTTATACAGGGTGTTAAATGTTTGCTCTTTGCATAATATGCAAATTACGTATTTTTCATGCTAAATAATTGTAGTTTTCTAACTTCTAGTACTATTTACATGTATTATGTGACCATTATGACTCAATATACTCCTAAATAACCCTCTTATCTTAGCAATATATATATATATATATATATATATATATATATAATTAATAAGATGAAATAATAACTTAGACTTTTATGCAAAGCCCAAATGATCATTTGAAATCGAGCTAGTAGTTGAAAGAAAAAAAATATAAGGTTTTGGAGATGATTTGAACCTGCATCTCAGTCTTGCCGGGACTGCGCGTTTACCCATTACGCCACTGAGACCAAAGACTATAATTGAAAAATTTACAAATCTAAACCGTGTACAAAACTATTCATAACCTAATTTTCAATTACGTTTAGCATTTTTGTCAAATATATCTGACATTGTCAAGTTTTTTGACTTATGTCAACGCTCAAAATTATGGCTATAAGCCAAGTATTAAATATATAAATATTTTGGGTAGCTTTTACACAAGTTGATAAATACTAATGTATTACAATTAATAAGATAAAATAATAACTTAGACTTTTATGCAAAGCCCAAATGAAAATTTCAAATCGAGCTAGTAATTGAAAGAAGAAGGTCTTGGACAGGAATTGAACCTGCATCTCAGTCTTGCAGGGACTGTGCGTTTACCAATTACGGCACCGAGACCGATGACTTTAATTGATAAATTACACTTGCACTGTGCAGAGAGAGTAAGATAAATAAATAATTATTTTATTAATTCAAACATTATTTTTAAAATATTCAAAATTATCGATTTAAATGCATATAATTAATATGCCTACAGTTCAAAACCTACATTAAATTATGAACCAAAGTGAACAAAAATGATTAATATTTTTATATGTGCAACAAATTATCACTATTACAGAAATAAAACTGCAATGCAATTGTAAATACCTGCAAGACATAATCACCGTTGTCATATATTGGAATAAAGTAATATCCACTTGCAGGAGCACAAGTGGTTTTATCTTTCCAGATTCCATCTTTGGTATATCTAAAACAATATATCTATATTAGAAGCTGGAAAAAATGTTTAAGATTGTATTACGTTTAATATTAAATTTATCAAGTAGTTCAGGAATATAATTATTATAGTAAATATATACAGGGTTATTAACATTTATCTATGTTGTCCATATACTAGTCTAACTTCAAACATGTTTTGTCAGGAGAAGGGTTGTCTACAAAAATGTATGTTTTGTGAGAGAGACAACCAGTTAAAGCACATACTATATTAAGCTTAAGTTATACAGGGATGATGAATTTGAAGTTATTATAACTATTACCTGTTAAGTATTTAAACTGTCATTTAAGTTGTGCGCAAACAAGTATAATTTTCCTTTGCATATTTATGTGTTGATTGCTCCACTTTTACACCACAATATGTAGAAACAAGATGTTCTCTGATAGTAATCAACATGTTGCGTGGCGGAGGTGCCTCACATTAGTTTAACTTTGGCGATGGCCTAGTCCTAGTATTCTGTTAGGCAATCGTTAATGTACAATCTAAATTTATTTGTAACCTAAGTTATGTGTAGCAAAGTCGACTGGAATAATTTCTGTTAAACCAAACTACGTTTCAATATGTGGGTTTCAGCATTCCCCAGATTTTTAGTTATAGTAGTATAAACAACGTGGCGCTTTTAAATTGTGACTTTAGCTACACCAAAACAAAATCGGCCCTCAACCCATTCTCATGCAAGAACGATGGACTAACCTCCAAAGTTAGCCGTATTGACTTACAGGGAGTTTTCTTTTTACTATTAGCTGAGTGTCATCTATCCTTACCCTGAGCTTTTTTATATTTAGAAAACCCCAGTGTACTTCATGGATGTTAAGTATTAGAGCATTGTCTCTGGCAAGGGCTTACCTAAATTTTATTCCATCTTCCCCTGATACTTTTGGGTACCCTAGTGAGGCAGATATGTTATACCTGCACCGGCAACATGTGGGTCCGTTTATGCTTCACTGGTGGGGTTGTACGTTACAAGCTTTGCTACTGGCTTTCATTCCTTAACTTTTTAGTACCTTAATTGTAATACCAACTATTGAGGTGACTTCATGGCTTAGTTGATTTGCGTGTGACTACTAAGCCCAAGGTCTCGGGTTAGAGTTCCCACATGGAGCGCTTGAAAAATGTTAGGATAGCATTTTTCACAAAAATACGCTCTCGTTCGGATGAGAGGTAAAATTTAGGTCCAGTGTATGAGTCTTGTCATATACATTAAAGATCCCTACCTTGCTTGGAATACCAAGTTAAAAAGAATCACTTCCTGGCCACTATAGTATCTTCGAGTAGAGCATTGGAAAATCACATGTAGAGTACCTACTATTGAAGTTTCGACAACGTTTTACATGGTCATCTTACAATGTCAAAATTTTAAGAAAAACCCTCCAAATAATCTACTTACTGAGATGCGTTTACATGGTTTACTTGTTTATCTGAAAAATACACCTTTCTTATGGCTAATCTGATATTTATTCTATCTTTACAATATTTTGACAAAATTTTACATTTAGGATTTGGCAAGTCATTGTTTTATTAGCTTTTAAATCTTTGTTTATTGCTATTGTTAGTTGTTTTTTTGCATAACTATGTTATAGGATCCCTTGTCTTTAAGTTGTAACCTTTCGTAAATCATTTTCTCTGCCTTTCCTCTTTGGAGCCATCACCCTACAGGTTTTACCTTTCTTCCTCAAGCTGAAATGACGTTCTGGTATTTATTTATATTTTTCAAACCACTTCTACTCATGCCCCCATGGGTCTGAAACTCCAGCTGCTTCCGGAGTCCTTTTCACCTTAAGTCTTTCACACCACACATTAAAAACCCATGTCATTTTAAAAAAAATTAAATAAAAATTTTTTAATAAAAGAGTAGCAAAAAATAACTATGCCGCACAGCCTCTCTCCAGGGGAAAAACACAAAAAGGGATGGACAGAAAATAAGACATCGGTGTAAGATATTTCCAAAGAAGAAGTAAATGAAAACAAAGTAGAAAGCTAAACACAATCTGATAGATCCAGGGTATGCAAGGGTAGTTATGTATACAGTATGCGGGACAGAATTGGAAAAGTCTAAATTTATATTTGAGCAAATTAAATAGTGGATCCAATGTGTTTTTAAAGGTAGGCAATTTAAATTGTTGAATTATGATAAAGTATATACTTGCTCCACCCATCGAGTAATGTGATTTCGGTTTCTTTGTGGTGCATGGGTTAAACATCAACATCAAACGCTGATAAGCAATAATCTCTGGATAAAAAAAACAAGGTAACATACCTCCATGTGCCGAAATACGCATCTTGCACCTAAATCAGTTGAGGTGAACCATCAAGACATCCTGATCTCGCTCACTAAGAAATCATCACCAAGGTAGCCAGTATAGTTAATGCTGCAACCATTACTGAATCAGCGGGTATACGCAAAAAGGCAATGCACAGAGGATATAAGCTTATCCAAGGAAACGTGAATTGATCTCTAATTAACAGCATCAAGAACACTACGAAATGCAAAATAGAAATGAACCCAGTTTAGGAAACGATATGATAATCGATTACAATATTAAGATACCACATATCAAAGAACACTTCTAGAATATTTGTAATGCGTTAAGTAGATAAAGAAACCGGCAAATTCGAATTTAAGCGCCTTCGCTAATCACACATGTAGAAAATTTATTCTATACAAACTTGTGGTACTACTTTTAATAAAGCAAGCATATCCTTTTAGAAAGCAAAGATTGTTGATAACCGAATACATTTGTGCTGTTATATCAAACAATAGAGATAGACTGAGGTACTTTGACTAAACTAAATATACTAATAACATTCTACAGGGTGTTGAACAAGCACTTATTTCAATTGTATTAGAATAAGTTTTATGGGAACAAATTATTAAATTATAATACATGATCAGTGGCGTCTCCTATAACAGGTAGTTACACAAAATATCAAAATGGAAATGTGGGAATATTTGAAAAAGTCGTAAATCGAACAAAAATATTTAGAAATGTAAAATTGAACATTACAAAGATAATAAGCAGTCGGTACCATCATCAGGCATACGTATTAGCAAATGCAACAACTCAGAAAATTAATATTAAGCTTACGCATTATACTTCACTTCATTAATCTAAGAAGCCATTTAGACCTTAGGGTCCTCATGGTAAAATAAAACGCCAAGCGAAGATCGCCAGGTTCTTCAAACCATCACTCTTATAAGGAGCAATATGCATCAAAGAATAATTGGGAAATGAGACAGTATAGGAAAGTGATGTTTCCTGTGAGAGTAGAAACGCCCATTAAAGATAGGAGTGAATTAAAAGAAACTTGATACCACAGAATTGAATAAACTTAAAGCCCAGGTAATTATGAAGTGAAAATAATATTAAAAATTCTCAAGTCTTAATAAAATAATGATGGAAAATAACTGTGTCTCACGTTTATAAATTCATTACTGTAATTTTTAATAACTTCATTCTCATTTCATGTGGGTGTTATTTTAATAAAGTCCAATAGTTATAATACACTTGTAACTTGAGTATTTAAGCTAGAATGTTTAAAATATCTGAACACCGTGATAATATACGTTTTATATATTCTAGAAAGTTTTTTGTACATTTTAAATTGTGTGCATGCATGCATGTGTCTGTCTGTGTGTGTGTGTGTGTGTGTGTGTGTGGATGTGCATGTGTGAGAGAAATTAAATTAAAAATGTTTGAAAGTGTTCACAATGATTGTATACACCGTAAATTAATTCTAATTTGTTTCTGAATAAGGTTGGTTATTTTCAAGATATTCTATTTTTAGCTCAAGATAAGTATTAAAAAATCTTCACTATGAATGGTAACTCAAAGTCAAGCAATGCTGCATTTTTAGTTCAATGGTAAATAACCTGCTGCACTGAGGTAACTATTCCAGGTTAAAGACAAATTGAAGTACAGTGAGATTTTATTAGTCGAAACAGAAAAATTTACCCAATAATAATACTTAAATTTTAGTTAGCTTAACCATATCACCATCATCTTGAAAAATTGTGATCATATCGATATAGCACATCTATAACAAAGACATAAAATGTTGTAGATCTTTCTGCTATTGTAAGCAATTTATTTTTAAGCATGTAGTAAGCAGAGCGTTTTAGGAATAATCTGCTTCAGAAGTGCAATAAATACACAACATAAAAAGTTCCATAACAAAAAACTTACCACCTTTTTTTTTAAAAAAAAGAAATAATATAGCAGACCATAAAAATTTAAAAAGAAATTTCTCTTTATCAAAAGCAACAAAATTGCAACAAAGTCACAATAATGTGGTCAATATTGCAACAAACTTCAACCGACAACATAGACCAACAAACAAATGATATCACATCAAATGAAATAAACAGCTAATAAACAATAAAAGTTCAGCCTGTAATATGCTTTAATAGAACTGCAACCAAAATACCATCCATACTCCACTGATGTGCAAAAATTAAAACACGTTAAAAACCAAAACTTGAAAAACCTAAAAGTCAGTGCATTCATTAATTTAAAAAAAAGTTAAATCAATAATGAGATGTTAATGCAAAAATTTAAATAACTAGTAAATTTCTTAAAAACATGTATTCTAATTACAACATGCGCATTTCAATAAAAGGAGATAATTCTAAATTTTAACATAATTTGCTTGCAACTTCAAAAGATGGAATTTTTTAACTCAAAATAAAATACAGTAACACACCTTCTGTGGAGAAGAAATATACCTATTTTTCCATGGATGTTAACCAGATTCGGCTTAATAACCACTCAACATCACACTTAATAAGTTCATTTAATTGTTATGGCACAATTGCATGATAATTGATAATAATCGGTTTCACAGTTTTTGACTATTTTTTAATATAATTTTCAAACCAAAACAAAATTAAAACCGAATATGTCCTCCATCCATTAAAGACAAAACACAAAGACAATTTCACAAAAAGTTTTTAATTTCAAGCATCCAACAAAAGAATTCGTATGTAATTAGTTGTGTGCTTATCGTGCACTAACTAAACTAATTCATCACTTAATACAAAAGGCCACCATGACCACTAAGCACCTGTTAAGCATTCTTTTTGCCACCAAGAATTAATGTGTTCTCATCAGTTCGAACACTTGCAGCTGTCCAAATTAATGACAAAGGAACCACCTCCAAATTCATAAGGGACACCTTACAAACAACCAAAGTTCAAAAATACATCGGCCCATTATACAATAAACAAGAATACAAGTTCCAAATCAGGAAAATTAAACAAATTCGAATCATTTTCAATAAAATAATTCAAGGATCTGTAATTTTTCACAATTTGAAATAAACAGCAGGTGACGGGAAAATAAATATACCTCACTACTATATTGTAAGTGCTAAAATGTCAACAAAAGTAATTTTTTAATTTAACCATTTCTAAGTCAACTTTATTAAATGCTTGCTATAGTAGTAAAAGTTTACATTTAAGGTTTATATACTAACTAATTCGAGCATTCCTACTACCAATATCAACTGTGCATTTAAAATACTAGAATTTTGTTTAGAACAACGTTTTTTCAATTCGATAACATGTATAAACAATTAATTACATGCTCTCACAATGGGCAGTTGCTTATCAGCTTTCATAACAGAGATATTTAAGGACCGTTTAAAACAAACTAAAATCAAGAGCACACAACATCTGGAAACCGTATACTGGTTCTGTTAAGTTGACAACTGCCCTGTCATTATAAACGGTACAACACAGACTGTTAATACACTATTAACTAAATTAAACAAAATTCTCCCTAAAATTGTGTTTTTTTGCAAAACATAACTAGATGGACAATAAATTAGAATTCCAATTTTTCTAAAACAGATTATGTCGTTCCCCACAATTCTAGTCAGTCTTGGCAACAGAAGATAGCTTCGTTCAATTACTATATAAATAGATTTCCCAATACAACTCTGAGTCATAAAAATTACACAGGCGAATTAAATATTATTAAACAAATTGCTATAAACAATGGCTACAACCTAACTTAATAAAAATGCTGAAAAATAAAAGGAAGAAAAATTCACAAATCTGCATTTACAGAAATTTCTGTAAATTCAGGAACGATACATTTCCATATTGTTACAAAGCAAAAATTAAACAACATTGAATTGCTATAAACAATGGCTACAACCTAACTTAATAAAAATGCTGAAAAATAAAAGGAAGAAAAATTCAGAAATCTGCATTTACAGAAGTTTCTGTAAATTCAGGAACGACACATTTCCATATTGTTACAAAAAATAAAATTAAACAACATTGAATGATCGTTTAAAACAAAAAATTTCTTAATCTCATATCTGATTAATATCAAAGAAAAGATTGGTAATATATACAAAAAACAGAGCTCTTGTGGGGGATGCAGTGCCACCGATATAGGCAGAACTTGCTGCCAATAGAGAAACATTTAAATAGACCTCTAGAATGCACATTAAATTCAATTACTATGGTTTTAGTTCATCAACAAATGCAAAAAATTTACATCATATCACAACAAAAAACATACAAAACTGGACTTCCTAGAGAATGTAGAGATTGAAACGGATATATTCTTAAACCTGTAGTGCAGTAGTTGCGCCACTCGTGAGTGTGGATAAAGGTGTAAAAGTGTGGGAGGGATACTACAACTCAAATGATTCGTTTTCTTAATGTTAAAAGATATAAAAGATGTCAAGTCAATCATTATTAAGTTATGAGTAGAGAGCCATAGTGTAATGTAGTTTACAGAAATAAAGTTCTGTTGTTTAAGTTTCGGTTTTTAAAAGATATGTAGGTGGGCTCAATATACCACCCACCACCCTGATTTCGATTTTAGGTACAACTAGAATAAGGAATGGAATGGTAGTTAATAATTATACCGCAATTCCACCACAAACCCCAGCCACGTGCCTAATTAAAACATAAATCTAAATAGATATTATTTTCCTCTGTATAAACATATTAATTAAATTATGCTTTCTAATAATATGCAGTTTATTGATTCAACTAGAGTTGTGAACCTTCAGATTACAACATTTGACGATTCATGTGTTAGTCTACTTTTGAAGTTTAATTATACATTTACTTTTCTTTTAACCACACAGTATATTTATTAGTTAGCTTTAAGTACTATAATCTGTTAAAACGTTTAATATGTTATTAATTTAAAATCCTAAAAAGGCCGGTGAACAAGTCTCTTATTCAGAGTTTATTTAAATTATAAAATATTTAACATTTTAGACTGCTGAAGATGACTTATTAAGCAAAAGCGCTATGGCAAATAAAGTATAAATAATTTTAATAAATAATTATACTTTCAAGATTCCCTTTATTATTCAAGTAAAATAATTCGTTAATATATAAGTTATAGCATGCAAGTACCAAGATATTTTTATGGTTCAACAATCACTAGTACTATAGGCACTAATTTGTTAAACGTGCAGATATTTGTATTGGTAATTACGTAGTAGTACTTCTACATGCAAACCTGCCTTACCATGCTAAAAGTCACATTGAAAAAGATAAGCTAACGTAGTTACCACACTACAGATGTCTTAGATATCAAAGCATACTTGCAGATTTCACTGTGAGTTCATTTTAACTTATTTAAAAACCATATTAGGATTAAGTTTTTAAACTTATTTTCTTTGGACACTGGCATATATTGAATCAACTTGTTCAAATCTTTTATGTATTAATGGAATTTTCCAGGAAATCTAATTCCTCTTGCTGGTGTTATAACTAATGTAGTTTCCAGTGGATTGAAAACGTCAAGCCTATTGAATTTTATCTGTTACAGCCTCTATAGATGGTCTTGTTAAAATAATAAGTTATTAAGTGACAATTATCACAGTACCAATCTAGTTTTAAACTACACAGGTGCAGAGAGTGAAAGTTGGCAATCATCAATTGTTGTACTCATGTTCGATAATTACATATTTATTCTCTAGTAATCACAAATCAATTAAACCTCATATTGCTCAAAGGCTATGCATATGTTGTAAAGTCGATAATTAAGATACTCAAGCAGGTACGTACATGTGAGTTAAAGGTAATAGATCTATGACTGATGGTGTTAATTTAAATTTGTTAGCACGAAACTAAAGAAGTAAATAAGCATTAATAATATTGTAGCATAGCTTAGCCTATCGCTACCAGAATAATTATATTGAAATATAAGCAAGGCGATTGTACACAAAAGATGATAGACAAGCTCCTGCCGGTGGTGGATTTGATCAGGTTTGAGAGTTTTGCAATTAAGAGTTATTTAGATTACAATAGAAACATTCGAAATGTTATTTGCATAATTTCTGTGTTCTCAAAATAACTAGAGGTTTTGAATATGTATATAAATTACCATCATGAATACTGGAGTTTAGTTCTGATAGAAGCTTTGATTACAATACTAGTTCTAATTTCTTTGACAGTTGTGATATGAAAAAAAATAGTGGTAAATATGTGATATAAATTACTGTCAATGTAATCACTACTGTAGTAATTAATTAGTTCTTGGATAGTTAATCATAGGCTTCGATAGTAAGTAATTAAAAAGATAGCATCATAGTTTTAAGAAGATTATACTTGTACTGTTAGTGATTAGCTGGAAATAAATTGTTAAGGCTTTTAAAAATTTTCATTGTAGCTGCAAGTTATTGAAATGGTTTGTATAATCAGTTTGATAATAAAAAACTGTTTCAATACAAAATTTTGCTGTATTTTTTATTAAACCGTTGTACATTTATTAAACTGAAACATCATGTTTCAATTATTAACAAAAGTTAGAAAGGCAAATGCTCAAACAAGTGTAGAACTTGTAATCTAAGGTAGATGAGCCTTGAGTAGAAGTAAATTCTATACATACACAGTAAATTTAATGTTGTTTAAATTGATGTCCGATAAAAATAGTATTCATTGTTATATTAATACTGTTGTTTTTCTGGCTCAACAGAATGACTTGCTATGTTGAATTTCCTAAATCGATTGATTTCTGCATGCTGTATCTAAATTTTAATTTTCAACTACATTGACTTACTTCTTATTAAAAAGCGCCCCTACAATATAATTACAAAGAAAGCAACTTATAAATTACAAACACCCACGGAGAAGAGATAAGTATCACAGACAGAATTAAATCAGCAGAATTAAGAATAAAATAAGTCTTAGATGGCGCAAAGTAAAGTAAATACCGCGAAAAATTAGTCACTTCGAAACCTTTCAGGAAGGAAACCTACAATAAAATTAACATTCGCGAAGTAAAAATAAACAAATTCAAGGATGCAACAATTAACAGAAACATTACCGAGCATCAATCCCTCAATCCAGATTACAGCATCGTACAATTAAATACAAATACAATCAACTCAATTCTTTAAATAACCTAAACAACGCAAGCTAAAAATAACAAATAACCCGACGCAATCTAAACTGAAAATTAATAAACCCAACCAAAGAATAACAATACAAACCGCGAAATAAATCCCAATTTTTACAAAATTTGATATAAATTGAAATCAAAAGTACTATTAATTATTAGAACAACCCTTAACAATCATGAGTTCAGATATGAAAATTTACCTCGAGACAACTCCGATCTTTAACGAGATCAACCCCTTTTAATAAGATTTATAGCAGGATGTGAAATATTTTTGAAAACCTTCTACAAACCCGGAAACAATGAAAGAAACGTATTACTCTTACGACTATAATAAGTAAACTGACCGGACGTGCACTAACACTAATTGCCAGCCGAAATGACTTGAAACAATGGGAAGACTTCAAACGCATATTGATTGCATATTTTGGTAATCAACGTAACATAAAATGCCTAGTACGCGATCTAATAAACCTTAGAATGGAAAATAACCAATCCCCGTACCAATTCGGAATAAAATGTCAAGATGTAAAAAGTTTAATCTTAACAAAATTAAAAATTGAAGAACCCGACAAAAATATCAGACTTTTAAAAACAAAAATGTATGACGAAATGGCACTGGACACTTATATAAACGCATTACCAGAACGACTATCAGATAAAATCAGATTACAACGTCCCCAACATTTGGAAGGAGCCATGAACATGATAATAGAAGAAGAAAATGTAATGTATTATCGAAACAGATTATACAACCCCAACTCAAATAAAAGTTACTCACAAATAAAAACCATACAAGCCGCGAGACAAACAACCACCCAACAAAAATTTACAACATTCAATGCACAAACACACCAACCGCAAAGTAATAACTCAAATTTTAATAATACGAATTTTAATAATCAATTCAAACAATTCCGAAACCAACGTTTAACCAAAATTTTACGAAACCCCCATTCATACCAAGATTTCACCAAAATATGAACCAACAAAGACCAGCATTCAGCGCGAACCCTATTAGAAATACCCCAATGACAAATAACAATAACAACCCTGATAACTATAATAAACCAACGCCCATGGATATCTCATCTGATAACACCAGACCGAATACAAAAATAACGCACATTCGAACAAACCATCAAAAATCAACTTTACATCAGAAGAACTATTTCACCAAGAAGTAGAAGAATTTGATAATACCCAGAATAATTAAATTCATCCCAGTACAAACAATGAATCAAACCATTCGAACAATTATGAACGTGACAAACCAAGCGAAAATTACGACGAGGACGACAAAGAAAATGCGTGCTCAAATTTTCAGATAGGCCGATTTATAAACGACCAAACTTAATAAATTTAAATAACATAAATCACCTAGTACTACAATATATAGAAATACCCTATGCCGAAATTAAACTATTAATCGATACTGGATCCTCAAAAACATTAATTGGCCCCCGAACCGTAAAAAAACATTATTTAGATTATGTAGAGAGAGAACCATTTAAAATTAAAACAGTCCACCAAACGACATTACACCAATTAGTAGCTAATATACCCTAACCGAGAACATTCGATGTGAAAATGAAACACATATTTTGCTTTTTCCAATTCAACGATAAATATGACGGACTAATCAGAATGGACCTTCTAAGAAAATTAGGAGCCAACATTTACATAAAAAACCGTTTATTAAGAACTAAACACGGAAAAATCCCCATTAAATTTCAAAATACCCAAGTCGAACAAAAATACATGATAGAACCTCGAGCGGAAAAGTAAAATAAAAATCCCAGTAAATTCAAACAATAAAGTAGGAATCATAAATCACATAACATTTCAACAAGGAGTAGAAACCCCAAACGCCTTAGTACAAATAAACGATAATTATGCCACTACAACGATTTTAAACTCAAATGACTATCCCGTAGAACTATCACCAACAGACCCAATTAGTATAGAAGAATTAAATTTTAATGAAATGGAAATAGATGAAAATTTAGAAGACAACTACAATCCCATAGAACATGACAAAATGTTAAGGGAAAATTTAAGTAACATTCGCTATAATACCGACATCAACCAAGAAGAGTAGAGAGCCATTAAAAATTTATGTTTTGAATACTGCGACATATTCCACTGTGAAGGAATACCTAACATTTACCAACACAGTTAAACATAACATCGAACTAACGTATAACAAACCGATCTTTACAAAAGCAACAGACTATCTGAGGCAAGTCAGGAAGAAGCTGACAGACAAGTAGCAGACTTGTTAGAACAAGATATCATACAACACTCCAACTCACCATGGAGCAGCCCAGTATTAATAGTACCCAAGAAATTAGACGTCTCAGGAAAGAGAAAATATCGAATGGTAATAGACTATAGAAACTTAAACGAAAAGACGGTAGATGACAAATACCCACTACCCAATATAACCAAAATTTTAGATAAATTAGGTAAATGCCAATATTTTTCAACATTAGACCTCGCCTCAGAATACCAATCAAGTAGAAATGGATGAGAAAGATACACCGAAAACAGCATTTAACACACCTAGAGAACATTATCGATATAAACGAATGCCATTTAAATTAAAGAACGCACCCGCTACTTTTCAACGAGTTATGGACTATGTGGAATACACAACGAAAAATGTCTTGTGTACCTAGATGATATCATAATTTATTCAACGTCATTAGTAGAGCATATAGAAAGATTAAGAGAAGTATTTGAAATACTGGGGAAAGCACATTTTAAAGTACAACTAGAGAAGAGCAAATTTTTACAGAAAGAAATATCATTTTTAGGACATGTAATAACACCCCAAGGAGTCATGCCGAACCCCGACAAAACAAATGCAGTACTAAATTACCCTCTACCAAAAACAAACAAGGAAATCAAATGATTTTTAGGACTTAGTGGTTACTACCACAAATTCATTAAAGGTTACGCTCAGATAACCAAGCCCATGACAAACTGTTTAAAAAAAGGACATAAAATTGAAGAAACCCCAGAATTTATTAACGCCGTAGATAAAATTAAAAGTATATTAACCAATCACCCCGTATTAGAATACCCGGACTTTTCAAAGCCATTTATACTAACGACAGATGCATCAAATGTAGCATTAGGCGCAGTATTGAGTCAAGGAAAAGTAGGTAGAGATAAACCCATCAGCTACGCATCCAGAACCCTAAACGAGACTGCACAAAAATATAGTACGATAGAGAAAGAATTGTTAGCCATAATCTGGGCAACAAAGTATTTTAGACCATACCTATAAGGACGAAAATTTTACATATCCACCGACGATAGACCACTAGTATGGCTATGCAAACTTAAAGAACCAAATTCAAAATTACAACGCTGGAGAATCAGATTAGAAGAATACGATTACGAAATTATATATAAAAAGGGAATTTATAATAATAATAAAGCAGACGCTTTAAGTAGAATACAGCTCAACGCACTAGAAACAGAATCCATTGTAGGAAACGTAGACGAAACAAAAATAAGAGAAAACCCAGAAGAGATGGACACTATACACTCGACACAAAATGAGGAACCTAAAACGGCGATTAAAATTTTAAACGAAGCAATCGATATAAAACCCAATCAATTTATAATTACTGAAGTTTTAACCAACCCCAACTCTGTAAAATACACGAAGACAGACAATAAAAAGATATACCAAATTAAAATAACCAAAGACGACAACGAAGAGTAAATAATTAAAATTCTAAAAGAATATACAACCGAGAAAAAAATGATTTTACTTTTACTTCAACACTGAACATTTGTATAAACGATTTTCAGAATAATACGTTAAATTATTCAATAACTCTGGCCCTGAACTTATAAGATGCACAGAAAAATTAATAACATTAGACGACCCTGACGAAATAAATGATGTAATCAGAAACCACCACGAAGAAAAAACTAATCATCGTGGAATTAATGAAACAATGAAGCAACGTATAAGACGATATTATTTCAAAGACATGAACTACAGATTTTATTAACCAATGTGAATTATGTGACAAAGCGAAATACGACAGAAAACCCCCAAAGATGCCCTTAATGTTAACTAAAACACCTGACAACCCCTTTCAAAAATTACATGCCGATATTCTAGTAGTAGAAGCGTAAAACTAATTAACCATTGTAGACGCACTCACAAAAATAGGCCAAGCAATACCAATCACCTCTAAAAATAACATTGACGTAACACAAAGATTTTTACAGTACTTTACATTTTATGGAACACCCAAAACAATAACATTAGATAACGATAGCAAATTTAAAAATGAGACAATACAAAACACTTTAGAACTCCACAAAATAAAAATTCATTTTATAACTGAAAACCACCCTGAATCAAATGGACTAATTGAACAACTACATTTAACCCTGCTAGAACAAATTCGACTACTAAGAATAAATTATAAGAAAGAACACAACACCAATTTAATGTCATATGCACTAATCGCCTACAATAATACAATCCACTCATCAACCAATTTTACACCAGTAGAATTAACTTTAGGACATTCAGATTCACGCAACCCTTATGACATACATTATAACAAAGAAGTATATCAGCAATATGCCAAGGCTCACAAAGAGAAACTAAAAATAACCTATGACAAAGTAAAAGATAAATTAAATAACGATAAGGAACGGATCACCACAACCCGTAATAAGAATACCGACGCAAAGAAATTTTCAATAGGACAAACCGTGTACGAGAAATATTTCCAAGGTAAACGACATAAAACAGCACCCAGAAATTTAGGCCCTTTTACAATTAAGAAAATATCAGACAAAAACATAGCCGTAGTAGACAACGGCAACGTAACAAAATAAATTTACTTGAAAAACTTAAGACACCCTGTACTTTCAGATGGACAATCACCACCCTTACCGTCAACCTTCGCCCAGGAAGAACGGACAACGAAATAGTAATCGAAGATATGAAAAATAACCCCGGTATACTACCAATAAAATTAGGCAGTATGCAGAATACCATAGGCCATTGAACATTTGCACAAAAATTCGACTTAACGGAACCAAAACAAGAATTTCAAATAATCAAAAACAATTATTACCGATTAAAGAATCAATAGGCACAGCAAAATTCGGAAAAGAATATGCCATAGAAATGATGAATTATAACAGCATAATAGAAAGTATTTTAAAAAACATAGAAGATCAATTTAACAGACTACTACCCACAGAATAAACAACAAGACGAAAAAGAGGATTAATTAACGGATTAGGTAACATAATAAAAGCAATCACAGGAAATTTAGATAACCAGCATGCAGAACGCATGACAATGCAATACAGCAATTAATCGAAAATCAAAACGATATGAAAACCATAATTAGCAACCAAATATCACTAACTCAATCAACTATTATAAAATTCAACGAAACACTAAGAAAACTAGTAAGAAACCAAGATAGTATAGCCAACCAAATACAAACCCTTGAAACTAACATGCAAACTACCATGTTAGGCATGCGATACTTAATTAGATTCAATACTATATTTACCCAAATAATATCAACCTTTACCTTAATTCAACAAATTTTAGCTACATTAGAAAACGCAGTGTCATTTGCAAAATTAAATACCCTACACTCTAGTATCATTGAACCAACTGATTTATTAAAGGAATTATTAAGAATTGTATCATTTATAACTAACAGTAAATTACCCTTTGATGTAGTAGAATCAAACATTTTAATATTTGAAAAAATAGCTATAGTTAAAGGCTATGTAAAGAATAACGAGATAACATTTTTAATAGAGATGGTGATAGTGGAAAATAACATTTATAATTATTATCATTTATTTGCCTTTCCAATGAAAATTACTAGCATGTATCAAGTTATCATACCCAAAACCAAATTCCTATCCTTAAATGAACTAACATATGATTATACGTACAAAAAATGTAACGAAGTCACACCAAACCAATATTTATGCCAATCGTTAACAACAACAACTATTCAAGAAAACAGCCCTTGTAAAGTACAATTATTAAAATTTTCAAATCATTATGAAAACTGTGAAGCTAAACCGGTACAAATTACCAACATGAAGATTCAAAAAGTTACAGAAAATAAATGGATCGCCATTTTCCCAACAGAAGTAATAGCAACCGCCCACTGTAATTAAGACAAAAACAATTTAGCATTGACAAGAAGCACATTAATCACCCTCAAGGAAGACTGTTATTTGAAACTAAAAATGAAATAATCAGAGTTTACCAAGATTTCGTAGCAACCAAGAAACTCGCAAACTTACCAGAGCTACAAATCAAGACAACGCAAATCAAAGATGAAGAAATAATCCAAAAACCCATGCAACTAGAACATCTAGAATTAGACGACCTCAACCATGCCATGAAATTAATAGAAAACTACAAAGAACATTTGAGTGAAGTAAAAACGCACAAGTTACACTACGATACCATAAGTGTTTGGACAATTGTATTAATAATTTTTCTAATTATATATGTATTTTACAAAATGTATCTTAAATATAAGAATAAAGAAAACAGTTTTAGATTTAAGGAAACAAAGAGAAATAAAGAAACAATAAGTGTACCCTTGGAAACAATGCAATTTAAAAAATGAAAAGTATGAATTTAAACAATGAATTTAAGTTGTAAAATTTAAATTAAAAATTAAAAAAGGAAAACCCTTAATTTTTCATGTACTTCGAGAGGAGTTACATATCCCCCAATTATGTATGTATTACCTAAGTGCAACAATGTAATACAAGGACAATTAATAAAGTTTATAAACAGTTCATGAGAACAAATGCAATACTTTGTATGCAGACGATGGTGACACTGCAGGTGGCAGGTCACAGACGGTCAAGATACCGCGATTACTTAGAAATTAAGATTATAACATTGTAACAATGAATAGAATTAAGAATAAGCAGACATGAGCTCTGCAAGTTCCCACAGCCATGTGAGGTGGTAGGGACATCATAAATAGCCCGCAAGCTCCAACACCCAGCAGTCAGTCAAAGTATTCAGCTTTAACATTGCAGTTGCTTAGACTACTCAATATAGTACAATTAATTCGTTTTTTAAACGTAGAGTAATTTTAAATTAAGTAAAGGTAAAATTCTACAATCAATTCTGTTTAATCAAATAAATTTGTTAAGAAGTTTGAAAGTGTTTTTAAAAACGCAGCACCCGAACCTTAAGTCGCCTATTATGTGTACATTTATTAGAAATCAAATTAACAGTTTCCAATTAACTTAATATTAAAGAAGTAATTACACCTATAGAGAAATAATCACAATAGCTTGTTAAAATAGATGTATATAGAACTTTTATTTAGGTATTCAGTATTTTGTTTATCAAACCCTGTTGTATCTACAAGTATAAAAACGGTCCAGCAACGTAATACAACAATTTATTGCAAATGTCCTGGAACCATACTTTGTATACATAAAACGAAATAGTACATCAAGGATTCCGAGTTTTGATAACTTTTATGTACCTTTGGGAAGCTATTGTTGGAAATGTCCAAAACAACCTGCATCTAATGGTATAAAATCGATCGCGGAACATATACAACATCTTATTGCAAATTTCCTTGAACTACACGTTGTATACATAAAACGCAATAATACATCAAGGATTCCGAGTTTTGATAACTTTTATGTACCATTTGGAAGCTATTGTTGAAAACGTCCGACACAACCTACATCCAATGGTATAAAATCGGTCCCGGAACATAATACAACATTTTATTGCAAATATCCTTGATCTATACGTTGAATACATAAAACGCAATAGTGCATCAAAGATTCCGAGTTTCTATATAACCTTTATGTACCATTAGGAAGCTATTGTTAGAAATGTCCGACATAACATACAGCCAATGGTATAAAATCGGTCCCGGAACGTAATACAACATTTTATTGCAGATCTCCTATAACTATACGCTGTATACATAAAACGCAATAGTACATCAAAGATTCAGAGTTTTGATAAACTTTATGTACCATTGCGAAGCTATTGTTAAAAATGTCCGACTTAACCTACATCCAATGGTATAAAATTGGTCCCGGAACCTAATATAAAATTTTATTGCAAACGTCCTGGAACTATACGTTGTATACCTAAAACGCAATAGTACATCAAAGATTCCGTATTTTGATAAACTTTATATACATTTGAAAAGTTGTTGTTAAAAATATCCGGCGTAACCTACATCAAAAGGTATAAAATCGATCCCAGAACGTAATACAACATTTAATTCAGATCTCCTATAACTATACGTTGTATACATAAAACGCAATGGTACATCAAGTATTCCGAATTTTGATAGACTTTATGTACCATTGGAAAGCTATTGTTAAAAGTGTTCGACATAACCTACACACACAGCGACAGACCCAGAAGATGGCGGAAAATAAAATTGGGCTGGAACCAGTTCTCCAAAAATTGTGCATTTATTGCAAAAAAAATGTTTCAAATAAATTTGTGCAGTGTAGTAAGTGTTGTGAAAGAGCTCATACATCATGTAGTGACAGGATTTGTAGTATTAAGCAACAAGCAGATGATTCTAAAGTAATTGTTTGTAATATTTGTTCTCAAAATAGCAAAACTTCAACTTGTGAAACTGTTGATAAGACAGGACAACATCTGAACAACAAGAATGAAGCAATAGTTAATTTTCTTCAAGGTGCTGAATTTAGAAAAATATTCAAAAATATTGTAAAAGGTGAAACACAGGCTTTAATTCAGAAAATTGATAACTTACAAACAGAAATATATAATCTCAAAGAATCCAATATTGATTTGGTAAAACTGCTCAATAACACACCATATCATTCTAAAGCACCACCAAATAAAACAGATAAAGAAGGAGTCTCTTTAATAAATTCATGTAGTACAGCAGTTGAAATGATCACTGCAATAGCAGATAAATGTGATGAACCTGTTAGCAATAAAGCTTTAGTATGTGATAAGGAAAAATTTTCATGTGCTCAGCAAGTTGATTTAAGTATATTAAAGGTAGATAAGACTAACTCTTCTAATTATCATAATTTTAACAATGATAATATCAACTCTAATAATATGCAAAGTGATATGAAGGCTTTTGGGAGCAAAACACAGCCACCTATTGATAACAGATCTCAATGTACTGCTGTTGTGAATAAAAGATCTAAAAAGAAAATCATTGTTGGATCAGCAGCACCTACTTTAGAAAATTCTGATGACACTTTAGTTGGTGTTGGCAAGAGGGCCTGGTTTCATTTAAGTAGAATAGCACATAAGCCAAATGGGGAGGCACGCATAGCCCAGGACATCATCAGCTATTTAAAAAGATGCTCTTGGCGCAATCTGTTTTAGAATCAATAGCAATAATAAGTTCAGTTCATTTAAACTTGGGGTTCCTAATCACCTTAGGGACTACTTTATGGAACCATCGTATTGGCCAAATAATGTTCTTATTCGTGAATTTAGCTTTAAGCCACCAAAGGCTGATAAACCTCCTAAAATGTACAATGCTGATCTGTCATTAAGCTCATCAAACTCTGCACCTTTTTTAGATATTGGGACAATCAAACCAATCTCCGAGTAGCGACCCATAATGATGTTTATGATAATGGCAACGGTTTAACATGCCATTTCAGACAGGAAAACGTAGTGCCAAGTTTGTTCCTATTGTTATCAATGAATTGCCAGTGTTTGAACACATTGAAAGTCGATCTTATAACTGCCGATTTTATAAATAAGCATGACATCAGTTTTTTATGTATTAACGAAACATGGTGTAATGAGGAAAGTTTGAAATACATGGTGTTTGCAAACTTTTACTTGACCGCCAGCTATTGCAGATCTCATACCAAGGGAGGGGGTGTTGGAATATGGTGTCGAAACACAATAACAGCACTGTCGTTACACTCACAAGATTTCTGCCTAGAAAAAAATTCGAAATTTGTGGCGTCTCAATTAATCTTGTTAATAGTAGATTAGTAATTTTAAATTGTTATAGATCCCCAAATGGTACCAGTTTCAAAATTTTTCATAAGCAAATGAATAAGGTCTTGAATTGCATTCATAAACCTGGAATACAGATTATATTGTGTGGTGACTTTAATTTCGACCCAGATAGGAATTGCAATGAATTCAAAACTTTTGCTAGTCTCTGTGATAGTTTCTCAGTCAGAAATACAGTCTTTGATAAAACTCGTCTAAATTATACATTGGATTATATTTTTACTAGTACTTCTGTGTTCAAAACAAAAACTACTGTGATTGACACTCTTTTTCGATCACAGAGCACTTTTATTTCAAGGAAACATTAAAATGAGTCCAATTGTCAAAATTAAATATGAATATGTAAGAGCCTATCCTGAAGATGTCATCCTAAACTTTCTGGGCGATTTAGCTCATGAGACCTGGGGTGATGTAATGATGTGCACGAAAGTGGATGATGCCTTTGAAAACTTCCACAATATATTCTTGTTCTATTTTAATATTCACTTTCCACTAAAGCGCAAGTACATGAAGGAGAATAAAAAAAAGAAATTGGGTTAACAATATGGTCAAAAAATCCAGTAAATATTTAAGGGATCTTTTTACATTGGTAAAATCTTTTCCGGAATATAGGGATTACTATAAAGCATATAAAAATTCTCATTCTCACCTAGTTCGAGAAACAAAAAGATTATTTTATCAGAATAAAATAACTATGGCTCAAAATCCACTTAGATCCAGTTGGAAATTGATTAACTCTGTAAACAATCAAAGGCAACCCGAAGGTGAAATTAAAATTCAAGATGGTGATGTTTTAATTGAAGATCCTGCGCTGGTGGTCAATAAATTTAATGAGTTTTTTGTAAATGTGGCAGATAGGATTATCAGTCACATCCCTAAGGTACCTTTTTCTACAAAAATAAAGAACAAATAGTAACTCACTATTTCTAATTCTTTTTGTGGAAGAAAAGTTTATTTCGTTAATCAGCAAAAAACTAAAATCAAAAAAGTCAAGTGGTTTCGATGAGATCCCAAATTTTCTTATAAAAAAAAGTCTTAGGGAAATTGTAAAACCCCTAACTTCTCTCATTAATCTCAGTTTTGAGTATGGTGTTTTTCCAAAGAAACTAAAGCTTACCAAGATTCTTCCTCTTTTCAAGAAAGGTAATGTAGACTCATTGGATAATTATCGTCCAATTGCCCTCATTTCAGTTTTTTCTAAAGTGTTTGAGTACTGTTATCTGGATAGACTATCGAAATTTCTTGATTCTAACAAAATCATAATTACAAATCAATTTGGTTTTCAACCAAATCATAGCACAGTGGATGCAATTTTCAAGTTTGTTGAAGTCGTTACTAATTCCATTGAATCTGGTGAGAATCCTGTTGGAACCTTTTGAGACCTTAGCAAGGCTTTGACTGTGTGTTGCACTGGATACTTTTTATAAAGATGGAGAAGTATGGCATTCGAGGAAAAGCTTTAGCATGGCTCCAGAGTTATTTAGACAGTCGTTCACAGTATGTGTCGGTTCAACACACTATGGGTAACACACGTAGGTCTATTAACTCGATGGTACTTGAAAATAGGGTCGGGGTGCCACAGGGCTCAGTTTTGGGCCCTGTGCTATTCCTTTTGTATATTAATGACATCAACATGCATTTGAAAGAATGCTCATTGTTTTTATATGCTGATGATGCTACAATTGTAACCTCTAATCAGGTTCCTTCTACTCTCCAGTCAAACCTGCAAAACAATCTTGGTCATTTGTTCAATTGGTTCTCTATGAACTTTCTATACATCAATCCCAGCAAAACATTGACTATTGTTTTTCACAATTACAATAGCAAAATTGTGAACATTGACGTTACACTCAATGGCACCCCAATACCTCAAACAGGTAAAATCAATTTTTTGGGTGGGAATGTAGATCAAAATCTAAATTGGAAGCCTCATTGTGAGAAAGTGTGCGCAAAATTAAATTCACTATGCTATTTGATCAGAAACCTTAAATCATTTTTGAATACAAACCAACTGTTGTTGGTATACAATTCTCATTGTTCCTCAACACTGAGATATGGAATCAGTTTCTGGGGTGCGTCGTCCGATGCACGTGATGTTTTTATTTGTCAGAAGAGGGTGGTCAGGAATATCATTACTATTTCACAAACTACATCTTGCCGTGTCTTTTTTAAGCAATTATGTATTTTAACTCTACCTTCGATTTTCATTTTAGAAGTGGCCACTCTAATCTATAAGAATAAATCAGATTACTCGCATGGCTACGACTATCATAACCATGACACTCGCAATAAAAGTGATCTCAGGATTCCCAGCTTTAAGTATAGAATTGGAAGGACATCTCCCACTTATCTTGGTCAAAAAATTTTTAATAGTCTCTCTCAAGAAATAAAGTCCTCACACAATGTAAAAATTTTTAGAGTTAAACTAAAAGGTTCTTGGTAGCTCAGAGCTTTTACAACATTGAAGAGTTTTTCTCCTACAGTTTAAAACTAGCCAAATATGCATAAGTTATAGTGTGGTATATGAAATACAGAGTTATATTAAAATTTTAATGTTATATTTAATATTTAATGTTTCTAAAGGTAATAGTAAATGTTGACTTGTTCCATAATGCTTTTTTATGTACATTCCTATGGAAATGAATTTCTGAAATAAAAAATAAATAAATCCAATGATATGAAATCGTTTCCGAAACGTAATAAAACATTTTATTGTAAATGTCCTGGAACTATACGTTGTATACATAGAACGCAATAGTACATCAAGGATTCCGAGTTTTGGTAACCTTTATTGGAAAGCTATTGCTAGAAATGTCCGACCCAACCTACATCCAATGGCATAAAATCTGTCCTGGAGCGTAATATAACATTTTATTGCAAATGTCCTGGAACTATACATTGTATACATAAACCGCAATAGTACATCAAAGATTCTGAATTTTGATAGACTTTGTGTACCATTGGAAAGCTATTGTTAAAAATGTTCGACATAACCTACATCCAATGGTATAAAATTGTTCCCGGAACGTAATACAACATTTTATTGCAAATATCCTGGAACTATACGTTGTATACATAAAACGCAATAGTACATCAAGGATTCCGAATTTTGATAGACTTTATGTACCATTGGAAAGCTATTGTTAAAAGTGTTCGACATAACCTACATCCAATGGTAAAAATTTTCCCGGAAGTTAAAATTTTATTGTAAATTTGGAACTATGGTTTTAAAAAACCAAATACATCAAGGATTAAAATTTTGGTTTTATTACCATTAAATATTGTTAAAATTTCGTAACCTAACCAATGGTAAAAATTTCCCAAAATAAAATTTTATTGTAAATTTGGAACATTGTTTAAATCGCAAATTACATCAAGGATTAAAATTTTGGTTTTTTACCATTAAAGTTTGAAAAATGTTGAATAACCTAACCAATGGTAAAAATTTTCCCGAATTAAAAAATTTTATTGTAAACCTGGAACTATTGTTTAAATCGAATATACATCAAGGATTAATTTTTGGACTTTATTACCATTAAAGCATTGTTAAAAATTCGTAACCTAACCAATGGTAAAAATTTCCCGAAGTAATAAAATTTTATTGAAATTTGGAAATTTGAACTAAAACCAATGTAAAAGGTTCCTTTTTAATTTAACCATTAAAGCATTGTTTGTTGAAAAACCTTTAAAAATTTCCAAATAAATTTATTGTTTTGGAATAAATTTTAAAATTCCGAAAAACTAAATTAATGTAAAAGGGATTAAAATTTTTAATTTTTAAAAACTTGTTAAAAAATTTTCCCAAACAAAACCATTTTATAAATTTTCCGGAACAAATTTTTTAAATTTCGAATACTAAATTAAAATTTTCCCAATCCTTTTTGAAATTTTTAAAAAATAAAACCAATTTAAAAATTTTCCAATATAAATTTTTTGAATTAACATTTTTTAAATTTCCGAATACCAATTAAATTTTAAATTTCCCGGAAAAATTTTTAAAATGTCCAATTTTTCCCAAAGAAAAGTTCCAAAATAAATTTTTAAAATTTTTGGAACAAAAATTTTTTGAAATTTCGAAATCATAAAAAACGGACATAAAATTAAATTTTAAAATTTAATTAAACTTGTAAAAATTTCCAAATAAAACCATTTATAAATTTTGAAGTTTTAAAAAAAAAATCCCAAATTTTAAAATTGGCAAATAAACAAAATTTTTTGTAAAATTTTACCTTTAAATTAAAAAATGTTCCAAAATAAATTTTATAAATTTTCCGGAACTTTTTAAAAAAAATTAAATAAGGTTAATTTGTCAAAAATTAAATTTTTAAAATTTTGATAACTTTATCCTTAAAAATTTTAAAAATTTAAATTTTATTTAAATGTTAAAAATTGTTAAATAAAAAACCCAAAATAAAATTCCGGTTAAAATTTTAATTAAAGCTGAAAAGGTTAATTTTAAAAAATTAAAAATTAAATTTTTAAAATTTTAAAATTCCCTGGAAAATTGTTCCCAAAAAAAACTAAAATTTTGGGGATTTGTAATAAATTTTTAAAAAAGTTAAATTCCAATTTTAAAAAAAGTCCAAAATATTTAAAATTTTAAAATTCCTGGAATTGTTAAAACGAAAAACAAATTTAATTTTAAATTTTGTTCATTAAAAATTTTTAAAAGTTCCGAATTTTTAATAAAGTTAAAAATTTTAAAGTTTTTAAAATTTTTTAAATTTAAATTGTTGAAATAAAAAAATAATTTAAATTCCGGAAATCTTTTATAAAGCAAATAAATTCCCAAAAATGAAAAATTTCCAAGTTTTAAATTTTAAAACCTAACATTGTTTAAAAATTTAAAATAAAACTAAGGTTTTGGAACTATTTTTATTAAATTTAAAAAATTTTAAAACCAAAAATGAAAAATTTTCCAAATTTTAAAATTTTATTTAATTTAAATTTTAAAATTTCCAAAACTAAAAAATTTTTTAAATTTTAACATTTAAATAAAAAAGTTAATTTTTTAAAAAAATTTTAAAATATTTAAAATTTTTGTAAATTCTAAATTTTTAAAAGCAATAATAACAAAATTAAAATTTTGGAAATTTTTAATTTAAAGTTTGAAAAGGGGAAAATTTTAAAAAATTATAAAATTTTCCAATTTTAAAATTTTTAATTAAAATAATTGTTAAAAGTTCCAAAAAACCAATTTTATTTAAATGTCCTGGAAATTTTTTTAAAAACCAAAATACTAAATTAAAAATTTGTCCCAAATTTAATTTAAAATTTTTAAAATGGAATATTTTTAAAAAAGCAAATTAAAAATTTTTTAAATTTTGGACCAAAAACTTTTTAAAATGTCCAAAATTTTAAATTTAATAAAAATTTTAACATAAAATTTTTTAAATGTCCAATTAACTTTTAAAAGGAATAAAATTTTCCAATTTAAAAAATTTTGAACTTAAACTTTTTTAAAAACGAATATTTTAAATAATTTTAAAACTAACAAAAATTTTTTTAAAATTTTTAACTAATTTTGTTAAAACCAAAAATAAATTTAATTTAAACTGGACAAAACTTTTTTAAAAACGAATATTTAATCAAAAAAATTTGTTAATAAAAATTTTTAAATTTGACTTAAATTTTAAAAAATGTTCCCAAATTAAAAAAATTTTTGACCTTAAACTTTTTTAAAAACGAATATAATAAAAAAAATTTGTTAATAAAAAATTTTTTAAATTTTTTACTAATTTTAAAATTTAAAATTTAATAATTTTATTAAATTTGGGTTTGTTTTAAAATTTCCAAATTCCAATTTTTAAATTTTAAAAATAAAAATTTTTAAATTTTTAACCATAAGTTTTAAAACCAAATAACAAATTTTTAAATGCCTTAAACATTTTTTAAAAATGTCCAAAATTCCTTTTAAAAATTTTAACAAACATTTTAAAATTTGTTGGGAACCCAATTTTTGGGGCCCAAAAATCCCCGGGGATTTAAACTTTTTGCAAATTAACTTTTTAAATTCCCCAACTAAAATTGATTTAAACCCGGACTAAACTTTTTTAAAATGTCCAACATTTTAATTTAAAAAGTTTAAATAAAATTTTTCCCAAATTAAATTTATTGAAAATTTCCAAAACTCAAATATAAAAATTTTTGGGAAAAATTTTATTTTAAAATTTTTAACAAAACATAAAAAATTTGACAAAAAAATTTTTAAAAATTTTTGAATTAAAAATTTTAAATTTTGAAAAATTTGCAAATTCAAATAAATTTTTTGTTTTATGTTTGGAATTTTATTTTGTTTGAAATTTTTTGGGTTTTTTGTTTGGGAAATTTTTTAAATTTTGGGTTTGTGGTTTGTTGTTACTAAAAGCAATGTAATAAGGTTCAAATTTTGATAATTTATGTACCATTGGAAAGCTATTGTTAAAATGTTCGAAATAACCTACATCCAATGGTATAAAATGGTCCCGGAACGTAATACAACATTTTATTGAAATGTCCTGGAACTATTCGTTGTATACATAAAACGCAATAGTACATCAAATTCCAAATTTTGATAGATTTATGTACCATTGGAAAGCTATTGTTAAAATGTTCGAATAACCTACATCCAATGGTATAAAATTGTTCCCGGAACGTAATACAACATTTTATTGAAATGTCCTGGAACTATTCGTTGTATACATAAAACGCAATAGTACATCAAAATTCCGAATTTTGATAATTTTATGTACCATTGGAAAACTATTGTTAAAATGTTCGAAATAACCTACATCCAATGGTATAAAATTGTTCCCGGAACGTAATACAACATTTTATTGCAAATGTCCTGGAACTATACGTTGTATACATAAAACGCAATAGTACATCAAATTCCAAATTTTGATAGATTTTATGTACCATTGGAAAGCTATTGTTAAAATGTTCGAAATAACCTACATCCAATGGTATAAAATTGTTCCCGGAACGTAATACAACATTTTATTGAAATGTCCTGGAACTATTCGTTGTATACATAAAACGCAATAGTACATCAAAATTCCAATTTTGATAATTTATGTACCATTGGAAAGCTATTGTTAAAATGTTCGAAATAACCTACATCCAATGGTATAAAATTGTTCCCGGAACGTAATACAACATTTTATTGAAATGTCCTGGAACTATTCGTTGTATACATAAAACGCAATAGTACATCAAATTCCGATTTTGATAAATTTTATGTACCATTGGAAAGCTATTGTTAAAATGTTCGAATAACCTACATCCAATGGTATAAAATTGTTCCCGGAACGTAATAAACATTTTATTGAAATGTCCTGGAACTATCGTTGTATACATAAAACGCAATAGTACATCAAATTCCGAATTTTGATAATTTATGTACCATTGGAAAGCTATTGTTAAAATGTTCGAATAACCTACATCCAATGGTATAAAATTGTTCCCGGAACGTAATAAAACATTTTATTGTAAATGTCCTGGAACTATTCGTTGTATACATAAAACGCAATAGTACATCAAATTCCGAATTTTGATAGACTTTATGTACCATTGGAAAGCTATTGTTAAAATGTTCGAATAACCTACATCCAATGGTATAAAATTGTTCCCGGCGTAATAAACATTTTATTGAAATGTCCTGGAACTATTCGTTGTATACATAAAACGCAATAGTACATCAAATTCCAAATTTTGATAGACTTTATGTACCATTGGAAGCTATTGTTAAAATGTTCGAAATAACCTACATCCAATGGTATAAAATTGTTCCCGGACGTAATACAACATTTTATTGAAATGTCCTGGAACTATCGTTGTATACATAAAACGCAATAGTACATCAAATTCCAAATTTTGATAGACTTTATGTACCATTGGAAAGCTATTGTTAAAATGTTCGAATAACCTACATCCAATGGTATAAAATTGGTTCCCGGAACGTAATACAACATTTTATTGAAATGTCCTGGAACATTCGTTGTATACATAAAACGCAATAGTACATCAAATTCCAATTTTGATAATTTTATGTACCATTGGAAAGCTATTGTTAAAATGTTCACATAACCTACATCCAATGGTATAAAATTGTTCCCGGAACGTAATACAACATTTTATTGCAAATGTCCTGGAACTACGTTGTATACATAAAACGCAATAGTACATCAAATTCCAAATTTTGATAATTTTATGTACCATTGGAAAGCTATTGTTAAAAGTGTTCAATAACCTACATCCAATGGTATAAAATTGTTCCCGGAACGTAATACAACATTTTATTGAAATGTCCTGGAACTATCGTTGTATACATAAAACGCAATAGTACATCAAATTCCAATTTTGATAATTTATGTACCATTGGAAAGCTATTGTTAAAATGTTCGACATAACCTACATCCAATGGTATAAAATTGTTCCCGAACGTAATACAACATTTTATTGAAATGTCCTGGAACTTCGTTGTATACATAAAACGCAATAGTACATCAAATTCCGAATTTTGATAGACTTTATGTACCATTGGAAAGCTTTGTTAAAAGTGTTCGACATAACCTACATCCAATGGTATAAAATTGTTCCCGGAACGTAATACAACATTTTATTGCAAATGTCCTGGAACTTACGTTGTATACATAAAACGCAATAGTACATCAAATTCCGAATTTTGATAGACTTTATGTACCATTGGGAAAGCTTTGTTAAAATGTTCGAATAACCTACATCCAATGGTATAAAATTGTTCCCGGAACGTAATACAACATTTTATTGAAATGTCCTGGAACTATCGTTGTATACATAAACGCAATAGTACATCAAATTCCGAATTTTGATAATTTATGTACCATTGGAAAGCTATTGTTAAAATGTTCGAATAACCTACATCCAATGGTATAAAATTGTTCCCGGAACGTAATAAACATTTTATTGAAATGTCCTGGAACTATCGTTGTATACATAAAACGCAATAGTACATCAAAATTCCGAATTTTGATAGACTTTATGTACCATTGGAAAGCTATTGTTAAAAATGTTCGACATAACCTACATCCAATGGTATAAAATTGTTCCCGGAACGTAATACAACATTTTATTGCAAATGTCCTGGAACTATCGTTGTATACATAAAACGCAATAGTACATCAAATTCCGAATTTTGTAATTTATGTACCATTGGAAAGCTATTGTTAAAATGTTCGACATAACCTACATCCAATGGTATAAAATTGTTCCCGGGCGTAATACAACATTTTATTGTTTAAAATTTGTTCTGGAACAAATTCCGTTTTGTAATTTAACCATTAAACAGTTAAAAGCAATAATACATTGGTATAAAAGTTGGTTCAAAAGGCCCTAAAAAAAAAAATCAAAAATTCCGAATTTTGATAATTTAGTACCATTAAAGCTTTGTTAAAATGTTCGAATAAACATCCAATGGTATAAAATTGTTCCCGGAACGTAATACAACATTTTATTGCAAATGTCCTGGAACTATACGTTGTATACATAAAACGCAATAGTACATCAAATTCCAAATTTTGATAATTTATGTACCATTGGAAAGCTATTGTTAAAATGTTCGAATAACCTACATCCAATGGTATAAAATTGTTCCGGAACGTAATACAACATTTTATTGTAAATGTCCTGGAACTATCGTTGTATACATAAACGCAATAGTACATCAAGGATTCCAATTTTGATAGACTTTATGTACCATTGGAAAGCTATTGTTAAAATGTTCGAATAACCTACATCCAATGGTATAAAATGGTCCCGAACGTAATACAACATTTTATTGCAAATGTCCTGGAACATACGTTGTATACATAAAACGCAATAGTACATCAAATTCCAAATTTTGATAGACTTTATGTACCATTGGAAAGCTATTGTTAAAATGTTCGAATAACCTACATCCAATGGTATAAAATTGGTCCCGGAACGTAATACAACATTTTATTGAAATGTCCTGGAACTATACGTTGTATACATAAACGCAATAGTACATCAAAATTCCAATTTTGATAGATTTTATGTACCATTGGAAGCTATTGTTAAAATGTTCGAATAACCTACATCCAATGGTATAAAATTGGTCCCGGAACGTAATACAACATTTTATTGAAATGTCCTGGAACTATCGTTGTATACATAAAACGCAATAGTACATCAAAATTCCAAATTTTGATAATTTATGTACCATTGGAAAGCTATTGTTAAAATGTTCGAATAACCTACATCCAATGGTATAAAATTGTTCCCGGAACGTAATACAACATTTTATTGAAATGTCCTGGAACTATCGTTGTATACATAAAACGCAATAGTACATCAAATTCCGAATTTTGATAGATTTTATGTACCATTGGAAAGCTATTGTTAAAATGTTCGAATAACCTACATCCAATGGTATAAAATGGTCCCGGAACGTAATACAACATTTTATTGCAAATGTCCTGGAACCATCGTTGTATACATAAAACGCAATAGTACATCAAATTCCAAATTTTGATAGATTTATGTACCATTGGAAGCTATTGTTAAAATGTTCGAATAACCTACATCCAATGGTATAAAATTGTTCCCGGACGTAATACAACATTTTATTGAAATGTCCTGGAACTATACGTTGTATACATAAACGCAATAGTACATCAAATTCCAAATTTTGATAGACTTTATGTACCATTGGAAAGCTATTGTTAAAAGTGTTCGAATAACCTACATCCAATGGTATAAAATTGTTCCCGGAACGTAATACAACATTTTATTGAAATGTCCTGGAACTATACGTTGTATACATAAACGCAATAGTACATCAAATTCCGAATTTTGATAATTTTATGTACCATTGGAAAGCTATTGTTAAAATGTTCGAATAACCTACATCCAATGGTATAAAATGGTCCCGGAACGTAATACAACATTTTATTGAAATGTCCTGGAACTACGTTGTATACATAAACGCAATAGTACATCAAATTCCGAATTTTGATAAATTTATGTACCATTGGAAAGCTATTGTTAAAATGTTCGAATAACCTACATCCAATGGTATAAAATCGGTCCCGGAACGTAATACAACATTTTATTGCAAATGTCCTGGAACATTCGTTGTATACATAAAACGCAATAGTACATCAAATTCCAAATTTTGATAGATTTATGTACCATTGGAAAGCTATTGTTAAAATGTTCGAATAACCTACATCCAATGGTATAAAATTGGTCCCGGACGTAATACAACATTTTATTGAAATGTCCTGGAACTATCGTTGTATACATAAAACGCAATAGTACATCAAATTCCAATTTTGATAATTTATGTACCATTGGAAAGCTATTGTTAAAATGTTCGACATAACCTACATCCAATGGTATAAAATGGTCCCGGAACGTAATACAACATTTTATTGTAAATGTCCTGGAACATTCGTTGTATACATAAAACGCAATAGTACATCAAATTCCAAATTTTGATAGACTTTATGTACCATTGGAAAGCTATTGTTAAAATGTTCGAATAACCTACATCCAATGGTATAAAATTGTTCCCGGGCGTAATACAACATTTTATTGAAATGTCCTGGAACTATTCGTTGTATACATAAAACGCAATAGTACATCAAATTCGGAATTTTGATAGACTTTATGTACCATTGGAAAGCTATTGTTAAAAATGGTCGACATAACCTACATCCAATGGTATAAAATTGGTCCCAGAACGTAATACAACATTTTATTGCAAATGTCCTGGAACATACGTTGTATACATAAAACGCAATAGTACATCAAAATTCCAAATTTTGATAGACTTTATGTACCATTGGAAAGCTATTGTTAAAATGTTCGAATAACCTACATCCAATGGTATAAAATTGTTCCCGGAACGTAATACAACATTTTATTGAAATGTCCTGGAACTATCGTTGTATACATAAACGCAATAGTACATCAAATTCCGAATTTTGATAATTTATGTACCATTGGAAAGCTATTGTTAAAAATGTTCGAATAACCTACATCCAATGGTATAAAATTGTTCCCGGAACGTAATACAACATTTTATTGCAAATGTCCTGGAACATCGTTGTATACATAAAACGCAATAGTACATCAAATTCCGAATTTTGATAGACTTTTATGTACCATTGGAAAGCTATTGTTAAAATGTTCGAATAACCTACATCCAATGGTATAAAATTGTTCCCGGAACGTAATACAACATTTTATTGCAAATGTCCTGGAACTATCGTTGTATACATAAAACGCAATAGTACATCAAATTCCGAATTTTGATAGACTTTATGTACCATTGGAAAGCTATTGTTAAAAGTGTTCGACATAACCTACATCCAATGGTATAAAATTGTTCCCGGAACGTAATAAAACATTTTATTGAAATGTCCTGGAACTATTTTAACATAAAACGCAATAGTACATCAAGGATTCGAATTTTGATAGACTTTATGTACCATTGGAAAGCTATTGTTAAAAGTGTTCGACATAACCTACATCCAATGGTATAAAATTGTTCCCGGCGTAATAAAACATTTTATTGTAAATGTCCTGGAACTATTCGTTGTATACATAAAACGCAATAGTACATCAAATTCCGAATTTTGATAGACTTTATGTACCATTGGAAAGCTTTGTTAAAATGTTCGAATAACCTTACATCCAATGGTATAAAATTGTTCCCGGAACGTAATAAAACATTTTATTGAAATGTCCTGGAACTATTCGTTGTATACATAAAACGCAATAGTACATCAAATTCCGAATTTTGATAGACTTTATGTACCATTGGAAAGCTATTGTTAAAAGTGTTCGACATAACCTACATCCAATGGTATAAAATTGTTCCCGGAACGTAATAAAACATTTTATTGTAAATGTCCTGGAACTATTTTTGTATACATAAAACGCAATAGTACATCAAATTCCGAATTTTGATAATTTATGTACCATTGGAAAGCTTTGTTAAAATGTTCGAATAACTTACATCCAATGGTATAAAATTGTTCCGGAACGTAATACAACATTTTATTGAAATGTCCTGGAACTATTCGTTGTATACATAAAACGCAATAGTACATCAAATTCCGAATTTTGATAGACTTTATGTACCATTGGAAAGCTATTGTTAAAAGTGTTCGAATAACCTACATCCAATGGTATAAAATTGTTCCCGGAACGTAATAAAACATTTTATTGTAAATGTCCTGAACTATTTGTTGTATACATAAAACGCAATAGTACATCAATTCCGAATTTTGATAGATTTATGTACCATTGGAAAGCTATTGTTAAAATGTTCGAATAACCTACATCCAATGGTATAAAATTGTTCCCGGAACGTAATAAACATTTTATTGTAAATGTCCTGGAACTATTCGTTGTATACATAAAACGCAATAGTACATCAAATTCCGAATTTTGATAATTTATGTACCATTGGAAAGCTATTGTTAAAATGTTCGAATAACCTACATCCAATGGTATAAAATTGTTCCCGGAACGTAATAAAACATTTTATTGAAATGTCCTGGAACTATTCGTTGTATACATAAAACGCAATAGTACATCAAATTCCGAATTTTGATAATTTATGTACCATTGGAAAGCTATTGTTAAAATGTTCGAATAACCTACATCCAATGGTATAAAATTGTTCCCGGAACGTAATAAAACATTTTATTGTAAATGTCCTGGAACTATTTGTTGTATACATAAAACGCAATAGTACATCAAAATTTCCGAATTTTGATAGACTTTATGTACCATTGGAAAGCTATTGTTAAAATGTTCGAATAACCTACATCCAATGGTATAAAATTGTTCCCGGAACGTAATAAACATTTTATTGTAAATGTCCTGAACTATTCGTTGTATACATAAAACGCAATAGTACATCAAATTCCGAATTTTGATAATTTATGTACCATTGGAAAGCTATTGTTAAAATGTTCAATAACCTACATCCAATGGTATAAAATTGTTCCCGGAACGTAATAAAACATTTTATTGAAATGTCCTGGAACTATTCGTTGTATACATAAAACGCAATAGTACATCAAATTCCGAATTTTGATAGACTTTTATGTACCATTGGAAAGCTATTGTTAAAATGTTCGAATAACCTACATCCAATGGTATAAAATTGTTCCCGGAACGTAATAAACATTTTATTGTAAATGTCCTGGAACTATTCGTTGTATACATAAAACGCAATAGTACATCAAGGATTCCGAATTTTGATAATTTTATGTACCATTGGAAAGCTATTGTTAAAATGTTCGAATAACCTACATCCAATGGTATAAAATGGTCCCGGACGTAATAAAACATTTTATTGTAAATGTCCTGGAACTATTCGTTGTATACATAAAACGCAATAGTACATCAAATTCCGAATTTTGATAGATTTATGTACCATTGGAAAGCTATTGTTAAAATGTTCGAATAACCTACATCCAATGGTATAAAATTGTTCCCGGAACGTAATAAACATTTTATTGTAAATGTCCTGGAACTATTTGTTGTATACATAAAACGCAATAGTACATCAAATTCCGAATTTTGATAATTTATGTACCATTGGAAAGCTATTGTTAAAATGTTCAATAACCTACATCCAATGGTATAAAATTGTTCCGGAACGTAATACAACATTTTATTGCAAATGTCCTGGAACTATCGTTGTATACATAAAACGCAATAGTACATCAAATTCCGAATTTTGATAGACTTTATGTACCATTGGAAAGCTAAAAATGTTCGAATAACCTACATCCAATGGTATAAAATTGTTCCCGGAACGTAATAAACATTTTATTGTAAATGTCCTGGAACTATTTGTTGTATACATAAAACGCAATAGTACATCAAATTCCGAATTTTGATAATTTATGTACCATTGGAAAGCTTTGTTAAAATGTTCGAATAACCTACATCCAATGGTATAAAATTGTTCCCGGAACGTAATACAACATTTTATTGCAAATGTCCTGGAACTATCGTTGTATACATAAAACGCAATAGTACATCAATTCCGAATTTTGATAATTTATGTACCATTGGAAAGCTATTGTTAAAATGTTCGAATAACCTACATCCAATGGTATAAAATTGTTCCCGGAACGTAATAAAACATTTTATTGAAATGTCCTGGAACTATTCGTTGTATACATAAAACGCAATAGTACATCAAATTCCGAATTTTGATAATTTATGTACCATTGGAAAGCTATTGTTAAAATGTCCGAATAACTTACATCCAATGGTATAAAATTGTTCCCGGAACGTAATACAACATTTTATTGAAATGTCCTGGAACTATTCGTTGTATACATAAAACGCAATAGTACATCAAATTCCGAATTTTGATAGACTTTATGTACCATTGGAAAGCTATTGTTAAAATGTTCGAAAATAACCTACATCCAATGGTATAAAATTGTTCCCGGAACGTAATAAAACATTTTATTGAAATGTCCTGGAACTATTCGTTGTATACATAAAACGCAATAGTACATCAAATTCCGAATTTTGATAGACTTTATGTACCATTGGAAAGCTATTGTTAAAATGTTCGACATAACCACATCCAATGGTATAAAATTGTTCCCGGAACGTAATAAAACATTTTATTGAAATGTCCTGGAACTATCGTTGTATACATAAAACGCAATAGTACATCAAATTCCGATTTTGATAATTTATGTACCATTGGAAGCTATTGTTAAAATGTTCGAATAACCTACATCCAATGGTATAAAATTGTTCCCGGAACGTAATACAACATTTTATTGCAAATGTCCTGGAACTATTCGTTGTATACATAAAACGCAATAGTACATCAAATTCCGAATTTTGATAAATTTATGTACCATTGGAAGCTATTGTTAAAATGTCCGAATAACCTACATCCAATGGTATAAAATGTCCGGCGTAATACAACATTTTATTGCAAATGTCCTGGAACTATACGTTGTATACATAAAACGCAATAGTACATCAAATTCCGAATTTTGATAATTTATGTACCATTGGAAAGCTATTGTTAAAAGTGTTCGACATAACCTACATCCAATGGTATAAAATTGGTCCCGGAACGTAATACAACATTTTATTGCAAATGTCCTGGAACCATACGTTGTATACATAAACGCAATAGTACATCAAATTCCGAATTTTGATAATTTATGTACCATTGGAAAGCTATTGTTAAAATGTTCGAATAACCTACATCCAATGGTATAAAATTGGTTCCCGGAACGTAATACAACATTTTATTGAAATGTCCTGGAACTATCGTTGTATACATAAACGCAATAGTACATCAAAATTCCGAATTTTGATAATTTTATGTACCATTGGAAAGCTATTGTTAAAATGTTCGAATAACCTACATCCAATGGTATAAAATTGGTCCCGGAACGTAATACAACATTTTATTGAAATGTCCTGGAACTATCGTTGTATACATAAAACGCAATAGTACATCAAGGATTCCAAATTTTGATAGATTTATGTACCATTGAAAGCTATTGTTAAAATGTTCAATAACCACATCCAATGGTATAAAATTGTTCCCGGAACGTAATACAACATTTTATTGTAAATGTCCTGGAACTACGTTGTATACATAAACGCAATAGTACATCAAATTCCAATTTTGATAATTTATGTACCATTGGAAAGCTATTGTTAAAATGTTCAATAACCTACATCCAATGGTATAAAATTGGTCCCGAACGTAATACAACATTTTATTGCAAATGTCCTGGAACATCGTTGTATACATAAAACGCAATAGTACATCAAATTCCAAATTTTGATAATTTATGTACCATTGGAAAGCTATTGTTAAAATGTTCGAATAACCTACATCCAATGGTATAAAATTGTTCCCGGAACGTAATACAACATTTTATTGAAATGTCCTGGAACTATCGTTGTATACATAAACCGCAATAGTACATCAAATTCCGAATTTTGATAATTTATGTACCATTGGAAAGCTATTGTTAAAAGTGTTCAATAACCACATCCAATGGTATAAAATTGTTCCCGGAACGTAATACAACATTTTATTGAAATGTCCTGGAACTATCGTTGTATACATAAAACGCAATAGTACATCAAATTCCGAATTTTGATAATTTTATGTACCATTGGAAAGCTATTGTTAAAATGTTCGAATAACCTACATCCAATGGTATAAAATTGTTCCCGGAACGTAATACAACATTTTATTGAAATGTCCTGGAACTATCGTTGTATACATAAACCGCAATAGTACATCAAATTCCGAATTTTGATAGACTTTATGTACCATTGGAAAGCTATTGTTAAAATGTTCGAATAACCTACATCCAATGGTATAAAATTGGTCCCGGAACGTAATACAACATTTTATTGCAAATGTCCTGGAACATCGTTGTATACATAAACGCAATAGTACATCAAATTCCAAATTTTGATAATTTTGTACCATTGGAAAGCTATTGTTAAAATGTTCGAATAACCACATCCAATGGTATAAAATTGTTCCCGGAACGTAATACAACATTTTATTGAAATGTCCTGGAACTATACGTTGTATACATAAACCGCAATAGTACATCAAATTCCGAATTTTGATAATTTATGTACCATTGGAAAGCTATTGTTAAAAATGTTCGAATAACCTACATCCAATGGTATAAAATTGGTCCCGGAACGTAATACAACATTTTATTGTAAATGTCCTGGAACATCGTTGTATACATAAAACGCAATAGTACATCAAATTCCAAATTTTGATAATTTATGTACCATTGGAAAGCTATTGTTAAAATGTTCGACATAACCTACATCCAATGGTATAAAATTGTTCCCGGAACGTAATACAACATTTTATTTAAATGTCCTGGAACTATTCGTTGTATACATAAAACGCAATAGTACATCAAATTCCGAATTTTGATAATTTATGTACCATTGGAAAGCTATTGTTAAAATGTCGAATAACCTACATCCAATGGTATAAAATTGGTCCCGAACGTAATACAACATTTTATTGAAATGTCCTGGAACATCGTTGTATACATAAAACGCAATAGTACATCAAATTCCAATTTTGATAATTTATGTACCATTGGAAAGCTATTGTTAAAATGTTCGACATAACCTACATCCAATGGTATAAAATTGTTCCCGGAACGTAATACAACATTTTATTGAAATGTCCTGCTTGGAACTAAACGCAATAGTACATCAAATTCCGAATTTTGATAACTTTATGTACCATTGGAAAGCTATTGTTAAAATGTTCGAATAACCTACATCCAATGGTATAAAATTGTTCCCGAACGTAATACAACATTTTATTGCAAATGTCCTGGAACCATCGTTGTATACATAAAACGCAATAGTACATCAAATTCCGAATTTTGATAATTTATGTACCATTGGAAAGCTATTGTTAAAATGTTCGAATAACCTACATCCAATGGTATAAAATTGTTCCCGGAACGTAATACAACATTTTATTGCAAATGTCCTGGAACTATCGTTGTATACATAAAACGCAATAGTACATCAATATTCCGAATTTTGATAGATTTATGTACCATTGGAAAGCTATTGTTAAAATGTTCGACATAACCTACATCCAATGGTATAAAATTGTTCCCGGAACGTAATAAACATTTTATTGTAAATGTCCTGGAACTATTCGTTGTATACATAAACGCAATAGTACATCAAATTCCGAATTTTGATAATTTATGTACCATTGGAAAGCTATTGTTAAAATGTTCGACATCCAATTGGTATAAAATTGTTCCCGGAAAGTAATAAAACATTTTATTGAAATGTCCTGGAACTATTCGTTGTATACATAAAACGCAATAGTACATCAAATTCCGAATTTGATAATTTATGTACCATTGGAAAGCTTTGTTAAAATGTTCGAATAACCTTACATCCAATGGTATAAAATTGTTCCCGGAACGTAATAAACATTTTATTGTAAATGTCCTGGAACTATTCGTTGTATACATAAAACGCAATAGTACATCAAATTCCGAATTTTGATAATTTATGTACCATTGGAAAGCTATTGTTAAAATGTTCGAATAACCTACATCCAATGGTATAAAATTGTTCCCGGAACGTAATAAAACATTTTATTGAAATGTCCTGGAACTATTGTTGTATACATAAAACGCAATAGTACATCAAATTCCGAATTTTGATAGACTTTATGTACCATTGAAAGCTTTGTTAAAATGTTCGACATAACCACATCCAATGTATAAAATTGTTCCTAAACAACATTTTATTGAAATGTCCTGGAACTATCGTTGTATACATAAAACGCAATAGTACATCAATTCCGAATTTTGATAATTTATGTACCATTGGAAAGCTATTGTTAAAATGTTCGACATAACCTACATCCAATGGTATAAAATTGTTCCCGGAACGTAATAAAACATTTTATTGAAATGTCCTGGAACTATTCGTTGTATACATAAAACGCAATAGTACATCAAATTCCGAATTTTGATAATTTATGTACCATTGGAAAGCTTTGTTAAAATGTTCGAATAACCTACATCCAATGGTATAAAATTGTTCCCGGAACGTAATAAAACATTTTATTGAAATGTCCTGGAACTATTCGTTGTATACATAAAACGCAATAGTACATCAAATTCCGAATTTTGATAATTTTATGTACCATTGGAAAGCTATTGTTAAAAGTGTTCAATAACTTACATCCAATGGTATAAAATTGTTCCCGGAACGTAATAAAACATTTTATTGAAATGTCCTGGAACTATTCGTTGTATACATAAAACGCAATAGTACATCAAATTCCGAATTTTGATAGACTATATGTACCATTGGAAAGCTATTGTTAAAATGTTCAATAACCTACATCCAATGGTATAAAATTGTTCCCGGAACGTAATAAAACATTTTATTGAAATGTCCTGGAACTATTCGTTGTATACATAAAACGCAATAGTACATCAAATTCCGAATTTTGATAATTTATGTACCATTGGAAAGCTATTGTTAAAATGTTCGACATAACCTACATCCAATGGTATAAAATTGTTCCCGAACGTAATAAAACATTTTATTGTAAATGTCCTGAACTATTTGTTGTATACATAAAACGCAATAGTACATCAAATTCCGAATTTTGATAGACTTTATGTACCATTGGAAAGCTTTGTTAAAAGTGTTCGAATAACTTACATCCAATGTATAAAATTGTTCCGGAACGTAATAAACATTTTATTGTTTCCTGGAACTATTCGTTGTATACATAAAACGCAATAGTACATCAATTCCGAATTTTGATAGACTTTATGTACCATTGGAAAGCTATTGTTAAAATGTTCGACATAACCTACATCCAATGGTATAAAATTGTTCCCGGAACGTAATAAAACATTTTATTGAAATGTCCTGGAACTATTTGTTGTATACATAAAACGCAATAGTACATCAAATTCCGAATTTTGATAGACTTTATGTACCATTGGAAAGCTTTGTTAAAATGTTCGACATAACCTACATCCAATGGTATAAAATTGTTCCCGAACGTAATAAACATTTTATTGAAATGTCCTGGAACTATTTGTATACATAAAACGCAATAGTACATCAAAATTCCGAATTTTGATAGACTTTATGTACCATTGGAAAGCTGTTGTTAAAAGTGTTCGACATAACTTACATCCAATGGTATAAAATTGTTCCCGAACGTAAAAAACATTTTATTGAAATGTCCTGAACTATTCGTTGTATACATAAAACGCAATAGTACATCAAATTCCGAATTTTGATAATTTTATGTACCATTGGAAAGCTATTGTTAAAATGTTCGAATAACTACATCCAATGGTATAAAATTGTTCCCGGAACGTAATAAAACATTTTATTGAAATGTCCTGGAACTATTCGTTGTATACATAAAACGCAATAGTACATCAAATTCCAATTTTGATAGATTTTATGTACCATTGGAAAGCTATTGTTAAAAGTGTTCGACATAACCTACATCCAATGTATAAAATTGTTCCCGGAACGTAATAAAACATTTTATTGAAATGTCCTGGAACTATTCGTTGTATACATAAAACGCAATAGTACATCAAATTCCGAATTTTGATAGATTTATGTAACATTGGAAAGCTGTTGTTAAAATGTTCGAATAACTTACATCCAATGGTATAAAATTGTTCCCGGAACGTAATAAAACATTTTATTGAAATGTCCTGGAACTATTCGTTGTATACATAAAACGCAATAGTACATCAAATTCCGAATTTTGATAGATTTATGTACCATTGGAAAGCTATTGTTAAAATGTTCGAATAACCTACATCCAATGGTATAAAATTGTTCCCGAACGTAATACAACATTTTATGCAAATGTCCTGGAACTAACCGTTGTATACATAAAGCGCAATAGTACATCAAGGATTCCGAGTTTTGATAACCTTTATGTACCATTGGGAAGCTATTGTTAGAAATGTCCGACCCAACCTACATCCAATGGCATAAAATCTGGTCCCGGAACGTAATACAACATTTTATTGCAAATGTCCTGGAACTATACGTTGTATACATAAAACGCAATAGTACATCAAGGATTCCAAATTTTGATAGACTTTATGTACCATTGGAAAGCTATTGTTAAAAGTGTTCGACATAACCTACATCCAATGGTATAAAATTGTTCCCGGAACGTAATACAACATTTTATTGTAAATGTCCTGGAACTATACGTTGTATACATAAACCGCAATAGTACATCAAGGATTCCGAATTTTGATAGATTTTATGTACCATTGGAAAGCTATTGTTAAAAGTGTTCGACATAACCTACATCCAATGGTATAAAATTGTTCCCGGAACGTAATACAACATTTTATTGTAAATGTCCTGGAACTATTCGTTGTATACATAAAACGCAATAGTACATCAAGGATTCCGAATTTTGATAGACTTTATGTACCATTGGAAAGCTATTGTTAAAAGTGTTCGACATAACCTACATCCAATGGTATAAAATTGTTCCCGGAACGTAATACAACATTTTATTGTAAATGTCCTGGAACTATTCGTTGTATACATAAAACGCAATAGTACATCAAGGATTCCGAATTTTGATAGATTTTATGTACCATTGGAAAACTATTGTTAAAAGTGTTCGATATAACCTACATCCAATGGTATAAAATTGTTCCCGGAACGTAATACAACATTTTATTGCAAATGTCCTGGAACTATACGTTGTATACATAAAACGCAATAGTACATCAAGGATTCCAAATTTTGATAGACTTTATGTACCATTGGAAAGCTATTGTTAAAAGTGTTCGACATAACCTACATCCAATGGTATAAAATTGTTCCCGGAACGTAATACAACATTTTATTGTAAATGTCCTGGAACTATACGTTGTATACATAAACCGCAATAGTACATCAAGGATTCCGAATTTTGATAGACTTTATGTACCATTGGAAAGCTATTGTTAAAAGTGTTCGACATAACCTACATCCAATGGTATAAAATTGGTCCCAGAACGTAATACAACATTTTATTGCAAATGTCCTGGAACCATACGTTGTATACATAAAACGCAATAGTACATCAAGGATTCCAAATTTTGATAGACTTTATGTACCATTGGAAAGCTATTGTTAAAAGTGTTCGACATAACCTACATCCAATGGTATAAAATTGTTCCCGGAACGTAATACAACATTTTATTGTAAATGTCCTGGAACTATTCGTTGTATACATAAAACGCAATAGTACATCAAGGATTCGGAATTTTGATAGACTTTATGTACCATTGGAAAGCTATTGTTAAAAATGGTCGACATAACCTACATCCAATGGTATAAAATTGGTCCCAGAACGTAATACAACATTTTATTGCAAATGTCCTGGAACCATACGTTGTATACATAAAACGCAATAGTACATCAAGGATTCCGAATTTTGATAGACTTTATGTACCATTGGAAAGCTATTGTTAAAAGTGTTCGACATAACCTACATCCAATGGTATAAAATTGTTCCCGGAACGTAATACAACATTTTATTGTAAATGTCCTGGAACTATACGTTGTATACATAAACCGCAATAGTACATCAAGGATTCCGAATTTTGATAGACTTTATGTACCATTGGAAAGCTATTGTTAAAAATGTTCGACATAACCTACATCCAATGGTATAAAATTGTTCCCGGAACGTAATACAACATTTTATTGCAAATGTCCTGGAACCATACGTTGTATACATAAAACGCAATAGTACATCAAGGATTCCGAATTTTGATAGACTATATGTACCATTGGAAAGCTATTGTTAAAAGTGTTCGACATAACCTACATCCAATGGTATAAAATTGTTCCCGGAACGTAATACAACATTTTATTGCAAATGTCCTGGAACTATACGTTGTATACATAAAACGCAATAGTACATCAAGTATTCCGAATTTTGATAGACTTTATGTACCATTGGAAAGCTATTGTTAAAAGTGTTCGACATAACCTACATCCAATGGTATAAAATTGTTCCCGGAACGTAATAAAACATTTTATTGTAAATGTCCTGGAACTATTCGTTGTATACATAAAACGCAATAGTACATCAAGGATTACGAATTTTGATAGACTTTATGTACCATTGGAAAGCTATTGTTAAAAGTGTTCGACATAACCTACATCCAATGGTATAAAATTGTTCCCGCAACGTAATAAAACATTTTATTGTAAATGTCTCGGAACTATTCGTTGTATACATAAAACGCAATAGTACATCAAGGATTCCGAATTTCGATAGACTTTATGTACCATTGGAAAGCTGTTGTTAAAAGTGTTCGACATAACTTACATCCAATGGTATAAAATTGTTCCCGGAACGTAATAAAACATTTTATTGTAAATGTCCTGGAACTATTCGTTGTATACATAAAACGCAATAGTACATCAAGGATTCCGAATTTTGATAGACTTTATGTACCATTGGAAAGCTATTGTTAAAAGTGTTCGACATAACCTACATCCAATGGTATAAAATTGTTCCCGGAACGTAATAAAACATTTTATTGTAAATGTCTCGGAACTATTTGTTGTATACATAAAACGCAATAGTACATCAAGGATTCCGAATTTTGATAGACTTTATGTACCATTGGAAAGCTGTTGTTAAAAGTGTTCGACATAACTTACATCCAATAGTATAAAATTGTTCCGGAACGTAATACAACATTTTATTGCAAATGTCCTGGAACTATACGTTGTATACATAAAACGCAATAGTACATCAAGGGTTCCGAATTTTGATAGACTTTATGTACCATTGGAAAGCTATTGTTAAAAGTGTTCGACATAACCTACATCCAATGGTATAAAATTGTTCCCGGAACGTAATAAAACATTTTATTGTAAATGTCCTGGAACTATTCGTTGTATACATAAAACGCAATAGTACATCAAGGATTCCGAATTTTGATAGACTTTATGTAACATTGGAAAGCTGTTGTTAAAAGTGTTCGACATAACTTACATCCAATGGTATAAAATTGTTCCCGGAACGTAATAAAACATTTTATTGTAAATGTCCTGGAACTATTCGTTGTATACATAAAACGCAATAGTACATCAAGGATTCCGAATTTTGATAGACTATATGTACCATTGGAAAGCTATTGTTAAAAGTGTTCGACATAACTTACATCCAATGGTATAAAATTGTTCCCGGAACGTAATAAAACATTTTATTGTAAATGTCCTGGAACTATTCGTTGTATACATAAAACGCAATAGTACATCAAGGATTCCGAATTTTGATAGACTATATGTACCATTGGAAAGCTATTGTTAAAAGTGTTCGACATAACCTACATCCAATGGTATAAAATTGTTCCCGGAACGTAATAAAACATTTTATTGTAAATGTCCTGGAACTATTCGTTGTATACATAAAACGCAATAGTACATCAAGGATTCCGAATTTTGATAGACTTTATGTACCATTGGAAAGCTATTGTTAAAAGTGTTCGACATAACCTACATCCAATGGTATAAAATTGTTCCCGGAACGTAATAAAACATTTTATTGTAAATGTCTCGGAACTATTTGTTGTATACATAAAACGCAATAGTACATCAAGGATTCCGAATTTTGATAGACTTTATGTACCATTGGAAAGCTGTTGTTAAAAGTGTTCGACATAACTTACATCCAATAGTATAAAATTGTTCCGGAACGTAATACAACATTTTATTGCAAATGTCCTGGAACTATACGTTGTATACATAAAACGCAATAGTACATCAAGGGTTCCGAATTTTGATAGACTTTATGTACCATTGGAAAGCTATTGTTAAAAGTGTTCGACATAACCTACATCCAATGGTATAAAATTGTTCCCGGAACGTAATAAAACATTTTATTGTAAATGTCTCGGAACTATTTGTTGTATACATAAAACGCAATAGTACATCAAGGATTCCGAATTTTGATAGACTTTATGTACCATTGGAAAGCTGTTGTTAAAAGTGTTCGACATAACTTACATCCAATAGTATAAAATTGTTCCGGAACGTAATACAACATTTTATTGCAAATGTCCTGGAACTATACGTTGTATACATAAAACGCAATAGTACATCAAGGGTTCCGAATTTTGATAGACTTTATGTAACATTGGAAAGCTGTTGTTAAAAGTGTTCGACATAACTTACATCCAATGGTATAAAATTGTTCCCGGAACGTAACAAAACATTTTATTGTAAATGTCCTGGAACTATTCGTTGTATACATAAAACGCAATAGTACATCAAGGATTCCGAATTTTGATAGACTATATGTACCATTGGAAAGCTATTGTTAAAAGTGTTCGACATAACTTACATCCAATGGTATAAAATTGTTCCCGGAACGTAATAAAACATTTTATTGTAAATGTCCTGGAACTATTCGTTGTATACATAAAACGCAATAGTACATCAAGGATTCCGAATTTTGATAGACTATATGTACCATTGGAAAGCTATTGTTAAAAGTGTTCGACATAACCTACATCCAATGATATAAAATTGTTCCCGGAACGTAATAAAACATTTTATTGTAAATGTCTCGGAACTATTCGTTGTATACATAAAACGCAATAGTACATCAAGGATTCCGAATTTTGATAGACTTTATGTAACATTGGAAAGCTGTTGTTAAAAGTGTTCGACATAACTTACATCCAATGGTATAAAATTGTTCCCGGAACGTAATAAAACATTTTATTGTAAATGTCCTGGAACTATACGTTGTATACATAAAACGCAATAGTACATCAAGGATTCCGAATTTTGATAGACTTTATGTACCATTGGAAAGCTATTGTTAAAAGTGTTCGACATAACCTACATCCAATGGTATAAAATTGTTCCCGGAACGTAATACAACATTTTACTGCAAATGTCCTGGAACTACACGTTGTATACATAAAGCGCAATAGTACATCAAGGATTCCGAGTTTTGATAACCTTTATGTACCATTGGGAAGCTATTGTTAGAAATGTCCGACCCAACCTACATCCAATGGCATAAAATCTGTCCTGGAGCGTAATATAACATTTTATTGCAAATGTCCTGGAACTATACGTTGTATACATAAACCGCAATAGTACATCAAAGATTCTGAATTTTGATAGACTTTGTGTACCATTGGAAAGCTATTGTTAAAAATGTTCGACATAACCTACATCCAATGGTATAAAATTGTTTCCGGCACGTAATACAACATTTTATTGCATATGTCCTGGAACTATACGTTGTATACATAAAACGCAATAGTACATCAAAGATTCTGAGTTTTGATAACCTTTATGTACCATTGGGAAGCTATTGTTAAAATTGTTCGACACAACCTACATCCAATGGCATAAAATCGGTCCCGGAGCATAATACAACATTTTATTGCAAATATGCAGTGTTTCGTATATTGTATATTTATGTATGTTATGTATGTGTGTCTGGTAAGTTTTGTATTGTTGTGGAAAGTTGTGTGTGTGTGTGTATGTGTGTGTGTGTGTATTTGTGTGTGGGTACGTGTACGTATGTGCATGTGTGTATGTTGAGTGTAACTACATTATTTGTTAATAGAACTCAAGTTGTTTTTTTCTTTCTTTTTTTTAAAGAAATATTTTATGTATTTTTTTTTCCTATTTGGGTGACTTGAAATTGAGCAAGTAAGTGTATATCGAACTTAGATTGGAGATATCTGTTTTTTTATTTATACTATTTGGACAGTTATATATGTGACACATTTCTTTGAAAATGTGTTTAGATGTCACTTTTTCGGTTTCTAATATTTTAGCGTCATTGAAATTCATATTATGATCTTTCGTTAAGACATGTGTAGATAAAGCACATGCCTGAGGTTTTATTTTAATATCGCTCTTGTGTTGCGTTATTCGCTGTTTGAAATTTTGAGCAGTTTGACCTATATAGGATGCATTACAATCTAAGCAGTTTATTTTATATATGGCATACCATTGATCTAAACAGGGAGTTTTATCTTTTACTTTAGAAAATAAATTTTTTATTGAGATTAAGTTTTGTTTCGTGATTTTTATGTTTTCTTTTTTAAATACTTGGATCAATTTAGGTGTTAAGCGTTCAATATAAGGTAATGTTTTATACGAAGTATTTATTAGGTCTTTATTATTTTTATTGGAGAATGTGCTTCTATTTAGAGTTGTTTTGATTACAATTGAAAGATAACAGTTTTCTCTTAAAATTTTGGAAAATAATTTAATATTCTTATTGTATAATGAAGGACGGGCAATTCTTTTTATGCGATTTTTCATTTCTAGAACAAAATTTATCTTGGTACTAAAATTTTGATAAGAATAGAAGTTAATAAATCGATTTGAATTTATTGACTTTTGATACCAGTCTAGTATAATTTTGTTTTCTTGTGTTCGAATTAATAATGTATCTAGAAATGGCACGCTGTTATTTGTTTCCATTTCAGCTGTGAACTGTAGGTGTTTATTATACCCATTTAAAACTTCTAATGTTTCATTAAGCTTTTGTTCGGGAATGGCTGTAATTATGTCTTCTACAAACTTTCTAATAAATGGTAGTTTAAAGGACAGCTTAGGTGTAACTGTTTCGAAAATTCAGATGGAATAAAAAGAGTACGCCTTTTATTATTTTTAAACAAGACCTATAACCCATAAAAGAAAAACTGAAAAGTATTAAACCAGAGGTCGTTAACTCTAACTATCTATCTATCTATCTATATATATATATATATATATATATATATATATATATATATATATAGATGTGATTGGAGGTCATACTGCATCGCAGGATATAATATATATATATATATATATATATATATATATATATGATTAGAGGTCATATTGCATAAGACTTCATAAATTTTAAAAAATTCGCGAAAATTCAAGAAAAGTCCCAATCATTTTAAATTATAATTTATTACCTTTGTAATGCTAGATCTTATTTTTGGTTTGTGTAAGACACATGTTTTGTGCATTTTTATTATCTGAATTGAATTTATTAAATGACAAAAATATTTTGTTAATGTTAAATATTAGGCAATGGATTTTTACCATTAAATTTTTGACCAACTTTGATGCATATAACTCTGTAACCAGTCAGGTATTGGTCACCGAATTTTTATCATTCATATGTTTATATCGTAAAGTATTAATTTAATAATTTTTCACTCGATCCATTTTTAGATATTCTACTTTAAATATTACGAAATTACGCATTTTTGGGTATCTTTAAAAATTATATTAAAACAAGGATAAAGTGTACATGCTTGAAACTTCTACAGCAAGTAGTTCTATGATGTCTATATAAGAAAAAAAATAGAGGTTAGTCTTTCTTCCTTTTAATAGTTCTGCAGCATTAAAGGTCCAGTTGCAACGGCCGTGCATAAATTAAGCATACATTCGTCAATAGAAAAGGATTTATAAATTTTATCTAGTTCAGGAGCTTTAGTATGAAAATACCCTTAAACTTTTGTACTTGAGTAATTACACTTTATAAAGAAGCAATTTCAATATGATAGCAAATCAGAACAAGTAAATAAACCAAAGAGCACTTAGTACATTTTTGTATAAACAGCAATGACAGTAGGTAGGTAAGGCCGGTCCTAATTCAAAACGCGACAGACGTATTTTCCATGTGTAGAATACACCTGCACCGTTTTGAATTAGGATCGGACCTATATAATTTCAATGTAAAATAGTCGTGAAAACATTTCAATGTAAAATAGTTGTGAAAACATGAATTCTTATATACTTTCAAATGTAAAATACTTGTGGGCACGTTTGAATTAGGATCGGCTTTATATTACTTTCAATGGAACATACATACTTCAAAACACACGTATGTTGATAAATGTAAGTGCAGAGAAAATGTGTGTTGATGTTTTGAATTTGGTTTTCTAGCGAGAAGTTATAAAAAGTATGACAGATTCAAAATATCGCATTCAAGTCAATTGTGTTTAATTAAAGTGGATTCTGATTTATGTTTAGAGGCTGCAAATACACATGGGCCGGTTTCAATTCAAAATGTGTTCACTCTTGTGATAGGTTGAAAAGTGGGTTGGCAAAGTACGCAGATGGTGGTAATCTGCTATATAAGGAGATTGCTCCTAATATTAATTTAATTAGTCGAAGTTTACTGCATATATTTACATACAAACATGTATATAATTGATATTCAGGGATTTAAATACAAGAAAAACGAGTTTGTGTGTAAAGAAATTGCGGTTTTGCACTTGTTGAAAGGTGTCGTTTGGCATCAAATTTTTAAACTACCAATGCAGTCCAGTTGTTTGAGCCAAGATAATATAAAACATAACGGCTGGAATGGTGTTATCATATATAGTGCTTTATTTGAAGCAAATTATCCTACCCGGTGAAGAAGTATTTGTGAAGGGTCTAGAAAAGAAGAAATTGATTGAAACCTATCTAATGCAAAACGTTGTAACTGATATGCTTGCAATAGGTTGTCCTAAGCTATCGGAGTTAAAAATCAACAACCGTTTAAAATATAACATCCATTGTTGTAGACACAGCAATAATAATCTGCAATGTGCAAAACAAAATACCTTGTTATTAAAAGAATGGCTTGATAATAATAAAAAACAATAGAAAGATTGTGTCTGTGTTATTTATTTTAATATAATTTTACTATGTTAGCCGAAGCAAATTATCCGACCCGGTGAAGAAGTATGTGTGAAGGGTCTAGAAAAGAATAAGAAATAGATGGAACCTATCTATTGCAAAACAAAATACTTTGTTATTAAAAGAATGGTTTGATAATAATAAAAAACAATAGAAAAGATTGTGTCTGTATTATTATTGTAGTCAGTAAGAAATCTTTAATGCTGATGTCTGCAGAGAAAAAAAATTAAACTCAGACAGCACGAATGGGACTCTCAACCCTGAAAGCAATTATAATTGATCAACGCAATAGCTCTTTATTGGTTTTACAACATTTAACAAATTGTACAGATATCTCGAAAGATTTGCCAAAGACAGACAAACAGATAGACAGACTGACTGCACCAATTTTCTCATTCTCGCTTTTAAAGAATAACAAGTCGTAGTTATTAAATCGCGAACTCAGTTTATCTGCAAGAAATATATAAACGAGGAAATTTATGAAATGCTCCAACTTAAAAAAAACTAGAAAATAAATCTATTGAAATATATGCTAACGTTGCAACTGGTGGATCTGCTCACGGAGTAAACAATTTTTTCAAGCACTTCATTTGAATTGACTATAAACTACTCAATAATTTTAACCTAACCACTATCATTATTCTTTCCTGACAAGGGTAATTTTAACAAAAGTTTTCGTTTTTGATTTGTTCTATAGAACACAACTACAACTTGACAATAAAAATTATCACACACACACACACACGCACCCACGCACGCACGCACGCACGCACGCACCCACACCCACCCACACGCACGCACGCACGCACGCACCCGCACGCATGCACGCACGCACGCACACACACACACACACAACCACATGCACACACACACACACACACAAACACACACACAAACACACACACACACACACACACACACATCTTGAGTATATATAAATATATTAAACAACAAGAAACAAAAGAACAGCAGAAAATTCAACCCATGTCAGCAGCTTTTTTTCTTGTCAACGATAGTCTAGTCTAATGCTTCTTCATCATTTGCATTTCCATAGTTACGTACTGAAGGCAACTCTGCAATTTTAGATCACATGCATTTCTAATTTCAATTACAAAAATATGAAAGCATATATTTGAAATGCATTTCTAACTTTAATCGCAAAAAAATGAGAGCATCTATTCGAAATATGCACTCAGATTAAAAGTCAAAAATTGTTTTACACCGTTCTGTAAACTGAGATTACGTAGTTATTAAATCGAGTAATGTGAAATGAAACACACAATGTATTTTCTTTATTGTAATCTATAAAATACATATATATATATATATATATATATATATATATATATATATATATAATGTTATGTACTCTGGAATAAACATACTATAATTCACTTAAGTTCCCAAATATAAAGAACAGTTCTAACTCACTCCAACTCTGAACGGTTAAAAATATTGCATTATCAATTCTATGAGGGCTGTCTTCTTCATCTTTGACGCGCGGTCGTTTCTGGTTGTTCTTCTTCTTCGTGTTAACTAAAAAAAGATTCAAATGAATATTTTATCAAGTAAATGCATTAAGAAAATTAAATCTATATATACATATATTAAGCTAACGAATACATACTCTGTATTGGTGTCATCAGGTCGTACGTTGCAATTGGTGGATCTGCTTACGGCGTCAACGATTTTTTCTCCAGTACTTAATTTGGATTGACTATAAACTACTCAATAATTTTAACCCAATCACTATCATTATTCTTTCCTGACAAGGACAATTTAAAAAAAAAAAAAATTTTCATTTGTTTGATTTGTTCTATAGAACACACAACTACAACTTGGCAATAAAGATTGAACGATTATCACACACACATATATCTTGAGTATATAAGGATATTAAACAACAAGAACAGCAGAAAATTCAACTCCTGTAAGCAAGAATTTAATGCTAAGGTATTGTCTAGATAGCAATTGTAGAAATATGAAATCTATAGAAAATTTAATAAAGCCAGTCATGTAGCATATATAGGTAATTGTGTGTTTACGCGATTTTATGCTGTATAAGAAATTTTTTTAAAGGTACTGCTCAGCAGAAATAATGAATTAGATTCATTGTCTGAAAAAAAATTGCAATGAATGCACATAATAAAAAAACCTAAATTAGATTAATTTCGTTTAGATTACCGCTGACACAATTTATATGCATATATAGGTACTGCTCAGCAGAAATAATGAATTACATTCATTGACTGAAAAAGAAATTGCAAGAAGGCGCATAATAAAACCTAAATTAGATTAATTTCGTTTTATATTACTGCTAGCATAATTTATTTTCCATAAAAAATTAACAAAAATTGACTTTATATGCATATATAGGGATATAGTAATTTGTGTGGGTGTATGTTTTACGCTAATCATGCTGAATAAGAAAAATTCTTTAGTTTTATCAACGTACTGGAAAATGTTTTTCTTAATATCGGGTTTTTAAAAAAAAACCATGAGTGCGTGTAAATTATGATATTTTTCTTTAGATTAATTTTTCGTTTAAAAATAATGCAATGCAAATAAATCCTTAGTAGTAATATTTATAGAATAAGTTTTAGATTACCGCTGACACAATTTACATGCAAATATAGGTAATTTGTGTGAAATTCTTTAAAGGTACTGTTATATAATAAAACTGCAGAATGTTTTTTTTTAAAACCATGAGTGTGTAAAAATTATTAAACAAAGACGGTTTAATCTGAGACATTTTTTTTCTTCAAAATTTGCTTTGTTTTTATTTAAAATATTTCATATTTAATCATAAAAAAAATAGCGCTGTAATGATAATGTATTTTCTGTACACATCATAAATCAAAGGTCGTATAAAACATTTTTTGTAGTAAACGCAACTGAATGAAAAAAATGATGTTGAATGCTAATTCCTTTTGCAGTTGTTTTGCTCAGAGTTGCCTTCAGTATGTAAATATTGGAAATGCTTGCATAGCGAATTGTTTGTCATAGTTACGTACTGAAGGCAACTCTGCAATTTTTTAGATCGCATGCACGATTCAAGCTTGAAAATCGTCTTGAATAAAAACGTAAATAAAGGCGATTTTTTTAACAATTGCATTCAAAGCAATTCGCTATGCAATTATTTTGATTTGTATGCTATTTCTTTTACAGTTGTTTTTTGCTTACGCGGTTTTTTCCGTAAAAACTCAGCTGAATGAAAAAAATTATGTGAGATTGTTGTTATTGGAAATTAAAATTCAGTATTAATTTTTTCTGATGATGAACGTGCTTTGTTCAGGCAAGAAACGGCTAGAATGGTGTTATCATATATATAGCGCTTTATTTGAATCAAATTATCCGACCCGGTGAAGAAGTATTTCTGAAGGGTTTAGAAAATAAGAAATTGATTGAAACCTTCACAAGTACGCATTTTTTTTTGTTTTGGATTTATCTAAAAATAGGATACCTTTCAATCTACCCGAGTTTAACTATATTAGCATAAATGTATTGTAGAGAAAAAATAGTAGTAGTAACTGTTCTGTTTAAAAAATCCAGTTTGTTATTGTTTAAAGATGTGTTAGCATAAGGTTGATGAGTATGTTTTTCAATATTAACAATTGCATTGTCGAAGTAAACTTTTTCACGCACGTTCAGTATTTCACTATTCATTTTACATTTTAATTAAATAAATGTAGTCCTAACGATTGTAGAAACAACGGCTGGAATGAAGTTATCATATAGCGCTTTATTTGAAGCAAATTATCCGACCCGGTGAAGAAGTATTTGTGAAGGGTTTAGAAAACAAGAAATTGATTGAAACCTATCTAATGCAAAACATTGTAACTGATATGCTTGCACTAGGTTGTCCTAAGCTATCGGAGTTAAAAATCAACAATCGTTTAAAATATAACATCCATTGTTGTAGACACCGCAATAATAATCTGCAATGCACAAAACAAAATACCTTTTTTTATTAAAAGAATGGCTTGATAATAATAAAAAAACAATAGAAAGATTTTGTCTGTATTATTTATTTTAATATAATTTTACAATGTTAGCCTTATTAACTATTATTATAACAACTTCTAGCAAACATTATTTTTATCGATCCAGCTATTGTGTACGTTAGAGAAGCCTAACCATTTTACAAAGACTTTATTTCCACTCTTTCTTAGGACTTTTTTCTACCAGGTAAATTCCTGGATGTTTAACCTTTTGCAACTCCATTTCATAAAATGCACCTTTTGATTTCTTATTCGTCTTGATCTTCTAATATATATGTTGTCGGATTGGTTACGTTTACCTTTTTAATATTAAAAAATTTCATTTGACCAGTTTGGAGTGTAACCTTTCGTAAATGCTTCCCTGTGTTTACTAATCCTCACACTGTCTTTAATTGAATATTTTGGTATTTTGGTTGTAAGTTTGATGTGGGTAAATGATGATTTAAGAATAGTTTTTTCATTTGATTTATCAACTTTTACTAAAAATAGGATACCTTTCAATCTACCCGAGTTGAACTATATTAGCATAAATGTACTGTAGAGAAAATAGTAGTAGTAACCGTTCTGTTTAAAAAAAATCCAGTTTGTTATTGTTTAAAGATGTGTTAGCATAAGGTTGATGAGTATGTTTTTTTTCAATATTAACAATTTCATTGTCAAAGTAAACTTTTTCACGCACGTTCGGTATTTCACTATTCATTTTGCATTTTAATTAAATAAATGTAGTCCTAACGATTGTAGAAACAATGGCTGGAATGAAGTTATCATATAGCGCTTTATTTGAAGCAAATTATCCGACCCGGTGAAGAAGTATTTGTGAAGGGTTTAGAAAAGAAGAAATTGATTGAAACCTATCTAATGCAAAACATTGTAACTGATATGCTTGCACTAGGTTGTCCTAAGCTATCGGAGTTAAAAATCAACAATCGTTTAAAATATAATATCCATTGTTATAGACACAGCAATAATAATCTGCAATGCGCAAAACAAAAGAAAGATTTTGTCTGTATTATTTATTTTAATATAATTTTGCAATGTTAGCCTTACAAAATTCTTTTTTATTATAAGAATGGTTATATAATAATAAAAAACAATAGAAAATTTTTGTCTGTATTATTTATTTTAATATAATTTTACAATGTTAGCCTTACTAACTATTATTATAACAACTTCTAGAAAACATTTATTTTTATCGATCCAGCTATTGTGTACGTTAGTGAAGCCTGTGAAATGCGTGAATCTAATCAGAACAGTCGATGCAATAACGAAACACATTATAATAATCAAAGCAAATATTAGTATATTGAAGCTTGCTATTAGAAATAAGGTATACGAAGACAATCGTCAGGAAAATTCTAGTAGGCTGGAATCTAATTTGGCACATCTTAAAAGTTACCTTGTACGATTGAGGCACTTGAAACGCTCTTTGGAATATCAAGGTAAAGGTATTGATGCAACGCTTTCTAGAGGTCATATTCGAAAAAATCTGATTTGGCATGATGTACAATCTTGTTTTGGAAGTCGAATAATTACGGGACTTATTACCAATTTAAGTTATAGAGATCCTCTAGTGTTCTTAGACAAGGCGTTCGCTAGTTTTAAGCGCAAGATTGTTGCTTGCTTAAAAAGTCAATGTTGAAAGTTAATGTAATATTGACCGCTAACTTTGTTAAGCCTACAACTGGCGAAATAGATTAGAAGACGTTTCCTACTGCAAATCGTCACATCGATATAAATACCAATCTCAAGCGGTGGTATAAGGAGAACGTATTAGACAAGATTTCAAAGCGATTATAGGAATTTAGCAAAAAGGATTCAGGTTGGGCAATCCACGAAGTTTTACACTTGAAGGTAAATATAAACAATCATGATCCACTTAAAGGAGGGTGTTCAACGTTTGCTCCGGTTCCGGACTTATAAACAATACCACAATCTTTCTTGATTTTATATTAAAAGTTCCTTTCAAAGCAAGTGGAGCCCACGACATTCAAACATGGAAGTATTTATTAATTGTATTTAATAAATCCTGATTAGAAAAAAAAGTATTATGATAGTTGCTCAATCAAAAGTGAAAGAGCATATAGTAAATGAACATCATAAACCAGCAAGAATAAATTTCAAGAAACGCAAAGTGATAGTAAAAAAGGTTTAAATGACCTTCTTCAGACCGATTTGATTGAAATGCTACCATATTCGCAAACAAACAAAGGATTTAAATACATTTTAGTAGTTATTGATTGTTTCTCCAAATATGTATGGGCTGTACCACTTAAAAGTAAAACGGGTATTGATGTTACTGCTGCAATGAAAACAATTTTAAATAAATTTAAAAATCCACCAAGAAATTTGCAGTCTGATTTTGGTAAAGAATATTATAACAAACAGTTTCAATCTTTAATGCAGACATATGGCATAAACCATTATAGTGTTTTTCTACAAAGAAAGCATGCATTGTGGAACGTGTAATTTAAACTTTAAAGGGAAAAATGTGGCGCTTGTTTAACCTGAACGGTTCTTACAATTGGATAAAAAATTTAAGCGATATTGTGAAACAATACAACAATACAGTTCACAATACTATCGGAGTCAAACCTGTAAAAGTTGATAAATCAAATGAAAAAACTATTCTTAAATCATCATTTACCCACATCAAACTTGCAAGCAAAATATCAAAATATTCAATTAAAGACAGTGTGAGGATTAGTAAACACAGGGAAGCATTTACGAAAGGTGTTGGGGATTATAGAATTTAAGGTTTGAAATTACTTCGCGTTTGTGCCAAGAACTACTTTTATGGCGGAAGATGCTCATGTTTCTATTTGGGTGCTTCGTTTCCATTGATTCGCGTTTAAAATGTTCGAGGGGTTAGTTCGTGACAGCTAATACCCATTCTTCCAATGTATTTACATAATTTCAATTATATTCAGTTACAATAAATGTATTCCATGTTCAAGCATTCTTTACAATTTCTATCTTAGCAAGAAACAAGTTTTCAGTTTTATTGTTAAGTTGGTCCTAAGAGTTAATACTACAACGAAATACAGGTACAGCAGAATCACCAGCGAAAATGTACAATTATTACAAAGATATCCTAAACATATGGTTCTTTAATTCAAGCCGGATCCAGGCCTATATGGACAGCTCCATTATACAACTACTCGCATTCCAAAACTGTACGTATTATTCAACGCCTGCAGGCACAAATTCAAGGTCTACGCAGCTAATGAGGGGTTGCACGCTTCAAATAAATAACTCGTTTACGACGCAGGTATTATAAAACATCCCTTCCTTTATTGTTTACTTCAATATCGATTTTTATGCCACTGCCTTCCTTAAACATTTTTAAATTAAAGCTTTGCGTACTGGTGTATCTAAACAGGTTAGTTACCTAGTACATTTCGTAATTAAAATTTACTTTATTCAATAACGTTAGGTACATAAATACTACAGATTTTATTACAATTAAACATTTTCTAGCGTTATTGTATAACATTCAAATTCCGTTGTATTTACGCTGATTGCAATTTCATATTATTATCCAATTTATTCTAGTTATTTTAAAGATAGTAATTAAAATACCATTAACGGGTATTATTCTTTTCTACAGTTGTGAATTTTCAACTGATTTTATTTATTCTTTCGTACATTTGTACAAACACCTTTTGTGTAATTATTAATAGATTTCAGTACAATATTCAAACATGGAATTACTCGTACGGGAACGTGGAATGATTAAAGGCAAACTTACACGCTTTATTAATTATGTAAATGGCTTCAAAAATACTTTCGACTCTAATCCTGAGTCAGTTTCAAGAGAATTAATCATGGAATTGAATGATCGCTTGGTCATTTCAAAATCATTATTGCAGTCCTTCGAAGATATTCATAAGCAAATAATTGCTATTTCAGACGACTCGGTTCATGAAGAACAATACACTTTCTTTGAAGAATCTTTCTTTACAATCACTTCTGTTGCATCAATGATTCTAGAAAAGTCAATAATTCCGACTTACCCGAATTTCGTGGACCATCTCGTTCTTCAAGTTCGCGATCAAATCATTCAGAATTGCACAATTCACATTTCATTAAACTTCCGACGATAAATTTACCGCGCTATTCTGGAAATTTAGAAAACTGGCTCGAATATAGGGACACGTTCGATTCTTTAATCAATAAAATACGTCCATTAGCGACATCCAGCGTTTTCATTACTTGAGGGCTTCCCTTACCGGATCTGCACTTCAGGTTATCCAGTCTCTAGACTTCGTTTCGTCCAATTTTCGTCTAGCGTGGGATACGTTGTGCAAAAGGAACAATAATACACGCATGATTGTTCATAATCACGTCCAATCTTTATTCAACATAGAATCTCTTTCAAAGGAGTCACCTGACAAACTTCGTCAAATAAACGACTTCTTATTCAAACATGTTGGTGCTTTACGCTCTTTGTCAGACGACAAATCTCTGATTGAGACATTTCTCATTTATGTTATTGCCAACAAACTCGACCCTACTACTCTTAGAGAGTGGGAGTCTGTTCGAAAATCCTTACCTCAAGAGCTACCAACTCTTGCGAATTTCAAGACTTCTTAAAGTCCCAAGCGGATTTGCTTTTCACTTTAAAGGAAAATTCTACGGTTGTGCCTCAGAGGCATGAAAATCCAAGACTAGTGTCAAAACATTTGTGACATCTAGTAATTCACGCGTTGTTATAACTGTCAAGGTTCTCATTTGCTCAGTAATTGCACTGAATTTCTAAGGTTATCAGCACAAAACAGAATTTCAAAGGTAAAGGAGTTGAAATTATGTCTCAACTGCCTATACAAGGGACATCTTGTCTCACAATGTTCTTCTCGCTTTACTTGCAGGAAGTGCAAGTCAAAGCATCATATACTTTTGCATGAGGTCGTTCAACGTTCGCAAACTTCTACAGTCTGCGCAGGACAAACAAACATTTTGCTTTCTGTGGATGGCGCTTCTTCGCATACAATTTCTGTCTTTTCTAGCAATACTTCTCAAGTCATACTTCCTACCGTGTGCGCACAAACTCTTAATTCCAATGGCAGATTGTGCAGAGTTAGGGCACTGTTAGATTCAGGCTCTCAATCAAATTTCATTACTTCGGATATTTGTAAGAGGTTGAGACTTCCTACAAAACCAGTTGATGTTACGATTTCCGGTGTTAGCAAGGCCGCTTCGCAAATACGTTCACGTTGTGACATCACGCTTTATTCTTCGTATCATTCGTGGTTCAAATTGACAATTTCCTGCTTTGTCATTGACAATATCACCAGTAATCTACCTAACTGGCATGTAGATATTGCCAAGCTTCACATTCCTGTTAACATTAAGTTATCAGATCCTTTATTTCACGAGCCTGGTGAAATCCACATCCCTCTTGGATCGCCAGTCTTCTTCAAGATTTTATGTTCTGGACAATTTCAATTAGGTCCAAATCTTCCTACTCTTCAAAAAACTCGATTTGGTTATGTTGTTGCTGGTCCGTTAGGCTCTGACATGCTGATTCGAGCAAAATGTCTTCAATCGGTTATTGATCCAGTTCAAGAGCAACTCGCTCGTTTCTGGGAATTGGAACAGTATCCGTCCGAAAAGGTTCTCTCGCAGGAGGAAAATTCCTGTGAAAGACAGTTTTCTGAAACTACGAAAAGGGACACTGATGGTCGTTTTATCGTTTCCATTCCGTTCAAGGAAAACCCTTCTGTTCTGGGTGATTCTTGGCATACAGCTTTCAAAAGATTCAAGTCTCTAGAGATGAAATTTCAGTCAAATCCAGAATTCAAAAAAATTATATACTTCTTTTATGCAGGAATATCATAATCTTGGACATATGTCACCTTCCGACCTCAGTTATATAGGTCAAGTTTTCTATCTTCCTCACCATGGCGTAGTTAAAGAGGAAAGTCTTACAACCAAACTTCGCGTTGTATTTGACGGTTCTTCTAAAACTTCCAGTGGACATTCGTTAAACAGTATTCAGATGGTTGGGCCTACTATCCAACAGGATCTTTTTTCAATTTTATTACGTTTTCGAAAACATAGGTACGCATTGTCTGCTGACATTGAGAAAATGTACAGACAGGTTCTGATCAATCCAAGCCAAAGACCTCTTCAAAGGATACTATGGCGATCTTCTCCTTATGATTCAATTTCTACCTTTGATTTAAATACAGTAACTTATGGTACCGCAGCGGCTTCATTTCTGGCCATTCGATGTCTGACTGAGATAGGTATTCTGGTCAAGGACACACATTCTCAGTTTTCCAGAATAATTCGGGAAGATTTCTACGTAGATGATCTTCTTACGGGTTCTGATCAGCTTTCTGATGCCAAGGCTATCTGCCAAGTGCTTCCAACGCTTCTGTCTGGAGGTGGTTTTAAACTTAGAAAGTGGATTTCCAATGATCCACAGGTACTTTCTAGTATAAATCCGCAGGACGTTCATCCAGGCATTCTTGAGTTCGGATCTCATGAAAACACCAAAACACTTGGTCTTACATGGTCATTTCAAACTGATCACTTACGATATTCAATTTCCAGTCCGTCAGATGGCATTCCTACTAAACGGACTATACTGTCTGACATTTCACAGATTTTCGACCCTTTGGGCCTTCTGGGTCCTTGTGTCATATCCGCTAAAATTCTCATGCAGTCTCTTTGGATGGAAAAGATTTCATGGGATGATCCGATTCCTGCTTCAATTCAAAATAATTGGATTTTTCTACGACAAAATTGGGTTGTGTTAAACAATCTCGTAATTCCACGTTATGTTGTCTGTTGCAATCCCGTGCAGGTGGAGATGCATGGATTCGCAGATGCTTCAGTTCATGCCTACGGGGCATCTATCTACCTACGTTCAGTTGACCCGCAAGGTCAGGTTTTCGTTCGGCTTCTGTGTGCGAAGGCTAAGGTTACGCCCCTGAAGCCTGTCACTATTCCACGTTTAGAGCTTTGTGCAGCCGCGCTGCTGGCCAAGCTTGCTGCTCAAGCTACAAAGGCCTTAGGCATAGACCTTGTGCGGTCTGTCTTTTGGTCCGATTCTACTGTTGTTCTAGGGTGGCTAAAAACACCACCTAATCAACTTAAAACCTTCGTTTGCAATAGAGTTGCAGACATACAAACTTTGACTGCTCATGCCACATGGCGGCATGTACCTACTAAAACAAATCCTTCCGATATGCTTTCAAGAGGAGTTTCACCTGCTCAATTATTAGAATGTAGTCTATGGTGGAATGGTCCTTCATGGTTGCATGAATCTGAAGATTCATGGCCTATTTTCGTAGATCGTATTTCCAATCTACCAGATTTAAAGAGTACTTTACACTGTCATCATGAGCGTCAGGTCAAACCTTTCCCATGGGACAAATTTTCTACTTTGACAAGACTCGAAAGGGTTATTGCATACTGTTTGCGGTTTATGCGTAATTGCCGTAAACTCCTTTCAGAGAGGAACCTAGGTTCCCTCACGGAAGAAATAAAATGTTTACAGAAAGGCATTCCCATTCTAAAGCCAAGCTCAGTTTCAAGCTTAACTCCTTTTCTCGACTCTGATGGTGTAATACGCGTCGGAGGTCGCCTTCAAAATTCTCAGTTCTCCTTTGAGAAAAAACATCCAATTCTGATTTCTGCAAAACATAGATTTGCTAAGCTTCTTCTTATAAATTCAAGACCCTTGTCTGCTATTTCTTCTGATCCCAACGATCTTCTGCATTTAACTCCAGGACACTTCCTTATTGGTCGATCCATGATTTCTGCTCCTGATCCTTCCTTAAGTCATCTTAAAGAGTCCAGGCTTAATACCTTGCAACGAGTTCAACTTCTTCAGCAACAAATATGGTCACGTTGGAGCAAAGAGTATGTGTCCGAACTCCAACAACGACAAAAATGGCGTTCCAATGACTCCGAACTTCAAGAAGGCACATTGGTGCTAATAAAGGAGGACAATCTTCCAGTGTTACAGTGGCGTCTTGGGCGCATTGTGAGTGTTCATACTGGTGTCGACGGTGTTAATCGCGTTGCGTCGATTAAAACTGATACTAGTCTAGTTCGTCGATCATTTTCTAAGATCTGTCCGCTACCTATTGACGACATGTAAATATATTTCAATGTTCTATACTTATTATTATTGTACTATACTTGTTCAAACTATTTCTATTGTATTTTTAAGCTGATGTTTTTAAGCAATTGTTAGTTTATTGAAAGTTAGAGCTTTCAACGCCGGGGGCATGTTGGGGATTATAGAATTTAAGGTTTGAAATTACTTCGCGTTTGTGCCAAAAACTACTTTTATGGCGGAAGATGCTCATGTTTCTATTTGGGTGCTTCGTTTCCATTGATTCGCGTTTAAAATGTTCGAGGGGTTAGTTCGTGACAGCTAATACCCATTCTTCCAATGTATTTACATAATTTCAATTATATTCAGTTACAATAAATGTATTCCATGTTCAAGCATTCTTTACAATTTCTATCTTAGCAAGAAACAAGTTTTCAGTTTTATTGTTAAGTTGGTCCTAAGAGTTAATACTACAACGAAATACAGGTACAGCAGAATCACCAGCAAAAATGTACAATTATTACAAAGATATCCTAAACAAAAGGTTACACGCCAAACTGGTCAAATGAAATTTTTAAGATTAAAAAGGTAAACGTAACCAATCCGACAACATATATATTAGAAAATCAAGACGAAAAAGAAATCAAAGGTGCATTTTATGAAAATGGAGTTGCAAAAGGTTAAACATCCAGGAATTTACCTGGTAGAAAAAGTCCTAAGAAAGAGGGGAAATAAAGTCTTTGTAAATGGTTAGGCTTCTCTAACGTACACAATAGCTGGATCAATAAAAATAATGTTTGCTAGAAGTTGTTATAATAATAGTTAGTAAGGCTAACATTGTAAAATTATATTAAAATAAATAATACAGACAAAATTTTTCTATTGTTTTTATTATTATATAACCATTCTTATAATAAAAAAGAATTTTGTAAGGCTAACATTGCAAAATTATATTATAATAAATAATACAGACAAAATCTTTCTTTTGTTTTGCGCATTGCAGATTATTATTGCTGTGTCTATAACAATGGATGTTATATTTTAAACGATTGTTGATTTTTAACTCCGATAGCTTAGGACAACCTAGTGCAAGCATATCAGTTACAATGTTTTGCATTAGATAGGTTTCAATCAATTTCTTCTTTTCTAAACCCTTCACAAATACTTCTTCACCGGGTCGGATAATTTGCTTCAAATAAAGCGCTATATGATAACTTCATTCCAGCCGTTGTTTCTACAATCGTTAGGACTACATTTATTTAATTAAAATGTAAAATGAATAGTGAAATACTGAACGTGCGTGAAAAAGTTTACTTCGACAATGCAATTGTTAATATTGAAAAACATACTCATCAACCTTATGCTAACTCATCTTTAAACAATAACAAACTGGATTTTTTTTTAACAGAACGGTTACTACTACTATTTTTTTCTCTACAATACATTTATGCTAATATAGTTAAACTCGGGTAGATTGAAAGGTTTCCTATTTTTAGATAAATCCAAAACGAAAAAAAAATGTGTACTTGTGAAGGTTTCAATCAATTTCTTATTTTCTAAACCCTTCAGAAATACTTCTTCACCGGGTCGGATAATTTGATTCAAATAAAGCGCTATATATATGATAACACCATTCCAGCCGTTTCTTGCCTGAACAAAGCACGTTTATCATCAGAAAAAATTAATACTGAATTTTAATTTCCAATAACAACAATCTCACATAATTTTTTTCATTCAGCTGAGAAAAAAACGGAAAAAAACGCGTAAGCAAAAAACAACTGTAAAAGAAATAGCATACAAATCAAAATAATTGCATAGCGAATTGCTTTGAATGCAATTGTTAAAAAAAATCGCCTTTATTTACGTTTGTATTCAAGACGATTTTCAAGCTTGAATCGTGCATGCGATCTAAAAAATTGCAGAGTTGCCTTCAGTACGTAACTATGACAAACAATTCGCTATGCAAGCATTTCCAATATTTACATACTGAAGGCAACTCTGAGCAAAACAACTGCAAAAGGAATTAGCATTCAACATCATTTTTTTCATTCAGTTGCGTTTACTACAAAAAATGTTTTATACGACCTTTGATTTATGATGTGTACAGAAAATACATTATCATTACAGCGCTATTTTTTTTATGATTACATATGAAATATTTTAAATAAAAACAAAGCAAATTTTGAAAAAAAAAATGTCTCAGATTAAACCGTCTTTGTTTAATAATTTTTACACACTCATGGTTTTAAAAAAAACATTCTGCAGTTTAATTATATAACAGTACCTTTAAAGAATTTCACACAAATTACCTATATTTGCATGTAAATTGTGTCAGCGGTAATCTAAAACTTATTCTATAAATATTACTACTAAGGATTTATTTGCATTGCATTATTTTTAAACGAAAAATTAATCTAAAGAAAAATATCATAATTTACACGCACTCATGGTTTTTTTTTAAAAACCCGATATTAAGAAAAACATTTTCCAGTACGTTAATAAAACTAAAGAATTTTTCTTATTCAGCATGATTAGCGTAAAACATACACCCACACAAATTACTATATCCCTATATATGCATATAAAATCAATTTTTGTTAATTTTTTATGGAAAATAAATTATGCTAGCAGTAATATAAAACGAAATTAATCTAATTTAGGTTTTATTATGCGCCTTCTTGCAATTTCTTTTTCAGTCAATGAATGTAATTCATTATTTCTGCTGAGCAGTACCTATACTTTTCAGTAAAACTGAATGTGATTTTGTATCAAGGTTTATTTTATTATAAAAAAATGTGTTCAATTCTAACTTCTTCTCTGCATTGCCCTAAGCGAATAAAAAGAAACGTTGTAAAAAAATTAACTCATGCCTTAATCGACTAATACAGTAATATTGACGGAATTGATGTTACTTTCTGCAACGAAAACAATTTTTAACACAGTACTCGCTGGTCGTATGTATCAGTGGTTGAGGTACTAAGAATTCTTTTATCATCACTTGGATTAAGAACAATTTTGTTTTGTTTAATAGTAAACACATCATGTTTTTGACTGATATAATTAAACATTACTGTTTCTGTACAGTCTGATATCGATTAAAAATGTATAAACTCAAGTTCTTTCAGTTGTACTGAAAAGTACGCAATTTTTTTCAGAAAACGATGCAAATTTTAATTTTTGTAACAGGTCAGTTTATTATTTAATATAAATACTTCACGTAGATTTTTACCAACAGTATAGAAAAAGTCTATGATATCGATTTAAAAATGTATAAAAGTCAAGTTCTTTCAGTTGTACTGAAAAAAGTAAATATTTCAAAATGATTTCTAGGTAAAATTTAATTTTTTTGTTTTCCAATTGACAACTTTAATTTTAAAATATGGTATATACGCGTGCACAGTTTTGAAGTCAGACCGGTCTTCCATTAATGCTGACTAAGTGGATTTATTTATTATTCTGTTGATGTTATCATTAAATTTCTCGCTTTTTATTTTTCCTGTGGATGTCAGCATTAAAAAAATTTATACATGACTGGCTTTATTAAATTTTCTATAGATTTCATATTTTCTACAATTGCTATCTAGACAATACCTTAGCATTAAATTCTTGCTTACATGAGTTGAATTTTCTGCTGTTCTTGTTGTTTAATATCCTTATATACTCAAGATATGTGTGTGTGTGATAATCGTTCACTCTTTATTGTCAAGTTGTAGTTGTGTGTTCTATAGAACAAATCAAAAATGAAAACCTTTTTTTTTTTTAAAAATTGTTCTTGTCAGGAAAGAATAATGATAGTGATTGGGCTAATTTTTTAATTAGGTAGTTTATAGTCAATCCAAATTAAGTACTGGTGAAAAAATCGTTGACGCCGTGAGCAGATCCACCAATTGCAACGTACGACCTAATGACACCAATACAGAGTATGTATTCGTTAGCTTAATATATAGATTTAATTTTCTTAATGCATTTACTTGATATAATATTCATTTGAATCTTTTTTTAGTTAACACGAAGAAGAACAACCAGAAACGACCGCGCGTAAAAGATGAAGAAGACAGCCCTCATAGAATTGATAATGCAATATTTTTTTTTAACCGTTCAGAGTTGGAGTGAGTTAGAACTGTTCTTTTATATTTGGGAACTTAAGTGAATTATAGTATGTTTATTCTAGAGTACATAACATTATATATATATATATATATATATATATATATATATATATATATATGTATTTTATAGATTACAATAAAGAAAAATACATTGTGTGTTTGATTTCACATTACTCCCGATTTAATAACTACCTAATCTCAGTTTACAGAACAGTGTAAAACAATTTTTGACTTTTAATCTGAGTGCATATTTCGAATAGATGCTCTCATTTTTTTGCGATTAAAGTTAGAAATGCATTTCAAATAGATGCTTTCATATTTTTTTGTAATTGAAATTAGAAATGCATGTGATCTAAAATTGCAGAGTTGCCTTCAGTACGTAAATATGGAAATGCAAATGCTGAAGAAGCATTAGACTAGACTATCGTTGACAAGAAAAAAGCTGTCTGACATGGGTTGAATTTTCTGCTGTTCTTATTGTTTAATATCTTTATGTATACTCAAGATATGTGTGTGATAATCGCTCAATCTTTATTGTCAAGTTGTAGTTGTGTTCTATAGAACAAATCAAAAAATGAAAACTTTTGTTAAAATTACCCTTGTCAGGAAAGAATAATGATAGTGGCTTTTTTAAAGTTGGAGCATTTCATAAATTTCCACGTTTATATATTTCTTGCAGATAAACTGAGTTCGCGATTTAAATAACTACGACTTGTTATTCTTTAAAAGCGAGAATGAGAAAATTGGTGCAGTCAGTCTGCCTATCTGTTTGTCTGTCTTTGGCAAATTTTTCGAGATATCTGTACAATTTGTTAAATGTTGTAAAACCAGTAAAGAGCTATTGCGTTGATCAATTATAATTGCTTTCAGGGTTGAAAGTCCCATTCGTGCTGTCTGAGTTTAATTGTTTTTCTGCAGACATCAGCATTAAAGATTTCTTACTGACTACAATAATAATACATACACAATCTTTTCTATTGTTTTTATTATTATCAAACCATTCTTTAATAACAAAGTATTTTGTTTTTGCAATAGATAGGTTTCCATCCATTTCTTCTTTTCTATACCCTTCACACATACTTCTTCACCGGGTCGTATAATTTGCTTCGCTAACATTGTAAAATTATATTAAAATAAATAATACAGACACAATCTTTCTATTGTTTTTATTATTATCAAGCCATTCTTTTAATAACAAGGTATTTTGTTTTGCACATTGCAGATTATTATTGCTGTGTCTACAACAATGGATGTTATATTTTAAACGGTTGTTGATTTTTAACTCCGATAGCTTAGGACAACCTCGTGCAAGCATATCAGTTACAACGTTTTTTTGCATTAGATAGGTTTCAATCAATTTCTTCTTTTCTAGACCCTCCACAAATACTTCTTCACCGGGTCGGATAATTTGCTTCAAATAAAGCACTATATATGATGACACCATTCCAGCCGTTGAAGATTCATCCCAAGAAAGACCATGAATATTCCTTGTCACCCAGTCGTTATGTTTTATATGATCTTGACTCAAACAACTAGACTGCATTGGCAGTTTAAAAATTTGATGCCAAACAACACCTTCCAACAAGTCCAAAACCGCAATTTCTTTGCACACAAACTCGTTTTTCTTGTATTTAAATCCCTGAATATCAATTATATACATGTTTGTATGTAAATATATGCAGTAAACTTCGACTAATTAAATTAATATTAGAAGCAATCTCCTTATATAGCAGATTACCACCATCTGCGTACTTTGCCAACCCACTTTTCAACCTATCACAAGAGTGAACACATTTTGAATTGAAACCGCCCATGTGTATTTGCAGCCTCTAAACATAAATCAGAATCCACTTTAATTAAACACAATTGACTTGAATGCGATATTTTGCATCTGTCATACTTTATAACTTCTAGCTAGAAAACCAAATTCAAAACATCTACACACATTTTCTCTGCACTTACATTTTTCAACATACGTGTGTTTTGAAGTATGTATGTTCCATTGAAAGTAATATAAAGCCGATCCTAATTCAAAACGTGCCCACAAGTATTTTACATTTGAAAAGAATTCAGGTTTTCACATTTTACATTAAAAGTATAAACGCCGATCCTAATTCAAAACGGTGCACATGTAACTTCTCGCTAGAAAACCGAATTCAAAACAGCTACACACATTCTTCTCTGCACTTACATTTTTCAACATACGTGTGTTTTCATTGAAAGTAATATAAAGCCGATCCTAATTCAAAACGTGCCCACAAGCATTTTACATTGAAAGTATATAAGAATTCATGTTTTCACAACTATTTTACATTGAAATTATATAGGGCCGATCCTAATTCAAAACGTGACAGACGTATTCTACACATGGAAAATACGTCTGTCGCGTTTTGAATTAGGACCGGCCTTACCTACCTACTACCATGAGTGCCTGTAAATTATTATATTTTTCTTTAGATTAATTTCGTTTAAAATAATGCAATGCAAATGATCCTTAAATAGTAATATATATAGAATAAGTTTTAGATTACCGCTGACACAATTTACATGCATATATAGGTAATTTGTGTGTTTATACGATTTTATGTTGAATAAGAAATTCTTTAAAGGTGCTGTCTTACGCTCCACCGGTGGTTATATTTACAAAGTTTGATAAATACAACACCGGTAGCGTGGTATGATAGACACTATTAACAGTTGGCTGCACTAATTCTTATACAGATTTTGGGCGCAGTCAACTACTATGATGTCATCAATACATAAATTTAAGACGTAATTATCGGAAACAATAGATACATTTAAGATAACACATAATACAGCGAACAAAGTAGAAAATAAGTAAAGGATTACTTACATAAGGAATCCGGTATCCGGCGGGATTGCGTTACAGTTCGCTTCTCTGAAGTCCATCGGGGGCTCCTCCCGGAGGAATCAGAGATGATACGTCAACGCTATCAAATGCATACGGAACGGCTCCGGCTAGCTAGGTAAACATGAGGTCATCCTCAGGCGTGAAGATCGGTAGTCCTCGGTGGCAGCAAATTCTTACCTATGTAGGGTTTGGCGGGAAAGAGGTAGAGGTAGACAAACAAACAATAATTAGGAAAGGATTTCTACATAGGTAAACCCTAACGATACGTTACCAGAGACAATCACGTGCACTTCACTTCTCGATACCTCGTAAAATGCCACGTTGTCGCGAGAGAAGCGGAGAACTCTCCCCCCCATTGTCTAGTATTGCTCTAACCCTCTAGGGATAAGCACACTACGCAAACTCACTACTATGACGTACGGAAGTACCGCCTAGTCCATTTAAAAGTTCCCGCGTACCGCGTATTTGAAAATTATGGCGGGAAACTTCCGTATATCAAAAAACTTAACTAAAAACATGTTGAAGTGCAATGGCACGTAACAATCGCGACAAAGCCACAAAAGAAAAAACTTAAAAGAAAAAGTCTGTTAGCACAGTAACAGCTTAAAATCTAAGTCCTAACTACCCTACATAAACCCTAACTTAAACCTACAAAATGTTTATATAAGGCGCCACCTGGTTTTTCGACCGATAACACGTCTACCGAAGTACCAGGAAACGGAATAGGTAGCCCGATAGTCTTTGACTACACTAATCACCGACAGCACAAATTTGTCGAGGAGCATGAAACACTACTTAAACTAACACGAGTGCGACAAGTCGCCTAAACTATCTAAACCTATCTAACTAAAGCTAACATAAAAGTTGTTATGTGCAAACACACATGAGTGTTGCATTGAAACTATTCTTCCTTTGGCAAGAAGTGCCCAAATTTAAAATGTTCATGGAGTGAGTCACTCTGCACTCCAGCAAATTTTGTTACTGGTACTTTGGTTTTCTAACGATGCACATTTAAAACTTGTCCATGACACAGTTGTGAATCAACAAATTTACCAAAAGTACCACCTACTAAATCCTTATATGCTAACCTGACAAATTACATTTCTAAATTGGGTTAGCTTTTTCACTTAATTTTCAGGAAAAAATAATTCCCACGTCTGGTCATATATACCACACGTTAGGACGATAAAAAGATACGACAAGATCTCAAATTGATGTTAAAGATAGTAGATAAGATAATGTTATTAAGCTTAAGTTGTTATCCTCAAAGGTAATAGACAAGATAACGGTATTAAGCTTTAGTTATTATTTGAGATACTCGATAAGATAACACGATATTAAGCTAAAGTGATTATAAGAGATAGCAGGTAAAGTAACACGAATTTAAACAAAAGTTATTACTAAAGATAACCGGTAAGATAACGCGAAATAACTCGAAGTTATTCCTAACGGTAGTCGGTAAGATAACGAGAAATTAAACCAAAATTATTACTAACGGTAATCGGTAAGATAACGATACTAAACTAAAGTTATTATTAAAGGTAATCAATAAGATAACGATATTAAAACTAAGGGTATTGTCAAAGATAATAAAGAAGACAAAGATATTGGCCTAGTTATTACCCAAGACAATGATAACAACAAAGAGTGGCTCCAGTAGAGCCGTTTAAATGGGATTAACCCGTGCCCTCTAAAAAGAGAGACCCGTGAAGCAGGTCCGTTCACACGAACAGCACGGGGACCGGTAAGACATTTGGGTGCATTCCTGCACTGGCGTTGATCGATATCGGTGAAACTATCACCCGATATCCACACGGTATATAAGATATACACATTCACTCACACATTCACACACTCATACATACCTTCACTGCCAGAGCCCATGCACTGACAGCGGCACCGCATGACCCCACGAAAGATTCACAGAGACATGGTCCAGGTGTCTGTGGAAACCTCCGCAACCACACGGTGACTAACAGAAATGAAAAGGCAGGAGAAATAGGAAAGGTAAAAAGAAGGAGGTTGGTTTTTTGGAGTGCATAAGAGGCACCTCCAGGTAGAAGAAAGTAGAGGAAGGGCTCGCATTGAGCAAAAGCGACAGAGGGAAAGGTGGATAGCAAAGCGCTACTCAACCAACCAGTGTGGTCAGTAGCTCGGAATGAGGGAACATCATTCTTATATGGCAGACGGGTGTTCCGGGACAAGAACAGGTCCACCGAAAGAAGAATAAGGCATAGCGGAGATAGCGGGTTAAGAAAAAGTATAGTTTTTGGACAAGCGTCCGAGAGAAGGTAGAGAGTTGTCCCTATAAAACACAGCGTAGTCTGAAGGACTACCTGCGATATTGATCCGACAAGATAAGATATATCATATGTTGACATTCACTAGACTCTCAAGAGAGTTAGTGCGATCATTTTCCTAACGAGTACATTGACTACGATAAGAAAATCAGACAAAAGTTGACACGACAACTTAAAAGTATCATTACAGTACAGACACACAAAAACAAACTGTTTTAAGGTAATGTTTCAAAACGGTAGCACCCTAAACACACAAAAATGCCCAATTATAAGCAGTTAAATACAGATACACTGTCCCAATACACTAAAACAACCGAGAATTTAATAAGATAACAATAAGAAACAATAGCACCTCACCACAAAGTTCAACAAAAAACAATGAAAAAAAAAATGTTTATAAGTTATGTTGATTTAATAGAAAAAAGAAAGAAATAATGATATAGTATAATGTAGGCGACTGCAATAATTCAGAAGAAAAACACATGGAATAGATAATCCTAATTTTTTGCAACTGCGAATATGAACTATTTCTTTCAATGGCATAGGTCGCGAACACTATGTGAGTCCAAGAAAGAAAGCATTCACTCAACATCAGCTAAAACCAATCATAAAAATTCAATGAGTTGTTACAACCAAAGTTACGACAATTACCACACAAAGATAAATGACGTAAGAACAATACTAAAAACCAAATAAGATGTAGTAGGAAAAGTTCGAGGGTTGATTAAATGAAACGACAGAGTTATATTGGGAGGTGTAGAGAATGAAGTGATATATAAGTAACGATATGGTCAAGGAAAAGTCAACCAGAAGCAAAGGGTTTAAGGTAAATGAGTTAATGTATAAAACGTAGGTGTATAAGAGAAGGACTAAGTAATTAAAGATACTAATTGATGGTGAAAACAAAAAATATTAGGTAAATGGTGAGGAGCATGGAACGTGAAAAATTTAATTAGCATTTGGGTCGGCAGAGAATGGCTTAAGGTCTTTAATATGCCACCTGCCTTGGCGTTTTCCTTCAGCATCCTGAAGTTCGTAGATAAGGGGACTAATGACACGAGTGACCTTACAAAGAATGAATTTAGGGGCTAATTTTGAAGAGAATTTCTTAGATGCATCCGATAAGACATAGTTCTTCTTCCAAACTTGTTCGCCCAAGGCGAAGGAAATATTTCGTTTACGTAGATTATAGTGGTCCTTACTCTTTTCGTAAGCTTTTAACAAATTCTTCCTAACGTCGTTAAAGATAGAAGGTAATGACTGTTGGTCTTTGTCCCAACGTACTTTATCGTCAAATTCAATTACGTTAGTATCGTCAGGCACTAAACCATAGTAACTCCCATCGATTGGGGTATATCTTCCAAAAACAAGAAATGACGGAGTGAATTGGGTTGCTTCGTGTTTAGATGTACGCAAAGCTTGAGCAATTTTAAAGATATGTTCATCCCATGTAGTATGGTCTGAATCAATATAAGACGAAATAGCGGTAATTAAAACTCGATTTACTCTTTCGGTAGGGTTTACTTGGGGGTGATATTTTGCGTTAAACCAAATTTTTTGTACTTTATAACTTTTAACGAAATTCTGAAAATCTTTAGAGATAAATTGTGCACCATTGTCACAAAGAATAATCTGTGGGACACCAAAGATAAGAAAGACATTTTGTTCTAGGAATTTAATTATAGCTGCGGATGTAGCTTTACGTAAGGGTTGCACCATAACAAATTTAGAAAACCAATCGGTAACAACCAAAAGATATTGATTACCTCTTTTCGATTGAGGGAGAGGTCCTAATAAGTCAAGCGATATTAATTGAAAGGGATAAGATACACGCTTAAAGTTACCCATTAAACCAGGGCGAGCGTCTTGTGAACTCTTATGGGAACCACAAATTTTGCAGCTCTTAATGTAGCGACAAACAGATTGCTTAAGTGTGGGCCAGTAATATAATTCAGATATTTTGGCGAGAGTTTTTGTAACACCAAGGTGTGCAGCTATGGGGTCATCGTGACCTAATTTGAGCACCTCACTGCGATTTGCAGTGGGCACGACCAGTTTCCATTCAGGTATATTCGATATTTTATGTGGGGACGAAGATGCAAATTTATATAGTCTATTATTAGTTACACGAAAGGTAGGGAATTTGTAGGGGTTATCAGAAACTTTTTTAATCATATTGAGGTACCAGGTATCCAGAATTAAATTTGGAAGGTTAAGAGAAACGACATCACGAGATAAGGCATCAGGTACGATATTTAGTTTGCCAGGCCTATGCCTAACGTCAAAAGTAAATTGAGATATACGCAAGTTCCATCTTGCCAAACGACCTGCGGGCTGTTTCAAGTTATTAAGCCACGTGAGAGCTGCACAATCAGTGATTACGGTAAAGTGTGTACCTTCGACATATCCTCTAAATTTCTCGATGCCAAAGATAACGCCCAATAATTCTCGTTCGGTAGCAGAGTATTTTTGTTCGGCAGAAGTTAAGGCACGACTCGCATAAGCGATTGAATGTTCTAAACCATTGTTTACCTGGAATAACATTGCGCCTAAACCAGTAAGTGAGGCATCGGTTTGTATAAAAAACTTATCATCGAAATTTGGTGAAATTAAGATAGGTGCTGAAGTGATTAATGTTTTAATTTGTTCGAAAGCCTGTTGGGATTCTAAATTCCACTCGATAGTTTGGGATTTCTTTTTATTTTTAATCAAAGCGGTAATGGGTGCAGATATAGTTGAAAGATTGGGTAGAAAGATGCGATAATAGCTAATCATTCCAATTAAGCGTTTGATTTCGGTAACAGTTTTAGGTGTTTTAAATTTAGTAATAGCATCGACTTTAGCAGGATCTGCTCGTAAGCCAGTCCCAACGATAATAAAACCAAGAAATGTGAGGGACGAACAACAAAATTAAGACTTCCCAGTTTATCCTAAAACCTGCTGCGCTTAAACGTTCTGCAACTTCATCTAATGTGGCGATATGTTCATCGAAAGAACTTGAGATAACTAAGATATCATCTAAAAATACAAAGGCACGTTCCTGGTGTAAGATGGGACCTAACGTTTGATCCATAGTACGTTGTAAAGTTTGTGGAGCGTTACAGAGACCAAATGGCAAAAAATTATATTCGAAAAGACCCCGGCCTGGAACACAAAAAGCAGTTTTTTGACGAGAAGATAAGTCGAGAGGTATCTGATAAAAAGCTTGTCTAAGGTCGATAGATGAGATAAATTTTGCGTTTCGAAGCCGGCTTAAAATCGAGTCAGTTCTAGGTAGAGGGTAAGCGTCAGAAACAGTCACGGAATTCAACTTCCTACCGTCAAAACAGACACGCCATTCGTCATTCTTCTTCCGAACTAGTAATACGGGAGAGGTCCACGGTGAATTTGAGGGAGAGATAACACCAGATTCTAACATTTTGTCTATTTCAGCATGTAAATGCTTTTGTAATGCAGGCGATAAGGGATATTGACGTTGCTTAAAAGGAAGGGCATCACCTGTAGAGATAACGTGTGTTGCCGTTGTAACACAACCAAGTTCGGAGGTATTAAGTTTGCGAAATTTGTCGATTGTAGCGTTAAGAGTTACATTTTGGGAATCAGTAAGAGAGATTTTGTTAGATATTCCTGTAGATGCACAGGAGTTCGTTTTAAGAGAGGTTTGCCATGAAAAATCCTGGAAATAAAGTGACAGATTAAAAGTTTACAGAAATCAACGCCTAGTAGAAAGGGATACGCTAATGCAGGGACAATCAAAATAAAACGTCACGTTCAAGAGATTCTACTCGAATTTTTAATTTAAGGGAACCGGTTACATGTATTTGATTATCGTCAGCTAAATTTATGGAAGTTTTTTCGGGAATAAATTGAATTTTGATATTTTGTTTAGATAATTGATGTAAACCTTCGTTATTTATAAGGGAACATGAAGAACCTGTATCCAATAACGCAACTACATTTAAGGAACCTATTGAGATAGATAAGTGTGGACGGTTATCAAAGGGTTTTTTAACAAGTTGTGAAACGGCAGCAGTCTTTTTATGGTAAAAGGAATTGACGGTTTGAAACCACTTAGACCACTCGGCTGGCGTAGTATAGCATAATTCCTCTAATAAAGGTAAGGCATTTTGTACATTAATAGTAGCGGTATTATTGTTAGATAAATTTAATGACGGTACAACGTTAGAGGTAGTTTTATGATTTGAATTTATTGGCGTCTGGGTCCGTTGAATGATTGGTGATGAGGGCGATTTTGGATTCTTGAGATATTCACACTCTGATTTGAAATATCTCGACGGAAGTTTCCCGATACGTTAGGATTACAGTTGGTGCAGTTAGATTTGTAGATATTTGAGCGACCACAACCATAACAAAAAATATTTCTAGGGTATATGCAGACAGTATAGTTATGTCCACTTCGCTTGCAGTTCCAACAGGTAAGTGAGTTATTAGTAACGGTAGAAGGAACGTTAAGGGTAGATACTTTACGGGAAGCTCGAGCTTGGCAAGCTAAATCAGGTTCTAGAAGACCAGATAGTTTCTCGGGGGGTGGCCGATATTTGTTAATTCTTGACTTCACTTCCTGGAGGGAACGACATAGGTCTTTAAAGTGGGCTAACGACGAGATTTGCTGCAATGCCAAACGTTCTGAGAAGTAGGGGTTTAAATTTCTAAGTAATTAATCGATAATTTCGGGTTCTGAAGGTTTTTTGTCGAGTCTGCTATATAAAGCTTCTAATGAGGTAATAAAAGAAACAACATTTTCGTCAGGACCTTGGGTTCGGTTACGTATTTCGTTCCAAAGGTCGTTAATATAGCCATAAGGTAGGAAGTCTCGTTTTAAACACGCAACTAACTCCTCCCAGGTAGAAATTTGGTCTCGTATGTTTCTGTACCATATTAACGCTGAGTTTGCGAACAAGTCACCTGCTGAGACAAATAGGTCCTGGTCGGTACACCCACGAGAGATTTTGAAATCATTAATACGATCAAGAAAGGATGATAAAGAGACCTTCGAATCAAACCCTTCGAAAGTAAGACCCCATTTGTATACAGGTATAGATTTCCCTAATGGTTTAGGTTGGGCAAGCACAAGATTTGAAAAAGGTAACGATATATCTACGTCTGCATTAGGATTAAGTCTTTCAAGAACAATCCCTTCAAGCAATAATACCTCGGACAACAAACTTTGTTTAGCTTGAGTCGCTTGCTCATCGTTATATAAAGATAATAATTCGACACGCTGTTTGACGTGAGTTATTCTCGAAGCCAATCTCCCTAACTCAATATCACTAGCACCAGGATCTGTTCTATTTATAATACCCGATATGTCGTCCAAAGACAATCTAATTTCCGATTCGTTAAGGGGCCAATCGCCAACGGGTTTCTTTAAGATAGCAACGCCTTTCGTTTCCTGAGCCAAAATATCCCTGAGCTGAGATCTCCTATCATTTTGATTACTAGCGGCGATAATATTCCTACACTCCAGCTCGTAAATTAATTCCAGCGATTTTAAATGAGAAACGTTCATCGTGAATAGAATATTCGAGACCCTATATATATAAAATATGCGATTTTGACGCAGATCAGAAGGTAAAAAAACGTTACAGCTATTTTAAGTTAATACGATACGGTATTTAGGGGAGGAACCTTGTTAAGAACGTCACCGGTAAAGAATAATATGCAAATGTTAACACGTTGATCAATCAAAACACCAAAGAAACACATTTAAAACTATATGCGAACAAGGCCAGCATTTAACAAGGGATATCCCCTTGATAAGTTACAAAAAAACCCTCCAAAGTAGAAAATGCACGCAGGTGATATGTTAAAATATTAGTTAAACAAGTGATTGATTAAAACGCTTTAAAAGACACTAAAAACTTAGTTAAACAAGAGTTCTATATTTAGGCAAACAATTTTGTTATTAAATAGGCATTTTTTAAAATGTAACATACAAGACAGTGCATTTAAGTTTAAAAAAAACGGGCTTTCAAAGTTAAGGAAAACAACCAAAGATATTTTAATTTAGTATATGTAGATAATTTTGTAATAACGTGTTTTAAAGGCATGTAATCAAGGTAACTTATTATTATAATAAATGGTATTTACAACGTACAATTGCTTTAAAATATTTATTTATTTATTGTACTTACTTGAAAACGTGAGGTTAATATACATCCTTGTTAAAATTTGAAGTTTTATATAGACACTACACACATTTTTTCAAATAACTTGCACATATTTAGGCAACTACAGTTATCTTTATTTTAAAATTTCAATAAGGTAAATGAATGAACATTTTTGATAAAAAGGTACAAATTACAATAACAAAGTGACCGTTTTCATTACAAACGCTAATCTGTCAATTGCTGAAAATTTCTGGTGAATTTCCGCAAGGTACCAACTGAAATTAAAACTTCACAGATATCTTAAGGGACATAGATAATAAATTTTATGGATATTATTTAAATGAAAAAGCTTGTTTAAAATTAATCTATTCATTCCATAGGTACATAGGAATCATACCACCTAAATAACACACGCTGGGCGTCAAATTCTTACGCTCCACCGGTGGTTATATTTACAAAGTTTGATAAATACAACACCGGTAGCGTGGTATGATAGACACTATTAACAGTTGGCTGCACTAATTCTTATACAGATTTTGGGCGCAGTCAACTACTATGATGTCATCAATACATAAATTTAAGACGTAATTATCGGAAACAATAGATACATTTAAGATAACACATAATACAGCGAACAAAGTAGAAAATAAGTAAAGGATTACTTACATAAGGAATCCGATATCCGGCGGGATTGCGTTACAGTTCGCTTCTCTGAAGTCCATCGGGGGCTCCTCCCGGAGGAATCAGAGATGATACGTCAACGCTATCAAATGCATACGGAACGGCTCCGGCTAGCTAGGTAAACATGAGGTCATCCTCAGGCGTGAAGATCGGTAGTCCTCGGTGGCAGCAAATTCTTACCTATGTAGGGTTTGGCGGGAAAGAGGTAGAGGTAGACAAACAAACAATAATTAGAAAAGGATTTCTACATAGGTAAACCCTAACGATACGTTACCAGAGACAATCACGTGCACTTCACTTCACGATACCCCGTAAAAAGCCACGTTGTCGCGAGAGAAGCGGAGAACTCTCCCCCCCATTGTCTAGTATTGCTCTAACCCTCTAGGGATAAGCACACTACGCAAACTCACTACTATGACGTACGGAAGTACCGCCTAGTCCATTTAAAAGTTCCCGCGTACCGCGTATTTGAAAATTATGGCGGGAAACTTCCGTATATCAAAAAACTTAACATAAAAACATGTTGAAGTGCAATGGCACGTAACAGCTGTTATATGATAAAACTGCAGAATGTTTTTTTAATACTGGGTTTTTTAAAAACCATGAGTACGTGTAAATTATTAAACAAAGACGGTTTAATCTGAGACATTTTTTCAAATTTGCTTTGTTTTTATTTAAAATATTTCATATGTAATCATAAAAAAATAGCGCTGTAATGATAGTGTATTTTCTGTACACATCATAAATCAAAGGTCGTATAAAACATTTTTATTACTATACTGCAAACAAGAAATTTTTTGTAGTAAACGCAGCTGAATGAAAAATGATGTTGTATGCTAATTCTTTTTACAGTTGTTTTGCTTACGCTAGATGATTATGTATGTTCCATTGAAAGTAATATAAAGCCGATCCTAATTCAAAACGTGCCCACAAGCAGAAAGTAACATCAATACCCGTCAATATTACTGTATTAGTCGATTAAGGCATGAGTTAATTTTTTACTACGTTTCTTTTTATTCGCTTAGGGCAATGCAGAGAAGAAGTTTGAAATTGGAAACATTTTTTTATAATAAAATAAAACCTTGATACAAAATCACATTCAGTTTTACTGAAAAGTAAATCGGACGAGATTGCTAACTGATTTTTTCACTTAAAGCGATTGACATTCATTTCAAACAAGTATTTATTAAAGTCATATAAAAGACCAAAAGTTTTACCATTATAAATAACTTTGTGTAATTTAAATTTCATTACGTAGCATTCGTTGAATTTTAAAAAATTATTTTTATACCTCCATCATGAGTTAATTTTACTACGTGCTATAATTATGCTAAATAATGAAGAAATGAATTGCACGACGTAATTGTATTATGATAAAACTGCAGAATGTTTTTTCAGTGTTGCCTTCAGTATGTAAATATTGGAAATGCTTGCATAGCAAATTGTTTGTCATAGTTACGTACTGAAGGCAACTCTGCAATTTTTTAGATCGCATGCACAATTCAAGTTTTAAAATCGTCTTGAATAAAAACGTAAATAAAGGCGATTTTTTTTTAACAATTGCATTCAAAGCAATTCGCTATGCAATTATTTTGATTTGTATGCTATTTTCTTTTACAGTTGTTTTGCTAAGGTAAATATAAACAATCATGATCTGCTTAAACAGTGTGTTCAACGTTTGTTCCCCGTTTCGGACTTTATAGCTATTCACATTTTTGATTCAGTATCACGATACAATTTCAATTGCATTAAAAGACAGAATATTAATTCTAAATAATTTAATGTATTTTGATGTTAATAATAATTTATATGGAGGCTGCAATGTCAGAATATCTTCCATATGGAGAATTAGAATTTTTTAGATGACACCATGCTAGAGTTCATTCCAGCCGTTGTTTCTACAATCGTTAGGACTACATTTATTTAATTAAAATGTAAAATGAATAGTGAAATACTGAACGTGCGTGAAAAAGTTTACTTCGACAATGCAATTGTTAATATTGAAAAACATACTCATCGACCTTATGCTAACCACATCTTTAAACAATAACAAACTGGTTTTTTTTTAAACAGAACGGTTACTACTACTATTTTTCTCTACAATACATTTATGCTAATATAGTTCAAACTCGAATAGATTGAAAGGTATCCTATTTTTAGATAAATCCAAAACAAAAAACTGCGTACTTGTGCAGGTATAAACATAACACTGAAGTTTTTTATAACTAAAAAAAATAATTATATGTTAATCGAGATAAAATAAATTGCATTCTTTGTTTGAGCCAGTGGTTGAAGCTTTTACAATTCATTTCTGAGTGTATAGTTATACCCCCAAGGTTTTAGTATCAATGGTTGAGGTACTAAAAACTCATTTGTCAGCACTTTGATTAAGAACAATTTTGCTTTTGTTTAATAGTAAAGACATCATGTTTTGACTGATCTAATTAAACATTGCTGTTTCTGTATAGTCTGTTTATAAAACAAAGCATTCTTATAATCATCAAAAGAAATTTGCTTAATACTTGCTAAGGAAGATCTCTTTGACTTTTTTTTATTTTTCCTATCCTGAACTCTGTAAGTGTACATTTTAGATCTAAGCCCTACAAACTCTAGCATGGTGTCATCTAAAAAATTCTAATTCTCCATATGGAAGATATTCTGACATTGCAGCCCCCATATAAATTATTATTAACATCAAAATACATTAAATTATTTAGAATTAATATTCTGTCTTTTAATGCAATTGAAATTGTATCGTGATACTGAATCAAAAATGTGAATAGCTATAAAGTCCGAAACGGGGAACAAACGTTGAACACACTCTTTAAGCAGATCATGATTGTTTATATTTACCTTAGCAAAACAACTGTAAAAGAAAATAGCATACAAATCAAAATAATTGCATAGCGAATTGCTTTGAATGCAATTGTTAAAAAAAATCGCCTTTATTTACGTTTTTATTCAAGACGATTTTAAAGCTTGAATTGTGCATGCGATCTAAAAAATTGCAGAGTTGCCTTCAGTACGTAACTATGACAAACAATTTGCTATGCAAGCATTTCCAATATTTACATACTGAAGGCAACACTGAAAAAACATTCTGCAGTTTTATCATAATACAATTACATCGTGCAATTCATTTCTTCATTATTTAGCATAATTATAGCACGTAGTAAAATTAACTCATGATGGAGGTATAAAAATAATTTTTTAAAATTCAACGAATGCTACGTAATGAAATTTAAATTACACAATGTTATTTATAATGGTAAAACTTTTGGTCTTTTATATGACCTTAATAAATACTTGTTTGAAATGAATGTCAATCGCTTTAAGTGAAAAAATCAGTTAGCAATCTCGTCCGATTTACTTTTCAGTAAAACTGAATGTGATTTTGTATCAAGGTTTTATTTTATTATAAAAAAATGTTGCCAATTTCAAACTTCTTCTCTGCATTGCCCTAAGCAAATAAAAAAAAACGTAGTAAAAATTAACTCATGCCTTAATCGACTAATACAGTAATATTGACGGGTATTGATGTTACTTTCTGCTTGTGGGCACGTTTTGAATTAGGATCGGCTTTATATTACTTTCAATGGAACATACATAATCATCTAGCGTAAACAAAACAACTGTAAAAAGAATTAGCATACAACATCATTTTTCATTCAGCTGCGTTTACTACAAAAAATTTCTTGTTTGCAGTATAGTAATAAAAATGTTTTATACAACCTTTGATTTATGATGTGTACAGAAAATACACTATCATTACAGTGCTATTTTTTATGATTACATATGAAATATTTTAAATAAAAACAAAGCAAATTTGAAAAAATGTCTCAGATTAAACCGTCTTTGTTTAATAATTTACACGCACTCATGGTTTTTAAAAAACCCAGTATTAAAAAAACATTCTGCAGTTTTATCATATAACAGCACCTTTAAAGAATTTCTTATTGAACATAAAATCGTATAAACACACAAATTACCTATATATGCATGTAAATTGTGTCAGCAGTAATCTAAAACTTATTCTATATATATTACTATTTAAGGATCATTTGCATTGCATTATTTTAAACGAAATTAATCTAAAGAAAAATATAATAATTTACAGGCACTCATGGTAGTAGGTAGTAGGCGGTCTAATTCAAAACGCGACAGACGTATTTTCCATGTGTAGAATACGTCTGTCACGTTTTGAATTAGGATCGCCTTATATAATTTCAATGTAAAATAGTCGTGAAAACATTTCAATGTAAAATAGTTGTGAAAACATGAATTCTTATATACTTTCAATGTAAAATGCTTGTGGGCACGTTTTGAATTAGGATCGGCTTTATATTACTTTCAATGAAAGATATTTCAAAACACACGTATGTTGAAAAATGTAAGTGCAGAGAAGAATGTGTGTAGCTGTTTTGAATTCGGTTTTCTAGCGAGAAGTTACACGTGCACCGTTTTGAATTAGGATCGGCGTTATATACTTTTAATGTAAAATGTGAAAACCTGAATTCTTATATACTTTCAAATGTAAAATACTTGTGGGCACGTTTTGAATTAGGATCGGCTTTATATTACTTTCAATGAAACATATTTCAAAAACACACATATGTTGAAAAATGTAAGTGCAGAGAAGAATGTGTGTAGCTGTTTTGAATTCGGTTTTCTAGCGAGAAGTTACACGTGCACCATTTTGAATTAGGATCGGCGTTATATACTTTTAATGTAAATTGTGAAAACCTGAATTCTTATATACTTTCAAATGTAAAATACTTGTGGGCACGTTTTGAATTAGAATCGGCTTTATATTACTTTCAATGGAACATACATACTTCAAAACACACGTATGTTAAAAAATGTAAGTGCAGAGAAAATGTGTGTTGATGTTTTGAATTTGGTTTTCTAGCGAGAAGTTATAAAAAGTATGACAGATGCAAAATATCGCATTCAAGTCAATTGTGTTTAATTAAAGTGGATTCTGATTTATGTTTAGAGGCTGCAAATACACATGGGCCGGTTTCAATTCAAAATGTGTTCACTCTTGTGATAGGTTGAAAACAAAATAGAGCTATGAGAATTATTTTGCAATGCAGTAGATATACTCCAATCAGATATATGCTGTCCACATTAAACTGGTTTGGTGTTTCAGATGATATATTACTGAATACAATGATTTTTATCTTCAAAATGGTAAATCATAAGATGCCACAGTACTTTAATAGCTTTATTACATACAATAAAGAAGTGCACAATTATCCAACAAGAACATGTGATCATATATACATAAATAAAACTAATGATAGGATGTTAATGAAAGGTTTATTCCTTAAAGGAATTGATCAGTACAACAAACTACCTGTTGATATAAAACAGAGTTCAAATGTGCATTCATTTAAACATAAGATGATAGAGCATATTAAATCAACCAAATTAAAGTAGGTTATTATAAGCATGATTATTAATATTATTATAAGTTTATTATAAGTTTACTGTTACATGTTAATTACATATAACATTATGTTTGTATATTAGGATTTCCTATTTAAATATATTCACTTACTTACTTACTTACTTAGAGTACACGCCAGATATATCATTGGCGTCACTGAACATTCTGCATCATTAGTTGTAAAAATCATTTGGAACATTAGAACTGTGAGTACTCTATAAACTTTTTATTTGTTTATTAGGTATAATTATGCACTTGCAGATTTAAAATAAAAATAGCTTGTATCTATGTAGTGGAAAATTAATATTTCGCTACATAAGTATTCTGTTAAACTATGAAATAGCGCCGGGAATAGTTTTGTTTAAATTTAAATACAAGATTATTAGGAAAAGAAGAATATTTTAAAAGAGTAAGCTCGAGTGTGGAAGTATTGTTAGTTAAAAGATGTCAAGTCAGTATTTTAAATGGACACTGGAATGGTTGCGTAAAAAGTTGTTTAGGGCATTTCCAAATAAATGGGATTTACAATGCCATACAGATCAATCAGGGAAAAATTAGAACAATGGAAAGGCGGTATTATTTATGGAATAATGTTTTTTTTGGAAAATCTGTTAATAATACTTGGCTAATAGGATGTAGATTAGGTTTGATGTTTTTAAGGTTAATTAACATGCAATATGTTTTGAAAATTATTGTTAATTGTCTAAATTTAGATGGAATTTTATTAGCAGTTAGTTGTAATGTAAGTAAAGGTGAGCATTACATACCATTTTGGTTAGCAAAAGTTAAAAATCCTCGCATTATGGATTTTTTGAAATAAGCTTAAACACCTACATCTCTTAAATAAATACGTTTAATGTGTTTGCTTTAAAGTGGGGAAATGTTGGTTATCAATACTATGAAAAACTATTATCGTGTTAAAGCGCGGTATTCCGTTATCAAACAAGTATTTACGAACTCAGATTGTGAGCGATGAAAATTGTCCACCTGCTTATCTTTTCCCAGTATTATAGAAAATAATAAATCTCTATGGTTTTATACAGGAGATAAGCCACCTGTCATACATTTAACTACATAATGCTGCAATATGGGTTGCAGATATACCTAACAATTTGAAAAGGCATTGTTTTGATACTACCAGGCAGGGTTTCTCATGCCATTTACTTTTTTAATTGCGCTTATCTACAGGTAGTATTTAGAGAATACTTTGCAGGTGCTATTTTGAGAATACGTTGCAGGTGATGTTTTGAGAATACGTTGCAGGTGCTGTTTTAAGAATACTTTGCAGGTGGTATTTTACAGATGAGAAATGTTTTTGAAAGGAAAACACGTTACCAACCTGGTGTCTTCTTTCCCTCTCTCTCTCTCTCTCTCTCTCTATATATATATATATACAGGCTGAACGTCAAAAGAGATTCTATTCACACAAAGAGACTGAAAAGTCGCGGTGTTACTTAAAATGCTCTCTTTTAAAAGACACTGCTGTGCTTTGGTTGTATAAAGTAAAAATTTAGTTAATGTTCTGTACCCAGTGAGATTGTTTGATAGAAGTATCCGCTCCATTGACAATTGTAAGTATGCACTATCAGATCTGCTATGAAGGTATCAGAGGCTGGCTGGCAATGTACAATAGGATATATACCAAGCGTATAGTTTGCTTGGCAACCACTCCTGTGTGGCACACAAAAGGACTTAAGGTACAAATACTCTTTTTTTATGCTTGTTATGAAACCTAGTTAATTCTTTTTTATGGTTGATAACCACGCCGGTGTTTTAGTTTTTTCTTACTCGATAAATTGCAGATTCCGATTCTAAAATTTAATATCAAAGTGATTACACGATTGTTTTTTAAGTCACAATTAAGATAAACATAAGTTCGTGTTAAAGCAACTTTACTTTAACTTAAGATTCAGGAAATGCTAACGTCAACAAATTGTTTACTATTTATAAGCTAGAATGTTTCACACTTGGTTATCTATAAAACTTGCCTTTAGTTTAGAGTTATGCTATTTATTTAGAACTGGAAACATTGTGTAAGTATACATGTACTTGTTATGTAGAATTTAAAATTTTATGTGACTGGGAAATAATCCCTATAATTGATGTTTGTATAAATTTTATGTATATTTTGGAGTTATGTTGTGTGATATGCGAGTTGACGTTTTTGTTTTCATCATGTTTTAACAGGACGTTATGTAAATGTTCGTCTTGGTTGTAAATACTCCTTTTGATACAATGTTTGTTAATTAATGGTTTGTAATAAATCTACTTACTGAGGTTTCCAATTTTACTTTCTGCGTGACCCACCCCACTCTACGATGTTTTCAGTTAGTACGGCATTAATTCTTTGGATTCCCATTATTTTGTTGCAGTATTCGGTGCGGCGCTCTTCTTTGCTTACTTTACTTTTCTTTCTTGTCTGCATGGAATAGGGCATTGTTAAAGGATATTCAGTCACTCCAATGATGAGATCGTATTTTGGAAGCTGCCTTTATTTGAAAAATTGTTTTAGTTTGATTAAACGTTAAAGGAGTGTTTTTAAGGTGTGATTACGAAGGTAAAAGATGAGATTTAGAAAATGTGACAGCAAGGGGACCTATCTGAAATAACCATCTTCCAGACATCAAAAATGTTAAAAGAAATGCTAGGATATGATAGTTTGGTGTCGTTTATTTTGACAATTAGTAATGACTTTCAAGGTAAGTAGTAGTTGTAAAGTAGTTTTATATTTCGGCCATTTTACATTTTATAATTTAATTATTTTGATCATTTACTCATAGGTACCCACTTCTGCACCACTGACGGTTAGCCGGTGCACCAAAAAATTGTTACGAGGTGCCCGCCACTTCAAGGCAATTTGATATTCATTACATACCATCATTTTTACCCATAACACAATTTTAAGTAAATTTTCAGTGTATAGTTGTGAATTTTTTTTTTCACTTTCTTCATTACGTAGACAATATTATGTAAGGATAAAAAATCTTGAACATATAATTCTGATATTTTTGGTTTTTATTATTGTCTTAATGTTTATAAAATTAAGCGAGTTAAATACATTTGCTCATAACTGGTTTTCAGCCAAAAAATGTTTTGAAGTAAAGTTAAAAATGGCCGCTACAAAAAATTTGAACCTCAAAAATTTTTTAACTCTAGTGTTGCACTTAACTAGTATGGGGGAGTAATTGATAAAAAAAATTAGAAACGTGGAAAATATTGTGCAATATGACCTGAGTCATTTCTAGTGGATTGACCCGTGAATTCCTACTATTAATTACATATGCAATACAACCATGTATCTACTAATACAGACAATCTAATACATAATATTATCTATAATTTGTTGAAAGTTAAAAATTGTAAAAATTTAAAGATGTAGATATTACTAATTTAGGTAATTTTTCAATAAATATATCTACCTGAAACTGCTAATTGCATAGATTTTGATTTATGTTACAAAAGAAAATATATATTAGTCTACGTATCTTTAAGCTATGTCTATAATAAATATACACTTTTAAAATAGCAACATAAACGTTTTTCAAATGTTTATCGGAGTTGGTCAAGTGTTTCTATGGTGTGTCAAATGCTACGAATGCTTTTCAACATTACATATGTTGCAATACTTTACGAACCTCTTTCAAACATTAAGGCTGTTTCCACGGGGTGCAGCTTGGCAAATCTCGAATCGCTTGAGTGTCATACTTGTAACTTGTGGGGGGTCAAATTTCAACAAGTTGCACAGTACTTATGGCAAATTTTGAGCAACATCGGCTATGCGACTTTTCATCAATTGACAAACCTATGATTAACAAGCGTTTACTGATATTTTACAGAAAAGGTCAAACCAATCCAAGTCACCTTAAGTAAAACACGTCTTTACGTTCTTATAGCTAAGGTATGATGCACATGGTAGAAGCATGCCTCTATAAATGTTTGATTGTTTCAAATGTCAAATAAATGTACACGTTTTTTGTAAGGGGTTCAATCGTCGACTATTATTACGTTCAAACCACTACTTTAATTTAAGAAAAAAATAATTTGGCAGACCATATTTCTGTACTTTCTATAAAATTATTTAAAACACGAATTGTAAACTTGTATATTAACAAAAATATCTAAATTATGCAAAACGAGAAAACCTATTAATTAGTATAAATATCTAACTCATCAACAAATTAAGATATGAACCATTTGAGGTTTATGTAAATATAATCAAAGATTCCATAATCAAAAATCAACTTACAATTCAACTTCTATCCTGGTGTAATCAATTTCGACGTGACTTAGAATAAAACCACCACAAACTACACTTTGATCTGCTTCAACTAATTTTCCTAATAAAATTATTAAAAAAAAATTATACATTTTTCTTTCATAAATTGTAGAAATCAAGCACTATCACGAAACGAAATGAGGTTAACACGGTAGTAACATTTAGGAACTTTCATTTAGTTTCGTTTAAACATTGCAGCCAAACGAAGGCCAGACTATTAAGCGCTTTCCATTATCTCAAATAATTTGACGTAACATTTAGAGCTTAATTGAATATGATGAAAAAAGTAAGCGCCTCATTACTGGTCAATAGCTCGAGACTGAAACAAAGCCACTTCATAACAGAACCCGCTACAGTATTGCGTATCTACTAAAATCGATTAAAAAGTATTAAAGAGAAAACAACACATTACTTCGTCAATTTTCCGTGTATTATTCCACATAGCTGGCTAGTTTTAAAATGAACCACTATCAATTAGACGACGTTTTAACAGAATCACTTATGCCATCTTTAGGCTCTGTAGGTTGAGCAGATATAGATAAGAAGTGACTCTTAAATTTATAAGTATAGGCCAACTACTAAATGTAAATATTAAATAGTTGCAGAGGGCAAGTTGGTTATTAACACGATGATTTTTGTTAATAAGATGAAATAATAACTTATACCTTTATTCAAAGCTTATATGACCATATTAAATCGAACTAATAATTAAATGTTAGAAAATATAAGGTTTCGAAAAGGAATCATACCTGTAACATTACTAACCCAAATCATAGTATTAATAATTAACTTACCCTTTGCAACTACCTATAATTGTATTTAATAGTGATCTATAGCCACGAATTCTAGTATCACTTAAATTCTACATGTGACAAAAGTAAAAAATTTGACACTGTAAGATATGATTGACAAAATATGCCAAACGTAATTGAAAGCTTGGTTAATACATGGTAACGTGCACAATTTAGATTTGTTTATCCTTCCAATTGTAATAACCGGTTCAAGTCGTGCAATTAATTAGCACGTCGGCAATCAAAGCCGAAGGTTACGGATTGAAATCCTATCCGAGACCTTATATTTTCCATCTTTCAATTATTAGTTCGATTTGAAACAATCATTTAGGCTTTGTATAGAAGTCTAAGCACCTAAAGAGATAACAGGTTGTAAATTAATTAAAAAAAATTGAAGAAACCGGTTGGATTATAAATAAAGCTCGACGTAGTCAGTTAAATGAAAATATTGATGCAGGACGTGAGAATACAAACAATGATCCAAAAACATCAATTCGACGTTGTTCACAACAAGTGAACATTTTAACAGCCATCCTGCATCGAGTTTTAAATAAGGATCTGTTTTAGCATCATACAAAATTCATTTAGCTCAACAACGAAAGGAACATTCCTTTGCAGCACCGTATATTTGTTAATTAGCCGTTAGACAATGCAACAAAATCATGTTCAGCGATTAAACACATTTTCTTCTAGATGGATATGTCAATCACAAAATTACAGCATATAAGTGGTGTATATTTTGGAGTGTGTGATTGAACCGTATTTTACTAATTTTACATCGGTATCAGCAAGATGGCGTTACATATCACACGGCACGAAAAACAATAAATAGCTTTATTGCATACAAAATTTCCTGCTTATGTTATCTCGTGCAGTATTTATATCAACTAGCCAGCAAGATCACGTGACTTGTCACTATTTGATTTGTTCTTCTGGGGGTTATTTGAAATGGAAAAGTGTATTCTAAGAGACCAGCAACAATTAGTAACTTCAAAGTCGCTATTTAAAAAGCGTATTAAGAAATAGAACCAGTTTTATGTGGTGATGCTATAAAAAACTTTTCCAAAGGAATGACAACGTGCCAGATGAGTCGAAGTTGAAAAATGTTTATAATTTTATTCCATTTGTGATTGCAAAGTTCAAACTTTTTATTAAAATAAACAACACTACAATATTTCATATATCCTTTTCTTCTTAACGAAACACTCATTATATATATATATATATATATATATATATATATATATATATACAGAGTGGCATAAGTTTTATGTCATTAAATGAATGAAATGATAGAGATTGATTGGCTAAACAAAAAATCTATAAAGCATTTTACTCTTTGACCGCTTTCTAAATACCCTACCTAGGGTCATATGTTTATAAGAAATAACTTACCTATGCAAGTTTATGGTTTGTATAATTCTCGATCATCGTAATTTCAAATCACAGTTCACGAAACTATTCCGCGACAAAATATCTCTACTTATTTACAATCAATCACAATTAAATCACAACACAGCGTTTAACTGTTTTGCCTAAGCAGGTAGAGGAACACAAGTGACAAAATCAAACAGGAGAAACACTTTCGAATTATCTAACTCCGGTTACAAACTATTTCTATGAAAATGCAAAGTCAACTTAAAGTAGGTTATCGTACAAAAGCTGCATAAAGCTGAACTGCAAAAAACTCAAGATTACGAGGTCAGCAACAAAATACAGTTGACCAAATCAGCAGCATGGAATATTTTTTTTTGTGATTACGATTAGATCATCTGAATGTTTAAAAAGATTTAAACTTATTTTAGTAGCAGCTAAAGTGCATTGGGCTATTTTGTTTGGTAGCTAAAACATACTCTATTTGCCTAATTTAAGTTTACAGAAGTCACAACTTGGTTGGTCGACTCTAAAGGATTCTGTTATTGTGTATTTCATTTGTGACCTAGGTAACACTGCAGTGATTTTAAAACATTTATGATAGCTTTGTGTGTCGTTTGTAGCTTAACCATTCGTTTTTGACCACAGGTTGAAGTGTATTCATTTTCGTATCCCAAATAAATACAAAAATTTCAATAGTTAATCACTCTGTATAAAGGTCAAAGAAAAATACAGACGAATTTTCATAAATATTACGAGGGCCATTTTTTTTCAACCTCCAATCGCTCCGTGCAGACGCTACGCGGGTAGCAGAAAGTGGGCATGCGCTGTAGGCGACTGCGCAGCTCTTACACTACGCACTCCGCCATTGTTGACATTCAGGCGTCAGTCGGCGTTTGCTACAGCCACGTAAATATGTCCGCTATTATTGATGCTTCCGCCAAGTGTGAAGTGCGAAGTGTGATTCGTTTTCTACAGACTGAAAGCCATAGTGCTGCAGAAATCCATCAAAGAATTAAACGTGTGTATGGGAAAAACTTGATGAGTGATGGTGTTGTGCGTGAATGGTGTCGAAAGTTTAAAAATGGCCGTAATGATGTGCATGATGAAGGGGGCCAAAGGCGCAAATCTGTCGTTTCAGATGACCTGGTTCAACGTGTTGACAGAATGGTTAAAGAAAACCGCAGATTCACCATTACTGCTTTGCCTACGGAATTTCCAGAAGTTTCAAGGTCTGTTTTGTACTCTATTGTTACTGAATTCATTGGCGGCAACTTTCTTTGAACAGGGTATTGAAAAGCTTGTCCACAGATATGACAAATGTCTTAATCTCTTCGGTGATTATGTCGAAAAGTAACCGTAAGTGTACCAATCTTTTGGTAATAAAATTATTGTTCTATATGAACTTTTCTTTTATTTATAGCCCATCGGAGGTTGAAAAAAAAATGGCCCTCGTATATAAGATATTCAAAAGAACGAATCAGCTATAAAATTACACAAGACAGTTTATTAGCTCTCGAACCGGCGTATGGAACTTAGACAGATAGACTGCGCGATCGTTTTAGAGCAGTTGGCGTTCCCCCGTCTTCGAGTCAAGATGTTATTCTTAATAAGAAGGAAAGCTGGCCTGAGAATTGCCATTTTGTAAATAGTGAAGTTTTAGGTACAAGAATGTGACCTAAAAGTTTCTAAAGATCCATCAATAGTAAGTAAATTATTAAATTTTGATTTCTTCAGCGCGGTACGCATATTTATATAAATAAATATATTTGAAGAGAAAATGTACATAATTAAAATACACACATGAAACGTACTTGGAGTACATAGTTCATTTTACGCTGATACAAACAAACATTTAAATTTACAGAAGTACATTCGCAAGGATGCAGTTATCAAACGTATAATCATAAACTAGGACATCAAACTAGTATCACCTTTAAAATACACATTTTATTGAAAATGTTGTATTTGGAGATTTCTATAACATGTGCCGTTAAAATCGTCCATACGTCGTTCTTAACATAGAATTCTTTTGAGACCCTTTGTTCTAATTGTTAGAGAAACCTGCTGTCCTAACTGGTTTTAACAACTTGTAAGATTTAAAATCTTGACAGTCGGTAAGTTTTCTTGTACTCCATAAATTATTATATAACAATTATATAAAATTATTTCGGCCTTATTTCTAAATTGTGGATAAAAAAGAATATTATGGAATTTATTAAATGCAACAGCAGTTATTTTTTGTGATAGATGTGAAAGATCCTACATGTGATTTCCCAATGCTCCACCCGTAGGTACTACATTGGTCAGAAATCCAATTCTTTTTACCTGAAAAATTTTGAATTTTGTCCAACCCTTGTTGTTCTAAGCAAGGTAGGAATCTTTAACGCGCGTGACAACACTCACACACGGGACCTCCATTTTACTTCTCATCCGAACGAGGGCGTATTTTTGTGAAAAATGCTCGCCTAACATTTTTCAAGCGGACCGTGTCGGGATTCAAACCCGGGACCTTGGGCATAGTAGTCATACGCATACCAACTACGCCACAGAGCCGCCAGATGTGAATGACCAGTACATTAAGAATGTTCAGATCTTACATTCTCAGAAATATAAGTAATAGAGCTGAAGGGTAAGCGCTCTCTAAAATTTATTGTGAGGATTGCAATGAAGGAGTAAGATTAGTTCCCTAAGCTTATTAAGAAAATTGATAAAATGTGACTTGAATTTAATAAGTTGAAAAACTCCATTGCGGTACCAGAACAAAGTTGTGAAGAAAAAGTGCTCAACGAGATTCTTGAAAGGCAAAAGAGAATGAATAATGATTTATAATTTTCCGGAAGATTTACAAAAGATATGGCTAATGCTGAGGCCTTAATTAAATTAGCGGTTAAGAAAGATTTATAACTGATATATATATATATATATATATATATATATATATACAGGGTGAGTTTTTAGTGTGGCAACGGTCGATAACTCCGTTATTATAAAAACTACGTAAACCAAATTTGGACGCATATTAGGCATGCCAAAGTGCACATTTTACAAATATTTGGAAGCATACAGGGTGTTTCATAATTCCAGGGCATATTAAACTTATATTTTTTTAAATGGAACGCCCTATATATTATTACATTTTTGGAAAGCCCATAAAAAGAGCTTTAATTTGATATTAAATTGTATCTGTCTATTCCTTTTAGTTTTTGAGACATTCAACTGTTTTTAGAAAAAATGACCCTGATTCGATACATTGCCACTGCACTAATACACAACTTATGTTAATTTTCAAGATGCAGAAAATTTTACTATATACCATAGTATATTTGTAAATATTACCCTTTTGAAATTTCTTCACAGTATACAAGGTGTGTAAGGTTTCGCAAAATGCAATTTTTAAAACTTTTTTTAAATGGTATCCTACCAATTTTATTGCTACAATAGATAGTTCATCAAGTGTCCTTTCATTTTTGTTAAGCATTCCCTATACCTAAATCTATTACTTTCTGAGATATTTTTGATTTTCTTCAAAATTTTAGAATGTTTTTAATTTACATAACTAAAAATAACTTACTATTGGAGAATATTATAAAACAATTAATGCATTTTGATTAATAATTAACTATGCTTATCCAATAACAATTTTCACTAAAGATATAACAACCTACAATAATAGGCTATCAACAGAATTCTGCCAGATCAACAATATGCATTTTATAGAAAACGTTCAAACAGGAAATCAGGCAGGTTTTGAAAAAAATAACAATTAAAATTAAAAAGTCATTTAGGTTTATTAATTATAGTGTGTTGTCATTTAACAGGATATCTCACTTAGTATATTCTTGATGCAAATAGGCAATTTCTTAAACTTTCTCCCAATACCCAAATCTTAACTATTTGTTCTTCCACGGTAAAATTCATTTTGAAAACTCCTTCATAGATTACATTTAAAACAGAACTGATAATGTGTTAAATGACAACACACTACAATTAATAAACCTAAATGACATTTTAATTGTAATTGTTATTTTTTTTTCAAATCCTGCCTGATTTCCTGTTTGAACATTTTCTATAAAATGCATATTGTTGATCTGGCAGAATTCTGTTGATAGTATATTATTGTAGGTTGTTATATCTTTAGTGAAAATTGTTATTGGATAAGTGTAGTTAATTGTTAATCAAAATGTACTAATTGTTTTATAATATTCTCCAATAGTATGTTATTTTTAGTTATGTAAATTAAAAACATTCTTAAAATTTGAAGAAAATCAAAAATATCTCAGAAAGTAATGGATTTAGGTATAGGGAATGCTTAACAAAAATGAAAGGACACTTAATGAACCATCCATTATAGCAATAAAATTGGTAAGAGTACCATTTAAAAAAAGTTCTAAAAATTGCATTTTGCGAAACCTGACACACCCTGTATACTGTGAAAAAATTTTAAAAGAGTGATATTTGCAAATATACTATGGTATATAGTAAAATTTTCTGCATTTTGAAAATTAACATAAGTTGTGTATTAGTGCAGTGGCAATGAATCGAATCAGGGTCATTTTTTCTAAAAACAGTTGAATATCTCAAAAACTAAAAGGAATAGACAGATACAATTTGATATCAAATTAAAGCTCTTTTTATGGGCTTTCTAAAAATGTAATAATATATAGTGTTCTATTTAAAAAAATATAAGTCTAATATGCCCTAGAATTACGAAACACCCTGTATGCTTCCAAATATTTTTAAAATGTGCACTTTAGGCATGCCTAATATGCCTCCAAATTTGGTTTACGTTGCTTTTATAATAACGGAGTTATCGACCGTTGCCACACTAAAAACTCACCCTGTATATTGTTATGGATTCAAAGGGTTAAATTTGGAGTAAGCAATGCAATTTCAAACACCCTGTATAGAGAAAGAAACAATTTATTTACGCGCAAAATTTATTTCATTTATTTAATTTAAACGGACACGTATTGACGTAAATTTTATAATTAATGATTGAAAAGTAATAGGTTCATAAAGAAAACCAGTTTTAAAAACAAATAGAAACGCATAATTAATTTAATTTATTTTAATTCAACGTGTAATAGCATTAAGAAACACACCAGGGTATAGAAAATCAATAATCCGAAGGCAAAAGGTTTCGTGGTAGCAGACAAGGACGTCAATTGTATCGAATACCGTGAAATATAAGCTCTTAGAATTGTTGTTTAAACGGTCAATAATTAAGAACACCTGCATGTTTGAAAATGTTACCTTCGTCGAATTTATATGCATAATAACGCGGGTTTCAAAGAAAATATTTCCAACCGTCAGTTGCTTCGAATAAACAAGCTAACAAAGTTTCTTAAAGAGCGGAGGGAATGCACGATCAATAATATGCTACAGATAAAGACGGATATAAAAGCATTGGCTTCAAAAACGCACGTATTCAATCCACGTGGAGTCATGCGACGCCGTCAGCAATATCGATTTTATAAACTCAAGTGGGGTTAGAACGCGACATCTAATATGCATAAGACAGAGATAAAAATATTACAGGCGGAGTTTTATGACGACACAGGACTGTATCATTGGTTGAAATAGATAGTTTTACAACGGACGAACACGCGACAGGTGAAAGCGCTTTTTTGGATTAAATTGTGTCCACGAGGTAAATTTCTGAAAGCTTTAAGTCAGTTAGATTAAAATTTGCAGAAGTATTATTAAAAATTAAGTATTTCGCGTGAAGAATGGCCGAGAGGTAGCATTTTGAATTGTATAAATACTCAAAGAAAATTAATAGGGCTCTTTTTGTATTTTCATCGCTTTACACGACGTATAATAATCAACCGAGGTTACGGTAGAGGCTTGTGAGTATTGAAAATTTGTATAATTCAGTAAAAATAGTATTAGCACTAATAACGTGGTAAGTTGATGCCTTGTAGTTATTAACGTGTGTAGTGTCAAGTGAATTAAATTAACCGAGGTCTAACTAATACCATAACAAGCTAATAAAGCAATAAACAAAAGTACAATATACGTGAATTTGGATGCTGGGATGGGATGGTAATTGGTAGCACGAAGCTCGGCGTCTACTGAGGTTACCATCTAGTTGGAGGATCAGAGCGCATAATCACGAAGCCAAGGGGTTCTGTAAGATAAAGCATCATCAAAGGAGATGGAGACTTGAAGCATTTTCCAGGTAACTCATTTGAATTTGCTGTTATTTGATAAACTGTTGGAATTATTTGTGATGTGTGAGTGAACTTTGGGGGTTATTTATGGTTATTTAACGTATCGGAAAAGATACGTGTACTTGACAATTATTAGGGTATTTTAAATATTAAAAAAAAGGTGTATGTAAAGCTTACTAAATTTCATTATGAATTTAAATTGGATTGTTAAGGGTACATGGGTTTATTAATTTGTAGTAATTTTATGCAAGGTAAAAAGCATACATTAATAAACTGGGTTATTATGAGCTCACCATACTCCAGTGTGCAATAAATATAGGGTATTATTTGGGGCCCATTTACTCCTGTTGTATTAAATGTGTTTGAAATTAAAAATTTAAAACAAGAACTTTACAAAAATAGCATTTATTGAGTTGTAATTAGTGTACCAAACTGTATATATCTGTAAATAATTGTTTGTAAATAGCGGTAAATAAAGATTGTATGATTGTTGTATTATTTTGTGCTTTTATTGAATGATGTGTGAGTGGAAAGGAAGAATGATTGTAAATTTAGGTATCCGGGAAGAGGCACAGCTGAGCTAGCCAGGGAAGCTGCTGAAGATTGTTGCAGCAGAAGAAATCAGGGTAAGAAATTTTTTTTTTGTTGTAAACTTTTTATTTTTTTTGAAAAGGATTTAATGACTCAGTCTCGATTATTAAAACTTTAATCTCCGATCCACAGCACTCTTATGACGCCCAATCCGTAGGGCGAGAATTTCTTTAGGGCGATCCACAGCACTCGTATGGACGGCCCAACGATGGGGCTCGAATTTTGGTGATCCACAGCAATATATATATATATATATATATATATATATATATATTCTTTCCTTTTGGACGTTATTAATATTCAATTAAGATAGATAAGGTGATAAGGAGACCAAAGCACATTTTAAAAAAGGAAAATATCTTTGTTATTAGTGCAGATCTCACACCACAACAGGTCCAACATTGAAAGAATTTATGTAATGAGATGGAAATAAGAAAAGGAAAGGGCGAGGAAGGTTTATTTATAAATATATTAAAGGGGTGCCTTATATACATATAAATATATATATATATATATATATATATATATATATATTTAAATTTTATTTTCAATTTCTGTAGTTTGTAAATTGGGATATTGTCGTCCAAAGAATAATACGATATTATTTTTGCATCAATTTATTAATATTCTTACGTTTCGGCAAAGGTTGTTGCCTTTATCAAAGAAACTATAAAAAAAATTTTAAATGTCAATAAGGTAAAAAATCATTTTAAAATATCACAGTACTTACTTAAAATCTAGTGCCTAATAATCATAAGAAACCCCAAACATGGGGAAGTTGTTAAAACTTTAAAACAGCTGACATGCGAATGACACGTAAATGACATATGAACAGAGCACACCAAGGGAGTTTTTTTTTGTTTTAAACTTAATATTAAAATATCACATCTACTTGATATAAACAGACAGCCAAGACTGAACAATATTCGAAAACCAGTCTGACATAAATTAAGTTCCACATGTACAGTTAGATTAAACAATAATATATGTTTGCAATGGGCCTTGACTTTATACAATTGGAAATAATTATGTTATCCTGTAAAGATTTGAATAAATAGGATGCAAATTTTGAGTATCTTGTCTAAGGTTACTTGAATTATCTTCCCTCTTCGAATATTGTTCAGTCTTGGCTGTCTGTTTATATCAAGTAGATGTGATATTTTAATATTAAGTTTAAAACAAAAAAAAACTCCCTTGGTGTGCTCTGTTTATATGTCATTTACATGTCATTCACATGTCAGCTGTTTTAAGGTTTTAACAACTTCCCCATGTTTGGGGTTCTTTTAATTATTAGGCATTAGATTTTAAGTAAGTACTGTGATATTTTAAAATAATTTTTTACCTTATTGACATTTAACATTTTTTTTATAGTATCTTTGATAAAGGCAATAACCTTTGCCGAAACGTAAGAATATTAATAAATTGATGCAAAAATAATATCGTATTATTCTTTGGACGACAATATCCCAATTTGCAAACCACAGAGTGGGGGCGCATATTGCCGAAGATAGCCGAATATGTCGGACACAACCATATCGCCTACATTCTCTTGATTAGGAACAGTTTTTAAAATTCGGTCTAGGTCGGATTAAATCCGACCTAGGGCGGACTAGGTAGGAATGCGCATCGACATATATCCGGATATATATCGAATATATGTAGGATGTTAGAAAAGGGTGAAATTGCCCCATAGGGTGAAAATGTTCCATAGGGCGAAATTGCCTCCGACATAGGGTGGATGTGGACTTGTCAGGAGTTAGGTTAGCTGGTGTTGTCCGGAGTTAGGTTAGGTTAGCTGGACTTGCGTGGACTTAGGTTAGATAAAAGGAAAAATTGATAGGTTAGGTCAGCCCCCGTTTTTTAATGAGTTTTCTCATTAAAAACCCATTAGCACTAATTGCTTTTTAATGAGTTTTTTCATTAAGATCCAATTAGCACTAATTGCTTTTTAATGAGTTTTCTCAATGTGGAGTAAGCTATCGGACAAGCTACAAAATAGCTGCTGTTTAGTGTATAATAACCTACTACAGTACGTGTATTGGGGGAATGGCAACACAAAGAAATTGACGGGCTTGCAAATTAAGTTGTCCGAAAAACCAAAGGAAAGAATAAAATTGGTAAAGTATGTGCTTTCGGCTTAAAGTTTTAACTATTTACCTGTAAATTATTTGGAGATAGTAGAGGAGGAAGACAGCCCAGATAAAATAAAAATCTTACACAAGTGCTACATTAAAGCAGGTAGTACATATTTTACACAATCTGCAACACCATATTCTACAATTCCAAAAGAAATAGTCATTTTGGAATTGGGATTGATAAATACACCTAACATTCGCCCAGAGGTTGTACAACAACGCGTAAATATTGGTAGTAAACTCTATCCGATTACGCTAAAAGAAATTGCCCCATTATGCATACCATACGCTGTAAGTGGAAGGAAAAGACAACTGGAATTAGAGAAAATGGATGCAAAAACGCGAAAATTGGACTACATAGAAAACACTGCGACAATACGCGAACAATACAAAGATGTGTTAGACAAAGAACATTTTATTAGAAAAAATGAGAAAGAATTAAAAGATTATTTTATGTGCCAATGGACTGACTTAAATACATCCGGGTTCTACAAGCTGTATGCATTTGCGGTTAGCAAGAAAGGCTCTTTTAGTTATGTAGGCGTTCTTGCGGAAAAGGATGGTACTAAATCCGTATACTTTTTAAAAGGTTATTCTAAAAACGTATTTATAAAAATGGCAGATAACAAAGACGAACTACGGAATGCGGGTTTCATAACCTTGGCGTACACCACACGTAAAGGGGTTCCGCTAAACATTGTATATTTGCCAAGTAAAGAGCCTTTCGGATCATTTAAAACCGAGGGTCTTACAACCTATAACAACCATATATTCCCAAAAGTAGTGGACATGCAACTACGCAACAGTGTGTGGGAGAATAAGGATTTCCTCCAATACCGACAAGAAGAAGTCGATCAAGCTAATAAGATACGTATGCAGGATATAGTGGGAAAGCTGCGATTAAAAGATTGTTACAAGCTGCAAGAATTACACGAAGGAATGGATCTGGTTGTCGATGGAATCAAAGACTTTAAATATAGAGGCAAACTTCGGTACATTTTACAATTCGAAAACCTAGACGGTCTCTATGTATCAAACTATTGACTAGAAAAAGAGATAGAAGACTTGGGTGTCGATTTAAATTTTAAGCTGCAAATAAAATTAGATAGAATTAAAACCACTCCAAACAAACATAAAAAAAGGACTGTCTTCTGTGTATAACTTTGTATTAAAATTAAGTTTAAATGACTCCATGCTTGGTATTAAATATTTTTAAATTTGTTTTGTATAATGTCTGAATAAACATTTTATAATAGTATATAACATTGTTCTTTATTTATAAAAGGCTGTGACGTTACCCCGAAATAGCAGTCGCACAGAGAGGGGTGCGCATGGGCAGTGCGCAAGGGCAGGGATGCGCACGCGCAGGGGTGCGCATGGGCAGGGGTGTACATACGCAGGGGTGCGCATGGGCAGGGGTGTACATGCGCAGGGGTGCTCATGGGCTGGGATGTGTCTGGGCGTACACGAGGGAAGCGTATGTTAACAGTCACCAAGCATCCAATTCTTTATTTGGATGGTATCGAGTACTTGCCTGCGTATGTATGCGGAGTAAAAAATACGATTTGTACACGCAGCTTATTAATAAAAGTAGTTTATCGAGGGAAGATGACAAAAGGTACATCATTCCTAATAGTACAGCAATCTACGCATGGAGGCATAAAGATATAAGATAGTTGTTTATATTTGTATAGATTTTGTAAATCTATTGTGTATCTTAGTTTCAAGATTCCATAATTTTTAAGCTTCTCGCCCACCTTCCAAATCCTTTCTGTTTCTATCCTGGTTGATAGAGTATACGTGTTATCTCCACGTGGTGTTCGCGCAACACAGCGGTTTTAGATTTCTCGGGAGATGGTTGGCTAAGGCAAATGTCTTGCGTAGCAAAAAAAGGTTCTAAAGATGGAGTTAAATAAACATGAGCAAAAATTAGTGATTTGGGGTCTTTAAAAGGCATAATTTTGTATGGGGTGGTCCTATTTAAAATCTATTTACAGATTTGGGGTCCCTAGAAAAATTTAATGTTAGTTGATACCTAGCAAAATATATTTATCTTAAAAGAGTGACTACCCCGCGTATAATAAATACAATATAACACTTGTCGACAAAAAAGTTGTAGGGAAATTTAAATACGAATGTAATGGGGGTCCAGTATTAGAATTTGTTGGTAGTAAGGCTAAGTCCTACTGTATTGTAGGCGAGAAAGATACGATTAAAAAGATTAAAGGAGTCTCACGAAGTGTAGTTATGTAAAACCGAAGGTCCTACAACCTATAACGAGCATATATCTCCAAAAGGGATGGACATGCAACTACGCAGCAGTGCGTGGGAGAATAAGAATTCTCTCCAATAAGAAATTAAAGTTTCTATGTACGTAGCACCAGTCATTGGGAAATTGTAGAAATGTTAAACCTATAAAGACGATTAGTAATTGTGGTTTAGAAAAATAATAGTTTTCTTGGACTAAATAAAATAGCTTAGACTGATTAATGTATATGGCTACATATTCTCGTACATATCCACAAACATCTGCTTACGTCCGCATACGGGCATGGCGATACCTGTAGTTTTTGTTTAGCAAATAATAGGAAAGATACGTTAGGTGTTAGTGTGGAAGCCCATTGTCGTTTGAAAAATGTTTGGAAATTATCAAAACGGTAGTGGGCCGAAGTTTAAGTTAGATGGATGATTGACCGAGTTTTTTCTACCTTTTACGAGGGAATCGGAGGTTGACGGACATCGAGCATCTAATTCTGTATTTGGGCGATATCGAGAACTTGCCGGTTCTAGAAATCTTTACGTGCTACCAACCGCTATGCGGAAGATTTGGTTCTAGGAAATGAGAAACCTACGAAAGCATAGAATACTCGGTATTAATGCTGATTGGTTTAGTGACCGCGTTTGTGCACTCTTCGAGTGGCTTCGGCAATCTTCGATTGTTTCCAAAGAAATTATTCAAACCTACCATTTTCTAAAATATTACGTAGAAGTTATTTAAAATTAAATTGCTTTATTAGTAAGTATTCTGTAGGCAACAAGTTTGGTATCCCCTTAGTAAAGGTTTAAAATGTTTTATTAAGTTATTGTTTATAGTAGCACTGCATCTTCTACTGCACGGCTTGCAACCAATTTGTGTGCGTGTGCTATAACCCTTTTGGATTTTTAATATGTGCGCGATGTGATTGCCGACCTGTATAACATGGAAGACGTTTCCGATGACTCTACTAACTGCATTCGCATGGTGCTAAATGTACTGGACGAGTAACAAGGATTGGTAAAAGATGACGTCATTTAGTTCCCCACTGAATCCTCAACTTCTTTCGGCTGTCTTCGGAAACCTTCGGTTTGTACTCTATAGGAAGCATAAAGCAGCTACGCAAGAGTAAACTTTTTAGTTTATAAGTTAGTTCGCTTACAAGTTTCACCAAAGTCCTATAGTGCGGATTTTGTTTTGTACTAAAATGGTACCTGCAAACGTTTTAAATGCAACTCTTGCAGTGTTTCATATACCTGAAAAAACCGCTACTGGCGAAGATAGTGTAGAAATGGTTAGCATAGCGTTTAACAACCGTATGACTAGCTATCGCATAAAGAACACCAGTTTCGACGATGGAGTGTCCGAATCGAGGAAAAGGTATGCTGTAAATCTATTGTATATATTAGTTTTAAGATTCCGTAATTTTTAAGTTCTTCGCCCACCTTCCATGTAAATTATTTGGAGATAGTAGAGGAGGAAGATAGCCAAGATAAAATAAAAATCTTACACAAGTGCTACATTAAAGAAGGTAGTACATATTTTACACAATCTGCAACACCATATTCTACAATTCCAAAAGAAATAGTCATTTCGGGATTGGGGTTGATAGATACGCCTAACATTCGTCTAGCTAAAAGCCTATCTTTAAAATTTGAAAAAAATATATATGTAAAACAGCGCATTACTGTAGAAAAATTAATGTTTTAAAAATACAATCAGAAACAATAATTGGTGTTTTTAAATAAATGTAGACCTACCTTAAATCTTCAAAAAACTTTTCACAAAAAATCACTGCACAAAAACGATTGTTTAAAATTTCGATGTACTTTTACACGCACAAAAAGGTACGGATGGAATAAGCTCTTATTAATTAGGGTCGGGTTATATACAGTTGAAGTAATTATCTGTTAATTGATTTATATTACTAGATGAAGTTTGTATTTTACCAATCGAGGTCAAACTAGAGCGCTCATTGTATGATTAATAAACCCTGCAGCAATGATGCGATGATTCTAATGGATGGTATTGAGCATATCTATTGTATTTCTCAAATCATATAGCCGCTAATTAATAAAAAAGAAAGGTTTACATAGCTTTCACTTTACGTCACTTAATTGTAAAGCAATTAGTTTGTAAAATGAATGTATTTTGTAACTATTTAGCATTGAGCATAATTTGTGACGTAGTAATTAACAATGTTAAAACCAGAAAAATTTTAAAAGTCATGGGTTTTTGCGATATTCTAAAAACAGCACATTACTGTTTGAAAAAATGGTTTTAAATATTAAACACTGATGGCTTATAAAGAACTCATTTCTAAAATCTTTGCGGTTTTAGATTTTCTCGAATAATGGTTGTTTAAAGCATATGTTATAGATGAGCAAAACAATTTAAAGAGGTTTGAGAGGTAGTTGGATTTTAAATTTGTTTGCAGATTCGGATTCTGCGTAAAATTCTAGACTAACAAGATGTTTGACTTGGTTAAAAAATTTATTAGAACGATCATAAAATCCCTATCGGCAAAAAATCTTAAAATTGGGGTAGCTCCCTTGGGGGCGATGCTATCTGAAAAATTCCTAGAGATTCGGGTAGCTGAGAAAAATCTAATATTAATTGATACCAAAGAAGATAGGTTTATCTCGAAAGATGCATTGGTTAGACGAAGAAAACTATTTGGTTCAGATTTGGGAGTAAAGAGCAAAATTTAGAGGTTTGGAAGCTTTAAAGTGTAACTTTGTAAAGGATGGTCCGATTTTAAATTTGTTTGCAGATTCAAATTCTGCGTAAAATTTTAGACTAACAAGATGCGTCACATGGTTAAAAAATTTATAAGAACGACCATAAAATCGCTACCAGCAAAAAATCTTAAAATGAGGGTAGCTCTCTGGGGGATGATGCAATCTAAGAAATTCCTAGAGATTCGGGTTGCTGAAAAAAATCTAATATTAATTGATACCAAACAAGAATGGTTTATCTCGAAAGATGCGATGGCTAGCCGAAGAAAGCTAAGGAGTTCCTCCTCCTCATTTCCTCCTTATGGGGATTTACATTGAGGGAGCAAATGAGGGAGCAAATGAGGGAGCAAATGAGGAAGGAGAGAGTTGCCCGCGTGATGTAACAATTTATAGCAAATTCGTGATCTTATCCAATTAATGAGCTTTTCCCAGGGACGGCGCAATCTAAGAAATTCCTAGAGATTCGGGTAGCTGAGAAAATTCTAATATTAATTGATACCAAACAAGATAGGTTTATCTCGAAAGATGCAATGGCTACTCGAAGAAAACCATTTGGTTCAGATGAGTGTGGAAATGAGGGATTCTCCTCATTTCCACCTTATGGAAATATACATGAAAATGTGTGTGGAAATGGAAGAAAACTATTTGGTCTAGATGAGTGAGGAAATGTGGAGATGAATCTCCTCATTTCTTCCTTATGGGAATTTACATGTAAATGTGTGTGGAAATGTGGATGTGTGTGGCTATGTGGAGATGAATCTCCTCATTTCCTCCTTATGGGAATTTACATGTAAATGTGTGTGGAAATATGGATGTGTGTGGAAATGTGGAGATGAATCTCCTCATTTGCTCCTTATGGGAATTTACATGTAAAATGTGTGTGGAAATGTTGATGCTGGTGGAAATGTGGGGCCAGTATTGCTATATTCCTCCTACTACTGGCCGAATAAATACTAGAAGAAGACCAATTTGGGTTTAAGCGAAACAGGAGAACACGGGAGGCTATTTTAGCTCTGAGAGTGATAATGAAGAAAACAATAGAAAAAAGGGAAAGCCTGTATATTGGGTTTGTAGATCTGGAAAAAGCATTCGACAATATAAAATGGAAAAAAATGTTCGAAATACTCAAAAAGATTGGAATGAGTTATGTGGATAGACGAATAGTACATAGTTTATACAAAGAGCAAACAGCAGTAATAGAATTAGAGTAGGAGCGTAGAGAAGTAAACATTAGGAAAGGGATAAGACAGGGATGTTCCCTATCCCCGTTAATTTTTAACTTGTACATTGAAGAGGCAATGAATACTGTCAAATGCAGGAAGACATTTAGAATTAATATGCAGGGACAAAAAATTGATATGCTTAGATTTGCAGATGATATAGCGGTATCAGCGGTATTAGCATATAGCAAGGAAGAGTTAGAAGCTGCACTTAATGAAATGGAAACGGTTCTAACAGAGAAATACGGTATGAAAATGAACAAAATTAAAACGAAAGTACTAGTATGCCAAGGAGGGGAAAATAAATCAAAAACAAGAATACAAATATGTAATACGAACTTACAAGAGGTTAAGGACTTCTGCTACCTAGGAAACCAAATAACGCAAAATGGAAAAAGCACAAAAGATATTAGCATAAGGTCGTGCTACATTTAACAAGAAAAAGCAACTACTGTGTTAAAAGACAACAAACCTAGAAACAAGGAAAATATTGCTTAAAACATATGTGTAGAGCACAGCATTGTATGGTTGTGAAGCCTGGACAGTAGGAGAAGCGGACAAGAAAAAGGTAGAAGCCTTTGAAATGTGGTGCTACAGACTTATGATGAAGATATCATGGACAGACAAAGTTAAGAACGAAGAGGTACTAAAAATAATAAGGGAAGAAAGAAATATGTGGAAAGCAGTAAAAAATAAGAGAGTTAGGAAGATAGACCACATACTACGGCATGAGGGAATAGTGCGGAATATATTAGAAGCAGAGATAGGAAAAAGAGAAGAAGAGGTAAACCTAAGTTAGACTACTGCACACAGATAGTGAAAGATGTAGGCTGTAGGAGTTTCAAGGAAATGTGTAGGCTAGTTCAGAATAGAAACCAACCAGTCCCAAGATGGATAAATTAATGACGAAGAAAGTAACTGTACTTAAACATGATGATTATTATAAGCAAGTATTGGTTGGGCAATATTCTCTAATAATGTTAATTGTGTGAAAGGATTTACTGAAAAACTATTATTTCGGCAAATCTCTAAGTGTTGGGTGATCTTAGCAGCCACAGGCTGCTTAACTCCCTTCACTTTATCTTGGTGAAATAGGGCACAAAATTAGAAAACAATAGAAGAGGAACCGAGCTGTATACATGATGTGTGAGATTTTCAGGGAACTGTGTAGGCAAGCTCAGAATATAAATAAGTGGAAGTACGTGTCCAACCATTTTTGGGACCGAAAACTTAATGACGAAAAAATAGGCACAGATAAATCTGATGATTATTATAGACAACTACTGGTGTTGGTTGTGAAATATCTGCAACTAATGTTGACTGTGCGAAAAGATATGCTGGAAAAAATATTAAATTGGCAAATGTTTAAGTGCTGGGGAACTTGGCAGCCACAGACTGCTTACCCCCCTTCACAACCACTGAATGTCGGAGAAATAAGGTATATAATTGTAAAACAATAGAAGGGGACCAAACTGTATCTAACAAGAAAGAACAACGTCTATGATGAAAGACAACAAACATAGAACAAGAAGAAAATTGTTGAAAGCATATGTGTGGAGCACAGCACAGTATGCCTATGAAATACAGGCAGTCTGAAAAGCAGACAGAAAAACGGCAGCAGCCTTTTTAAATGCTGTGCTTCAGATGTATGAAAATGGACAGACAAAGTTAATAACAGATAGGTTATAGAAATAGTAGGGAAACAAGGACATCTGTAAAAAAAATTAGGAGAAATAGAAGGGAAGAATATGTTCTAAGGCATTTTTGGGGAATAGTATAAGATATATTACAAGTAGAAATACCTAGATCAGATAGTGATAGACACAGACTGTGCAAATTTCAGAGAAATCTGTAGGTTAGTTAAGAATAGGGTGTTACGTGCCAAAATTTGGCACTAAACATTCCTTAGTTTAGTTTTGATGTGCGGGAGTTCGCGCCTTAAATTTGAAAGACTTGGCGCGTATTTCCGTCACGTCAGAGTGCGTTTGCGCCAGATCGCGCTGACGCGAGTGGCGAGAGAACAAAAGTGGGGAGTTTCCGAGAGACGCTGAAACCTGGCTTTTTGCCTTTGAACTTCGAGTAGAGTGGTCGTGCCTGGTATCGTATCGTACAGGATCTTTATCTTTTTTTGTAGATTTCCTTGCTTTTACCTTTTTTGATTATCGCTCTCCAAACCCCGTTCCTGTCATTACCTCTACAGGAAGAAGATAATTTAAAGCAACCTGGCCGAACCGCAGTCCACGACCGCCGTAGCTAGTCGGAGTAATCCCGAAGGACGCTAGGCGCACCATCCTTGAATTATCTTGAAGGGGGCCCCTAGCAACTCTGAGGGAAGTTATTCTGTGAGATGCTTATATATTCATGTGAGTATTTCGCTTTTATAAACTATTGTATAAAAATTGGCATATTACGTCATTTACGTCTAATTATTTGCATATTGTGTGACGTCATTGACAGATGGGCGCGCTAAAATTTGTATTAAAGAATTAGCGTTACCAACTGACTTTGCGTCTAGTATACCGCGCTTGCGGGATTGTAAGTATCACGTTTAAATGTAAGAAGGGGATAATGATGGTACGCGTCTAACCAGTTCCAGGACTGAAGACCTAATGATGATGATGATGATGACACACATTATATCTTTTTGGCATACGAGAATCGAGTACAAGAGGACTCCATATATACAGATTTTGCTATAGCCTTTGATAGGGTTAATCACTCCATACTATTAGCTAAATTGCAAGCACTGGGATTACAAGACAATATTTCGAAATGGATAAACAACTACCTCATTGGAAGAACCCAATATGTGAAATGTGGTAATTTAATTTCGAATCTAATAAGAGTGACCTCGGGGGTACCGCAGGACTCTTATATTGGTCTTCTATTATTTAACCTTTTTGCCAATGACATAAAAGAAACAATTAAATATAGTGAAATATTACTTTTTGCGGATGATTTAAAAATGTTTAGAACTATTAGTAATATCAAAGATGCAGAAACATTTCAAATGGACATACAATATTTAACTCAATAGTGCAACGAAAATTCTTTAAGCCTGAATATTAACAAATGTAGTGAAATGACTTTTTCGAGAAACTATAATGTTATCATTTTCCATTATAATATTAATGATGTATCTTTAGTAAGAAAAGCTAGTATTAAGGATTTAGGTGTAGTACTAGATTCAAAACCAACGTTTAATACTCATATTAATGAAATTACTTTAAAATCTTTAAAGCTTTGGATTTTATTAGGAGAACTACCAAAAAATTTTTTGTATTCTCGGTTAAACTGTTATATTGCTCGCTAGTAAAATTTACTTTAAAATACAATTCTATTATCCGGTGCCCTAGATATAGTTTATATATAGAATTGATAGAATCCGTTCACCGTAAATTTGTACGGCATTGTGGATATCAGCTAGGTTTTAATTACGATACATATAATTATTCTGAGACTTTGAAAATTCTTAATTTGATTTCTTTAGAAAGTCGTAAAGTGAATGCAGATTTGTGTTTTTTACATAAGATTTTGAATGGCAGAGTCAATGATTCCACATTAGTGCAGTTAATTAAACTAAATGTTGCAGGGAAAAAAACTAGGAACTCTGAAGTTTGTAGTATAACTTTTCATTGTACAAATGATGGTCAAAATGAACCTATCACTCGTATAATAAAGTTAGCAAACACCTACGAATTTAGGTTGGAGTAGTTTGATTCTTCTATTCAATCTTTTAAAAACTCATTAAAAATTTTATAAAATAATAAACATCAGTATTTAGTTATTCTTATAGGAAATTTCACATTTTTTAAACGGATCCTTGTAAAATGGCATTGCCGTAAATGAATAAAAATAAAAATAAATCGCGTCGTTTTGCAACAATCTGTTTTTCGTTTGTTTATTAGAAATAAACCTTAAGATTAATTACATGTGTTGATAATTAACATAGTGCATCTTGACATTTTTAAGTAATGACATAAACAATAAAAGATAGTATCTTTAGTACCGTGATAAGAATTTAATTCAAGGAAACTTCAATTTGTTTTTTCAGAAAATATATACATTGATGTATAATGCCTTTGATTGAAATTAAATTCAAAGTTAACATATGAATTTTTGTGATTTCAATATAACATCTATTGAGGTATAAAAATAAACTGAAAAGAGCTTAACTAGTAATCTTATTGATTGAATCTAAACTATGATATAGAAATTTAAATTATAAACATAGGTTATATGAAGCATTAATTACCATTCTTGTTTAATTATATATAGAAACATTGCTCATGTAAACCATCCACAGGCCTGAATTTGGTTTTGCTAAATAGAATGGTATTTGTTTTTTTTGTCGATTATTTAGCGACATTTAAGAATTACATGAACTTTTAATTTGAAATAACAGATCCAATTACATGTATATAAATTTTCTAAGTATCTGTTACTAAATTTCTATCAAGACTGAATATACTTATGTTGAACATTTAGGATATTTTATTTCTTGAACAACACAAAGATCTTTCAAGAGAAGTCTATGAAAGTTGACTTTGTTTTTATTGTTTTGGTATTTTTTGCGGTGTGGTCCTGATAGCTTTATATTAAGGTAGCAGCGCCACGCAATTTTTTAAAAACGGCACCAGGTACAAACTTTTTATCTGGGGTACAAATTGGTACACAATCAGCTCTTTTTATTCCTATTTTTGTTTTTGTTGTTTTCGTATTTTTTGCTTAATATTAAGCTAGCAGCGCCACGCATTTTTTAAAAAACGACACAATGTACAAATTTTTTATCGGGGATACAAATTGGTACAAAATCAGCTCTTTCCATTTCTATTTTAGTTGTTTTCGTATTTTTGCGGTGTGCTTCTGCTAGCTTAATATTAAGCTAACAGCGTCACGCATTTCTTCAAAACGGCACACGGTACAAAATTTTTTCCTGTGGTACAAATTGGTACAAAATAGGTACTAAATAATACATTTGGTCCGAAGCCATTCTGCCCATTTGGTCCTACCAGCTTAAGAGGCGTCGAGAGTTTATAGGTTTTACTATGAGCTCTTATTAAACCTAGGGTAACATAAGGTTTATGAAACCGGCCTGTTACTTTTAAAGTAAATTTTTTTTTACTTAATGGATAAAAATTAATAAGGAAATATTTGAAAGAAAGATGTTTTATTTCAAAGGAGAATGTTTGTAATTTAACCAATATGTGAAATAAGAATTGATGAGGATTTTTGGTGTAGAATTTTTCTATGAACAAATCGTTACTGTAGCCGCGTTTTGCTTTTGTAGAATAGTATGGTAGTATATTTTAGATAACAGTTGAGCAGCTGTGGAGAACTTCACTGATGAATTCAGAGTTTTTAGGTATAAGCAGAAAAAAGCTCGAATTGGCTTTAGTAACTAGACTTCAGCGACATAGGTAAATTCGTAGAAATATATATATATATATATATATATATATATATATATATATATATATATATATATATATATATGTATATATATATATATGTATATATATATCTCGAACTTAAATTGTACTCTTAAACTAATTTGGCAAAATTTAAGGCTCCGGCTAGCTCAAAACCCTAGTAACAAATTTTATTTCAAAACGCCTAAATGTAGACAACCAACCCCTCTTTCAAACACTTTCTTCCAGAAATTACACACAGGTGGCGCTAATGTCGTAACGCGAAGAAAGTTTTCCAAAACTTGTATAAAAAGAATTGGATGTAAATTTTTACTAAATACGGAAAAAGCGAAGTTTTAAAAGAGCGCAAAACTCTATTCAGGTAAATATTAAATTGCGAATAAATTTTACATTCAGGTCTAACAGGGGTCCAACTTAAACCTGGATGTAAATAAATAGAATTAGGTGCGCTCTCTCTTATAGACAACAGCAAGAAACTAGTTAGATAACAGCAAATTACAGAATCATACTTTACCCCAACTGCTTCTTAGCCTACCTTTCTGCAAAATACGTGTGTGTGTGTGTTGTCTTGTGTGTTTGAGTGTGTGCGTTCGTGCGTGCGCGCGCGCGCGCGCGTGTGTGTAAGAAACAGTATAATATTTAGATATGGCTTTTCAAAATCAATTTTCAGGAACCCTAGCTGTGTTGACTTCTAAGAAACAAATACCTTCGAATCTTTATTCGATGCTTCTACTTTTACAATGTGATGTATATTAAATCTAATCCACAATAAAATAAATCATGGTAGATTTTTATTTTACCTATCGAGAATTCTTATGTAACTGTAACAAGCCCAGAGTAAGGTAAGGATGGAAATTGGCTTTTAGTAAAAGAAAACTTTTAAGACTTTTAGCTAACTGAGTTTTTGACCCACGGTCGCATGAGATTGGGTCAGTGGGTTTATTAAAGTTGGAAAAAACAAGATAATGGACGCCATCTAAATTTTTTTATAAAGCAACTGACTAAATCAATTTGCTTAAACGGAAAATTTAGAAACCTAGATTATCGCTAACCACTTTAAATACAAAGTTTGATTGTCACAAATATGTTACTTACATCTGGTCGTCTTCTTCACTGAACAAACGATGACTAGGGCGGCTCTGAAACATAAATACTACCAACATAGATACCCTCGATATCTTACGAACCAGTATAAGTATGAAATCTTTGTTTTAGTTTCAATTAGTTTTCACTGTATCGTGGTACACATTCGTGTAAGTTTAACCTTTTAAATACCTAACAAACTTTGGAAAAGTTTAATGATTATAGAGTAATAAACTAAAGTCAAAAATAATTCTATATTCTCTTTTAAGATAACTAATGAACATTTTAAATTATAAGTGTACTTAATAAAAAATAAAATTCTTATAAATGTAGTTTCTTGAATTGGATATTCAACTTTTGAACATTATTTTTCATAATTAATAGTCTGGGGTAGCGCTGCTAAGACTTTACAGTTCTTTAAAAAATTTACTTAACTTTTGGCAAATACTATCAATTAATTAATTAATCTAAGTTCAAACTTCATTATACAGGCCTTAGGCCCTATTAAATCAGCATGTTGGTATTTTTAAATTGTGGTAAACAAGATAACTATTAAGCATGTAGCAAACAAATCATGATTATTTGTCTGCATATTTTACTATCGTTTATATACAACCGGTGAGATACAATTTCCAAGGTTGAACACACCATTAATTACAAAAAATTGTTGTACTCATTGCAACTTTACAATTTAACAGAATAAGCTTTTAGCAAATTAATTAACAAAATTATTCGCACGAGCCATAATAAATTGTATACAACAACCTGAGGTAGTTACAAGCTTCAAAAAAGAATTCCTTACATACATAGATTACGTAATGAACTTTGCTACGGCAGCCTTATCTTAGAAACTTAAACATTCTTACCCATTGCGGCAATGACCTATAATTTTCAAATGACATGTCGTTCATCAACTAAACACGCCAGGTGTAGCTGCATAGCGAAATCCACCATTTGTCCAACAAAATTGCTTACGTATTTATATTTTAAACGAGTTCCATAAAATTTACTTGAACCAAACCAAATAGAATATGTTCAAGATAACCTAAGGTTGCTTGGCAGTTACATCGGAATTAAATCAGAGTTACATCGAAGTTACATCAATGTTGCACGTAGCCAAGAAGAGTTTGTACACTACACTTATACACAAGTTGTCACAGACAACTTTTAAAATACTGTGCCTTTATTACGGCGTCTCTGCCAGGAAAACTTAATTTTCCTCACCATCTTGAGTGTTTTTTTTAAACACGCCAAGCGACCTTTCTGTTTAACGAGGAAACGAAAAGTGACAATTTGTCACGAATCGTCGGAACAACTTAAAAATCTTAGATATTGCAAAGAAGTAGAAGCACGCGAATAGGTTTGTATACATGTTATCAGTAAGGACGACGTGATACGTAGTAGATTGTAATTGTAATTGAAATTGTAGTGTGCCTTGAAGTTTGTTGGTTATTAAATATGCAATATCGAATGAATCAATAATATAAACGATGTTGAGTAAAGACTAAAATAATAGATGCACAGCGGTAACGTCAACGAATAAATTTGCAAGAAAATTTATATGTTACAATAACGTGCAGTTCTCTGCTTGAAAACGTCGGTAAATCTAAATGAAATTAAAATTTTTACAACAATTATCCACCTTTCTGTTTTAGGTACGAAATACAAAATTTTACATTTTTATAAATTATTTTAAATGATACCACAAATTCTTGCATTGAAATCCCTTCCGTACTGCTGCTACGGTTCTACCATGATACAAATCGCTCGTGTTGATTCTTCAAAATGGTGTTAGATTTTGTTGTCAGCAGAATTCTGCTGCTTTGCTCCAAAACTCTTTACTAAATACTCTTCTTCGACGAACAGATGCCCAAACCTATTAGTTATTACACAATACATAGATACTCTTAACTACAAACACTTCTAGATTACTTTAGCTTTAACTTTACAACTTTTATAAAAATTAAATAAAATTCGTGCAACAGAAAACACAACTACTTTATTTCAGAAACTAAAATTAACAATCCTTTCTTTACTTTAGTTACTTAAGAAAAACTCATTTCAACACACTATTGTTCTCTTAAAATTTTCACATACCACTTAATAAATTAAAATACATTCATTATGCTTACTTAAAATCACAGTAATTAGTGTTATACAATCTTTGACATTTCTAAAAAATAATAATAATTAATTTTATTGGTCAACACAAATTTAATTATTCATAGACCTTTCTATATAAATGTTAAAATATGAAATTGATTGAAATAAATGCTTTTGTCATTAATTTATTTACAAATTAGGTACAAATAGGTAGAAAGAAAGGTTAAATTAATTCTTACACCAAATAGGAATCCATAAGGTTGATTTTTGGTATTAAATCGATGTTCTTGTGTACTAATGTTGTTTATAATAGTGTAGCGGGCTACTATTAACGCGTTTCACTAATTTAGAACACGTAATAACAAAAGTCTTTATTACTCACTATTCACAAGTCTAATTAACAGTATATGTCTTATTTATAGATGCTTGTAGCCCAATTAACAATGAGGCACCATCACACTAATGCTATTTAAAAGTACTAATATCTTCTTAAACTAATTCCTTAACCATAAGTCTTCTTAACAGCACTAACACTACTATAATTTATTTATTACACTTTTGTCTATTTATGTACAAGCTGTCGGTACAATATACACGTTCACATAACACAAATTTATATTTACTATAAGGTTTTCAAAACATAACTAACTAACTTTACACGATATGATTTATATACGACATTTGGATATAAACTAACTCCTACATTCATCACCGATCTTATATGGAACAAGATGGCCGAAAGTGAAGTTGATGTGTTATTAGCTGTGTGTAAATACTGTAGAAATAAGTGTAATACTGGTCCTAAATGTGAGTGTTGTGGATCAGTATATCATCCAAGTTGTGCTAAGCGAAAGAAATTAATATTCATTAATGATAGTACTATTAATTGTTGTGAAGAAACAGATTATGAATCTTTAAGTGCCTCTAACAATATTGAAATATTAAAGGAAGGTGAACAAAGTTCATCAGAGATAAGTTTATTAAAATGTATTATTGAACAAAAGGATATTATTATCTATGAACTGAGAGATAAGATTCAATTACTCCAAGATAAAATTTACTTGTTAAATAAAGTGCATAAATTAGTAAATCCTGTTGAATTGCAGCCTGTTATCAATACCACTTATGCTCAAGTGGCTCAAAACAAGAACCTGTCTGAGGATCACTGTAATAAAAAAGAGACTGATAAGGTAAACTGCACTGAACTAAATGCAAATAATATTACAAAAGCTGTTTTGCAACCTAACAATGTATCTACTAGTACCCAAATTAGCAGTATTAAATCAGATAAAGGTACTTCTAAAATAGTTACAAACAATGAAGTTTCCCTTGCTATCCAAAATGCATGTGTACAAAACACCTTAGCAGATGATGACTTTCAACATGTAAAATACAGAAAGTCTCAAAATGCTAATATGAAAACAGTAAAAGAGGATTATGTAGCTAAGAATAAAAGAACAAAACCCTTTGTTGGCACATCAAATGCTGCTGAACTGAAAAGTATACCTAAACTTTCATCAATACATGTAAGCAGACTTGATCCACAAACAACAGCTGACGATTTAATCGCATTTATTCAACCACATATATCACAAGTGAGATGTGAAAAGTTAAATTCAAAAAAACCTGATGTTTATTCTTCTTATAAAGTGTCAGTCCCAGTCAATCAGGTGGCTGTGCTTCTTGATGAAGCCTTTTGGCCGAAGGGAGTTTACGTCAATAGGTTTTTTCAGAAGCGACCGACTGTGCAAGTAGCAACCTAATATTACATAGTGTGTCATTACATGGTTACAGTGAAAGTAGAGCCAATAGTCATGTGAATCCTACTGATCAAATCAAAAAAAGTTCATTTAATAAATTATACATAGCACATGTTAATATAAGATCACTTGTTCCTTCTTTTTATGGGATCAAGGAATTAGTGCTACAAGAAAAATTCCATATACTATCAGTAACTGAAACATGGTTGTCAACAAATGACTTTGATGAGTTGCTAGCCATTCCTGGGTATAACCTATTCCGAGTTGATAGAGCAACCAGGGTGGTGGCGTTGCTATTTATGTAGCTCATAAATTCAGGTGCAAAGTTCTAAATACATCTAATATAACTAGTGACATTGAGCAGTTATGGTGTGAAATTGCATACAAAATGTGAAGATTTTGTGTGCAACTTTATACAAGCCACCTTCAGTAAATTACAAACAAATTGATATAATAGAAAGTACCCTATCTCAATTTTCATCACATTATGGTCAGACTATTTTGATGGGAGACCTAAACATTAATATGAAAGAGAATAACTTTGAAAGTAAGTACCTTGAGAAGATACTTATTGCATTTAATTTAAAACAAGTAATTTTGGAACCTACTCGGCTCACTTATACTAACAGCAGTTTGATTGATGTTATCTGTGTTGATAACTCATTAAAATTAATTACGTCAGGTACTATGGAAATGTATAGCCTTACTGACCATAGATTGGTTTATTCAGTTTTAGATGTACGAGTGCCTAAACATTTCCCTAAACTTGTGAAATACCGTGACTTTAAAAATTTTAATCTTAACCAGTTTAATCTTGACATGGCTAAGATAGACTTTATAAGTATGGTTCAGAATGGCAGTGCTGAAAATAAAGTTACTGCTCTTAATAGATGCTTGTTGCGTATTTTTGATAAACATGCACCTGAGAAGATCGTCGCTGTAAGAAAGCAACACTTTCCGTATATTACAGAAACTATAAAGGAAATAATAAAGCTAAAAATAAAGCCTTTGTCAAATATAAAGGCACTCATAAGATAGAGCATAGAAAGTACTATTTAGACATTAAGAATTATTTATCCTTTGCAATAAAAAATGAGAAAAGGCTTACATGGAATTTGAACTTAAAAAAGAAAGTATGAACTCTAAAAAAAGATGGGAAAAACTTAGGGAATGGAACATACACATTAGACCTAATATGGAAATTCCAAATCATATAGTTGATGCAAATGCCATAAGTAACTACTTTGAAAGTGTCTTTATGATGGCTCCTCCAATTTGTGAACGCACCAAGGAATATTATGAGTCTAATAGATTCCTAAAATGTAACACCACTTTTAAGTTTAAACTTATTACTGAGCATGATCTCCAGGCGGCCTTTAGGAAAATTAAGTCCCATGCTATGGGAATAGATGGTATTAGCTATGAAATACTGTTTTTTAGTCTTGACCATATTTTGAGTGCGCTAACATTGTTAATTAATGACTTTCTGCAAAACAGTGAATTCCCTAAGCAATGGAAAACTTCATTAATTAAGCCGATTCCAAAGATCCCAAAGGTGAAATCGGTGGGTGACTTAAGACCAATAAGCATTCTGCCAATATTGGCAAAAATGATGGAGATTCTTGTCTATAATATGATTAATGAATATATTATGAAGCAGAACATCCTTCCAAGTGTTCAGTCAGGTTTTCGACAGTATCACAGTACTTCAACTGCCCTTACTAAAGTTACAACTGAAATAGTAAATGGTATGGATAATCAGAAGGTGTCCTGCTTGACGTTGCTTGACTTCAGCAAGGCTTTCGATGTCTTAAATTGTAATTTGCTTATAGCAAAACTACGCTACTATTGTTTCTCTGATCAAGTGTGTGCCTGGTTTTTAAGCTACCTACTATCAAGAGTTCAAATAGTAGAAATGAATGGTAAAAAAGCCCAACCTTTTGTAACTTCCTGCGGTGTGCCGCAGGAGTGTTTTAGACATGGTCTACAATTGAATGCGAAAAAAAGTATGTACATGATATTAGGGAGTAACACCAACATA